>CM062813.1:958179927-959614509 GCA_031772625.1 Pinus tabuliformis | reverse complement strand
CAACAATTCAGTATTATTTAACGGGAGATTATGTTGCTTCACTTCATATATTCAACATCTGTCTCTTAATGTGATGTGAATTGTGTTCAGTGGGTTCACTTGAAGAAGCCATACACAATATCATTACATTTTCATGGTGGCACTTTAGGTTGATCATTTAATCAATATTGGGAGTAGTGTTGAACTTTCTCTCTTACATTTCTTTTGAGTAGTGTTAACCTTTCTCTATTACATTTCGTAGATGGATGAAAAATCTTTCTCCCTCGAATTAAATACGATTTGTCCCACATCATATTCGTTAACAATGAAGTTGACTTAAGAATTATATGTTTTAAAAGTTATAGTTATTTTCAAAATGCCATAGAATGTCATTCAGGCATGAAAGGATTAAAAGTTAATGTTATTTCCTAAAGGAAATTCATGTGTAGTCTCATTTATTTGATTCATAATCAAATTAAAAAAATATTTATTATAGGATTTAAAAGAAATCCATTTAAAAACTGTATAGATAATGGTGCATTCTTTAGAAGACTCCTTCCCTATCAACCACTTAAGAAGAATATATAGCAAAGTAATGTGGAGTTATATGTCATGCGCACATGGGGCGATTCTAAGAATCGCCCCACCACCCAGGGATTTTCATAATCGCCCCATCTACTACAAATCGCCCCAAACAATCCTTATTAAGCATCCAATACGATATTAAGCAGAAAAATCCTAGAAAAGGAGTTCCTCTTCCTCCGTAGATACTAATACCTGTATATCAAGTTGTGCATATAGATCAAAATCTATATTCATAAGCGAACTAGTAATTAATAGTTTTTTGTGGCTGAGAGTGTTTGTACTAGTTGGCAGATCAAACTCTATATCCATAAGTGGGCTGATAGAGCCCACAATAAGTTGACCTTCTTTCTGGCTCATTTTTAGGGCAGCTGAGCCATGTCCAACAACTCTATAGCATATCCTAGATATTTTATAGAAGTCATTAATCACCAATCCTAGAAAGGAATTGAATTAGTCATAAGCACAGATATTCTTTCTCCTTGAACAAGGAATTAATTAGCAGCTTGGTTTCATGGTTGAATTACTAATTACCTGGTCGCTTCAATGGTGGGAACCATGCCTTCAATCATGGGAACTAATTCTATATTTTTGACTTCTCTATCTCTTGAATCATAGAGGAGTAGCATTTATCAATTCATTGCAAAAAGTGCAGTGAGTCGTTCAAGGGCAGACCCCACTCACTATGCTAGGAGGTTGGGTTCTATTCTTTCTACAACTAGTAGGATTTGAAGGAGTAATTAGCCAGGTTCATGGTAGGAGGAATTATCCAGGTTTGAAACCATCACACATTAGTGGAAGCCATCCATCTTGGGCTACCTCCCAACATATTGCTTCGGCGTTAACTCATCAGACAATATGGAGCCACCAAATTGTCCCATTCGATGAAACTTTGCAGCGATGCTAGGTGATTCTGAGAATTGTCGGGGTGATTCTCAGAATCGCCCTGCCACCACCCCGCCACCAGGTACGTATGTCAACAAAAAATTTATATTAAAATCCCAATGTCAACATTGTAAAACCACAAAAAATTTCGAAATTTTTGACGTAGTGACAGAATAATTTCTGCAACCCATCCCTATATATCACAGGGTGATATCATAAGACATGGCAAAATGATACGTTAACTAATCTCTTTGAGTAAATGTTTTCATTTATTAACATTGAAAGTTCAAAAGATGCGGATGTATGGGACATCACATAATTTGTCTCAGTAAATGTTTAATTTCTTAGCAATGGAAGTGCCACAATTTGACGATGGAAGCGCAATTGAATAATCGTCCTAAAAGTATATTGCGTGGATAACTAAGTCACTCCAAATCACGTAAGAAAAGGATATTTCGAGTTGTTAGATAGCATATTTTGAAAAATTTATTAAGAGTCATCACATAAATATTTAAACTGCATATTATTAAACGTGGAAATGAATTAAATAAGCTTGTATTGTCATAGTAAAATGAATATAAATTGTCTACCAAATAGGGTCGAAAGGGATGTTACCCCTTGCTCTATGATCATTGGTGGCATGAAAATTTTTACCGTCAAACTTCATGTACCATTGTTCTTTCATAAATTCTTCTAGGGTCGTACATTTCCTATTACACACACTTTGGAGTGATAGTTAATGAGAGTATGAAGTATTCTTGCAATTGCAATGAGAATTTATGGCTATGGAGTCACACTCACATTTTCAATTATTCCTATATGGAAAGTAGAGTTCTTTTTCAGATAAAAAGGTGCTACGTCATGCGCACATGGGGCGATTCTCAGAATCGTCCCATCTGCATTCAAGATCGCAGAACACTTGATGTTGCTACTACTGGGAATCGATCACAGGGGCTGTTGTGGTGTCATTCTGCATCATTATGAAATCTTTAAAATAACACGAGAAAACGAATCCCAATTACAGTAACGGTGTGCTCCACTAAATCAATGGAAACATGATGGGTGCGATAAAATTGTATGTGAATATCTGGTGGTCATAAATCGTATTCAGCTCAATGATCCGCATATCTCCTAGTTATAATTCGCATATCGAATGATTAATCGCATGTTTAATGATGCTAATTCAGATTTCACATGATACCTCGCGTAACCACTGGTGACAACTCTAATATTTTGTGGAATCAGGTGATAATTCGTGTAAATAGTGATAATGACGTATCTATGGACCATAACCGCATATCCTAGGCACTTAAATCGCTTTTCTGGTGGTGATTATTGCATATTCCAAGGTGATAATCTGCATATTAGACAGAATTTAATCGTATATGCAGCGACATAACCCCCATATCTAGTTCTGGGTGACCTTATCCTCATCATGCTCCTTCAGTTGTGCTTGAACTCCACATACCAGTCGATCCATCGTATCATATTGTAACAAATATGGACGAGGGAGGACGTGATTATGTAGAGAGGAAAGGAGGAGGGGTTTCGATAAAATTTCAGCTAAGCCTCCATTTACTACTGAGGTAGGAGAAACCCCATCTGATAGAGTGCCTTTGAATCTTTGTCGACTTGTTCATTATAGCGAATATTTAAAAACTGGTGTCTCTAAGTTGCAATTTAGCTCTTCAGAATCGACAAGTTGAGCCATGGATAGGGAACCTCCCATAGTGCTTGATAGTGATGTTTTATGTCCTCTATACAAACTCAATCTAGGAAATTTTCATTCTCTCCACTTATATGCGCTCGCAAGAAACGATAGAAAATCAAATTTAATCTTCGTCATCGAATATGGGTAGGTTCTATAAATAGTCTCTTTCAATTACTTCCGAGCTATACTCCTTATGTGCTGACTTGTATTATATATTCTATTTATGAGGGCGAGTTAGTGTTACTCAAAATTGTGTGGGAACTTCATTTTATTGGAGTTGCTTAAAGTTTACTATATTAATTTAAATAAAATGTTAAAATATATTCTGGAGTTCAATATAAATTTAAAAATTATTAAACTTTGGGTGTAAACGATTATTATTTTTAATAACTTGATTAATCCAAAATATATTATCAAAATAAGATTATTATTTTTTAAATTTGAGCACATGAAAGTATTTAGAGATTAGATTTTTTGGTTGGAGAATTTTTTTTTGAAAAAAGTAGTTATTTTGAATAATCTTTTATCTTTCAACGTATGTATGATCTTATTTCTAGGAGGATAGTTGAATTGGTTTGCATATGAGATGAGTGAGAACGAAACCAAATGAGAAAATATTTGTTATATTTGTTATTGAGGAAATTTGTTATTAAGGAATTGTTTGGGTTTTAGATTGTTTCAAAGACTCTCATACCTTGTAGCATGGAGTAATTATGCTTTTGAAACTCTGACATAGAGATCATGTTAAATAAAAATGTTTTTTTTTTAGGATTTGTTATATATAACATTAAAAGTATGAACACTTTCAATAATTAGGAAGAGTTTTTTCGATAGAAATCACATAGGATAAAATTTTGCTGAATTGTTATCTTGAGTCATATGCATGGTTATGTTTTTTTGAGGAAAGTTAAATTGGATCTCTCTTGAGTGACAAAAACTTAAGCAATTTCCATGGCTCAATACATTTTTTCCAGAAGAGAAAACAAATTTTATTAAAACTAAAATATGTTGCAATCACCTGAGTAAAAAACACTCATGGAAGAGCATAAAACATCCAAAAACTTCACCATATATTGTAGAGGAACACATTGCAATAAAAACCAAATGTAAACCTCCCATATGATGGCAAAGAAAGAAGCTTGAGAATGCAATGAGTGCAGAAGGATCACACAACAGAAAAAACAAATAGATAAAGACCGCCTGCAAAAATAGAGAGAAAAGCAGGCAGAAGCCAGGAAAGTGACTTAACAGTGGAGGCATGTAAAAACCACATGGAACAAAAAATATGGGCCATCACGAAGTAACAAAAGCCCCTGATCCAATGGGGAGACCATTTTCCAAGCATTCATAATAAATAAGCCCAGGAGAGATAGTGAGTCTGCGTTTTGAAAGTTGATCAGCCAAAACATTCTGCTCCTGGAAAATGTGGTAAAAAGAGATAAAGGAGAAGCAGGCCTTTAAGGAAGCAATCTTCTTAAGCCAGTGGAATAGAGAGGGAATGAAGAGAGAGTGATACGCCAAGGCGTAGTCTATAACAACCTTTGAATCCCCTATAATAAGAATCTCATCCACCATAATCCAAGAGGCACAATGCAAAACTCCCCATAATGCAACACCTAAACTCGCATGTTGGTTCCATGCCCACCGGACCAACATCACTTACTTGGTTTGATTTGAGCACTATTTTCACAACCCGAAGATCACTTACCTGATTGTTGAATCCAACACCGACGCCGAGAAGAATGCGGCCGACTATAAGCATGGCGAGATTCGCAACTCCAGCATTCAAGATCGTAGGAGGAAACTGAGGCCTCCGATGATTATGCTTACTCTTCACCCCTTGGTTTCCTTCTTGTTGGGCACACTCATGACCATATTGATCAGATGTTCAGTCGTTTTTCAGTCAGATTGAGGAGGAAGGAAGTTGGGAGCTTGCCATCACTAATTGAATGTATTAAGAAATCATACATGCCAGAGCCTACTTTTGATGTGTTGGAAGAAACTGTTGACATGCGAAGGTTTATTCTGGGATCATATGGTGAGGGGAAATGCATTGAACAACTTAGTGACATTAGCTTCGAACATCAATTTTGTATCAAAACAATTGATGGGAAAACACTAATATGGGGCAAGAAGTATTCAACTATTCCAAAATGGGCACCGTCATTAGGTTTGCAATTTTTGAAGTTCATTCTAGATCATCATGTCATGGTTTTTTAATTTTATAGTTGAAAAGATTTCAATTTCTTTTGTATCTAGCATGTTATGGTTGAGAACATGTTGAGTTTATACTTAGGAAAGAAAAATGATATTCTACCAGAAACATTAATGTGTATTTTCCTCATAAACAACTTTGCTTGGCAAATAAAAATTTGGTTTTACTAGCATTTTTTAAAAAGTTTGAAAATTGACCCTAAAAAAAAAATCATCATTCCAGTATCATCACTTTTTCGTTTTGAAGCTATATTTTACATGAAAATTTCGTAGTAAATTTCGTAGTCACTGTCATTTTTGAAACATGTTCAAAATTGACCCCTAAAAAATAAAATCATCGTTCTAGTATACACACTTTTTGTTTTTAGCATTGTTTTTGATTTTTTTTCGGGGTTTTTTGGCGAGAGTTCCCGTTTTGAGTTTATAGTTTATGTTTCAAAGTTTACATTGTTTAAAGGCACCAGGGATATCATCATATGGCATGAAGGAGTTGATATCTAAACTATCTACTTGTGGGCTAATGAGAGTAAAATCAAATTACTTCACTTATAATCCAATAGCTCGCCAATTAACTTCTAAAATGGGGTTAAGCTAAAGGCACCTAAGATATCGTCATATAGCATGAAGAACTTGATATCTAAACTAGCTAAAAGCAGTAAACAAATCTCACTAAAATCAAAGCATAACAACTAGAATTAAAAGCTAAAGTTCAACAGAGGAAGAAAATCTCAGATCACCACTTGATGCAAAAACTATTTTAAAAATCTTGAGCATAACCTATCCTGAAATGCACTGATCAGTGTTAGTGAAAAGTATAAGAATGTTGCAAAAACATGTACAGGAGTAAAATGATTAATACCATAAATAAATCATGAGAAATGTACAATTGAAATAAAAGAAAACATGCATGAAAAACTATACAAAAATGAAAGGCAAAACCTCAGCCAGGAGGAGCCCTCTGCACAACCTTGGATTAATACGCTGTCACCTCAAAACCACGCTTTAAAAAGTCATAATAAAACAAAGTTTTTGTATTATAAGACAGAGGATATGTCTCTTGGTTACGACAGTAAATTAAAGCTATAACAACAGCATCGAGACTAACTACTTGCGTTGCAAACGCTTATACTTATAGAGGAAATAGATAACTGTCTTTTGGAGAAAAATCTTCAGCAATGGACACGTGAATAGGCCAGAATCCAAAAGTTCAGCCTCTTGGTTGCCATAAACATTAAATCTACGAAAAGTGGATGTTAGATTGCGTCATGGAGACGGCCTGCAGATGGAAAAAATGGATCCATGAACCCAGGAATGGTTTCGGACTTTTTCACGTGCTGGAACAGAGTCTTAGTTAACGTAGGACTCTCTATTGACCATCCTTTGACTGATGCCTTTCTTCATGAATTCGGCTAAACAGATAGGACCTTGTCCATGTGTGGATCATTTCTAAGCTGCCCATGTGCCTCGTTTCTCCTGTCGACACCTATAACCTACAGAAAAATGAAAACAACTGTACAATTGCGAGTCAGCTACGGAAAGTGGCTAAATTTTGTAGCTGATGAACAAAATCTAAATCAAATAGCATACACAAGGACATAGTTTTAAAATCACTTAAATGCACTCCTAAAATCAATATGTAACAATCTTCGATAGCTTATGAGGCACTGGTATGGGAAAATATAAGAGAAAAGGTTTAGGAAATTATGTAGAAGAGAGGTAGTTTTGGGCTCAATAGTGTGCATGGACCAATCCGGTGCTAACACATGGTAGCCCAGATTTGTCCAATATTGACATGCGAATCCCAAAATTTGGGGGTCAGGGAGGATCGAGCCCCTAAACTCCCAGATTCCTAAGTTTTTTCCAGATTCCACTCACTGGATGAGCCATCGCATCTCTTGGTTATCAATGTAGATGATATTATATTTAATGTGGCAAAGTTGGGTACACCAAAAAAAGGGTCGGACGATCAGGATCAACCCCAGACCGCCGGTCCCTTAACATAAAATGTTTGTTATGTAACCGCGAAAATCAAAACAATGTTAATATGGTAATGTTATAAACCACTCATGATAACCATAATATATCGTAATATATACCATACAATATATTCACCCATATCCAAACTTATGATATATATCAAATATGAAATATGAAATCATGTGATATCCATGGTAAAATGATGGAGATGTCGGGTGGGGGTTTCAATTTGTCGACCTCCCCACGCTATATACGCTTTCACCACATCTAGTATTGCCACTACGCCGAATGATGGACTTGTTAATCAAGCCGTCCCAAACCATTCATATCATTTCATTGCAAGTACAGTCAGCAAGGAGCGTGTGGTTTCCAAAAGCAGATTTTGACATGTAGAAGTGGTTTTGACAGCACAGAAGTGGTTTTGCGTAGTTGAGAAGTGGTTTTTCCATAAGCAAGGGTGGTTTCTGACTTTCCAGGGCGTCTAGAGGTCATTGTGGCCAAATATGGTCAAGCTTATACTCGTTTGACTTGAAATTTCAAGCGAAATGTAGTGGTGAGGTTCATTTTCTCATCCGATACTCCGTTTTTTGGCTCATGCCTATAACAACATTTTTGAAGAGAAAATAAAGAGGTCAACACTGGAGGCGAAAGGACCAAGAGACATAGCCAGGAAGTCTGGTGAAGTCCTTTATTAAATTCTATTGTGTTGATGTGTTTGAATGTGTTTTCTAATGGTTTAATTATTTATGTTATTTTCAATCTTTTCGATCCATTGCATTAAGTAACATAAGTGAATTCACACATAGTCTATAATACCCTTTTCATTAACAGATCATGTATCAAGCTCACAAACAACACATCCATTTGATTGAAACACCACATCATTTCCTTGACCACACATTTGACTGACACTCAACAAGTTATGCTTTAAACCATATACATACATATCATTCCCATATTTAACCTTTTCTTTCAAGAAAACAAAACCTTTACCTTCTATGGCAGCTATAGTGTCATTCCCAAATGAGACATTGTTTTCCTTTTCTGAGGCATTATATGAGTGAAGTTTCTCCTTGTAACCTGTCATATGTTTAGAGCATCCACTCTCGATGTACCACTGATTTTCTTGTTCTTCTGCATGCAAGGCTATACCACATCTTTCTATTTGAGATTCTTACCTTCTCCATATCTTGGGATTTAATGGAATTTGCTCCTTTTGAGGTGTTTGCTGAAATTTTCTCCTACATTCAGATTCTTCATGACCAAAGTTGTTACAAATTGAGCATTCTATTTCATTTTCAAGAGGAGAAAAGTTATTATAGGAACTTATCTTGATCCATATTACATTCCTTTGATTTCGTGCTTCTCTAGTCATGATGGTTTTGTAAGCAATGCATTAAGTAGCTTTGTGCCCAAAATTATGACATAAAAAACATTTCCCATTAAAGAAGTTTCTGCGACTATAGAATCTATTTACCTGTTGATTATAGTTTCTATTATTACTCATCTTTGGAGAAAATTGAGTATGATTTTCCTAAGGTTGGTTGTGGCTTCTATCGGTATTCATCCTTGGAGAAAATTGAGTATGATTTACCTGGTGATTAGTTTTATGACTTTGATGGCACTAAGTGAACCTGTGTGCATCTCTTAAACTTCTCTTACATCATCTTCTTCCTTCAACTTCATTATTCTGATCAAAATATCTTAGTTCCATCTTCCTCATCCTTTGTATCACTACCCTATTGCCTTTGAATATTCCTATTGGCCTCTTATCAAAACTGAGTTGACCTATAGAGTTGCCATCAAGGATAATACTTGGATCATAATGCCAATAGTACGAGATTCCCCATGTCCCTGTTCCAACCTTCAGCCTTGAAATTTCTACCCAAAAAACTATAGTTTGTGCACTTTCATACACTTTATAGAATTCAAATCTAAAGTGTAAAATTAAATTTATGACGAGTTTCCGTAGGTCCCCTCTTTGAGACAGAATTCTGGAGCCCACAAAAACTCTGACTTCCTCAGAACATATCTCCAAAAATATAGTGAACTAATATTTGAAATTTTTACAAAATGTTCTATGAGATTTCCACCCCACGTGGTAAAAATGTAAGCTTTATAACAAAAAATTCCAAGATGACTTGTTTGAAGTAGAAAAACCCTATAATCCAAAGCTTTGATACCAAATGTTATGCAACCAGCTCACAAATAGATAGATCAACGACTTTTATATTATCCTCTTTGAGGGGGAAACCTCCTTTACATTACATAAATGAAAAAATATTGTATGATTCAAATGAAAAAACCTCTCTATATATATGAGTCTAAAGGGTTGCAATATGATGAAAGGTGACATAACAATAATAATGTAAGGGCACAACAATAAAAATAGTGGCCTTCTATGGGGCTCAATAATAACAATATGGGGAATACATGGGGCACAAAAATAACAGTCGGGGGGTTACATTGACAATAACAAAGAGGGAATACACCAGTATTATACGGACATAACAATATCCATTTTCCTAAAATATGATGAAGAATTTTTTTTTATTAAAGATATAGGGGCCATTTTCAAACACCCAGTATTGATCATTCAAACGAGAGAAAATAACCATGAATAATCCTTTTACCCCTACTTCGACATCAATATAGCCTTTTGGTTTCCATTTCATTTTGATCCATTTCAACACTTCTTTCTCTCTGATCCATATGCTAATAAATTTATAAATTATGGAATGATCTTTCATATATTTCATGTAACCTTCCAATTTGTTGGGTCAAACCTCATATTTATGGTTTTTTGCAGCCCAAGCCAAGCATATATTATTGAAACATGATTTCCATTAAGCTCCCATTATAACACTCTCTCGATTATTTCCTACTACATTATTAGGCCCGAAAACTCCAACATTTGCCTGGTTTTTTGCAGTCATTTCTTTTTTGTAGGAGGGGCTCCTGCCCCTACCCACATGGGTATTCGTTAAATTGATCAAAATAAACTGAGAAAATATTTACCAAATCTAATACACAATCTAACTAAATACAAGAGCCAAAAAGAGAATTAATGGATAGAGAAATGCTTCATAATTTAACCCTAACCATGGAAAACCCATTCACGCCCTATATCTATATCTATATCTATATCTATATCTATATCTATCTATCTATATATATATATATATATATATATATATATATATATATATATAGATATAATGCTTAATTGAAAAATCTCAATCCCTAGAACGACACCTTTATCTTTCGTGTTCATAAAAAGTAAGTATATATTTATCTTAATTTACTTGAAATAATTAAAAGTTAAGAAGTAATTACAAAATTTCTTGAATTGTCCATTTGGATCATGATATATATCTTCACTTGGATATGTTTTAGGGTAGATAGAATCATAACTTATGGGAAATAATGTGAATTGTTTATAATTAATCTTATGAGTTATCTTTTCGAATAGAAATAAAATTATTTGGCTAGAAAAGGGTATATTCTGGTGGTGGAGCTTCTCAAATCAACCGAAACATTTATGATTGAAAGAAACATATAATATGAAAACTAAATTAGAAGCTAAAATAAAATATATTAATATATCCAGAGCTCAATATGCTTAAATTCAATTTCCATTACAACTTATCCTCCTGGTGGTGTCTAGGAATCATCGCTCATGAGTCATAGGGAATCAATCCAAGAGAGGGGAGTTGATCTGTAATAGACTCATTGGCTATGATGGTTTCATAGTAAATTAGAGTGAGAACATGTATCTAAGAAGTGAAGAGGTTAGTCGAGCATATGTTTAAGGTATGCATTAATTATATTCTTGAAAACGAATTCATGAAATCTTATGCATAGGTTTACTTCCTTGATATATATTAAGTAGATCTCATGTGGCTCAAACATAACAATTGTTATGATAGTTTTTCTTGGAAAACAATGAATTGATATATGCACATGATAATAGCTAACATGATATCTGGTTATAAGCACATAGATACTAGATATTTTATTAATTTTCTTGAAAATGAATATGCTTTTATTCCAAAAATTTTCTTGGAAAAGAATATGAATTTATTTTTCTAGTTTATTGAAAAAAGATATGCTCTTATATGCACACAGATAATAGCTATTTCGCTAATTTCATGGAATAAAATATGTGTTTTTATGTCTGAAAGAATAACTACTATGCATTATATTTCTTGGAAAAGGAAATATGTCTTTACATGCATGAAATAATAACTACTATGAATTAGATTTCTTAGAAAATAAATATGTGTTTGCATGCATGGAGGAATGGCTACTATGCATTATATTTCTTAAAAAATAAATATGTTTTTGCATGCATGAAAGAAAAGCTATTTTTGTTAGATTTTCTTGAAAAAAAAGTATGTATTTACATGCATTGAAAGAATATATATGTTATTATATTTCTTGGATAATAAATGTACATTTGCATGCATAAAATAAATAGCTATTGTGTTAGATTTTCCTTGAAGCGAATGTGTTTTTATATATATAAACTATTAAATATTGTCTTAGTGTTATTGACAAAGAACAAATTATTATATGGGGAGATGTAATAGATATTGTATTTATTTTCTTGAGAAAGGATATGTGTTTGTATACACATAAATAATAGTTATTGTGTTAGTTTCCTTTGGAAAATAATGTGTTTACATACACTATGATAATAACCTATTGTGCTATTTTTCATTTAAAAGAATTTTGGTAGTTGTGGTGGTTGTTCTTTTTGAAAAGAGTGTGTTTTGTGAAATGAAATAATAGCTAGTGAGATTTAGAATGTAACTATTTCTGTTTCTGATGATACATGTGAAGTAGGGATAAACAAGCATGCCTTGGTATCTTTATATATTTTACCTTACACATGTGAGTCATGGATGGACATACATGTGTCATAACCATACCCATGTAAATATGAATAAATATGTTTTTGTAGTTATGTGATTTTAATTAATGCATGTGTGATGTTAATAAAAGTATATCTCTCAATACTTTGTATACATTTTATTTATGCACATGAAAATATGTTTGAAACATCACTAGCAAATATTTATTATTTTGGGTTGATAAATATTTTATAGTCATGACATCAGAGTTTGTTGATGGTAGTAATTGGAGGAAGGGATTGTGACTTATGTGAATGATGGATTATGTTTAACATTATGGAATTCAATGAACTATTGGTCCATGCATATTTAGAAATTGTCAAACACATGATAATCTACTCCAGGGAACAACCAAGCCACAAAGACACAATGTTCATGGAACTATGGCGTATATGATATCATGATTAATGTAATAGTTTATAGATATTTATGTGAGATGTAAGATGATATTTCTTGTAATATTTTTAGCAATGGTAAAGGTATATAATCCCTTACAACCATTGAGTGATGGATGAACACCTTCATGAAACATTTATTAAAATAAATGTTTGCGAGTTTTTTCATTTGGGGTTTCCAAGATATATTAGTTTTCATTGATGTGTTCTCCTATTATACCATTCTAGAGATGTTACTTCTTTGCATTACATTGACACTTACATTATCAAATATGTGATTAACCAACCTAGTTAAATGGACAATGATAATGATGCAAGGTTAGAACAACGATATTTATGTTATTATGTTGCAACAATGGTTGTTTGTTACGTAATCTGGTATTGCATTTCTATAGTTACATTATATAATGATGATGATTTTATCTAATGGTCAGTTAAATAGTTTGTAATGGTAATTGAAAAAATTTACATCTTAGTAAATTCTAAAAAAAAATTCTCATCCTATGTATTTTTACGTGTGATTTACCAGGGAATGTTACAAGTGGTATCAAAGCAAAATGTTGTAGCACTGGTGGCTTTTGGGAGTCCTTAAAAAGAAAGGAAGTAGAGATATGATGCTAATGGATATTAATTCAGGTATGAAACTAAGGAAAATTACATGGAAATGTATGTAGTAGACAACATTTGACACGTGATGCATGATGATGTTAATAACCACTTTGAAAAATGATAATTTCAATGTCTATTTCTAAGAATAATTATGCGCATGTGTATAAAGGACAATAAGAAATTATGTTGCATTATCTATAACCAAATCATGAATAATTTTGAATATACACACTGTAATATGTCATAGTATGGACTAACTACCAAAATTTATATGCATACCTTTATGATAACATTAAAGAAAACTAGCTACACTTATAATGCATTTCTTATAAGAAAAGAAGGAATGCATGTATTTGTGTGATAATGTGCGAATGTATAAAAGTGGAGGAAATCATTGAGGAGGAAATTAGAATGTTTTAGAAGGCATCGAAAGAAGCCCTTTGAGTGTTGAATATAGCCGATGAGTAAATTGATAAGTCTTGACTGTAATGACTACTTGTTGATTGTGCCTTGTCATGGATTCTCATTGAGTTTATAATGATTGGTAGAATTTATTATTTAGAAAATTGCACTACCTTTCATGAATTAGTACCACATGACTCTAGGTTCTTAAATGTTACAAAGAACTTACATCATGATAAAAATAGAGCCTTTTAAGATATTGATTTCATAGAAATGCATTATGGCTTTGCAGATGAGCATACATATACGAGGATTGGCAGGATAAGAGAATCCAAGATTATTTGATAGTATTATAATGCACTGAAATGCGTGAGATGAAACAGTCTATGTATATTCCACTAGCTTAATGATAATAATAGTAGCAATTAGATGTTGTTGATTAAATTGTTTTTTCAAACTTCATAACTCTACAAGTTGATGATTCAATGATGATGGTAGCCGATATGCATCCTACATCTAGTAAATATGTTAAGTTCATATTTTAGAAATTCATCTATTGCATATGAATACTATGGTGACACTATATATTTAATCTAATTAATTAATTCCATTATGTTGTGGAAATATGGTATCTTCAATGGCATCATCAAACGAAAAACTAGATGGTGTTTGAATTTGTTTTCATTACTAATTTGTTTAACCAAGAAAATTACATGTGATTGACTTCACTTTAGTAATGTTGCATAATAATTACTTATTATAAACAAATTCATAAAATTAAATATCATTATGTATAAATTGGAACTATGGTGAATGTAAATGATGGGATTAGAAAGGCTAGGTCTTATAGAAGGTTCAATTCCCTTAATTATTTCTTGGAAAACATCTTCATGAAAACTTTTGCTTAAAGTACCTTAGATGTAGCATTGGGAAGATGTATCCTTATTTGTTATGCTTACTTTAATTCATAGAAATGGTTTATGAAAAAGAAATAGAACCAATACCTTTGTACTAGTTGAAATATTGAGAATAATGATGCATGTATAAAGTAAAATTACCAAGATATTTTGTCAACAATAATGTTATGTAGAAGGTATGGTTTTATTAGAAGCAATTGTGACTAATGTTGCTAGTGTAATTAAGAAGGGGTAGCTTAATGGAAGCACAATGAAAGCTATAATGTTGCAATGTGACTTGCAACCACAAATATAAAGGTATAATGTTTACCATTATGATATATAACATTTGTGCATAGAAGATATAGTAATGTTTTTCTAAATTGAATTTTGATTAATATGTGCAAAATTTAAGATGAATACAACTTGTTTGCAATGACAAGTCAGTCATGATTTCTCGAAAAGCATACTTTTGTAGACTATGGGGTCCATGCTAAGGATCAAGTATGAGTACATGATGTGCATAAATGTTCTTTATACCTTAATATTAATGTGCATATGGCCAGTTATGTAAATTACCCTGGGATAAGGCGCTAAAAGAGAATTTCACATCCCATACAGTTATAGGATAGTTGGAAAAGGCTAGGAGGGTCATGGGTAGAGGCAATTATGTGCCTTGATTTCCTCTCCCTAGAGATAAATGATATGAGTAAGGGAATAAGGTTGGTCAATATGGTGGGAGGGGAAAATCCTGAAGCAATCTTGTTGGTTTTGGATCCTATTGGAGGAATACTAAAAGATTAATTTGTTGAGATCTAAATTCCTCAGGAAATTATGTTGTCGAAGGAATAGTTAGGAAATTGCCAAGGGGAAATCCTAGACTAGACTTGGTGTCGTTAGTGAAATATTATGCAAGATCCGGTGTGGTTAGTGGAAACCTAGGTTGGACCTGGTGTGGTCATTGAAATCCTAAGCTAGACTCGGTGTGGTTAGTGGAATCCTAGATTTGACCCAGTGTGGTCACTTTCATGGAATTGTATAAGATGTGAAATTGGCTCAATATGGTTGTGGAAACGAGTTCACATTAGTTTGGAGGAGAATTATTTTTTCCACTATCATTTTCACAACAAAATAAGTTAAATAATTAGACAAGTGATGTGTTAAAAATAATTTTTTGTGTGATTGTGTAAGAGTTTTTTGTAGATCTTTAGAGGAGAGGATCCCAATGCTTGGAAAGGAACTACTAGAAGTGTAGTCCCTCTATTACATTACCAGTTTTTTGCATTCCTTAAGTAAGGGCTAAGATAGTATGCACTTTGTCGAGTATGACTACTTTGATAATTTCAATAATAAGAGAGCTAGATGCTCTTTGAGTGCTTTCATAGGGAATATGATATTGAGAATATTGTTTGATTCAAAATGTTGTGTTAAATATGTTTATGTTTGACTTGATGGTCATACGCTATAGGGTTCTTACCATGGAGCTTATTAAACCACTCTAGGTGATTGTTGACAGGTTAATAAACTGCTCTTGGAGTGATTTCCACCATTGATAAACCACCTATAGCTAAAATTATTGCATGAAGTGACCATGACTTCCAAGAGTAATTGGAAAGTGGTAATAATTTTATATAGGGTATTTGATTTTTCTTTTATTAAATTAAATAATGGGTACTAAATGATTCAAGGTAAAAAAAATTGAATATTTTGTATCCATAAATGTTTATGATTATTGTGAAAACATTATTGTTTTTTTATTGGTATTTCCTTAAAATAAAATCCTTCATTTTAAAGGCAAATCATTCCATTTTGGTTGTTCTAAGTTATAAGTCAATATTTACAAATGGTTTAAAAAGTAGATTGGAAAGCTAAAAACAATATGAATGTAAAGATAAATTTCCAGTGGGAGATAAAGACTCAATGAAAATATAATGATGAGGAGATGAACACCAAGGATGATGTTATATTTAAGGGGGCGAGTATCTAATATCCCAATCCCTAGACCCATTCTTTTACCTTTGGCAGTCGTAAAAGAAATATATTATTTATCTTAATTTACATCAAATGGTTGCAAGTCAAGTAGTTATTAAACTTCTTGAATTTTCCATTCAAATCTTGTCAGATATTATCACTTGCATATGTCTTAGGGTGGAGAGTTTATAATTAATTTTATGGGTTATATCATTAGAGAGATAAAATTATGTGCCTAGAAAAGGGTATTTTCTACTGGTGCAACCTCTTGAATCGACCAAAACGTTTACAATTGAAAGAAATATATGACAAGAAACATGCTACAAAATCATAAGTTGAAATGAAATTTATAAATCTCCTTACCTTCTTGATGGTGGTCAGGACTCATTTCTCACGAGTTACAGGGAATCAAACAAAGAGAGGGAGGTTGATTTGGGATGGAATTCCTAACTATGAGGTTTACACAGTAAGTTAGAGCGAGAACAAGTATCAAGGTAGTGAAGAGATTAGTCAGACATACATTTAATGTATGTCATTACTTATAATCCTGGAAAAGCATTCATGAAATCTTGTGCATACATTTACTTCCCTGAAATAAATTAAGTAGATCTCACGTGACTCAAATATAACAATTGTTATGATAGTTTTTCTTCAAAAACAATGTGTTGATATATGTACATGATAATATCTAACATGATATGTGGTTATAAGCACATAAATACTAGCTATTTTGTTAATTTTCTTGAAAAACAAATATTATTTTATTCTTCTTATTTTACTGGAAAATAATATGCATTTATTTTGCTAGTTTCTTGAAAAAGGATATATTCTTATATACACATAGATAATAGCTATTTTGCTAATTTCTTGGAATAAAATATATGTTTTTATACATGAAAAAGGAGCCATTATGCATTAGATTTCTTTAAAAAAATATGTGTTTCCATGCATGAAAGAATAGCTACTATGTATTAAATTTGTTGGAAACGAAATATCTATTTGTATGCATGGAAGAATAACTACTACGAATTAGATTTCTTGAAAAATAAATATGTGTTTTCACGCTTGAAAGAAAAGATACTGTGTTAAATTTTCTTGAAAAAACAAATATGTATTTACATGCATGAAAATAATAGATAGGTATTAGGTTTCTTAGAAAAGAAATGTGCATTTGTATGAACAAAAATAATAGCTATCATGTTTATTTTTTTCTTGAAGAGAATATGTGTTTATATACGTAAAACATTAACTATTCTTTCAGTGTTCTTGAAGAAGAACAAGTGCTTATATGCACAAAAGTAATAACAATTGTATTAATTTTCTTAAGAAAGAATATGTGTTTGTATACACATAAATAATAGCTATTATTTTAGCTTCCTTTGGAAAAGAATATGTATTTACATGCATTGTGATTATAAGCTAGTATGCTAGTTTTCATCTAATATAATTTGGGTAGTTGTGTTGGTTGTTCTTTTGTAAACAAATTTACTTTATGCAAGGAACTAATAGTTAGTGAGGTGTTTATATTTAGAAATATTTTCCTATTCTTGTGAAAAGAGACGCTGATAACAATGGAGTTTGTTTAAAATATGATCATGGTTTTATGGAAAAAAAAAGGTAGAATATAACTATTTCCATTTCTCATGATACATGTGAAATAGGGATAAGTGAGCATGCCTTGATAATATTTATATATTATACCTTATTCATGTGAGTTATGGATTTAAAAACATGTGTCATAACCATACACATGTAGAGATGAATAGATATGTTTTGGTACATATATGCTTTTAATTAATACATGTGAAGTGTTAATAAAATATTTTCCTCAATGCTTTGTATACATTCTATTTATGCACATGAAAAGATGTTTGAAGCATCACTAGAAAAGATTTATTATATGGGTTCAATAAATATTTTATAGTCATGATGTTAGAGTTGGTTGAGGACAGTAATTGTAGGAAGGGATTGTGACTTATGCTAAGGATGGATTATGTTAAATATTATGGTATTAAATGAGCTAATAATCCATGTAGATTGAGGAAATTTTAAATGTAGGATAATATACTATGGGGTACAACCTTGCCACAAAGACACAATTTTCTAGGAACTATGGGTTAAACAATGTCATGATTAATGTAGTAGTTTCTAACTTGTTGTGCTGAATTTCTTATGATATTTTTTGTAAGATTTTTAACAATAGTCAAGGGATGGAATCCCTTACAACCATTGAGTGAGGGGTGAACACCCTCATGAAACGTTTAATATACTAAACATTTACTGGTTTTTCCCTTTGGGGTTCCTAGGGTATATCAATTTCCATTGATGTGTTTTCATATTATACCATTCTAATGGTGTTGCTTCTTTCATGATATTGACACATACATCATCAAATATGTGATTAACCAGCCTAGTTAATGGACAATGCTAATGATGTAAGGTTACAACAAGGAGCTTTATGTTATTATTGTCGCCATTGTGATGCATTTTTTGTACTTGATGGAAACCCACTTGTAGCAGAACAACTCACTAATATATAACTAGATGAATCTACAGAAGAGATATCAGATGTGATAGAATACATGGGATGCGGGGCATCTCAAAGGAATCAGTTCAGATGTAATGAACAATCACAACTCATTAATATGACAGCTCTCAGTATGGCAAGATAACTTTGCCATCAAGTCCAAAGGGGGAGATTGTTGGCATTATGATACAGGTGTTGTCCTTGATGGCAACTTACTAAGATGATAGATCACAGCTCAAGCTCACAAAATAAAGAAAATGAGATATATGCATGTTACCCTTGATAACGCCGCGTATACACGCGGGTTAGCCGACCAGAAGGTGCATATATGTATACATGCATTCTCATGCAAGGAAAGGCACACAAATTTGGTTTTGGTTTGTGGTATTTGGAACATGGTATTGTGATCCATGGTATTGGTCCAAGGTATCTTGTTCGACGTGTTGATCCCAGGTATTTGGTCTAAGGTATTAGTTCTAAGTGGTTTTGGACCATGGTATTGAGTAAAGGCCTAAGACTATAAAAGGAGGAGAAGATCATTAGGCAAATGCACTAAGTAAGTCTTGAATATATGATGAAGTATGAGATCCAATATGCAAGTTATGGGTTCATGATGCCTTGCTTGATCTGAGTTAAGGAGGAATCTCAGCAGTTGATGGAGAATAAGATCTAAGGATAGATTGGGATCTAATGGCTTGGAATGAATCGTCTCTATACAGTTTGATCATGTTTGTTCTAGATCTGTATACTGATGCATGTAATGTTCTGTAAATATTATGATCTAGGTATAACTCAAGTTTGGAATAGCTACAAATCATGAATGTATATTTATAGATGTATACGCTGGTTGACTATGATAAAAGCACATACATATGCAAGTTAGATACATCTAAGTATCGTATACCGTATGAGCTATGATGTTGGAAGTTACAGGTGGTTCTGGTTGTTGATGAGTTCTGATGACTGTTTACTGGTGTCAGTATTCTGCATATTCAGTTTGGTTGATTGTGTTTAGCTTCAGTGTTGATGGATGAGATCTAATAATGGATCAAGATCATAATGACTTATCTTTATGTGATCTGATGGACTAGATCTGGTTGCTAACATACATATTATCCTTGTATATGTAATGATCTGGGTATGTCTAAAGTCAGGAAGTGCAACGAAGCTATAAGTAAGTAATTAATGACATATACGCTGGTTCTCTTTGGTGAAGTTGCGTATACACGCTGGTTCAGCTCTTCCAAGTAGCGTATGCACTCTGATGCATGATTTTTGATGATACAATTAGATCTGAACATTGTTGCAGAGTTCTGTGTTCTGCTCTGTGTTTTGGTGACTGCAGTTTGTTGACAGGGTTTCAGTGATTCAGAGATTGATGATTATAGTGTTGATTGATTGTGTGCTTCAATGATATTGACGGGTCTAGTATGAAAATTGGATGAAATGTGGCCTTCAGATTATGATGTTTTGTTTCAGGAGTATCCAGTCTGAAAATTTATGGAACGTGGTCCCTAGAGGAAGAAAGAGAAGGTTGTAGCCTTCTGTAGGTCATCACCTATGTACTAGTACATCAACTAGTACAAGATCTAAGGGGGTTGTAGCTTGCTTCCAGTAGTAGTAGAAAATGAGTGAAGGTTAGAGCATTCAGTAGGCGGGTGCCTACGTACTAGTAAAAGGATCAGCTAGTACAAGAGCTAAGGGGGTTGTAGCTCCCTTCCAGGAGAAGCTAGAGAACAAGAGAAGGTTGTAACCTTCTACAGGTAGAAGCTTGCATACTGGTATAAGGCTACACCAGTACAGAAATATTGTAAAAAGCATTTTCTTATTAAAATAAGATAGAGACGAATTACAATATGTGGTTTTCACCCACATTGGGTTTCCACCTTACATCATGGTGTTCATGTGTGATTCTTGTGTGTGATGATATGTTCTGTTTTACTGCACCTATTTACTGTTCATATGGTTAATAAAGTTCTGATGCACTAACTGAAGATCAACATTTAATGGATTAAGTGAATCATAAGGTTAATGGATATATGCTAGTTGCATTAGACACAGTTGTGTGTACACGCAGGTTCCGTTAACTGAAGTACCGTATATGAATCTGAGTATGGAAATGAAAAAGTGTTTGATTCGATAATTCTGATTCACCCCCCCCCCCTCAGTATTATTTCCAACAATTGGAATTGGAGAAGGTCCTTTGGTAGAAGTTTGATCACTTGAAGGACATCCATAGAACAATGGGAAAGAAGCTTAAGAAGAAAGTGCCTCAAAAGAAGAAGACATCTTAAAGGAACTATGACAATGGGAGAGTCGATTGGGGAATATGTGGAAGAAACACTTCAGATTCAGAATCACTTCAGAATGAGGATGAACAAGCAAAAGAACTATTAGGTATGAATTTGTTATCCTCTTTTGATACATTTCTCCATCCATTTGAAGATGATGAAAGTGATAGCGAAACAACTGAATTTCCTGTTATGGGTGAGAAAGAAAGATATCAAATAGAGGCAGAATTTAAAAAGTTTATAGACAAAATTAGAGATCAACAAGATTTATTGCACAAAAGGGAATGTGCCTCCAAAGAAGAAGTTACCAATCTAAAAGCTCAACTAGAGGAAGGAAACAGGGTAAGGAAGTTATTCAAGAAAAAGGAAGATCAATGTCAAAAGTTCCAGGATGAAGTAACATCATTAAGAAATGAAGTAAATGAAAGGAGCACAACAATCAATAAACTCATAGAAAGATCCAGTTACTATGAAAGGCTTGAAGCTACAATCCTCTCGCTAAAGGAAGATCTTGAAGAATCAAATAAGCAGAATAAAGAACCACTCCAAGCTCTTGAAAAACAAGAAAATGAAGTTCTTGTATTAAGACATCAATTGGAAGAAGGAAGAAAAGCTGAAGAAAACATGAAGAAGCAGTATCGTGAAAAGGAGGAGCAACACCAGGTTGAGGTAAATATTCTAAAAGATAACTTAGAAGAAAAGGATAAGCTCTTTCGATTTCAAGATAGTACTAAGATCTTGGATGATATTATTAGTAGTGAAAGGTCTCCTACTATCAAAACTGGTCTTGGTTTTCATGAATCTGTTGAAGGTGAATCTACTTCACAAAATAAGACAAGGAACTCTAATGCACAATCTAAAATACTCAACAAGGAGATGAGAGGTCAATCCCATCAACAACCAAGGAAATAAATTCTTCAAAGAAAATATTTTACTCGTTCAATGAATAATGTTGGACATGTTACAGCTAGATGCAAAAGTATAATGGTTCAAGATCATCACACAGAAATATCATCACGTTTCAGATACTTTAAGGGATATTGTTTTTCTTGCAATATGTTTGGTCACAAAGTTGTTGATTGCTACAGAAGGAATATGAAAAATGTAAGATGTTATGCATGTAACAAGCTGAGACATATAGCAAAGGAATGTAGGAACCAAGTACGGGCACGATACCAAAAGGAGAAAACTTGATCATTGAAGATATGGAAGAAGAAGGAAGCACAGTTTGAAAGATGTGACACAGCACAATGTACAGACATAACAGACTCAGACGAAGCTGAAAGTGTAAAACTTCAATGCTCTCAATCTCATACAAAAGTTTCATAAAGATAAGTTGCGTATATACGCGAGTTAGACTCTGCACAGTCGTGGATATGTCAATTTGAGAAAAGTAGTGGGACAGGCTCAAGAAAAGGGTCTGATATGATTCAGTTCATTATTTGCTCTGTTTGATAATGGTTACAATCTGCTGATGATGTGTGGAAATGTATTGATACTTGTAAGATGTTTAGAAGTGTTTTGATCCTAACTTGATGATGATGATGCCTTAATAATTCTTGCTCATATATGATCAGATCTGATAGTAAACAGATGGCATAGGTTCAGGGGGAGCTTATGCTTTGAATAAATGCATTGTTGGCATTATGGTTAGAAGTCCTTGGTGATGATGCTTATATGGCTAAGTGATGCATCTTGCTATGATATGGTTATGAGTTGTCCATGACAAAATCTCATATGATTCTTGGAGTTACATAGTTGGTGTTCAGATCAGATTTGTGGTTGATTCTCTGATGATGCATATATGTGGCTTACATGGTAATCTTCATAAGCATTAGGAGAAGTACAGATCTTGAATTCACAACTTCATGACTTGAAGATGAGTCACTCATATGTTGTTGTCGACATATAATATAGTTGTGATGCAGGATTCCTATAGTTCTTGGCACTCTCATGGATGAGGATTGTTGTTGTTGATGATATCAAGAAGTCTTGACAAAAGATCTTGAGCTCAAGATACATAGTGCTATATATAGTAAGCTGGATACATGGGTGATTACTCAAAGTTGCATTGTTGGGAACATGATGATAATGATTTTTTCCCTATATGATGATAGGTTGATACTTACATATGTTTATTGATGCAGATGAGGGATGTTCCCGAGTGATGATACATGGATAGTATATAGGATCATGCATATCTTAACGATGATGAGATGGCTATGGTGTTTTTCACATATGATATAATGTGAATGATTTTGTATGTCATATGCAGAATTCATTCATGGAAGGGTATGATAATGTTCAAAAGGATGAGTTGATATCTATATGCAGACATATCTTGTTATAGGTTGATGACTTATACACTAATGGACATATACAGGTTGTTGGTCTAGATGCTGTTGAGAAATTCTTATCGAGCAGATCATACATTGTGTATGATAGTTGGTGATGACTATCATGGTCTTATTTAGATGTTTGGTCTCTATTATAAATGTCATGTAAAGGTATTATCAAGACTCATGATGTAATAGTTTGTCTCTATCTATTGTAGTCATTTGATGAATCCCTTTTGGTCATATGATGTAATTTGTGCCCCCACTATGCATGGGAAGGATGATGTAATATTCTAGTCATGTATAAATAATTGGTATCTGGTATATCCCCACTTGGTTGGCAGATGGATGTTGTATGAGTCTTTGGTGATAGGAAGGTCATTTATGATGTATAGAGTCATGTTCTTCTTGTAGAACATCCTTTTGTAGTCCTTGATTACAGTCAGGGGGAGCATGAATAGCACACTTTAGCAGAGCAGAGATTTCAACATGTACTCAGAGGGACATTGGATAGATTGGTACACCTTGGCATATAAAAAGGGGGAGCTCAATTAGAGATTTCAGCAGGTACTCAGGGGGAGTATGGACAGCGGAATGTATATCAAGGAAGATAATATCTTGGTCTGCCCTTGCCCTTGATGTCAAAGAGGGAGAGTGACTTGGTATGGTTGTTGCCATCAAGTCCAAAGGGGGAGATTGTTGGCATTATGATCCATGTGTTGTACTTGATGGCAACCCACTTGTAGCAAAACAACTCACTAATTTATAACTAGATGAATCTATAGAAGAGATATCAGATGTGACAAAATACATGGGATGTAGGGTAGCTCAAAGGAATCAGTTCAGATGTAATGAACACTGACAACTCACTAAGATGACAGTTCTCAATATGGCAAGATAACTTTTCCATAAAGTCCAAAGGGGGAGATTGTTGGCATTATGATACAGGTGTTGTCCTTGATGGCAACTTACTAAGATGACAGATCACAGCTCAGGCTCACAGAATGAAGAAAAAGAGATATATGCATGTTACCCTTGATAATGCCACGTATACACGCAAGTTAGCCAGCCAAAAGGTGCATATACATATACACGCACTCTCATGTAAGGAAAGGTGCGTACATTTGGTTTTGGTCCATGGTATTTGGACCATGGTATTGTGAACCATGGTATTGGTCCAAGGTATCTTGTCTGACATGTTGATCCCAGGTATTTCGTCCAAGGTATTGGCTCTAAGTGGTTTTGGACCATGGTATTGAGTAAAGGCATAAGACTATAAAAGGAGGAGAAGATCATTAGGCAAATGCACCAAGTAAGTCTTGAATATCTAATGAAGTATGAGATCCAGTATGCAGGTTATGGGTTCATGATGCCTTGCTTGATCTGATATAAGGAGGAATCTCAACAGTTGATGGAGAACAAGATCTAAGGATAGATCGACATCTAATGGCTTGGAATGAATCATCTATATATAGTTTGATCATGTTTATTCTAGATCTGTATACTGACACATGTAATGTTCTGTAAATATTATGATTTGGGTATAAGTCAAGTTTGGAATAGCTGTAAATCATGAATGAATATTTACATATGTATACACTAGCTGACTATGATAAAAGCACGTACATACGCAGGTTAGATACATCTAAGTAGCGTATACCATATGAACTATGATGTTTGAAGTTACAGGTGGTTCTTGTTGTTGATGAGTTTTGATGACTGTTTACTGGTGTTAGTATTCTGCATATTCATTTTGGTTGATTGTGTTTAGCTTCAGTGTTGATGGATGAGATCTAATAATGGATCAAGATCATAATGACTTATCTTTATGTGATCTAATGGATTAGATCTGGTTGCTAACATACATATTATCCTTGTATATGTAATGATCTAGGTATTTCTGAAGTCAGGAAGTGCAGCGAAGTTATAAGTAAGTAATTAATGACATATATGCTGGTTCACTTTGGTGATGTTGCATATACATGGTGGTTTTGCTTTTCCGAGTAGCGTATCCACTTTGATGCATGATTTTTGATGATACAGTTAGATCTAAACATTGTTGCTGAGTTCTGTGTTCTGCTCTGTGTTCTGGTGATTGCAATTTGTTGACAGGGTTTCAGTGATCCAGTATTGGGTGATTCAGATATTGACGATGCTAGTGTTGATTGATTGTGTGCTTCAATGATATTGATGGGCCCAGTATGAAAATTGGATGAAACGTGGCCTTCAGATTATGGTGTTGTGCTTTAGGAGTATCCATTCTGAAAATTTATGAAACATGGTCCTTGGAGGAAGAAGGAGAGGGTTGTAGCCTTCTGTAGGTCAGCACCTACATACTAGTACATCAACTAGTACAAGAGCTAAGGGGGTTGTAGCTCCCTTCTAGTAGTAGCTGGAAAACGAGTAAAGGTTGGAGCATTCACTAGGCCGCGCCTACGTACTAGTAAAAGGATCGGCTAGTACAAGAGCTAAGGGGTTTGTAGCTCCCTTCCATGAGAAGTTAGAGAATGAGAGAAAGTTGTAACCTCTTGCGGGTAGAAGCCTGCATACTAGTATAAGGCTACACCAGTACAGGAATATTGTAAAAAGAAGTTTCTTATTAAAAGAAGATAGAGACGAATTATAGCAGGTGGTTTTCACCCACATTGGGTTTCCACACTACAACATGGTTTTCATGTGTGCTTCTTGTCTGTGATGATTTGTTCTGGTTTACTGCACCTATTTAATATTCATATGGTTAATAAAGTTCTGATGCACTAACTAACGATCAACATTTAATGGACTAACTGAATCATAAGGTTACTGGATATATGCTAGTTGCATTAAACACAGTTGCATGTACATGCACGTTCCCTTAACTGAAGTAACATATATGAATCTGAGTATGGAAATGAAAAAGTGTTTGATTTGATAATACTGATTCACCCCCCTCCCCTCTCAGTATTATTTCAAACAATTATCTTGCAACAAGTGTTGTTCATTATGTAACTTTCTATTCAATTTATAGAATTATATTATGTAAAAAGATGACTTTATCTGATGGTTAGTTAAAGAGTTTGGAATGGTAATTGAGAAATATTACATGTTAATAAATTGCATACAAAAATTATAATCCTATGTATTTTTAAATGAGGTTTACCAGGCGATGTTACAATCATACTATATGTTTCTAATATTATATATTAATATAGAATTATATTAATAATTGACATATTAATCTCCAAGAAGGATCAAATAATTTGAGGTGAGAAACTTGTTTAGTCCACAACTTGAAGAAAGGTTTAATGGACATATACTTATTTGCTTTAAATTATTCTCTCTCTAAATATCAGATTAATATGAAATTATTTTGCATAAGATGGACATTGAAGTAATAATTATCATGGATATCAAATATTTTATTCAATGTCTACATTGAATTTGAAAGTAAAAGTATACTAAGCTTTTTAATTTCAACTCCTTATCACTCTCTATAAATAATTGGTCTAAAACAATGTTATTTAATATGGAAATTGAAATATTTTATTTATAGATGACAACAAAATATTTTTATTATTATTGTCATAATTTTTTTAAATACCACATTACAACTCTATGTTAAAGATGGAAGGAATTTCACATATCTCTTATACTAAATGTAAAAAGCGCTTATGAATGAAATCGTATACATATATATATATGATTTCATTCATAAGCGCTTTTTACATTTAGTATATATATATATATATATATATATATATATATATATATATATATATATATATATATATTGTTTAGGGTCTTGGACATCGGTGACTACTACATCCACACAATATTTATACATGGTAAATCCATCCGTAGGGATCAACTCCTGTGAACTCAACCAAAGAGCCTAACCTTGAGAGTGTTCAAAGAATTGAAGCCATGACCTCTCAACACCAAAGATACTTTAACAATGGATATTCAAATAATTGAACTCTCTCTCTACACACACAAATAGTTTGATGTAAATTTATGTTATATACTGTATGCATTAGAGTATTTCATTTATGGCCAGATTATTATTATTATTTAATTAATATCTACGTTATTTAGAGATTTCTAAATATTTTTTTTTAATTTAATGTAACATTATCAGACATCTCTTCCGTATTAAATTTCAAAACACCTGGCCATAATACTTGTTTAAAAATATACAATATGCTTAACTATTTACATTTTTTTTTATTTTTATTAATTAAAAAATGTATTTTAACATACTTAACCCTAATATCTAATCAAATATATCAATTATTTTGAAGAATTATTTTATTGTAGATGAGAAGGTTTGTATTTTTTTACTAAGGATTCATGGTATTTATTAGCCTTTAGCTTTTTTGAATTGAGATTTTGATTTGCTTCAAAAATATCTGGTAGTTTTATAGTTGACTCTAATTAACTGAGGTTTGTGTTAGTTTGGTGGCTTAATTCCATTTTTTTAATTCAGGTATATGTATCAACTTAAGGTGGAGGGAGAGTTACTGACTTTTATTTTTTGATTTTAAACTACGGTGGGGATACATTTTGGAGAGAATATCTGGAGAATATGCTTTGTCTTAGTGTATCATCGACGACTGAGAAACGGAGCCCCAATCGACACAAAATTTTTATTTAAATTTTAAACACGGTCGTATTAAGTCAAAGAGGCTCTCACTGTCGCTTGTCATAAAAAATAAAAACGCCCGAGCTTAAGTAATGGATCATGAACACGTAATGGATCATGCCACTAGATCGATGTATCTTCACTGAGGTTATTGAACTGGAAGCGATCATGGTGATGTATCGCTATGTCTCCACTGACGCACCAGGGCATTCATTTGACACTGTGGGGCTAATTCAATCTCGTGAGAGCAATATTGTAGTAGGGAAATCCATTAATCTGCGCAAAAATAAAATTTTCCACATAAATTGGGAAGATGCATATGTTAGAAATCAGAGTCGTTGTGGAGGTTAAGATTGTGTTCGTTATCACCCTAGCGATATTGTGTTTTCTATTCACACTCATGAATATGTAACAATCCCAGCACTTTCAATCTTGAAAACAAGCACTCATTGCAATAATAAATTTTCGTTATAAGCAACATTACGGGTGTATAACAATTTAGTTGTCTCTCGCACTGCAGAACTTGGTATTCGTCCATTCTAAGTTGGTAAAAATTCATTAATATCTCGATTCACACGTAGCCTTTCCATATCCAAAAGTTAATGAAAAATGAAACACATACCACAATGATAATATTAAATCAAAACTCGACTTGATGCAATACCGCTTTTAAAATGTAGCCACTCGTAATATTTGCATGAATTCAAATGATGTCATTTGGATGATACATATTCAATATGGTAAGCTAGTGGCAGGTGTTAAGGATAATCGTTCAAAACTAGAAACGGTATTTTCTAGTTTAGGAGGGGTTTCTTCTCGGGTTTCTTTTGGAGTATCAGTCGTCAATCTCTAATTTTAGATATTTAAATTTATCCGAAATATGGAAAACCTTCAATTTTTCTACAGAATAAAAAAGAATTAAAATTTCAATCTAAAACCTTACCGCATCTATCATTCCAAAAATCTTTAGCACGTTAGACCTCTGTCGTCGATCTCATTCTTCAATCCCATGGTTATCGCTTTCCCCGCTCTCAAACTAGCGGGATGATCTTCAACATTGATCAATCCTGCTTGATCCAATGGTTGACGCGTAATCTCGCGTGGATTCTTGCATGGTGTTTAACGAGACGAGGGCGCTTGAGAAAAATAGTTTCCCTATGCTACGTGTCAGCTGCTAAGTGTAATCATGTGAAAAATCCAAATGCAACTTACCACCTTGAGACTGCGTGGGAAACTACTTTCTCCTACGAATACCATCTTTCTGTTCTGTCTAATGCATAACTTGTTGGCACGCGATGACCATTAGATCTGTTGGGTCTGTTGATTGAACGGTTCAACTGGTTTTCTCACAAATTTGTGAGGTTTTCCTCATTCCGCCAAAGTTTTATCACTTCTACCAAGTTTAATCTATCTCTAAGTTATATTTAGCTAACTAAACACTAGGGTTTTGAAATACATTCAAATTATTTAAATGCACAATGTATGAAGATTTAAACACGATAACACAAGATTATACAAAACTCTAATTCTAAAGGCCAAACTGGAAATCCACAACACTTAGAAATATTTCGAAGGAACTTCAAACCTCCGGGATTGACCATTCATGCACAGAATACATAGAAACATATAGAGATTACAATTTCAGAAATAAAATCCTCCACAGCCAAATCCCCTTACATAATTCAAAACTTACATAAATATTTTTACATACAATAACCAAATCCTAATTCAATGGATCAAAGTTGCCTAATCCTATCTAATCTGCATGATATTCTCCTCGAGAATCTCAACTAAGTCTAATCACTTGAATTAATTACAAGATAATCTAAATCCCTGAATTCTAACTCAAATCCTATTTAGAAAGCTTTGTAAAGTGACAACTAAAAGATCCAATTCCTTTGGTTGTAAACCTTTTTTTATATTTTTGAAATATAATTCGAAACCTTTTTGTCTTCAAACCTCGTGCTCTTGCGTCACAATATAAACAATCTCATTTCTGTCACAATATAAACAATCTCATTTCATTTAAGAAATATAAGGTAACGTGCCCACATATAATCAGTACACTTACTTACCCTTCATGTTTTTCCAATATGCGGTGTATTTCAAGAGGTTCGCCCCTTTTTCTTTTGCTAGAAAGACTAATATCGCTTTATTATCAAGTCACAATCTTTGCAGCATTAGCCCAATCAGTCATGTCTGGGACAATTAAATCTCGACAACCGTGAGGTATCTCCTTTATTATACATTGAATGGACTTTATTTTTTGTAACATATACCATATCACCTTTTATTTTCCTTATTTATTTTTATTACATTTCACTTGACATATTATATACCTAATATGTGTTCCACATATTATGTATTAACCCTGAAGCTTATAAGGTAGTCTTGATATAATGGGTTTTACCCATAAAAAGTTGTATTTAGATGTAATATGTCTATGCACACCATAATTATAATAATATGGATAACTAATTCATTTTTAATATGTGATTAACTAATTAATTATTTTATATATAATTAACTAATTTACTTTTAATTTGTAATTAAATAATTCATTTTTAATATTTATTATGTAATTTATTTATAATATGTAATAGATAATTTATTTTTAATATGTAACTAGATGATTCAATTTTATTTATATGTGATTATAACAATATGTATATATTGCATTTTATATAATATAGACATAAGATAATAGTTTTAGAATAATGTTTTATACTATATATGTGCACATTTTTAAAGAGATAAGGATTATAAAAATAAAGTTAATCAAGTGTCATTAAACAATCTCAAAGGAAGAAAGCGAAGTTCGAAAATGATAAAAGCAGTAGGACCAAGGATAGAAACAAGATATATGATTAAGTCCTGGACAACGAAGAGGCTAGAAATCCAAATAACGAGGATAAGAGAGGCAATCACTGACCAATCAAGTGAAAGAAGGAAATATTTCAAAAATTTTAAAGGGGGCCCCTTCATTTTTACCAAAAATATAGGGGAGTTGTTGGCGAGTCAACATGGCCCCATTTCCACTTTTGGTGCCTTCATCTTCTTTCAAGTTCCGAGGCAATGTTTTAATAGCTATAACTGAATTTCTAGGATTTAGGCACATACCTAAATCATGTATTTTATTGATTAGACAACTAGTTTCTTGGACATCCAGCTATGACCTGATGCTCATACATGGTAGGTTAACTTCTTGGAGGAATAACTTCTGCATATGAACTACAATTGATTTAATTCTTACATCGTTATATGAACTAAATCTAATTCATGAGATTCTTAGACCATTATATGAATTGCTATTGACATGATTCTTACGACATTTGGAAGGTCATTGAGTGTAGAATAATATCATTTAGACCCTAAAAATGGCCCTAGAATAATTTTATACCTAATCTCCATGCAGGGTTCCATTGATACAACTACTCCTATAAGATTATTCCTCTAAGAATATTATTAATTATTAGTTTTGTTAATGTTCTAGTTTCTTATATGCCATATTTTCTTAAATTTGAATTTATAAATTTTTGAAAAAATATTTTCTTTTGATCATTAAATTAATTTTGAAAAATTATAAAGAAAATTTTATTAAATAATAATGACTATATAATTAATTTTATTAAATGATAATAATAGTTATTATGTGATTGATATTGATTGCTTATATTTTAAGAAGATAACTAATTATGAAATATATTAATTTAATTTTTGTATTAAAATATTTTAAATGATTGTTTCGATATGAAACATTGGACTATGCTCAAACATTGTCCAATGGGAGATTGTGACATATATTGTCTCAATATGAAAATCAATGATGGTCAACCATGGTCCAACGTCACATTGTGATAAATATTGTATCAATATGCAAATCAATCATGGTCAACCATGGTAAATCATGGTAAACCATTGTCAATAACCATCGTCACATTTTGAAAAAGATTATATCTATATGGAAATCAACCATGGTCAACCATCACACTGTGACAAAAATTGTTTGGATATGAAAATCAATCATGGTCAACCATGGTACAATGTCGCATTATGACAAAGATTGTCTCAATATGAAAGTCAAACATGGCTAACCATGGTCAACCATGTTTATTTTAACGTTTTTAATATTTATCTTAGGGTTTATATACATTGGGATTATAACATCAATCCATTTGGTTTAATATTATTCCCTTGATTTTATAATACCTTGGATTTTTAGTGTTAATCCTTAGGTTTGTTATTTGTTTGGGTATACAATATCAATAGTTGGGCTTATTAATATAAGGGTTCATATTCCTAGGGTATAATATTATTCATAGGGTTTATAATATTAATCGTAGGGTTTAATATAAATCCCTTGAGTTTATAATAATGGTTAGTCATGGTCCAATGTCAAATTGTGACAAAGATTGTCTCAATATGAAAAGCAACCATGGTGAACCATCATCAACCATGGTCAATCATGGTTAACCATGGTCGAATGCCACATTGAGACAAAGATTGTCTTAGTATGAAAATCAACCACGAAAAATCATGGTCAACCTTGGTTAGTCATGGTCAATCATTGTCAACAATGGTCAATCATTTTCAAAGATGGTCAACCATGGTCCAACATTGCGTTGTGATGAAAAACTATCGTGGTCAAGCATGGTCCAACATCGCATTGTGACATGAAAAAAATCATTGTCAACCATGGTGAACCATGGTTCATCGTTGTATTCTAAAAAATATTGTGTCAATATGTAAATCAACCATGGTGAACCATGTTTATTTTAGCATTTCTAGTATTTATGATATGGTCTATATACCTTGGTTTATAGTATTTATCTTAGGGTGTATCATAAGGTTTTTTCACTACAAAAATCAATCATGGTTAGCCATGCCCAATGATGGTTCAATGTTGCATTGCACCAAAGGTTTTCTCAATATGAAAATCAACCATCGTCAACGATGGTACAATGTCGCATTGTGACAAAGATTGTCTCAACATTAAAATCAATCATGGCCAACCATGGTCCAATGTTGCATTGTGACAAGGATTGTCTCAATATGGAAATCAACCAAGGCCAACCATATTCCAACGTCGCAATATGGAAAAGATTGTTCCAATATGAAAATAAACCATAATCGACCATGGTAAACCATGGTCAAACATGGCCAATAACCATGGTCAAATTGTGAAAAAGATTGTCTCTTGGTCCATGGTCAACCATATGAAACATTGGACCATGCTCAACCATGGTCCAATGCCACATTGTGATATATATTATCTCAATATGAAAATAAACCACGGTCAACCATGGTAGAATGTCACATTGTGAGAAAGATTGTGTCAATAAGAAAATCAATCATGGTTGTTGACACCTAATCCTCATGGTTGGGTGAATTTATGTAGATAATTAAATTATAAATGTGAACAGTCATCGGGAGATGAACTGAACAGTCACTCCCTATTGTATATAACAAAGACCTACCTGATGGAATAACACATGAATCAGTTTTTCCTTAATGGAGTTACTGCCTAGCCTGACATGGTATTAGAGCCAGCTCCTTTTTAGCTCTTTTTCCTTGTAACTCCCTTGTCTGCTCCTCTGCTCTCCATATAATTCAGTGACTGAGTGCATGTACGCCTGTTTAACACTGCCTGTGTTTTGTCTACCATATTCCATTACCTGCGCTCTATCTGCCATATTCTATTTATAAGACCTACCCCTGACATTCACCTAACGTTCCTCTGCTTGTTCATCTAAATACATTGATTGCTATTTGGCTGTCTTGACATAGAATCCATAAACGTTTCATAACTTTTTACCACTGCCCTTCACCACCGCTTCCACCATGAATGACTGAGAAATCAAAGACTTGGTGTCATTTAGGGTTTGATTTCTTCTCAAGTGCTTCATGGTACCCTTATAGTTGTAGAGACGGGTAGATCTTTGGCCTTCTCAACCCTTACATACAGATACTGCATCTACTCCACAAGATCATAGGTGCTTGTTGAGCGCCCGCTAGCCTTACATTTACGCTGCCCATATTACATTTACGTTTTTCTGCCACACACCGTTTGCCAAGTCTCAGTTCTGAACGTTGTCACATACATTTGAATGCTGTCTATCCGTCACATACATTTGAATGCTATCTATCAATTGCATATAGTTGAATGCTGATTTACACTGCTCCCTCGTGACGCATAGCATTTTGTCCCCTTTTTACGACAAGATCACGCTATGTTTCATATGCAGCGGCTACATGAATATGGTCAAGATGTACCACTGAGTCATTTGGAGCACTAACCTTTATTATTTTGAAGCAATTTTCGCTGGAAGTAGTTGTTATAAGTAGATCAGTCATGTTTTGGTAATGAGGTATCAAGCTATTATTTTAGTTGAGAGTTGTTATCTGTTTTGGTGTGGGTTTCAGAGTTGTGTTACAAAGTTGTGTACGTTGTTCTAATATTCCTTCAAATAGTTTATCGTTGGCCTTACATGGCCTGTTCTAATAGTTGAATGCAACACCAAGGACCAATCCTAATGTTGATTCTCAAATCTGCATTTATCAAGTTGCTTATTAAGTTGTAATTCAGTTGTCTATATAAAGGGGATGTATGCCATATACATATATAATGGTGGATTTATATGAAATTTATATGAGATTTATATGAGGTGGATTTATATAATGATGGATTTATATGGGTCACATGGTGGATTTTAAATCTTTTGAGAATTCCCTTTTGAGTACAATTTTACTCTATATTGGCAGAAGTATTTTTCTATCAGCAAAAGTAATTTTTTTTATAGAATGCATTCAATCATATCCATGGTGGGAATAGTTCTCACCGGCAAAGAGAAATATCCTGAATGGTCCTAGATGATAAAACACACCCTCATTTTCAATGAGTTGTGGAAAGGAGTGTGTGTTGGAGAAGGAGACAATGACCCAGTACAGCCTACCTTAGACAAAGAGCTCGTCATTTGGGAAAACAAGAACAGCAAAGCTTATGCATTAATCGCAACATCTGTAAATGAAGAGGTGAGTCACCATATTTCGTCATATTCAACTGCCTTTGAAGCCTTACAAAAGCTGAAAGAACTCTATTACTCACATTATGCACTTGAAGTTGTTCAACTCATGATTAAACTCTTCACTCTTGAACTGCAAAATATTGATCCTCTAGCTCTTGCATCTGAAGTAAAGTCTATAATGCATGATATCAAATCCACTAAGGTTGAATTGGATATTCCTCTTATTTCTTTTCTCAAGGCACTTTATCCTACTTACTCCAATTATCTTGAGTCATTGCAAGAAAATGGAAATCTCAAAGATATAACCTTTGACTCTCTTGTGAAAATTTTTGTTGAAAGAGAGAAATCTTTTGGAAAGAAGACAACCCCTGAATCTTCTAAAGAAATTGTGTGCCTTCCTCATAAAAAAAAGCATCTCGTTTAAGATTCTACAAGAGGAAGAGGTGGTCAAAGAGGAAGAGGAAGATATTTCAGAGGTAGGGGGGGAAGACATTCTCAAGGAGAAAAGGCATATTTGCACTGTATTTGTTGCAAAAGAAATGGATCACATGATGCCTCTACATGCAAGCTACCATGGGACAAAATTGAGCAGAAAATAAACCAATAGAAAGGTAAAACTGATGACACAGAAAAAGGTAAAGCACCTGAATCCACTCACTATGTTGTGGCACAATGTAACATTGGAGTAAATGAAGATTTATTCAATGCTTCACTTGCTTCTTGGAAAAATGATTGGTTGCTTGATTCAGGAGCAACCTGCCACATGACTCATAGAAAATATTTTTTTCAAGATTTCACTGACAATGTTGATGGAGTAGTATACTTTGCAGATCAATCAAAAATCAAACCATCAGGGCTTGGCACAATCAGGATTAAACTGCCTGGTCTTCTAGACTTTCTTCTAGATCATGTTCTATATCTCGCACAGGTCAAGAGAAACTTGTTGTCCTTGGTCCACATCCGCGAGCAAGGTCACTCCATTCATATGTTTGATGGCAAGCTTGAGGTAAGAAAAGCATCTGACCACTCACTTGTCATGAGGGGAATAGAAGAAGAAAGGCTTCTCAAACTGCAAGGAACCTCTGCTCATGCACAACATTTTTCATACAATTCTCATCATGAAGAAGGTACACTTCCATCAAGTTTATTATGGCATGCTAGATTTGGACATTTGAACTATGACAATCTCTGCTTGTTGAAGAAAAACGGTGTTGCTGGTTTGCCTACAATTCCTAGGAAACTTAAGCAATGTGATGCTTGCATTCTAGGAAAGCATAGCAAATAGTCCTTTCATGATTCACATTCAAGAGCACATAGAAAACTTGAACTCATTCATTCAGATTTATGTGGTCCAATGCCTGTTCCTTCTGCAAATGGAAATAAATATATCATGACATTTATTGATGACTACACCAGAAAGTGTTGGGTTTATTTATTGAAGAACTAATCTGATGTTTTTCAAACATTCAAGAATTTTCAGAAATGGATTGAAAACGATTCACAATCTCATATTGGGTCTATTCGTACTGATAATGTAAAATAATACACATCAAATGAATTTGAAAACTATCTTCGCCAGGATGGGATCAAACATCAAACAACCGTGCCTTATAATCCCGAACAGAATGGTGTAGCTGAAAGAATGAATAGGACAATCTTAAATATGGTACAATCCATGGTCTTCTTCAAAAATGTAAAGATAATGTTTTGGGATGATGCTACTCTATGTGCTGCATATATAAAGAATAGATGTCCATATAATTCTATAAGAAATAAAACTCCATATGAAATGTGGTATGGACATGTTCCTTCAGTAAAGCATCTCAGGGTCTTTGGTTCCACCTGTTATGCCTTGATACCAAAGGTACATAGAAACAAACTTGGTGCTAGAAGTCGTAAGTGTATCTTCCCAGGGTATTCAAATACCTCCAAAGCATACCGCCTCTATGATGAAGTAAATAAGAAATTTGTTGTATCTAGAGATGTAATTTTCCTTGAATCATCCAAAACTGACAATGTTGTTGAGTGGCAACTTGATCACTTGGATAGATTCACAAAAGCAAAATCATTTCAGGAATTTGATAATCAGATTCCACATCTTGAAGGGGGGATTCCTATACTAGATCAACATGTGGAATCTTCTTCTGAATAACACTCTCCCCTGCATGAAACTCCAACAACGGATGATGCTTTAAGTGATGTAATTGATAGAATTGGGAGAATCAATCTTGATTCAGTCCCAACTCAATCAATGGAGCAGCCTGGACCATCTCAGAAAGGTCCCCCAAAGTAGGTTACAAAGACACTTGAAAGTGTTCATCCTGATGAAGTTGGAAAGACAGGAACCAGAAATTCAAACTGGAAAAATGGAGGTGATGTAGATGACTCTAATTCACTTGTTGATATGGATGTTTCTTATGATTGTGAATTTAACTTGTCTACAGATTTTGAACCAACTTCCTTCGAAGAAGTTGCTTCTCATGATGAATGGAAAGAAGCGATGCAAAAGGAGTATGATGCCCTCATAAAGAACGACACTTGGAAGCTAGTTGATCCTCCATTAGGAACCAAACCAATTGGCTGCAAGTGGGTCTACAAGAACAAGTATAAAGTTGATGGCTCACTTGACAAGCACAAAGATAGGCCTACAGCAAAAGGTTTTGCACAGAAGGAAGGGGTCAATTATGAGAAGACTTTTGCCCCCACAGCAAAATGGGCTACCATCCGGACTCTCTTTGCACTAGCAGCTCAGAACGGTTGGAAAGTTTATCAAATGGATGTAAAAACTTCTTTCCTGAATGGAGATCTAAAAGAGAATTTTTTTACATCCTAGCCTGAAGGATTTGCTGTGAAAGGACATGAACATAAAGTATGCAAACTTGTGAAGTCCTTGTATGGCCTCAAACAAGCACCGTGAGCCTGGTATGAAAAACTAACTGAGCATCTTCTGAAACTCAATTTCAAACATTTTGATCTTGATGATGCAACTTTATTTGTCAAGAAAGTTGGCAAAACAGTTGTATATCTTGTGGTATATGTAGATGATCTTTTGATGATAGGGAACAATGAAAGCTACATTGCATCCATAAAGAAGGAATTGGGGAAAAGTTTTGAAATGACTGACTTGGGCTATGTTCATTACTATCTTGGCATTGAAGTAACCCAACATCCAAAGTCCATATTTCTTTCTCAAAAGAAATACATTGGAGATCTGTTGAAAAGGTTTGGAATGACATAGTCCAATCCTCTTACTACTCCAATGGAACAAAACTTAAAGCTCACATCTATTGTAGGAAAGGAATTTGAGAATGCAACAAAGTATAGACAGCTTGTAGGAAGTCTCAACTATGTTATAGACATTTTTGTGCCTTACAGCATGAAGCATGAAATGTTCATAATCTAAGGGATCCAAAGTCCCTAAACATGTTGTTCCTACCCCTAGAGGAACAAGGTCAGCAAACCACAGCACTGAATGAAAGTTCTCCACCTGAAAACACTCAAAAACAAGGCAATTCTGGATCATGTCAACTGCTCCACTGAGCATCTGCGCTGAATGTCAACTGCTCCACTGTCTACCTGCGTTGAATGTCAACTGCAAAGAAGGTTACCTACGCTGGGCGAGTTTGGACATGTGGCACAGTCATTCCTCAAGGTGTCAATGCCCAGGAAGCTTCCAAAATGACACTTGGATCAAGGAATTCGACTGGTGATAAGTAAGAGGTTCTAGATCTCCAAGTGGAAGCAAGAACCTCCAAGTGGACTCAAGAACTGAAGAATAACTGAAGTGAGAGAGGACACTAGTCAGCTTCATGCCAGCCTCAAGCTGACTCATCCTTTCTCCAAAACTCCTATATATAGATCTCTCTCATGAGGTCTAGGGAGGCTGGAATCTTGTGAATGTAAAGAATTGCTGTTGGTTTGAGTTTAGAACTATTGGGTGATTTGCTTTGAAGGAGGTGAAGAGGAGATTTCTTTCTGCTGGGAAGGTGATGCTGGATTGGGCCTTTTATGGTTGTATCACTTCCTGAACCTCACTTCTTCCATTAATAAAGCATTTGAGGTTCTTCTATATGCATGTGTCTCAATGGTGTGTTGTTATACTTGTATATTTGATTTATTCTAATCCTTGAATCAATTATGAATGTATGCTTCTTGTAGTTTCCCTCTCTTGCCATTTTGCAGGATCTTGGTGTAGCTGGGCCAGTGAAAGAGCAAGGAGCTTGGGGCAGGCAACAAGGAGAGAAGATTGGATCAATCATTAGCGAAAGACATCGGTTAGTGGATCTCTTTCTCCCCTCTTTTACATCTCATAAAGAAGTAATCTCAGATAGCTTTGCTTTGATTGTTGCTAAGTAACTATCACCCTTAGAGTGGGATAGGGTCATTCCGTATTGGATACTTTTCCCAACAACAAATTGGCGACTCCACTGGGGATCGTATCTTGTTGGTTGTTTGTGTTTTTGCTATTCATTTCCTAAACACAGGGAGTACCGAATCGAACTGCATTTGGATCTTTCAAATGCAAAGTAGAGGGCAGCTACTCTAGCTCAGTTTCTGGGCATGTTTATGATTTGAAGAGCTGATCCACAAGGACTCTGAATAGCTCTTAGTGATAGCTTTTCATCCTTTAGTGTGTACTTGATTGGTAGCTTTGATTTGGCCAAAAACTGTTGATTTTTGAGCAATCTGTAACCCGGAAACCAAGAGAAACGAGAGTTTCTCTCTTCATTGCAGGCACTGTGAAGGCAGTCTTCATTTCATCGCAGGTCCCGAAGTGGCTACCTGTGCTGAATGTCAAACTGACAGTGTTCTACCTGCGCTGAACCAGTGTGGCCTTGTGCAACTGGGGTTCTCTGCTTTCTGTTGCCCTGTTTTCATCCCTGTTTTTGCAGCCTGTTATCAATCAATGTACCTATCTAAAACCACCTTTCTTTGCCACTATTCCGCCTCGGTTGTATAAAGAAACTGTATTTGTTCTTTGTGTATTTCTTACATCATTTGCAGTTTCCCATAACGAAAGTGAACTAGTCTTGCTGTGGCCTCTTAGATCTAGACCCGTGATAAGTGTCGTTCTGATCTTAAGAGTTAGTTTGTTTGCTGTTCATAGCTGATTGAGCTTTTGCTTTCGTCATATGGTTTGAATTTATGTATTTCTAGTGTTGAAACAAGTAAATCTTAAGGTGTCTTTTGATTTTGGACAAAAGCTTGTTTGCTTTCACTTGAAATTGAATTCAAAGTTATACAACAGCTTTCTTTTTGTAGTACACCAACATTAAGAAAGAGAAAAGAAATACCTGCATTGTGCATGTGCATTTTGACAGCTTGCATGTTGATTTAGGAAAAAGTGCATTAGTGTGTGCTCTATGATCTGTGTGAAAAGATGATGTCCTTCTTTTCCCTCAGTAGTTAATATTTTCATAAGTTGAAAAGATTGAAAAAGCTTGCTTCTCATCTTTAGACTGCATTTAGGAATTTGTATCATACATCTCATGGTGAACCTTGAAAGGCAAACTTTAAAAAGATCAACTTAAAATATATTGAATGAACCTAACAACGCTTTGCAACATAACGCTCATCGTAGAGGTCTAGGTAGAGACGTGTTCCGGCGTCGTTAAACGTAGTGACTGTCGATCTCGAAGAAGGTGGGTGATTCCTCCTGAGAGTCGGTGGCACTAATACGGACTTGTGCTCCCACGTACCATCGCGTATATATTGGGAGACCCCTATAGGCATATATCTTTTATCCTTAGGAAGCCGTGTCGGCCACCCTACTGATCGCAATGCAGTGAACACAGCATTCACGAAGATTGACCACCCGTACCGTAAAACGTATTCTGTGGTTTTGCGAAAGGTTTGGCACACCCTCTGCCTAGATCTCCAGAGCAGTTTCTTTTGGCCTTTTTCAGACTCTATAACATAAAAAGTCCATCCGAGCATTTGTCACTTCGGGCTTGTTAAAACATCGAAGGAGACTAGAGTCGTCTTTAGCTTTTTCTCGACTCTTTAAAACTGAAAAAGCAAGTTATGTCTAAAAGCGTCTAATAAAATTCATTCAATTCGGAAACACAAATTTCCCCTTTTAATATTTTGGTTGATCTAGTAATCCGCAATCGTGGAAGAAAGTCAATTGAAACCCCGTTGTTCGCAGAGGCTTACGAGTCAACCGTCTTTGTCTTCGGAATCGAAAATAGTACGGACAAAGCGAACTCATTTAACCGGTTCAGAATCTCCTATAAAAGTTAGAACAAGTGTTCCAACTACATCTGAGGTTCTGGTTACTCCAAACATTTCTGGAAACCCTACCTCTATAGAAGAAGTTCAACAGCCACAGAAGGACAGTAATACTGATCCTAGTTTGGGGGCAAATACTTGTATAACTGAACCAGTTCCATCTGTGACCGGTCCAGAGAGTTTTGTTCCTCAAACAACTGTCGCTGTCGAAACAACCCCTTCTTCGGCACCAGAAATATTTTATGGACCTGACAGTATTCCTCTTCCACCGGGTTTGATTGCGATAAAGGAAATTACAGAGGATCCGCAAGCAAGTACTCCAACCCATTTTGGAGTCGGGGTCACTCTATTTCCTTCATCAGAAGTTAATCCACCACAAGTGGAAGTTCCTGTAGAATCGCTAGGCAATCTTTTGGATAGACTTAAAATGTCTGAACAACTGTCATCATCTAGGACTGTGTCAAATGACACAGCGACAGCGGAAGCCCCTGCTGTCACTCCGACGATGTTTGCCGGCATACCATCTGTCCCGACTAGCTCGCAACAGCTAGAAGGAGTCCACCAAGGGACTATTTCGACAGTATGGTCTATTCCAGTTTGTTCATCCGGAATAAAATCCGGCAACTCTTATGTTGAGACTCACCAGATTGATCCATTTGTAGGTCAGTTTGGGCAATCCAGTCCCCAAGGACAATCAATCCCCTTGAGTTCCGGATTGCTACCGTATGGGGGGCAGTATGCCCTTTCATTACCCCCTCCGGGAGGGTATCCATACGGGAGTTCACAACAATATTCATGTTATACTGGAATTACATCAAGTGGTTGGGTACCTATGCTACCTCAACAACCAAGGGTTGTATATTCTATGCAACAGTGTGTACCTATGACGAATATCCTAACCACACCGGCTATTGTAACAGTGTCACAAGTTCAAGCAATGCTTGTTGCATGTCAACCTCAGATATCTCAGGTTGTAATGCAACAGCACCTTGAACATGGGTCACAACCACAATCGCCAACTAGTGGGGTGACACAGGTCCAAACGGGTACAATTACCCCACACCTCGGTCCAACGGTTAGCATAGCACAACAAAACATGGTTTCACATCCGTGGCTAGTGCAATACCAACAACCACAATTCTAGCAAGTATACCAAGGTTCTAAACAGCAGATCTTTACGAACAGTGGACAACCGTATATCCAAAATGGTCAAAACCAACCACTTTACAGTGGTCAAGTCCACCAACCGTATCAGTCATACCGACATCAATTACATTATGCTGGTATGCAAAGGCCCACTGCTCAAGCGATTCCATCATACCCTGGTTACGTTTCGCCTAACCTGAATCAACAGTTACCATTCGTGGCAACTTTAGAGTTACCCGATTTACACCGGTTAACCAACGATCCGATTGCTTATGCCCCTTGGTGGCCAGCGATTCCTCATAAACTTCCATCTGACATTCCTAAATTCAATGGAAATCCAGGTGAAGACCCATCGAATCACGTGATGACTTTTCATCTGTGGTGTTCGTCAAACACCCTAAACAACGATTCAATAAGGCTTCGCCTTTTTCAGAGGACATTGACAGGTCCAGCGGCTAAATGGTATATTGAATTATCTAGAGCCTCTTTCGACAATTTTAGTTCCCTAGCCACGACTTTCTTAACCCATTTTCAATTACCGATAAGGTATGAAACGGGAACAGAAATATTAACCAACTTTAAGCAGACAACTGCCACCCATATATCTGATCATATACATGAGTGGCGTCGTCGTCGTAGGATGGTGAAAACATACGTTCCCGATCAGCTGTTAGCTGAATGGTTTATAAAGTCGTTACTTCCTGCTATAACGGAAGATGTGGCAAAGGGAGGAGTCATAACAGAGGAGCAAGTTATCGCTCGTGCACAGTATTTGGACTTAGTTTATACTCAGTCCGGCACGCTCTACGACAAAATACCTGACGCTCCTAGACCAGAATTTTCAATTCCTCCTCCTCCTAAATCCAATAGTGACTCTCATGCCGGTGATGGCGTGATTGGCACGGCAAACGCGAAATCGATAAAGGCTTCGTCAAAGAAAGCCCGTAAGAATTTGGATCAAAATGCAAAAGAAGAAATTCTTGCTTCGGAAGTAAATGCCGTATCAGCAGATAAGGGCAAAGAAACCAATCAACCAGGAAGCAAGAAGAAACAAAACAAAGGGAAGAAGAAGAAACAGGGTGAATCATCTCCTCGAAAAAATTCTTCAAACCCTCCTGGGCAAGGGAAACCAAATTATCCATGTCAAATATGTGATGAAGAGGATCATTACACCAAGAATTGTCCTTTCAAAGCTGAGTTAAAGAGGTTCTTTAAAAGTTCCCAAAACTCAGCTGTGTTAACTGATCCGTTTCCAAATCCAGGTCAAAATCTGGTTGAGAATGGAAGTACTTCCCCGTGCCAGGTGCTAATGTTGTCGACCTCCAAGCAACAGAATGATGCTTTGATTTCGACAAGGAACAAAGATTACGGGAATCTGCAGTCGTCGAACGGCAAGGAAAAAGATCAACCAAGCAGTTCAACGACAACTTCGGCAGAAGTTGTGCCACCCATCTTTACGGGAAGCATTCCAATGATCCATGGAAGCAATCATTCTCTCCAAAATATCGGAGTAATTTTCCTAAAAGACCCCACTTTAATGGGTACTTTTGCCCTACCGCCTTCGAGTAATCTAGCGGAAATGGCCACGGTGGAATATGAAACCTTCTATGTCTAATGGATATAAAACTTCGAGGATAGTTCCTATCTCATGTCAACCTCGTTAAAAAATGAAATAAAGAGTCAAGAGGATAGTTCTTTACTGTGTCAACCTCATTAAAAAATGAAACGACCCCCTGGAGTCTAGGGGGCATGCGCCTCGTTTGCATTATTATGCTGGGGGCATGCAAAATTAAACGAGCAGTTTTAGCATAAAGTTCATGCTCGTTAAAAAATTAACGCAAGATCCGAGCAGTTTTAACGCGGAATTCATGCTCGTTAAAAAATAAAACATAAGCTTGAGCAATGTTTGGCGCATTCAAGCTCATTAAAAAATGAACCTATTCCGGTAAATAACCATTGTGTATGTAACCTTATCTGCCATAAAAGCCTTGGTCGTGTTTGCACCTGCCACCTCCACTTTTCATTTGGCCGATCGTTCACCTCCATATGATTGTTTACCTATTTTGAGGAACAGCTACGAAGAGTGATTTCACCTAGCCATCCTTGTGACACTGCCGTAATTGGAAAATTCCAACCTGTACCTGGAATCAGTTGCTATTCCTGTTTATCACTCGTTCCTCAAAAGACGAGTCTTCTTTAAGCTTTTTTCATCTGACTCGTAAAATATGAAAAGATTGCCGAGTTTTGGCCTTCCAGCTCGTTAAAATGACCGGAAGAGATATCCCTCCTCTAGATTTTAATCTTTTTGGACCTGAGGGATTATTGCACAAAAAGGTCGAGCGCTTGTTTTATTCGGCTCGTTAAAGTTATCGAAAACTCATCCCTTCTGTATTGTTTTATACTTTTTCGGACTTAAGGGATTAGATGACGAAAAAGGAATTTTGGAGTTAACTTTATGTACCTTTTCAGACTCTCTAAAAATGAAAAGGACCGAGTTGTCTTTGTCGCTAGACTCGTTAAAATGAATTAAATAGCGACAAACTTGTCTTTAGACGAGAACGAGTTTCCCTATCGCTAGGCTCGTTAAAACATAGCGATGGGCTTGCCCGAAGGGCAAGTTATAGAATAAGCATATGTTATCCTCCTCAAGCTTGACAAAAATAAAGAGGTACTGGTCAGAAATGACTGGGGAAAAATTGGGAGAACCTCAAAGCTTTAATGGTAGCAAGTCGCTCTTGAACATGACACTTTTCCTCCGTACCACATCGGGTTGGGTTGTTTCATTCACCGGTCTCATCACCATGGTCTCGCCAAACCATCCACATTTGGGGTAATGCTACTGATCCATCGCATCAGTGTCGTTATATGTTCCAGAGATGTTGTTCAGAAAGAGTCAACCGTGTCCCATCCACTACCATACATCATCTTCCATCCTTTCATGACCGCCACCCTGAATCATATTTCACAGATTGTTTTCACCTCCTTTAAAATCATTAGCTCCGTTCCGTGTCACTGATGTGGGATTCATTAAGGCCCTCCTTTGATGGATCGCTCCTTGTCGACATCAGCTCATTATCCAAGGAGTTGATCTAGGAACAACCCCTTCAGTACTTTGAAGCTTGCATGCCTCAATGGCAAGTTTCTCACTTCTGGCGACAGGTATACATCAATGACCTTCGACCAGAAGATTTTGCGTGGTGTTCGACGCCAAGTCCTTTATTCACACCACGTGAATTGTACTGCAGTACCTTGAGGGTCATTATCATTATCAGTGATTCCTCTCGCGCTTGTTAACGGTTTACATCATTGACCGGTAATCAAGCGATGTATTTCCATGTTCGACTTCAGCTCAATTCTCACATGGATTGACTTGTACTTAGAGTGAAGATCGAACGAGTTTGAAGACCCCGGATCTGGTTTCATCCATCTGGGCTGCGATATATATTCAGGAAATATAAAGACATTTGACATGTACATCATTGCAGCAGATGATCATCCTACTCAAAGGATGATAATTTTCACCAAAATTATCAGTCTACCATCAGATGATCGTCTGTTCTATGTACCAAAATGAATTTATAAAGCTGAGCATGGGAATGCCTGCCTCAGCTAGATCATGAAAGCAGTATGAAAAATAATGTATTGTATTGTATCTTATTACAGGTCACCTTTCAGCGATTGAATGAACTTTGGATCCTCCTGATAAAGCATTTCACCCGATAAACGACCTCATACTTTAGGGGGCAACTGTTATAGACATTTTTGTGCCTTACAGCATGAAGCATGAAATGTCCATAATCTAAGGGATCCAAAGTCCCTAAACATGTTGTTCCTACCCCTAGAGGAACAAGGTCAGCAAACCACAGCACTGAATGAAAGTTATCCACCTGAAAACACTCAAAAACAAGGCAATTCTGGATCATGTCAACTGCTCCACTGAGCATCTGCGCTGAATGTCAACTGCTCCACTGTCTACCTGCGTTGAATGTCAACTGCAAAGAAGGCTACCTGCGCTGGGCGAGTTTGGACATGTGGCACAGTCATTCCTCAAGGTGTCAATGCCCAGGAAGCTTCCAAAATGACACTTGGATCAAGGAATTCGACTGGTGATGAGTAAGAGGTTCTAGATCTCCAAGTGGAAGCAAGAACCTCCAAGTGGACTCAAGAACTGAAGAATAACTGAAGTGAGAGAGGACACTAGTCAGCTTCATGCCAGCCTCAATATGACTCATCCTTTCTCCAAAACTCCTATATATAGATCTCTCTCATGAGGTCTAGGGAGGCTGGAGTCTTGTGAATGTAAAGAATTGTTGTTGGTTTGAGTTTAGAACTATTGGGTGATTTGCTTTGAAGGAGGTGAAGAGGAGATTTCTTTCTGCTGGGAAGGTGATGCTGGATTGGGCCTTTTATGGTTGTATCACTTCCTGAACCTTACTTCTTCCATTAATAAAGCATTTGAGGTTCTTCTATATGCATGTGTCTCAATGGTGTGTTGTTATACTTGTATATTTGATTTATTCTAATCCTTGAATCAATTATGAATGTATGCTTCTTGTAGCTTCCCTCTCTTGCCATTTTGCAGGATCTTGGTGTAGCTGGGCCAGTGAAAGAGCAAGGAGCTTGGGGCAAGCAGCAAGGAGAGAAGATTGGATCAATCATTAGCGAAAGACATCGGTTAGTGGATCTCTTTCTCCCCTCTTTTACATCTCATAAAGAAGTAATCTCAGATAGCTTTGCTTTGATTGTTGCTAAGGAACTATCACCCTTAGAGTGGGATAGGGTCATTTCGTATTGGATACTTTTCCCAACAACAAACTACCTAACTACTACCAGACCAAACATTTCATTTGCTGTTGGAATCCTCTCCAGGTTTATGCAAAAGCCTTGTGAGGGACATTGGTCTGCTACAAAAAGAGTTCTAAGGTACTTGAAGGGAACTCAAGATTTTGGAATCAAGTATACACAGGTGGACGACTTCAGCTTGATTGGATACTCTGATTCAGACTTCGATGGAGACAAAGAAACTGGGGTATCTAATTCAAGATATGCTATGAGTCTTGGATTAGGAGCTGTCTCCTAGAGATCACGCAAACAATCAATTCCAGCAGATTCCACAATAGAAGCAGAATATGTGGCAACAGCTGAAGGAACAAAAGAAATTGTGTGGCTCAGGAAAATTCATGAAGATTTGGAGGTAAAACAAGTACAATCAACTCCACTCATGATTGACAATACATCTACAATAAAGCTGGCCAAGAAACCAAAGTTCCATGATCAAACGAAGCACATCAATACTAAATATCATCTGATTCGACATCATGTTGAGGCCAAAACAGTCCATCTCCATCATTGTTCCACAAATGAGAAAATTGCAGACATCTTGACCAAAGCGCTTGGAAGAGAAAAGTTTGAACGATTCAGAATGATGCTTGGACTCACCAACATCCCTTCAGATTAAGGGGGGGAGTGTTGACACCAAATCCTCATGATTGGGTGAATTTATGTAAGTAATTAAATTAAAAATGTGAACAGTCATCGAGATATGAACTGAACAGTGACTCCCTATTGTATATAACAAAGACCTACCTGATGGAATAACACACGAATCAGTTTTTGCTTGATGGAGTTACTGCCTGGCCTGACAATGGTCAACCATGGCCAAGCATGATCAACCATGCTCAATAACCATCGTCATGTTTTGAAAAAGATTATTTCAAAATAATGTAACATTGCGACAAATATTGTATAGATATGAAAATTAATGATGGTCAACCATGTTCCAATGTGGCATTATGACAAATATTGTCTCAATATGAAAATAAACCATGGTAAACCATGGTCAACCATGTTTATTTTAAGGTTTATAACATTTATCTCAGGGTTTATATACCTTGGGTTTATAATATTAATCCCTTAGGTTTAACATTATTCCCTTGGTTTTATAAAACCTTGGGATTTTAGTGTTAATCCCTCTGATTTATTATCCATTTGGGTTTATAATATCAATCCTTTGTGTTTATTAATTTAAGGTTTCAAATTTCTATCGTATCATATTACTCATAGGGTTTATAATATTAATCCTAGGGTTTAATATAAGTCCCTTGAGTTTATAATCATGGTTAGCCATGGTCCAATGTTAAATTCGGACAAAGATGTTCTCAATATGAAAATCAACTATGCTCAACCATGGTCGACCATCATCAACCATGGTTAATCATGGTAAACCATAGTCCAACATCGCATTGAGAGAAAGGTTATCTCGGTTAGAAAATGAGCCATGGATAGTCCCAGTCAATGTTGGTTAGTCATGGTCAATTATTGTCAACCCTGGTTAACCATGGTCTAACATCACATTGTGACGAAAAAACAATAATGGTGAACCATGGTTCAATGTCATATGTGACAAAGATTGTCTCAATATGTAAATCAACCATAGTCAACCATGTTTATTTTAGCATTTATATTACTTATAATAGGGTTTATATACCCTGGTTTATAATATTTATCTTAGTGTTTATCATATTTTTCAATATGAAAATCAATCATGGTCAAACATGGTTAACCATGGTCGAATGTCACATTGCGACAAAGATTGTCTCAATATGAAAATCAACCATGGCCAACCATGTTCCAATGCCACATTGTGACAAAGATTGTGTTAATATAAAAATCGACCATCATCAATCAACCATCATCAATCATGATCAATCATGGTCAACCATTGTCACATTGTGACAAATATTGTCTTTTGGTCCACAGTCAACCATGGATGGATTGGTCCACCAACATCACATTCTGACAAGCATTGTCTCAATATGAAAATCAACGATGGTCAACCATGTTGTAATGTCACAAGGAGACAACGATTGTCTCAAAATGAAAATCAACCATGGTCATCCATGGTCAAATGTTGCACTATGACAAATATTGTCTCAATATGAAAATCAACCATGGTTAAACATGCTCACCATATTTACTTTAGGCTTTATAATATATATCCTAGGGTTTATATATGTAGGGCTTATGATATTAATCACTTTGGGTTTAAAATTACTTCCATGGGTTTATAATCCCTTGGGTTTTTAGTATTAATCCCTTTGGTTTATTATATTCATGGGTTTATAATATTAATTTGTTGTGTTTATTAATATAAGGGTTCATTTTCCTATGGTGTAATATTATTCATTGGGTTTATAATATTGATCCTAGGGTTTAATGTAAATCCCTTGGGCTTACAATCATGTTAAACCATGGTCAACAATGCTCACATTGTGCCAAAGATTATCTCAATTTGAAAATTTACCATGGTCAACAATGGTCGAATGTCACATTGTGACAAAGATTATCTCAATATGAAAATAAACAATGCTAGGCCATGGTTAACCATGTTTATTTTAGGGTTGATAATATTTATCTAGTTTATATACCGTGTACATTGAAGTTTTAAAATTAATCCCATGTGTTAGTAATATAAATCTGTTAGGTTTATAGTACATTGATTTTTTATAATTAATCCCATGGGTTTATAATATTAATCTCCTTTGTTTATTTATCTAAGTGTTCATATTCCTTGAGTATAATATTATTCATAGGTTTTACAATATTAATCCTTTTTGAACCATAATTATTTTAGGTTTTATAATATTTATATTAGGGTTTATATATGTTTGGTTTATTATTTAATATTAAATAAACATGGTTATTTATTATGAACCGTGGTCTAACGTTGCATTGTGACAAAGATTGTCCCAATATCTAAACCAACCATGGTAAACCATGTTTATTTTAGAGTTTATAATATTTATCATATGCTTTATATCTCTTGGTTTATAATATTTATCATAGGGTTTATCATAGGATTTTTTTCAATACGAAAATAAATCATGCTCAAACATGCTCAACCACGATCCATTGTCACATTGTGACAAATATTGTCTCAGTATGAAAATCAACCATGGTCCAACATCGCATTGTGGCAAAGATTGTCTGGACATTGAAATCAATCATGTTCAACCATGGTTAACCATGGTCCATTTTTGCAGTGTGACAAGGATTGTGTCAATATGAATATCAAATATTGTCAATGATGTCACAACGATGCATTGTGACAAAGATTGTCTCAAAATGAAAATCAATCATGATAAATCATTGTCAATCATTGTCAACCATGGTCACATTGTGACAAATATTATCTCAATATGAAAATTAACCATGGCCAACCTTGGTCAAATGTCGCACAGTGACAAATATTGTCCTAATATGAAAATCAACCATGGTAAAACATGGTCAACCATGTTAATTAAATTATATTAGTTATTACTTTAATTTTATTATATTATATTAATTAAATTAATTAAATTAATTTTATTAATATTTAATCATATTAATAATATTTAATTGTAATATTAATTTTATTATTAGTAATAAAGAAAATATATTTATTTTATTATAAAATAATTACTTTATATTATTATTAATTTTTTAATCATACATCATTAATTTACATTATTATGCTCATCATTATTTTATATTAATTTATTGTTATATATTATTATGATTATTATGGTCATTAATTATTATATAGTATAATTCTTTAAATATTTCTATTATTTATTTATATAAAAAAAATTCGATATCAAGATTCTATTCATTCTCCCAAAAAAGAGTACATTAGTAGTAGAATGTAGGTAGTCTCACCGCTTCTAGGCTTGTTGACTATTGCTGTCAGGTTATGAAAAAGAAATAGAAAAACATGAAGATACATAGTCCACAACTTTAGGGGCTAGAAGCAACAATAAACAAACAAAACAAGGAAAACAAGAAAAACAATTGTAACCATGCTAGTCATGAAAGGTGATATAGGATGGGTTTTCTAGAGGTGTTCCTGGAGGAGGAGGATGATGGAAGAAGAATTGAACGTGCTCTTCAAAATGAGCCATCTAGGCCTCCAATGTTTCTACTTTCTGGGATAACATGTTATGGTCCCTTCGTACCACCACTACCCACTCTTAGACATGGCACTAAAAATTGTGAATTTTGTTTCAAGTGTCCATTAGTTCAGTGTGTTCCTCCTGCCTCACCCACTCCAATGTTTCCAGGCATTTAAGAACTGATTGAATCAAATCCCAACAATGCTCCACACATAACGTTTGTTGTTGCCGATGCCCCACATGACAATTCATTCCTTGTTTCCTTGAACTGTCATTACGAGATGATCCAACGCACTGCTAACCCTATAATGTGCAACCCCTACATCTAGTTATGGATTCACCCTGCCTGCTACCACCATAAACTTCAAAACCCACCTGACCAGAGCAGTCCACCCTGCCACCATCAAGACCACGAGGTACTGACTTACCCGAGCTACCACCACCATTACCTTCTCGAGAGCTATTTGGATGTGATACCAGTTCCAATGGTGAGAGACTCTCACCACCCATAGGGTTTCCGTAATTGGGCTTAATTTAGGACAAGGAGTAGGCCAAACAGGGAACTAGATGCATGACTATCAACCCAACACCATAGGGATGAATGGAGGCTGGCCAATGATTAGATTTTCAAACCATAACTATCACTAAGGAAAACACACCACCCCCTCACCACCGCCAGCTGATCTAGAGTGAACGCAGAGGACCACAATTTTACCACAACCATGTGACTTTCACCATCTTTCTCCTTGGGAAGAACCCAAGAAAACCAGACCATGCAAAAACTAGTGTATACACTCCACAAACACTGCCAAGCCTAACACGACCTCGAGAAAGGACCGTTAGAGGATGCACATCCAACTCCACTCTAGCACGAAGGAGATAACACTAGACCCAAACAAAATCAACAAAGCACCACTAGAATCAAACAACCAAGTAATTTCTTGTGCACAAAAACCTTAAATCAAGAACCAAATTGGCAATTGACAAGGATGCACCACCATAACCAGAGGAGGGGACGCCATTGGCTCAAAATTTTCATTCTTTATTATAAAATAATTATTTTGTATTATTTTTATTATTTTTTCATTAGTTTATATTATATATTAATTATATATTTTTAATATTAATTTGTTGTAAATATGGTTGATCTTATTTTCATAATATTAATATTGATTTTTAATATTTATGAATATTCATATTATCTAATAATATGATGTACACCTGTAAGAATATGAAAACCACATTTAATTAATAAAATTTGGTTGTGCTAGTATTTATTATGGTTTAATTTCTTTAGGTTTTGGCATTTTTCTAAGATGGCTTAATTATATTGCATCATCTTTCTAGTATTGCTTGCTTCATAAGATTCTTGTTATTTTGATCTTGAATATTATGAATTTATCGTTCTTCTATCTTTATGAGGGGGAGCCTTGATCTGTAAAACTAGGTTTTCCTATTAGAGTTCTGTAAATGGAGATAAGGGTCCATTGAGGTGCTATAATAAATAATAAAAAAGAATTCATCGTTGGTGAAATTTATGAAATCCATAGAGTTTTAATTAGACTGGAAAATGAAATAAATGTTAATTGGTGCAAAGAATAGAAACTATGAAGGTACCCTTATACTGGAAACCCTACATAGTGAGACAACATAAATTAAATATTTTCAACATGAGTTTGTTTCTCTTTGAAATGTGGCTCTAGAGCTAGCAAGATTTATATAATTGAAATATTTTTTTTTTTTTGGAGTTTCCAATAAAGGAAGTTAAAAAAGATGAAATAGTCAAATAACAACAAATGGATGTGTTGAAGGCCTCATATTTCTACTGCCCCAACATGGGGGATAACCACCCATTCCAGATCTTAAGACATCTCCTTTTATGTTTAAAGTGGTGGCTCTGATTGGGGATAATGGGACCAATTTCCCAGTGTGGGTTTTAATATGAGAGTGGGTGATTCATGAGAATTTGCAATAGAATAATGTAGTCTAAATGACCTATTCTATCATGAAAATCTCTAACTAACTTATTCTAATATAAACCCGAGTATTCCTGTGTGCTCTGCGATCTACAAAGCTATAGTCTTAAGATGTGATAATAAATATTAATCACACATAAACAAAGATCCTAACGTATAAGATAATTTCTTTGACTAAATAGTTAGTCAAAGAAATTTATAAAATATATCGCATATATGATGAATTACATATATGAAAATTAACAATTTCTATTAGGCATCATACAATAGTGCAATTAACGCTTAACAGAAAGAATAAATCTCACATACAATTCATGAAATTAAAGTGTTGTCACCAATTAAAAAAAACAGAATCAATCATACAAGATAATAGTACCATAGGTGCGAAGTATTACTCATTTAACTAATGAAATTGATCAACTCCTTTCTTCAAATCAAATTATCTCCTAAGAACACAATAGTGCATCAATAATGGAAAGTAGTCTAATATCTAAAAGAAACGATCATGTTCCTTAATTTTACCCAAGCATTCACAAAATTACAAAATTGTATTCTTTGCAAATGTTCTTGATAAAATTTTGGACACTAGTCTAAATGCATGAGAAGGGTATAGATACTATTCTAACTAATGTGAAAAAATAGATTATACAAAACTTTGAGGAGGTTTCAAACAACCTTCCTCCTAACTAGTTAACTAACTCTAAAAATAAACAATGGTATGATGAGAAGAGCTAAGATGATGATTTGTTGTCTCCCAACTTGTCCTTCAAATCACATATATCGGTCACTAGTTTGAGTTGAGGAGGTGCCCAAAAATGTGTCCTGAGCAGTCCTGGGAAAGTCACATTGATGAGAGGTGGCAGCGTCCACTGAATCGAATGAAGTGAGCAGTTAAGGGTCATGATCTAGCTATGTGGCTTCACGAGGTATTTCCAATACGACTCCCAGTCGGTCTTCGTCAATTTTGTGATTGATTCCCTTTGAGTCTTTTCCTTTTCCTACCAGATTTTATGCAAAGCACCTAACTCAGACATTTCTTTTAGATTTCCTTCGTTTATCACGTCGGTGACAAACAGAGTGTGGTTCACTACCTTGATTATATTCTTTGATACCCCAGCTGCGCTTTCCACTGCTAGCTCAACTTGATTGATTCTCCTGTCCCAATCTGTGAAAAGAATGTCTTTGTGTCTTTCCTCAATTTCAGGGAGATTAGTTTTCCTTCCATTTCTTGTCTCCTTCTATTTAATGAACTCTGAGATTATGGTGTTGAGATCAGTAAACTCAGTTCTCTAGTCAATCACCTTATCTATTATCTAGTTGCTAGTGATCAGATAAGGAGTAATGTGTGACATTTTTTGGCAGAAGGGATGTTTTTGTTTCATTATGAGGGAATTTAGTTCCAATGCCTCTTTAACGAACTCCTCAGCAGTAGGTGCATCCTTATATCTTTCCATGGCTTGCTGCAATTCCTAGAGTTGCATGTTTTTAGTTGATATATCAACTTCATGGCTTATTTTTAGGACCTCCAAGCTCTGTTGTAATTGGGAAAGTTGCTCAACTGCTTTCTTGCTCACAATTGCTTTCTTTGTTTCAAGCTGCTGCTCGAGTTATGCAATCCTATCTTACTTTTCTCTCAACAAAGTAGAGACTTCAGTGGCTTTGCCCATGGTGGCCGTTGCATATGCTCCCATGAACTGTGACAAGATAGTCAAGTTCTCAACTGGGTTGAGAGGAATGTCCCTCCAAACTATGTTGATTAGCTTGTTTCTAGGTGGGAGCTCTAGTGTTTCTACCCTTTTCCTTTTTCTCTATCTTCTTACTACAGCCTTGTGGAGCGGGTTGTAGAACACATCAAGTGGAGGGATTTTGGTCACTTTCAAGATGATCTTCGATGTGGGAAGAGAAATGATAATATTATTCTGCTAGGATGTTGTTGCCTGCTCAATTATAGGCTTGGACTACTCATCCATGGATTTGGGTTGCTCGTCCATGGACTTGGACTTTGTATTCTCCTGAATATGTATAATATTTTGACACTCCATTGTCTCTTGGGTATCTGTCATTCTGGGAGTGTCTTGCAGTTTCTGATTAAACTAATCACACTCCTACACCAAACTGCTGCCTTCGACCTCTAAACTGATTTCATTAGGTGGGGTGCTCAGAACATGTTTCTCAACTGACTTCCTACTAGACTCCGTTGTATTATCTGTCCCTTGGGCCTTCCCTATATCTGGTGTTTTCTTCGTATTCACCTGAGACTCTATGTGGGATCTAGGTTCTCTACTATTAACGGTCACACTTGGTGTAGGTTTATTTTCTATCTTCAGCAAGTGCATCAGGATTACTTCCAACATTTCATTCTGAGTTCATGAAATCGTTCAAAATTTTCAAGACTCAAGTTCGCTTTAGCCCGTTCGAACGCTTGTTCAAGACCAACTGTAACAGGTCTTCAAAATCGTTATCCTCATGGTTGTATGGCTTGAGCTTTACCACAATAGTGATGTTATGTGCTACCTTGTCTGGATCAAATTTCCTTTTCAGCAATGTATGAAGCCTGAGGACTTCCATGTTTATGGACTCCTTAATGGCATGATTAAAATTTTCTAAATAAAAAGAACTGCACTTGACAGGAAAAGAGGGCCATAATAGCTTCTTGTTTTCTTTGAGGATTTTAGTTAGGCCTTTTCCCACAGTCTGGTGGGAGATTTCCTTTGCTAACAATTTATCAAAAACATACAAATGAAGGACATGTGGGTCAGTTTTGCTACCAAAAAACCTAATGTACATGACATGTGGGTAAGTAAAATATGTGCTGACATCTAGAAGTTTTTGTTGCAGCTTCTTGGGAAAACCTGGGGCTTTCTTATTGAAAATTATTTGATGCAGAGGCAAGATAACATAATGACATATTTTATAGAAATATGGTATATAATAGGATTCCCATATTTTCTTATGACTGGGATGGATAGGGTAGGGGTACTCTAAGGTCCATTTCCAACCCATGGTCAGAAATGTAGTGCAGAAACAAATGCATCCATAATGTAGGCAGTAAAATAGAAGGGGGGAAGGTTCTCTAGAGAGGAGGCTCTCTTCTGCCAATATTCAGTAATGATGGTGGCTAGGTTATCAGTTAGGATGGTGGCCCAATTCATGATGTGGGAATTAACGTAGGCATAAATCAGAGGAATCAATTCTATGGAAAACATAAAATTATTGGGCAACCCATATACTCTACATAACATAGCAGCTACATAGTTGTAGGGATTTTCTAAAGAGGCTATAACATACATACCCAATTTGTCAAATTTTAATTTGTTGTCCAATACTCTCCAGCTCTGAATCAGCTTGAATGGGTCTGGGTTCTTTATTGTGAAGATGGCCATGTATGTCTTATCATATATATCTTGAGGATTAGTTATATGGTACATTTTCTTCATGTTCTTTGCTGTGAATGATCCCATGAGTTTGTTTCTTGAATTACTGAATTTCATATCTTCAATGGTGAGGTTTTTGACCACCCATCAGATCATATCCATGTATGGGAGGATTTTAGCCCTTGCTCCTATCTTATGCAGGAAAGAACAAGCAACATCCTTGAACTAAAGCCCCGACAGTCTTGTTCAGTTAGTTGTTGCTCTTGTGACAGTAATATTGGGAGTCTCATCCTCAAGCCTATTGTATATGACCTCCCAGGTTGTTGCTCCTCCATCAACATTGCAGACTGTATCAGAGAATATGGGATCAATCTCTGTAAACTTGAATTCAACAATGCTCTACTTTTTCTATTTCTACATCACCTTCCCCAATGACATGTCTTTTGTAGCTTGCCTAAAATTGACAAGATATATCAGCGCAGACAATATCAAGCAATTAAGATTGAAATCATTTCTAAAATGACTTTGGATCGTGAGAAATATTTAATGAGATACTCAATGTTAACTACCCATAACTTGGAAAATGATTATCTCTTCTCAAGCCGCTAAATATTTATTAACCTGTCAATTCATTCATTTTTGTATTGAAAACACAACTATTTCACACGCTTACCACTCTTATTCACACATCTCAATCTTTAAATGGACACAGTATAGTGTTGTGCTTTCTATAAGGCGAAATGTGATTGCGATTGCAACTATCACAATATCGCATTTTGCATATCATTAATGGGCATTGTAGTGGCATAGCTTAATTACTTGCAAAGCTTGCGAAGTGTGATTTGCAAAATGACAAGGTTCTTATGATCAGGATATCATAGTGGGAGGTTTGATCGCGCATCAAAATTTTTTAAAGGTGTTTTATGATAGTCACATGGAGAAGCGCAATTTGTGATTTGCGATGAGGATCTCATCGTTAGGTTGTTTTGCATGATTTTTGAAGGCAATTTATTAGAGTTAGGTTTTATTATCTTAAGACGAAAAATTTAAAAAGGGTCCCCATTTATATCTCTAACCTTAGCTATTGTTATTTATAAATGGGGGGGGGTTGTTTCATAGTACAATAAAATGGTAGGTGAAAAGACCGGATATTATGAAGCTCCCCTTATACTAGAAGCCCTACATAGTTAAAGGAGATCAACTAAGGATTTTCAACATGGGTTTGCTTCTCTTTAACCTCGAGCTATAGAATTAAGAAGGCCTACTGGTGCATCGACAATCACTGCCAACTTAAAATTCAAAACATAAATGAAATGTGCTTTTGCTTGGATGCAACGATGAAATTGATAAACAAATCACTTAGTAAATCTTTTGAAATGTTTTGCTGTTGGGATGTAGGGATGAAATTGATAAATCAATGTTCAAAATAGTTTTAAGTTTATTTCTCTAATTTATATTTAACATTTAAATTTCAATGTGCTTTATGTACGAAACACACCGGTTAATGGTACCAAATCAATGTTTCAAAATAATTTTAAGTTTTTTTCTTTAATTTATATTTAGTATTTAACGCTTTATCTTTACCTTGAACCTTGTATTAAATATTGACAAATCATCTTTGTCATATTATTGTAAAGTTGTTTTCTTTGCTAGTATCGGCTTTATGACGGTATATTGGAAGGAATATTTGAAACCTATCTTAAACACTCAATTATTTAAACTTAACCTTCCTCACAGTTAACATGTAACGATATTAAATCCAATCCTAGGTTGAAAAACACCACAGTATTGTTTGAATTCAATAAGAATTAATCACTCATGTGAGCACAAAACTAGAGTTGATTCGCTCAGTGCCCCAAAACGGTCCCCATCTTTAACCCTCAACCAAATCAGATATGTCGATGATGGTAGATTTGACATGGTGTATTGCCAAATGGTGGGAAATCAGAAATAAAAAAAATGGACATATGGCAGGAATGCTAATTGTGTGGATTTATATAGTGCCTCTGCATCCCCATCATTCTCGATGACAACACACTGACTCCTCTTTTCCTTCTACTCCACATCATTCTATCTTCTCAAGGGTTTCTACTGTTAGAGTGTCCAGGTCATTCGGTTGAATCTCACAAAGTCGGTCTGCACACCCAGTTCCAAGTATAATCGAAGCTAAAACCATAAGTCTAGTTTCCTCTTCTAGTTTTTTGGTAGGTTGTGTATGTGTTTTATAACTAATGAGTCGATTGTCCTCTGATAGGGTATATGAATCATCCATGGTTATTCACAACATTTTCCCCGGGGCCAAGAGAAAGGAAACAACCGTGGTCATGGAGCCCAAGTCTGTGTTCACAATGGTAAAATTGATGATGGAAAAGCCGGAGGGTGGCGACAAGGTGGACATAGACGCATTACCGATCTCCATCGGGCATCCATCCGAAATATTAGTAGAGCTACGTAGTTGTGGTTCCTGATCTCATTTATAGCCTCGAATCAAGTGAGGGAAGTCCTCTTCTTAAGGTGCATGCCATCACCAAAGACCAAGGCATTGCTCGCGAAGGATCGCCTGAAGAGAATCCAGTCTTGCAAGGACTCTGAGGCTATCGAGCATGTGGAATTTCTCACAACAGAGACATCAAAGCTAAACGAAAAGGGAAATCGTTACTATCAAAAAATTCCGTACCTTGGGCACACTGGAAGATCATTGTTCATACAAAATGAGAAGCTAAAACTGGTGATAACACAGTTACTATCGATCCCCGCCTACTTTAATCCACAGATTGGCATATAGTTGATCTGGTCGACCGATGTTCCATGCATTATTCTCACTACTCGCTGGCAGACATTGCCATGTCTCATAAAAACAATGGAACCATAAAGGGTAAATAATATGTACAACATAAAGCGTATACTGCCTTAATGTGAAAATATGCTAACATACTCTTTTGCAATGGACCAATCAATTGTTACATAATTTCTATTTACAAACTTTTTTTATTGGATGAATGCCATGGAAAAAGAGACATTATCATTATGCATGCTCATTATATTAAAACATAATTATAAGGTGTATAAATTTAAAATCTTATAATAACATGATATCCAATATTCATTGTATATATTCAACATTAATGCTGTAGGTAACTTTCATGTTTTTTATGTCTAGTGTGTAGAGACCGTCCCTTGTGCCGGTCATTCATAAAAGTGACAAGTGCATTCTAGGTTTCTTAAACAACCAAATAGTTGCAGACTGATAATATAAGTTGGAAATATATGGCAATATTTAGACATGCATTTAGACATGTCATTCAACAGGGTTACACATTTTATTTCCTACCTGTAATTCGTTTGTTTCCTTGCACGAAAATTATAACCCCTGAGTGGATGACCAAGTTTTTCTCCACTAGATGTGTTACAACATATTTTGATGCTCGCCCAAATGAAAGAGTGCTTGGTTGAATCAAGTGCTTAGTTGGTGAATCACTTCATTTTGCGATAAGCATAGGTAAAGAACAAAACCAACAAATTCTAATAAAAAATAGAATGATAAATAGAAAGATAAGTGGTATCCAAGATCAAAGTGGCATCAATATCAATATCATTATTTGTGCTTGATAAGGGTTTAGCAAAGATCTTCCTTTATTGTGCCTTTCATAGATATGAATATAGGCATAAATCCATGAAAGCATGTATGCAAAGATTACTTTGATATAGTGTGTATGCATAGGTCAGTGTGTCCTGGAATGACTTGTCCTCCTTTGCTCGATTTGCAATTTATTGTTTAACAGAGAGGTTGACTTGAATGGTGTATGCAGGGATAAATGGATGTATAGATTAGAAGTTGTTTGAATTGGTCTATTAGTAATTTAGTCAATGGAAATTAAATTATTTTCATGTCATTTATATGGAAACCTATTGTTGATTTCATGATGATGCTACTATGTGTGTAGCTAATGGAAGTCATTGTTTTCTATGGTTGCATTTGCCACTGTTACAGATCATTTTTTCAAATATCCTCAAAATGCCTGAAAACTGAATCAATAAACATCCTTGAAAAAATTCATTATCCCTTTCCAGAGCCCTAAGCATCACCTCTCCAAAAGTATGAATTTCTAAGTCAATCATCTCAAAAACCGTGGTTTTAGCCCTAGTGCACCATCCATGTCTATCCACATGCAATTATTTAAAGTCGCTTACATGAACATCTGTGTTGACCAATGCAAGTTTCTATACTCTACATGTGCAATGGTTCTAATATTTTGGGGAAATTAAAAAATAGTTTTGAATCTTCTCCTTCCATAAGATTTTAAAGTGGTTCCATTTATAGCATGAAGAGTTAGAGTTGGAGTTTAAAAGGAAACAGAAGAGGACTTACTATAGATTATAGGTCAGTATCTCTTTTGTATTCTAATCTCTCTAAGGAAAACATAGATATTTTTTTCTCTGTGTTGTTCTAGATCACACCACTAGGTTTAGGGAGATGATTTTCTTCCACAAAAGTGAATGTTCCATATAACAAATTGGCGACTCCACCAAGGATCGTGATTTCCCTTAGTGGTTTCCTTGGCCTAAGAATTTTTCACCTTTCAATGTGACCTTAATTGACTTATTTTGATAGTAATTTAACTTAAGAAAACACATTTTTTAGCTTGATAGGTTTCTTGTGTCACAATAGCCCCAACACACTCTTTGTTCTGAGATAGAGTGCCCTAGCGTAGTCTCTCCTCTCTGGAAGTGTGGTGATGCACATTTGTGGCCACTCTGCACCTACAATGGTCCTGTAGAATGAAAAGAAATGCATTTATATGCCGTTCACCTTGTTCTGCTTTAGTCCATAATGTTTTCTTGAGTCTCTGAATTTCTCTGTCTCTACAAATCTGTTATAGTATTTACATTTGATTTTGATATCCTTTGATGAGAGTTCCTTTCATTTTCTCTTTCTTCTTGTCAATTGGGTTTTTTGTAAAAGAATTACTTGATTGTTGATTATTTGAAGAAATTTTTATTACAGTTTCATTCTGTGTGATTTCTCTTATCAATAATCTATTCCATTTTAGTTTTTATTTTCTTTGAAAATTAAAGGGAAAATAAATAAATAATTTCATTATTTACATTACATGTAGGGTTTTGAATATGAATTTGAATAGTTCCATTGAAAGATCTATTTATGAAGCTTTGTTTGTTGTATCATTGATAGTTGCATTATCGTTTGTATTTTCTCTTCTGTAGATATGTATTTATTGAGAATATAAGAGTTCTTGTTATCATTCTAGTTGCATCATAGGGTGTTCAAGTGAACTCATGCCATTAGCCTTGAAACTGAAGCTTAATTGAATATCAGCTTTAAAATTGATCCAATTAACCTAAGCATAATTTGGAACATTAATGACACACATAAAGGTCTAGGCTAGAGACACATTTCGATGTCTTTAAACATAGGAGTTTTTGTTACTTGTCTTCGTTACATTCTGGGGGTAATCGGTATTACACATATGTAAGTATATCAAATTATTTTCCACGTACCCTTAGGTATATGAGATGGTGCTCCACTTATGAAAATTATATTAGAATACATCCTAGTGTAAAGGATGCATTAGAAAACACTACCATGGACTGCACTTCCACCTACCTCCAGGTATATTTTGGAAGTCCCCTATAGGTTTCTATCCTACAATAGGTAATCAAGTCATCTGCCTTATTATCTATGATACACCAAACAAATAATCAAGGGAGACTGGAAACAATATATTGTATTTCATAGTGACTTGGCAAACACTTATTCCTAGATACCCCTTTTGGTTTTTATTTTTTCTCTTTAATTTCTATAATCAATTAATTGACTGTGGAACAACTCCTTAGTAGATCTTAGGTTGAAACTAATGGCAACAGTTCTTGGGTCTACCAATAAAGGAAACCCTTTTGATGGGAATCATAGTCCTTAACCTCCTATTGGAAATATTTCTTCTCCTTATAGAGAAACATTGTCCCTTCTTGGATTTTCCATTGGTTTATTAGTTTGGTTGTTTTCTACATCCTTGGATCCAAAACTCCAAACAAATTCTCAACTAATAAGTACTCTAACTGAGTAGCATCAACCTCAAGTTGATCCTAAATTTAACCCTTTACCTTCTTAATTTATTGTTTCATCATGCCTAGTGAAAGTCTTGATTCTAGTAACTAGGAAGCTAAAATAAAAAGAAAAGGATGATGAAGAAGAGGCAAAATAAGCAGGGGGAAACCAAGTAACCATTTATATGAATGAAACTAATCTTGAGAAACTTTCCATCAAGCCGCGTAAAGTGAAATTTCCTTGTATTCTTTTGGACAGTAACAACCTTCTTAGATATTTGATGGTATTCCACAGGTATTAGAATTATTACCATCACATCATAGCTTGTCAACAACCTCTCGAGATCATAATAGTGATAAAACATCAACTAGTGATAGTAAGGTCCATGGGAAAAAGGCTAAAGTTAAGTTTCCATGTATGTTATGTAAAGGGAGTCATCAAATTCTCATTTTCCCTCATTTCAATGAAGCTTCAAAGGTGTTGGAGAACCTTTCTTCTTCTCAGCAGCTACTTTCGGCTCGTTACTTGAAGCTCTCCCCAATCCTCCATTGGTTGATGAAGTTACTGATCCAAATCTATCTTCCAACAATCCCACTCTCTCACTCTCTCTGAACGTGAATCCCATGAGTCTGTTCCCTACCAACCATTGGTTGATAAAATGGTTAACTCAATTCCACCTTCATTTGATCACCATTTTCCCGTAGCGAGCGAAGTTTATACCACTAAAGTTCTTATTATTTCTTCTATTCCTATTAGACGAGGGGAAATTTCTTATGTTCCTATGAAACCCCCTCCAAGAAAACAAGGCATTGTCTTTGGGTGGAATCAATTAATAGAAACATGTTTCCCTTATTACATGCCTTTTTAGACCAATGTGAAGATTTGTGATAAAATAATCCATCACACTGTTATAGATGAGGGATCTTATGTTTGCATTCTATCTTGAACTATTTGAGAAGATTTGGGTTCACCACATCTTGTGTCCACTGTTCTAAATCTCTTATCTTTTAATAGAAGAACTAATCAACCATTAGGGATCCTTCCTCAGTTGCCTGTTACTTTGGAAAGAAAAACTATATCTATTGATGTTATGGCAGTCATAGGTCCCTTGTATTTTGATTTATTATTGGGGTGAGACTATCCTTATGTTATGAGTGTTGTTGCATCCACACTCTTTTGAGTGATGTGTTTTCTGTATGATGGAAAAATTATGACTATTGATCAACTTTCATTCGTTGGTCTTCATTTAACTACCAATCATTGAAATTCCAAAAGTATATCAAATATGCAAGTGGTATCTCCCCTACCACAAGTAAATCATGTGACAGCCTATCACATGCCTATAACTAATGATTAAAATGAACTTTTCATTGATTTCTCAACTTGACCTGGATCCAGTAGTTGATAAGGTGAATCATTTACTGGGGACATTCGAACCTAATATCTCTATTGTATCTCTTGACATGTATCCCTTACAAGGAATTATTCTCTCGCTTAATGAGAACCTCTTGGAATCCATGGCCTTCTATAGGCCATGATCAAGTTTCCAGAGAAGAGTTCATTTTCTTGTGTAAATCTCGTTAAAAAATGAAACAAGGTTCTCAGAGAAGAGTTCATTTTCCTATGTCAAGTTGATAAAAAAGATGAAACAAGTTTCTTGGAGTAGAGTTCCAATTCTTGTGTCAAGGTCAATAAGAAAATGAAACAAGGTGTCATGAGCATAGTTCTTTAATTGTGTCAAGTCATTAAAAAATGAAACAAATCTCCCTCGAATTTGACCCTTGGACTTGATCTCATAAATGAACCTTCATTCCATCCACACATTAGTGACCAATAGTCTACTTATTTGAATGAAATGAAGGTTGGGGGCATGTGCCTAGAATTGAGTCATTATGCTGGAGACATGCAACTTATCTCAAACATAATTTTTCCCTACTTGAATCTTGTGTAAAAACAAAACCACTTTCAAGCATAGTTTTTTTTTGCTTCAAGCTTGTGTAAAAATGAAACCACTTTTAAGCACACTTTTTTCTCCATTTCAAGCTTGTGTAAAAATGAAATCTCTCTCAAGCATATGTTTTTCTTCGTCTCAAGGTTTTGGAAAAATGAAACCCCTCTCAAGCATATTTTTTCTTTGTTTCAAGCTTGTTTAAAAATGAAACCCCTCTAAAGCGTAGTTTTTCCTTTATTTCAAGTTTGTGTAAAAATGAATCACCTCTCAAGCATAGTTTTTCCTTTGTTTCAAGGTTATATAAAAATGAAACCTATTCTCATGACTACCACTTTTACCACTGTTTTTCTTCTAGATGAGCCTTGGTTTTCTGATTCCATCGTCACCATCTTCTTGGTAAATTATTCGATTTCACTTTCTTTTTTACCCTTACCTAGGGAACCATTGCGGTGAGTGGTCTTGCTAGCCTTCCTCCTCACCTCCATGTGTTTTAAGTAGTTACATCATCATTGGAAATAGTTGTTACCCTTTATACCACTCGTTTCATGAGGAGGAGTCCTCTTTCAGCACTTTTCAAACTCCCAAAACATGAAAAGATTATTGAGCACTCATTTTTTTAAACTCGTTAAAGTAAATGAAAATACTTATCCCTAGTATAAGTTTAACTATTTTCTGGACTAGGATAGATTATTTATGGCAAAGGATTACTTTAGTAAAACATGACTAAAAGGTTCCCTTGAGTATTGTTTGATGCCTTTTCAGACTCAAACAACTAAATTTACAAAAATGAACCTTTGGATTTTTCTTTTTTGCCTATTTTTCAAACTCTTTAAACATGAAAAAGAAGTCAAGTTACACCTTCACTGGACTAGTAAAATCATCAAACAATGTTAGACTCATCAAACATGACGAAACTAAACCACTCCTTGTTATGGTTTGTTAAATATACTTATGAGGATTCATCTGAATGATGAATTTATAAATCAAGCATATGTTATCCTCTTTAATCTTGTCAAGAATAAAGAGGTACTCACCAGAAATGGTTGGGTAAATTGTGAAAATAGGGTACATAACCTATTAATGAGAAGGCGTTTCTCTTGAACATTACACTCTTACACTTCATCTTCATGACTGTTGGGTTTGGAAATATTCTTTCATTTTTTGTTAATCACACCATATCAAAAGCCTTCACAATCAGTTTTGGATCAATTCTACCAACTCCATAAAGTTTCACTAATATTTTCAAGACAATTCCTTCATGTAACGTTTGTTACAATTCCTTAAGCCTTACTTCATGCCTAAAATTCATGAACCAGCTCTAGATCACTATATTTTTCTCAAATATTGATACCTACTTTATGTCATTGATGAGGGATACATTAAGGTCCTCCTACGACATGTCGCTTCCTGTTGACATCAGCTCATTATCTAGGAGGTTGAATTAGAAACTCCTTTCGATACAATGGAGCTTGCATACATCAATGGAAAGTTTCCTCACTCTCAAGGATAGGGCATCATCGTTGACCTTCAACCAAAATATTATGTGTGGTTATAGACCTCAGCTCATTCATTCACACCACATAGATTTTACTACAGTACCTTGAGAGCCATTATCATTATTGGTGGTTTATCCTGCATCTGTAAATGAATTACATTATTAGCTGGTAATCAAATATTGTCTACCATGCTTGACTCCAACTCATTTATTCACATCGTTAGATTCTTATTATCGAGTGACAAGGTAGAAGACCTCAGATATAGTTCCATCCATCCCAGTTACCATTTCAGTATTAATACAAGATTACAAAGTATGATGGCCATGATCATTTAGACAGTCATCCAAGCATGGGTTCACATTATATCATCATTAGAAGATACTTCTTGGTTATTGTACATGTATTTTTGGCATATATTTTGACCATGGGTGTAATTACCTCAACAATGATACCATGATGATACTATGTATTATAATAGATGATGATTTCCACTAATTGTTTCTTGATCCAAACTTGTTACAAGGTAAAGCACTTCAGTGCTCACCTGCTGCTTCTTACATTTTACTTTAGGGGCCAATCTGTTATAGGTCATTTTGTCACATTTGCTCAAAAGGCTTGAAAATGGGATCAATCAATAGCCTTCAACACCTTGTTATTATCCGTTTACAAAACCCTAAGAATCACCTCTCCTAAATGTCTAAGTTTCTGGGTCAATCAACTCAAAAACCATTTTTTTAGCCCCAGGAACCCTTCATGCATGTGCACCTGCAATGGTTTCAAGTTGCATAACTAAGCATACATGTTGATCAACATAGATTTCTCTACTCTGTAGGTTCAATGGTTCTAGAATTTTGGGAAAATTAAAAATATTTTTGAATCTTCTTATTATAGAAGCTTCTGAAGGGGTTTTAACCATTTAACCTGGATAGAGATATTGAGTTCCTATTTGATCCTAGAATAGTGGTATTATCTCCTATACTTGTAGCTTATCTTCCTCATATGTGTATCTTAAGCCTAGACTGGTAAATCCTGAACTACCACTTTCACCCTATAAATTTACTGCCTCTCATAGAGTTTGGGTTGGATTTTGGAGATTAGTAGTGCCCACATGTTGTTGTCTTGATTTTAAGTAATCATCATCCATTTATTCATTATGGTCGAGTGTGAATGCTTGATTTGTGATCAGGAAGGGTAAGACAATTCGAGAGACATCTGTAAAGTCAACTTATATAAATGGTTGCAACGCTCTCCTTTATTTATTAATACAAAATGCACTCTATTTTCATACATTTGTGTCATGTTGATGCTTATGTATTTCGATGTCATTATGAGTCATTGATTATATGCATTATTTTATTCTATGCAGATATTGTAGTTCTCTTTCTTGTTTTAGTTATTGTTGCAACTTCCATTTACAGTGTGAGGATCTAGAGTTAAAGGTTCCATGTAAAGAGAAGAGGATGATTTACAATAGATTCTAGGTAGGTCTCTTTTCCGTATTCTAATCTCTCTAACGAAAACATATATCTTTTTTCTCTCTATTGTTTTAGATGAGACCACTTCATCTAGGGAGTTAATTTTTATTAGCGGAAGTGAATTTTCCATATAATAGTCACCGAGAGGGTTCAGAGACTAATTGTTCAGATATTTCTATGCTACATTTGTTCTTGAATAATGCGTACATACACTGATATGGTTTTGAAGATTCATGTATAGGTTGGGAGAAAAATAACCCGTTGATGGTAAGAAATGATCTCATGAACACGTGAGAGAGATCACCTCGTCAGGGCCCCAACTAATCTCTTATTTATTTGATGTAGTGGTTTTGAATGGTTCAAATGGCTCTAATTAACCCCTCTCTGTCTTTGTTGGCTTATAATATATATATTATTTACCAATAGGAAGAGAGAAATCAGATCTTTCCACTTATTGTGTACATGCAAGCGAGCAGATCCTTAAGTTGACTTTGTGGCTCAACCAAGCCACAACAAACGTTTGACCCTACATAAAGGGACTTCTATAATTCATAATTAAATCTAAATGCAAATTTACTCTAATATGTAAACAAAATCCAACCCTAACTCAAATTGGAAAGGGACAAACTCTTTCAATTTGAGAGCAAATGAACTAACTAACTAGGGGAAAGAATTGTTTATATAATGATTGAATTTAGAAAATGAGATTAAATTGCAGCATGTAAAATAGTTTGCACTTTTAAATTTATCAGATCACTTTAAGCAAATCTATTAGGTCCCTATTATACTAGTGATTACCCCATTACTATTGTAGTTGTATCCCTTATTAATATTGTTGTGCCCCTATTTTCGCCATATTTTTATTACTATGTCCCATAGAATCCCTCTATTGTTATTTTTGTTCCCTTATATTATTATTGTTAGGTCGGCTGGGTTATATTGTGATTCCTTAGACTCCTATATATAGAAAGGAGGTTTTTTCATTTGAATCATCAAAGAATCATTCATTTGTGTAATGTAAAGGAGGTTTCCCCCCTCAAAGAGGCTAAATTCTAAGGCGTTGATCTATCTTTTCTATCTTTTTGTGAGTTGGTTTCATAACATTTGGTATCAAAGCTCTGGATTCTATGGTTTCGCTGCTCCAAATAAGTCATCGTGGAATTTTTGTTATAAATTTTTTCTGTGATGTTTTAGAAGCAAAAAAAAACCCATTTGAGATGAAATCACACTGAACCTCAGATCCAAATTTCAGAGCGTTTTGCGCTATATTTGTGGAGATATGGTCTAAGGAAGTCGGTCTTTTTGCTGACTCCTGAATTACATTCCAAACAGGTGACCTGGGGCAAATCGTCATAAATTTCTCGCTGAGCATTGGATTGAAATTTCGTAAGAAGCTACAGAAAGAGGACGGATTGTAGTTTCTTACATATATTTTTCAGAGCCAAAGGTCAAAACAAGGACATGTGCGACGTCATACAAGTTCGCTCTATTGAACTAGTCTATAATCAGATCACTGTGGGAGATTTGGCATAACTCTTCCTTGGAGAATACAATTGGGATCAGACTGGTGGCATTGGAAGGACAACATAGAGGGCTACTACAGTTCACAATTTCAAAATTGGATGATCCAAAATTATAGAGATACATCAAAGGCAATATCGAGCTCCTACAAAGTGAAAAACGGTGTGTAGATTTTTTTAAATTTTTGCTTAATCTTGATTTGAAAAATTATTTTGAAGGAATTCAAAGGGAGTAGTAGAGCATTATTATGAGAAATTGATGCCATGAGGAAGAAAATGCAAACACCTAGTAAGCAACCTAAAATCTCTAGCATGACTCATGAAGAAGAGGAAGAAATGATACACGATATATCAAAATTACAAGACCAACTGCAAAAAATTTCACTCTCACAAAAGCTAACAGAAGCTAAGATAGATGGTGTGGAATCTAAGATAAAGGATAGATTTGAAGACATATTTGACAAATTTTCTTCAAGAAATACTTACTAATGGTGAAAGGGTAGCAAAGGAAACTCATGATGCGAACAAAAGAAATGTTAATCATGATTTCATAGACTCTAATGTTGGATCGAAGACCCACCATATTCCAAAAATCGATATGAGGAAGTTTGATGGCAAGGATCCCGCGACATTGATATTACAGATGGAGCAATTTTTTGATCTCAAGAATGTACAGAACACACAAAAGGTACATATTGCAACTTTATATTTGGAACCAAATCAATTTGTATGGTATCAATGGCTTTACTCTCGTAAAAAAATTATCACTAGGACAATTTTTACGGAAGAATTGACAGCACATTATGAGGATACAAAAATCAACACTTTTTTTAGCTAATTAATAAGTCTCAAACAAAAGGGTTCAATAATGGAGCACATTAAGGAGTTCCAAAAATTGAACATAAGGGTAAAAAATATTCCAGAGGAGCATAGGATTGATGTGTTCATAGGGACTTTAAAGGATAATATCCAACATGATGTTCACCTTTGGGAACCTGATTCATTAGAGAAGGCATTCAAGTTAGCAAGAAAAATGGAAAGCAAAATTATGGCAACCAGGAAGCATACCACTCACAACTATAAAGATGAAAGTGTTGTTGCCCATAGTCTTCCACAACCTATAAGGTTGACATCACAACAATTGGAAGAAAAAAGAGCAAAAGGGCTTTGTTATAGTTGTGATAGCAAATACACTAAAGGTCATAAGTGTGCTGAGAAGAAATTATTCTACATAGATTGTGAAGAGGAAGAAGAAAAGGAGCAAGAAAGGTCAAAAGAAGAGGATATATCCTAGGAACAAAGCCTAGATAAAGAAGAAATGAATCCAACCATATCTTTTAGTGCATTGGCTGGAATTACCACTCCTTAAACCATCAAGATAAAAGGACAAATCAAGAAGGAAAAGGTAATAGTGTTGATTGATTCAGAAAGTACCCACAATTTTATTCATTGTAAGGTAGAAAAAGAATTGAATTGCTTCCTATATCCAGCACCAAAGTGTCAAGTGATGGTTGCAAATGGAGGAACAATAAATTGCTCTGGAAAGTACCATAATATCACGCTATCCATGGGAGAATATGTATTGACTAGCCCAATGCTTTCCATTCCAATGGGAGGTGTTGATGTTGTACTAGGAGTCCAACGACTACAATCCTTGGGTACAATAGCTTTTAATTTTCAAGAACTTTTCATGAAATTTTCTGTGGAAGGAAAGGAAGTTGAATTAATGGGTATTGCAAGGAAACTGGGAAAGGTAATCAGCTCTAACGGTATGACAAAGCTTCTAAAAAAGGAATAAAGAGGTGTAATTGCACAATTATGTTAGCTAGATGTTTCCACATTGAAATCATCTATTTCTCCAGATCTCCAAAAAGTCTTGGACAATCATTCCAAGGTATTTGAGACTCCCAAAGATCTCCCACCTATTCATGATCATGATCATGCTATTCATATGATTCCAGGAGGTGTTCCTCCAAACATTAGGCCATACAGATATCCCTATGCCAAAAAGAGTGAAATTGAATGTATGGTTACAGAAATGCTAGAGGCTGGTATAATTCAACCTAGTCAAATTTCTTTCTCTACTTCAGTAGTATTGGTGCACAAGGAGGATGGATCATGGTGCATGTGTCTAGATTATAGGGAGCTCAACAAGCTCACTATTAAAGATAAGTTTCCCATTCCTATCATTGATGAATTACTACATGAATTTCATGGATCAATTTACTTCACCAATTTAGATCTTCGTTCAGGATATCATCAAATCAGAATGAAGAATAAAGACATTCTGAAAAAAACATTTAGAACTCATGAGGGTCATTATGAATTTTTGGTCATGCCTTTTGGCCTTACCAATGCACCTTCTACATTTCAAGGTTTGATGAATTCCATTTTCAAACCCTTCCTTAGAAAATTTGTGGTAGTATTTTTTGATGATATACTAATCTACAACAAGTCTTCGAAGGATCATGTTGAGCATGTTGACAGGGTGCTACAACTATTGGAGGAGAAACAATTATATGCAAAATGATCCAAATGTTTCTTTGTAGTACAAGAGGTGGAATATCTGGGTCATATTGTATCTCATGAAGGAGTTAAGGTAGGCCCTAGCAAAATTAAAGCCATTAAGGAATGGAAAACCCTCACATCCATCAAGCATCTGCGAGGATTTCTGATGTTGACAGGGTATTATCACAAGTTTGGTAAGAATTATGGGAGAATAACATCACCTCCAACAACATTATTGAAGAAAGATGCATTTTCATGGACTACACAAACAACAAAGGCCTTCGAACATCTTAAAGAGGCAATGTGCCAAGCACTGGTCTTAGCTACACTAGACTTCACAAAAACCTTTCTTATGGAATGTGATGCTTCAGGAAATGGAATTGGTGTTGTTTTAATGCAATATGAAAGACCCATTGCTTTTGAATGTCATCCAATCAAGGGAAAGTTTTTACACAAAGCTATTTATGAGATGGAAATGTTGGCAATACTACATGAACTTAAGAAATGCTGACCCTACCTAATGGGAAGACACTTCAAGGTAAAAACGGATCATGATAGCCTTAAATACTTTTTAGAACAAAGATTATCCTTTGAAGAGCAACAAAAGTGGGTCAAAAAGATGTTGGGTTATGACTTTGAAATCATCTACAAAAAAGGGAAGCAAAATGTGGTGGCAGATGCACTCTCAAGAAAGGATGAGGATGTGGAAGCATTGTTGTGCGCCATTTCTATTATCCAACCAGATTGGATAAATGAAGCAAGGGAGGAATGGAAGAATGATGAAGAAGTGTGGGCACTTATTCGAAAGTTACAACAAGATTCGAGTACATCTAATACATTTAGTTGGAAAAATGATTCATTATAGTACAAAGATCACTTATACCTTTGTAAGAATTCCCAACTCAAATAAAAGATTCTTATGGAATTGCACACTTCTCCCTTAGGAGGGCACTCAGGATTTTTAAAAACTTACCACAGGGTTAAAAAGGAATTTTTTTGGGATGGCCTTAAATCGTATATTCGAAATTTTGTGGCGGAATGTTTGGTTTGCCAACAAGATGAAGTTGAAATGATTAAGACCCTGGGTCTATTATAACCTTTATCCATTCCAAGCCAACATTTGGAGGAGGTTTCAATGGATTTTATCACCGGTTTACCCAAGTCTGAGGGAAAGAGTGTCATCATGGTGGTAGTTGATAGTGTTACCAAGTATGCACACATTTGTGCATTATCACATCCATTTAGAGCCAGTACAGTTTCTACTGTATTTATGGAAACAATTCAAAACGTACATGGAAACCCAAAGATTATTGTAAGTGACAGATGTCCCACTTTCATTGGAAATTTTTGGATAGAATTATTTTCTTGTCTCGGTACTCAGTTAGCTCATAACTCGTCCTATCATCCTCATTCTGATGGGCAAACTAAGATAGTAAATAAATGTTTGGAAGGATATCTTCGTTGCTTCGTATCTGATAAACAAACACAATGGGTCAAATGGTTGCCTCTGGCTGAATGGTGGTATAACGCTTCCTTCCATACAACAACAAAAATGACCCCATTTATGGCACTTTATGGATATCAGCCACCATCCATCACATCATATTTAAGAGAAAATTCTAAGGTTCAAGCAGTGGAACATCACATCGAGCATCAACAACAAGTCCTCCAACTCTTAAAGGATAACCTCATGTTAGCGCAGAATAGAATGAAACAACAGGCATATCAACATCGCAGTGAAAGAAGTTTTGATGTAGGTGATTGGGTATTCCTAAGGCTAAAACCATATAAGAAAATGTCCCTCAAGCAAGCTAAGAAGGATAATAAATTATCACCAAAGTATTATGGTCCGTACAAGGTGTTGCAAAAGATTGGTACTATGGCATACAAATTGGAGCTTCCTGCAGCTTCTTAGGTGCACCCAGTTTTCCATGTTTCATGTTTAAAGAAGGTTATAGGCAATAAGCTCCTAGTTCAAACAATATTTCCAGAACTTGACGAGGAATGAAAAATTATATTGGAACCGGAAGCAGTCACAGAAACGAGAACTTGACAGTTACGAAACCAATCATTTCAGAGTATCTCATAAGGTGGAAGAACTTATCCACTAAATATTCCACATGGGAGGATGAGAATTTTATACAGAAGCATCCAGAACTACTTAAGTGTTGAGGACAACACTTTTTTGAAGGAGAGGGGCATGTCAGGTCCCTCTAATACTAGTGATTACCCCATTCCTATTGTAGTTGTATCTCTTATTAATATTGTTGTGCCCATATTGTCCCCATATTATTATTACTGTGCCCCATAGAATCCCCCTATTGTTATTTTTGTGCCTTTTTATTATTATTGTTAGGTCGGCTAGGTTATATTGTGACTCCTTAGACTCCTATATATAGAAAGGAGGTTTTTCCATTTGAATCATCAAAGAATCATTCATTTGTGTAATGTATAGGAGGTTTCCCCCTTGAAGAGGCCGAATTCTAAGGTGTTGATCTATCCTTTCTATCTTTTTGTCAGCTGGTTTCATAACAAAATCGAATTTACTTAAATAAGTACTTATCAAATTAAATTATAAATACATGCCGAAATACAGTAAAAAAACTAAATTCATTTTATGTTTTCCATCAAAGAAAGAATTATTTCATTCAATTAATCAAAGGGAAAACAAAATGGGAATGTATTTAAACAATAAATAGTTACTTCGTACATTCATATTTGAATGAATTCGTATTAATTATAATTATATTATTCTCCTAAGAGATAGCTCTTACAAAACTTCAATAGCATAAAACAATTGATACAACAAAAATGCCTAATATCAAACAACAATACACTCTTTAGAACGAAAATTAAAACTAATTAGATGAATTCTTGCATTAATATATTAACTTACAGTCCAAGCAATAGTGCATCAAAATGATATTTTTTAAATCATACCAGAAAATCATTAGAAATTTTGAAATCTAGGAGAATATTCACCTCCTTAAAGAAATTATTTATATTAGTGAAAAATAGTCTTCTCTTTCGTAGCTCAAAATGATTTGTCTCTCCATAATTCAACTTACATTACACTACAAAAGTGCAAATTCACAACAAAAAAAATCACACAATTTCCCATAAATACATCATATATTAAGTATTCCCCTTAGCATACCACTAATAACTGCTTACAATAGTCCTTCATAATTCCCTAGTTGCATAGAAGAGGAACCCCTTCCTTATTCTCAAGAGTTCTATTTAATTACAAAAATGAAAACTAAAAATGGAGAATTGTTGAAGTTATTGTTTTCAGTCCTCCATATTATTTATTTTTGTTCCCTTCTCATTGCTCCCAATATGTTGTTCCTACTCCCATTCAACAGATCTCCTACCAGAAAATAATCAAATTCCATTAAAAATAAATTAAATTGCATACTAAAATCAGAATTAGAAAATCTAGGAAAAAATAATTCTTCAATCAAAATCCAATAAAATAGATAAAATAAAAATAAAATTGAGCTTCCCATTGATCCTTGTAAATATCATGTTGGTCAAATAGGACATAATCAAATGGATGTGCAATACCAGAAGCTTTGGGCAAATGAAAATGCAAAAATATAGCTCTGAAAATTAGTTTTGATTCCAAATTCAGAGATTAATTTTATGATAATTGTTAGTAATAGTTAATGACAAAATATGGTAAATAAAACACCTCATAAATATTCTCCATGATTGAATCTTTCTAAAGAGCCCTTCTGGCCCTCATTTGGTCAAGTAAAACTTAACATATGAGCTTGCAAAGTTGAAGAGTCAAAACTTTTACAATTCTGGAAAAATACATGCCTAGGCCAAAATTTTATTTTTTAATTATAAATTTTAATTAGAAATTATATTGATAAATCCTAATTAAATAATAATTAATTATAATTATTAAATTAATTAAGTAACTAAAAGTATAAATTGATTTAATTTAAAATAAATTAATTTTAAGTTATTAAAATATTATAAACAAGGGAAAGTGTGTCAATTATATTGGTCCATTGGAATGGTGAATTGGTGGCCTCATTTGTTATATATGTATATATATATATATATATATGTGTGTGTGTGTGTGTGTGTGTGTGTGTGTGTGTGTGTGTGTGTGTGTGTGTAGGGCTTCATATTATATTGGAGGTATAAGGAGGGTTATGTATATGGGAGATATAAGTGGAGTCTCAGGTCTCAGAGGAATAACAATGGGAAACCTCAGAAGGAGGCATATAAAATTTATTAGATGCATGAGTTCCGAGATGAGGTGAGGTATAAGGTGTGAGTGAGGAGGGAAGAAATAAGGAGGTCTCGGAGGTATAGGATCTCGGGAGTCATAAGGAATTAATGTTACAAGATAAGGCGGTTCTGAGTTGAGGTGAGACATATGTGGGAGTGGGATCTCTCTTTCTCCTATATAAACTACAACCACTTTGTAATCTTAGGATATCATGATTTCTTATAATTTGGAATTTTAATTCATTTTAGAGATCCAAGAAAACATATATATTTTTATTTTAAATATTTCAAATAGTATAAAATACAATATTCATATTATATAGTTTTAATTTTTATAGAAGCTTGGTTGTGGTGGTTTTATAGGACTATTATCAAATATAAAACTTAATTAAAAAATAATAAAAAAAATCAATATTTACCATTAATTTACAAAAATTAAAATAATATACATTTTTCACATTTTTAGCAAAGGTGGTCAAAATCACCAAACTTCGAATAAGCACCATTTGTAAACCATGAATTCAAATAAGAAGAAATGAGAACTGATGGAAAGCTAGAAATAAATCAAACAAAGTGAAGTAATCAAATAGAAATATGAAGTAAATAAAATCCTCGCAAAAATCTCACACACTTAACCAAAAGGGCAATATGATTAGAATTCATGTATAGGGTCCCCATTATTATTATAAAGATAATAAACTAAAATGGTGGGGGGGGGGGGGGGGGGGGGGGGGGGGGGGGGGGTGGTGTTGTGCTTACAACACAAAAAAGCCCTAATTAGTTTTATTGCTTGTTGTTTAATATGGTTATTGCTTCTATTGGTTGATGATTTCCAGATCTTGATGAGGACATTGTGATATATTGTTTACTACCAGGGATTCAAAAAAAACATGAATTCATTGATTTGAGATTTGTACACTGGTATTATGATTTAGAAGTGTGTATATACACATATTTCTTCAATGATAGTTATGTACATATCCTATCTTGATCATGGAGAATGTTTTCTATGACAAAGTTTGTTGCATAGGTTGTATGTAGGGCCAAGGACAAAGGTTTACAAATCTAATGTGAATAATGTTGTTATTTGTATTTTATTGAAGCTAGTAATATTTTCCTCATGGTTTCCTATTGATGATGCTACTCTAATTTTTCCACTAAAAATGATCGTGCATAGTATAGTAATGGTTACATGAATGAGTTCCAGTGTTGATAAGAAAGGCTTTGACTTGATAATGGATAGAGATTAGCTTGGTTGTTGAGCAAAGAGTTTGACTTTGTTAGTATTGTTGAGATTTGGCTTGGTATATTAGTGACCTTTTATAGAAGGGTGATTGGTATCTTGGTATTTGGTTATTTGATATTGTTTGATTTCATAATATTTATTGGTATTCAATGATGGAGCATAATGGTTGGTGTGGGTTCAATTTGAAAATTGGATGAAACATGGCCTTTAGGCTTTGTGACGTGTGTTCGAGTCAGGTGGATCCAGTGTGAAAGATTTTGAAACGTGGTCCAGAGAGGCGTTGAGGGTTGGAGCTTTCAGTGAGGGAGTAGGATCTTCCTTACGGTAGTAGATGGTAAATTCAATGAGAGAATAAGAGCTTCCTTCTAGTAGGAGTCAATAAACTTGTTCGGGGAGTAGTATATTCCTTCAACTCAGAGTTGGATAATTTGTAGACATTGTAGCCTCCTATAGGTAGGATCCTTTGTACTGGTAAGAGTTTCCACTAGTACAATATGTAAGAATATTCTCTCTATAATAAGAAATAAGGCAGAGATGACAATACTGGTGGTTTTATCCCAATTGGGATTCCACCGAAAAATATGTTGTCCCTACTTTTATGTGTTGATTTGTTGACGATGTGTTTCATTCACATGTTTTACATGCTCTTATGTTTAATGATGCTGAACATGCCTAGATCTACTACATAATATGACTAATGAGATAATGATTAATGAACACTATCACAAGATAAGTATTATGAATATATGTGGTGTATATTCATTAAAGTAGCATACACACATAAGTTGTTTGAAGAAAAGTAGTGTAAGAATTTCTTAATATCATTTAAAGATAAAATTAAATGAAATATTGATTCATACCCCCCCCCCAGGAAGTACTTCTAACAATTAGTGTAAGATAAGATCTTTGTATTAAAGGTTAACTGCTCGAGAGTAGATCAGGGACCATGGGAAGGAAGCACAAGAAGAAGGAAACTTAGAGGAAGAAGTAAGCTCGGGACAATGGCGATAGTGATAGAAATATATCACATGTAGTAGCATTATTTGCAATTATTGATCAAGGAAAATCAGTGGCAGAACAATCAAAGTATAAAACTATGGATAATAAAGGTATGCTCAATGCTAATTGATCAAGGAAAATCAATTGCAGAACAATCAAAGTATAAAACTATGGATAATAAAGGTATGATATTTGCAATTTATTCTATAATGGTTATATTAAAACTCCACCATCAGGTCAAGAATTGAAGAAGAATGGTGAGGATTTAAATGAAATCTTTTGTAATATACTTGATTCAGAATTAGAGAAAATTATGAATTACGAAACCATAAAGCATGTTTGGGATAATCTGCAAGTCATCAATGAAGGAAAACTAGTAAATAAGGAAGTTTTTTCATCAAGTAAACCAATAGGTAATCTTATTTCTAAAACATTAAATGAATCTAAAGGAACTTGTACTCTATCAAAAGATGAGTCTAACCATGAAACATCCTTTACTATATCAGATGGAGTTACTAATTCAGAAGAATAAAGGTTAGAGGAAGTGTTTAATCTTGGAAGGAAACTTGTTTTTTCTTTGAAAAAGAATGACATTTTATAGATTAAGTTGTAGGAATATGTAAACAAGAACCATGATGCATCTATCACCTCTACAACATTAACATAAAAACTCAACAATAAAAAGAAATACTGTGAAGGACACGAAGCTGAGATCATATCACTGAAATGTTACCTTAAAAAATAAAATAGATGAAATGAGGAGTTAAATCAAGTATTTGGAGAACATGAAAATGGACTCAAGGGAGAAATTATCAAGTTAAGGAAACAGTTGGATGTTACACTTCATTTTGTCACCATGAAAAATAATCATGAAATTAGACCTCTCGCCATCCATCCAAGTATCATGAACCACTTCTTTGCAACTCAACAACTTATATACCTTGAATAAAGTGCAATTTATGGATCTCATGCTACAAAACGTTTCTTTTGAGAATTTGCATACTTTCTCTAAACAAAAACCACACACATGCAGTTTCTTCCACTATAAACTGTGCATAAGTGCACTCTGTTTCTGAACAAAAGCTAGGCAGGAAAATCAATAAAAAGTGAAAATGAAAAGTGAGGTCTAGAAGCATTGTTGGCAAATTATTCCCAACAAAAAGCCTTGAACTCATGTTTATTTGAGCCTAACCTCATTTTTGATGGAACTAATTCCCATTAATTAAGGAGACCTCATCCCTCATTTAGTGGATCTCATCGTTGGACTAAGGATATCAAACTACTTCCTTCTATCCTATTAATCAAGTCGTAGGTGGGTGAGTTGAGAGATGGCACTGAGAGTAAGTTTATGCTAGGGTAATTAGGTTCGAGAGATTATCATTATTGCAAATGATTGAGATAAATGGGAGGAGCTTCACAACATCAAGGCACAGGTTTTGTGGCTCCTTTATATTTATGAAATTAATATAAACAAGAATTTGTTCTCACTACATTGATTAATGGATTAATTGATGAATTTCATGGATGGTTTATGTTATTCATATTTATCCATTGGAATGATATTATTTATATTTGACCATTTTAATGATTTTTGTTACTATTCTCCTTGATCACTAGTTTGAATTATTGAAACATTTAGGTTGCATATGAATTTGATCCTTTGTTATTTCCATGTGTGCAGGTCAAGATTCATGCATGGTGCAACTTCACTGAAGCACAAAGGGAGGTATTCATCAAGCATGTCATAATAGGGTATGAATTTACTTTTCTCACCATATTATCTTATGATTCAAGAAATTATAGATTCAAGGAATGCATTAGCTTGACTGTTTGTTTGTTACTAGTTTTCATCAAGGATCTAGGGACATTTCTCTTGTCTGTAAGAGGGATTTATCCACCTAACAAATTGGCAACCATACTGGGGACATCCTATTCTTTTCCTTTTCTTTTTTTTTAATCTTGAACCGTTTTTGATAGATTTCTCTAATTCTTGACAAGTTAAAGATATTTCATATTTTTTTATTTGTTTGGATAACTTTTTATTTTTTCTTTAAGTTTCTCGACCTGCGTAGTTTTTTTTTAGAAATAGAGTGTGAATATGAACAAATTACCTTTAGCAAAAATTCGCATGCACACTATACTATAATGTCTACCTACACATACTCTAAGATTTGTTTATGAAAAAACAACTTTTCCTCTCATTAAACTCTGATTTTTTGTTATTTAAGGTTTCATTACATTTGTCTATACTCCAGTCAGTCATCATGTGTTTGATCGAGTGTCGTGAAGGATTTTTCTTGTGATTTGTTCATTTTAAAGGATTTAAAGGTAAGGTTTCTCAAGAATTAGTGTTTTGACGAGCTGTGCTTATTGTGCTGCATTGAAAACATGAGTCATTTTTATTCCAATACTGATGTTTAATCAGAATTACACATTAAGCGTTGATTTCATAACATTCATTCAAGAATTTTAATTTTAGGGATTTCTTTGGGTGTTTTGAATTTGCATTTCTTTGGTCATTGCTCAAAGACTTGTTTCAGTTTCTTAATCTCCTTTGAGTGTCAGTATTTTTCATGTTTGGAATTTCACTGGATTTCCTTTATTTACACTTGATTGGTTCTTTATTTTTATTATTGAAGGGAAATAGCCTTGATGTTCTTTCCTTGCTTTGGAATCATCTTGTGTTTGTTTTGAAGAATTATCTTGCATAGATTACATTTGCATGGTTATAATTCTGATTTCATGAACATAAATTTTTCATAGATTAAATTTGCATAGTGTTGACGGAAATTGTGCATGGATTATATTTGCATAGTTTTCAAGAAAATTGTGCATTGATTACATTTCATAGTCTGAAACATAGATTGAAAAATTAGAAGTGGTACATTCAGGAGTTTACCTTTTAAGTAAGAGCCTCTTTACTTACTCTACCTAGAATTCATCGAAATGAACAGATTATAAATTTCATATTTGGTGCATTAGATTTTTTATTCAAGTCATAATACCATATATTTCATGTTCGTTTACTATTTTAGTATATAACAACTTAATAACACAATGTTAATAAAATTCATCTAGAATTTGTATTATTTTTAGGGCTCTTTCCACTTATAGTAGATTAGGTTTTAGGGATTCGAAAGAGAGAATTGAGTAAGATTTCCGAAGCTATAGATAAACAATAGAATATTGAGCTAGGGAGAGAAAATCCAATTATTTTAGTTTTTCTCTAGGAATCTCTTTTTATACATGATCTAAGCACGAGAGCATGTTGGATTTGGTGATGTGGTCGTACCCACTTCATTGGTTATGATAGAGTGATTTTCATGTATTACGATGGTGTTGAAAGGTACTTGGGGTCACTTGAAAGTAAACCTCCAATTAACCACATTGATGAGCTTTCAAGGGGATTAAGCTTTGCTACTGTGCCCTTGTGTGTCGTCTGATATACACTGTCACCCTAGGTAAAAGTGTTGTTGTTCATAAACTTAGTTACCATAACCCTAGGGCTCTACCTAAGGTGAATGGAGACGAAAGGTCATGTTGTACATGTAACATACATTGTCTAGACTCACTTGGAGTTTTTCGAGGGTAATCTTCACTCGAGATGGCATAAGTGAAGTTACTTGCACTAGATTGTTTCATTAAGTAGGTTTTCAGTGTAACTGGTTCCACTTGCTCATATCTACAACCAATTTTCACCTTGATTTCTATGACCTTGGATTTCATTACCAACTAGTGATTCCATTATGAAAATCATGTTTGCATTGTTTGAATACATAGATTTTTTAGCGCATGTTTAATTGGTTGTTTTTACTTTTTACAAGCCTTAGGTGTGGATTGTGATTTTCTAATTGTTAATAATAAAAGGTAAACTTATTTGGATTGAATCTTATGGTAATAATTCCATAATTTGCTAATAAAAACCTCCGTTGTAACAAGAACCCTAATCCTTTCCCTGATTTTGCAAATGTGGGTCCTCCTTATATGGCTACATTGTCACTTCTCGAATTCACAATAAGTTTACATGTATGGATGTTCTCAACTTATTTAATTCCAAATACTCCAATTCTACCAGTTCAACCAAGGTTTTCACCCCAACCGAGTCCACCATCTCAACATCACCAACCTACAATTGACCCTTTACCTTATGCATCCAACATGTCCTCCTCCCTTTCTTCTTTTTTGCTTAGTAAAATCCCTGATGGTAGTAACCAGGTGACTAAGAAGATGAAGAAAGGGAAGAAGAAGAAGAAGAAGAAAGATGAGAAAGTAATCAAACAATAAACCATGGTCGTAAGCATTGGTAGCATTGAGGAAACTTCTAAAATGCATGGTAAGCCCAAATACCCTTGCAAGCTTTGTAAGGGTGACCACTTCTTTATCAGTTGTCCTGGTATTCCTAAGGTATTGGAAGTATGGTAAAAATAATTCTTATCAACATATTGTTTATCCATCAATCAATGATTCTCAGATTCTATGGAAAAATATTAAGGTCAGGTTTCCTTGTAGGTTATGCAAAGGGACTCATCATATTCACATTTTCCCTCACATGGGTGAAGCATAAAAATTATTGGAAGAAAATATTGTTCCATGGCAACAAGTTCCAACTAATTACATAAACTTTCTCCCCATCTACCGTTAGTTGACAAAGTGATTAATCTAAATCAAAGTACAGTCAATCCCACTCTTCCATTAAAGGGTGAAACATGTGTCACTCAGGTTGATGGACCATTTGTTGATCAAGTGGTCGAATCAATTCCATATTTAGTCAATCCCACTCTCCCTTTAGAGAGTGAACTTCATACTACTTAGGTTATTCATGTTACCTATGATTCTTTTATAGATGGGGGAATTTCATCTTTTTCTTTTGAACCACACCCAAGTAATGAGGCTATTTCTTTTGAATGGAGTAGACTGACAAAACACCATATCTTTTATTCCACCTCTTTCCAAATCATTGTGAAGGTTTATGGTAATAATTTGAGACACACAAATGTCGATGAAGGTGGTTCTCTCAGTATTTTATCCTCGTCTTCTTAGTAAGCTTTTGGTTCCCCTGAGCTTGTGCTTATTACACCTAATCGACTAGCTTTTAATAGAACCGTTAGTGAACCTTTAGGGATGCTCACTAACTTACCTATTACCTTGGAAGGTAAAACTTCCTATATTGATCTTATGGTAGTCCAAGGTCCTTTCAATTTCAATTTTCTCCTTGGGTGAGACTATGTGTATGCAATGAAAGTTTTGATATTGACACTCTTTCGCGTGATGTTTCTCCCTCACAATGGAAATGAGGGAAACATTGTGATGATTGATCAAATCTCATACATTGATATTGCTTCAAATATCAGTCATATGACACCCCTAAATGTTCCCTATATGGATGTGGTACCTAGCCTATCATGAGATAATTATGTGGCAACATGTCCCATGTTTTTAGTTACTGATGCAAGTGAGCCTCTCACTGTCTTCCTGTCTTCTTTTGACAGAGATCCCCTTCTCCTTATTGATCCCATTGATATTTTTCCCTTCTAGGGAGTTGTTCTTCCATCTGATGAAGACCTTTTGGAGTCCATGATCAAGGGTTGTCCCTTGACATTTGTTTCTTCCATTTAGAAGCCATGAAACAAGGTACATGAGGATAGTTCTTTTACTGTGTCAACCTTGTTAGAAAATGAAATAGAACCCATGATGATAGTTCTTTTACTATGTCAACCTCACTAAAAATGAAATAGTTCTTATGAGGATGGTTATTTTACTGTGTCAACCTCGTTAAAAAATGAAACAGGTTATTTGAGGATTGTTCTTTTACTGTGTCAACCTCTTTAAAAAATGAAACAAGCTATTTGAGATAGTTCTTTATTGTGTCAACCTCTTTAAAAAATGAAACGAATCTTTTTTAGGATAGCTCTTTACTGTGTCAACCTCGTTAAAAAATGAAACGACTGTTTTTGAGGATAGTTATTTTACTATGTCAAACTCATTAAAAATGAAACAGGTCATTTGAGGATAGTTCTTATTGTGTCAGCCTCGTTAAAAAATGAAACAACTATCTTTGTGGATAGTTATTTACTATGCCAACCTCATTAAAAAATGAAACAACATCTTTGTAGAATAGTTATCTTACTGTGTCAACCTCGTTAAAAAATGAAACAATTGTTCATGATCATAGTTCATTTTTTGTGTCCCCTGATCGGGGTGTGGTAGGGGAGATGTGGAGACAATAGACTAGGTGGGCCAAAGGGGATGGGAGGTAGAGGCACTAGAAGCCAACCACCTAGGCCCAAGGACAAATGGGGTATTGGGATGTGGGTGGACGCAAAGGCAGGTGGGTCAGCACATAGGACAAGGTAGGGAAGGGAATGGCACCTAACTAGTATGGGGGTGGCCGAGGAGGAAAGAGAGTGATGGATGTTTGGGGTCAAGTGAGAGGGTGAGTAGACCAATGACGAAAAGGGCTTTGGCGACACAGGGAAACCCACGGCATGAGCAGCTAGTGGCACAAGTGAAGTAATGGAAGGTAGTAACGGAAGGGTCAGGGGAACCTCATTCCGAAGAAAATTAATGAAGGATTGGGCAGCAAGAAGAGGAAGAGGGCACATGGGGTGTCGTATGGAAGCTAGGTGGGGCAGCTAGACAAAGAAGCAAGAGTTAAAGGTAGACGAGAGAGAAGGTAGTTGAATGAAAATGGAGAAGGAGAAGGAACATGCAGCAGAAGGTGGTGGATGCAGGCTGGAGGATGTCGAGAGGTTAACGAGATTAGTCGAAAATCATTGGTATGTTACTCTAGCTTCCCTTCTCGCTTGCATTGTAGAAATGAATTTTAGAGAGGAATTCAGAGTGAAGGTCGAGGGAAGTCAAGACTCAAAATGAGTCGAGAGCTGGGCTGTCTGGGATTCTAACCTGGGCAAATGGAGAGTCTATGCCTGTAATGTTGCTCGAGTGAGGGGGCTCAGGAAATCTATAGTGTATATCTAGGTACATGGGAATCAAGGGAATGAAGCTCAATGGGATGCCCAAAGGAAATTCTACAACGGAGAGCATAGTAAGCCTGCGACTCTGATCAGGTGGTACCTAAGGCATGGGAAGGATGAAAGAATTATTAGAGGCAGGGACCCTAGAACCATCATGGACAAAGCAGCAATGATGTGGCTAGCCCGGCTTGATTTGATTCGAAACCCAGCTGACAGTTGTGGGCCTCATGGGATAACCAGGGGTAAAATCTGGTTGAGGGCACCTAAGTGGAGATACTCTTGGACTAGAACCTCAAACACGACCCTGAATGCTGATAAGGAAGGACAAAATTGGGACTCCTATAGAACTGCAAATGCTAACCTGCATGTTCATGTTTGCTAGGGAGCGGATAAGAATAGAGGAGAGAAATCGGGAGGCTGAATTTTGTTAGTTTCAGAGAAATTAGGGGGGAAATACAGGGAGAAGGAGGGGAATCCCAAGTCTCTAATTCCAAAGCGAGTGGAAAAGCCCGGGGCAGAGAAAATTAAGACCACTCTATTTAAACGAATTGTCACTGACAAAGAAATTTCTTTTGTTAATGTTTTAGGTATTAAAAAAATACAGGGTGCAGCACTATCTAGAGGTCTGAAAGCTATATCGTGCTCCAGCAAGCAATTCAGTACTAGCGAGCTTCTCGAGAAAAGAAAAAAATGCAGGAATGAAGACAGTATGGCAAAGGAGGGAAAAGAGGCGGGTAAAAGAGGAATGAGAGGAATAGGGAAGGCAGGGAAAAGGACAAGGGGGGGGGGGGGGAAGAAACCTCAAACAGAGGTCAAAACAAAAGGGGTAGAAGGACTGGAAGGAGCACATGCAAAACCTCATAAATACATATATGGTTGGCAACCTGCAGAAGTTAAGAGTGCAAATTACAGAGTGGGAGAGGGAGCTTAATGACATCATAACCAATCAGGATATAGAGACAGAAGAATGGAGAACTATTGTGAAAGATCTGAGGAACACCAGAGGTCGACACACAATATTTTGAAAAATAATCCAACAAAACTTGGTTATGAAGAACATAGTAGCCTGCGCAATGACATTATACAAGGAATAATAGGTATAGGAGGACACTTTAACAACGGAGCCCAGCAAGAAGGATCTTCATAGAGAAATTGTTGCAGTCCAAATACAAGTGTAGAGAAGGAATGTTGCAATGAACAGGATCAAGTAAAGCATACATGACATCCTAGGGTCCAGTGTGAAAGCCGCAACCCCAGTGGACTCATCTAACGAGTGAAGTAGGTCTCTAATCAGAATTTTGTTATATGTCAGTTAGCCTTTACTTTTCTAAGTTGAAGTTAATAGTATATAGAACAACTAATGTTTCCTCAATGGTGTTGAAAACGTTATTTAAATTTTGGATAGCATTTAGTGCAGACAGGTGGCCAACCTCATTTCCTACGGGCAGGTTGAGGCCACTTGCAATTTTTGTTGAAGACATTATTATGCTCTAAAAACATTAATAGAGAAAGTACTACCAAGCTTACACAAAAAATTAGTTCCTTTTTTGTGTCAAGCTCATTAAAAAATGAAACAAGGTCTGATGAGGATAATTCTCTTCCTGTGTCCATCTCATTGAAAAATGAAACATGTTATATGAGCATAGTTATTTCTTGCGTTAAGCTTGTTAAAAAATGAATAAATACTTCCCTAATTCAGTGTGTTTTTCACTTGATCTCATAAATGGACCTTCATTTCATCCACCTGTTAGTAACTAGTACTCCACTTGCATGAATGAAATGAATATTTGGGGGCATGTGCCCTTGCAGTCATTACATTGGTGGGATGAAAACCACTCTCAAGCACAATTTTCTTTGTTTCAAGCTTGTGTAAAAATGAAACCACTCTCAAACACTGTTTTCTCTATTTTAGGCTTTTGTAAAAATGAAACCACTCTCAAACATAATTTTCTTTGTTTCAAGTTTGTGTAAAAACAAAACCACTGTCAAGCATAGTTTTCTCTAATTCAAGCTTGTGTAAAAATGAAATCACCATCGAGCACAATTTTTCTTTGTTTCAAGCTTGTGTAAAAATTAAATTTATCTCGAGTCCATTTAGGTTACTATTTTGAAGACTCGTTAAAGTCATGAAAATCTGAACTTATTTTTCTATATTTTCATGCTCGTTCAATGTACATGAGAATGTAAAGTTATTTTCATCTTTTCCTACTCATTAATTAAATTTAACTTTGGTAAGATGATTATATTTTTATCACTTTTTTGAACTCGCTAAAAGTTACAAAAAAGTGAAACCATAGAGTCCTCTTTTAATCCCTTTTCAAACTCTTTAAATATGAAAATACCATTGAGTACATGATTGTTCAAACTTGTAAGAGTAAATGAACAACTGTCCACTCTGTATAAGTTTACCCCTTTTACAGACTGAGCTAGGATTGTTTCCAAAAAGGTATACGTTGACTAACTATGGTCAACGAATTTCTCTCTTTTAATATTTTATCCTTTTTCGGACTTGACAAACTCAACTTACGAAAAAGAACATGAGGGAGTTTTCTTATGTGTTTATTTTGACTCCCAAAAAATGAAAAACACCAAGATTTACTTTCTCTGGGCTAGTTAAAATTTTACAATAAAAAAACTAAATGAGTTTCCTTTTTTATGTCTTTTTCAAACTCTTAAAATAAAAAGACAAGTTAACCCTTTACTGGACTTGTAAAAATTAAATAGTACAGGACTTGCTAAGCATTCCGAGACCCAACCACTCCTTCTTAGGTTTCATTAAAAATACTAGGATGGAATCATCCAAAGGATGAGTTTACAAGACAAGCATATTCTATCCTCCTCAAGATTGTAAAAAACTAAAGAGGTACTTGCAAGTAATGGTCGGGGGGAATTGAGAAGAAAAGTTTGTTTCTTGTATTTCAGGCAGTCACTCTTGAACATGACACTCCATCACATATTTGTTCAGGTTGGGGAATCCATTTGTCTCATAGTTAATCGAACCTTATTGAAAGTCTTTAGTTTCTTTTGGGTATTAACATTGATTCATATGTTTCCAAGTCATTTTTTTGTGTCTCCAATTGATATGTTCAATAGAAGTCTAAACCTTAGTTCAAATTACCTTGCAATTTGTAGCCTTTAACCGCATCGGCCATCCTTGAGTCAGTCCTTGCAAACCATTCTTTAAAACTTGGAATGAGTTTTGTGTCATACACCATCCTGCAACGGATTGCTTCCTATTGACTTCAGCTCACTATCTAAGAAGTTTACATATAAACCTTCAGTACCTTGAAGCTAGCATGATTTAATGGAAAGTTTCTCACCTTCAAGGACAAGTTCTCATCATTGGCCTTCGAGCAAATGATTCTATGAGTGGTCAAATTGTGATGATCGTTTCACACTCTATAGATTGTATTAGAAGTACCTTCAGAGTGATTGTCATTATTGGTGGTTTCTCTCGCACTTTTTAACAGTTCACATCACTAACCTGTAATCAACTAGTTTCTACCATGTTTGACTTCAAAACATTTACTGACATGGTTCAAATTGTACTGTGGATCAAGAGGTGGACATCAAGACCATGGATATAGTTTCATCAATCCAGGTTGCGAGGAGTTATATGTTCATGGATATACAAAAAGTTATATGTTTGATGGCTACATCCATCCTATATCTACTTTAACATGATGTATATTTGCACTGTTCTTTAAGACTATGATGTTCTGAGTATGGGAATGCCGACCTCAGTTATGAATATTATATTGCATTGTAATCCTTGATTGATTGTTGCAGGCTTCCAACCAACATCTCTAATCCAATCCTTTATATGATAAAGTACTTCAATCCTCAAACTATTTTGACTTTGTGCTTTAGCGGGAAATCTGTTACACTTCATTTTGTCACCATGATAAATAATCATCAAATTGGATCTCTTGCCATCCATCCAAGCATCATGAAGCACTCCCTTGTAAGTCAACAACTTATATACCTCGAGTAAAGTGCAATTTCTAAATCTCATGGTACAAAACCCTGCTTTTGAGCATCTACACAACTTTTTTGAACAAAAGCAGCACATGTGCAGTTTCTTCCACTATAGAATGCACAGAAATGTGCTTCTTTTCTAAACAGAAACTATTAAGGTAAATTAATAAAGGGTAAAAATAAAAAGTGAGATCCAGAAACATTGTTGGGAAAATCATTCATAACAGAAAGTCTCGAACTCATGTTTATTCAATCCTAACCTCATTTTTTATGAAATTAGTTGCCATTCTTTAAGAAGCCCTCATCCCTCTTTTAGTGGATCACATCCTTGGAGTAAGGATCTCAAACTACTTCTTTTTGGACTACTAATCAAGCCATAGGTGGGGGAGTTGAGGGAGGTTGTTGAGAGTAAGTTTATGCTTTGGTAATCAGGTTAGAGAGCTTATCATTCTTGGAGAGGATTGAGATCAATTGGAGGAGCTTCACAACATCAAGGCTCAGTTTTTGTAGCTCCTTTATGCTTCTAAAATTAATACAAACAAGCACCTCTTCTCACTGCATTGTTTAATAGATTAATTGATGAATTTCATGGGTGGTTTATGTTATTTATATTTATCCATTGTAATGATGTTATTTATATTTGTCCATTGGAATGTTGTTTGTTACTAGTATCTTGATCACTAGTTTGAATTATTGAATCGTTTATGTTGCATATGCCTTTGATCCTTTGTTATTTCCATGTGTGCAGGTCTATATTCAAGCATGGAGGAGTTGCTCTGAAGCAGAAAGGGGGATCTTCATCAAGCATGTTGTAAGAAGGTGTGAATCTCCTTTTCTCACCTTGTTATCTTACAATTCAAGAAAATATAGATTTAGGGAAGGAATTAGCTTGATTGTTTGTTTGTTACTAGTTTCTGTCAAGGATATAGCGATATCGCTCTTTTCTGCTAGGAGGATTTATCCACATAACAAGATACAAGAAAATAAAATGATGATGAGGTAAGTTCATTAAAAGTTAAAGTAGCTGAAAAAGAAAAACGTTTGAAATTTCATGAAAATACCAATATATTGAACAATCTTCTTAACAGTCAAAGGTGTCACTCCATCAAATTAGTCCTTTGTTTTCATGAAACCTTGAAGGGGGAATCCATATAACAATATTGTGTAGGAAATTTTGAGGATAATGAAGAAAATTCTGAAAATCATAGTCAACTATACTAGAAGGCAACCAAGAAAAGTGAAATTTCTAAGGAAATGACTTGCTCCGAAGTAATCGAAATAACAATCCATTATCTTCTTTGGTAGATGAAACTAAATTTTTAATCTTTCATAACTTGGGACACATTACAACCGATTTCAAAAGTAGATTGTTTGGACCTAAAGGAAATATTCTCTCCATAGGAACACCATTGGTTCCTAGCTACTAAAGTTTTTTTAAAGGGAATTTCTTTACATGCAATTTATTTGGTCATGTTAGGATTCCAAGAAACTCTCTTAGGTTGTAGCTCAGAGATGCCTGGTAACATATAAATTCAACTATTGTTGTTGGTTTAATGGAAGGAATGATGGTTTGATTCAAGCCAGATAACCACTTCTACTTTGTTTCACTCCAGACATGCGTGAACACCCTCAGACTATAAGGCTTTAGACCACCAATGCTCATAGTTTGAGGTATTAGGTGAATATGGAGAATACTAACCACACCGGTAGATGCCCAAGACCATATGTTGGCTGACTACAACTAGTAAAGAAACCTGTAAATCTATTCTACTAATGCACAGACAGGATGACAACTCTCTTGCACCAAATGGAATGAAACCTAAGTAACCTATCCAGTGATGCATTCAACACTCTAGCATAGAGATAAGATGACAGTTATCCAGTGTTAAACCTTAAAGGATCAAGAACACAACATATCAAGCACAAGCTTAGAATAGAGGAAAATCGAAAGTGAGCATTTAATAGCAAAAGAAGCTTGTATTAGCTGAAAATGAAGATGAGACGCTACAAGTGACAAAATATCTACAGTCTCTAGAAGTTGAACCTTACATCAAATGCCAACCCTAATTAGATCTTGCTTCTGGGTATTTATAGATTTACATTACAAGGGAACTTGGCCATTTAGGTATGGAGGGGTCATAAGCGACCACAAACTACATTTTACTACCTGAAGGAGTCTCTTAATGTGTTTGCTTACTTTAGTGGATGAATCTATTATGTTCAGGTACTGTGTTATCCTTTTAGGCTATTGGAGTGCTCATACTAGTGGAGTTCCATAACTAATAAATTCAGTTGCAGGGTCGTGCTTTGTCCTTTTCCCCTTTGGCCATGATGTCTATTAAATATGGTTATTGGGGACTAACTATGACTAGTACTGGCAAGCTGGTCATCTCCTTCTTCCAGCAATAGAGTGGTCAAGGACGTGGAATGCATGGCAAATGGATAGTCAGGATGAGAGGGATGGGTGGTTGTTGGATTGAGGAAACGGACAGCGGAGATGGCTCGGCGGAGGCTATCGACCGAAGTGGGAACGGGGTGAATTAGAGCCATCAGACCTTCAGTGGACTGATTAGACGGTGATAGGGCTATGGTGCTGCGTGGTCATTTAACATGTAAGAGTGGTTTGGTCAGGTGGTAATGGTATTCATTGCACCACTTTCGGGCGTTAAGTGGTAAAAGCCCAAAGTTGTGCGATTCCATTCAGCAATCGACACGTAGCAGTGTATGAGAGAAAAAAACTACTCTCATTGCGTGCTATCGTTCGATCAAGTTGTTGATGTAATGAAAGTGAATGCCATCAGATCTTTGCGGAGATGATCAAATGGCGGGAAATGATCGAGTGGGTAACTTTATCGGGCTCGATGAGAGTCATTGGATTAGCGGGGACTGATCAACGATAGGGATTCAGCGAGGGGTTTATGAGTGCACGAGGTCATATTAGTGAGGTTCTATGGTGGGTTTGTGGTTTTGTGCTCATGGATTAAGGCCAAAGGGACTATTTTGTCAGGTTTAGGAAGCAAAATAGGGAAATGAAGATAGAGGAGGGTAAACGGAATAGGAACAAAAAAGTGGGAATGACCAAAGGTGAGCCCTCTTTTGGACATAGACCAAAAAACCATGCTTCTCTCTGACATTAACAAGTTAGCACTGCAAAGCAGAGCTAATACTGGCTCCCTCTGGGAATGAAATCCTCCCTATGAGGTTTCCAGAACCTTAGACCACAACCTTTCATATAAAAAGAAGATCAATAATATTTCCTAGTGTTCCATTGGGCATGGAGTCTAATTAAGCCTACACTAAAACTTGTAAAAGAACATATTTACAATGTTGTGGCCTAAAGCCTCAATTAACATAAATTTTCAAAACTTGCCCATTGACTGGGTTGTTGGCATTATGGCACAGGTTTGGAGCTATGGCACAGGTGTTGTCCTTGATGGCAACTCTCTTTGGTAATAGATCTCAGTTCAGGCTTCCAGAATGAAGGAAAAGACATATACGCAGTTTCATCTAGGCGAATACACGTATACACGCGGGTTAGACGTTACAAAGGCACGTATGCGTATACACACACTTGCATGCAAGGAAAAGCGCGTACATGTTGGAGAACTTACTTTTGGTCCGTGGTAGTTAGTCTTTGGTATTTGAACCTATGGTTTTGGACCATGGTACCTCATCAAAAGTGTTGATCCCAAGTATTGGGTCCGTGGTACTGGTTTATTATGGTTTTGGACCATGGTATTGTGGAAGGCCTAAACCTATAAAAGAGGAAGGAGATCATGTGGCAAAGGATCATCTGAATTGTTATTGAATATCTGATAAAGTGCTAGATCTGGAATACTGGTAATTGGGTTATGGTGCATATCTGGATCTAAATGAAGGAGGAACCTTAGTGCAAAGAGATGGATAAGTTCTATTGATGGATCATAATCCTTAAGCTTGAATGATAGTATTTTTGTATGATTTTGATCTGTTATATGTGGCGCTTGCTTGATCTATAAAACTAATGATCTGGGTGAATTAGTGTTTAAATATCTAAAAGAGCGAATTATCCTTTATAGATCTGTATGTAGGTTCAGTGAAGCGAAGGCGTGTATACATGTTGGCTCAGTGAAGTAAAACATAATATACGCAGGTTGTTCCATACGTAGAAGCGTATGCATGCAGGTTTCAGGCTATTAAAGCAGCATATATATTTTGAGTTGTGATTTTTCTGCTTCTGTTTATTGCTACAGTGTTCTAGGTTCAGATTTGGTGTGTGGTTACTATTACTGTGATCTGGGTACAATCGTCAGAAAAGTGGTTATTTTGATTCAGTTTTGATTGGTGAAAAGGTGATTGGTTGATGCAGAAATTCTTGATGTTTGATTGATGCTATTTGTGGATCCAGTCTGAAAATTCATGAAATGTGGTCCCTGAAGAAAGAGAAGGTTGAAGCCTTTTGTAGGCCAGCACCTACGTACTAATATCTTGGCTAGTGCAAGAGCTAAGGTGGTTGTAGCTCCCTTCCAGAAGAAGCTGGAGAACGAGAGAGGGTTGTAGCTCTCTGCAGGTTGCAGCCTGCATACCGGTAAAGGACTTCACCAGTACAATTGTAAAGAGAAGTTTCTAATTAAAGAGAAGATAGAGATGAATTGTAGCAGGTGGTTTTCACCCACATTGGGTTTCCACCTTATATCTTGTGTTCTTGTGTGTGATTGTCTTTCTGCTCTGTTTTACTATTTCTGGTTACTGGTTATTTGATTCTCAAACATAGATTAATAATCAACATCATGAAGATAAAATCATTTAAAAGTTTGCATTGTATACGCGGGTTTCCTTCTGCATAGTTGCGTATATACGCAGGTTTAATTAACTGAAGTAGCATATATTATTTGATTTTGAAAAGGGAATATTTGACTTGATAATACTGATTCACCCCTGTTCTCAGTATTATTTCCAACAATTGGTATTAGAGCAGGTTCTTCAGAAGAAGCTTGATCGCTTGAAGAAAGATCTTTCATCATGAGCAACTACGAGAGGGAAGCATCAATCAGGCCACCAATTTTTGATGGGAAAAACTTCGTTTATTGGAAGGTAAGAGTAACTACCTATCTTCAATATCTTGGTACAGAAGTCTGGGATATCATAGAAACAGGGTATACTTTTCCATCAGCAACTCCTACAGATCTGGCTGAGAAGAAGAAATATGAAACAAATGTAAAGGTGGTCAATACTCTATTAGGATGACTATCTCAATTAGAATTTTCAAGGTAATGTAGTTTAAATCTGCAAAAGAGATATGGGACAAGATTGTTCTGAGAATGAAGGAGATGATCAGGTAAAACGAGCAAAACTTCAAACCCTCAGGATTCAGTATGAAAATCTCAGGATGTATAATGATGAAAGTGTGGCTAACTATTTTCTTCGTGTAGATGAGATTGTTAATTGTATGAAAATTTTGGGTGAAGAAATAAAAGAGGCTATTGTGGTCGAAAAAGTTCTATGATCTTTGTCCCCTAGGTTTGAATCTAAAGTTTCTACAATAGAAGAAAAAGAGAATTTACAAAACCTTAAAATGTCACAGCTGCACAGAATTCTAACTGCATATGAAATGAGGAAAGGAGGTCCATCAGACAAGAGAGAAGCTGCCTTCAAGGCTTCAGGCAAAGGAGAGTACTATGAGTCAGGACACGTGTCAGAAGAAGAAGAAGAATCAAATTTTGTCAAAAATCTTCAACGGGGTACTAGACGGTTCCGAGGTAAGTTACCTTTCAAATGCTTTGCTTGTGGAAGAGTTGGTCACTATGCACCCAGATGTCCTCATAAGGATAAGGTTGACAAAGGAAAGGAACCTGTTAGATGGAACAAGAAACAGAATGCAACTAAGAAAAGTTACTACACTCATGAAGACAGTGATGGCCTATCAAATAGTGACGAAGATGAACGAGGTAATGATTATAAACTTTTAATGGCTTTTGAAGATGATGATTACATGGATGCTATAGCTGTAGATGGCTTTTATGAAGAGATTTCTAGACTCAAAACATGTTTAGAAGAAAAGAATATGATCATTGATACTCTGCAATTCCAACTTGATGAAAAAGAAAAATTTCTTGAGAAGTTAGAATGTGAAATTGTTGGCCTTAGAAAAGAAATTGAGAAAACAAAGGATCTAAATCTTAAATTTGTTAAAAGATCTGAAACTCTGGATGATATTATCAATGTACAACGTTCTCCACTAATCAAGATAGGTCTGGGGTATAATGGAGAAGCATCTCAAGCATCCACCTCAAAGAGTTATCTTGATGCAGCAAGGAGGAATGAGCAAAAGCCCAATGGAGATCACCAAGTAAAACAGGGACGAATTACATCAAGAATAAACCAGGACCACCAGGTAAATCAGGGGCAATCCATCTTAAGGGTGAACAAAAGCTACAACCAGCCACAGGTAAAAACTTCTCAATTTGCTTCAAGAATGGATGAAAATCGAAACTACAATCATTTGGGTGGTAGATTTGATAATTGCAGAAGTTTCTTCAATGGCCAATGTTTCTCTTGCCATAACTTTGGTCGCAAAGCAACTCAATGTGTTGCCTATAATACAATCATGACTAGAGAAGCTCAAAAACAAACAAGTATGACTAGAATCACAAAAAGGACTTATAACAACTTTTCCGCCCTTGAAAATGAAATTGAATGTTCCATTTGTAATAACTTTGGTCATGAAGATTCTGAATGCAGGAGCAGTTTTTGGAAGATAACTCAGAAGGAACAAACCTCAAGTGCCAAGACATGGAGAATAAAGGAACTGCAACCAGAAAGATGCGGGATAGCTTTTTATGCAGAAGGACATGAAAATCTATGGTACATTGATAGTGGATGTTCAAAGCATATGATAGGTGATAAAGAAAATCTTGAATTGTATTCTGCTTTAGAAAAGGGAAAGAAAGTTTCTTTTGGAAATGATACTCGTGCAGCCCTAAAAGGAAAAGGCACTGCTCAGTTGAAAGTAAAGGTCAAAGCTGGAAATGTTTTGTATGTTGATGGCTTGAAGCATAATCTACTGAGTGTCAGTCAGATGTGCGATCAAGGAACTGAGGTAATATTTCGATCAAATGGATGTAGTGTTCGTGATCTTGATACAAGAAAAACAGTGACCAAAGGCAGAATAACTCCAAATAATCTATACATATTTAAAGAAGGACAACAACAATGTTATTTGAGCAAGGATGATGAACACTGGTTATGGCACCGGAGGTTGGGGCATCTAAGCTTTTCACAAATAAGGAAAGGATGCAAATACCAGGCAGTTCATGGTCTTCCAGATATCAAAATTCCAGACAACACAATATGCAAATCATGTCAGTTTGGTAAGCAAACCAGAACTAACTTCGCTGAGAAGGAAGGATCAGCTAGCAGGCCTCTTGAGCTAGTCCATACAGATGTATGTGGTCCATTTAGGACAAGGTCACATCGAGGAGAAGAATACTTTATATTATTCATTGACGAATTCTCCAGGATGGTTTGGTTAGGACTTATGAAGCACAAAGACGAAGCTTTCGAAAAATTCAAATCCTTCAAGGTCTTGGCTGAAAACGAATCAGATCACAAAATTAAGTTCCTCAGGTCCGACAGAGGTGGGGAATTTACCTCAAATGATTTTTTTGATTTCTGTGAAGAACATGGAATAAGAAGGGAATTCTCTACAGCTAGGACTCCTCAGCAAAATGGAGTGGTGGAAAGGATGAACAGAACGGTCCAAAAAATGGCTCGTGCTATGCTTGATGAATCTGGAACTCCCGCAACCTTCTGGGGTGAAGCTGCATTTGCTGCCATTGTTATTCTTAACAAAACAAATGTCCGAGTGAACAGCACTCAAACTCGTCACGAGCTCTGGTATGGTGAGACTCCTTCGGTAAAGCATTTCAAAATTTTGGGAAGCAAATGCTATATTAAGAACAATGATGAACAACTTGGCAAACTTGAACCTAGAGTAGATGAAGGCATTCTCCTTGGTTATTTTCCCCACAGCAAGGCATATAAGTGTTACAATAAAAGACTTGGAAGAATTGTTGACAGCATTGATGTAGTGGTTGATGAAAAAGGATACATTCCTAGGCAAGTAAATTATGAAAATATCGAAGAGGATGAAGACTACTCACCCAATCAGACTGATGATGAAGAAGAACCCCAAGAGGCACTAGAGGAATAGATAAGGATAGAAGAGAAGACTCCATCTATGTATGTTTAGAGGAATCATCCAGAATCTCAGATTTTGGGGCAGAAAGAGGTAGGTGTACAAACAAGAAGAACAATTGCAGAAGCCTCAAGCTATTTCACATTGCTCTCCTCCACTGAGCCACAAAATGTAAAAGAGGCATGCAAAGATGAATGTTGGGTCAAGGCAATGGATGAAGAACTTGAGCAGATCAAAAAGAACAACACTTGGGAGTTGGTTCCTAGACCAAAAGATAAGAATGTCATAGGGACAAAATGGATCTTTAAAAATAAGTTGAATGAAAATGGAGACGTAATCAGAAACAAGGCCAGACTTGTGTGTAAAGGGTATGGTCAACAAGAAGGAATAGACTTTGAAGAAACTTTTGCTCCCGTTGCTAGATTTGAGGCCATCCGAATGTTCCTTTCTCTCTCAAGCTTTCAAAATTTCAAAGTATTTCACATGGAAGTGAAATCAGCCTTTTTGAATGGAGACATAGAAGAAGAAGTGTACATTGAGCAACCAGATGGTTTCATTCTTGGGAATGATCCAAATCTTGTATGCAGACTAAAAAAGGATCTCTATAGTCTTAAGCAGGCTCCAAGGTCTTGGTACTATTGTTTGGACAAATATCTTCATCAACAAGGTTTTCCAAAAGGATCGACAGATAGCAATCTCTATATAAAAATTAAAAATGACAAATTGCTAATACTTGTTGTGTATGTAGATGATATTATCTTTGGAAGCAATGAAGAAGCTATGAGTCAAAGCTTTTCCTTGGTGATGCAGAAAGAATTTGAAATGTCCTTGCTTGGAGAACTGACATACTTTCTTGGATTGCAAATCCAACAAAATGAAGGTGGTATCTTCTTGTCTCAAACCAAGTACCTCAACTAGATTCTGAAGAAGTATGGTATGGAAGATTCAAAACCAGTATGTACCCCCATGGTTATAGGATGCAACCTCAGTGCAAATGATGAATCAGAAGCAGTGCATCAACTAACCTATAGATCTATGATTGGAAGTCTACTTTATTTGACAGGTACCCGACCAGACATCATGCATGCAGTGGGAATAGTTGGAAGATTTCAGGCAAATCCAAAGGAAACTCATCTTCAGGAAGTGAAGAGAATTTTCAAGTATCTTCAAGGAACTCAAAACTATGTCTTATGGTATCCTAGAGATACAGATCTCACTCTTCATGCTTATACAGATGCAGATTGGGCTGGAAGCGTGGATGACAGGAAAAGCACAAGTGGTGGTGCATTCTTTACAGGTTCCAGATTAGTATCTTGGTTCAGCAAGAAACATAGTTCAATTGCTTTATCTATAGCTGAAGCAGAATATGTGGCTGCTGCATCTTGTTGCACTCAACTTCTTTGGATGATGAAAACCTTGTAAGACTTTCAAATCACTTGTACACCACCTATCTCGATCTTATGTGATAATACAAGTGCAATCAACATTTCAAAGAACCTAGTCATGCATTCAAAGACCAAGCACATACCGATCAAGTATCACGTTCTCCAGGAACAAGTATTGGAACAAAAGGTCAAATTGGAGTATGTTCCTTCTAAGGAACAAGTTGCTGATATTCTCACCAAACCACTGCCCAGGGAGACATTTGAATACCTCAGACAGAAGCTAGGAGTAGTTGATGCATCATCTTGCTATTAAAACTTGTTTGTTTCAGAGAAAAATGGGTGTACGCGAGTTGCCTAAGGAGTATCCGTGTACATACGCTGGTTTGTGCAGAGACAGTCGCATATATGGAGGTTTGATGGATATCAGTAGGGACAGGCTCTGGTTGGAGATATTCTGATATGGGTCTGACAGAGACCATCTGACACAGGTTCAGGGGGAGTAGATAATATTCTAATAATGCCTTGTTGGAATTATCTTAGAAGCTTTTGGTTCTAGTTCACAGCTGTTGTTGGTTTCAGGTGGAACAGCGGCAGAAGGAGCACAGAAGGAAATCTTGGTTGCTGATCTGAATGGTGATTGACAGATGTTGCTGCTATTAGTTATTGGTGACTTTCATAAGTCTTGTTCTAAATATTTCATCTCTATGTTATGTATCTCTTTTGTGGTATCTCTTTTATGGTGTCAAGGTCATGTAACAGCCTATTTTGGTTTCCCCACTATGCCTGGGTTGAACATGTAATGAACTTGGTTGTCATATGTAAATTTCTGATGTATCCCCACTTGGTTGGATGATGGATGTATGTATTGAGTCTTTTGGTGATAGGAAGGTATCTTATGATGCATAATTCATGGTTCTTCTTCAAGAACATCTTTTCCAGATCTTGCCAGCACTCAGGGGGAGCACAACCCATTGCCCTTGATGACAAAGGGGGAGAATGACTTTGAGGATGTTGGGTTGCCATCAAGTCCAAAGGGGGAGATTGTTGGCATTATGGCACAGGTTTGGAGCTATGGCACAGGTGTTGTCCTTGATGGCAACTCTCTTTGGTAACATATCTCAGTTCAGGCTTTCAGAATGAAGGAAAAGACATATATGTAGTTTCATCTAGACGAATACGTGTATACACGCGGGTTAGACGTTACAAAGGCACGTATGCTTATACACGCACTTTCATGCAAGGAAAAGCGCATATATGTTGGAGAACTTACTTTTGGTCTGTGGTAGTTAGTCCTTGGTATTTGAACCTGTGGTTTTGGACCATGGTACCTCGTCAGAAGTGTTGATCCCAAGTATTGGGTCCGTGGTATTGGTTTATTATGGTTTTGGACCATGGTATTGTGGAAGGCCTAAACCTATAAAAGAGGAAGGAGATCATGTGGCAAAGGATCATCTGAATTGTCATTGAATATCTGATAAAGTGCTAGATCTGGAATACTGGTAATTGGGTTATGGTGCAAATCTGGATCTGAATGAAGGAGGAACCTTAGCGCAAAGAGATGGATAATTTCTATTGATGGATCATAATCCTTAAGCTTGAACGATAGTATTTTTGTATGATTTTGATCTGTTATATGTGGCGCTTGCTTGATCTATAAAACTGATGATCTGGGTGAATTAGTGTTTGAATATCTAAAAGAGTGAATTATCCTTTTATAGATATGTACGCAGGTTCAGTGAAGCGAAGGCGCGTATACACGCTGGCTCAGTGAAGTAAAACAGCGTATACGGAGGTTGTTCCATACACAGAAGCGTATGCATGCAGGTTTCAGGCTATTAAAGTAGCGTATATATTTTGAGTTGTGATTTTGCTGCTTCTGTTTATTGCTGCAGTGTTCTGGGTTCAGATTTGGTGTGTGGTTACTATTACTGTGATCTGGGTACAGTCGTCAAAAAAGTGGTTATTTTGATTCAATTTTGATTGGTGAAAAGGTGATTGGTTGATGCAGAAATTCTTGATGTTTGATTGATGTTATTTTTGGATCCAATCTGAAAATTCATGAAACATGGTCCCTGAAAGAAAGAGAAGGTTGTAGCCTTCTGTAGGCCAGCACCTACATACTAGTATCTTGGTTAGTGCAAGAGCTAAGGGGGTTGTAGCTCCCTTCCAGAAGAAGCTGGAAAACGAGAGAGGGTTGTAGCTCTCTGCAGGTTGCAGCCTATGTACTGGTAAAGGACTGCACCAGTACAATTGTAAAAAGAAGTTTCTAATTAAAGAGAAGATAGAGATGAATTGCAGCAGGTGGTTTCCACCCACATTGGGTTTCCACCTTATATCTTGTGTTCTTGTGTGTGATTGTCTTTCTACTCTGTTTTACTATTTCTGGTTACTGGTTATTTGATTCTCAAACACAGATTAATAATCAACATCAGGAAGATAAAGTCATTTAAAATTTTGCATTGTATACGTGGGTTTCCTTCTGCATAGTTGCGTATATACGCGGGTTTAATTAACTGAAGTAGAGTATATCATTTGATTTTGAAAAGGGAATATTTGACTTGATAATATTGATTCACCCCCCCTCTCAGTATTATTTCCAACATGGGCCATCAAAAATTGTTTCTCCTTCCATACTTTACAACATGAAAGTGTAGTTCCCCTGGATCTAAGCAATGGCAAAAGGTCCAGTCCAGAGAGCATTAAACTTCCCATGATTGCCTTTCTTTTCTTTCAGTGCATCCAATCTGAGTACCAAGTCCCCAACTTAAATCATCCATCTTTGCCTTTCTATCAAAGGCTTCCTTAATCTCTTTTGATGTGCCACAGACTTTTCAATCAGTTGATCTCTTATTTGATGTACTTCAACCAAGTCACTAATTCTTTTTGCCATGTCATTTTTCTCATTCTGGTCCTCCTACAAGAACCTGGCCACATGGAGGGTCAATTGGATTGGGAATATAGCCTCAGTGCCATATGCTAGCTTGAATGGAGAATTCCCTGTGGACTTCTTGGTGGTTACCCTGTCACCCCACAATGCATACTTCAGCTTGGAATCCCATTTCCTTTTATTGTCCTCCAGCAGCATTTTGATTATCCTTATGAGGCTCTTGTTGGATGATTCTGCCAAACCATTATTTTGAGGGTAATATGAGGTGGAATGAACTAGCTTAATGCCCGTTGAGTCACACATGTCCAACAATTCTTTTGCCCTGAAGGATGTTGCATTGTCTATAACTAATTTGTGTGGACAACCAAACCCGGTGAAAATGTTTTCTGTCAAGAACTTCATGACCACATGGTGATCAGATTTCCTAGTAGGGATGGCCTCAATCCGTTTAGTAAAGTAGTCAGTGGCTACTAAGATCCACCTGTGCTCACCACTAGAATATGGATTAATTTCTCCTATGAAATCCAAACCCCACTGCTGAAAAAGGCCACTGGCATGTATTGGATTCAAGGGTAAGGACTTCAACTGTTGCTTTCCTTCAAACCTCTGGAACCTGTCACAAGATTTTACAAATGAAAAGACATCAGAAAACAAGGTGGACCAATAATACCCAGCTCTAAGGATTTTATGGGCTGTGGTTTTCCAATATCGATGTCCTCCACAGATGCTGGAATGGAACTGATGCATGACCTCCATAGATTGTTCCTTCTCTAGACATCTCAAAAGGATTCCAAGTGGATCCCTCCAATACAACAAGTTTTCATGAATACAGAACTTGGCTTCCATGAGCTTAACAGTCCTAGTTTGGCTTGAACTAAGACCTGGAGGAACTTCTAGCTTCAACAAAAATTGAGCTATTGTAGAATACCATTCACAAGAAGCTAGATTTTCAGCCAATGATTGGTTTTTCCCCATTGCTGCTTCTTCTGCCTATCCATCCTCTAAAATTGTGCTTACCCAATTCATGTCCAGCATCCTGCAGTTTTCTTCAGCCATTAGCTGGGTAAGGTCTTGACCTCTGACAAGCTTGGTGGGCTTTAATTCTATGTAGAATTCAATGAGCTTTGCAATCCATTTAACCCTTCTTCCATCAACATCTGGCTACATTAGGACATCTTTTACTGAAGAAGAGGGCACATATGTAATCACCTTGGAGTGCAGAATGTATACTCGAAAAGCTTTTAAAGATTTGATTAGAGCATAAGCCTGTTTTTTGATGATGTCATACCTTAGTTCAACATCCCTTAAGGTTTTGCTAAATAATGCTACTAGATGCTCTGAACCCTCATCATCTCTCTACAATAAAACTACTGGAAGGGTGTCATTGGAAGCAAAGGAGAAGATATGGAACCCCTTGCTATAATCTGGGCTAATCAAAGTGGGAGCTTCCATAATAGCTCTTTTGATGTCTTCGAAAGACCTTCTTGCTACATTAGTCCACTTGACCTCTGATCCCTTTTTCAGCATGGAGGTGACGTGTCTTACTAATTCTACAAAATTAGGAATAAACCTCCTTACAAAATTTATTTTGCCCAGAAAGGATTGGATGTCTTTCTTTGATCTTGGGACAGACAGGGTCTGTATTGCTTTCACTCTTTCGGGGTCACTTTTGACACCTACAATAGAAATAATGTGTCCCGACAGTTTTCCATCTTCCAAAGCAAACTGTGACTTCTTAGGATTCACTGATATCCCAAACCTCTTGCACTTCAAAAACACTTTCTTCAAATGCTCCAAATGATCTTGATGACTGCTGGAGTATACTGTTATATCTTCTAGGTAGATAAGGACAAATTTATCCTTCTCTCCCACAAATGTTATATCCATAGCTCTCTGAAAGGTGGCTCCAGCATTCAACAACCCAAAAGGCATCTTGGAGTACATAAAATTCCCCCAAGGAGTGGTGAATGCAGTCTTTTCTTGGTCATCTGGATGTACAGCAACCTGATTATATCCTGAAAATCCATCCAGGAAAGACATCACTTTGGCTCCTAAGACTTTCTGCAGCAAATGCTCCATTTTGGGCAGAGGATAATTGTCTTTTCTGGAACATTTATTTAGGTTCCTAAAATCAACACACAGTCTGATTTCTCTGTTTTTCTTCCTCACCACTACCAAGTTAACTACCCACTTTGAATACCTCAGAGGAACTATAATTTTGGCAACCAACAACTTATTGATATATAAAATCTGAACAGAATTGAAAAGAAAGAGATGTAGCTCTCAGGTGTGGCCTGCACCTGGAGACTACACTCACCAACAACAGAGAGATCACTCTCATACACTCTGTTATTCATCAATGAAAGATTACATCATTAAATAAAATACTAGGAATTAGGAAGTTGCACCCAAACCCCTAAACTTTAGGAACCAATCCTAAACTAGGGAGAACGTTACAACAATGTAACCATTTTCTCCATTAATATAAACTAATATTAATTATTTTTAACTCCCCCCCTTAATGGAGAAAGGGTTCTCCTGGACTCCTAGCATCTTTCTAAACAATTCAAATTTCACTCGTGCAAGAGGCTTTGTGAAAATATCAGCCACATTGTCACAAGTTTTACAATATACAACAATAATTTCTTTAGACTGTATTTTCTCTCTAACAAAATGGAACTGAGTGTCTATATGTTTGGTGTTTTTGTGAAACACTAAATTGTATGCTAATTTAATGGTGCTCTGGTTGTCACTTTTGATGGAAGTGGGATTCTTCTGTTCTTTTACTGCATCTTTGAGAAGCCTTCTCAACTAGATTGCTTCACATGTTGCTGCACACAATGCTTGATACTCAGCTTCACATGAAGACAAGGATACAGTACTCTGCTTCATGCTGCTCCAAGCTATGACCCTGGAACCTATATTGAATGCATAACCTATTATGGACCTTTGATCATCCAGGTTCCCTGCCCAGTCTGAGTCTGAAAAACCTGCTAGAGTAACATCAGATACATCAGTGTATAAAATACCATAATTAACAGTACCACAAAGATACCTCAACATGCTCTTTGCTGCTATCCAGTGACTTTCAATTGGTTTCGACATAAATTGGCTCAATACACTAACAAATTATGCCAAGTCAGGTCTAGTTGTTGTAAGATATATTAGGCTGCCAACCAGCTATCTGTACATTGTGGAATCAACCTCCTTAGTGCCATCATCACTGTTCAATTTCCTATTCTGCTGCAAAGGTGTCGCTGCTGCTCTACACTGATCCATACCAAACTTTTCCAACAGATTTCTGGCATACTTCCCTTGGGTAAGAAAAGTTTGCCCAGTATCTCTGAATACTTCTAATCCGAGACAGTAGTGAAGGCTTCCGAGATCCTTCATCTCAAAAACTTGTGCCATAAGCCTTTTGATTCCTCTGATTAAATCATCTGCATTTCCTATTATAATCATGTCGTCCACATACAAAGAAATCAAAATAATCTGCCCCTGGTTATTGTACTTGGTATACAAATTTGGGTCATTTAAACTTCTATGGAAACCATACACTATAAAGAAAGAATCAACCTTTTCATACCAAGACCTGGGCGCTTGCTTTAAACCATATAAATTCTTTTTAAATCTGCAAACAAGATGTTCCTGCCCCTGCTTTACATATCCTTCTGGCTGTACTAAGTAAATTTCCTCTTTTAAATCACCATTTAAAAATGCAGATTTAACATCAAGCTGGTGTAATTCCCAATTACATTTAGTAGCTAAAGCAATAAGCATTCTAATGGTATTTAACTTTGCTACAGGTGCAAAAGTATCATCAAAGTCTATACCTTCCTGCTGTGAATATCCTTTTGCAACCAGCCTAGCTTTTAACTTATCTATACTTCCGTCTGCATTCATTTTTGGTTTAAACAGCCATTTGCATCCTATGGGTGTTTTATTCTTAGGCAGCTCAACTAAATCCCAAGTATCATTTCTAAGAATTGATTCCATTTCTTCATTCATTTCAGCACTCCATTCCTTAAATTGACTAGCTTCTTTGTAATTAGAGGGTTCTACAATGTTCAAAACCTTTGACATCAAAGCATAGTTTCTCAATTTTAATGGTAATTGAGTCTTCCTACCTGACCTCCTTGGTAGGGGACTTACCTCAAATTTGTTTTCTTCTGCTATAACTGGGCTTGCATTATCACCTTCTTGCTGTTCTTCTTTTTGCTCTTCTTTCTGCTCTTCTTTCTGCTCCTGCTCTCTTTCATCCTCGCTGCTTTCCTCCAACAACAATGGAATGTGCCAATCATCACCAACGTCATCTTGTCCTTCCTATACCTATTCATGAAACACTACATCCCTGCTTGCAAATGTCTTACGAGACTCAGGATTGAATAATTTATATGCTTTAAATTTTGTGCCATAACCAACAAAGATGCATTTCACAGCTTTAGGATCTAATTTCTTCCTATCAGCTTTGGGTATATGGGCAAATGCTTTTGACCCAAATACTCTTAGATGGTTTACTGCTGGTTTAAATCCATATAGAGCTTCAAAAGGGGTTTTGAAGCCAAGATACCTGGTAGGACTTCTGTTCTTCAAATATACAACAGTATTAATAGCCTCTACCCAAAAGCTATTAGACAGACCCTTACCTTGTAACATGCTCCTTGCACACTCCACCAAGGTTTTGTTTTTGCACTCTGCAACTCCATTCTGTTGTGGTGTGTGTGGCACTGTATACTGATGAACAATCCCATGAGATTTGCAGAATTTCATGAATTCCTTTAGCTTGTATTCTCCCCCTTGATCAGATCGAAGAATTTTTATACTCTTACCAAACTGCTTTTCCACCAAGGTTTTAAATTCTATAAAGCACTGGAAAGTCTGATTTTTCTTGTTCAAAAAATAAACCCATGAATATCTAGTGCAGTCATCAGCAAATAACAAAAAATAATATGCTCCTCCTAACGACCTTGTCTGCATAGGTCCGCATACATCAGTGTGCACTAGTTCTAAAATGTCTGTTTCCTTCCTCCTATCATGCACAGGAAACTGTTCTCTATGCATTTTTCCTAAGGCACAACCATCACAATTTAAATGAACATTACGAAAGATAGGGAGTCCCTCGACCATACCTTTCTTCTGCAATAACATGAGGTCCTGCAAATTCAAATGACCGAACCTCTGATGCCAGAGTTGTTCGGATGTCGATCCTCCTGCAACCATGGCTTGCTTTGGTATGCTTTTTGCATCCAATCTGTATAGGCTTCCAACTCGCATGCCTGTTGCAACTATTTCATTCCTGCAATCCTTTATCACACAATGAGTCTTGAAGAACTCGACTTGCATATCTTGATCAGCCATCATGGATACAGATATCAGATTTTTCTTAATTCCAGGTACATATAAAACATTTGTAAGGTGACTAATTTTTCCATTTGGTAACTTAATTGAAATCACCCCATGACCTTTAATCTCATATCCACTATCATATCCTAGATATATTTTTGATCCATTTATACTTTCTTTAAGACTATCAAAAAATTCCTTTTTACCTGTCATGTGAGAGGATGCTCTGGAATTGACATACCAAATGTCATCTTCATTAGATGCTGAAAGGGCATAGTCTACTGTGAACAGTCGAAATTCATGACTGAAGTCTTCTTCTTCAACAAAGTATCCTCTGTGCTTTGCATTTTCCTGCCTCCTCTTTGCATCATCAGCCTCCTTCTTATAACATTCTCTCTGTATATGACCTGTCTTTCCACAATAATAACATTTCTTTTCAGAATGATTTGCAAGCATACCTTTATGAGAATGCAGATTCTTATGTGATGTTCCTCCTTTCTGCTTTGATTGCTGCTGTGACTGCTTTCCTTTGGATGATCGTCGTTTCGCCATTAGCGCAAGATCATCACTCTGGGGGTTCAAGTTCTGCCGCCGCTCCTCCTCTTGTTGCAAGATCCAAGTGAGATCATCAAATGAGGGTGCTTTCTCCCTTGCCGACACTCCAGTGATGAACGTTTGAAAATCATCATGCATCCCATTGATTGTGATTGCAACAAGATATTCATCAGACACCGCCACTCCGATGGCCACCAATCCGTCTTTCACATCTTTAATTCGCGCAACAAATGTAGTAGCAGTCTCCCTCTTGTCCATCCTCATTGAAAATAGCTTGCTTTTAAGTGCCAAGACTCTGCTCGTATTATGGGTCTCATACAGACTTTTGATTTTCGTCCAGATGTCTGCGGACGTTTTACAGTCTCTGATGTGTGCAATAACATTGTCTTTTACAGACATCTTCAACAAGACCTTGGTCTTGTTCTCTTGTTTTTCCCAATCTTGCTCCTGTGGCCCTCCATTCGGCTTTTGCTCATCGCCTGTAACTATGGACCAAGCATTCACATCCTCGAGCAAGGTATGGATCCTAAACTTCCAATTTGTGAAGTTAGATCCATTAAGTTTACCAGACTCGTTAAGGTAAGATTCCATCGTATTACTCATTCTGAATCTACCCAACAAAAAAAAAACAATACCTGTCAGATCGATCTGTCACCTCTGGATCCGATCTACACTGTCTGGCAATCCCACTCCAATGAGCAAACTCGGCGTCTCCAATACAGCCAAAGATCCGATCTGCCTCTCCCGGATAGATCTACAACTTCGCCAATCTGCACCCCCTGCAAACCGCCAAACGAAGTTGAGGCTTCCCGTAAATCCCCTTGAAGGAAGATTGGCGCATCCTCAATCAGCGTACGAAAAATCCTCTTAGTGTTGGCGCGATCCCGAGCGAAAAATCCGCGCCAATTAAAAATCGGTGCGATTATTCTTTGCTGGCACGATTTCCTCCTTAAATTTCGTGCCAATTTGGCATTCTGGCGCTCTGGCGCGATTTCCTCCTTAAATTCAGCGCCAATCGGATGTTCTGGCGCGATTTCCTCCTTAAATTCCGCGCCAATTGGACGTTCTGGTGCTCTGGCTGCTCTGGCGCGACTAATCCCACAGAATCCGCGCTAATTCCCCCTCCTGGCGCTTCTATCAACGCAAAAAGCGCGCCAATATCCTCTCCACTCAGAAAAAAAAAAATATCTGAGTCCGAGCGAGGTGTTCTGTAGTCCACCTGCTCAATTGAGCACAGAGCTCTTGTGTACACACGGCCACAAAGGCACTTCCAGCCACACAGGCAATTCTGCCACACAGGCAATTCTACCACACAGGTAAGCTAGCTACAAAAAAAAAATGCACTTCAGCCACAAGGTGACAAAAGATCAGGCTCACCCAATCTGAGCTCTGATACCAAGATAAAATGTGAACATAATTGAAAAGAAAGAGATGTAGCTCTCAGGTGTGGCCTGCAAATGGAGACTACACTCACCAACAACAGAGAGATCACTCTCGTACACTCTATTATTCATCAATGAAAGATTACATCATTAAATACAATACTAGGAATTAGGAAGTTGCACCCAATCCCCTAAACTTTAGGAACTAATCCTAAACTAGGGAGAACGTTACAACAATGTAACCATTTTCTCCATTAATATAAAATAATATTAATTATTTTTAACTTTGATTTCCTTTTCAGATAGAGGGAGGAGCAAAGTATTTATGGGTCTCAGCTTCTGCTTGAAAGGAATGGTGTCCTTCTCTAATGGGATCTTATGTTGGATGTTCTTTTTGTCATAAGTTTTGAGGTCATTGTATTCCTAGGCAAAGACATCAACAAATTGCTTCATTAAGGTGCAGTACTCAGAAATTTGGGTAGCAGACAAATGGGTGGACAGATTTATATACTTTAGATTATCTAGACTCCCTATGTTATGTCTATGAACTACAGACTGGTCTCCTTTTTGGGCAACTTTATGAGGCACGTCATTATGGTCAAACAACTTCTATAGAGGCACTAGCCCTTTTGGTATATGATTGCTAGGTAGTTGAACAATATTGTCTTGGCCAATTCCGTTCTTTAGCTGGGGTTGGGGACTTTCCTTCAAGGTTTCATTCTCTTGATCAATTTGCATTTCAGAGAATTCATAAATGACTTGCAGAAACCTATTTACTTCATCATCATCCTCAATAATTTTCCAGTGCTGGACATTATCAGGAAAGGATGGTCTATATTTTACCTGGACTTCATAAATGAGCTTGGGGGTCATGGGAGGGATGAACATGCTAGCAGATATGGCAAGGGAATTAGCGAGATAATTTGTTACTCTAGGAATATAAGAGATACAAAAAATATCGAAAGAATCTTTGAGTCTCCATACCTCATCTCTGTATTCTTTCACCCTCAGGTGCCTTGATTGGAACGTTTTGTTCAATTGTTGAATGATGAGATGAACATCTCCAAACACCTTTATGTCTCTGATCCTGCTATCTTTGGCAACATTTAAGCCCAATTTCATAGCCTCATACTCTGCTATGTTGTTGGTGACCTGAAAAGTCAGCTTAAAAGACAAATGTGTGCTTTCTTGCTTTGAAGACACCAGCAAAACTCTTGCTCCTGCAGTTTCCCTTGAACATGCTCCATCAAAGAACATATCCCAAACTTGTGTCCCTTCCTCTTCATTGACCTGGCATACTAGTTTCTTGATCTACACTGAGGCCCTCTGGGATTCTTCAATTTGGAGAATGCATGCTCCAAAATTAGTGTCCACAGTGTAAATGGGATGATTAGTGGGATTCTTCTCATCACTGATAATATAGGCCAGTTGGGCTTCCCTGTATAGTCTTTTGCTTTCTCCTCTAAAAACTGGGATAGTGGCATAAGATAAGGCATTTTGCAATGTCCCACCTAACCTTTTAATCCACCTTCTAGAAAGTAGCATACCAAACTTATGGGGGACATCTGCTACCACAATATCCATCATCATGCTCTTCATGGGTAGCTGAGTCAGGGTGATAGCCAAATATTTTATTAACCCTAGACATTTCACCTTCCTCGAATCAAAGGAGAACAGGTCACGATAAGGTTTAGTGATGTCAAGGCCTAACTCTTCCATGACAACCTTGGGCATCATATTATGGCTAGCACCTATGTCCAGTAGACATTTGTGGAGGACTTTATTATGAATGGTTAGAGAGACATAAAATTATGGGGAATTGTTATCAGCATGTTCAGTCATTGGGCTTAGCACAATTGTAGGCTTATCATCTTGTAAATTCACATAGTCATTGGGTGCTTGTGTGGCTTTTAGCTCAAGGACATCAAGGATGGGCTTCCTAAAGGCCTCACTCCTTACAAGTTCTATCAGAGGTACAGATATTTTTAACTTCTGGACTTCTAATTCAAAACTGAAAGGGTAAGGGGACTTGTCAGGGACTCTTATCTCTTGAGCTGGAGCTTTAAGGATGATGGATCAGCTGCTGGTTTCCTCTAATTGCTGATCTGCTGCTCTATGGGGACGGCAGCTCTCTGGGCAACATTCTCTTTGACATTACTCGTTCTTGACCTCAAGTTATATCTTTGCTGGCCTTCAGTTTGTAGAATAGCTTCTCTGTCCCACTCTTGACTGGTTTTGTCCTTGAGTAATGACTCTTCGTAGGCAGCTAATGTCAAAAAGCCAGCATTGCCCTTGTTCTCCATACAGTGAATCTCATCCTCATCATCAAGTTGCTCCTCCTCCATGACTACATTCTGCAAAGGAGCCTTAACCCTTTGTTCCTCACTGGCCTCTTTACCCCTCTAAATGACCTGCAATTGTTCATTTTATCTTCTGAATGGATTGGGATTTCTAGGAGCAAATGTATTAGGCAGCCTTGCCTTCCCAGAACTCTGTTCAACCTTCATTTTGGATATTTCAGTGGCCAATGACTCTATCATTTTAGTCATTTTATCTAATTTGGGTTCTGAAGATGAAGTAGTCGAAGAAGAAGCCTCACCTCTTTGCCTCCTTCTATCAGCATGTCCTTTGAGTTTCTCTGCAACCATGATATTGGATTCCACCTCCAAGGCTACGTCCTGCATTTCAGCTAGAGTGGCTCATGTTCTTTCTCTTAATAGCAAGCAGAAATTAGAATCAAAGGCATTGGAATAGGTGAGTTTTGCAGAGGTGGGTGTAGGCTTCACTTCAGTTGGTATCTTGCTATACATATGATTGAACCTTTTATTAAAATCAGACAATGACTCCCCATTTTCCCTTTTCAGGCTGCCGAACTAAGTATGGTAGTATAGGAGATCTTTCTTATCTCCCAAATGCTTTAAAAACATATCATCTAATGCTTCAATGTATGCTATAGACCTAGGGGTTAGCTCTCTAAACCACTTTCTTGCCTCTCCATCAAGGCTTTGGACAAACACTTTCATCCACACATCATTTTCACTGATATCTAGGTTATCAGCATAGCTATAAAAAGAATCAAGGTGTTCTTCAGCTGTTACTCCTTCTGTACTGGTGATCTTAGGAATGTATTTTTGATACTCTCCTACAGGTATGGCATTCAGAGGAACAAGTAGGACCAGGGGTCCATACCTAGCAACTATACTCCTTTCCATTTTGGTAGGAGCTTGTGGGCCTGTCATGACTAGGGTAGAGGGAAGGATACTGGCAGCTTTAAAGGTAGGGAGTTGACAAATGAGTGATAGGGCTAAAGGAATGTGATGGACTGCAGGGGAGGTTTCGTTTGGACTGAGATTCAAAGGGGAACTTATTGAACAAGGATCATTATGAATCTCTGAGAGTATTTCTTCATTGATAGTGCTAGGCTCTATATTTTCAACATGTGCATGCTCAGTTACAAGCCTTTCTTGTAGAGATACATAAGATTGTTTAGGCTTACCTGATCTTGATGCTCCTTTTTGTGATGTCTTTCTCTGCTTGATAATCTTCTCAAGGTCGGGTACTGGTTCAGATGGTGATTTCTGAGGATTTCTCCGAGTATGTCTGACAAACTAAGCCAGAACTGTAATGTGGAGTCACCAAGAGGTTTTGCGTCCAGTAGAGTCACCAGATAGATGATTACAACCAAAAATGTGTCCAGACTTTGTCTATCATCAAAGATGGATCTGTGTCATTCTCCTAGGGAAGTTGAGCTTCATGCTCCTCTCCCCGGCAACAGCACCAATTATGTTAGGATTCCATGAAACTCTCCTAGGTTGTAGCTTGGAGATGCCTGGTAACATATAAATTCAACTATTGTTGTAGGTTTAATGCAAGGAATGATGGTTTGGTTCAAGCCAGATAACCACTTCTACTTTGTTTCACTCGAGAAAAACACCCTTAGACTACAAGGCTTTAGACCACCAATGCTCGTAGTTTGAGGTATTAGGTGAATATGGAGAATACTAACCACACTAGTAGATGCACAAGACCATGTGATGGCCAGCTGCAACTAGTAAATGAACCTGTAAATCTATTCTACTAATACACAGATAGGATGACAGCTCTCTTGCACTAGATAGAAAGAAACCTGAGTAACCTATTCAGTGATGCATTCAACACTCTAACACAGGGACAAGATGATAGTTACCCAGTGTTAAATCTCAAAAGATCAAGAACACATCATATTAGGCACAAGCTTAGAACAGAGGAAAATGGAAAGTGAGCAGATAACAACAAAAGAAGCTTGTATTAACTTTTAATGAAGACGAGACGCTACAAGTGACAAAATATCTACAGTCTCCAGAAGTTGAACCTTAAATCAAATGCCAACCCTGATTAGATCTTGCTTCTGGGTATTTATAGATTTACATTACAAGGGCACTTGGCCATTTAGGTATGGAGGGGTCATAATCGACCACCAACTTCATTTGACTACCTGATGGAGTCTCTGAATGTGTTTGCTTGCTTCTGTGGATGAATCTGATCTGTTCAGGTGTGGTGCTATCCTTTTAGGCTATTCGAGTGCTTGTACTAGTGGAGTTCCATAACTGATAAATTTAGTTATAGGGTCATGCTTTGTCCTTTTCCCCTTTGGCCGCGTTGTCTGTTAAATATGGTTGTTGGGGACTCATTGTGACTGGTACTGGAAAGATGGTGATCTCCTTCTTTGGGCAACATAGTGGTCAAGGATGTGGAATGCGTGGCAAATGAATAGTCGAGATGAGAGGGACGGGTGGCCATTGGATTGAGGAAGCAAATAGCAGAGATGGCTCAGTGGTGGCTATCAGCTGAAGTGGGAATGGGGTGAATTAGAGCCATCAGATCTTTAGTGGATTGATCAGATGAATATCGGGCTATGGACCTGCGCGATTGTTTAACGGGTGGGAGCGGTTTGGTCGGGCAGTAATGGTAATCATCGCACCACTTTTAGGTGTTAAGTGGTAAAAGCCCGAAGTTACGCGATTCCATTCAGCGATCGACATGTAGTGGCGTATGAGAGAGAAAAAATTCTCTCATCGCACATTATCGTTTCATCAAGTTGCTGATGGGATGAAAGCGAATGCTTTCAGATCATCGCTGAGATGATCAAATGGTGGGAAATGATCGAGTGGGTCACTTTATTGGGCTCAATGAAAGTCGTTTGATTGGCGAGGACTGATCAACGGTGGGACTCAACGAGGGGTTTATGAGTACACGAGGTCATATTGGTGAGCTTCTATGGTGGGTTTGTGGTTTTGCACTTGGGGCCTAGGGCCAAAGGGACTATTTTGTCGGGTTTAGGAAGCAAAATAGGGAAATGAAGATAGAGGAGGGTAAATGGGGTAGGAAGAAGAAAGGGGGAATGACCAAAGGTGAGCCCTCTTTTGGACATGGACCAATAGACCATGTTTCTCTCTGACAGTAACAAGGCAACACTACATAGCAGAGCTAACAGGTCATAAAGTTATTGACTGTAGAAACATGAAGAAAAAATATTATGATTATCTTTCCCCATTCTCTTGTCATGTAAGTTGTTATACATGTAATAATTTTCGACATCTAGTAGAGGAATGAAGGACCAATTCAATGAATTCATACACACATTTTAGATAACAAGTGGATTCCATCCAAAGAAAGAAACCTGGGAAGAATACTATTATTCAAATACCTGAAAAGGATGGATCTATCAACACTCCTCATATTAAATAGAAGAAATCAAAGCAAGTGAAGTGTGGCCTTACTTTGTGCACTTGTGAGGAAGAATATCAATGGTACATAGAAAGCGGGTGCTCTCATCACATCTGGAAATAAGAGAAATTTATCTCTCTTGAGAAAAGTAAGAGAGGTAAAGTTATTCTTGGAAATAATGCACCATCAAAGCTACTAGGAAAAGGTAGTGTTGATCTTGATGTTAAGAATATAGAATAAGCTAATGTATTTTTTGTTGAAGGGATAAAGAAGACCATTCTACGTGTAGCTCAAATAGTTGATAAAGGGCATGTGGTTGTGTTTAAATTAATTGGTTTTGAAATGATATAAGAAGAAAATAGAAAATTTATAGTGAAAGGAATCAGAAATGTAGACAAAGTATATGTTTTAAAGAAAATCTAGGAAGAAATAAGCAGTCAAGTTCATACTCTTCAAATTCAAAGCAGGGGAGGATAGTCCCAACTGTAGTCTATTATATCTAATGTTTATTTCTAAAATGACTACAAAATTAAATGTGGAGAAAATGATAGCTTGATGACAATCAGGTCCACAGGGTCAGTGGTGCATGATCATATGGGTAACTATGCATGTGTACTATTTCACTAGTTCAACCTTGATGATGATTTCATATTTTACTATATTATTCTTTTGGTGATGATTTATGCTACTGATGTTGCATATGCTAAAGTTGTTATGTTTAGGAAAATATATGAAATGTTCAAGGTGAGTTGTGGCTATTTTCTTCTTTGCAAAAATTAGAATTTTGCATTGTATACGCGCTTCCTATGAAGGATAGTAGCACATGTACAATTTTCTTAACTTACAAAGTCACATTTATCCTTTGTGGTTATTAATAGGTATTACGTATTTAGGGGGGTCTTCTCATTGGTTCATTGTTGGCATTATGGTTCTAACATTTGTTTATTGTAGATTGTCGATGATGCATATACCTTACTATAAAATCTTATAGTGTTGCTACTATTGATCTTTTTCTTTGATTTAATGATTACTCACATCTTCATTGATGAGGAAGATATATATGCTACTAATTCTACATGTGGGAAAGCTAATGAGATCAGGATTGGTGATGAAGATTTAACACAGGTTTAGGGGGAGCTTCTTCTATGCTTCTAATGGTTCATTGTAGGAATTATGGTTTCTGATGAGTTCATGGTTATTGTTGTTGTGATCAGTCTTCTTACATTTTCTCTTCAATGCATTACTTATTGTTAGAAGATAGATATGTTGTTTTCACTATGTCATGTTTGAAGTTAGTTGACATTCTATATTTTATTGATCAATCATATTCTGCTTAATGGCTTGTGATGCTAGAGGTCTTCTTTGAATTCACATATGTTGTTGATGAGTCTCTTAGAAAGTAATCATTGTGACATCATATGATATTGTTGATGGATGTCTTGAATTTTTACCATGCAAAAAGAAGAGAACATGTATAACTATGTATCATCATCTTTTGGTGTATATATCATGAAATATCTATTTTGTAAACATTGTCAAGTTCATTCATGTATGGTCCATTGGGGATCACAGTCATGTCATGTATGTAAGCCCATTACTTTACGTGATGATGTAAAACATGGGTTTGTATCGTAATTCGTTGATGAAAGACATTCTTATAGGAGATGTAAAAATCAATCATAAAGCCTTCTACTTATATTGCATATTACTATAAGGTCCAGTATATTCTCAAAGGGAGCATGGTAAAAAGTTATCTGAATAAAGTCATATCTTGTGGCTACTCTTCTTATTTCACATCAAAAGATTAGATTTATTGTGTTGAGTACCTCAGGAGGAGCACTTCTCTGAGCTTGGGATTTCCCTTTTCCCTTGATGTCAAAGGGGGAGAGAAGGACTTGGTGTTTTCCAAGTGGTTGAAATTAAGTCCAAAGGGTAGGATTGTTATCAATATGGATAATGTGTTGTCTTTTATGTCAACATGGATGTCAACTTGTCATATTATGTCACCATGGTTGTGTCACACTCATGTCTCCATGTAGAATTGATGAGCCTAGTTAGGTTATGGATGGATGATGATTCTTCATGTCTACAAAGATTTGTAGATGATATGAATTCTTGATGAAGTGTTGCATAGGATAAGGAAGGTATTGAAAGCCTAGTCATCAGTCTACTTTGAAGAAGATTGAAGAATTTCAAGTTTCCAAATCCATATGCTGCTTCTATTAGATAAAGTCACATACATACGTAGGTTTCATGAAAAAGAGTCATGTACATGACCCTACATATGGAAAGTAAAAAACCATGATCAGTTCCCATGGTAATATCCCAATGCTTTGGTGCAGCAATGTATATTTGATCATGTCAACAATTCCAATCAAAAAACCCAAGGGATTAGTTTATGGTATTGAAAAGGTAAAAGGTTATAAAAAGAGAGGGATATTGAGCATAATAGTGTGGATTCAATGGGTTATTCCTTTGTGATCTGATATGGAACATATGTGCACTAGGGTGGAAATAGGAGGCTCACTTATGAGAGATCTAAAGATGTATTGGAAAGCTAATGGATATTATTTCTTAATGCATGTATTTTTGGTGGAAAATGATTTGGTTTAATAAATAAAAAATTGATCAGTATGATTTTGTAACAATAATTGTGCTTATGATGGTTTAGAAAATATCGTCTATTACTTGTGCCTTTCCTGGATGTTAGTATGTACATAAATGTATGACAATATGTATACAAAGATTACTTTGATAATGTGTGTATGTGGGGATCAGTGTGTGCCTTTAATGGCATGTCCTCCTTTACTTGATTTGTAGTTGATTGGTTGACAGAGAGGTTAAACATAGATATATATATGTAGAGAATATAATATTTTGACTAACTTGAGGTGACTTGAATGGTGCATGAAGGGGTAAATGGATGCATAGATTAGATGTTGTTCAATGTTTCCTATTAGTCATTAAGTGAATAGAAAGTAGATGAATTTCATTATAATTGTATGGTAGCCTATTCTTGATTTCATGATGATGTTGATATGCGTGTAGTTGATGGAGGTAATTTTTTCATATGGTTGTTTTTGTTGTAGAGAGGGTTTAATGACTAATTGTCATGAGATCTCTACACTACTTGTGTTTCTCAATAATGTATACATAGATAGATCTGATTCTAAATAGTCCCGTATACCATCTGCGTAAAAGAACCCTGGTTAATTTTATTTCTTATTATTGAATATGGTCATTTGAGCTATTGGTTGATGATTTTCAAAGCTTGATGAAGTCACTGTGATGTATGGTTTACTTGCAAGGTTTGATCAAAAACATGAATACAATGATTTGAGATATGTGCATTGGTATTGTGCATTAGAATCACATGTATACATGGATTTATTTAATGAGAATTTCATATATATCCTAGTTTGATAATGGACTAAGTTTTCTATCATAAAGGTTATTGTAGAAGTTTCATATATGGCAGACCATAGAGGCTTACAAATTTGATGTGCATAATGTTTTTATTTGTCTTTTATTGAAGCTAATATTACTTTACTCATGGTTTCATATTGATAAAGCTACTTTAATTTTGATACTAACAATTATAGTGCATAGTGTAGTAATGGTTGCACGGATGAGTCCTAGTGTCGATAAGAAAGAGTTTGACTTGAAATTAGACAATGTTTGGCTTGATTGATGAGAAAAGAGTTTGACTTGGTTAGGGATGTTGATATTTGGCTTGGAATGTCAGTGATTGTGTTGTAGAGGGGTAATTGGTATCTTAGTATTCAATTATTTGTTCATTGTTTGGTTTCAGAAAGGTTATTGGTATTAAATTATTGATATTAATGGTTGGTGTGGGTAAAGTTTGCAAATTCGATGAAATGTGGCATCCACGTTTTGTGATGTGTGTTTGAGTCTAGTGTATTTAGTGCGAAATATTTTGAAATTTTCTCCACAAAGGTGATGAGTGTTGCAGCCTTTAGTGAGGGAGTGGGAGCTTCTTTCTAGTGGTATTTGATAAACTTGATGAGGGAGTAGGAGTGTCTTTTCGGTAGGAGGTGGTAAACTTGTTTAGGGATTCGTAGCTTCCTTCTAGCCATATTTGGATAATTTGTGGAGCTTGTAGCCTCCTATAGGTAGGCGGATATGTACTCGTATAAGTCTATGCCAATATAATAATATAAGAAGACATTATTTATAATAAGAAAGAAGATAGAGATGACAACAAAGGTTTGTTTCTCCTAATTGGGTTTCCACCTAAAAATCACATTCCCCTATTTTTTTATGTGTTGATGTGTTGATGATTTGTTGCAATCATATGTTTTACATTCCCTTATGTTTAACGGTGATGAACATGCCTAGGTCTACTACATAATATCACTAATGAGATAATAATTGATGAAAACGGTGACAAGGTAGGTATTCTAAATATACATGATTTATATTCATTAAATTATCATAATCATGCAAGTTGTCTAAAGAAAAGTAGTATATAAATTTCTTAAAAGCATTTTAATATTAATTAAAATGAAACATTGATTCACCCCCCCACCCCAAATATTTCTATCAAATTATTTATTTAATATTTTTAATGCATCTATGAATATTTTTCTAAAATATGAAAAATATAGAAAAATAGGAAATATACACATAGTACACTATAAACACTATTTTTTTCCCAATGAAACCCTTGATAGAGGTAGGTGGGACAACTCTACTCTCTTTTCCCTAGTAAGGAAACATGAATTACAGAGAAAGAGGTAATATATATCTATTATACATATGTCCTATAGGGCTTCTACAAAACGTCAATCGCCTCTATTTTACCGTTTAATGTCCCATTCCAAATTTCTTTACTCAATTATGGAACAAAATACAATATTATGGAATGGAACCCCTACTTCTCTTAGTGGCCTAGTATTTAACATACAGGAAAAAACAATTAGGGGTATAGCTCAGCCTCCTTAGCACTCAATTAGAGATACAATTTTGGAAACTAGAGGCTTCTTGAAATTCCAAGCCTAGATGGCCTCGTATACATCAATAACAATGGTTTCCATAACATCGTCGTGTCTCATGGTAATTTCAACTTATGGGAGGTATACATTTTGCATACAAACTTTTTTTGATGTGGTTAATGAACCATTTCGAAGGGATATAGTCTTAGACAAGCACAGGAAATTTTAGCACAAGTAAGATATTTTTTACTACAAAATCTATCATTCAATTCCTCAAAGTTACTATAAATAGTTTCAAACTCCAATTTTTCAAACTAGGTCTCATAATTAGAATGACCATGCAAACTAATTCTCCCATTTTTTCACACTTTGAAAGCATTAAGATAGATGAAAAATAATAAGGATATAATCTAGAGAAAATTTGATATCCCTACAACGTCCCACAAAATACCCTAAAGAAACCTACTTTAATAACAATATGGTTTATAAATTGCCATGTGTATTCCATTGGAACATTTCATCATAATAGATACAATAAAATAATAAAAAAATTATTGTGAATGTAAATTTTGTAAATACTAGATTCTTTATTTAAATTTCTAAATGGATAAATGATTAAATTATCTATAATGTGAGAAATATTGAACATAAATAAATATACCCACCATCCACAATAGAAACCTTTAGGAAACCCTTACGTGAGAGAACCTAGCTAGAAGGTGGAGCTATAATTTTGAAGGTCCTAGATGTTCTTAAAAGTTCGCAGATGGCTAGATCATTATGCATGAGTAGCGAAGGTTGACCTAGAATTTTGTCATGCCATGGTGTTTAAGATAATATATTAATGTGCAAGAAGCATCACTTTTTCATATTAACTTTGTTTGATGCAATTATTACATCATTGGAAAGGTATCTAAGTGTATATAAATTATAGAGGGTTAGGAAAAAGTGAGAGTATTTTTAAACCAAAAAACATATTTTTGTTCCCCAAAATGGCTCAAAATATTTTAAACACTAATTCTCCAAAATGTTACTCATCATTAAAATGGAAATACAAGTTGATTATTATAATCTTTTCCACTTTGTAAGTATAAATATAGATTAAAAATAATATAATGGTCTAATTTTGATCATCTCATGCATTATAAAAATTGTTAGTCAGACAAAGTGTATCTAATTTGATGTTAATAGCTCACCACAATCATTTCCTTCAAAGAATATACTAGTATATGCTAAATATAGTTCAATTTTTTTTTTTATTATTCAAACAAATTAATTTTCACTATTAAAGCATCATTTACTAATTGGTTCCACCATATATGTTGTAACAACTCACTATAGCACTCCTTTAGTAACATAGAAATTCTCTTACAAATTATACAACTAATAACTTGCTGAATATAGCATTTTAAGAGCACTAATCTAGTGTTATGTTTCTCTATTTTCTAGTTGTAGCCACATAAGCATGTTGAAAACAATCCAAATAATGTATTAGTAACTTAAATCTATCATTTTCTCCCCATTTTTGATGAAATGAATACATGACTAGATTAGACATCCACAAATTACTCTTGCACATAAGTTACATTAACATTTGAGAAGTGCAAGTTGTATTGAGAAATCAACAAATTCTAAGAATATTACTCGAGAAACCCTATTGGGTATCATGTTTGCAAAGTAAAGAATGTTAGCAATTAGAGTTTTAATTAGAATTATGTCTCATGGTATCCCACGATGTATCAGTGCAAATCTCATATATTCTTTACCTTTCACACAATAAGGGATTCTTTATTTCTCCTCCCTTGATGCAATGCTGACCATGTTGGATCCTATCAAGAAAATGTTGTAACACCAATGGGACATTATTGATACAACGTTTTAAAATGTGGCCCTATATATCATTTTCCTACCATAATTATTTAGATACAAATATTGGTGATAAGGTAGAGTAGTTCATCAAAATGTTTATAGTCTTACATAAATTTTCTCTAAGAAAATTTTCATACTAGGCGTAATTCTTAAATAATTGAGGCGAGCAATAGCCCACTTTCCTCTTCTTCTTTGTTTGGGTATAGATACTACTTATCTTTCATTATTGACTTCTCCAAAAGCACTTGAGTTTACTTCTATAAACTTAATAGTGAAGTGTTTGAGATTATTTTTTCTTACAAACCCCTTGTACAAAAATAATATGGACATCAAATACAAAGATTAAGAATAAATAATGATGGTGAGTTCATTAACAACAAATTATCAATTTCACTACATAACAAAATTCATTCGAATGCAATATATTGTTCCATGTACACCATAAAAAATGGAAATTATTGAGGAAATGAATAACACTCTAAAGTAAATGGTCAATTACATTATGCAATCTAAGGAATTAAGTCTTCATTATTTAGTGGAAGCAATCAATTGTGAAAATTACATAGTAATTCACACTCCCATAAAGGAAAAGTATAAAATTTGTATAAATGTTAGAATATTTAGAATTTGATATAATTATACAAAAATACAAGATACCATATAAATTTACTAATCTAATTTCCTATGTATAAAATAAGAAGATTTAATCAATAAACAAATGGAGAGAAGAGAAATATAAAACAACACACAATATTTATGTGGTAAAATCCAAATTTTAGCAACATCCATGTGAAGCTAATAACATATTTCATTATCTTCTAAAGTATCCAATATTACTTAAAGCACCTCCACAAATGTGTCACCACTTTAAAATGATAAGAATATCATACTTTTCTATGTTATATCTTTAATGGCACTCCCTAACCCTTATTATATATACTGATATATGGAGAAATTATATCCCAAGCTAGATGGAAGCCACTTCTATGTATCTGAGGAATTACATCCCAAGCCAATGCGAACCACTTCAGATTACTTATGAGAAATGAAAATATTTATAGCATAAAAGTGAGAAGTGTATTTTTTTGGATATTTTAAAGTTTTAAAATGTTATAGACATCTTCAACCTCATTCCAATGAAACAATCATTTCAAGGGATGTTAAATTTATGGAAATATCTTGTTTATGTGCCTAGCTCAACATTTATTCCATCTTCATATTAGAAGCCTTATTTCTTGGATGGACATATTTTTCATATTCTAGGTTCATTTCTAGATGACCGTAGTGAAAATGAAAATTTGTATGTGGCTTCTCACCTTCGTCTAGGTGACTTCACTAGCATGAACTTGCACTAGAATCACAACTTCCAAAATGCATCTATTTTACACGAGAAGTAGTTGGTGATTTTGATGGTGATCCTAGCATCATATATATTCATAATTCCATGAAGGATCCTCTACTTTTGTTCAAGTTTTAGAGATGCATGATATAGAAAAAATTGTAAAAACATTAGGATATCAAGATTGGGAAGTAATGATTAATAAAAAATACCTTTTCTTAATGGTGAAAGATATATGGGAACTTGTGCCCCTTCTAAAAGGAATAAAAATTATCAAATATAAATGGATATGTATAATTATGTATGTATTAGGTGGAAGTTTTCACAAGCATAAGTAATGATTAGTTGCTAAATGATTCTAAAGTTTAAGGAAATGACTACAATAAAACCATTTTGCTTGTTGCAAAACTTGATTCCATCTACCTTGTTCTAGCCCTTGTTGTCTAACATGGATGGGATTTCCATCCAATGGATGTTAAATCTTCCTTCTTGCAAAGGAATATACAACAATAGATACACATGGAACAACCTCATATATATGTTAAGGTTAATATTACCCTTTTAGAACCTTAAAAAGTTTCTCCATTGCGTTAAGAAGGTCCCTCAAGCTTTGTATGCTACAATTGATAACCTTGATTTTTATATTTCCTTTTCTAGATGTCACTCTAACCCCAATGTGAACACCAATAAAGTAGGAAGCCACTTTATAATAATGTTATTTATGTTGACGATGGGTCCATGCATGGAGTTGGGTAACACCTTTTAGTAGGCAAGGGAAGGTTGTCAGTGAAAAAAATCAGCTCGATCGAGCCTTTTTAAGTACTCCATCGAGAAATACTTAAGCCCTTGATCGATGTATTTGAGGGATTCAATAGTGCTTGATAGAGCGTTAAAACAAACCCTTGATTGAGGTCCTATGTAACTCGAGGTTATAGGATTGTTCGAGCGATGTTTTTGAAATTTCCTGCCAATACATCCTAGGCACTAAATTGAAAAAGGTGGCTTGATCAATCCATTGTCTAACCATATTAAGGTCTTGATCGAGGGTTTCTTAAAACCTCAATTGAGTTATTTGAATTTTTACTTTAGACAATCAATCAAGCATTTTAAGCACTCGATCGAGCTACTGAGAGCCTTAAAAAAGGAGTTTTAACTCCCATTTTGGAGGTTTCTCTACAACACCATTTTCTAGCTAGGTGGACTTAATGTAGTACTTGTCCTTAGGTGGAGGAGTTGATCATGTTGGATTCGTGAAGGAATCCTCTATCCAATGGAATATGAGTTTGACATTTTCAAATTCATCTCATATTTTTACTCTATTTTCTTTTAAACATTATGCTTGAATTATTTTTTGACAATTTCAAAGGGGTTGAATAAAAGGTCAATAACATGAAATATACAAAATAAAAAAATACCATCGCCTTCATTTACAAGTCCTATTCAAAAAGGTTGCTCTTGGTTTTTAAATTTATTTAACATGAAAAAATAGAGTTTTAGTACGCACAAATTAGCTATCTCTATGTATATCATTCTCATATCTATATATATATCTATATATATATATATATATATCTACATAAATATACATACATATACATACATACATATATATATATATATATATATATATATATATATATATATATATATATATATATATATATATATATATATATATATATATATATATATATATATATACATACATATACATACATATGTTAAAAAATAAATATTTTAAAGTTATGCTACATCAAAACATGTATACCTATTAAGATGTGCGAAAATTTCTAAGGACAAGTATTTCATTTAATGGAAAATTGAAATATTATATACGAATATTTTTTTTTCAAATAATACCATTAGGACAACAATATAATTCTCCACAAATTATCTTTTTACTCTGAATCAAAATTCACAACGCTTAAACAAATTTTGAGGACTTCAATTCAATAAAAGAGTAAAATTTTGAAATTTCATCACCACATTTGGCCGAAGAGTGTAACCATCTTCATGCATTAGCCCTAACCTCATCCTAATTGCAAGTGACCCTAAAATTGTAAACCATGTGAATGAACCCTTAAGAAGAAGTATAAAATAACAGAATTAGGCTATTTGCATTATTTCCTTATCTCTCCAAGTTTGTAGACTAAGGAAGGAATCTATCTTTCCTAATTTAAGTATGCATGTGACCTTATTCAGATTTCTCATGTGGAATATTACAAATCACCCGCTTCTCCCTCCTAGTTTGGAGCCAAACTTGTTTCCACCTACACTACACTAGAATTTGATGCCACTTTGTACCATGAATTAGTAGGTAACATCTTATATTTGACACATACCGATCTTGATATTTCCTTCCTTATTTGTCTTGTTGCAAACACCCCATGAAAGTCATTGGCAAGTAGAATAAGTGATCCTTCGATATATTTTAATTACAATTCCATTTTGCACACATTATAGTTCAACGGGGACTTCTTTGTTGTTTGGTTTCACTAATTCCAATTTGGTTGAAAAACTTGATGATTGAAGTCCATTGCAGGTTATGTCCTCATTCTTCGTCTTAAACATGTAGCTTCAGATTCTAAGGAGCAATATAATATTACCCTTCAATAAATGGAGAGTATGAAGAAACTATTAATGTGATTCAATAAGAATTACATATCTAATATATCCTTCAATAATATGGATTGTAGAAACAACACTTGATCACTTTTTCGTGTGACAATCAAAGTTTCATCAAGGTCACCAAAGATCTAGTAAAACATTAGTGACTCAAACACACTAAGGTACACATTTACATCATTAGAAAACTCATTCGTGATTATGTTGTTGGGATACCGTTTTACCCAATATATGATAAGGTTGCAAACATTTTCTCAAAGTCTATTACAAAAGGACCATTTTCAAAACTCAAATCTATGTTAATAGTTTAGGAACTTGAAATTGTGGGGTTAGGCTTGAGTACCTCCATATTCCTATAGGGCATCCCATTTCAAAATCCTTCAATCCTATCTCAAGATATGCTAAAAGCGATATGTCAGGATATCTAAACACTTAGTAGTTAATTAAGTTCAATTTGGTCTAATGTATCTCTAGCTAAACATTTCTTTCGTTATGATGCATTAGTTTCCTTGTAACATTGTGATCACTATATGTTCTCAACATAAAGTGATCTAACAAATCATATTCTCCTTGATACTAATGACCATTGATCCATGGCTTAACATTTGATTCATATATTATCTCTTATTAAAGGGCATGGAGGCTAATTGTTGATGATTGATGGTGAGAAACTCTCATGTGTTTTCTCTTGCATTAATAAAATTATTTCAACTAACCATGTTTGTTAGGACATGTTAATTGTTTCCTCTTATCCACGTAAAAATATTAGTTTTATGATCTTTGATATGGATATGCGATTGGTTACTATTTGTGTTAATCATGTGTATTGTTTCATAATTACAATATTATCAAGAGTTCCTTAACCTTGGATGTTAATAATGCTTCCTCTTTAGTTATTAGTCTTATGATTTTTGATATGGATATGCTATTGGTTACTATTGGTGTTAACCATGTGTATTATTTGATAATTACAATATTAACAAGATTTCCTTAACCTTGGATATTAACAATGCTTCATCTTTAGTTCTTTTTTGAAACACTTTGATGGCATCTAGGATTACCTTCCATGCCTCCAAATTAATAATGATTTTATAGTTTTACTATTCAAGATGAGTAGAATTAGCTCCATCCTTTCTCACATATATGATTATAACAACCTATTTTTTTCCTTTTTCCTTCTTTTATTTCCATATACAATATTTTCCTATTTAGAACATCTTTAAAACCTCATTTATAGTTTTATATTTTCTAATTTTTTAAAGTATTATTTAAAAAAATCATTTATTATTATTAAATTTAAATGTATTTTAATGTCATTGATATATTTTTATTATTTACCAATATTAATATAATTTCAACCTATCAAAAAACATTCCTTCCTATAAATTGGAAAGTTAATTTTACTAACTATTTATTTATTTATTCGTTCATTGGGTGAGCTCAAAAGAGTGCAATTTGATAGGGAATTTCACAATTCTAGGTATGTTTTAATAATGAGTTTCTTTAACTGTGAAACAAAAAAATATATTTCAAATGGTTATGCATTTTATATATAACATATTTTCACAAAATATAATAATCATTGCTTGCTTAGTGTCAAAATTTCTACACATTCTCAAAATAGAATGTGAGTTTGACATGTAACTAAGTCACTCAACTTGGAAAAGCTTAAAAAATGAAAAACCATACCAGAATTTCAGATTCCCCATTGCATAATCATATTAAAATAACAAATACAATATTTAGCTATCCTTTTCACATATTGATGTAAATGATACTGGTCTACATAACACTGGCGAATCATCATACCATGAGTACACTATGATGGTGGTCCAAATAGATTAATGAATCATGAAACTTTAAAAAGTGGAACGAAAGATAATGCGCAACATATGCATTTTCGCTTTTATTAGTCATCTCCACTTTTTAGTATTGGTTTATCTTATTTTTTTATTGTTTTAATTAAAATAAGTTCATATTTTCCAATTTAAACTAAGATATCTTAATGGTGGGGTCGAAAAATAAAAAAATGGTTACTTCCAAAAACTTTAATACTTGCTATAATTGTGCTCAAAATAGTCATGTTAAAACTACCACACAGTGAAAAAAGCGTTACAAGTGTACATACAATAATAAAATTCAGTATGAACACGAAATATTATGATATCACTGCAAAGTGAGGATGCATTCATCATTCACGTTTTCTTATTTCGAGTAAGCACTGCAAGTAACTGTGTAAAGCTTTCCATTTGTGTAATCCATTCGTCACTCTTTTCGGCTCCTCTTTTCTCGACTCTCTGAAACAATTTATCTGTCATCTCTTCTCCGATATGGGCTTCCGTCATAGTCTCCAATCCATTTCTATACTGCATTGCGAGCTGTCTTCCTAATAAACCGCAGTCTCCCCTCTTGTACTCGACCCTGCCAACAGTTTCTCCTGTCAAAACTTCGCATCTCTGTAAAGTGAACGATCCTGCGGTTTTTACTAGAGCCTTGAATTCTTCGATAGTTGGAGAGAAGAATGGCAAATTGAATGAGTGCAATTTGTCCTCGTCCAACAAGCCCTGGCAAACATCAATTCATATTTGTGAGACTAATTCAAAAGGCGTTGTACAAACATTATATATTTTGGGGGCGTATATTTTGGGGGCGTTGGTTGGAATTTGGATTAAAAAATAATGATTTTATTTGTTGTTGTTTGTTAATTTGTTTATTTAATATCAGTTTATGATTTCATATATGGATGAAGTACCATAAAATGTTCCTGAATACCTGAAATTGTAAAGAATTCACCACTCAATTTTATAATTCTAACAAATTCTTACATACCAATTAAACCTAAAAATAAACCAAAAAAATCACTCCAGGTCGATTCTACTATATTACGGTGCAATTCAAAGTCTAATGTTACCGATAAAAATGCTCTTATATTCGTAATTTACGAAATACTATATTCTCTTCTACTTCCATGTCGTGTGAATACCAAAGTTGACCTACTGTAAGAAGTCATATCCACAGAAGATTCGGTTTGGAGTAAACAAGAAACAGTACACTAGAATGAAGCCATTATCCCATATACCTCAGTTATGAGATCTCTGAACGCATCTCCCAATAGCTGCCCACAGAAACTGAGCATGCTCCCTTGTTCCCTTGGATCAGACGAAATTCGACATGGAAGAATCAGAAACATAACACCGTCTTCATTCATTTCTTGCGCTCTAGCGCTCAGAAATGCATTGAGGTCGTACTTGAATTGCTCGAGATAAGCCTCTGCAACTGCATATGATCCTTTCCTCGCAATGAAGGTCTCCCACTTGTTAAATGATTTGGATCTCTTGTCTCTAACTGCATCTGGAATCTGATTACAAGTCGATAGCTCAAACTGATCACTTCAAGTCAAGATAGAATATCAGAGAAAAAAAAGGAGTATTTCATACATAAAAAGAATCATTATATACTGGAGGTACATATATTGTACCTTGGATAACCAATGTAAGGCGCAGGAAGAGTGGACAAAGTGCAAACTATCTCTTGGAAAAAGGCGTCTGTAAAACGATCCAGGAACCCCTGCATAGAAATAAGGCGCTGAACCTTGATCTGCACCTTCAACTGTTCCCCTCATGGCCGCTGTGGTATTAGTCTGAGGAGTTAGTCTGCCGAAGAGCGAGTTGAAATCATTAGACGGTAAATCGTTAAAATATACTTGGAATTCTGGAAGAGGAAGTGATTCCATGATCGTATACTTGCGCTTCGCAGCCTCCAAAATGGTTTCTATGGCCAATATTGAGTTGTGAGAGGAAGAACACCCGAGGTCTGCCACACAGAATGTTTTGCATGAATTTGTCTTCATATTGATGACTGCGTCTTCAAGTAAAGGTCTGACCGAACGAATAATATTTTTCTGTTCATTTATCATTGCACAGAAAAGTACTGAACTCCATTAGAACATATGCTAAACTGTCAGTCTTGAAAATAAACATACTATATGTAACAAAAACATTGCTGATATTGAGTGTTTGAAGTTTTCTGGAGTATATTGAGTATTCGGAATATGATGTATGATCCACCGTAAACATTTTTGTGTTGATATTTTAAATTTATAACAAGACTCATCATTAAGAGAAATCCACAGATAAAAGTATTTATTATCGTTGCACAGAAAAGTACTGGACTCCATTAGAACATATGCTAAATAAACATACTATATCCTGTACACTATAGGTAGTAATTGTAAAAACATATGTAACAAAAACACTGCTGATATTGAGTGTTTGAAGATTTCTTGAGTATATTGAGTATTCGGAATATGATCTATGATCCACCGTAGTCATTTTTGTGTTCATATTTTAAATTTATAACAAGACTCATCATTAAGACAAATCCAAAGAGAAAAGTATAAATGAAAAATAATAAAGCAAACCAGCCTAAACGATAAATGATCTGTCATCTTTTTCTTTGTAATTGTTGCAATCTAAGGATTCAATGTTTGATGAATTTTATTACCAAAAATTACTTATATAGATGCAGCAACGTCGTAAACTCATAACGACACTGATAGTGTAATTTAGGGTCATGACATATACACAGCCCTGGAAAGAAAACAATTTCTACTGTAACGTTGATTTGGATTTCGAGGAATGGAACTTGTGCTAATCTTTTACACCAAAATTAAGACTTCCAAAACTTCCTAACTAGTAATGTCATCCTGAATAGATTGTTAATTACACAATATCTATGCGAAAATATACAACATTAGTCCAACAAATATAAATATAATGGTGAAAAAACGGGTGCACCTGACCTAGGTGGCGACTGGGTATGCTGGGTATGCTGAAATCTAAGAGGAAATTAGATATATTTAATAATTCTAAACCTTTTAAGGATTGATAAAACTAGAGATGAGAAGATTAGTTGACAAACCAAAATAAATACCAGTTATGAAACAATGGATATTATTAGCCTCATAAATTCATTATATCCAGGAAAAAGTCAGGATTTGCTCATCAATAATAACCTGAACAGAGCAGTTCCGCGCATAGCTTAATTCACCATCGCCTCCTTTCATTCGCAGAACTGATTCCAACGGTTTCCCCGATGCCATTGTAGACACAGAAGAATATCACAACTACTAACTCAGAACTGATTCAAAGAATGCCTCTTGAAGAGAAATGTGTGTCCATTCAATTTATAAGTGTTCAGGAGTGCTACAATTCCTGCTTATTCCTATCTTCAGCCGAATAACATCATCATCGTTACATTGCACATGAACATTCTTCACTTTATTTCTACTTTCGTGGGCAGCGCCAAGTGCTCTGAACTATTTTAAACTTTTTTAAAACTATATAGAATACAGTCGAACTACAGAACTACTTTTGAGTAAAAGTGGAATCTATATCTGGAATTCTTTTTTCGGCTCTCTTACTTTTTTCTTTTTAAAACAGCACTCACACTGAGTGTTATTTTTCTGATCATTTTCAATGACCCGGCACGTAAAGCTGCATTAAAAATTTTAGCCTGACAATGTTGAAAATGATAGCCATGATAGCTGTTACAGTCCTGGATAGTTTTTCCCAAACTCGTCCTCGAGAGTTGACTTATGATCTATAGCGATAAAAAGATGAGGAAAGGGCTGCCTTCCCTAGGGTTAAATAGCGAAAAGAAATTGGGGAAACAGAGTTGGTCGAAGACTTCTGGTCCTGAACTTTTAATTCTCGAATCACAGGGAGCAACGAAAAAAGTGATGTCTCATTCATGTATCTGTTAAACTTTTCTAATTTCGAGAAGGGAAAAAACATACATTTCCTTGCTGGGAGGTTTAATATATTGACGATCAGTGGAAATCCGAGGAGCCAACGTACTTTGCGTGGGCGGAAGATATATATATATATATATGATATAGTTACAACTTTACATGAAAACTGAAATCGATTATAGAATGCGCTACAAGATTCCCACTGCCTTATATTTAAATAGGGACATAATGCAGAAATCAAGCATCTGTGCTAGCTTATGACTCACAGTGAGATAAAGGCAAGGATCTGTATGGTTTTATTTCCAATTGTAGTAAACAATAAGCACCGGCATGCCCAATCAAACTCTTTCTGTAAAAATCTATATGTCAGTTAAAAGATTCTAACAGAACTGAAGGAAAAATCATGCATGCAACATGATATTGTGGGCGCACATTTCGAAAGCGTAAGATGTAGGCAAACGATTAACGTTGAAGTATTGAAATATTCACCAGGGAGCATTGTCCAAACGTTAATTCCAAATTCCTCGAATCCCGTAAAAGCGTTGTTAATTCCAAATTCCTCGAATCCCGTAAAAGCGTTGTTAATTCCAAATTCCTCGAATCCCGTAAAAGCGTTTTCGTTATTTCAGACGTTTCTAAAATGTGCAGAAATAAGTTTCTATACAGACCTCATCCTTGTCTTATCAACAAGACCGATGTAAAAATGAAAATGCTTTGTGATTAGCATATTACGCCGGGGATATAATCTCGCTCACATGTATATATTGATTTTTTTTGATATAATAGAAATATTATAAGTAAAAGCATTCTGGGTCTCCCAACAAATAGATACGAAGCATTTAATGATGTATAGATATAAATAAAATATTAAAAATATACGATATTTATCAGATAATTGTTTAATTAAGTATGTATATATATATGTGATTGAATTATAAACTTAATTATTTAATTAAGTATGCATATATATATATTATTGAATTATAAAGTAAGTTTAGTGTATATATTATTGAATTATAAAGTAAGCGTGTAGTGAACGCATTTTCTATCGGAAGAATTTTCCATCCAAAGAGGAAGAGGGAGTGTTCTATGTAGAGGGCATTTATACCTGATATATTTTCCCGACTCTTGAATAAAATACTTTCCAATAATAATAGTTTAAAAAATAATTATTTATTAAAAAATATTAAAAAATAAGTAATGATTAAATATATTATTAATATTTATGATAGTAATAATATATTGAATATAAGACGTGTTTTAAGTAAATAATAATTTATTTAGAAATAATAGAACAAGTATTTGTTAGGCGGTGATTATGTTTGTATGTATGATTTAGATTGTATTTTGTATGGGTTTGTTTGGTCTTTTTAATTGAATGTATTCTTTTAAATGTATGAATTTTTGATTGATTAATTAATGACGAGGTAATACTCTTTGACACCTTACAGGTGTAGCTTGTCTTACGTGTGAGTTACGTAACTTATTTATTAAATTTGGTCTTCATATTTTTCAGATTGGTATCAAAGCAAAACTCTTTTTTTATTTGTGTTAGAGGTATTGTGGTTGAGATTGGTAGTGTTAGGACCTCGGGTTGACACTAAGGCCAATGGGCGCCCATGACTATCCATGAACACTTGGAGAGTAAAAGAAATGAAGGCTGGACCGAGTTGGACAAGAGTGTACAATAGGTGCACTTTCCCAAAGTCTGGCCACCCACCTATGTGACGAGGTGACTTAGTGGCGACTTGAAGATGGGCGTGCATTGGAGGGCAAGTTGAGAGGTGAAAACGTTATAGGGAGGGTTCCACACAACTCAGAAAAGGAGTGTGTGTATTGCAAAGTTATATTGGTCGCTGACTCATGGATCCATGCCCATGGGGGCGCCCACACCATGGGGCACCTAGGTAATGTGACATGATGGGCAAGTGCGACATGACGAGTGAACTGGGACATGACAACGCAACTGGCAAATGTGGCATGCATCACAAGAAAACAACCTGGGGCCAAAGCCTGAGAGACAAGGCAAGACAGGGTGAATGCAAGGATGGCACCTGCATAGCAAGGGGAGCTCGCACGCCGACAAACAGGTTGGCCTAAGGGGCGCCCCCATACAACAGGGGAACCCATGAATAATTGAAGGTCGACTCAGAATGTTGATCGAGTTTCAGCCCATGAAAAGGATGATGGTTGAATGCATATAAGTAGAAGTGAAGAGTTCAACCAAAGGAAGAGAAGCAAGTTTTGTCGACCAGGAAAATTCCAAAAGTAGATATCAGAAAAGGGTAAGTTTCTGATATCACATAAATGTGAATGTTCGTGATATAGAAAGTCAGTGGGCCAGACAACGTAGAGTTGAAAACATAGGTAAGGAAAGTGGATGGCAAGGACAAGGGTTGATTTTCTAAAGTATTAGGGGCGCTTATTCTGGGGTTTCTGTTGGGTAAGGTGCCAACCTTGTGTTGGGCATGCCCTACTTGTGGAATTGGTATTTTTTCACAAGTGCATTGGGTTGGGCCAATGACTTCCACCTCTTATACTTGGGTAGCCCATAACTAGCCCCTTTGCAAATTTGTTATAAATTGTATTTGAAGTCTAATATAAGATTGAAGTGAACTACATTGGGGACTTCCCCCCTATTAGTGTCAGTCCTTCCAGCCTTCCTCCAGTGATCAAACATGCTCTTACAAAGTTATTTTAAAGTGTCAAGGTTAAATTTTATCATTTCAATGAATCTTCAAGTAAAATTTTGTCACTAGGCATTAGGACTAGGGTTTTCTTTCACTCCTTTCAAAGTTGCCCAAATGTCGGTCTATGTCACTATTCAACTGAGTCTACCATCATTCAGAGGGTTTTCATCATCACGCCAAGTTCCACTGGGTCATTTTACGCCTTTTTCATGCTTCAATTGTGCCTAGGTAAGGTCATTTCCCTCTCCTAGGGTTTTGAAGGCAATTTCTCTTGGATGGTCAAATCATCAGCAAAATTAGTACCCCGATGTTCATACACCTTCCTTTGTCCTTAATGTACCTTATTAAACAGTTCCCATCACTGAGATCCCCCAAATTCCTCATTTTCGCACAAACCCTAGTTTCTTGCAACAACTCGGTAATTTTCTAGGCTAGGCCTTTGTTTTTACCTTTTGCACCCCTTCTCCTCACTCAATTTCTAAGATTACACTTTCCCCTACTTCCTAACATCCCTCCCTACTTGCCAAAATTTCCTCAAGAATTTAGAAGCTCCCTATCCCATTCATTTCTATTCATTTCGACAAATCTCTTGTTCCACACATTGGGGTAGGTTTCGCTCAAATGATGTTTATGAGAAAGAAAAGATGAATCTAGGAAAACTGAGAGAGTTTTTTGTCCACAACAGGCCAAGGAAGAGAAACCACCTTCATGTTTTACAGAGGTGTCATGGTTTTAGAGAAATGTCAAAAATACAATTGCCTCAGTGTTACACTAAAATTTGTCACCATGACTATTTGCAGTTAGTATGGCTCCATCAACTGTCATACTATCCTCCTTGGCAAGTCTCATACCTCTGCTCTTCATGTCAAACTCCAAGAAAGAGAGAAAGTCTTTAAAACTCTATATATCTCTGGGTACGCAGTTTCTCTTAGCCTTACCTGCGTGTACGCACCCCAAGTTCACAATACCTACGTACTTGTACGCTCTGTCTGTAAAGGGGAGGGTGCGTACTCCTGTAAAGGTCAAAAGGCGCAAGTTTCACTCTAAAAAAGTTACTTGTAGTCATTTCTAGAGCATTCTAGAAGCTTGTTTGACGTGTATGGAGCGCCTCCAGATGGTTCATGTATCCCTATCAAAGAGGAACTTTTCCCATCAAGAGGGGAGCTATCCCATCCAAAGAGGGGCTTATCCCATTGACGGTGGACCTGAATAACTTCCTCTAGAGCACTATAAATACAGGCATTGGGCCAGAGGGAGGGGAGGTTGAAAGCTGAACATTCCTAAGGGTAGATGCTGCTGGAATTAGGACTTCCTTGTAGAAGCTTGTGAGGAGAGATTACCATCTTTACTTGTTTCCATTAGGAGGTGTGTGAGCTGATCAGAGTAAGGGAGAACTCTTGTGGACCCTCGGAGGAGCTTGCACAACACCAAGGCTCAGGTTGTAATGGTTCCTTTTGTTACCTTTTAATACAAATTAGTCCATTCTTCTCAAAAATTTGTTATTAATGAGTTGTTTCATATACTCCTTGGTCTATATGTTAAATACGTTTTATCTTATATGATATTCAGGTGCTATTTAATCGTTTGATTGTTGGTGAATGCAGGTTTCGAAGGGAAGGAGGAGCTCATCCGGATCAACGGAGCTGGACTACTACAACAGCGTTGGATTACAGGTAGGATCTAAACACTTGATTTCTCATATTGTAAAAGCATATTTAGAGAACGATTGCTCTTATTTGTCTTGTTTGTCATTAGAAAGTCTTAGGCTTTCTAGGAAGGTCGGTTGTGTCGGCACTAACGACTCTTTCCGCGTGACAAAATGGCGACCATAATGGAAATTCTTGTTGTGGAACAGTAAGTTTTTCCAACAATGTTAAGGCTTCATCCATGTGAGGGCAAATATGAGTTTGATGACTCCCTTTGCATAACTTACAAGGAAACCTAACTGTACCCTTTTTCCCAGGAAACTGACTATCACTGGTTGATGGATCAGTAGAAAGTTAATGAGATTTTTCTGACCATACTCCCAGGACCTTTGGAATACTAGGACAATTGACAAGGAAGTGGTCACCCTTACAAAACCGGCAAGGGGATTGAGCTTGATACTCTGCCCTTGCGTGCTGTCGGAGTGTAGACTGTTCCCCCAGGTGCATTTGTTGCGGTTGGTAACCTTAGTGACCATTATCTTTAGGATTCTACCGAGGTGACGGTGGAGGGAAGATCCCACTGTACCTGGAGCAGACGTCGGCTAGACTCACTTCGATTTTCTGGGGGGTTCACTTCACTCGAGACGGTAAAAGTGGAGGAACTTGGTCCAGTCTATTCATTAAGCAGGTTGTCGGGGTAACTGCTCCACCCGCCACTTCTGTACTGAATTCTGCGATGTTGGGCTTCATCACCAACTAGTGTTTTCGGTCCGGAAGGCTACTGTTTGTGTATGGTTTGACTCCTAGATTTGATAGCGCCTGTTAATTTGTTTTTTTTTAATTTTAGAGACCATAGGTGTGAATTGTGAATTTTAATTGCTAGGTGTGAATTGTGAATTGTTAATTTTAGTTTTAAAAAAAATTGTTAATAAAATTCACTGAAGTTGAATATAATGGCAAATGTTCCGGAATTTACCAACCTAGGAACACCTCCTAACGAGAATCCTAGTACTTTTCCTTACTTTGGAAATGTTGGTCCTCCTTATATGGCTACTTTGTCATTACCTGGATTTACAATAGGATTACCGATATCATTATTTTCAACTTCGTTGGCCCAAAGTACTCCAATTGTTCCACCTCAACCAGATGCTTCACCTCAACAGAGTTCACCATCTCAACATCACCAACCTTCTGTTGACCCTTTACCTTCTTCGCCTAACTTTTCTTCCTCCATTTCTTCCTCTTCGCCTAGTAAAAGCCTTGATGCTAGTAACCAGGAGTCTAAGAAGAAGAAGAAAGGGAGGAAGAAGAAGAAGAAGAAGAAGCAAGATAAGAAAGAAGTCAACCAACCAACCATGGTTGTAAGTGTTAGTTGTGTTGAGGAAAATTCCGACATGCATCATAAACCCGAATACCCTTGCAGGCTTTGTAAGGGTGACCACTTCCTTGTCAATTGTCCTAGTATTCCAAAGGTCCTGGAAGTATGGTCAGAAAAATCTCATCAACTTTCTACTAAACCATCAACCAGTGATAGTCAGGTTCCTGGGAAAATGGGTACAGTTAGGTTTCCTTGTAAGTTATGCAAAGGGAGTCATCAAACTCATATTTTCCCTCACATGGATGAAGCCTTAACATTGTTGGAAAAACTTACTGTTCCACAACAAGTATTTCCAACTGGTTACCGTAAACTTTCTCCCAACCTACCGTCAACTGACGGAGTGATTGATCTAAATTCAAGTACAATCGATCACACTCTCCCATTGGAGAGTGAAACTCATGTCACTCAGGTTGATGATCCATTAGTTGATCAAGTGGTCGATTCAATTTCACATTCGGTCGATCCCACTTTCCATTTAGAGAGTGAACTTCATACCGCTCAGGTTCTTCTTGTTACATCAGATTCTTCTATGCCGGGGGACATTTCACCTGTTTCTATAGAACCCCCTCCAAGTACTGAGGTCTTTTCCTTTGACTGGAATAGACTGACAGAACCTCGTCTTCCTTCCTCCATCCCTTTCCAAATCATTGTCAAGGCTGGTGGTAGGGACATACATCGTACTCAGGTAGATGAAGGTGCTTCTGTTAGTATTTTATCCTGAACTGTTGGAAAGCTTTGGGTTCCCCTCAGCTTGCGCCTATTACGCAGAATCTGAAAGCTTTTAACAGAACCATTAGTGAACCTTTAGGGATCCCTCCTAAGTTTTCCATTACCTTGGAAGGTAAAACTGTCTGTATTGATCTTATAGTAGTTCGAGGTCCCTTGGATTTCAATTTACTCCTTGGGCGAGACTATTTTTATGCAATGAAAGTTGTCGTATCGACACTCTTTCTCGTGATGTCTTTCCCTCACAATGGCAGTATTGTGACTGTAGACTAGCTTTCGTTCCCTAGTCTTGTTTCAACTACTAATAATAAGACACCCCTAAATGTTCCTGATTCTAAAGTGGTATCTACCCTGCCACGGGTTAATTATGTGGCAACTGGTCCCATGTTTTCAGTTACCGATGTAAGTGAGCCTCTCACTGTTTGCTCTTCTTCCTTTGATTTAGATCCGGTAATTGACATGGAAAACTCTATGGGATTACTTGAACACGATGTTCTTATCCCTTTTGAGTCCCTTGACATTTGTTCCTTCCAGAGAAGTATTCTTCCTTCTGACGAAGACCTTTTGGAAGCCATGATCAAGGTGTGTCCATTGACATGTCTTTCTTCCAGTTGGAAGCCATGATCAATTATGTGAGGAAAGTTCCTTTTACTGTGTCAACCTCATTAAAAAATGAATCAGTGTGTGTGAGGATAGTTTGTTCCCATCTCAACCTCGTTAAAAAATGAAACTGGATGAAACGAGGATAGTTTTGTTCCTGTGTCAACCTCGTTAAAAAATGAAACAGGGTGCTGCGAGGATAGTTTTTTCCTGTATCAACCTCGTTAAAAAATAAAATAGGTTGTCGTGAGGAAAGTTCCTTTTACTGTGTCAACCTCGTTAAAAAATGAATCAGTGAGTGTGAGGAAAGTTCCTTTTACTGTGTCAACCTCATTAAAAAATGAATCAGTGTGTTTGAGGAAAGTTCCTTTTACTGTGTCAACCTCATTAAAAAATGAATCAGTGAGTGCGAGGATAGTTTTTTCCTGTATTGACCTCGTTAAAAAATGAAATAGGATGTTATGAGGACAGTTCTTTTCCTGTGTCAACCTCATTAAAAAATGAAACTGGATGCTGCGAGGATAGTTTTTTCCTGTATCAACCTCGTTAAAAATGAAACAGGCTAGCATGAGGATAGTTCTTTTACTAAGTCAACCTCATTAAAAAATGAATCAGGTAGATTTTAGGATATGTAGGTAGATTGTAGAAAGTAGGGTTTTGAGGATAGTTCCTGTTACTGAGTCAACCTCATTAAAAAATGAATCAGGTTTGAGGATAGTTCTTTTCCTGTGTCAACCTCACTAAAAAATGAAACATCTCCCACACGTCTTTCCAAGATCTTGAAAGTAAAGCTTCATTCCATCCACCTCATTGAATGCAATGAAGCTTGGGGGGCATGTACCTCGTTTTGCGTCATTATGCTGGGGGCATGTGAACTTATAACAAGCATAGTTTTTCGTTTCAAGCTTGCGTAAACATGAAACCGAATCCGAGCATAGTTCTTTTCCTGTGTCAAGCTCGTTAAAAAATGAAACAAATCCTCCTTCAGTTTTGAGTCGAGTGTTTGGCTAGACCTCATAAATGTTAATTTAGGTTAGTTATTTCAGTTTTTTGCATAATTTTCTTACAGTTTTAGGTCGAGTCTTTCAAATGACCTCGTAACTCAACCTTCATTTCATCCAACTGGTTGAATGAAATGAAGCTGGGGGGCATGAGCTCTAGCAGTTACGCTTAGGGGGCATCAAGCACAGTTTTCTCTCTGTTTCAAGCTTGTGAAAAAATGAAACTACTCATGAAGCATAGTTTTCCTCCGTTTCAAGCTTTTGTAAAAATGAAACCTATCTCGAGTCAATTTTAGTTATTTCCAAGACTCGTTAAACTCATGAAAATCCCGAGATTATTTCGCTATATTTCATTCTCGTAAAAAAAATGAAAATGCCGAGTTGTTTCCGTCGTTTCCTGCTCGTAAATTAAATTGAAAGTCGGCCATATGAGTACATTTTTTATCATTTTTTCAAACTCATTAAAACTTACGAAAAAATGAAAACCATGAGTACATTTTTATCATTTTTTCGAACTCGTTAAAACTTACGAAAAAGTGAAACCTTGGAGTTCTCTTTTAAGCCCGTTTCAGAATCCTAAAATATGAAAAGATTTCCGAGCATTTCTTTTACACTCGTTAAAATGGAATTAAAATACGGTCCTCTTATAGCTCTTTTATGACCGTAAAGACATGAAAAGATTGCCGGGTTTTTGTCGTTTCAAACTCGATACTGGAAATAAAACGACGTGCCCTTGATCGCTTTTTACTTTTCAGGTCAGAGGCACTAATCATGAAAGTAATCCTTGGTCGCAAGACTAAGTGGTTCTCTCAAGTATTATTTTATACTTTTTCGGGCTTGGGAGACACAACTTTACGAAAAAGTTCAACCTGCAGTCTTCTTAAGTTTTTTCAGACTCTCTAAAAATGAAAAAACACCGAGTTTCTCCTATACTGGACTCGTTAAAATTTCATAGTAAAGGACATGTTCGATTACAAACAGGAACGGACCACTCCTTCTGAGGGTTCGAATCTAAACTAAGTTGGACTCATCCGAAGAGTGGGCTTATAATCAAGCATATGTTATCCTCCTCAAGCTTGTAAAAAATAAAGAGGTACTTGCCAGAAATGGTGGGGGAAAAGAGAGAAAAATGAGCCTATTTGTTATCCTTTGTCTCAGAAGAAGCCCTATTACCACTCTTGAAGATGACACCTTGCATTCACCTGGGTTGGGAAATCCTTTGCCTCACAGTTGATCAAACCACATTGAAAGTTTTCAGCCGGGTATTAACTTTGGGTCAAATGTCACCAAGCCATTTGTCGTGTCGTTATGTGTTCAAGAGGTCTCTACAATAAACATTCATCTGCAAAATACATGTCATCCATCTTGACCATCCTTGAGTCAATCCTTACAGCTACATTTCTTCAACTTGATCTATGATTTCGTGTTGTGGGCTTGCCTGCAACGGGTCACTTTCTATCGACGTCAACAAATTATCTAGAAAGAGGACCTAGGAATCATCAGTACCTTGAAGTCTGCATGCATCAATGGTAGGTTTCTCGCCTTTGACGACAATTTACATCATTGACTTTCGATCAAAGGATTCCGTGAAATGTTCGACATCAACTCATTCATTCACATCTCATGGATTGTACTGGGTACTTTGAGAACCATTGACATCACTGGTGGTCTCTCTCACGCTTGTTCAGAATTTACATCATTGAATGGTAATCAAGTGGTTTCTACCATGTTCGACATCAACTCATTTATTCGCATGGATAGAATCGTACTTGTTCAGGAAGTAGAAATCAAGACCCTGGATCTAGTTTCCACCATCGAGGCTGCGAGGAGTTTTGTATTCATTATATAGTAGACCAACTATAAACGGATGGCTGCGTCCATACTGTGTCTACAAAAGTCTATGATTATGATGTACTGCAAAATCATTCCTGTATCAGAGCAGTAGATAGTTTGTTAGTTAAAGTTTTCAATCTGAGTATGGGAATGCCTACCTCAGCGATGATATGATCTTATATATGTATTTTGTGTTGAATACTTACAGGTTCCGGGCTCTCCACAAGATAATCCTTGAAATGATAAAGTACTTCACCCTTCCTAGATGATATGAAACCGTTATCTACTACAGGCTTCGCACTTTAGGGGGCAATCTGTTACACTAAAACTTGTCACCATGACTATTTGCAGTTAGTATGGCTCCATCAACTGTCATACTATCCTCCTTGGCAAGTCTCATACCTCTTCTCTTGATGTCAAACTCCAAGAAAGAGAGAAAGTCTTTAAAAATCTATATATCTCTGGGTACGCAGTTTCTCTTAGCCTTACCTGCGTGTATGCACCCCAAGTTCACAATACCTGCGTACTTGTACGCTCTGTCTGTAAAGGGGAGGGTGCGTACTCCTGTAAAGGTCAAAAGGCGCAAGTTTCACTCTAAAAAAGTTACTTGTAGTCATTTCTAGAGCATTCTAGAAGCTTGTTTGACGTGTATGGAGCGCCTCCAGATGGTTCATGTATCCCTATCAAAGAGGAACTTTTCCCATCAAGAGGGGAGCTATCCCATCCAAAGAGGGGCTTATCCCATTGATGGTGGACCTGAATAACTTCCTCTAGAGCACTATAAATACAGGCATTGGGCCAGAGGGAGGGGAGGTTGAAAGCTGAACATTCCTAAGGGTAGATGCTGCTGGAATTAGGACTTCCTTGTAGAAGCTTGTGAGGAGAGATTACCATCTTTACTTGTTTCCATTGGGAGGTGGGTGAGCTGATCAGAGTAAGGGAGAACTCTTGTGGACCGTGGGAGGAGCTTGCACAACACCAAGGCTCAGGTTGTAATGGTTCCTTTTGTTACCTTTTAATACAAATTAGTCCATTCTTCTCAACAATTTCTTATTAATGAGTTGTTTCATATACTCCTTGGTCTATATGTTAAATATGTTTTATCTTATATGATATTCAGGTGCTATTTAATCGTTTGATTGTTGGTGAATGCAGGTTTCGAAGGGAAGGAAGAGCTCATCCGGATCAACAGAGCTGGACTACTACAACAACGTTGGATTATAGGTAGGATCTAAACACTTGATTTCTCATATTGTAAAAGCATATTTAGAGAAGGATTGCTCTTATTTGTCTTGTTTGTCATTAGAAAGTCTTAGGCTTTCTAGGAAGGTCGGTTGTGTCCGCACTAACGACTCTTTCCGCGTGACACTCAGGAGAATTGATGCGCCTCTGAAGTGACCTTGGGAGAATCAAGTTTTCTCCTAAATTGGTCAGCCAAATGACTTTCCTGATAATTAAAATGATAACTAGACACAAAGCGCTTTCCAATGAGCTATCATGAGCTCAATTTGGAGTTTAGGAAGGCATTGAAAGGTTGAATGTAACAACACTCTGCCTTTAGGTAGCCTCATTTGGCACATTTTGACCAGTCTTGGGAGATTTGATTTTTGATAGGGAAAATGAACTCCAAATTGAAAACTTCCAATTGGGTTGGAAATTAGACTCAAAGAAATTTCCAACGAGCTATCTTGTGCCCAATTTGGACACCGGTAAGGCCTCCAAAAGTATCCTGCAAATAGCGCTATGCACAGGCTCTATGTGACGCCCCTCAAGCCCAATGCGTCGCGCCTTCCCTGTGCGTCGTGCTACCTGGCGCGCGCTTTTTCTAGGGAGCTCCAAACTACAAAATTTTTATATTTTTTGGATTTGGCATGAAAAAACATGACTGCTGGTGCATGGCCAAGAAGTTTGGGAAAGTTTTGAGTCCCTAGGAGGTCAAAAACACTCAAAAAATTACCTCTTTGCCCCTATTTTGACACAATGAAATCTTGGGAAATTGAAGTTTTGGAGGGGCAAATGACATCCAAATTCAGAAATTCCACTTGGGTTCGAAAGTACATAGGCAGGGCTTTCCGACAGGCACACTTGGGCTCAATTTTAACTTCAGGAAGGGCCTCAAACTCAACCTCAAAGTGGCGGGATGCACAGAGAAATTGGCGCGACACACAAAGGAGTTTTACTCAATTTTTCACCTTCCAACTCAGAAATTCAGCCAGTTTGACTAGTTTTGCTTTGTGATGTAATTTTTTATTTAACTTGATGTAATTGGATAAACATGATGTAATTTTGGCGCTTATTTACTTGTTCTAGAAGATTCATTCACCAAAAGGTGAAATGTGAGTGAATGAATCAGTTTTCTAGCATATAGGGGTAAGTTGTTTGACTACCTAGTTTTTAGTTCCTTGTTTAGAATTGGTTGAAATAGCTCCTAGAATTATGAGCTCGACCCCTAGAGGCAAGGGAATCGGTTGGGCTAGTCTATATCATGTAATTCCTAAGTCATTTCCAAGGTTGGACACTTGGGATTGCTTTGGCGTATCATTGTACATTCTATCTCTGCATTTTTGGCTAAGGAAAGACCACGGTTTTGCAGCACTGTTTGGGATCCATGTGGCTTTATGTTTTGATGGTGTTCTTCTCTACATAATTGTAAGTTAATTAGTGTTATGTGTATCATTTTTCTATCTCTTCTTCTGAATTTGAACAAATGAGTGATTAAGGTGGAATCCATTAATTGTTATGCTCTGCCTTTGAATTTGTTTAAATTTCCATGTTTTCATCTATTTAAGGAGAATTGAGACTCTCTTGATCTCCTTAGCTCCTCACCAGTCTGATCTATTCATTCACTCAACTTAAAGCATCAAAATGATTACCTTCCTTACCCCAATCAGAACTCTGCAGAATCTCTGCCTCATCCCGACCACAATTTTCCTTTCCCTATTTCCAACACAAACCCCCAAAAAACTCAAAACAAAACCTTGTACTTCATACCTAGCCTAAAATTAGCTTTTATTTCAGTTGTCTCAAGCCCTATCTCTTGTCTTTTGCCGAGATCAACCCGGAGATAGCCCTCTCCTGTCCTCATAGGGCTAGCTATGAGGCTGAGCGTGGTTTGATGTGGACCTAGAACCTTTTCTTTTCAGCCTGAGGAAAATCTAGGCTCTAACATAATGGCGACCGTATTGGGGAAGAAAATGGTTTGCTTGTTGATTTCATTTGTTTTATAAGTTATAGACGGAGCCCGAAGTTATGCCACGTAGCCTTTGAAATGCTTTTGCTTTGCATTAGCGGAAGTAGATAAACGTTGCTTCAGTCAATCTTCAGTCTAGCTTGTAAACGTGACATCTAACTTGTTAATTTCCCCAGTACATGTATCAAGTTCAGATCTGATGGTTGATGGTGAATAATGATCAAACATCGGAAGGATGAAATAATTCACCTGGCGACTTCATTCACTGAAAAATCTAGAGATCAATGCTTCATGGTGACTCCATTGTAAGAAGATTCGTAGCTTTAAGGTTTTCAAGATGGATCGAGTTGCAAGAGGATATGCTCCCATGAGTCAAGATCACATCCTAGGTTTTCCAAATAAAATGCTCAAGGTAGATTGGTCAAAGAATTTTACTATGTTCAGAAATGTGGAAGGTAATGATGTTGCTCTTCATCTGGTGAAATTTCACATTCATGTGCATAAATTAAAGATCACTTTTCCTGAAGACTATTTAATGAAAATGTTTATGGCTACTTTGTTCATGCAATATTCTTTTAAAGGTATAAAGAAACATATCCATCCTTGGCTTTAGTTCAGGACTGTTGTAGCCATGTTCATAGTTTTATTGAAAATCTTGAGAAATTTTATGAAGATGATAATTTCATGGATGATGAGATCATGGAAGCCCTGTACGAAAATCCATTTCAGCAGCATAAAGACGAACATGAAAATTTGCAGCAGGATCAAGATCTTAATACGGTCGAAGATGAAGGAATTTTGCATCTTGACAGCCAATAGGAATTACATGAAATAGATCAGCAGTATGAGGAAAATTTGTAAACTCCTTCACTTGAAATTAATGAAGACAATCATTGTTTGAGAAAAAAAAAACAAAAAGTATTATCTCCTCTATCTAAAGACGAGATAGATCAACTCTTGAACACCATGTTCCAGCTCAAGTTAATGCAGATCTGCAGTGTGCACATGGTCAAGAAGGTGATGGTGGAACTTCTTCCTTTTCTGAAAAGGATGATAGTCCTGTAAGCAAATTTATAGATCAGTAGGTTGACGATGTCCATAGAGCTGAAAGTGATGAAAGAAAAAGTGTCATTTCAGATTTGATGGACATAAAATATGATATGAAGGAAAATGATGTTCCAATCTCAGATAATGGGGATGATAAATTAGATTGAAAGACAGATTGTGATGAGGAAAAAGAAAGTGGCATGGTTGAGGCTGCCTCAAATGGAGAAAATATAGTTATAGACCTAATTACCCCCATCTCACCATAACTAGATCTTCATGAGGAGGTAGCTCATTCCCTCTATGACAAACAAGACGAGATCTTCGCTCAAGTAAGTAAAGAGGTTTCTCTTGATGAATTTGTGGTAGATGATATAAATTATATTGTTGGGTTTCACAAATCATTTGAAGTTTCTTTTCTCATGATTGATGAATGTAAAGACAATTTGGCTGTCATATCATATGAAGATGATCTACAATATATTCAGACTTCAAAAAACCAGACCATTCAGGATTCCCTTTCAGATTCTTCTTCATATGTCTCATGTTTTGAAGTGTTCTTTGAAGAGGAAATTTTCTCATCTACTTGTTCAGAATTTTTTGAGGACCATGACCATACTTTTTCTGAAGTACATTATGAAGGAAGATCATAATCAAAAGAAAAAGACATCTTGTTTTCTCAGCAGGAGGTGGCAATGGAAAATCTTCATGTTTTTCATGATCCAATGGCAAATTTGTTGCAGTCAGCAGTGAAGGTGATTATTGCAGTATTCAGTGATGAAGGAGATCATGGTCAACTATGTTTTTGGATGCCCAGTTACTAGTATCAATTGTTGACCAGAAGATCTGATCGGAAGAATCAGTCAAGAGTCCATCTTCTTGATTGGTTACATTGGTATTTTGATATAGTTTTCTGATATATTTTCTTGTAAGAAATAGAGGTGTTCAAGTACTGACACCAAGCTTTACGTTTTAAGTTCAAGTCTTAGTATTTTGAGTTAGTTTGTTAGAGTCAAGTTTTTTCAGTCCTTTCAGTATTGCATCGAGTTAGTTTGAGTTAGGTTTTAGTCAATAAATGAGTCAAAGTCTTGTGTTGTTTGTCGCGATAATGAATCCATAGCCCAATGGACGAAGGCATTGGTCTACTCTCCCAAAGATCCGACGTTCTTGGCACCTCCAAGGAGCTACCATCCCCATTGAAGCCAATGTTCGTGTAAATCTTTCTAGCGTTCCCCTAGTGATCAAACATTCTCTTACAAAGTGATTTTAAAGTGTCAAGGTTAAATTTTATCATTTCAGTGAGTCTTCAAGTAAAATTTGGTCACTAGGCATTAGGTCTAGGGTTTTCTTTCACTCCTTTCAAAGTTGTCGAAATTTCGGTCTATGTAACTATTTAGCTGAGTCTACCATCACTCAGAGGGTTTTCATCATCACACCAAGTTCCGCTGGGTCATTTTATGCCTTGTTCATGCTTCAATTGTGCCTAGGTAAGGTCATTTCCCTCTCCTAGGGTTTTGAAGGAAATTTCTCTTGGATGGTCAAATCATCAGAAAAACTTGTATCCTGATGTTCATACACCTTCCTCTATCCTTAATTTACCTTATTAAACACTTCCCATCATTGAGATCTCCCAAATTGCTCATTTTCACAGAAACCGTAGTTTCTTGCTACAACTTGGCAATGTTTTAGGCTAGGGTTGTGTTTTGCCCTTTTGCACCACTTCCCCTGACTCAATTTCTGAAATTACACTTTCCCCTACTTCCTAACATCCCTGCCTACTTCCCAAAGTTTCCTCAAGAATTTAGAAGCTTCCTATCACCTTAATTTTTGCTTCATTTCGACAAATCTCTTGTTCCACACATTGGGGTAGGTTTCACTCAAATGATGTTTTTGAGCAAGAAAAGATGAATTTTGGAAAACTGAGAGAGGTTTTTGTGCACAAAAGGCCAAGGAAGAAACATCTCCTCCACATTTTACACAGGTGTCATGGTTTTAGAGAAATGTCAAAAATACAATTGCCTCGGGAGAATTGATGCACCTCTGAAGTGACCTTGGTAAAATCAATTTTTCTTCTATATTGGTCAACCAAATAACTTTTTCGATGCATAAAATGATAAATAGACGCAACGATCTTTCCAATGAGCTATCATTAGCTTAATTTGGAGTTTAGGAAGGCATTTGAAAGTTGATTGTGACAGCACTCTGCCTTTAGGCAGCCTCATTTGGAACATTTTGACCAATCTTGGGAGATTTAACTTTTGGTAGGGAAAATTAACTCCAAATTGAAAAATTTTAGTTGGGTTGGAAGGTAGACTCAAATACCTTTCCAACGCGCTATCCTTTGCTCAATTTAAACACTATGCAGGCCTCCAAAAGTCTCATGACAAAAGCGCTACGCACAAGCTCTATCCGCCGCGCCTCGCCTTCCCTGTGCATTGTGCCACCTGGCACGCGCTTTTGCTAGGGAGCTCCAAAATGCAAAAAGTTTATATTTTGGATTTAGCATGAAAAATCATGACTGCTGGTGCATGGCCAACAATTTCGGGCAAGTTTTGAGTCCCCAGGAGGTTAAAAACACTCAAAAAATGACCTCTTTGCCCCTATTTTGACACACGGAAAGCAGTCTTGGGAGATTGAAGTTTTGGAGGGGCAAATGACATCCAAATTCAGAAATTCCACTTGGGTTGGAAAGCACACAGGAAGGGATTTCTAGAAATAACACTTGCGCTCAATTTTGACTGCATGAAGTGCCTTAAACTCAGCCTCAAATTGGTGCAATGCACAGAGAAATTGGTGCGGTGCAGAGAGGATTTTTGCTCAATTTTTCACCTTCCAGCTCAGAAATTCAGCCAGTTTGACTAGTTTTGCTTTGTGATGTAATTTTTTATCTAACTTGATATAATTGGATAAACATGATGTAATTTTAGCACTTATTTACTTGTTCTAGAATATTCATTCACCAAAAGGTGAAATGTGAGTGAATGAATCAGTTTCCTAGCATATAGGGGTAAGTTGTTTGACTACCTAGTTTTCAGTTCCTTGTTTAGAATTGGTTGAAACAGCTCCTAGAATTATGATCTCGACCCCTAGAGCCAAGGGAATGGGTTGGGCTAGTCTATATCATGTAATTCCTAAGTCATTTTCAGGGTTGGACACTTGGGATTGCTTTGGCATATCATTGTACATTCTATCTCTGCATTTTTGGCTAAGGAAAGACTAGGGTTTTGCAGCACTGTTTGGGATCCATGTGGCTTTATGTTTTGATGGTTTTCTTCTCTAATTAATTTAAGGCTCATTAGTGTTATGTGTATCATTTTCGTATCTCTGCTTCTGACTTTGAACAAATGAGTGATTCAGGTGGAATCCATTAACTGTTAAGCTCTTCCTTTGAATTTGTTTAAATTTCCATGTTTTATTCTGTTTAAGGATAATTCCTGAGACTCCCTTGCTCTCCTTAGCTCCTCACAAATATGATCTATTCATTCACTCAATTTAAAGCATCAAAATGATTGCCTTCCTTGCCCCAATCAGAACTCTGCAAAAACTGTGCCTCATCCCTGAGCCCAATTTTCCTTTCCATGTTTCCAACACAAAACCCCGAGAAAACTCAAAACAAACCCTTGTACTTCATACCTAGCCTAAAATTAGCTTTTATTTCAGTCATCTCGAGCCTTATCGCTTGTTTTTTCTGAGATCGACTAGGAGAGAGCCCTCTCCTATCCTAGTAGGGCTAGCTACGAGGCTGAGCATGGTTTGATGTGGACCTAGAACGTTGTCTTTTTAGCCTGAGGCAAATCGAGGCTCTAACACCCCCTCCCATGTATATATTTTTATGACTGTTGTTTACAATATCACACATTATTGAATATTAGATAATTGAATAATTGACCATAAATGAAGTAAAGTAAATTTATTTTTGCTACATAATTAAAGAGGAAGAACACTTTTAGAATAACTAAGTGTTGGAAGTAGGCGTAATCTGGATAAAAGTAATTTTGAAAAGGTGAAATTTTGTTAGTGTCACACAATGCCCATGGTGGACTTATGTCACACAAACGTGGGACCATAATAGGTGGTATCAGAGCCTGTTTTGAAGAAAGTGGGTGTTGATAGAGGTTGAAATATCTTCCCACTCGATGAACAGGTGGGATGAGAATTGTGTTCAGGCAAGACTGAGTTGATTTGAAGTGTTGAAGTTTGGTAGAGATAGATGCATCTAAGGGTTAGGATTGAGCTAAACAAATTGGGTAATTGGAGGTATGATTGCCATGAAAATTTAGGGGAATAGGTCGAAGTATAAGTGTTGATTTGTGGTTGTAGTGTGACATGACAATTTCACAATGGCATAGGCTTGAGTCAATGGTCAAGTTAAATGATGACATCTTGGATAGAGTGTTGTCAGAGACTCATACAAACCTTGTATGGGTTGAAATGAATTAAGGAAGATAGGTTGGTGATTCAGGTTGAACTTTAAGTTTAGGAGGATGAAGTTAAAGGAGAGATTCTTTGACTTAGATGGGTAGCTAGGCACAATGAAGTTGATGATTACGATTAAGGAGAAGTTGGGATATATGAAGAAGCAAGTGTTGCAGAAGTGCTAACAAAATAGGAGGAGCTTGGTGCGATATAACTTGTGCAGGTTCAATTACATTCATGCAAAATTCAATCATTGAAGGAAGGAGGCACTCACATGGAGTTACTTCATCAAAATTCAAGTATTGTTGTAACTTGTGTTTCATTGGAATTCTTAGAAGATGGGACATATGAAAATACAAGTGAAGGAGGCATTTTTTTCCAATGCGATGGAAAGACTTTCGATGGATGATTAGGGTGACACCCGGTGTAGTTGGGCAGCAACATTGTTTGTTGCAAGACTCGTTAGGGAAATTTGCAATCTTGGGGAAGAAAGTGAAAATTCTTGTGATAAGGGTGGAACATACTAAACTTTGTAATGGGTGAGTCATGCTTAGTCAAACAAATAATTGGCTAAGTGTCGAGCATGACTCACAGGCGAAAATAAGTAATGGAACATTGAACTGAAGTGAAGGAAATATGATACACAATTCGATGGACTTGTTCACTATCATTTCGTTGGAATGAAGAGGCAATATTGGTGAACCATTACTAGGGGAGATAAAAATGAAGAAAGGGACCTGAAATAATGACATGAGGGTAGGGAGACCGAGGGCGCTAACTTGAAAAGACACAAGGACGTGATGACTAAAGTTGTGTTGGGTCTGCTGAAGTTGACGAGTTGGGAAATAAAAGTCGTGGGCATCGAGTTGAAGAAGAAAGGCACATATCAGAATTCGTATAGAGACATCAAGTGAGAGAATTGTATAGATGTCATATATTGGCATCAAGGAGGGGTGTCAAAGCAAGGACGTTTAGTGGATGGACTTGTCAATGTGACATGAATATATTTTGTAGATAGACCGATGGGGATGTCGAGAAATTTCAAACAATAAGGCCATTGTTGTTTTTGGAGGAGACATTAGAAACCTATGAGAGTCTTCATACAATGAAGAGGGAAAAGGTAACATGTGATGGAATTTGTGACCGAGACAAGTGTGCTTGTTGAAGTGTCTGATGAGGATGCTTCAAAGTAGCTTATGACGACTCGAGAGAATTGCATCTAATGAATACTTCATATGATGGTGGTCTTGGAATATCTGGTTCATTGAGGAGCTAAGCTTAGTTTTGAGGTTTTAATTTTATGCAATATGCAATGCATACATTGGGCACAATATGGGATGTGTTCATGAGGAGTGAATTTACGGATGCAATAGAGATGAGACACCTTAGAGGTGGATGAAGGTTGTGGCGCGAAAGGTGCATTGGTGGGAGAACTTTTCCATGGGTTGATTTTGTTGAGACTTAGCCCTTTTTTATGGAGATGGAGGTTGTTAGTCTATGGCCATGGGCACCACATGGCAAAATACGATGAGGAAAGTGGAGACTTTCCCCTTTACAACATTGATGGAAAGCATATTGCAGATGAGATGGAGATTTCTTCATGGAGATGGATATAACACATTGATCGCTCAAGACATGAAGAGTTCTTGATCAGGTTGGGGAGGTCATGGAATGTTGAAGAAAAGACCAACAAAGGCATGAGGAGGTGTATTCTCATGGACTTGGATGATGGTTTGACTGGCCATCCAACTAGTTTGATTCATGGGGCAGCCAAGTGGATGGATGCATTGTCGAGTTATGTTGGAGTATGGTAGAAGTAGTTCACATGGTGATGACATGCAGTGGATTTCCACGATAGGAGTTAGAATAGAAGCATGCAGTTGAGTTGTAGGTAGCAGTCTTCCATGATTTTGCTAGAAATTAATTAACAGAGTAATCAAATACACAAAACATTGTGGAAACACAAATACATAAATGCATAAAACAAGAGAGACATAGATATCCATGGTTCACCCAATTTAGGCTCGGTCCAAGGAGAAACAACCAGTGCTTCCTTTTATATTATCCAGGAAATTGAAGAGATAAAATCTACAGTAGATTTATTGTTATTTCCTCTTCGCTCTCACACATCCTCTCTGTCTCTCTCTCACTCAGAATAATCATACATAACTGCAATATAATTCCCTCACATAAATTGAGGATGGACTTCTAGGGAATAAAAACCTAAATTAACATCACTTCTATCATCTTATCCTCCAACTAATGAATGAACGAGATGGACTATGACATTACAATATTTTACAATGAAATTTTTCATCTATTTTTAGTTTTGGGGGATTTCTCCCCAAACCCCTACTGGGGGGGCTAATAAAAGTCATCATCACCCCCCCCTGGACCCCCATGGCATCCATTAAATAGGTGGCATTGCCACCCTGTTAAGAATATGGATCTAGCATGACTGAAACAAAAACCTATGAACAATTAGGAAGATAATCAAGATCCACACCCACCAGTATCCCACTTGGCGACATATTATAACAACTCCACCGCTACTTCACTTGTTGCACAATGCTTCCACTTTGGACCTGGTTGTTTCTCTTCAACGTCGTACTTGACAAGTAATTAAAACTGAGCATAATCTCAATTTCTCCTTGGTTAAAACTTTTGCTAAAATATTTGTAGGATTATGGATAGTGTATATTTTCCAGCTTCAACTGTCCATCTTCCAACACTGACCATATGAAATGGTACTTTAGATGTATATGTTCAATCTTGGAATGAAATGTTGACTTCTTTGCAAGATTAATGGCACTCTTTCTACCATTGTGTATCCTACCCATCTCCTGCTTCTCGTCGAACTCATTTGTAAACATTTGTAGCCAAATCATTCTTTACTAGCCTCTATAACAACAACATACTCTACTTCCACTGTTGAAAGTGCAACAATGTTTTGCAACTTTGAAACCCAATCGAGAGTTGTTACATGTACAATAAACACATACTGTGTGGTTCTCCTTTTATTATCTCTATCGCTTGCATATCTACATCAAAATATCCCTGTAGAGCATTTTTCGATCCACCAAACCATAATTCTTAATTTGTGGTACCTATTAAATACCTGACAGTCCACTTCACTACCATTTAATTCTATTTTCCTGGATTATTCATATACCTGGTTACTACTCCCACTACATATACAATATCAGGACTTGTGCAGACAATTGCAAACATTAAGCTTCCAACTACTGATGCATATGGAACTTTACTCATATAATCCATATCTTCTTGGGTCTTAGGACACATCTCCTTAGTTTGAAATTTCTAGCCAAAGGTGTTTTGTATGTTGTATATTAGATATTTCCAACACCTTTTTTATATACTCATTGTGTGACGATGTTAATTTGTCATTTTTCCTATCCCTAATTATTCTCATACCAAGGGTTTGTTTTTTGGCACCCAAATACTTCATTGCCAATTTTATTTTGAGCACATTTAGTTCCTGCATGTTAGACCCTACAACAAGCATGTCATCCACATAAAATAACAATATAATATACTTTCCATCATTTTTCTTTTTAAGGTAAACACAATGGTTTGAGTGCCATCTAGTATAACATTGTTCGGATGTAAGCCTATGAAATTTTAGGTATCACTGGCTTGGAGACTGTGTCAATCCATACAATCTCTTCTTCAATTTTCACACTAATTTCTCCTTTCCGTTGAATTCATACCCTTGTCGCTCCCACATATATATTTCATCCTCCAAATCCTCATGGAGGAAGGTCTTCTTTACATCTAACTTCTCAAGATGGAAATCTTCTCTTGCCACTAAACTTAAAACAGTTCTAATTGAAGTCATTTTAACAACAGGAGAAAAATTTTCATCGAAGTTTATACATTTTGTTTATGAAGACCCCTTCACCACAGCTCTAGCCTTATACCTTTGTTTTCCTCGATATTCTTCCTTCAACTTGTAAACTCATTTATTCTACAATGTTGTTTTACCTGTAAAAAACTTGACTAAGTCCCAAGTTTGGTTATGGATCAAGGAGTACATCTCTCCTTCCATGGCTTTCTCCCACTTCTTCCTAGTTTCTATTTTCATTCTTCTTCATATCTTTCTAGTTCACCAGAATTAGTCAATAACACATAATATAAGGAAGAAGAGTATCATTCAAGGGATCTACTTATCTTAGTAGATCTTGTATCACAACTTTCAATTGTTTGAGGTGTCTCTTCCTATTGTGGTTGTTGGTGTTGTTGTTGTGGGTGATGATCATTATGATTTTTATTCACCTCTACTTTTTTTGTGATCTCGTCAAGCACTGCATATTCTTTGTTTTACTTTTCCTCTTTCTTTTCCTACATCTAATCCAATATACGAGACCTTTTCATTGAATATGACATCTCTTCTCCTAATGATTCTGTGATTTTCATAACCATATAATAGATAAAGAAAAAAAATTTCACCATATCCAATAAAAGTACATTTCTTTGATTTTTCCTTGAGATTTGTTCTATTTTCTTTATTAACGTGGACGAAGGCTTCACAACTAAAAGTCTTTAAAAAGCAATAGTTTACCTTTTTACCTATCCATGCCTCCTTTGGAATACCACCATTGAAGGACCTTAAATGCCCTCTATTTATTAGATAATGAGCAGTATCTACAACATATGCCCAAATTTGTAAGGTAAATCTTGCATGCAACCTCATTCACCTTGTATGCTCCATGATTGTCTTATTCATCCTTTCTGACACACCATTTTCCTCTAGCATTCTTGGAACTGTCTTCTCACTATGAATTCCATGTTATGAATAGTAGTTACCAAACTATTTCTTGTAATATGCACCTCCATTGTCTGATGTGAGCCACTTCAACTTATTTCTTGTCTCATTCTCAACCAAAGATTTCCATTTATCAAAAGTATCAAATACATCACATTTATTTTGAATAGAATAAATCTAGGTTTTCTAGTTGCATCATCAATAAAAGTAACATAATAGTGAGAGCCACAAAGAGATGATACTTGTTTTGGTCCCCATGCATTTGTATGGACAAAATATAATTTTTTATTTCTTCTTTTCCTTCCCAACTCTAATGAATATGACTCTCTTCTTTAGAGTTTGCAAATTTCTGTGGGGTTGATTTAGAATCTAAGATGTCGGAAATTCCATAATAGTCATTTTTTAATGTCAACATTTCGAGTCTATACCAAGACTCATCGTCAAGAGAAAGGTTGAGGAGTAACAGAAGAAAAATAGAGTAATAATAGAGAACAATTAGTATAATGGGCTGACAATGAGAGATGAAACCTAATAAAATGAAACCTTAATTTTTTTTATTAATGATATAATAATGTATTATTAATTTCTTTTGCATCAATTTGATGTAATTAAATTAATATTTTGTATTATAATGTTTCTATATGAGTATTATTAAAATACCTTAATCTACTAAATATATTAATAACCATTATAGTATGTTAATATATTTAATAATCGATCATGAAATAATGTCTTTTATTTATTTTAAATTCGAAGTTATGATGTATTAATTTTTTTATTAATGTTATAGTACTATATCATTAATTTATTTAATTTAATTTAATTTAATTTAATTAAATAAATTTTTTATCATAATGCTTTTTACATAAATATCAATTCAAGTAATTTCATCTATTAAATCTATTAAGATCTATAAATAACCACTATAATATGTTAATATATTTAATAATTGATTAAATTTATTTTAATTAATATGACTTTTAACATGTTTTAGTTTATTTAATAATTGATTAAATATATTTATATTAATATGTATTTTAACTCGTTTTACTTTAATAAATGGCTGAAATGTTGATTAATATGTCTTATATGCCCTTTAAATATATTTAAAATTAATATATCTTCATTAACTTACTAGATTTAATAGCTAATAATATTAAAGCTAGTAAGTTAATTAAAATATATTAATTTTAAATATATTTAATTACTATTTAAATATTTAAATATACTTAAATCTACTTTCCAATATATTAATATTTTTAAAATAAAAATTAATTAAATATATTTAAAGGCCATATAATCATTTTATTAAAACTAAAATAAGTTAAAAGACATATTAATTCAAATATATTAAATCAATTATTAAATATATTGTTATTTATAAATATTAATATATTTAATCAATTAAAGTATTTAAATTGATATTTATATAAGAAACATTTTAATCACAACTTAATTTAATCATCCTGATCGGGATGTGGGTCGACAGTGGGGACAAGTTGGATGTAGTTATGACTCGTACCTTGATAATTAGTATTATCATCCCCCACATGTTCAAGGAAAGGGCCGCAGTGACCTTTGGCATGAATGCATACGGGGGAGGTGGGAAAGGTGGTGGGATTGGAGGTAAGACAGGGCATATAGATGGGAGAGGTAACTCGACGCGCAATGTTGAAGAGTTAGCTTGTGGAGAAGGGTGACATTGCAGTGCTATAGGAGGATGTTGGAATGTGAAGAACCAAGCTCGATGACGAACGCTTGCGGACTTCAGGTATGTAATTCGACTCTGCTCCAGCACTGTAATTATGTTCTGGTTGGGGTTTTGCTGGGGGAAAAGGAGGGTAATTATTAAGAGAGCCTAGGGGTAGGAAATTGATGGTAGAAATGGGGAAGGAAATTGCTTACTCTTGCCTGGTTTTGCATACATACCTTTTGCCAAATGGGTAATACCAATGATTATTAGGGTGGAAATTGCATAATGTTGGATTGGGAAGCTCCTCGCTCCTTAAACAAGGTCTATGGGGAGTTTGATTGTGGCAAGAAAATGCATGAGGGGATGACAAAGGTAGAAGGGGGTAGGGGAAGCAGCTGGTAGGAGGCTTGAGGCGCAGCGATTCCCGTTGCCTACAAAGGAATCGTTGGGCCATCTAGAACCCCTACCGAAATGATGGCAAGCCCAAAAACGCTTGGTGGAATCCCAGTTGGGTGGAATCGAGAGGAAAACCCACTAATCCTTAGGTAGAGGGGGAAAAGAACTTGATCTACGACAAGAAAATTGCAAGAGGCAAGGGTGGTTTGAGATCCCAGCTTGGGCATGGACTAACTGACCTACATGCAAACGTTAGTAAGGCAGAGGGGCAGGAGGGCATAACATGGGGTATGGGATATGGACATCCCAATTGGAGGCTACTGGGTTCGGTCCACCCCATCCTGAATATGGTTAGAATTGATAGAGAGACGAAGCAGGGAAAGACATATTACACTACAAACAACACCTAGAACAAAGCCACTAGTGGGTGGCATATATTTGAAATTTTGTCTTTTAATTTAACTAATTTTCGATGTCACTAGTGTTTTGGAAAGCTAGTGATGGCTTGTGCAGTGAGAGGCTGTGGGCATGGTAGGAGAGGCCTAACACCAAGGAAAGACAAGGAGTCGAGCTCTTCGGAACCACTCAGGGATAGGAAGTCAATAGAACATCTCATCACTGAAGCAGCGAAGGCTTACCGAGAGGGGATAGATGATGGAATCTAAAAATTCATGGAACAATGGGAAAGGTAGGTGAAACATGGCAGTGAGTTAGAGGAAGAAATGGATAATTCGAGGACCTTACTCCCGGATCTGGGTAATACCCGCAGAAGAATTACATAGTTCAAGAAAATTTTGTACTTGCACCAGTTAACAAAGAGCTTATTAAGTAAGGTGCTAGAGTAGATCTCCATGGGAATGGTGGTGACACTTCAGGGAATGTTGAGCTATAAGAAGGATTTGGAGAAAATTCTCTTTCATCTCCATAGGCAAGATATGAGGTTGGACAGAATTGGAGGAAAACTTCCTGGAATCAAACGAATACAATGATCATGATCACAAATAGGAGGGAGGCCTTTGCAAGCCTCAAATACCTTGGAATGATTGTCCAACACTTTTTGGGGATCTGGAGAAATAGATGCTTTCGATGTGAGAACCTCTAGTGAACATAATTATGAAATTACGCCTTGTTTTTATTTCTATAGAAGATTTTTCATTTTTTTAGAGATGATTATATTTCTTGGTATCCCTGTGATACCCCTTAATTCAACTTCCTTTCCTTCCGAAGAAAATTTCATGAAAAGTTCTTGAAAATTAAAAGCTATTGAACAGGAGGATTGTAGCCATTGGACTCCTTGTACAACATCAACCCCACCCATTGGAATGGAAATAGTTGGGCTATTAAATACATATTCTCCCATGGATAGCACGATATTATGGAACTTTCCAGAGCAATTTATGGTTCCTCCACTTGCAACTATCAGTAGACACTTTGGTGCTGGATATAGGAAGCTATTTAATTCCTTGGCTACCTTACAATGAATAAAATTACGGGTACTACTGGAATAAATAAACACTATTACCTTTTTTTTCTTGATATGTCCTTCTATCTTGAGAGTTTGAGGAGTGGTAATTCTTGCCAATGCGTTACAAGATATGGTCAGATTCATTTCTTTTTTCTCTGGTGTTGGTTCCTAGTGTACAACCTCTTCTTTTGATGTTTCTTAATCATTTTCTTCCTCTTCTTGACAATTTATGTAAAACAATTTCTTCTCAGCACACTTATGACCTTTAGTGTATTTTCTATAAAAAATGTAACAAAGTCTTTTTTCTCTTTTTTCTTCCATATTTATAGTTGTGAGTGGTGGGATTCCTTGTTTCCATAATTCCTCTTTAATTTTTCTTTCCAACCTGAATTCCTTGTCCAATTAATCAGGTTCCTAAAGACGAACCTCATGTTAAATTTTATCCTTTAAAGTACCTATGAAGGCATCAATCATTTGCTTTTCTGGAATATCATTTACCATTATATTCAATTTTTAAAGGTCATCAATGAGCTTTGCCATTGAACCCTTTTGTTTGAGATATATCAATTGGCTAAATAAGGTTTTCCTCTTTGTATCTCCATAATGTGTTACCATTTCCTCTGTTAAAATTAACCATGTGACAAGTGGTTTACGAGAACAAAGCCCTTCATACCATAAAATTTAAATTTGCAATACGTACCTTTTGTAACAATTTCACCTCATATAGATCAAAATATTGTTCCATCTATAGTATCCAATTTACTGGATCCTTGTCATCAAACTTCCTAATATCACTTTTTCTTATGTTTAGGAGCTCGATATTGAAATGACTGTAACACTATAATTTTGGATCTTTAAGTTCTAGAATTTCGGTTTCTGTTATGCATCTCAGTCCCCTTTCTAACCCCATATGTCTAATCACAATTGGGTTCCTGAAGAAAGAGTTATGTCAAATCTCCCAAGATGACCTAATTATAGGCTAGTTCAATAGAGCTAACTTCTACAACGTGACACGGGTTACTTTTCTGACCTTAGAGTCTGAAAATGATACCCAACAAATTGCAGTCCATCTTCTTTCTGTCGCTTTTTATGAGACTTGAATCATATGCTCAAAGAAATAGTTATGAAATTTTTCCCAAGGTCACATCTTTGGGGTGTAATTCGAGATCCTACAAAAAACCTAGATGTATCAAACCATCTCTCTCAAAATATAGTGAAACAAGATCTACAATTCGGGCCCTAGCTTCACCAATAGTTCGGATAAAATGGTTTTTAAATTAAAAATCTAAAACCTCATAGAAAAAACATTAGAGAGAAAATTCCATGATGGCCTATTTGAGATGGAATTTTGGAGCTTTCAAAAGCCCTAATTTCCTCAGATCATATCTCCAACAATATAGCAAGAGAAGGTCTAAAATTCGGACCGAATGTTCAATGGGATTTCACTACAAATGTTTTTTTTTATCTTCAGAAATATTGTATAAAAAATGTTAGAGAGAACCCTAGAATCCAAAGCTCTAATACCAAATGTTATGAAACCAGCTTACAAAAAGATAGAAAAGATAGATCAATACCTTAGAAATTAGCCTCTTCAAGGGGCAAACCTCCTTTACACTACACAAATGAAAAATTCTTGGATGATACAAATGACAAGACCTCCTTTATATATATAGGAGTCTAAGGGGTCATAATATAGTCAGAGCCAACATAGAAACAATAATGTAAGGGTACGATAATAACAATAGTGGGCTTTCTATGTGCCACAATAATAACGATATGGGAACTACATGGGCACAAACATATAATAAGGGGGTTGCACTAATAACAATAAGGGGTTACACTAGTACTATAGGGACCTAACATGATCACCCAAATGAACGTGTCCAAAATCTCCTTGAAAGTAGCATCAAAATGTTTCCTATGAGGTGTGTCATGGAACGAGGCCCCTGAATCCACCACTCAAGAATTAGTAATATTCCCTAATGAAAGAATCAAACCATATTGAAACACATTACCTCTCACATTTGCTTCATGATTGTTATCTTGTTGTCTGTCTCCTTCTTTTCCTTTTTGATATTTGCAATCTTTCTTCAAGTTTCCTTTCTTCTAGCATTTCCAAAACACTATCCTTGATCTATATTTGGGTATGCCTTTTCTTGACTTAATATGATATCCTAGGCTCCTTCCTCCTTCCATTTTCCTTCCCCTACTCTCTGTAGTCAAAGAATTACCTGATGCCTCATGTGAAGTTTTCTGTTGCATTTCTTTGCTAAGCATAGCACCAACAACATCATCAACATTTAAAGTACTAAATCTAGAGATAAAGTAATGTATAGCCACAACTAAGCCATTCCAACTTTCTAGAAATGAGAACTGAAAAAACAGAACAATAACTTCATCATTAAAATTAACCGCTACAAAACTTAACTAACTGGTAATCGCGTCAAATTCATTTAAATGATCAAAAAAACATCCAACTTCGTACATATTCATACTATGTATATGCCTCATAAGAAATACCTTATTTAAGGTTGAGGGTTTTTCACATAGTTTTTACAATGCCATCATTTAACCCTTTCTTTTGCTTTGCATTGAAATGTTGAATGGCACTGATGCTGCCAGACACATCCGAATTGTTCCCAGCTCCTTTTTGCAACGAATATCCCATTCTGTGTCTATTGTACTCATCGACTTATTTGTTTTTCCACTAAATGGTAGGTATTGATATTGCTCATACATATAATCTTCCATCTACATCTTCCATAACAGGTAGTTTTGGTGGTTAAAATTTTCTACCCTAAACCTACCATCTTCTGCGATTACTCCCACTCGAACTAGAAACCCTTCTCTCCTGATAGTTTATTAGCCAAATAGACCTTTGGCTCTGATACCAATTGTTGGAAATTAATTAACAAAGAAATGAAATACAAAAAATATTGTGGAGACAAAAATATAAAACACGTAAAACAAGAGAGACATAAATATACTTGTGTTAGGCCCCTATAATACTAGTGTAACCCCTTATTGTTATTAGTACAACCCAATTATTATATTGATGTACCCATGTAGTGCCCATATTGTTACTATTGTGCCCCATAGAAGCCCACTATGTTATTATTGTGACCTTACATTATTATTGTTATGTCGGCTCTAATTATGTTATGACCCCTTAGACTCCTATATATAGAAAGGAGGTATTTTCATTTGTATCATCCAAGAATTGTTCATTTATGTAATGTAAAGGAGGTTTCCCCCTCGAAGAGGCTGATTTCTAAGGCGTTGATCTATCTTTTCTATCTTTTTCATGAGCTGGTTTAGTAACATTTGGTATCAGAACTTTGGATTCTAGGGTTTCACTGCTCCAAACAGGTCATCATGGCATTTTAGCTATAACTTTTTTTTTGAGATGTTTCAGAAGCTTCAACCAAAACCCATTTACGAAGACATTGTACTGAATCTCAGGTCCAAATTGCGGAGCTTTTTGTTCTATATTTGCGGAGATATGATTTGAGGAAGTTGGTCTTTTTGCAGAATCCTGAATTACATTCCAAACAAGTGACCTGGGGAAAATCATCATAACTTTTTCCATGAGCATTGGATTGAAATTTTGTAAGAAGTTTCAGAAATAGGACAGACTATAGTTGCTTGTATATATTTTTCAGAGCCAAAGGACGAAACAGTGACTCGTGGCACGTCGTACAAGTTCGCTCTACGGAACTAGTCTATAATCAGGTCACTGTGGGAGATTTCGCATAACTCTTCCTTGGAGAATCAAAATTGGATAAGACTAGTGGAATTGGAAAGAGGACACAAAGGGGTACCACATGTCACAATTTCAGAACTTAAAAATCCAAAAGTACAAAGTTTCAGTTGTTTCAAGATCAAGCTCCTAAAATCAAGAAAAAGCAAGATGAGGAAGTTTGATGGCAGGGATCCGATAAATTGGATACTTTAGATGGAGCAATATTTTGATCTACGTGGTGTACCACTATTACAAAAGGTATGTATTGCATCTTCATATTTCGAACCGGATCAATTTTTATGGTATAAAGGGCTTTGTTCTCATAAACAACTTGTTACGTGGTCAATTTTCACGGAGGAAATGATAGCACATTATGAGGATACAAAGAGCAACACCTTCTGTAGAGCAACACCACAATAATTGGAAATAGTAAAAGGGCTTTGTTACATAATGGAAAGTAAAATTATGGAAACAAGGAAGTCTACCCCTCACAACTATAAAGATGGAATTGTTGTTCTCCTAGCCTTCCACAACCTACAAGGGTTACACCACAACAATTGGAAGAAAAAAGAGAAAAAGGGCTTTGTTACAATTGTGATAGCAAATGCACTAAAGGTCATAAGTGTGTTGAGAAAAAATTATTTTGCATAGAGTATGAAGAGGAGGAAGGAAAGGATCAAGAAACATCAAGAGAAGAGGATATACACCAGGAGACAACCCCAGAGAAAGAAGAAATGAATCAAACCATATCTTGTGAAGCATTGGCAAGAATTACCACTCCTCAAACTCTCAAGATAGAAGGACATATCAAGAAGAAAAAGGTGCAAGAAGTGAAAGATCACATCAGAAAAGAAGAAATGAATCCAATCATATCTTGTAATTCATTGGTTGAAATTACCACTCCTCAAACTAACACGATAGAAGGACATATCAAGAAGAAAAATGTTCAAGAAGTGAAAGATCACATCGAGCATCAAGAAATGAATCTAACCATATCTTGTAAAGGATTGGAAGAAATTACCACTCCTCAAACTCTAGAGATAGAAGCACATATCAAGAAGAAAAGGTTCAAGCAGTGAAAGATCACATCGAGCATCAACAACAAGTTCTCCAACTTTTAAAGGATAAGGCCACTTCGGTGCAAAATCAAAGGAAACAACAGGTAGATCAACATCCTAGTGAAAAATGTTTTGATGTAGGTGATTGGGTATTTTTACTGCTACATGTCAAGCAAGCTATTTATGAGAAGGAAATGTTGGCAATACTACATGCACTTAAAAAATGGTGCCCTTACCAAATGGGAAGACTCCTCAACGATGAGGATGTGGAAGAATTGTTTTGAGATATTTCTATTATCCAACCAGATTGGATAAAAAAAGCAAGGGATGAATGGAAGAAGGACGAAGAAGTATGGCCACTTATTCAAAAGTTGCAAAAGATCCCAATTCAAACAATATTGTTAGAAATTGAAGAGGAAGGAAAATTCATTTTGGAACCTAGAGCAGTCACAGAAACAAGAACTCGACAGCTATGAAATCGATGAATTTCAGAGTATCTCATCAAGTGGAAGAACTTACCCACTTAAGATTCTGAAAGTAGACCTTCTTAGATAGTAATAACTCCTCGTCTTCGCAACCGGCTATGATGAGGAACCCTTTCCCAACACAAGGACACGTGGCCACACTGGAAACCCATCCTTCCACACCACCTTCCATTCCTTCCCAGTCTGGAAATGGAACTTACAACATCCTCTATATTGATTCAGGTGACATCAAATTAACTACTCGATCGCGTCAATATGGTACACCACCTGAGACTCAACCAATTGAACTCGCAGAACCTATTTCATCCAATAGTGGATCTTTACACATCCCTCGACCTAGTATTGAGCCAGTACCAAAATGAAAAAAAAAACACATGGGAGGACAAGAATTTTATACAGAAGCATCAAAAACTACTCAAGCATTGAGGACAACGCTTTTTGAAGGAGACGGGCATGTTAGGCCCCTATACTACTAGTGTAACCCCTTCTTGTTATTAGTGCAATCTAATTATTATATTGATGTACCCATGTAGTGCCCATATTGTTACTATTGTGCCCCATAGAAGCCCACTATTGTTATTATTGTGCCCTTACATTATTATTGTTATGTCGGCTTGGATTATGTTATGACCCCTTAGACTCCTATATATAGAAAGGAGGTATTTTCATTTGTATCATCCAAGAATTGTTCATTTATGTAATGTAAAGGAGGTTGCCCCCTCGGAGAGGCTGAATTATAAGGCGTCGATCTATCTTTTCTATCTTTTTCTTGAGTTGGTTTAGTAACAACTTGGTTCACCCAATTTGGGCTCCATGGAGAAACAACTAGTCCTTATTTTTATATTCTCCAACAAAATGAAGAGATTGAATCTACAATAGATCTGCTGTAATTTCCTCTTCACTCTCACATAAAGTCCTCTCTCTCTCTCGCTCAGAATAATCATACACATCTACAATAAAATTCCCTCATATAAACTGAGGGTTTACTTATGGGGAAAAAAACATTAAATTAACATAACTTCTACAATCAGATCATCTACCTAATGAACATCTGAAATTGAATATGACTTTACAATATTTTACAAGGTAAAATGTCATTTATTTTTAGCTTTCGAGTCATTGTCCACACACCCTCGCCGAGGGGGTTGATAAAAGTCATTCTCGCTCTTCCATGGACCTCCTTCATGGTGATTAAAAAGGCGGCTTTTTCACCCCATTAGGAACAAGTTTCCAACGAGATTGAAATGAAAACCTCTAAACAATTAGGAAGATAATCAAGCTCCAAACCCAACAGAGTTGAGGCAGTGTGGAGGATTGGGAAAGGTGGTGGCGAATGACCGTGGATTGAGGAGTCATACCAACATAGAGTTATGAGCCTTTATGGGCGTTCATTGGATGAAGGCAAAGAGTTATGTAGGAGGGACAATTGACATTAGATCTAGTGGCACTTTTAGACATTTGGTATTTGTGATTGTTGGGAATGGGTTCCCCCAAGAGCAGTTTTGGGGCGAAAATCTCGTGTTTTGGGACAATTTTTTGATAAATTTGTAAAGTCTCCGCATTTTTTGGTCGCAGAACATGAAGTTGTCAAGAGTCATAAAGGGTTGTTCACCATTATTTTGTAAAGTGTCAAGTCGGCTGTAAAGATCTACCCATGGTCCGTAAACCATGGGATTGTATAAAAAGGAGCTAAGTAAGTAAGCTATAAGTAGTTAAGAGTTAATAGTGAAGTAGAGTTGCTCAAAACTCTAAGTGTTTATGGGTGTTAGCATAGGTAGAGGCTCTTCAGCTGAACGCATAAAGGCCTAGGTGATGAGCCCCAATTTTGGTAAAATTTGGGCTCATTTTGGCCTATTCTACTTGCTCAAACCATTCATTTTTTATTGCTTATGCATGCATTTCTTAGTTTATTCATGTTGTTTGTACGAAGAAGGGTAGGCACTCTCTCTACGTGACTAATGCATTATGATTCCAGGTTTTGGCATTAAAAGGAAGCAAAAGACAACGAAAAAGGAGATAAGGAGACAACGAGGTGGCACTGCGGGTTTTAGGAGAGGATGTCCACAGTTCTAGGGACATCCCTCGTGATTCCCACCAAGAACTCCGAGCTCTAATCCATCTCCCCTCCGAGCTTAAAAGCAGCCAACTGTTCTACAGGAACAGCAATTATGACCGTCCTACAGGGTCAGCAGTTAAACTCTAGTTGGACAGTCGAGCTCCTAAAATCAAGGACACTTGTTGGATCATCGTTTTTGTATAAGTATAGAGGCCTTAGCCTTAGATAGGTTGTTGAAACTCTCGTATTGCTATTGTAATTTTGGAGCACAGCTCAGTGTTCGTTCCTTTTTGTAAGCCAATTTGGCATGATATCAGTTATGAATAAAGAAGGCAGATTTTGATCTAGTTTTGAGTTTTTCTTAAGGAGACTATAGCTCTCAAGTTAGGGCCCAACCTGAGAGCCATAGATCCCCTCTGTTGTAGTGTTGTTTCCATTTCATTTCAGCACTTTGAGCTTTTCATTTGCACATGCAATTCGAATTACAGGTTGTTGAGTTGGTCTTTTTCATGAGTTAGATAGGAGTTGCTTATGGTGAATTTGTTTCCACTTGCTTAGTGTAGCAGAGGATAGATATAATCAATTGGAGCTCCAACAAAAAGGTTGTTAAGGCTCACTGCCGTCTCATCTGGGATTGGAGTGAAGTCCATGACTAACCACCAAAAATACGCATTTCTTTATTCCATGATTGCTGCAAACACGGTCATGTTATGTTAGATGCTTCCACATGATTCACACCTGCACCACACTCCCTTACCACAGCTTCATGCACATTCTCCTTCGCGTTTAGATTGCTGCTCATTGAATTTACAACCACAGGTAGTTTAGGTTAATGCATTTTTGGTTGAGTGACAGTCATAAGCATTTGTTTCACTTACACTGCTCTCTCTCGTTCCATCACTTTGTCCTCCACCTTGATCACGCATGCAGACATATCTTTGACCCCTGCTCCACTCTGTTATCTCCCAAAGTCTTTCACTCCTCACGTACTTCCATTCTCTAGCCCTTTCATTGACATAGCCCTTTACCTTCCAACCTACTCCCTACACTCACTTCCCATCCCATTCTTTCACTTCTACAGCCATCACCAGCCTCATTCCTACCTTACACATCTCCCCCTACCATTCCATTACTCCTCCATCACTCCAAACACTCACGATAGGTCATCCTGTAGCCATTTGTAGACATCCTGTAGAAAACAGAGTATCTTGTAGGATCCTCTACAGGCATCCTGTAGGAGGCCACTCTCTCGGTTGCTGAGCATCTGAATGCGAGGAACCTCTGTGGATGGATGCTAAGGATCCCTAGGGACCTCTCCTAGCCTCCCCAACCTGTCCCACGCTTTCCTTCCTTCTCCATCCCATCTGCAAAACCAAACCCTAGTTAGCACAAGATCACAATCATTCCACACACTTAAAGGAAAAATACAAAAACATAACTTTCATGATGCAAGTAGTTTAGATCCATGCATTTTCATTTATTAGAGGTAATGACAACATTGGTAGAAGTTGCATTTACATTCCTTGCATTGTAGAGGTCAGACTAGTTAAATTAGGGTTTCATAGGTTTACATGCTTTGATTTTCTTTCAGTTCATTTTTGTCAAGTAAAGTAGCTTTCCTTTGAGATTAGCTTTCGTCCATCAATTAGCAAGCTTCTTCTGAGAGGCTATAGAAGTTGGCTTGAGCCCTAGCGGACTTGTGCCAGCTGACCAAGTGACAGCGGCGACAAGAGCTAGTACTTGTGCATATAGCACCGTCGCTTCCAAGTTTGTACGAACTACCAGGTTGATAAAATGAGATACAGGAAGCCCCAGGAGTTGTAGCATTATTGCTACAATACTAGAGCTCACCATCTTTCTGGCGCCGTTGTCGGGGAAGCGTCAGAGTATTAGTAATTGTTGCTTTTCTTCTACTTCCATACTCTTACTTCTGCTCAGTATTTTATTTCATTTCCATTTTGCAAAAGTAGCTTAGCATTTCCTGCTTTCCTAGATTAGCATTTCCTGCTTTCCTAGATTAGCATTTCCTGCTTTCATAGATTAATATCTCTTGCTTTCCTAGAGTAATTTTTCTTGCTTTCCTAGATTAGCTTTCCAATTTTGCAATTTCATTTGAGCAATATAATTAGTTGTAGATCACTTTGTTTTAGTTTTGCAGGTACCAAAGAAAAAGCAAAAGCACTCAAAAAAAAAAGAAAAGTCCTTTCCATTTCATGCCTCGTAGGAACCGAGATAGATCAGGCAAATTCCTACCAAACACCCCCACCACATCACTGAGTCACCCTTCACTCTTCTTTGGTGACAGTGACCCAGAGGAACCTATAGGTGAACATCCAGAGATATACCAAGACCCTATAGAAGAAGAAGAGTTAGAGACCACTCCATCTGAAGCCATGGCTGATAATAGGAGAGAAGATGAGAGAATAGAAGGAGCTTTGCCCATCCGAGAGACCAATGGAGATATGAAAATGAAAAACATTAGCCCCTCCACCTTGCCTCACTTCCATGGAATGACCACTGAGGATCCTGATACCTTCTTGTTTGAGTTTGTTGTCCTTTGTAGAACCTATGACTATACTGAAGATGAGAAAAAGCTGAAGCTTTTCCCTTCCACTCTTAAGGATGCAGCCCTACGCTGGTTCATGGGATTACCTGGGAATAGCATAGCTACTTGGGCTCAGATGCAGCAAGCCTTCAATACCAAGTATAGGGATTATTGTAGGTCCAAGGAAACCAATTGAGAGATCTTTCGAATGACCATGGGGAATGATGAGTCTTTAGAGGATTATGAGGAGAGGTTCCAACTTAGCTATAAACGGGCCAGGTGCACACTTGACCCTGAATCTCTCAAGTTGGTTCTACTCCGAGGAGTCCCTAAAGATCTCTTAGACACCCTTCACATGTTAGCTGGGGGGGACATTTACCAACTGCCTTATGAGGATATCAAGACTGTGTTTCGGAATCATTTCAGGGCAGCTAGAAAATGAGGTAAAGGAAATCTCCTCTCCACTGGTGTCCCTTTCTCCAAACATGAGTTTACAAACCAATTAGAGGATCTTAAGAGTGAGGTGAGATAGACCATTGCCATGCAACTGGACACATTCAGGATCCAGCAGAAGAAAGAAGAAGCTGAGAGAGCCTTGGCTGTCTTCTGTCCTAGGTGCACCAGAAGACACCCTAAGAACGAATGTCCATTGCATTCGGTTGAAGTGTGTTTCATTTGTGAGGAGGACCACCCAACAAATCAGTGTCCAACCTTACCTGGGTTTAAAGCTATGTACCAAGGAACCGAAGCCCCCACTAAACCTCTCTACTTCATCAACCAAAGGAGGCCTCAAGGATCTAGACCTTATCAGCAGGGGATGCAAGGGGCATCTCAAGCTTATTACAACCCCAACCAGTCAACTCCTATGCCTTCCTGGGGTCCCCCTGCTCATCCTTCATGGTCCATGCCTCCTCCATGGTCTTATCCACCTCAGTACCCTACTCAACCTACTTCTCATCCATATCACTCACATACCCAGTTGCAGCCTCAATGGAATGCTCCTCAGTCGGAGTGGAGGCCCCAATACAACACTCCTCCTGCCATTTTGCCTCCACCACCAGTTCAACCTCCGCCTTTACCTCCTGCTCCTCCAAGGCAACCTCAGATGCCTGCTCAACCGAACCCGAACCCCAACAATAGACAGGCTCAGCAGGTATATACTGGGGAGACCTCATGCCCTACCTATGCTGTGGAGATCCAGGAGATCAATCTTAGGTCTGGAAAAACTCTTCCAGATCGCCAACCTCCTCCCCCAGAGGATGAAGAAAACCATCAGGAGAGTGAACCAAAGCCTATTCCACCCTTTTCTGAGAGACTAACAACCACCACACAACCTAACCCAGAAGAAGATGAGCTTTTGGGTGAGCTCAAGCAGTTGTGTGTAAAAATCCCACTTCTCCAAGCCATCAAGGATGTGCCTATATATAACACGCTAGTTAAGGAGAAGTGTTTCAAACACCCAGGCAGATGGAAGAAAGATGCCTCAACTATCAATGTCATAGGACAGCTGTCTAACCTGATGCTAGGACTAGTCATCTGCCCAAAGTACCTAGATCCTGGAAGTCCTGTAGTAGATGTTCACATCAAAGGCACCATTATCCCCCACACCTTGATTGATCTGGGGGCAGCCATCAATGTGATGACCAGGGATACCATGCTTAAACTCAATCTTCAGGGTTCCTTGAGGAAGACCTCGACAGTACTGCAATTAGCAGATCGCTCCACCGTGACTCCCGAAGGGATTGTGGAGGATGTCTTGGTCTCTATTGATTCTTGGGAATACCCTGCAGACTTCCTGGTTCTGCAACCAAAGGCCAAGCTTACTGGATATCCTCTCATCTTGGGAAGGCCTTGGTTAGCTACTGCAGATGTTTACATAAGTTGTCGAGCAGGAAACATGACCATAAAAAATGGTCCCATGTCCAAGCAGCTAGTCCTATACCCTCCTGCCCAACCTTCTTTAGAGCATGATTTACCACTCTGGTTGGAGGAAGGAGAGGAAGACGAGGTGTACTCTGCACCTCTGTGCACCCTAGATACCACTAGAAGAGACCCTCCTACCGAGGATGATTTGATTGAGACCCTGATCCAGAATCCACCTTCCAGTGCACTATCTTTAGAGAAGTTGGTGGAGGATGCCCAAGCTAGCACCTTAGTGGACCTTTTTACAACCGGCCCTGTCACTCCCAGAGTCAAAAGTGTGGAGTTCGGCCCTGAGAGAGCATTAAAGATCAGCTCCTCCCTATCTCCTTCCCAGGAGAAGGAGTTGTGTAGCCTATTGGCCAGCCACTTAGATGCTTTTGCTTGGAGCTATAAGGAGATGAAAGGAGTCCATCCCTCGGTCTGTACCCATCATATATACATCAAAGAGGATTGTAAACCAGTTAGGCAACCCCAGAGGAGAATGAATCCAGCCCTTAAGGACATTGTCAAGGAAGAGTTGCAAAAACTATTGGATGCTGGATTCATCTACCCCATCTCAGATAGTGAATGGGTGTCCCCTCAAGAAGAATGGGAAGTGGAGGATCTGTGTAGATTACCGTGAGCTGAACAAAGCTACCAAGAAAGACCATTTCCCCCTACCTTTCATAGATCAAGTGTTGGATGGACTGGCAGGAAAGAAGTTCTTCTCTTTCCTGGATGGGTTTAGCGGGTACAATCAAATCCAAATCAGCCTGGAAGACCAAGATAAGACCACCTTCACTTGTCCTTGGGGTACCTTTGCCTACCGAGTCCTTCCCTTTGGGCTATGCAATGCTCCTGCTACTTTTCAGAGAGCTGTCTTGAGCATCTTCTCGGAGTTGGTCCATGATGCAGTGGAAATATACATGGATGACTTTACTCCTTATGGGGCCAATTTCCAGGAAGCATTGTCCAACTTGGGAAAGGTCCTAACCAAGTGCACCGAGATGAACTTGTCCCTTAGTCCTGAAAAATGTGAATTCCTAATGACTGAGGGGACCGTGCTAGGCCATATTATTTCTTCCCAAGGATTGCAGGTGGATCCTAACAAAATTGCTCTCATCAAGAGGGTTCCACCTCCTCAAAAAGTAAGGGATGTCCGGAGTTTCTTGGGATTAGCAGGATACTACCGGAGATTCATTAAGGACTTCAGCAAGTTAGCCTCACCATTGTTTGGTCTGTTGGCAAAAGATGTGGAGTTTAAGTGGACTGACGATTGTCAGAGGAGTTTGAATGAGTTAAAGGACAAGTTGGTGTCAGCACCAATCTTGAGAGGTCCAAACTGGGCCCTACCTTTCCACATCCACACTGATGCCTCGAACAAAGCCATAGGTGCAGCCTTAGGACAAGTTGAGCAAAAACTTCCATATGCCATTTACTTCGTTAGCAAAAACTTGTCCAAAGCAGAGCTGGATTACACTCTAACCGAGAAGGAATTCTTAGCTGTCGTCCATGCACTGAACAAGTTCCGACATTATATTACTAGTTACCAGACTTTGGTACATACTGACCATGCTGCTATTAGATACTTGATGAATAAACCAGATGTGAATGCTCGTATTATTAGATGGTTACTTTTATTGCAGCAGTTTGATCTAACCATTGTTGATAAACCAGGGAGAGAAAATGTTGTTGCTGACTTCTTGTCTAGATTGGATTTGTCTGCAGGTGAAGATGGGACGGTGGATGACCAGATGCCTGATGAGAATCTGTTTTCTATCTCAGTACTCTCTCCATGGTTTGCTGATATAGCAAACTACCTTGTTTCAGCTCAGTTTCCTCCGCACCTCTCTTCAAAAGAGAAGAGCAAAATCATCAGAAAGAGTGCCTCATTTATATGGATCGGGGGCAATCTGTTCAAGCTTGGCCCCGATCAGATCTTAAGGCGTTGTGTAAGGGAAGAGGAAGTCTTTGACATCCTCCTCACCTGTCATGATGGGCCTTGTGGAGGACATTTTGCAGCAAAGAGAACTGCCTTCAAGATCCTGCAGGCAGGCTACTATTGGCCCACACTGCATCAAGATGTCAGAAGATATGTCAGCCAGTGTGACCAATGCAAAAGAATGGGGAAACCGACCCAAAGAGATGAGATGCCTCTCCAACCTCAAGTGACTCTTGAGCCATTTGCGAAGTGGGGCATGGACTTTGTGGGTCCAATCAATCCCTCTTCGAGGCAAAGATCCTACATCATTGTGTGCACTGACTACCTGACGAAGTGGGCAGAGACCAAAGCCATCAAAGCAGCAACAGAAGAAAAAGTGGCCGAGTTCTTGAGAGAGAACATCTTCTATAAGTTTGGCTATCCAAGAGAGCTGGTCACCGATCAAGGGAGCCAGTTCACCTCCCACTTGGTTGAAGATCTCCTAGCTCATCACAAGATCAAGCATAGAACCTCCACTCCCTATCATCCTCAAACAAATGGGCAGGTGGAGGTCACCAATAGAGCATTAGAATGGATCTTGACTAAAGTGGTGAGTAGCAGCAGAAAGGACTGGGCAGATCGCCTGGTTGAAGCCACATGGGCTTACAACACCACTTGGAAGACCACCACCGGCTTCACACCTTATGAGCTGGTCTATGGGAAGAAAGCTTTGCTGTCCATTGAGTTTGAGTATAACACTTTGAGGATGGAAGCTCAGCTGGACCTAGATCTCAGCCATGCGCAACAAGAAAGGTTATTGCAGCTGAATGGACTGGATGAGCACCGCATGCAGGCCCTCCTTCACTCGGAAGTGGTTCAACTTCAGAGGAAGGTGTGGCATGACCAACATCTCCATGACAAGCAATTTCAGTCGGGAGATTGGGCTTTGTTGTATGATTCCAGATACAAAGATTTCAAGGGGAAGTTGAGAACCAGATGGCTAGGACCATATTCAGTGGAAAAGTGTCATGACAATGGATCTGTCCTCATTCGAACCATTGATGAGGAAGCCATTCCCATGCTTGTCAATGGGCATCGATTGAAGATCTACAGGAAGCCTCCCTCAAGACAAGAGTTCATCAAAACAGTGGAGAAAGCAATATTGGTCATAGAGAAGGGTCCTGCCCCTGCTTTGGGCACACCCTGAAGCATCTAAAAAAAAAAAAAAAAAAAGAAAAAAAATAAATAAAGATCCTTCGGTGAAAACCTCTCTGAGGCGCCCAAGGCAGGTGGTAGGGGTGAAAACCTCATTGAGGTGCCCCTGCTATCTTTCAAAAAAAAAAAAAAAAAAAAAAGACAAAAAAAGAGAAAAAAGATGAAGATCCTTGAGTGAAAACCTCTCTGAGGCGCTTGAGGCAGGTGGTAGGGGTGAAAACCTCATTGAAGCGCCCCTGCTATCTTTCAAAAAAAAAAAAAAAAAAAAAAAAAAAAAAAATCAATAAGTCATTATATGAAATTTGCATGCAGATTGCAGGTGTTCTAAGGCGGAGAGGAAGCCTCTCAACTCAAAGCCAGAAGCCCTTATCATGTAGCCAGGACACCTCACCAGCACCTCCTCCAAGAATGCCTATGTTCTTCAAGGTATGAGCACTTTTATTATAAACTGAGTCTTGTACAGGAAGACACATATTTTCTACAGGAAGGTGCGATTTTCTACAGGAAGGTGCAAGTTTCTACAGGAAGAGCTGCCTGTCTACAGGAAGCTCTGTACTTCTACAGGAAACTTCCTGTAGAAGCTCAGAATGAGCCAGAATGCGTTTCATGAGCAGATCTGATGACTACGGGTTGGTGTGGACGCATGCAAGCCTCTTTTGGGCCCATGCACGACGTTGATACCTTGCTCCACCATCCTCGTCACCATGCAACTTAGATCCTTGCACCAGCAAACCAGATCAATGAGTTCTCGTGGAAAAATCAGTTGTCAGAGAAAAATGAACACCGAGAGCTCATACCATGTCCATGACGAGCATCAGAAGCTTCGCGAGCGTGATTAGCAGGTCATCTCCATTATCAAGAAGCATGCACCCAAGGAGGTGAGACTGTTGCAAGGCCCCCGCGGGAATCCTGTAGCAGTCAAACCTGCAGGAGTGGATACCATTCATCGCCCAGCCATCTACAAGCAAAACGCGGGCGCATGCAACCAGAACGTCCACCACAGCGCCAGCATCCTGTAACCACGAGCCTCCGGGACTGTGTAATCCACATGCAGCAGGTAGATCCGTCGTCCAAAAGACTGAAATCATGTGCAGACGCGCGCAGGTAAGTGTTCTAATCCTTCCTTCCATCAAATCGCATGAGTATTACTTTGATTTGTTTGCATGGCGTAGAAATGAATGGTTGAGCGGCTGTAAGGCCAGTTGACTGGCCACATCGGCTAGTGAAGGGATAGTCAGATGATGGGGTGGCAGCCACGACAAAGGAAACACGCAGCACGCACGTGAAGATCAGTCCCGTCAACCAAGAAATGAGTTTAACCGAAAAGGGCGGCGACAGATCTGTGGGAATGAATGCGGCAGCAAGTGAATGTGCAGGCGGATGATGGGCGACATCACCCAACGGTCCGGCGGGGACAGCTCACCCTCCGCGCCATGAGCTGCGCCGATTCAAAATCTAATCGGCTAGATTGTGCGCGTATATCCATCCACCTCCACTTCAGAACGTGAGTAACTCTTCTGAATACCTCTGCATGTTGATACGCCAAGCTTTCGGCTGACTGAACACCAGCGAAGCGCACCTCAACCGCAGTCCAATTGCAGTCCTCCCCGAAGTTTGCACACTGCTCCTACAGGACGCAGTCTTCTACAGGAACGTGGGTGTTCATGAAAAAAAGGTGGTCGAGTAACGAGGTAACACTGGACCCCTCGTGCAAATTCCTCATTTAAAGTTGTAGGATTGTCAGTTACTGTCAGGGTAAAGGAGAAAGTAGATCAATTGCTGTGTGTGTGCCCATACTGCAATTCTACAGGATTGTTGCGTGGTTATACTGTGTTGTAAAATTTTTGTGGGTTATACGCATTGTTCTGCACGCTGTCACCGAAACTAAACTCTCTTCCACCATCACCACCTCCGGTTAAGAAAATCGTGCATCATGCCGGGTGGATTTATCAGGCGAGAACCCACAGATTCCGCCAAATTAAGGAGAAATCCAGCAGTGGTAGATCTCTTTACCAGGGCACAATGGATGCCTTTTTGTGATAAGCTACAGGGCTACGATGATGAAGTAGCCGAGGAATTCTTGCAGGCCTTGAAGCCTAAATCCCTGACACTGGCCATGGTAAGCTTCAGAGGTCTCAGCCTCCAACTCACCCCAGAGCATATAAGTCGAATCACAGAACTGCCCATGGGTCTGCCGTGGGATAAAGAAGAGCGGAAGTGGAGCCAGCAAGCAAAGAAGGAGTTTTTCACACCTGAGGAAGAATTCTCTGAGGATAAAAACGGGGTGAGGAGGACCAGCCTGTCACCACCATGGAACGAAGTCAGCTTGCAAATTATGAAATATATTACTTGTGAAGGTCGGTTCAGTATTGTGTATGCATATCACTTCCGCCTCCTCGCTGAGTTAAGGCACGGAATTGACCTTCCTGTAGAGCAAAAACTAAGCATCCCTTATTATCTCCTGCAGTCCCTAATGGAGTGTGCTACAAAGCTAAGATAGGGCATCCCTGATCAAATAGCCCATCATGGGTTAATAAAATTGCTTGTGGAGGATGCACTGCACTCGTATAAAGTTCCCCTCTCCTGGGAGTCATTCAGGAATCTAACACGAGATGGGGACATTAAAATGTTGATCGAAGATAGTGGCTTCTCCAGCACTGAAGACAAGGAAGCGGTGGCTGAGGAAAAGGAGGCTGAAGAAAAAGCTGACTCCCCCATCCCGTTAGTAAGAGAAATAAGGTCAAAAAGCATAAGAGACAAAGTTGGGGCAGGCCATGTCAGCCCAATTACCTCTTCAGCACCCACAAGCAAACAAAAGGATCAAACCCTTGCAGCAAAGCAAGTAGATGTAAAGACACCTGCCACTACAGGAAAAAAGACCAAGGCTTCTACAGGAAGCCCAAAAACAAAGACCAAGGCTTCTACAGGAAGCCCGATAACAGCTTCTACAGGAAGCACAAAAGTGCAAAAACAAGCTTCTACAGGAAGCCATGCAAAACCAAAATCTGAGAAGCGAAAGGTGGATGTTTTAGCCCGAGAGGCAGCAGCTGTATTAGCTGGCCTCAGTACGCCACCTAAGCCAAAAGGAAAGAGGAAGAGGGACCCCCCTCTTTACTTCAAAGCACGGAGAAGTGTTCGGATAAAAACAGGGAAGCCACAGCAGCAGTCCAGCAGCCCAATTGTAATTGCGGACACCCCTGCTTCTCCCAAAGAAAAATCCCCCTCAAAGGTCACAGTTACCTATGAAAGGGGAAGCCCGAAGAAGAGCACATGGCAAGACCGAGTGGACCTGTTGGACGAGAAAACCAGGCTACAGGAAGCTGAAAACGTCCTACAGGATACCTTGGCTCGACTACAGGAAACCGAACAAAGAGAAGAAGGAGGGCCTTCATCACCAAGGGCGGATGAGGCAGAACTACCGGAAGAAACAGCAAGAGAACATATACCCGAACCTAGCCCTTCGCTCAATCTGAATTCATATTATACCTTCTTGGAGGCGGGTAAGATCATCCCACAAAAATTTACTGTACCTCTATTCTTTGAATTAGAGAAAGAAAGAGTTCGCTCCCATACATGGATGCAAATTGCCAAATCAAAGGGGGTGGGGGACATATGCCCTCTACAAGATCAGCTCAGGGAAGTCAGGAGCGAGTTCACCATGGCCAAACATGTGGCTAGTTGCCAGCAGGCACTGCTACAGGAAGAAAACCAGAAGTTAAGGTTGCAGCTACAAGAACTCAAGGCAGGGGCAGAAACATCCTCCAAGGGCATCACAAATGAACAAGAAGGCAAGAAGGAGCTGACCACCAATCTTGAAGGGCCAAAGACACTTCTACAGGAAGAAGAACAGCAGATAAGAATTGAAGTGCAAGCCTTAAAGGAACAGCTGCAACAAAAGGAAACACAATTGGCTTGCATGGCCAGTTGGGCCATGGAGGCCTTACAGTGCAGACATCCCGCAAAGTCTTATGGGTTGTACTTAAAGGATCAGTGGCTACAGTTCCAGATAAACACACTAGCACAAAGAGGTATTGAGCAAATCCATAACCCACAACAATTTGCTGAAATATGCAGTACTAGCTCAGCAGAGGACAAAGCCAAGCTGGCAGAATTCTACATCCACAATCTGGTTTTGCCCAATGAAGTCTCTTGGGATCCCAATATCGCCTTGGGTAATCTACAGTTGATGGTGTTTGCTTCGTGGCTGAATCATGAGGATCAGAGAGCCACTGAAGAAAAATCGGTCATGAGCCGAGAAGTGAGGGAGCCACTGTACATTTGGGCAGAACCAGAGGATCTGGTTGCCCTCATCTCAGCCCGCCAGCAGTTATCCAATGATCCCACAACTTCCTTGAAATTTATGGACCAGCAAGCCCAAGCAATAGCCCACTTTGAGGACATGGACAGATTATTGGGGGAAACTGCAACCCAGGCTTGTGCACGTAGGTGGCATGCCTTGGCACATAGTTTGAAGATCCGGGAGTACCATACCCCGACCAGAATGAGGGAAGCATTGGAAAGAGTGGACCTTTACAAGAGATACGTGCAAAGACTTCAGGCCAGATGGATTGGCCTTAAACTCAACCCTCCATTGCTGCTAGGATTGGTCGAAGGAAGTACAGGAAAGGATGACCGGGCACAATCGGAAAAAGTAGAAAACACAGCAGGGTTTCATATCGACCAAGAAGACATCACCACAGAAGCTTGGGATGTAAGGGGAGCAGTGGAAGCCATGAAGGATGAGGATCTTGACTAAGTTGCTCAAGGATGAGCAAATGGTTCAGCTGGGGGGTGATGATGAGCCCCAATTTTGGTACAATTTGGGCTCATTTTGGCCTATTCTACTTGCTCAAACCATTCATTTTTTATTGCTTATGCATGCATTTCTTAGTTTATTCATGCTGTTTGTAGGAAGAAGGGTAGGCACTCTCTCTATGTGACTAATGCATTATGATTCCAGGTTTTGGCATTAAAAGGGAGCAAAAGACAACGAAAAATGAGATAAGGAGACAACGAGGTGGCATTGCGGGTTTTAGGAGAGGATGTCCACGGTTCTAGGGACATCCCTCGTGATTCCCACCAAGAACTCCGAGCTCTAATCCATCTCCCCTCCGAGCTTAAAAGCAGCCAGCTGTTCTACAGGAACAGCAGTTATAAACTGGTCTACAGGAACAACAATTATGACCGTCCTACAGGATCAACAGTTAAACTCTAGTTGGACAGCCAAGCTCCTAAAATCAAGGACACTTATTGGATCATCGTTTTTGTATAAGTATAGAGGCCTTAGCCTTAGATAGGTTGTTGAAACTCTCGTATTGCTATTGTAATTTTGGAGCACAACTCAGTTTTCGTTCCTTTTTGTAAGCCAATTTGGCATGATATCAGTTATGAATAAAGAAGGCAGATTTTGATCTAGTTCTGAGTTTTTCTTAAGGAGACTATAGCTCTCAGGTTAGGGCCCAACCTGAGAGCCATAGATCCCCTCTGCTGTAGTGTTGTTTCCATTTCATTTCAGCACTTTGAGCTTTTCATTTGCACATGCAATTCGAATTACAGGTTGTTGAGTTGGTCTTTTTCATGAGTTAGATAGGAGTTGCTTATGGTGAATTTGTTTCCACTTGCTTAGTGTAGCAGAAGATAGATATAATCGATTGGAGCTCCAACAAAAAGGTTGTTAAGGCTCACTGCCATCTCATCTGGGATTGGAGTGAAGTCCATGACTAACCACCAAAAATACGCATTTCTTTATTCCATGATTGCTGCAAACAAAGTCACGTTATGTTAGATGCTTCCACATGATTCACACCTGCACCACACTCCCTTACCACAGCTTCATGCACATTCTCCTTCGCGTTTAGATTGCTGCTCATTGAATTTACAAGCACAGGTAGTTTAGGTTAATGCATTTTTGGTTGAGTGACAGTCATAAGCATTTGTTTCACTTACACTGCTCTCTCTCGTTCCATCACTTTGTCCTCCATCTTGATCACGCATGCAGACATATCTTTGACCCCTGCTCCACTCTGTTATCTCCCAAAGTCTTTCACTCCTCACGTACTTCCATTCTCTAGCCCTTTCGTTGACATAGCCCTTTACCTTCCAACCTACTCCCTACACTCACTTCCCATCCCATTCTTTCACTTCTATAGCCATCACCAGCCTCATTCCTACCTTACACATCTCCCCCTACCATTCCATTACTCCTCCATCACTCCAAACACTCACGGTAGGTCATCCTGTAGCCATTTGTAGACATCCTGTAGAAAACAGAGTATCCTTTAGGATCCTCTGCAGGCATCCTGTAGGAGGCCACTCTCTCAGTTGCTGAGCATCTGAATGCGAGGAACCTCTGTGGATGGATGCTAAGGATCCCTAGGGACCTCTCCTAGCCTCCCCAACCTGTCCCACACTTTCCTTCCTTCTCCATCCCATCTGCACAACCAAACCCTAGTTAGCACAAGATCACAATCATTCCACACACTTAAAGGAAAAATACAAAAACATAACTTTCATGATGCAAGTAGTTTAGATCCATGCATTTTCATTTATTAGAGGTAATGGCAACATTGGTAGAAGTTGCATTTACATTCCTTGCATTGTAGAGGTCAGACTAGTTAAATTAGGGTTTCCTAGGTTTACATGCTTTGATTTGCTTTCAGTTCATTTTTGTCAAGTAAAGTAGCTTTCCTTTGAGATTAGCTTTCGTCCATCAATTAGCAAGCTTCTTCTGAGAGCCTATAGAAGTTGGCTTGAGCCCTAGCGGACTTGTGCCAGCTGACCAAGTGACAGCTGCAACAAGAGCTAGTACTTGTGCATATAGCACCGTCGCTTCCAAGTTTGTACGAACTACCGGGTTGATAAAATGAGAGACAGGAAGCCCCAGGAGTTGTAGCATTATTGCTACAATACTGGAGCTCACCACTAGGGTAGAAGTCCATAGCTCATTGCGCGAACCCCTGTAGCTATGTGCGTCGTGTGGATAGAGTCTGTATTAAACTGGAAGATATGAATAAAGATAAGTATTCTGCAATTATTGTGTATTCAGTCTCTATTAATTCATCTGATTATATTGCTTTACAATCTGGGTTTTTATTACAATGCTGATTTGATGTGCGAGTGTATGTGATTATATCTATTAATTGAACGTAAGTAACAATATCAGTTTATGCGATGATAACTGTAATTGATTGGTATAATAAATAAACACTTGAGATAAGTTGGGAACCTATACAATACATTTTCATAGGAGCATGGAAGTACCTAAACCACTGGTTAGGGCTCCACGAAGGTCAATCGTACACCTTCGTGAAGGTACTGAAGGGCGGGATAGAGGGTAGATTGATAAGCCCTAAGCCTTAGCGACCTATGTGAAGGTAGGAGAAGGGGGTATAAACCAACATCACGACCATCTCAGGGTGTAGAAACTTGGTTTGAACATCCCCACATACTACTTCGTGTGAGACTTTGGTGCACCCTCTGCGGGCTAATGCCAAAAGGGACAATATTGTAGGAATTTATTTGTCTGACTAACGCTAAACCTACGTTAGGTCCCATAAAGCCAACAGATGGTTTCGTTGATGGGATAGGAAAACTACATGAGAGATGTGAGATGCTATATCATTGGAATCCAACTAAGAAAGAAATCGAAGGTTGGCTGGATAGGTAGATCCATGAATTCGCGGTATAAGAAAATAGAAATCCGTGGCTAACGAGGGAACAATGGCTAGACAGGTACCTGTGTACAAAAATCCATTAGATCCTTTTCTATTCCTTCCTAGTTTAGTTATATGAGTGGATAGTGAAGCTAGTGGATAGCTAAGGAAGGTGGAGGCTTGATGGTCCTACTGTCTGGACCCCAAAGCTAGTACAAATACTAGAAACCTCTGAGGATAAGATCGCCCACACTGTCGATCACTGGCTAAATCATATCATAGGAGGATTTGTGACTAAATTCGTGGTCGATACCCCAGTCAGTTACAACGAGGTGGAACGATGCTTTGTCAAAGGTTGACAAGGTAAGTACTTGAAGTCTTTAACTACTTGAATTAAAATTCTATTGTGCGAAAAGCGGGTTATGCATCTACCTTGATGTTGGGAGCTACGCGAAGTGGAAAAAATTACAGGAATGAAGGAAAAAGGGGTCCGAATATATCCCATTGATTTCACCTCCTTTGAGTGACGAATATGGACTAGCACAAGCTTCTCTGCGAAGTGCAGTTCAGTTGATAAAACAAGGGTTCCCACAACTACCACCTCCGACTACATCACCTCCACCTTCACCATCGTCACCTGTGACTTCGTCCACATCACCACTACCTCCACCACAATTCAAGATGATGAATTCAATGAAGCTTCAATTGTTTAAGGGCTTGGGAAATGAGGACCCAGACCATTTCTGGTTCATTGTAAAGCTGTATGGGAAACTCAGGGTTTCACAGACAATCACAGGAATAAGGTGATGTTGGTTAGTGCTTTGCAGGATCATGTGTTAACTTTGTATATCAAGTACTCTAATGATATCCAAAATGGTGCATTGGTAGAGATGAAGACTACTTTGAATAAAGAGTTCAGTAGGATGAAATCTGAAGCGTACTCGATTGTGGGGCTCAAGGAAATTGCGATGAAACCTGGTGAGACACCTTGGGAGTTGGATCAGAGGTTAAAGTGTACAATCCAAGAAGCTTACATGAATTTAACGGATGGGAAGCACTCTAAATGGTTCGTGGCTTCACTTCTACCTTACCTAAGGGTTGCGTTGTCACAACAGAAGATTACGACTCAGGCAGAGGCCTTGGAGATTGCAATAAGACTGCATGAAACACCGATGCAACATCCAAGTGTGGGGTTTGAGTAGATCCATCCGCAGTTGCAAAATATTTGCCTCGAAATGCAAAGTCTAAAACAGGACATAATGGTCCAACCAGAGGCACGTGAGGAGATATGGTGCCTAAAATGTAAAGGTTAGGGGCATCACAAAGACTGTTGCATGGTATTTGCGAACTATTTTTTAGGAGGAGGACCGATGCCTTTGAGGCTCGAAGCACAAGAAGGGGCAAGCACGGGGCCTGCATTGTGGTGCACTATATTTTAGGTAGCAGGGAAACATACGACTGATAATTGTTATTTGCTAGAGAAGTTTGTACAAGCACAGGAACAATTATTCTACAAGTTCTGCAGGTCAGTAGGGAATGATGAGCGCAGTTTCCGGAGTTATGAATTGATGATGGATAAAACACCCACCTATAGAGTTCAGGAAAAAACACTGCCTCCTGACCAGGGCATTAGGATGGCACGGACAGGCTTTTAGGGGGGTAGATGAGGCCGAGGCAGAGGAGGACCTGGGAGAGGTCGAGGACAGCTGACCTGTTATAATTGTGGAGGAATAGGACAATATGCCTGCGAATGCACTAACCCAACACGTCTGTCATGAAAATATTATACTCAGTTTCATCATGAGACTGAGGACTTTCCTACACTAATAGCAAGGATACGTGACGAAGGGGTGCTACCTCCGCAGCTGACTCAAAACCTGCAAATGATGGGGGTTGACACTCGTGAAGAAGATCTGAATGTGAATATAGTGCTTCGATGTGGAATTGTAATGGGTGATGATAAGGGGAAAAAACCTAAAGGTAATGCATGGGTTCACAAAGCTCCAAAGAAGGAGGCTGAATTTGATTTAGAGCGCGCACGTGAAACATTCATGGAAGGAAAGAAGATATTTGTTGAGGCCTCTACCTCAGGGATCTAGGATAAACCTATTCAGGAAATGGACCCTTATATTCTTACAACCCTTCTAGAGACCTGCATGATGTTATTACATGATAGCAAGGCTGCAAAGGGGTTACAAGAACATATAAATAGATGCGTTGGAAACACTCTAAGTGAACCATGTGTGGTATGGAAGATTGGTAAGCATAAGGCAAGGATAGGATGTGAGATGAGACTCACTGCACAGATAGGAGAATATGAAATGGATCAAGTTATTTTGGATTTGGGGTTAGATGCGAACATTTTTCCAAAGGATACTTGGGAGCAGATGTGGAAACTATTGTTGTAGTGGTCTCTGATTCAGTTAAGGATGGAAAATCAACAGAAGAGCATCCCCATGGGAGAGTTTCAAGGAGTAACTATAGATGTTGAAGGCGTGAGTGCATTGGCTGATTTTAAAGTAATAGAAATTGTGGATGACAACAACCCCTACCTTGCACTCCTTGGAATTGATTGGGCTACTGACACGAATGGGGTAAGCAACCTAAAGAAGAAAAATATGATATTTGAAAAAAAATCACTTCGCATAATAGTACCCCTATATCTTGCAAAAGGATCGCACTATACTGAATCAATTTGCGATTATGAAAGCGATGACGATTTGGATTGCATATATAAGATAATAGCGCAAGACCAAGATTGGTTGAATCTAATAGCGGATGGATGAACTACATGGGATCATAGGAGTTCCTGCAACTCAGACTCAGACGAAGAATTAGAGCACTGAAAGAATTAGCTACATGAAGTAACTACACCGAAATGTAACATGATGACCTGATCGCTACATTGTGTGTCATCAGAGGTAAGAAATCTACTAGATTATTATGGTTTGAATGATGTGGATGTGTTTTTGGATGCATTAGAGAGGGAAGTACCAGAGAAGTAGTGCTTCCAGCCTTTAGAATGGGCACTACGTGCTACACCCACGAGATGTGGGGTATGTGCAAGGGTAGTTTTGATGACTGGTAGGAAAGTATAGGAGGGTGATGAGAATAGGGTTTGGGAAGCCAAAGGTACGAGTGATGGACAAGTGTGATGGGAAGTATGATCCATGAAAACACTTGGAAAAATGGGCTAAGGACTATGGAGCAAAGCCCCAACCTAAATGGGTGCACTTGTTCTATCACACCTTGGATGTCATCCTGATGAACTAGTAGTTGGAGACAGAGCTCTGCCATAGCACAAGAGAATGGGATATTTTGTACGAAGGGTTCATAATGACGTTCAACTTTGAGGATGGGTTTGTCTATATTGACGAAGCGCTACAAGAAGTTAAAGCAACGATATTTAGGATACCACAGGATCCTTTGGATCTGATTCAATCCAATTGGAGTACTCAGCTAAGCCATGCACTGGAATGCTATAACGTGACTATTGAAGAAGAAGACGAGGACCACCAAAAGATTAATATCCTTGAAACTGAGGGTCACCGCGAGGTTTAGGGACCACAGATTGAGAATCCTCATTTAACCAAGTCACTAAAAACTAAATAGATAAATATTGGCACGGAGGTGAAGCCCAAATTCACAAAGATTGGAGATTGTTGGGGTGACGCGACAGTAGAAAAGGTCACTGAATTTCTTCACGAATACCAGGATTTGTTCCCTACCAAGTTTACGGAGTTAAAGGGGATAGTAAGAAACCTAGCCGTTATGAAGATCACATTAAAACCTGACTCGAAGCCGGTTCAGCAAATACCTTACCATCTCAATTCGAAGTATAAGGAGAAGGCCTGCTTAGAGTTAGATAATATGCTCGCAGAAGGCATAATTGAGCCTGTAGAAGAATCTTATTGGGTGAGCCCAATGGTGGTATAGGAAAAGAAGTAGAAGGATGAAATAAGGATATGCGTAGATCACAGGAAGTTCTGATGCTCAGGTGCATTATCCTTTGTCGATTCCATCGATTGATGAGGTATTGGATAATGTAGGTGGCCAAGAAGCATACTCCTTCACTGATAGGTTCTCTAGGTACCATAAGATCAAAATTGCGCCCGAAGATAGAAGAAAGATGACCTTCATGAATGCCTTTTGGATTAAAGAATGCATCCGTGATTTTTTCATGCGTAGTCATTGCTGCATTCAAATACTTCATATATAAGTTTCTGGAGTTGTACTTTGATGAATGGACTATGTTTGGGGGTAAAATGCCATGTGGCAAGTTTGCGCTTAATGCTAGATACTTATCAAAGGTACTAGATTATGCTCAATCTGAAGAAATGTTTTTTTTGTCCCTTTCGGGACTCTGTTGGGTCATGTGGTATGCAGACAGGGATTGATGGTAGACCACGTGAAAATCGCACTGATAATTAACCTAGAGGCACCAAGTCATGTGAAATAGCTACGAACAATATTTGGACATACTGGGTACTATAAGAAGTTTATCGAGGGCTATGCCTAGATCTTCGCGCCTATGGAGAAGTTGTTGAAAAGGGATGTCACATTCTGTTGGAATGAGGACTGTTAGAAAAGCTTGGATGTGCTGAAAAGAAAAATGGTCACCGCACAAATTTTAGTCTTCCTAGATTGGGGGAAGGAGTTTCATGTACGTGTAGATGCATCATGTATAGCGCTAGGAGCTATACTAACACAGGCTGGTGAAGGAGAATTGGACCATCCTATAGCATTCGTAAGCAGGAAGTTATTCAATGCTGAGAACTATTCCACCACCAAGCACGAAGGACTAGTCATGGTATACGCACTCCATAAGTTTACACACTATTTTTTGGGTGGATGTTTTAAGATGTATATAGATCATTCTGCGACGGAATACTTGGTCAAAATTCCTACGTTTGGGGGGAGAACCTGCAGTTGGTTGTTATTGTTCGAGGAGTATTATTTTGAAGTTATTGTGAAGCATGGATGACTAAACGTAGGACCAAACCATCTATCATGCATCGCAATGGGATAAGAGCCCGCTAATTTGGATGAAGTACTACCTAACCTGTACCTCTTTGTAGTGCATGTCACAGATGGCCACCTTGAAGACATCATGCACTTCGTAACAACAAGAACTCCCCTGGAAGGATACACCACCCAACAGAAAAAGGAGTTAGTGGTGTGCGCAATAGACTTTTATGTCATTATTGGACATCTGTACAAAATAGGGTATGATGAAGTACTATGATGATATGTACCGGAGCTCGAAAGAACAACTATCCTCCTGGATGCTCATGGGGGTGCCACTGGAGGGCATTACACAGGAAGGGCGACCATGCAGAAGATTCTACATGTAGGGTTGTGGTGGCCAATACTCCATAAGGATTCAAAAGCCTACTGTAGGGTGTGCAATGTGTGTCAAAGGACTAATAGGCCATTGCAGAGAGATGAGCTACCTCTGAACCCATAGATAATGTTACAACCTTTCGAGAAATGGGAAATAGATTTTGTGGGACCCATTTAGCCTCAAGGAAAGAAGATGAGTGCTCGGTACATTATCACCGCGACTGAGTATTGACTCGATGGGCAGAGGCACAACCTATGAAGGAATGAACAGGCATGACCATTGTGAATTTTCTCTTTGAGTATGTATTGAAGTGATTTGGGTGTCCAAATATTTTGATGAGTGACCATGTTATGCACTTTTTGAACGAAATGATAAACACGCTGATTGCGGAATTTCAGGTATATCACCAGAAAAGCATGCCTTATCACCCACAGTCTAATCAGATGTTGGAAGGATTTAATAAGGTAATGGAGAATGCATTGACCAAGGTTTGTAATGCTCAACAAAATGATTGGGACCTGCGCATACCTGTAGTACTATGGGCTTATCGAACGACGTGCAAAACATTGACTGGACAAACACCCTTTAGGCTTGTAATGGTGTTGAAGTAGTGACGCCAATGGAACACATTGTGCCTAGGCTATGCATAGCGGCATTCATGGGTATGACAGGTTGCGGAGCCTTGGAAGAGAGGCTCCCACATCTATCCGAGCTTGAGGAAGAAAGGTTTCTGGCCAGATTTCGCTAATAGGTCCAAAAGCAGCGTGAGAAAACATGGCATGATCGGCAAATTAAACTACACACCTTTAAGTTAAATGATCTGGTTTCTTATATGACAACAAGTTTGATAAATTTCTAAGGAAATTCAGGATGCACTAGCTAGGGTCGTATGTCATTCAGGAGATTATCGATAGTGGAGTAGTTCAGTTGGTTAAATTGAATGGAGATCCCTTCCTAGGAAAGGTTAATGGCAGTCAATTGAATCCATACGCTAGTGATCAAGGCAACTGACTGTATAAAGGTAGCATAGTCTTAGTGCTCCAGGGAGTTGAAAGGAGGCACGAGACTATAAAATACACTTCTCAGGTTTGAAAACTATGTGATTGGAGATTGAGTGGAAAGAGGAGATGTCACGAGGTTCTCAACACCACGGAGAGAGCTACACTGCTGAGGGAACAACCAATTAGGTCAGCTAGAAAGTGATTATTAAAGTCATTGTTCATGATTTGACGATAAGAACATGACCAAATGGAGTGGGGAGAAACATTTAAGACACAATTTACGAGTAAGATCCTTGAAAATCTGCTACGAATCCTGCATTAATGAACCAAATTTGGCGGGAATGGTCAGATTTTAATTCACAATGGCCTATAAGTTCCATGCGGTTTCCCAATGAAAAACACTTTGAATTTCGAGAATTGAGTTGGTGAGCTCTCACACGTGGATGAATGCGCATTCTTCGAAGAATTTCTTGATTGGCTAGTGTTTGGACAATTTCCAGAGTCCGACCACAATATCATCTGTGACATTATCCCAGGATCAGAAGCTATGGACGTTGAAGCGGTGACAACTAAGGGGGTTGTGCCGGAGGTTGTTATGGAGGCAGAGGGAGCTGCTCTGGAGGTTGCAGAGGTACTAGATAAAGTCCCCAAGTCACCATGGATGCCTAGGCAACAGCCTACCCTGACCAAGGAGAGTGCAAAGGATAAGAAAGGAAAGCAGGCTACGACATCGGTGCACGTGTCACCCAGAGGAAACCCACAGAAGAACAAGCCCACCACACAGGAAAAGGGAGAAACTATTAACATGGAACCAAAGGAGGAAGAGATCGAGGACATCCCGATGGATGATGAGGATATGGTGGTGGATGTGGAGGATGCTAAAGTTGAGCATTCTGAACCTATTACTAAGTTTCCTGAATACGTCCCTCCGCGTAAGGGCAAGACCAAGGTGCCAAAGGACATTGATGAGAGAAAGGTCACCTTACACATACCTCTACTATGGATGAGATTATCTTTGAAGGACAACACTTGGGCCAGGTTCCGCTATTGAAATTAGAAGACTGGGACATAGCTGACACTAAGAAGTTCCCTCACTTGGCGAAAAACCAGCTAATGCACTGCATTTCTCATACAACCACCGGGATGACTGCGTTGGAACCGCGGAAGTGGCTCAAGGGTGTAGACAAGGCAGGTGTGCTAGACCTTCTATGGGTTCTACACTAGAATTGCACACCCATCACATTATTGGTAATCAAGCACCTTCTATGCTTGGTGCACCATGGGTGTCTGTAGTTGGAGAAGCCGATAGCCATCACCGACATGTTGATCCATAGTATCACATGGTTTCCATATAAATGTGAAAAACCGACCATGATGTTTGGTGGAAAAGGTGGCAAGCATACCCTCGCGGAGGCCATGAAGGAGAAATTTAAGCTTGTGAAGAAGTCATGAGGCTATGCCATCTCAATTATCTATGATCTTGTGCTGAAGGTGGCCATGCAGATTTTGGTAGGAAAAGTTATGCAGAAGTGTCACACAGATGAAGTGTCCGCACCCGTCCGCACTCTAGCATCTGAATGCACAAAAGGAGTTCAATTTAGTTTGGCATGATATCTTCGTGGTGAGTTCCGGGTGAATGTCCATGAGGCACAGGAGCTCATCAAGACCTTCCACTATATGTGGCTCTTGCTGTCGATTATGCTGGTAGCCTGGGAGATGCCTGTACATAGTAAATTCCCCTTGAGCGTGCTAGACCTGCCAGAAGAAGAGAAGTACACTTTGCTATGGGTGACCAAGGATGCTCAGTGCATCAAGGATAGAAAGATATTTTGGATCTTGATAGAAATGAATATACACATGGCTATCAACCGCAAGATGTGATTGTCACCTACTCTTTTTTCCGAACTGCACAAGTACGTGTAGTTGAAGGAAGACATTCACTGTGTATCGATTAAGGCACGAAAGGACCCTAAGTAGAAGTGGCATGAAATGTATTCATTTGCAACTAATCACATAACTGATGCAGTTCTTGATCACTAGATGGTAGAGTGGTGCATTGCCCCAGACTTAGCAGTGGGATTGTGCAAGTCTGCCACGCAGTGAAAAAGGGAGGATGCTAAGCTCAAGATGGCACAGCTAGCCAAGGAGAGGTGGAAGGAGGCTAATGGCAAGGCCTAGGTAGAGCACAATGCCGCACAACAAATGGAAGAGTAGACACGTAGAGAAGAGCACGGATTTGGCAAAGGTCTGAGGTCATCCTCACTCAGAACAGAGGAAGAAATGGACGAGTAGATAGAGTAGAAGGGAGTAGACCCATAAATGGCACCATTCCGTATCAAGTGTCTAAGAGGATATGAAAAATTTGTGCCATGGAAGAAATCCAAGGCCAGTAAGACGTCATTGGACCCAATTGCCATAACAGAGGGATATTTTAAGGAAATTTGAGATACAGTGCAGGATGCCACCGCGAAGGTAGTACAATAGTTAGAGCAACATTAGTAGTAAGTATTGGGGGCCATCTAGATGAGTCTACATGAGTTGCAGATCTGTGCATCAAAGACTGGCGTGGCATCAACCAGCCTCGCCATCGATACTTCAGAGGCCGCCAGGATACTGCACACGAAGAACTCTGGAGCGATAGTTCTACTAGAGGGACCACTGGCCATAGAGGTTGAGTCTTACAGGCCTGTTGTTAGTGCCCTCAAGGGAGTAGGGTTGAAATTGGAAGTGATTCCTAGCGAGGCACTCCACCTACTATAGGATGGAGTGATCGCGGAACTGAGGGCCCATGAACAACAGGCTTTGTAGGTGATTAGTGAGTAAAATATCAATAATGTGCAGATGGCCCTACATTGAGACACTGCCCCTCACTTCCATGGTTGAAATTACTAACAAAAATCAGCACATGATTAAGGCCATGAAGGAAACCTTCCGAATGGTCCCTGAATTGGCCATTCCTGAGGATGTGGGGGCAGATGAACAGGTCCACAAACTTACTATGAAGGTGCAGGACGCTCACAGAAAGTTGGCCAAGGTTGAGCTAGAGCTGAACCTCCAAATTACAGAGTTTCAATTGAAGACCTAGCCTTCAATTCCACTGGAGGTAAAGGACTAGTGCACAACCACTGAGGTGATAGTAGCAGTATACAATGTAGTAGCAGACTACACAAGGATGTTTGAATAGTCATTCGAAGTACTCACCGATTTGCAAGAAGATCCCAATGTACAAAGGTTGGAGACAGAGGCAGGAGAACTGCAGCAGCGCTATAAAGATTTGAAAGGAGCAACACGCACTGTCACCCTCACACAGAGACTTGCCAAGCTGCAGGAGACCAAAACACTAAAGGAATAGGTATATGCCGATCAACATAGAAAGGGAGTGTTGAAGGCGTGCTTGAAGCCTCGGTTGGACAAGGGATATTTTTTGATGACCTCCATTGAAGGCAAGCTTTCTAGTCTATAGGTGACTTAGCAGAAGCTTTAGGCTGATAGTTCAGGACCAACGACGAAGCAATTGGTCGAAGAAGTGAAGTTGGTGTTTGTGCAGTGCACCACTGATGTGGAAGTCATGATTGACTCGAGGGTGAGTCATCATGCTTTTGTTGGGGCCTTGTTGGGAACGGGTTCCCCCAAGAGCAGTTTTGCGGCTAAAAGCCCATGTTTTGGGACAATTTTGTAATAAAGTTGTAATTTCTCCACATTTTTTCATCACGGAGCATGAAGGTGTCAAGAGTCATAAAGGTTTGTCCACCCTTATTTTGTAAATTGTCAAGTCAGCTATAAAGATCTACCCATGGTCCGCAGACCATGGGATTGTATAAAAAGGAGCTAAGGAAGTAAGCTCTATGTAGTTAAGAGTTAGTAACGAAGTAGAGTTGTTGAGAAGTCTAAGTGTTTTTGGGTCTTAGCATAGGTAGAGGCTCTATAGCTAAGAGCGCAGAGGCCTAGGGTAGAAGTCTACATCTGAGTGGGCAGACCCCTGCAACTATGTGTGTAGGGTGGATAAAGTCTGTATCAAAATGGAAGGTATCAATAAAGATAAGTATTCTACAATTACTATGTATTCAATCTTTGATAATGCATTTGATTATATTGTGTTACGATCGGGCTTATATTACAATGCTTATTTGATCCACGAATGTATGTGATTATATCTATTAATTGAACACAAGTAAGAATATCAATTTACACGATGATAACTGTAATTGATTAGTAGAATAAGTAAAACACTTGAGATAACTTGGGAACCTATAGAATACATTGTCATACGAGTGCGAAAGTACCTGAACCACTAGTTAGGGCTATGTGAAGGTCAATCATACACCCTCATGAAGGTACTGAAGGGTGGGATAGAGAGGAGTTCGATAGCCCTAAGGCTTAGTGACCTGCACGAAGGAATGAGAAAGGGGTATAAACCAACATCACGACCATCTTAGGGTGCAGAAACTTGGTACCAAAATCCCCACAAACTACTTCGGGTGAGACTTCGGTCCACGCTCTATGGGCTGATGTCAAAAGGGCCAGTAATGTGGGGATTTGTGTAGCTAACTAACGCTAAACCTAGGTCAGGACCCACAAATCCAATAGTGATAGAGTTTGTTGAGATGATGTTGTCTAGGGTGATAAATGTTCTGAAGTGGGGGGGGACTTCATGCCCTTGAGTTCGAACCAGGGCGAACAAGTGCCTATGATGACCCATGACCCCTTGGACGGTAAAAAAACTCAAATTTGGACTGATTTGGGCAAAAGCACATGGCGAGCACACTTGTACGAAGGCAAGCATCCACCTATGCAACGAGGTGACTTGGTGGCGACTTGAAGATGATTGTGCATTGGAAGGGGGTTTAAGAGGTGCGAATATTATAGCGGAGGGAACCACACAACTCATGAAAGGAGTGTGTGTATTTAAAAGTTATAGTGGTCGCCAAATCATCAACCCATGTCCATGGGTGCACCCACACAATGGGGCATGTGGGTGATGTGATACGATGGGCAATGTGATATGATGGGAAAGTGAGATGCGACGAAAGAGAGGGGTAGTGAAAGGGTAGCCAATGAACGTGAATTGTGACATAAGTAAGAAAACTTTAGGCAAAGCGTGAGAATCAGGGTGTCACGACCCCATGCTTGTGCAACTTAAGTCCACCGTGGGTGTTGTACGATATCGCCACCAGTTCACCTTTTCAAAGTTACTTTTATAAAGGCTATTCATACTTCCAACAATTAGTTATCCTGTAAATGTTATTCTTTAATTATGCAACATAATTCAAATTACCTTATTGCATTTATGTTAAATTATTCAATTTTGTGATATTCAACAATGTGGAATATCATAAAAAATAGTCATAAACAACAATATATATGGGAGGGGGAAAATTCAAAAATTATTTCACCCCGATTTTATATTATACTTCAAATATAGTATACAACAACTTTACAAAGTGACCAGTCATGCCCAAAGTCATGCACTGCCCAAGTACAAAAAGTGGCAGTTATTGGCGCAACCCAACGCACTTGCCTAAAAATACCAAGTCCACAAGTATGGCATGCCCAACCTAAGGTTGGTAACTATCCCAATAGAAACCATAGAATAGAGTCCCCCAATACTTCAAAAAACCATCCTTTGACCCTGCCAGTGACTTTCCTTAATTGTGTTTTACTCTTTATTGTGTGCCTTGTTGACCTACTATATAACAAACTTTCACATTTATGCAATATCGTAGACATGCCCTTTTCTGCAATCTTCTTTTTTATTTTCCTCGTTGAGAAAAATTTATTCTCTTCCTTCGTCTGAACTCTTCAATTCTACTTATATCCATTCAACCATCATCCTTTTTATGGGCCGACTTCACTTCAACATTTTGAGCTGGCCTTCAACTTTTCATGGGCGCCCTTGTCGTATGGGCATGCCATTTAGGTTGACCTTCCTTTGGGAATGTCAAAGCCCATTTCTAGATGTGCGCACCCCTTTCCAATGCCTCACCTTATCTTGTCCCTCACGCTTTTCCTCCAAATCACTTTCTTATGTCACGTCACATTTTCTCACTACCCTATCATGCACCTGATCACTCGTAACGTCACAATGCCCATCAGGGCACATCGCTTATCGCATTTCATCTCCCGGGTGCCCCATGTTGTGAGTCTACCCATGGGCATGGATCCATGAGTCGGAAACCATTATAAGTTTTCAATACCCAAGTTCCTTGCCCAAGTTTTGTGGTTCCCTCTTCATGCATGTGCTTGTTTAAGTCACCTTGCCACATAGGTGGTGCCCTTGACATTTTGTGGGTGCGCCCACCATGTGGTATTACCTAACTTGGTCCAAATATGATTTTTCTAACTCTCAAAGAGATCATTGGTGGTCATGGTCACCTGTTGGCCTTGGTGCCAACTTGGGGCCCTGACAGCCCCCTCGACTTCAAAAAAGGTTGTCGCCTAGAAAACATGATATCAACAACTCCATCACCGAGACTAAATGTCGGAAAGTGTCATTAGATCTAGCATAAATTATCCCCTTTGCATGAACTCTTCACCTTCATTGCAAGAGCCTACGTTAAGGCTCATGAATATATGTGGGTAAGACTCCTTAATCCATAGTCATCAGCCACAACTCATTGCAATCCTCCATACTACCTCAATTTGTGGAAGTATTCTCCCTTCAACTCAACTACATGGTATTTCCACAACATATATCATGTACCTACCTCATTTCGTTGTCATGTAATCCATTTATAGAATACTACAACTCAACTCAACCATGCATCCATGCACTTAGTCACCCCATGGATTGAACAAGTTGGATGGCTAGTCGAAACATCATCCAAATCCATGAGAATTCATCTCAAGATGCCCTCATCAGTCATTCATATAACATTATATCACATCTTCAACTCGATCAAGAACTCTTCCCATCAATCCAGTGCCCAATGTGCCAAATACAAGTCCATGAATAGATCGCCATCTCATTTGGGATATGCTGCCCATCAATGCTATCAAAGAGGCAAGTATACACCTTCCTCATCATCTCATCCATGTACTACCCATGGTCATAGACCAATAGCCTCCATGTCCATAAAAAATGCCTAAGTCTCATCAAACTCAACCCATGCCTAAGTATTCCCACCAAGGCACCTCCATCGCTACAACAAACATCGAAATCCAAGGTGTCTCACCTCTATCGCACATATCAAGTCACTCCTCATGAACACATCCCATACTGCACCCAAGGTATGCATCCCATTCTACATCCAAGTCACTAAAAACTAACCTTAGCTCCTCAATGAATCAAATACTCCAATACCACCACATCATGAATTCTTCATCAACTGTAACTCTCTTAAGTCATCATAAGTTCCTATGAACCATCTCCATCCAACGCTTCAGGTAGGAAGATTTGTCTCAGTCACCAGTATCATTACAAGTTTCCTTTACCCTCTTTGTTGCATGAATGCTTTCATAGGCTTCCCATATCTTCCTTCAAAACCACTCTGACCTTGCTATTTGAATATGCACAAAATCCCCATCAGTTCATCTGCAAAATATCCTCATGTCACATTGGCAATTATGTCCATCCCAACATCCTTGATTTCGCACCCCTCCTTGATGGCAATATATGACATCTCAACAAGTTCTCTCGCTTGATGTCTCTGCACAAAGTGTACCATGTGCCCTTTTTTTCAATTCAATGCACACGACTTCGGTTTCTTAACTCATTCACTTTAGTAGACCCAACACACCATTCATTTCATCCTTTGTTCCATTCAGGTTAGTTCCATTGGTCACCCTACCCTCTTATCATTATTGTAGGTCCCTTCCTTCATCGTTGTCTCCCCCACTAAAGGCTTTCCCAAGACTTCCTCTAGGGCTCAATGAAACTACAATTAAGAATTCCACCCAATATGTATATCAAGTTTCTTTCACTTCGCTTTGGTGTTCCCTTCCTTCGTTTTATCCATGAGTCATTCCAAACACTTATCCAATCCCCCAAACGGCTAAGAATAACTCACCCATTGCAAAGTTTCTCACATTCCACCCTTGTCTCAAGCATCCACACTTTCATCTCTAAGTTGGCATACTTCCCAGACATGTTGTGCAAAAAACATTGTTCCTTTATACCCAACTACACAAGGTCTCATTCGAATCATTCATTGGAAGTATGCATGTTTCACTAGAAAACACATACTTCCATCGTGCATATTTACATTTGAATAATATTCGTGAGGTCTCTCCATGTGAGTGCCTCCTTCCTTCAATGATTGTAACATGGATGAATTTCGTCCAACTTGGGCAAGTAACGTTATACCAAGTTCCTCATCATTCATTGGCATTTCTGCAAAACTCACTTCTTCATTATATCTTGCAGCTTCAACTTCATCGCAATCATTTTCTTATCCTTCCCAACTACCCATCCAAGTTGACCAGGTTATCCTTTAACTTCATCCTCCAAAACTTCAATTTCAACCAAAATTCTTAGCGTATCTTCCTTCATACATTTCAACCTATACAATATTTGTAGAAGTCTCCCATGGAAATCTAGCCAACTTTCCATCATTTAACATGGACCTTGACCCAAGTATATGTCATTGTAAAGCTATCACGTCGCACTGCAACTGTAAATCAACCTGTATACTTCAACGTGTTCACCCAAATGCTCATGGCAATCATGCCTCCAAGAACCCATTTCATTTAGCTCATCCCTGATCCTAACATGCCTCTATCACTTACAAAATTCAACACTTAAAATCAACTTGGTCCTGCCCGAAGCAAGCCATGATCTCGTCTTCTCACAGAGTGAGTAGATGTGTCAACTTTTGTCAATGCCCACTTTCTTCAAAACGGGCTTTGATACCACTTGTCACGGACCCACACTTGTGTGACATAAATCTAGCGTGGGCACTACGTAGCATTGGCACAAGTTCACATATTCAAAGTTACTTTTATCTAGAATACATCTACTTCCAACATTTAGTTATTCTACAAGTATTCTTCTTCTTTAATATTGAAATGGAATTCAATTGACTTTACTTCATTTATGTTCAATTATTCAATTCTATGATATTAAACAATGTGCGATTGTTATGGAACCAGCTCACAAACAGGTAGAAAAGATAGTTGAACGCCTTATAATTCAACCTCTTTGAGGGGGTAACCTCCTTTACATTACACAAATGAAAAATTCTTGGATGATACAAATGAAAAGACCTCCTTTCTATATATAGGAGTCTAAGGGGTCATTATATAATCATATCTGACATAAGAATAATAATGTAAGGGCACAATGATAACAATAGTGGGCTTCTATGGGGCACAATAGTAACAATATGGGCACTACAGGGGTACACCAATATAATAAGGGGGTTGTACTAATAACAATAAGGGGTTACACTAGTAGTATAGGGGCCTAACATGCCCCTCTCCTTCAAAAAGTGTTGTCCTCAACGCCTGAGTAGTTCTTGATGATTCTGTATAAAATTATTGTCCTCCCATGTGGAATCTTCAGCGGGTAAGTTCTTCCACTTGATGAGATACTCTGAAATTGATTGATTTCATAGCTGTTGGGTTCTTGTTTCTATGACTGCTCCAGGTTCCAATATGATTTTTCCTTCCTCTTCAATTTTTGGCAATATTGTTTGAATTGGGATATTTTGCAACTTCTGAATAAGTGGCCATACTTCTTCATCCTTCTTCCATTCATCCCTTGCTTTTTTTATCCAATCTGGTTGGATAATAGAAATAGCACAAAACAATGCTTCCACATCCTCATCCTTTCTTGAAAGTGAATCTGCAACAAAATTTTGCTTCCATTTTCTATAGATGATGTCAAAGGCATAACCCAACATATTTGTGACACGTTTTTTCTGTTCTTCTAAAGATAATAGTTGTTCTAAAAAGTATTTAGGACTGTCATGATCCATTTTTACCTTGAAGTGTCTTCCGATTTGTTAAGGTCGCCATTTCTTAAGTGCATGTAGTTTTGCCAAAATTTCCTTCTCATAAATAGCTTGCTTGAGATGTAGCAGTAAAAATACCCAATCACATAAATCAAAACATTTTTCACTATGATCTTGATTGTTTCATTCAAGTTTTCACGAAAGTGTTGTTATCCTTTAATATTTGGAGAACTTGTTGTTGATGCTCGATGTGATCTTTCACTACTTGAACCTTTTTCTTCCTGATATGTCCTTTTATCTTTACAGTTTGAGGAGTGGTAATTTCTTCCAATCCTTTACAAGATATGGTCAGATCCATTTCTTAATTCTTGATGTGATCTTTCACTTCTTGAACATTTTTCTTCTTGATATGTCCTTCCATCTTGATAGTTTGAGGAGTGGTAATTCTTGCCAATGCTTTACAAGATATGGTTCGATTCATATCTTCTTTCTATGGGGTTGGGTCCTGCTGTATATCCTTTCCTTTTGATGTTTCTTGTTACCTTTCTCCCTCCTCTTCATACTCTATGTAAAATAATTTCTTCTCAACACACTTATGACCTTTAGTGCATTTGCTATCACAATTGTTACAAATACTTTTTTCTCTTTTTTCTTCAAATTGTTGTGGTGTAACCCTTATAGGTTGTGGAAGGTTAGGAGAAACAAAATTTCCATCTTTATAGTTGTGAGTGGTAGACTTCCTTTTTGTCATAATTTTACTTTCCACTATGTAACAAATCCCTTTTACTCTTTCCAATTGTTGTGGTGTTGCTCTAAAAAAGGTGTTGCTCTTTATATCCTCATAATGTGCTATCATTTCCTCCATGAAAATTGACCACATAACAAGTTGTTTACGAGATCAAAGCCCTTTATACCATAAAAATTCATCTGGTTCTAAATATGGAGATGCAATACATACCTTTTGTAGTAGTGGTACACCATGTAGATCAAAATATTGCTCCATCTGAAGTATCCAATTTACCAGATCCTTGCCATCAAATTTCCTCATATTAACTTTTCTTGATTTTAGGAGCTCGATCTTGAAATGACTATAACTCTGTAATTTCGTTTCTTCCAGTTCTAAAATTTTGAACTGTGGTATCCCTCTGTGTCCTCTTTCCAATGCCACCGGTCTGATCGAATTTAGGTTCTCCAACAAAGAATTATGCACAATCTACCAAGATGACCTGATTATATACCTTTTCAGAAGAGTGAACTTGTAGTAAGTGCCATGTGTCACAGTTTCAACCTTCGGGTCTGAAAAATATACATAGGAAACTAAAATCCATCCTCTTTCTGTAACTTCTTACAAAATTTAAATCTGATGCTCAAAACAAAAGTTATTATAATTTTCCCAAGATCACCTATTTAGAATGTAATTCAGGAATCTACGAAAAGACCAAATTCCAGACATCATATCTCCACAAGTATTGCACAAAAAGCTCTAAAATTCAGACCTGTGGTTCAACGTGATTTCATCTCAAATGGTTTTTTTTCACTTCTGAAACATCACAGAAACAATTTATACCGAAAATGCCACAATGACTTTTTTGGAGCAGCGCAACCCTAGAATCCAAAGCTCTGATACCAAATGTTGTGGAACCAGCTCACAAAAAGATAGAAAAGACAGTTGAACACCTTATAATTCAGCCTCTTCGAGGAGGCAACCTCGTTTACATTACACAAATGAACAATTCTTGGATGATACAAATTAAAAGTCCTTCTTTCTATATATAGAAGTCTAAGGAGTCATAATATAATCAGAGTCGACATAACAATAATAATGTAAGGGCACAATAATAACAATAGTGGGCTTCTATGGGGCACAATAGTAACAATATGGGCACCACATGGGTACATCAATATAATAAATGGGTTGTACTAATAACAATAAGGGGTTACACTAGTAGTATAGGGGCCTAACAGTGATATTATAAACAACAATATATATGGGAGGGGGAAGATACCCAAAGTAGTTCATCGTAGTGTTATATTATACCTAAAATAGAGTTTACATCAACTTTACAAAGGGGCTATCCATGGCCAAAGTCATGTGCTACCCAAGTATAGAAAGTGGTAGCCCTTAGGCCAACCTAATACACTTGCCCAAAAATACCAAGTCCATAAGAAGGGCATGCCCAACCTAAGGTTGGCACCTTTCCCAATGGAAACCCTAGAATAGGCACCCCCAATGCTTCAAATAACTAGACCTTAGCCCTTCCACCAACTTTCCTTAAATTCATTTTAAACTTTGTGTTGTTCACCCTGCTGACCTGCGATATCACAAACTCTCATGTTTGTGTAATATTGCAAACTTCTATTTTTGCGATCTTCTTTGTTGAGAAAACTTGCTTCTCATAATTTGAAGGAACTCTTTACTTATAATTATATGCATTCAACCATCATCCTTTTTATGGGCCGACACCCATTTGACATTTTGAGTGGACGTTCAACTTGTCATGGGAGCCCTCTGTTGCATGGGCACGCCCCTTGGGATGACCTACCTGTCGGCATGCGGGCGCCACTTGCTAAGTGGGAACACCAATTTACTCACAACCAACTTGCCTTGTCACTTGCACATAGCCCCCTGGTTGCTTTCTTGTGTCACACGTCATGTAACCTCTTTATCATGTCACACCCCTACTCATCTGTCACATTGTACTTCCCATCTCGTTGCATCACCCATCATTTAGCATCACCTAGGTAGCCCATGAAGTGGTTGAGCATGTGGACATGGGTCCATGTGTCTAGATGCAAAAATTATGCGGTAGATCTGAAACTTCTCATGAAATTTACGAAAACATAAGACTCAAATATATTGTACTATTATTAAGAATTCAATGCACCATCTAGAACACAAATCATAAACATGAAAAAGGAAACATCACAAATGCATAGATATTTATCTAGGGGAAATAAACTACTCAAAACCCATTCTTATCTGTATTTTATTAATCAGATAATAGATATGAAATACATATGCTCGCTGAATCCTAAGCACACCCTACAAGTGTAAATTATATCTGTCTACTTGATTGACTCACTCTAGCCAAAACTAGGCCAATTTTGAAGCACTCGAAGCTCCTATTTCCTTGTGTCATTCCTTAAGGAAATTAGCTGCTATTATTTATGAAATTTCTACAATTGGATTGAACAATTATTCTAGTTCATTCCTCTTACTACATGCACCATTTTTACACATTGCAATAGTATACAATTGATAGTTCACTCCATTGGAATCTCCATCCCAACTAGGTAACTTGAATTCGCTACATGAATCATTTATTTTGGGGTGATTGATTAGTTAACTAGTTGATCACTGAGTGTGGTTGAAGTTCCACTTCGACAACTTGTCCTCCACTAGTTCGTAAATAATTATAACTAGTTTAACTAACCATAACTCAATTTTGCTACAAATTAGAAATAAATCATACTGAACTAAACTCAAGCTTCCCCAAATTGAATTATCTAAGTTAATTGAGTGAGAAGTGCCATTTCACCTCAATTAACTACCTCCAAGATTTATTCTAAAATAGAAATTTTAATTTTCTCTACTTTCACCAAGGCAAAGTCAAAATGGGATTTTCTTACTTCATTTTCAACACTCCCTCTCATCAAGGAAAGTATTATCAACCAACCCTATCCTACACCAGTGGAACTCAAACTTTTCTCTTGAAAAAGCCTCTGTCAAAATCTAAACATCTTCCTTTGTTGGAATGTACGCAACAACATTATCCACCTCTACACACAATCCCATAAATGGTGATGCTAGATATCTATATGCTTGGATAAATTGTGAAAGATAGTATTTTCGGAGAGCTTGATGGGACTTTGATTATCACAGTCAGTCACAGTTGGATAAATCATTTGACTGAACAATCCGACAAGTATCTTTCTAATCTAGATCACCTCACATGTTGCTTGAATTGCAGCCATGTATTCTTCTTCTTCCAAGATGAGTGCCACAAATAATTTCTTCCTGCTATACCAAACAATGGTTGCAAACCCAATATTGAAAATTCCACCTGATGTACTATTTGGTCTGATGGAATCCCCACCCATTTTTCATCTCTAAATCCACACAACTTCACTCTATTTATCACTTTATACCATAGTCTAAACTGGGTAGTGCCTCTGAGGTAGTGTAGAACTTTCTTAGCTTCCCTCCAAGATAGTCTTGTTGGCCTAACTTTATCTTAGCATATCTGATTGACAACATAGAACATATTTCTTTGTGTTTTCACAAGATACATGAGTGAACTCACCAACTTTTGCTAAATAGTAACATCCACTTCCTCACTTAAAGTGGCATCCTCTTTGCCCCTGTTGGTCGCTAGAGGAGTCTCCATGGGTTTGCACCTATCCATGTTTAACTTCTGAAGTATCTCATTGGAATAATTCCCCTAAGAGAAAAATACTTCCCCATCACCTGTCCATACTTACAATCCAAGGAAGTAGTGTGTGAGACACATGTCCTTCATTTTAAACTATCATGTAAGATCCTCATTGCAAAATATTACCACCTTCTCACCACCAGTCAAAATCAAGTCATCAACATATTAGACAATACTAAATAATTTACCTACCAAACTATGATAGAGGTTTGCATCTACTTTAGTTTTTGTGAATCCCAAATCGGTGAGATAACTATCGTTCTTGGTGTACCAAGCATGGGGTGATTCCTTGATATTGTGCAATGCTTCCTTGAGTCTGCACACGTAAGAGACTCCATCAAAAGCCTTGAAGCCTTTTTTGGTCTCTACATACACCTCCTCCTCGTTAACAACACTAAGGATTGTTGTTTTCACAACCATCTAGTGGATCTTCCACCCCATCTATGTTGCTAGAGAAAGGATTGATCTTATGGATGAATACCTTGCTACAGAAGAAAAGTTATCCTCATAGTCAATCCCTTCAACTTGAGAGTACCCCATGGAAACAAATCTAGCCTTGTACTTTGATATGCTTCCGTCTACAACATGCTTCACCTTGAATATCCATATCAAACCCGCAACCTCTTTTTTTGTTGATATTGGGACCACTTACCCAACAATATTGTTGAAAATGGATTTTCACTCGTCTACATTGCATCAGTCTCTACTACTTCCTTGAAAATGGATTTTCACTCGTCTACATTGCATCAGTCTCTACTACTTCTCTACTAATTCCTTGAAAGAGGATGGATCAGTCTCTACTAGCTCAGTCATTAGATCCATGTCACTAGTGTAGCAATGTAGTGACATTTTCTTCCCATGTTGATTTGAAGGAGCAGACACATTATCCCTCACATCTTGCAGAACTCTCCCTGCTTCCCTAGTCCTTTTCCTACCTTTCCTGGATGGTTCTTCATAAGTGGTTGTCTCCACTCTTTGCTCCTCAACTTGTGGCTACTCCAAAACATCCTAAGGCTCCTCCCTTGGAGCTAAAACCTCCTCCTATCATGGGATCTAAAGATCCCTCTTTGGGGAGAACCTCATAACTTTTTCTTCATCAATTTTTTCATGAAATCACACAATTGTCATTCTAAGGGATGATAAGTACATGTAGTAGTTGTGAGGTGTTTCTACGTAACCCAAAAACACCCCTAATTTTGTTGTTAGTTGTTTCTTCTTCCTTCATTCTTTGGAGACATGGTAGTAAACAAAGGCTCCAAAAATCCTGAAGTGTGACATATCTGGGATTCTCCCTGAGAAAGCCACCTCTAGTGTAATCATGCCAATAGGTAGCTATGTTGCATGCTTTAGCTCACAAGTTCAGTGGTAGGCTTTGGTCATGCAACACCATCCTTTCTTCTCCCACAATGCTGTCACTTTTCCTATTAGGCACCCCATTCTGTTGTGGGTTGTGGGGTGTTGTCACTGCTAGCTGAATGCATTTCTTTCCACATCAAATTTTAAACTCATTCGACAAATTCTCACCTCCATTATCGCTCCTAAGAGCCTTCACCTTCTTGCCTCTTTCTTTCTTAGCTAGTGCCTTGCAATCTGTGAGCTTGGACAATGTCTCACCCTTCTTCCACATGAAGAAGATCCCACACTTCCTTGAGAAGTCATCAATAAAAATGACAAAATATTTGTGCCTGGTAGTGCAGACTATCGACAAAGTTCCACAAACATCATAGTGGATCCTTTCAATGACTGCATGTCCCTTACTACCCTAATCATGGAAAGTGTCTTTCATGTAATTACCCAAGGTACACCCTTTACATGTATCCTGCTTTTCTAGTTCTCTTTTGGGAGGGAAGTGGTTATCTACTACATTATCTTTAAAGTGCCATGATAAAAATTTCCAAGTATTTGATGCCAAAGTCCACCGACATTGCCACTCTGCACCTTCTCCACCTTTTTTCTCAATGCAACATAACCCTCAAGATATAGCTTGTAGAAATTCTTCACATGAGCCCTGATCTACTTCACCTATCCCATGGCTATGTGTCTTAGGAATATCATTCCTTAAGTGAATATCACATTATAACCATGGTCTTCCAAAAATGAAATAGAGACAACATTTTTCTTTATATTTGGAACGAAAATCAAATCCTTAAGTCTGAGAGGGGAGCCTTACTCCCTATAAAAGGTTATTGCACCAAGATCGATCATGCTATACCTCCCATCATCTCTCATATCGATGTTCATATGTAGATATTTCTCCTCCAAATCACTGAAAAATCTCTATTCCCTGTCATACAGAATGAGGCACCACTGTCTAGGTACCACATGCTCCCCATCATTGTGTTGGACATGCATGCAATGAGAGAAAAGTCATGATTGAACTGTGAAGAAAAAACTTCATCTCTTTCTCCTCCTGAGGTCTTCTTTCTTGTCTTCTTTTGTGAACACTTTGTGGCATAGTGTTAGAGTTCATGAGAGTGAAAGAACTTGATTATAGACAAGTCTTTCTTCTTTCCCCCTGGATTAGATTCTACTTTGGATTGGCATTTATTCCCTTTTCCTTTCATTTCCTTTCCATGCAAGGCACAATTTTCTTCATCCTCACCCTTGGATGAATTCCACTCTCTGGTATTCCACCTTATTTACTCTTATTCTAAATCATACCATAGGCATTCCCAATTTGATAGTTTCTCCCTCCCACTCACCAAATCTTGGTAGTTGTTCTAGCTCTTGGGAAGGCCTAGAAGGTTTAGGCTTACCAAATCATCTCTTGCTACAGTAACATGAACTTGACCAACACCATCACAATATTGTGTGAACTTCCTCAGGTACTACGGAATAGTCTCATTCTTCTGCATCTTGATATTTCGAAGTTTATCCTTGAGCAGCAACTTCTTGTGGTCACTACTATTCTGGAACAAACCTCTCAGTGCTTGCCACATTGCATAAAAAGTTTCTTTCTCATGGATATTTGAGACAATGTGGTCTCATATTCCCTCAAATATGATTCTCCTTGCCTTAGCTACACACTTCTTCCATTCTAATAGATCCTGAGCTTCATCTACTGCTGGTTTTGGGATATCATTATCAATAAATTTTTTAATCCATTATCTTCCATAGTTGCCTCCAATGTTCTCCTTCCAAGTGACATAATTTGATCTTTCCTTAAGGGAATACTCAATTCTTAGTCCAAATAAAGCCAGCCTTCTATATCTAAAGAATCTATCATACAAATCAAATCCTCCTGCAAATCCTGCTCCGATACCATGTAGAAATTATGGTGCAGATATGAAACTGACATGAAATTGATTAAACCATGAGACTCAAATCTACTCTACTATTCTATGGAATTCAATTCACCATATAGACACAAATAATAGACATGAAAAGGGAAACATCACACATCCACAGAGATTTACCTAAGGGAAATCAACTCCTAAAAACCCCTTCCTATCTTCATTGCTTCAATCAGAGAATATGAATGAAATACATATGCTTGCTCAAACCTAAGAACACCTTGCACTTGTATAGTCTATCCCTTTGCCTGACTAACCTAGTCCAGCCAACAGTTAGCCAATTTTCAATCCCCGGAAGATCCTATTTCCTTGCACTGTTAGCTAGTATTATTTAGGAGATTCCCTCAATTGGATTACACAATTCCTCTCGGTCCTTCCTCCAGTTGTATGCACCACCTGTACACATTGGGATAGTCTACAATTGAATGTAAATTGCATTGGAATCTTCATCTCAACTAGGTAACTCGAATTATTGGCATGAATCCATTATTTTTGGTTGATTTGGTTATTTAAATGGTTCATCACTGAGTATGGTTGATGTTCCACTTACACAACTTGAAGTCCACTAGCTCTTCTAATAATTAGAACTAATTTAACTAACCATAACTCAATTTAACTGAAATAGATTGCTACAAATTAGAAATCAATCATACTGAAATGAACTCAAGCTTTCCAAAATCGAATTAAGTTAACTGAGTGACACGTTCCACGTCACCTCAGCTAACTACCTCTAAGATTTTTTCTGAAATATAAATTCAAATTTTCTCTAGTTTGACTAAGGCCAAGTTAAACTCGTATTTTCTTACTGCATTTTCAACATGGAAGCCACTATAACTTTTCAATATACACACTCCGTGCCTAACTTGTGTGGTTCCCTCCTCTATAACATCCACAAATCTCAACTTGCCCTCTAATGCACGCTTGACTTTAGGTCACCACCAATTCACCTCATCGCATAGGAGGGAACCCTTCCTTTGTACGGGTGCACCTCCCTTGTGCTCTTTCCCCACTCGGTGCAACTTCAATTTTTTTACTCTCCAAGTGTTCATGGGTTGTCATGGGTACCTTTTGGAATTGGTGCAAACTTGGGGACCTAGCACAAGGTAAGGAAGGGCGTGGAAAATGAGCATGTCAACCAAACACAGGCTACCCACACACCCATAGGTAGGTTGGCCCAAGGTACAAACCTATATGGTAGGGGCACCCATTAAAAGTTGAAAGTGAACTCAATATGTTGAAGTGGCATCGGTGCATGAAAATGGTGATGTTTGAACTAATATAAGTAGAAGTAAAGGGTTCAACCAAAGTACGAGAAGAAAGTTCACTTAACAAGGAAAATCGCAGAAGTAGATTGCAAAAAGCGGAAAGTCTCTATTATCATAGAAATGTGAAAGTTTGTGATATTACATGTCAGCCGGGTGCACAATGAAAAGTTGAAAAACGAGTTAAGGCAAGTCGCTAGCAGGGCCAAGGTATGGTTTTCTCAATTATTAGGGGCTCCCATTCTGGGGTTTTGGCTAGGCAAGGTGCACATGATTCTGGGCATGCTAGCCCCTTTGTGAAATTGTTGTACATTTTATTTGGAGTATATAAGGCTCAGGAAAACTACTTTAGGTAGTTTCCCCCTCACATATATATTACTGTTTATGATTGTTGTTTATGATATCACACATTCTTGAATATTACATAATTGAATATTTAAACATAAATGAAGTCAAGTGAATTGAATTCCACAACATGATTAAAGAAGAAGAACACTTGTATAATAACTAAGTGTTGGAAGTAGGCATAGTCTAGATAAAATTAACACTAAAAATGTGAAATTGTTTGGGTGCCACACATTACCCATGGTGGACTGAGGTCGCACAACTATGGGGCTGTGACAAGTAGGGTGAGAGGGGCGATGTTAGAAGGTATTGGTGTGGAGAGCTATGTGTTGAGACCATTGCTTGTTTGGAATTTTGGTCACTGTCACCAAGAGAGACACATAAGAGTTGATTTGTGAGTAGAGCTTACCCATCAAATTATTTGTTGACTTATTTATATCAAATTAATTGTGACATGATTGTGAGCGTAGAGGGTTCACTGCTATTCAAGCCTCGCGACCATAGTGGGAGTCTAAATTTTAAAATATCATTCTCTATCAAGCGAATTTTGACCAAGTGGAAACTTTGTTCCAATTTTTTTTAATACGACTTTGTCTTCCTAGTAAGCACTCTATTTTGATATTTTTCAACCAAAGTAACAAAGTTGAGTTGAGTTGTGTTCTGAGTTTTTAAATTTGAGTGTTGTTCAAGTCCTATTATCAACCTATAGGAACCATTATCGATCTATTGAGTGTTGTTTGAAGCTTATTTTTGGCGTATAGGAGACATTTTTTATCTACCTATGAGGATAGATCATGGCGAGAAGTCAACACTTGTGAATTCGTCGAACTTTGAAGATATGGAGAAGAGATTGCGAATGTTTAAGCAGTAATAACATTTGAATGCAAACGTAGGTTTTGTGTTAGGAATTTGCAGGTCCGATCCATGGCAACAATGTTCTCTTGTGTGTGTTTCCTTATACAGAATGAGCGCACCTTCTACTAAGTGATATCAACTCACCCTCTATTAAGCAAGAAGTGCATTGATTGAGGGTAACTTATGGAAATAATTTTTTTTGCGATGCATCACATGTGTTGTGCATCCAAGGGTGCAATGGCTTGGGTTTGACTCAAAATTTGGTCTGTCTCATCCAAACTAGTGCAAGTTGAACTGGAATTGTATGAGGAGAACATGAATTGTAAACATTTGTGTAGGTTGTTGAGATCGACGGATAAAGTACTGAGATGAATAGACAAGGAACTAGTAACTCCTGTATTGATATGGTCGTAGATTAAGTGAAGGCATAGCTCCTTTCCCTGATTTTATTTATTATCCCCCTTATGGGATTTCAAGAAGTAGCTAGAGAAGAAATTGCAAAGTTCCTCCTTGTGTTCCTATTTAAAAAAACAAAGAGGTGATTTCGTGTGACTATTGTGCAATTGGTAAGGAAAGGCATACACTATTTTAAGTTTTTTTTTAAAGGGGAATAATGTGTAAGAAGGCATTCTTTCAAGATGAATAATCCACATGAAGAGACCTAACACAATGAGACCAATATGTAGGATGGCTCAAACTATGTTAATTGGAAATTTAAGTTTCAAACATTGAGGAAGGTTATGGCATTTAGACAATCACAAATGGGGAAGCACCAAAGTCAAGTGTAGTTGGAGGTGTGACAACAACATCAATCCAAGAATGGGAGAAGTTGGAGAATAAAGCAAAGGTACTATTAATGATGTATGTGAAAAACACTATAATGCCTCATATTCATGATTGTAAGACTTCCAATTAAACAAGGACTACACTTAGGGATCTTTATGAGACCAAAAATATAAATCGGGTCATCTTCTTGAAAAGTAAGTTCCTCTACATTAAAATTGAAGAAAATAAATATGTTATTACGTTTGTTTCAAGAATCAATCACTTGAAAGATAAGCTAGGAGAAATATGGGAATCAATTTGTAGTACCGACCTTGTCACAATCACTTAAATCTTATATTCTAAGACTATCATATGTTCATATAGGTCTTGTAGCAACAAAGAAACCTGCCACTTTTGATGAATTTGTAGGTATTGTTGTAGGAACAAGAGTGACAAGAATCCAGAATTAGAACTTTTGGTGAAGAAGAAGTTATTCAAAGAGAAACAGGGACGAGGAAGTAAAGGGTGGTAGTCCATCTCAGAGAAGGCCATTTCCAAATCCAAATCAAGCTATGTCACTTGCTTGAAATGATTCTAGAATGAGATGTTTTTATTGTGGTAAAAGTCGACATATTTCTAGAGTTTGTTATAAGAAGAAAAGTTATGAAGACAAGAATGAAAATAGAAGACATTCAAGACATTTTGTAGAAGAAGATCTGAATTCTAATCTCAAAAATATTAAGTTGTTTGTGTCTAATGTTGCATTTTTTTTTTAAACTGATGATGTTAATGCTTGAATTGTGGACTCTGGAGCCTCGATTCACATGACATGTAATAGGAGTTCATATGAGAACTTGAAGGAAGCAAGCAATGGTGCCAAAATTTACCTTGGAGATGACCATGAACATAAAAGCAAGGGAGATGGAGACATTGTTGTAACATTTCCAAATCGAACACTACAACAAAAAATTTCATTGGTGAGGGTCATGCCTGTGAAGGACCTTTAAGGTCTGTCACTAATGTTACATATGGTGTTAGGTCCCTATACTACTAGTGTAACCCCATATTGTTATTAGTACAACCCCCTTATTATATTGTTGTGCCCATGTAGTCCCCATATTATTATTATTGTGCCCCATAGAAGCCCACTATTGTTATTATTGTGCCCTTACGTTATTATTGTTATGTCGGCTCTAATTATATTATGACCCCTTAGACTCCTATATATAGAAAGGAGGTATTGTCATTTGTATCATCCAATAATTGTTCATTTATGTAATGTAAAGGAGGTTGCCCTCTTGAAGAGGTTTAATTCTAAGGCATTGATCTATCTTTTCTATCCTTTTGTGAGTTGGTTTCATAAAATTTAGTATCGGAGCTGTGGATTCTAGGGTTTCACTACCCTAAACAGGTCATCGTGGCATTTTCGATCTAAAAAACCCATCTGAGAAGAAATCGGTCTGAAGCTCGTGACCAAATTTTAAATCTTTTCGTGCTATATTTTTGGAGGTATGATCTGAGGAAGTTAGGGTTTTTGCAAGCTCCAGAATTTCATCTAAAATAGGTCATCGTGGAATTTTCTCTATAACTCTTTTGCTACAAAGTTTCAAAAGAAGAAAAAAAAAACCCATTGGAGACGAAATTGGTCTGAATCTCGGCTCCAAATTTCAAATCCTGTATCGTTATATTTTTTGAGATATAATCTGAGGAAGTTATGGTTTTTGTAGACCCCTGAGTTACATTCCAAATAGGTCACCTTGGGGAAACTGCCATATCTTGTGTTCTGAGCATCAGATTGGAATTTCGTAAGAAGTTTCAAAAAGAGGATTGCCTGTATTTTTCTATAAATAAGTTTCATGTACTAAGGTCGAAATACAGACGCAACACGTTGTCCAAGTTTGCTTAACTGAACTAGTATATAATCAGGTCACTATGGGAGATTTGGCATATCTCTTTCTTGGATAATCAAATTCTGATCATACTTGCAGGGTTAGAAAGAGAACTCAGAGAGCTACCATAGGAATAAATTTCAGAACTTGGAGATCTGAAATTACAGAGATACAGTCGTTTCAAAATCAAGCTCCTAAAATCAAGAAAAATCAAAATGAAGAAGTTTGATGGTAAGGATCCGGCAAAATTGGATACTACAGATAAAGAAATATTTTGATCTACATGGTGTACCACTATTACAAAAAGTATGTATTGCACCTTCATATTTAGAACCAAATCAATTTTTATGGTGTAAAGGTTTGTGTTCTCGTAAAACACTTGTCACTTGGTCAATTTTCACGGAAGAAATGATAACACATTATGAGGATACAAAGAGTAACACCTTCTTTAGCCAATTGATAAATATCAAACAAAAGGGTTCAATGGTAGATCATGTTGAGGATTTCAAAAAATTGAATATAAAGGTAAATGATATTCCAGAGAAGAAAAGGATTGATGTCTTCATAGGGACTTTAAAGGATAACATTCAACATGAGGTTTGTCTTTGGGAACTTGATTCACTGGAGAAGGAATTCAGGTTGGAAAGAAAAATTGAAAGTGGAATTATGGAAACAAGGAATCCTACCACTAACAACTATAAATATGGAAGTGTTTTTTCTTCTAGCCTTCCATAACCTACAAGGTCTACATGACAACAATTGGAAGAATAAAGAGAAAAAGTACTTCGTTACAATTGTGATAGCAAACACACTAAAGGTCATAAGGGTGCTGAGAAGAAACTATTTTACATAGATTTGTTAAGAGGGGGAAGAAAAGGATCAAGAAACATCAAAAGAAGAGGATATACACCAGGAATGAACCCTAGAGAAAGAATAAATGAATCTGAAAATATCTTGTAAAGCATTGGAAAGAATTACCACTCCTCAAACTCTCAAGATAGAAGGACATATCAAGAAAAAAAATGTTCAAGAAGTGAAATATCACATCGAGCATCAAGAAATGAATTCGGCCATATCTTGTAAAGCATTGACGAGAACTACCACTCCGCAAGCTCGCAAGATAGAAGGACATATCAAGAATAAAAACATTCAAGAATTGAAAGATCACATCGAGAAAGAAGAAATTAATCCGACCATATCTTGTAATGCATTGGCCAGAATTACCAGTCATAAAACTATCAAGATAGAAGGACATATGAAGAAGAAAAATGTTCAAGAAGTGAAATATCACATTAAGCATCAAGAAATGAATCCAACCATATCTTGTGATGCATTTGAAGAAATTATGACTCTTCAAAATCTCAAGATAGAAGGACATATTAAGAATAAAACGACTCAAGCAGTGAAAGATCACATCGAGCATCAACAACAAGTTCTCCAACTTTTGAAGGATAGTGCCAATTTGGTGCCGAATCAAATGAAACATTGGGAAGAGCAACATTTCACTGAAAGAATTTTTGATGTAGGCTATTGTGTATTTTTACGGCTACATCTCAAGCAACTATTTATGAGAAGGAAATGTTGTCAATACTATGTGCACTTAAGAAATGGTGACCTTACCTAATGGGAAGACACTTCAAGGTAAAAATGGATCATGATAGTGTTAAATACTTTATAGAACAAAGATTATCTTCAGAAGAACAGAAAAAATGGGTCACAAATATGTTGTGTTATGACTTTGAAATCATCTAAAAAAAAGGGAAGAAAAATGTTGTTGCAGATGCACTCTCAAGAAAGGATGAGGATGTGGAAGGATCATTTTGTTCTATTTCTATTATCCAACCAAATTGGCTAAACGAATCAAGGGATGAGTGGAAGAAGGATGAAGAAGTGTGGCCATTCATTCAAAAGTTGCAGAAGATCCCAGTTCAAACAATATTTCTAGAACTTGACAAGGAAGGAAAAATCATATTGGACCCTGTAGCAGTCATAGAAACAAGAACGCAATAGCTATGGAATCTCTCAATTTCAAAGTATCTCATCAAGTGGAAGAAATTACCCGCTGAATATTCCACATGGGAGGACAAGAATTTTATACAGAAGCATCAAGAACTACTGAAGCGTTGAGGACAACACTTTTTGAAGGAGAGGGCATGTTAGGTCCCTATACTACTAGTGTAACCACATATTGTTATTAGTACAACCCCCTTATTATATCGTTGTGCCCATGTAGTCCCCATATTATTATTATTGTGCCCCATAGAAGCCCACTATTGTTATTATTGTACCCTTACATTATTATTGCTATGTTGGCTCCGATTATATTATGACCCCTTCAACTCCTATATATAGAAAGGAGGTCTTGTCATTTGTATCATCCAAGAATTGTTCATTTCTGTAATGTAAAGGAGGTTTCCCCCTCGAAGAGGCTGGATTCTAAGGTGTTGATCTATCTTTTCTATCCTTTTGTGAGCTGGTTTCATAACATATGGTGAAGGTTCTTAAAAAATTGTTGTTGTAAGTGCATATAGTGATGGTCCTTTAAGATTTGTCACCAAAGCCATTTTTATTTAATCTTTTCGTGAGGGTTGTTAAAGGATCGTCACTAATTATCTCTTTGGTGAAAATTCTAGTGAGAATATTTTCTTGACCCTCACCAATGCTCTTTTTGGTTACTTTTGGGGATAGTAAAAGATTGTTTATCATCGTTGATTATCTCAATGCGTTTTTTGTGAAACAATATGTATGCTACTTTATTTTTTGTCAAACGATAATGATTTAGGACCATTTTTGTGGAGTATATTTCATTACGTGTCCAAGGCCATAGTGGTTAGAGTTAATCAATTAGTTAAGAAGTAATTATGTCTATCATTTCCCTCAGGGAATGAGAATATAATTTTCCAATGAGTCAACACATGATTCATCTCTATTAGGTTTCTTATCTAACAAATACCCTTTATATAAACTTCCACTAGTGTGTGTAGGAACTATACTATTTAATACATAATCAAGGTATGCCAATTATATTAATGAGAGAGACCTAGCACTCCTCAACACTCTTAGCACATATTAACATGTTTTATCACATACTATCATTCCTTCGAACCTTGCACGTCTTGGAACATATTTGTACCTAGAACATATTGTCGTGATTAGGACACCTAAGCACATGTAGGAGGCCCTAGCATAACATAGAACTCTTATACCATGTGTTGGCATGCCCTGTAGTCCCTAACATGCGCTGAACACTTTGGCATGCAATAACATACATTATAATTTTGCACACATTGGAACTTGGAATGTATTGGAACCTATTGTTAGTGTGCCTAGCATGCCCCCTTTGAAAAAGATAAAGTCTTGAATTATTAACCCTCTTATGTGTTCATTTCCTTGCATTTTAGCTTGATTCTCCCTTGTGTTTCCTTGACACTGCTTCACACATATTGGCATACCCTAGCACCCTACACATCCTAGCATGCCTTAGCATCTTTCATGTCTTGGGATGCCTTGGCATTATTTAGCACATGTTAACACACACTGGAACTCCCTCTGAAAGTTTATCACTTCTTGACATGCATTGATATTCCCTAGCATGCCTTAGCATTCCTTTTCACTCCCTCTTTTGCTATATAGCTAACACTCGTTGACACTTCCTGGCACATCTCACATTCATTCACTTCCATGCATTTTGACATAGTGTTCCTTTATGTTTTCCTAGTACTCCATAACACTCCTCATCATATGCTAGCACTCTCTAGCACACCTTAGCATTCCTCGACATGCCCTGCCACTTTATAACATGTGTATCTCTCCCTAACACACATTGGCACTTGGGACATGTTGCTTCTTAGTAAGTCTTAGCATGTGTAGCATTCATTTAGATGCCTTGGTATGCTTTGACATGGTTTAATATTAAAGTTATTTGAGATCAACTATTGTAAAGTATATGAGAAGTACCAGAGGTATATTTGGCACTTAGAATTCACTAACACTTGGCACTTGGAACTTATTGACACCTAGTGTCGGTGTTCCTAGAATGACCCTTTTGGAAAAGGTAAATTTATGACTTATTAACCCTCTTATGTGTTCATTCCCTTGTATTTTAACTTGCTTTTTTTTATACCTTGACAGTCCCTGGCACGTATTATGACACCCTTGCACATCTTGGCATGCCTTAGTACTTGGCATATATTATTGTATTTTACATGAATTTGCACTATCTGGAAGATGTTAGCATTCCCTATCATGCCTTGGCACTCACACCATGACAACTATCCTTACATTTTTTGACCACTTGAGAACCAAATCAAGTCTTTAGCTACTGCATTTCATGTGACATTAGCCTGCTTCAACCACAATAACTTGACCAATTACACCTATTAAAAGTAGATTGTGTCTTGTTGACCTAAGAACTGCTTATAACTTATCTTAGTTCACTCATGTCCAAGCTCAACTTGTCCCACTTTAGAACTTACCAAGACAAGGATCACATCTATCCATGGCCATAAAACAATTAAGCAACATAGCTTACACAAACAATGTTGCACCTGTATGTCGAGTTCATATAAATAATAGAGCATTAACTAAGATTTTGCAAGAACCATAAGATGTACAAGACACACATGATATAAGCTAGCATAAGATGAGTTCCCCAAAACTTATACACAACAATATACAATATGGAATTGTCTAGACTAGTTTAAAACATGAGCCTTTGGAAAAAATGCGCCATGTGTCATATAAAAATAATAGCTAAAGGAAAAATAGTGTTGTGCCTAGCACAAAGTGTCCTATTGTCTAAAACTACTCTCTCAAGCCCCTTAGCACAACCATAGGCTTTCCTCTTGAAAATATTATTATGAACTTCTCTTAACTGTTGGAATGTGTTATATTCTTTCCATGGCTAGCCCATGTAGTTAACTGAGGGTTAGAGGGGGGGAGGTCACAAGGGGTTTGAGGGGTACATGTAGCCCCACTTTATGTTAGGTTGGGCGGACCCACCTATGGTTTTGTGAATGGTTTTCGCACATGTTTTTTGGACGCAATGGTTTTCGGTCCATGGTATTGCACACGATGGTTTTCAGTTTATGGTATTGGATTCTTGGGCATGTATAAATATGTATTATAACATTGAAAGGAACATAATGAAAATCAAGCTGGTAGTCCCGGTTTTGGGATCGAGGGGAAAATATCTATGTATATGTGTTTTATGTGTTATGCTCTCGCATTGTTTATTTTCTATGTCTTAGAAAGCATATGCAGGTAATTTCTGTACGAGGTTAAAACCTACATTTGGTATCAGAACTGTTTTGGCTTCAAGGGGACGCCTTTGTTGTTGAGGGGTTTCACTTGGGCCCATGGTAGACCCTATTCAATGGGAGATCTGTGAGATCGATTCTGTTGGTGAAAGAAGATGGCGAGCAGTGGAGAGATAGAGATCGCGAAATTTAATGGTCAAAGTTTTGAGTTGTGGAAACTCAAGATGGAGGATCTGTTGGTGGATAAAAATCAGTGGAGTGGTATATCTAGGTACTAAACCAATGAGAGTGTCTGATAACGAATGGAAGAAGTTGAATTAGAAGGCAAAGAGCACAATTCGATTATGTGTCTCAGATTCAATATTGTTGAATGTATCAGGGGAAGCTATGCTGAAGGATTTGTGGGACAAGTTAGGGACCTTGTATCAATCTAAGTCTTTGGTGAATAAATTGTTCCTACAGAAAAATATGTATAACTTGAGGATGAAATATGGAGACTCGGTGACAGAGCATCTGAATGAATTTAATACTGTTGTAAGTCAGTTAGCATCTGTTGATATTAAAATTTTAGATGAAGATAAGTGCATTAGTTTTCCGTGTTCTCTACCATATTCGTGGGTAGTCTGGTTATTGCAATAGGTAGCAATCCAACTGCCTTACAGTTTGAAGAAATAGTCTCATCCTTGCTGACGGATGAGATAAGATGGAAAAATATGGAGAGCCAAAATAGTGATGCCTTGTCTATACAAGGACAGTCCCAGAACAGAAACAAAAATAAGTCATCGAGTGGGAGATCTAAATCTATAGGGAGATCCAAATCTCGAGGAAAACCTGTAAAGGTTGTGTGCTGGAAATGCAGAGAGTAAGGGCACAATAAAAGGGACTAGACATCTAAAGCTCTTGATAAAGGAAAGGGATCTGATGATGCTCCTTCTACAGAGGCACAAACCACCTCAGATGAAGGTGGGGATGTGTACATGGCTTCTTCAAGTACACATGTAGATCATGAGGCATGGTTGGTTGACTCAGGTGCATTCTTTCACTTCGCTCCCCATGGAGAGTGGTTCTGTAAGTATGAGAAATATGATGGTGGTCATGTCTTCTTGGGGGATGATAGGAAGGCTAGAATCGTTGGTAGCAGAAAAGTAAAATTGAAGTTGGAAGGAGGAAGGGTTAGAACACTTTCGGGTGTTGTGCATATTCCTGCATTGGCCAGAAATCTGATTTCTGTAAGCAAGTTATGTGATGCAGGTGTAAAAACAGTGTTCGAGAAGGATACTTGCAAAATGGTTCAGGGAGCACTGGTATTGATGCGGGGAGTTCGAATTGGAACTCTATACAAGCTGCAAGGTAACACTGTTATTGATGGGTGCAACAGTTCTGTGGTTCCTAAAAGTGGAGCAGAAAATCTAGTGGTCTCTGGAGAAAAGACCATGTTGTGGCATCAAAGGATTGGATATATTGGAGAGAAAGGCCTTCGAATACTTCATGGTAAAGGTATAGTAGAAGGTATGAGTAATAGCTCTCTAGATTATGATTTCTATAAAAATTGTGTATATGGGAAGCAGAATTGGGTGAGTTTCCCCTCTGGTAGTAAGAGGGAAAAGCAGATATTTGTTTGGACCTGTGAAGGTTCCATCACTGGGTAAGTCTATCTACTATGTATCATTTATAGATGACTTCTCAAGGAATACATGGATATATTTCCTTAAGAAGAAATCTAAAGCCTTTGACAAGTTTAAAGAATTTAAGACTCTCGTGGAAAATCAGACAGAGAAGAAGATAAAGGTGCTAAGGACAAATAATGGTGGAGAGTTTTGCAGCAAGGAATTTTAATAATTTTGTAAGAAGTGTGGTATATCTGTTAGAAAATTATATATTACGGAGCAATGGAACACATAAAATATTACAGAAATATAAACACAGAAAACGCACAAAACAAGAAAGACACAGATATACGTGGTTCACCCAGTTTGGGCTACGTCCACTCCGAACAGCCAGTCCTTCCTTTCTATTATCCAGCAAAATGAAGAGATACAACCTACAACAAAACCGCTGTAATATCCTCTGTTTTCTCTCATAGTCTCACCTCTATGTTTCTCGCTCACCGAATACACATCTATCTCACAGCCTCAAATCTAATGCCCTCATATAAAGAGAGGGGTTGCCTTCTAGGGCAAAAAACCCTAAACTAAACATAAGTTCTACCATCAGATCATCCGCCTAATGAACAGCCCAGATTGACTAGAAATTAATATACTTTTACAAGGCAATTTTACAGTTGTTTTTAGCTTCGGGGGCGCTGCCCCCGAAACCCCCCGCCAAGGGGGGGATCCCACTGGACCCCCCACGGCAGCGATTATTTTACGGGCAGTGTTGCCGCCCCATTTTGAACTGGGGTCCAATATGCCGATACTATAGAAGATAATCAGGCTCCACACCCAAAAATCTCCCACTTGGAGACTGATTGTAGCAACTCCACCGCTGCTACATTTGCTGGATAATGACTCCTCTTTGGACTTGACTGTTTCTCATCTTCATCGTCATCCTTGAAGACTAACTGAAACTGAGCATATTCTCAGTTTCTCCCTGGTTACAACTTTTCTTAGCATATCTGTAGGGTTCTGGCTAGTGTGTATCTTTTCCAGCTTCAACTCTCCATCTTCCAACACTGATCGTATGAAATGGTACCTGAGCTGTATGTGTTTTGTCCTGGAATGAAATGTTGAGTTCTTTGCAAGATGAATGGCACTTTGACTATCACTGTATAACGTGCCCATATCATGCTCCTTAGCCAATTCACCCATAAACCTTTGTAACCAAATCATTTCTTTACTAGCCTCTGTAGCAGTAACATACTCTGCTTCTGTTGTTGAGAGTGCAACAACACTTTGGATTTTTGGAACCCAACTAACAATTGTTCCTCCGACAGTAAATACATATCCTGTAGTGCTCCTCCTATTATCTCTGCCACCTGCCATATCTGCATCAACATATCCTTGTAGGGATATGTTTGAACCACCAAAGCATAATGCCTGATTTGTGGTACCTCTCAAATATCTGAGAATCCATTTCACTACCGTCCAATGTTCCTTTCCTGGATTGTTCATGTACCTGCTTACAACTCCCACTGCATGTGCAATATCAGGCCTTGTGCAGACCATTGCATACATTAAACTTCCAACTGTTGATGCATATGGAACTTTAGACATATAATCCATGTCTTCTTGGGTCTTTGGGCACATTTCTTTGCTAAGTTTGAAATGGCTAGCAAAAGGTGTACTAACTGGTTTTGCATTTTTCATGTTAAATATTTTCAACACCTTTTGTATGTACTCATTCTGAGACAATGTTAATTTTCTATTTTTCCTGTCTCTAGTTATTCTCATACCAAGGATTTCTTTTGCAGCACCCAAATCCTTCATTGCAAATGAATTTGCCAATTTTCTTTTGAGCACATTTATTTCCTGCATGTTAGATCCTGCAACAAGCATGTCATCTACATACAATAACAATATAATATAGCTGCCATCATTTTGCTTTTTCAGATAAACACAATGATCAGAGTGACATCTAGTATAACCTTGTTCAGACATAAACTTGTCAAATTTTAGATACCACTGCCTTGGAGCCTGTTTTAAACCATACAAGCTCTTCTTCAACCTGCACACAATTTTCTCCTTTCCTTTCACCTCATATCCTTGTGGCTGCTGCATATATATCTCTTCCTCCAAATCCCCATGGAGAAAGGTTGTCTTTACATCTAACTGCTCAAGATGCAAATCTTCAGCTGCTACAAGACTTAAAATAGTTCTGATTGAAGTCATTTTGACAACAGGAGAAAATATTTCATCAAAATCAATACCTTTCTTCTGTGCAAACCCCTTCACCACAAGTCTAGCTTTGTACCTTTGCTTTCCTCCATCTTCTTCCTTCACCCTGTAAACCCATTTATTCTTCAATGTAGTTTTTCCTGCAGGAAACCTGACTAAATCCCAAGTCTGGTTATGCATTAAGGAGTCCATCTCTTCTTCCATGGCTACCTCCCACTTCTTCTTTCTTTCAACCTGCATTGCTTCTTCATAACATTCAGGTTCACCGGAATCAGTCAACAATAAATAATATAATGAAGGAGAGTATCGTTCAGGAGGTCTACTTGTCTTGGTAGATCTTCTAACACCACTTTCAGGTGTTTGGGGTGCCTGTTGTTGTTGTGATGGTTGCTGTTGTTGTGGTTGTTGATTATTATTATTTTCAGGCACCTTTACTTTTTCAGTAATTTCATCAAGAACTGCGTATTCCTTGTTTTCTTTTTCTTGTTTCTTTTCCTGCAACTGATTCTTATACAAGACCTTTTCATTGAATATTACATCTCTGCTCCTAATTATTTTATGATTTTCATAATCATATAAGCGATAACCAAAATCATTAACACCATATCCAATAAAGGTACATTTCTTTGACTTTGCCTCAAGCTTTGTTCTATTTTCTTTATCAATATGGACAAAGGCCTCACAACCAAAAGGTTTTAAAATAGAGTGGTTTACCTATTTCCCTGTCCATGCTTCCTCTGGAACACCACCATCCAAGGAACTTGAAGGTCCTCTATTTATTAAATAAACAGCAGTATCTACAACATCTGCCCAAAACTGTAAAGGCAATCCTGCATGCAATCTCATGCACCTTGCACGCTCCATGATTGTTCTGTTCATCCTTTCTGACACACCATTTTCTTGTGGTGTTCTTGGAACTGTCTTCTCTCTGTGAATTCCATGCTCTGAACAGTACCTATCAAACTCTTTGCTGCAATATTCACCTCCATTGTCTGATCTAAGACACTTCAATTTCTTTCCTGTCTCAATCTCAACCAAAGCTTTCCATTTCTTGAAAGTATCAAATACATCAGATTTATTCTTAATACAATAAATCCAAGTTTTTCTAGTTGCATCATAAATAAAAGTAACATAATAAAGAGAGCCACCGAGAGATGTTACCTGAGCAGGTCCCCATACGTCTGTATGCACAAGCTCTAATTTTTCGTTCTTCTTTTCTTTCCCAACTCTGAGAAATCTGACTCTCTTCTGTTTTCCATAAATGCAGTTCTCACAGAAATCCAAATCAACATTCTTCAAACCTGGCAACAAATTCCTTGAGTGAAGAATATTCATCTCTTTTTCACTCATGTGTCTGAGCCTATGATGCCATAATGCTGCATCTGCTCCTCTGGAAGTTAAAGCATTAACAGAGTTAGAAATACCATTGCATAAATACAATGTACCAACCTTTTCACCTTTTGCTATTACCAGGGCTCCTTTAGTGACCTTCCAAGCTTTATCTGTGAAAGTTGTCACACAACCTTCACTGCCTAACTGCCCTGTTGAAATCAGATTTTTCTTTAGATCTGGAACATGCCTTACCTCCTTTAGTAGCCATTGGTTTCCATTCTGCTGTTTTACAAGAACCTTACCCATTCCAATGATTTTACAGGGTTTATCATCACCTAGACGAACTTGTCCAAAATCTCCTTGAACATAGTCATGAAAGTATTTCTTATCAGGTGTGGCATGGAATGAAGCCCCTGAATCTACCACCCAGGAATCAGTAATATTTTTGAAAGAAAGAATCAAAGCATCTTGTAACACCTCACCTGTCACATTTGCTTCATGATTGTTTTCTTGCTGTGCATCTCCTTCTTTTCCCTTCCGAGATCTACAGTCTTTCTTTAGGTGTCCTTTCTTTCCACATTTCCAGCACACTATCCCCGATCTGGACTTGGATCTGCCTTTCCTTGATTTACTGCGATATCCTGAGCTCTTTCCTCTTTCCATTTTTCTTCCTCTAGACTCTGCACTCAAAGCATTTCTCGATGTGTCACCGGAGCTTTTCCGTCGCATTTCCTCGCTAAGGATAGCACCGACAACATCATCAAACTTTAAAGTACTAGATCCAGAAACAGAGTTATTGATGGCCATTACCAAACCATTCTAGCTTTCTGGTAACGAGCATAAGAATAATAGAGCTCTAATTTCATCATCAAAGTTTACCCCTACAGAACTTAACTGACTTGTAACTGTGTTAAAATCATTTAAATGGTCTGCAACAGATCCACCTTTCGACATCTTCATATTAAATAACTGTTTCATAAGAAATACCTTGTTCGAGGCCGAGGGTTTTTCATATAGTTTTGACAACGCCTCCATCAAACCTGCTGTCGTGGTTTCCTTCGAAATGTTGAAAGCGACTGACGCAGCAAGGCACAACCATATTGTTCCGAGTGCCTTTCTATCGAGAAAGTTCCATTCTTCGTCTTTCATACCCGTCGGCATCTTTGTTTTTCCGCCCAATGGTAGGTATAGATCTTTCTGATACAGATAATCTTCCATCTGCATCTTCCACAGCGAGAATTTTTGGCCGTTAAATTTCTCGACCCTCAACTTACCATCTTCCGCCATTGCTCCCGCTCGAACCAGGAACCCTTCTTTCCTGCGAGTTTATCAGCCAAATAGACCTTCGGCTTTGATACCAGTTGTTAGAAAATTATATATTACGGAGCAATGGAACACATAAAATATTGCAGAAATATAAACACAGAAAGCGCAAAAAACAAGAAAGACACAGATATACGTGGTTCACCCAGTTTGGGCTACGTCCACCCCGAACAGCCAGTCCTTCCTTTCTATTATCCAGCAAAATGAAGAGATACAACCTACAGCAAAACCGCTGTAATATCCTTTGTTTTCTCTCACAGTCTCACCTCTATGTTTCTCGCTCACCGAATACACATCTATCTCACAGCCTCAAATACAATGCCCTCATATAAAGAGAGGGGTTGCCTTCTAGGGCAAAAAACCCTGAACTAAACATAAGTTCTATCGTCAGATCATCCGCCTAATGAACGGCCCAGATTGACTAGAAATTACTATACTTTTACAAGGCAATTTTACAGCTGTTTTTAGCTTCGGGGGCGCTGCCCCTGAAACCCCCCGACAGGGGGGGGCTCCCAAAAGTCGCTGCCGCCCCCCCTGGACCCCCCACGACAGCGATTATTGTACGGGTGGCGTTGCCGCCCCATTTTGAACTGGGATCCAATATGCCGGTACTATAGAAGATAATCAGGCTCCACACCCAACAATACCACAGCAGAAGACTACTCCATATACACCTCAGCAAAATGTAGTTGTAGAAAGAATGAACAAGACGTTGATGGAAAGGACAAGATGCATCCTCAATTGTGCTGAGTCAGGACAAGAATTATGGGCAAAGGTGGTGGATACTACATGTTACCTGGTCAACAGGTCACCTTCATCGGCATTGGAGGATAAGACTCCACAAGAGGTATGGACTGGTAAGAAACCATCTCTTTCACATCTAAGGGTATTTGGATGTGATGTGTATGTACATGTTCCAAAGTAGAAATGAACCAAGTTGGATAGTAAAACTGAAAAGTGCATCTTTATTGGGTATAGGGATGGTTTAAAGGGTTATAAGCTTTGGAACCTAGTCACACGAAAAGTTGTGTATAGCCAAGATGTGGTGTTCAAAGAGGTAAAAGATGTTATTAAACATGAAGTCCAACGAAAGGAACCTGAGAAGATAGATTTTGAGCTTAAGGAGGAAAAATCAGACTCTACAGTAGAGGAGGAATCAGAAGATGAAGAGCAACAAACTCTGGGTGTGAGAAGATCAGTTCGAGAAAGAAGGTAGCCATAAAGGTATTGTCCATCAGCTTTCTATTCAAATTTTGTTTTATCTATTATTGACGATGATCCCAGAACTGTGAAGGAAGTAGTAGATTCAGAGGATGGAAAACTCTAGAAAGAGGCCATGGTTGATGAAATGGCATTTTTGCACAAAAATGAGGCTTTGCATCTGGTGGAGTTGCCGGCTGGAAGAAAACCCATTGGTAGCAAATGGGTGTTCAAGAAGAAGACAAATGCAGAAGGAAAGGTGGAGAAATACAAAGCTCAGTTGGTAGCAAAAAGTTATTCCTAGGTGCTGGGAATTGATTTTAGTGATATTTTTTCTCCTGTTGCCAAGGTAACTTCTATTAGATTACTTTTATATGTTGCTACTACTTTTAATTTTTAGGTATAACAGATGGATGTGAAGACAACATTTCTTCATAGGGATCTAGAAGAGGAAATCTAACGAAGCAACCTAAAGGCTTTGCGGTGAAGGGTAAGAAAGAACTGGTATGCAAGTTAAAGAAGTCTCTATATGGGTTAAAATAGTCACCAAGGATGTCGTATCAGAAATTTGATACATTTATACGGGGACTTGGCTTCACGAGAAGCAAAGAAGATCACTATAGGTATTTTAAATTAATTGGTGACCGTGTTATTTATCTGGTCTTGTATGTGGATGATATGTTGCTAATTGGAAATGAGAAAGAAATTATCCAGGATTTGAAGACCCAACTGTCCTCTAAATTCCACATGAAAGATCTTGGTGCTACAAACTATATTTTGGGCATGGAAATTAAAAGAAATCGGGCAAAGGGGAAGCTCTAGTTAAACCAGAGGAAGTATGTTGAGACAATATTGTAGAGGTTTAATATGCAAGATAGTAAACCGATGAAGGTTCCTATTCCTGTACGTGTGAGGTTATCTGCTAAACAATGTCCCAAGACACAAGAAGAGGAAGAGGACATGTCTCGTGTTCCATATGCAAGCGCAGTCGGTAGCTTCATGTATGCAATGGTTTGTACTAGACCAGACATTGCACATGCAGTGGGAGCATTGAGCAGGTTTGTGTCCAAACCAGGGAAGGAGCACTGGATAACAGTGAAGCGGGTTTTCAGGGATTTGCGTGGCACTAGTGATTATGGTTTGTGCTACCAAGGAAGACCAAGATTGGACAGAGTGTTGGAAATTCGTGTCTTTGTTGATGCAGACTGGGCTGGAGATCTGGATCAGAGAAGATCTACAAGTGGGTATGTGTTTAACCTATTTGGAGGTGCAGTCAGTTGGATGAGTAAGAAACAATCTGCAGTGGCACTATCAACTATAGAGGCAGAATACATGGCAGCCACTCATGAAAGAAATTAAGCAGTTTGGCTGTAGAGATTTTGTTCAAGTATGGGTTTAGTATAGGAAGCTATAAGGATAGACTGTGATAGCCAAAGTGCAATTTCCTTGGCAAAGAACCCCACATATCATTCAAAGACAAAGCACATTCATGTTCAGTACCACTTTGTGACGAATATGATAGAAGACAAAAAAGTGTTGCTAGTAAAGGTGGACACTTTGAAGAATATTGCAGATGCATTGACAAAATCTGTGAGATTTGAGAAGTTCTCTTGGTGTAGAGAAACAATGGGTGTTGCAGGGCTGGATAAATGACTATTGTGGCCCCCTGTGGAAATAAAACAACAAGTGGGAGAATGTTCGGTTGTGTTATATTCTTTCCATGACTAGCCCACATAGTTAACTGAGGGTTAGAGGAGCGAAGGTCACAAGGGGTTTGAGGGGTACCTGTAACCCTAGTTTATGGGGTCGGGAGTAGCGGCCTAGAAAATTTTGGTTTTCGACCCTATGTTAGGTTGGGCGGACCCACGTATGGTTTTTTACATGATTTTTGCACATGTTTTTTGGATGTGATGGTTTTCGGTCCATGGTATTGGACGTGATGGTTTTTGATCCATGGTATTGGATGGTCCAACATGTATAAATATCTATTATAACATTGAAAGGAACATAATGAAAAATCAAGCTGGTAGTCCCCGTTTTGGGATCCAAGGGGAAATCTCTATGTATATGTGTTTTATATGTTATGCTTGATGAGCCCCAGAATATGGGCTCATTTTGCCTCTTAATTTGATTTAATCCACCATTCTCATTAGTTTATTGCATGTTTTTCAATATATTTATGCTAATAGAGTGAATTGGGTTAGTCATTTTTCCATGTAGTCTAATGTGTGCTTTATACAGATTTTTTTGGTCCATTTTCGACAAATTCAAGGGATTTATGAGAAAATGGAAGCAAATACTCGAGGAAAATAGGGAAGAGGATTTGCTGGGGGTGTCTCCTTCATTTATGACCCCTTTCCTGGAATCCTCCATCAGCAACTCGGAGCACAAAGGTCCACATTGATGCATCCAAGCGGTAGTCGAGCAAGTAAAGAAGGAATGTTGCTTATCTCCATTTCTGGGAGGCCGAGCTCCTTGATTTTAGGAGGATTGTTAGAGGAATCCATTTGTATAAATAGGGGGGCTTAGAGCCTCACTAGGTTAGCTAGTCATTAGTAGAATTTTTGCACTTTTGTGTAGCACTTGTTTAGCTCATTTTCGAATTTCTTTTTGACAATAGTTCATGTAATGTGACTATTATTTTTTATAATGAAGATGAAATATTTCCTGAGCCAGTACTGATCTCTTTCAAAGGGCTAGAGCTCTTGGGTTAGGGCCCAACCCAATCTACCCAACACCTCTTGCTTTGTACCTATATGTTTTTGTTTCAGTTCATGAGTTAATTTTTGTTACATAGATTAATTTTACCTTATTTAGATTAGCTTGCTTCTGATGGTTTGCATAGTCGTTTTTGTTTTAGTTGCTCAAGTAGGTTAATGCAATGATAGATTAATATTAAAAGAGGCCAATAGCAAGCACTGATCTCTTTTCTCCATTTCTGGGACTATGATTTCAGGTCAAGGCACTACTGCTGCCACCAAAAACACAATTTTTCTCTTCCATGCAATTTCTAGTGTGATGACTTGATTTGGAAAGATTAATGTATTGCTTCGGATTCAATTGCATAGATAATTTCCTATTATTTTAGAATATATCTCTCTGCATGCTTTTCTGTTCAAAGGTTGCTGCTCCACATTTTCTTTTTGTAGGTCAGAAATTAGGTCAAGCTAGAGAAATGCTTGTTTTCATGGTATAGTTAGTCCTTTCTTTGATCAGTTTTCGTAAGTAGATGTGAAAATCTCTTGCAGGATATCTCAGCTCACCATAAATCCATAAAGCAGCTAGCATCAGCTCACTTCTTACAGATTTCCCAAATCATTCGCAACATTTCACCAATCTACCCTAATATCTGCATTTTTCTCCATAAGCTTCCCTCTTACCATTCAAACAAATCCAACCATCATGTTCCCTCTTGATCTTCATTGACAAGCTCCAGACACCTCAACACCTTCATCTAGCCTTTAGTTACCCTTTCCCATCATTTTTCCACCTTCAAAACTTCCAAAAATAGCTCTCGGCCTCCTCCTGTAGATCCCGTGCAACCTCTTGTATAATTCCCTGTAAGTGGTTTTTCGAAATCCAATTGCAATGGAAGTCTTGAGAAGGGTACTAAGGGCTTCTTAAGACCTCTCCACACCTTCCTCCACCTCTGTAAAAACCAAGTCCATCTTTCTTTGCCACCAAACCTCTGCACAATCACAACCAGATAAATTACAAGAATAATAATTTCACATAAAAACACTCAAAAGCACAAAAAGATGTTTCCTTCTCATTTCTTTTCAGAAGTAGTTTGAATAAATGCAATTCACCTTTTTCAGTAGTCAATGGCACTCATCGCATCAGTTTCTATCTCTTTTTCTGTAAAACTAGGTTTAATTGGATAAATTAGGGTTTGCTAGGGTTTGCCTTACATTCCAGTCTTCTTTCTCTTTCCGCAGATAGAATAGCCTCTGTAGAGTAAGCTTTCTTTCATCATGGTTAAAAGCTTCTTCTGGAAATTCATAGAAGTTGGCTTGAGCTCCTACTGATCGTGTGCCAGCTAACCAAGTGACAACCTATAGTAAGAGCTAGTACTTGTGCATACAACACTGTCGCTTCCGACTTTGTTACGAACTACCGGGTTGATAAAAGTAAAGTAGGAAGCCCCAAGAGTTGCAGCAATATTGCTGCAATACTGGTGCTCACCACTTTTTGGTGTTGTTGCCGGGGAAGCATCAGAGTATTTTGTGATTACTACTTTTCTTCTATTTTCTACTGCAAAATTCTGCTAAGTATTTTATTTCAACAAAAGTAGAGTAGTAATTTCCTCACTTTCATTTCAATTCTGCAATTTCCATTTCAGCAAAAGTGGATTAGTCATTTTCCTACTCTCATTTCAATTCCCCAATTTCCTTTTCAGCAAAGGTAGATTAGTCATTTCTTTTCTTTCTTTTCAATTCCACAATTTCCATTCCAGCAAAATTAGATTAGTCATTTCGCTGCTTTCATTTCAATTCTGCAATTTCATTTCATCAAGTTCATTTCAATTAGAAGTAATTCATTTGTTCAATCAATTTTAGTTTTGTAGGCACAAGCAGAAAAAGACAAAAATCACCCAAAAAGAGATTTCCTTTCATGCCTCATAGGAACAGAGATAATTCATGGAAATTCCTACCCAACACCCCCACCACATCACAAAGTCACCCTTCTCTCTTCTTCAGTGGTAGCGATCCAGAAGAACCTATAGGTGAACCACCAGAGATATACGAGGATCCTGTAGCAGAAGAAGAGGAAGAAACCATCCCTCCTGAGACCATGGCTGAAAATAGAAACGTTAGAGGGAATGGCGAAAGAGTAGAGGGTACCTTTCTCATCGGAGAGACCAATGGGGACACTAAAATGAAGAACATAAGTCCTTCAACATTACCTCACTTCCATGGGTTAACTACCGAAGATCTTGATACCTTTTTGTTTGAATTTTTTGTCTTCTCTCGAACCTATGACTATACAGAAGATGAGCAGAAGTTGAAATTTTTTCCTTCTACCCTCAATGATGCAGCATTGCATCGGTTCATGGGGTTACCTGGCAACAACATCACAAATTGGGCTCAGATGCAGCAAGCTTTTAGTAACAGATATCGGGACTATTGTAGGTCAAAGGATACCAAGGAAGAAATCTTCCGAATGACCATGGGAAGCGATAAATCCTTGGAAGATTATGAAGAGAGGTTTCAGCTGAATTATAAAAGGGCTAGGCGCACACTTGACCCCGAATCTCTGAAGTTGGTCCTGCTCAAAGGAGTCTCAGAAGACCTTCCACATACCCTCCATTTGCTAGCTTGGGAGGACATCTATCAACTACCTTATGAAGTCATAAAGAATGTGTTTAGAAACCTTTCTAGGGTAGCCAGAAAGATAGGTAGGGGAAGTCAACCCCTAGCCAATACATACTCATCAAGTTCATCCCTTAGAGGTGAATTTGGAAATCTACTGGAAGATTTCAGTAGCGAGATGATGCAGACTCCTGCCATGCAAATGGATACCTTGCATATCAAATTGAAACAAGAAGAAGCAGAAAGGGGCTTGGCCATTTTTTGTCCTAAGTGTTATAACTCCAAATCTCACTATTATGGTTTGTGATGCTACACCCATGGCCTAGGGCAACCCCTCCTTCCAGACCTAGTCCAAAATCTAAAAAATAGTGTTTTACTCCCTATGTGCGATATTGCCTTGAGTTAAATCCTTGTATACGTGGGTCTATGTATACCCAACCCACGTATATGTCTTAAAACACTTAAAAAAAATTAAAGCTCCTTAATTTCGGTCAGAGATCGTGGGTTTTTACCTGTTGATCACTTGTTAGTGCTCGTGGCCCAACTGTGCCCAACGAATTCCCAACTCAAAAAATACTTTGGGAGAAATATAAAAAGGCTTCAATGGGAAGGCCTAAGGGAGGAGAGAAGAGAGAGAAAGGTTATTATGCTGAGATTTCTTTGACCAGGTCTGAAGATCCTTGTGCCTCTTGCACTTCCCCCATTTTGACAGGAAACCCTTGTTTCCTTGTGTGATGATGTCCATTTACTACTTGTGATATCATGGAGTAAGTCATGGAAGGAGTTTGTTAAAGGCTTGAAATTGGACGAATCCAGAGGACGGTTCTGCTTGGAGCCTGCGAAAGGACGACTTAGGTGAAATTATTTCTTTCTGTACTTTATTTGTCTATAATAAAAGAAACAGGTGTCTTTGTTCCTGATATAAATCTTCTTCATGTTTATGATATCCATGTTATGGTTCATGTATGAATGCTTATTTAATTGCATAACTAACTACCTTTCCTTATAATATGAAGATGATTTCTTTATAATGTTTAGTCCATATGCTGCTGTACTTTCTTGAATTGATTTTTTTGCAAGTTGAAGGAGCAAAAGGAACTCCAAGAAGGGTTTGGACCCTGGAAGGACCTTCTCAAACGTAGGACCTCAGGTAGGCCTATTATCATAGAGTTTTCTTATATTAGTATTATGGTTGTATGGTATGTGTGTTTCTCTGTATAGACAACTTTCAGTCTGCTAGGGTATAAGCCCAAGACCCTAGGGGAACTTTTCCCTTAATAGAATTGGCGAATCCACTGGGGACAACACCATTTTGTTCCTAGTTTGGGTGTGTTCAAGCCAATCAGGGCTCAGCTTTCTGCTTGCTTGCTGTTGCTGTGTACTCTGTTCCTGTAGGAACTTGAGTTGTAAGCTTGGTAAGTTTCTTCAGACTGTTTTTTATTTTTTCTTGAAATATTTTATATACACTATTTTTCTTGTTTACAGAAGTGTATATACGCATGTTTCCTTAAGTGAACCCACGTATATGCAGGTTTCCTTAGGCACAGTTGCGTATACACACAATCTGTACATAAGTACCATCGTGTATACATGCAATCTGTACATATCTTGCAATTTTCAAGATTTTTTTTAAATCTTTTTGTCTTTGAAGGTCTGCCTGTTGGTTTGATTCAGTCCTAAACAATCAATTTCCAGTGTCAGTTGTTAGTTTTACAGCAAGTATATCATTTCAAATTCTCTCTGATTGTGAGAAGTGTTGGTCTTGTTTTTCTTTTGCACGTGTCATCATTTTTGTTTAAGCATGCAAGATTTCTTGTTTGGAATCTTGGCTGCTCTGATTCATCAGGGCAAGAAGATTGATCTCAATCTTTGTGTCAAATCTTGTTTTTGGTGACTTGTTGTTTGCTTGACAAAACTGCTTTTTGTGACCATCCACTTTTCTTGTTTTCGAAAGTTGTTGATTGACACTTTCTTGAAAATTGTCTTTTTGATCTTTTGGTCTTTGTTTCCAAGGATTTCATTCCTGCTTTTTATTGATATGAGCATCTTTAAATACATTTCTTTTTGTTGAGTTTTCATCCATTGTGTGTTGTCAACTTGCAAAAGTGTTTGTTGCCTATTCTTCAATCGTAAAGTTCAGTCTTGTTGAGAGCATTTTTGAAAAGGCATTTTTGTTTTTGCTTTTGAAGAAAACTTTTTGAAAAACTTGGTTATGCTTTCTTGAACTTTGTTTTGATTTGGTTTCTTTTTAGTGAATGAAAGTGCATTTTTTTTGTCTTGAAACTTGATTTTAGTGTTTAGACGAAATGAATGGTAGCATCTCATGTTCCATCTAAACATTTTAAGTGGCAAAATGAAAATTGATAAACAAGTAACTTTCATTTCTTGATTTAGAGTAGTCTTAAGTCTTGCATCAGCATGTACTTATTGCATTAGGATAGATTTGCACATCTTTTTAGGCATCCATAGCTTTGTTAACTTTTGTGAGTGTGAAGCGTGAGTAAAAGAGAAGAAAAGAAAATTTGTTGTTTTTCTTGAAGTTCCTCTGAACCCTATAGAAATTCCTTTTCACTGAAAAATGAAAACAAGTGCATTTGCATGTAGTTTGGTTTTTATTAATTTCTTTTGCGTCAAAACACCACTAGTTTCACTTCCGCTTATCCTGTGACTTAAAGAACAACCTATTTTAAAAGAAAGTGCTAATTAAAATTCACTAAAACTTTTTTATTATCAAGTTAGATACACCAACAAGTTTTAGGATTTTAGGGCCTTGGATTAAATGAGTTGAGAGATAACTCTCCAAGGCCATTTAAACTGTCAAACATAGGAGTCTGAATAGTGAGTGAAAATCCAATAGCGTTAGGAAGACTAGGAAATCTCTGGATCTGGGAGTTAAGGACGAGGGTTTTTGAAGACAAGGAAGAGAGATACCCCCTCTCCTACTTGTTCAATCTTACCTGACAACTGTTCCACCTGGCTTCTGCAATGAGTTGGTATCCATAGTTGCTACTCCTAGGGATCTACACAGGTGGCTGTGGAGGGGAATCCCGTGGCACCTGAGGTCGATGTTGCATCACTCTCAACGGTGCTGCTGGAGGGCACCCTTGGGGGCTTGCATCAGCACAAGCTGTTGTTAGGAGGTCAGCATAACTTCCTCTGTTACCTTCGCTGATAGGAATAGGCCTTCATTATCCCAAACTATCTTCGGAAGGTCCCTTAATTCACTTTCTTGTATTTTGGTGTTTGGTCCTAATCACCCAGAGCGGAAATACTTGGGAGTTATTTGAATGGTTGATATCTTTAGGGACTTTATAGTTTGTGCTCTGTGCTCTTAGTTGGCCTAGCTTTCAATTTTTTGAGTCTTTAGTTAGATCTTAACAAAAAATTCAAAGTGGCTGACTGATCACCTAGACGGTCTCGAAGACTTTGTCGTCTTTCACCACCAAGTTTAGAGCCTTCTCCTAGAAGGTGCAAAGGTAATATTGCCGGTGGGTTTCGTTCCACGATAGCTGACGCGTCGGGGATTGATCCTCCTCTCAGGGGCATTAGTGTTCAAGTAAGGTTTGGCACTTCCGCGTAACAAGAGGGGAGCACTCCAGTTCTTTCTCGAGTTCTCTTTCAAACAGAGAATAACATAGAGGTGGAAGAACTCTCACAGTCATTAGCGGCTCCAAATTCTCCCCTACCATCTAGCCATCTGGAAGTATTACAATACGTTGGGGCTCCGACACATAGACTATCAAGTCCAGGTCACATTACGCACTTACCATCGATGACCACTATTGGAAGCATGGCTTCTACTACAATTGCTACAACTATGCAGACTCCAACATCAGTACAAGGGGGAGGAATGATTTCCATCTCCTCTGCTTCTTTGTTTGGGTCTTTTGCTAGCACATCTTTAGTTGGGTCTACCTCCATTCCTTCCACGAGTGGAAATTCCCAAACCAATGCTTTTAGTTCTGGATTCTTCCCATTTGGCACCCATTCACATGGTATTCCATCAGTTCCATTTAGTGCCGCCACATCCATGATGGGTGGATCGGCTTCATTCCAGGGTTTTCCTTTTCGAGGTGGTCATATACCACATTCCAACCCAACAATTGGATGTATGCCTTTCTCTTCTTTAGGACAAAGCAACAATCCTTTCCAAGGTTGGACTAACCCTGCGGTTAGTGGCATGGGAACTGGGAATCCATTTTTCCGCCAACAAGGGAATAGGCCGTACTACACAGTTAGTTTGTTTCAAAGTATTCCTCATTTAGCTTCTGCTTGGAATCCGTATCAGGGGTTATCAACTCATAATCCTTTAGGAGGAAGCTTTGCTGGTTATGGAGGCTTTGCGGCCAGAGTTGGTCAAACTCCGAATTTTGCTGGATCACAGGGCTTGCCTTTTGGTTCAGCTGGTTCTGCTGGTTACTTCGGGCAGCCTGGTGCCTTCCAAAATCCAGGCCAATATTTTCAGAACTTTGGGAGGTCCACCCAGTCTGGGTGGAATCCCCAAGGTCCTCCTAGGCTTTCGTTTCTGGCAACTTTGAACTTGCCAGATCTCACTAAATCAACAAACGATCCAATCAAATACAATCCGGCCTGGCCTCCGGTCCCAACCAAACTCCCTTCAAATATTCCAAAATTCCAAGGGAAGAGCAGTGAAGACCTAGGCGACCATGTAACCACGTTCCATTTGTGGTGCTCATCGAACTCCCTTGATGACTCGATTAGGTTGAGACTTTTTCAATGCACCTTGACTGGTAATGCGACCAAATTGTATATAGAGTTGCGAGGGGGCATATTTACATCTTTTGCTGACTTAGCTAATATTTTCTTAAATCATTTCCAGTTTCCTATCCGGTATGATGCTGAAACAGAACTTCTGGCCACTTTTCGTCAGGATAACGCAACTCACATTTTTGATCATATTCAAGAATGGAGACGGAGAAAGAGGCTCATTAAAGCTGAAATCCCTCTAGAGTACCATCTCGAATGGGTTTTGAAACCTTTACAACCTGAGATCTATAAGGATGTCTCCACATCTAGAGTCTATTCTGAGGAGCAATCCGTTTTTAGGGCCCAACAATTAGAATTGATCTACTCTCAGTATGGGATCCTACAAAAATACTTGCCGGATGATCCTGGGTCTAATGTTGATATAGCCAAGTCGAAGCCAGGTCCCCATGCGGATGGTATCGTTGGATTGGTAGACACAAATGCGGTGAACTTGTTGAGCCAATTGCAACAGTTGTCTTTGCAAACTGCTCCTAACAACCAAGTCACATCGTCTAATCCTCCGGCTTCACAACCCTCTTCGATTAATGTCTTTTAATCTGAAAACCCTAAATGAAATCAAAATTCCAATGGGAAAAAGAAAGGATGAGGTAAGAAAAAGAACCAGGATGGGAAGGCTGATGCAAATAAATCCGGCAATAATGCTGGTGGTGGTAGAAATGAGTCTAGAAAGAAAGTCAAGTTTCCATGCAAGTTGTGCGGTGGAGACCATTTAACTCACCTCTACCCCAAGATTGAAGATGCTCAGTGCTTGTTAGGGCAGCAAGGGACTTCTAGTTCTCAAGCTGTGTTAACCAACCCTTTTCCCCAAGGGCAACAACTTCTTGCTGGCGCGAGTTCAAACCATGGAACCTCTGCAGGGGGCAACGAGGAAGGACAAAAATCATCAAATGTTTCCATGATGGGTTGTGACATCCATGTGGCTACTCGTTCACGTGATTACGGTGAAGTCGAAACTTCCAAGGACAAGACTACTCCCCGAAATATGACCTTCATATTGAGAGACCCCCTGTCGAGACTATACCACAGATACCGAAAGGTTCCACTAAATGTGTGACTATTAATCCTAATGCTAGGGCCACCCAGAACTACTCCATTGTTGAGTATTTGGCCCAGAGTCCATGCACCATGTCCGCTTTAGAGGTTCTCCAGTTGTGTCTGGCTCAACGAAGTGCTTTACTATCTGCGATTGGGGCAGTTGATCCAACTAACTCTTTACTGCTCACTTTCGACATGTTAAATGTCAAAAAGCAACTCCCTCATCATATGGCTTTGCAAATAAAGTCTACATACCGTGAAATTAACATTTTTCGTACCATTATTGATGAAGGATCTTCCACATGCATCATGTCAATGTCATGCTAGAAGGCTATTTGATCGCCTTCGGTTGTTCCTTCACCTACCGTCCTGACTGCATTTGATGGTCATTCTCATAAGCCACATGGCATTATCTCGGCCCTTCCTATATGTGTTGGGGGGAAGGTCGTCAATACTGAAGTAGAAGTCATTGATGCTAACCTAGACTACAATCTCCTCTTAGGAAGGAACTGGGTATACGAAATGGACGTCGTTGTTTCGACTATGTTTTGTGTCATTTTCTTTCCTTATGAAAGGAAAATTGTTAAGGTTGATCAATTGGATTATTGTCCAGTCGATCCTCAAGTAACATTTGACTCTACCATTCCTTTAGTGGATAACCCTCACCTGCCTACTGAGAATTTAGGAGTTGGGATGTATTCCTCATTGATGGGTACCTTTGCTTTTCCCTCTCCTATCACTAGAATCAATGTCGTTTCATCATTTAAGGAGTCTCCTCGAGAAGAGGTCTTCCGAACTCGTTATTTTTTAGACCCTTGGACCTTGCCTTCAGCTATGACCACATTAGCTAAAGGACAAGTAAATGGAATGACATTCCCTATGTCTGCAGCTAAGCTTAGATATCAATCTATCATTAACTTTGTAGATGACCACTCTACTCCTTTTTCCGAAGAGGAGTTAGATGGTGATGTGTCCCCAGCCTGGAGCCTTGATTCTACCTCTGCCTTGGACTAATTAGATTCGGTTTTACCTTTTGAAGAAGAAATCCTCGAAGTGATGATGGGTATAGATCGACCTTGGGAAGACTTACACCATCGTTCATACTTTCTTCCTCCATTGTAGGAAGTAGAATCTAAGTTCTTCGAGCTCTTTACTAATGATGTTTGTACGGTATCAAATCCTTTGGCTCCAACACACTTTCGTGCCGAAGGTAATATGTTGTTGATTTCAAAAACGATATCTATAAACATATCTAGGGACGCTAATGTAATCGAGAATATCTTCATCAGAATTGAATGTTCACCTGAAGAAATTCAAATTTACACAGACCTTTTCAAGGAATTTCGAGATCTATTTGCTTGGTCTTATGAAGAAATGCCTGGCATTGATCATTCTATAGTTCAACACAAGATCGAGACGTATGAAAATGCCAAACCGGTCCATCAAAGGCTTCGACCGGTTAATACTAGGAAAGCAGCAACCATTAAAGCCGAAGTAGAGAAGCTTCTCAAGGCAGTTTTTATACCATGTTCCTCCTATTGATTGGGTTTCTAATCCAGTCACTGTGGATAGAAAGAAAGGAACAATCCAAGTATGCATTGATTTTAGGGACCTAAAGAAGGCTTGTCTGAAAGATAATTACCCCACGCCATTCATTGATAAGATTATCGACGAGTGTGCAGGTAATGAGATTTTTTCCTTCATGTATGGTTTTTCCGGTTATAATCAAATTTCTATCCGTCCTAAAGATCAACATAAGACAGCCTTTATATCTCCCTAGGGTACCTTTGCATACAAAAAGTTTCCTTTTGGTCTTAAAAATGCTAGAGCCACTTTTTAGCAGGCTATTTCATATGCATTCCACGACATTAAACATATCATCAAAGCATACTTATACGATCTCACTACTCGTTCCTGAAAGAGAACTGATCACCCTAGTCATCTTCGAATGGTTTTTGAGCGATGTCGTCTTTATAAAATCTGGCTGAATCCTAACAAGTGCGTTTTCGCGGTTACGTCCAGTTGGTTATTAGGGTTCATCGTGTCAAATGAAGGGATTTGGGTTGATCCCTTCAAGGTTTAGGCAATAGTTCAGTTGCCTCCCCCGTCCTTAGTTCGACAACTTCAAAGTCTTTGAGGGAAGGCTAATTTCCTAAGACGGTTTATGGCGAACTATACCGAGATCACTAAAGGGTTCATGTGTTTGATACAGAAAGGAGTTCCACTTGTATGGGACGACTTTGCGCAGCGGTCATTCAATGCTTTGAAAAAGGATGAGCAGTGTCGAGATGTCGCCACGATGAATGAGGCTCATAAGAAAAGGGTTAAAACGCAGTATGATAAAGCTATCCGTCCTCGAGTCTTTTCTGAAGGTGACCTTGTCTTGGTCTATGACCAAGATAAGGACACCTTGGAGGCAGGAAAGTTTAAGCCTATGTGGTACAGTCCCTTCATTATTAAACGAGTTTTAGAGAAGGGTCATATGAGTTAATTGATTTTGAGGGAAACAAGTTGGCGGAGCCCCAGAATAGGCTCTACCTAAAGAAGTACTTTGCTTACGTAGGAATTAGGAAATGGCTTCTTTGTACATTATGTATAGTTGTACATATCTCATCGAGATTTTTTGACATCAACACTTTTTTGTCTGCTGTGGTAGGTATTGATGGATGACTTGGTCTATTTTGGGTTCGCCGACGGTGCTAGTCGGCACATTCGGAATCTCGCTTCCACAGCTTGGGTACTCTACTATCCAACTGGTCAATTGATGGTATCAAGGGGCGTATGCATTGGTCCCACTTCAAATAATATGGCTGAGTATACTACCGTCATTAATTTACTATCCGAGGAAATTTCTTACAGAATCGACTCATTGGTAGTTTATCTTGATTCACAATTGATAGTGTCATAATTGAACAACATTTATCGGGTAAGGGATCCATGTTTATATTGCTAGTATTAAGGGTGAGGTTGTTGCAAATATCATTTACTTATATTAATTATTTTCACATTCCAAGATCTCATGACTGGTTAGCAGATTCTATCGCTAATCAAGCATTAAACTAGCACATCAATCATTCATCACAATAAAATCAAGCATCAAAAAGTCGAACTGTATATATATATATATATATCATAAAACATCTCGAGTGTACATAAGTTTGTCCAAAAATATACAAACTTGGGACTCAATTGCCCATAATCATGTCTGGTATATCTAGTGCCCCAGCTCAAGATGAGCAACTAAGTAGGTAGCTATCGCATTGGCCACACACCGAAAAGTGCGAACCTAATCACGCGACATGCCAACCACATGACGCTACATATCCTTGGGAAGTTCCTCTACGGTAGCCATCTGTACTCAATGACTTAGTCTCACCAAGTGTCACTGAACGGTATGTAGAAGTCGTTCTGTATTAGTAGCCACCTCTTCACTCCTCGGATGTGCCGTCTATGGCGTGGGAACCCATCTGGTTGTACCGGCCCAATATCTAGAACATGATCATCATATTAGTCATTTGAATCCCATCAAATATATTATTCAAAATTCATTATTATATTTGAAAAATCCAAAAAAAAATAATAAAATCATAAAATACTTACCAATTTCGCCCCATGCTATGATCGGTGGTAATGCTAGATTGGGATCTCCTCAGAAATCCAACCTAGCATAAGGGTAGTCATCTATGGTGATGATCTGTTGATCCCACCAGGTAAAGAAGTCATCATCAAATGCATTCCGTGGGACGTCCCCACCCCCTAGACGTTTCATCAGGTCGTCCCACCTACCCATGCATGGATCTCATGGGGTGTTGATGGAAACTTCTACCCTAGGGCGGAGTGCGGGGACCCTCTCAAAAAAGAAAGAACACAGAATAGTCCCATATCCAATGTTTTTGGTCTGCCCCCTCTTGATAGAAGTGAGCTGGCTCTTGATGCTAGCTAGAAGAGGAGTACACCAGTCACATACAGTGGTGAGATAGTCAACTGCCACGCTCATGGTTAGCCGTGATGCCTGGTGTAGAGAAGTTGATCCGTTCACTCGAGCTATGGTGAACAGGATTATCCTCAGCAGTAAACTCACCACATGTGTGATGGAAATATGACTTCCAACCTTCTTCGGATGTCCCAGGAAATATATCTGTACGTAGTACTCGATCGAGAGACTGTTCCGTGTCCTTCCCTGGGAATGTACTACCTCTCCCCTTCGGGAAAGGCCCATGATGAGATAGATATCTTCCACTTCTATCCTGAGTGGCATCTGGTCAATCATAAATTAATCCTCCTTGATATTTTAGTAATCGATGAGCATCTCAAGAATATGTGTTTTGGCTTTAATCTTCAGTAGTTTCAAGAATTTAAGCAAACCACATCCCCATAGGGCATCCAAAGCATCAAGATTTTTCATGACCTCATCGTCCATTGCGGTATGCTCTCTTTCTCGCTAAGTGACTTGCATCCTGGAATAAAAATGATTTTCAACCGTTAGTTTTTTTGTTTATAATGTCCACGACGTATATGCGGTTCCCTTTGCACAGAGTCGCGTATACGGCCTGCGCGTACATGGTTTTCATATTACCAACCCGCGTATATGCCATGGTGAAATTTTTGGCGAAAAATTCAACGATAAAACATTAATTAAAAATCCTAAAACTAGTCACAATGGATTGCAAGATAAGTATAAGAGTTACCTAGAGGTTTTTGAAGAATCTGAATGGTTGAATTTGGCATATGGAAAGTTTTCTCCTTTTGCTCCACTTCTCTGCCCTCAAACTCAAATGGTGAAAACGTTGAGTCCAAAAACTCTTTTATAGGTTTTGAAAATGTAAAACTTTTTCAAATTTTTGTTTTGTTTTGCCTCATGTGACTTTTAACTTGGGAGCTTGGAATGTCGAGAATGGTCTAATTTTCAGGACATTTTGGACGTTTTTTGACAGTTTCGAGACGGTTCCATGACTGCTAACCCATCATGGCAGGTATCGTTTTCTCACTGGCATATAGGTTAGGGAAGCCATTTTTCTCTTGCATTATGCATACTAGCCTCCATTTTTCGATACATCTGCCATAGGGTCGACCCCATCGTGTTATGGTTCGTAAGCCATCTTCACTTGCCGATTTTTTAAATCATGAAACGATGGTAGAAGCCATCCTTTACATGGGCATCGTAGTTAGCACCTCACTAACATTTGTTGTTCATGCTGCTCTAATCTAAGTAGGCTCATGAGTCCTCTTTCATCCCGCCATGACTTATGCGATGAAGCCTCATTCCTCTTGCTTCTTCGTTTCGTTCTGGCCTTATACCCTAGAGGATCCTTTGTGTTGAGTTGTACTACTTCATTGCATTTTGACCATTTGCACCTTTTGGCCTTGAGCCGATTGCACTTGTACTCGTGTTTAAGCCAAATTTTGACCATGCCGACTGCAAAATCAAACTTGTGTACCTTCAACTTCTGCACCTTGATGCACCTTGACCCGTGGAAGGAACACACCTTTGAGTGTCACTAGCCAATATTCACCTCCCTGCATTGAGCATAGGAACCTTCCAATCCTAGGAACTAGATCATCTATTTCACTGACACTCGTTCCTTCCACTGTACTATAGCATTCTTTTATTCTTTTTCCAGCTTTCAAGAAAAAGACAAAAAAATAATATATTTCAGAAAAGAGCAGGAACGGGACAATATTTCCATTTATTCTTGGTAGCTAGAGTCAGTCGTGTCGCCCTTGAACAAAGCACGTGAAACAAAGTCTCCTTCGTTTGGTCGGGATTTAGTTTGACTTAGGTACACCTTAACCTTGTTATTGAGTTAGTTCTCCCCCGATTGGTTATCTCTTCCAATCATATGGAGGGTTTGTTCATGCCTCCTGCATGACAAACTTATATAGAGTCATCATATGTTGCCACATAGTCACATTGAGTCGTGCTTTTGTTCGAGGGAAGTTAGCCTGCGTTGGCCTCTCTACAGTGTCCCTTGACTCATTTTTCAGTCAGCCATCTCTGGTTGTCAGTATCATGTCTATCATCACATCAGTTATATTGGTCCTTTACTCATGCCGGTTTGAGAAGGTCTCCATTGAATTCTTGTTGGTGGGTCTTGTCCTTATCGACGACGACATCTTTCTTTGAGGACAGGCCTAGAGCTGCACCCTGGCTGTATTTTCATTATTGATAGGTCACCTTGTGCTCAACATCGATCAGTATCATGGGCCTTTGACTGAGTGGTTTCCCTTGTGTTCGACATCAACTTACATTATCACACATTGGGATTCATGCAATACCTCGGTTTCCATTTGACCCTATTGGGGGATACCTCGCCTTTGTGTCAACTTTCATTATTGGTTGGTTCAAAGGGTTTTTGTCGTGTGCTAGCCATATCTTCTGTACACCAGAAACATACTTTGGTTGGGTTACTACATCTCTTTCGTCTGATTCCTTCCACATTATTGGCCTACGGGTTACACTCGCACTAGATTGATGAAGGATGCCTTAATGCCTTCCTTCTAGCGGATCTTTCCCTATCGACTCCAACTCATTACTCTGGGGCAAAGATCAAGATTCCATTTGGCAGTACCTTGGTGTTTGCAGTCATTAGTGGCAGATCCTTCGCTATCGACAGTGGGAAACCATCATTGTCTCCTGATCGATAAATTCTTACAGATGTTCGACTCCAACTCATCTATTCACACTTGTTAGACTGTACTGGGTACCTTGATGCTCATTATCATTATAGGTGAGTAGTTTCACGTTTTTTAGCAGTATATATCAATGACTGGTAATGTCAGTGAAGACCTCAGGTTGTATCAACATTCATTGGTTCACTTGACAGTTGCTCCTGTTGCTGCTAGTTGATACCACTCCACCTTATATGTTGCAGTCAGTCATGGCGACATTCTATATGCTAGCCCCTGAGTTTGCAGTGTAGTACCATCCTATTCCATCATGTTCAGTTTGTACCTTTTGTGATCAGTTTTTGATATTCGTGATCCAGTTCATCCTTCAGCATCATTGACATTCTTATATGTGATATTCACACATGTACTTGTTCGACCATGATCAAATGATCCATTATGTTTTTCCAGTTCTTTATACTTGTATACTTAGTGGATCTGCTTGTACTTGATATGTGGAAATGCTTTACTTTTTCTGAGCATGGGTATGCCCACCTCAGACAATGTTTCTTTCTGATCTCCTTTTGTGGCTTGGCAGGCTGAACTCTGGTGAAGTCCTTCTCGGTTTTTGATAGATTTTCTTTCCATGTACTTGCTTCATACATTTCAGCCATCATGTACCCCTTCTAACCTCATATATTAGGGGGCATATATTATAGCACCAAATCTCACTGTTATGGTTTGTGATGTTGCACCCATGGCCTAGGGTAACCCCTCCTTGCAGACCTGGTCCAAAATCTAAAAAGCAATGTTTTATTCCCAATACGCGACATTTCCCTGAGCTAAACGCATATATGTGCGGGTTTGTGTACACCCAACCCGTGTATATGTCTTAAAAAACTTAAAAAAAAATGAATCTCCTTAATTTCGAGTGGAGATCGTTGGTTTTACCTGCTGATCACCTGTTAGTGCCCGTGGCCCAAATGTTCCCAACGAATTCCCAACTAAAAAACTACTTTGGGAGAAATATAAAAAGGCTTCAGTGGGAAGGCCTAAGGGAGGAGAGAAGAGAGATAAAGGTTATTATGCTGAGATTTCCCTGACCAAGTCTTAAGATCCTTGTGCCTCTTACACTTCCCCCATTTTTACAAGAAACCCTTATTTCCTTATGTGATGATGTGCATTTACTACTTGTGATATCATGGAGTAAGTCATGGAAGGAGTTTTTTAAAGGCTTGAGACTGGACGAATCTGGAGGACGGTTTCGCTTGGAGCCTACAAGAGGATGACTCAGGTGAAATTATTCCTGTTTGTACTTTATTTGTCTATAATAAAAGAAACACATGTCTTTGTTCCTGATATAAATCTTCTTCATGTTTATGATATCCATGCTATGATTCATGTATGAATGCTTATTTAATTGCATAACTAACTACCTTTCCTTATAATATGAAGATGATTTCTTTATAATGTTTAGTCCATATACTGTTGTACTTTCTTGAATTTCTTGTTTTGGAGGTCAAAGGACCAAAAGGAACTCCAAGAAGGGTTTGGACCCTAGAAGGACCTTCTCAAACGTAGGACCTCAGGTGCACCCCTTATCATAGAGTTTGCTTATATTCGCATTATGACTCTATGATATGTGTGTTTCTCTGTATAGACAACTTTCAGTCTGCTAGGGTATCAGTCCAAGACCCTAGGGGAACTTTTCCCTTAACACTAAGTGCACCAGAAAGCATCCTAGGAATGAATGTCCATTGAACTCTATAGAAGTGTGCTCAATCTTTGAGGAAGACCATTCTACAAATTAGTGCCCTTCCTTGCCTAGACTTAAAGCTGCATACCAGGGGGCTGAAGGAGCCACTGAACCACTCTATTTCATGAACTAGAGGAGGCCACATGGGCCCAAACCTTACTAGTAGGGAATGCAAGGGGCATCCTAGACATATTATAACCCCAATCAAGCCACTTCCATGCCTTCGTGGGGTCCCCCTACTCATCCTTCCTGGTCCATACCCCTCCTTGGTCATATCCATCTCAATACCATGCTCAGCCAGCTGCTCATTCATTTCACTCTTACGCTTAGCCACAACCTCAGTGGAATGCACCTCGTCAGCGGTGGAGGCCCCAGTACAACTCTCTACCCGCTCTTTTACCTGCACCACCTGCTCAACCAAAACTATTCCTCCTACTCCATAAAGGCAACCCCAAATACCTGCTCAACCGAACCCAAACTTGAATAACATATAGGCCGAGCAGGTATATAGTGGGGAACCATCATGGCTGAAATATGTTGTGGAGATTTAGGAGATTAACCTATGATCTGGGAAGGTTCTCCCAGATAACCAACCTCCCCTTAAGGAGGAGGAGGAATAAAAAAAGGAAAGTGAACCAAAAGCCATTCCACCCCTTCCTGAGAGATTATCTGGGATAACACAACCTACCCCAGAAGAAAATGAACTTCTGGGATAATTAAAACAATTATGTGTAAAGATAGCACTTCTCCAAGCCATAAAGGATGTGCCTATATACAACAAGATGATCAAGGAGAAGTACTTTAGGCACCCAGGTAGGCGAAGGAAAGATGCTCCAACTATTAATGTCATAAGACAACTGTCTGACCTGATGTTGGGGTAGGTAATCTATCCATTGTATCTACACCCTGGAAGCCCTATATTTGATGTCCACATCAATGGCACCATAATGCCCCACACCCTTATTGATATAGGCACTGCCATTAATGTGATGACCAAGGACACTATGCTCAAGCTCAACCTTCAGGGCTCCTTGAGAAAGACCACAATAGTATTACAGTCAGTAGACCCCTCCACTGTTACCCCTTAAGGGATTGTAGAAGATGTAATGGTTTCCATCGATTCTTGGGCATAACCTATTGATTTCCTGGTTCTCCAACCAAAGGCAAAGCTCATTGGGTATTCTCTCATCCTGTGAGGACCCTGGTTGGCTACTGGAGATGCCTACATTAGTTGTCGAGCTGGGAACATGACAATCAAGGATGGGCATATGTCAAAGCAATTAGTTCTATATCCTCCTACCCAACCTTTGTTAGAACATGATTTACCTCTCTGTTTGGAGGAGGAAGATGAGGATGAAGTCTATTCCGCACCATTGTGTGTAGTGGAAGCTAACATGGGGGTGAACCCACAAACTGAGGATGATCTTATTGAAAACTTGATTTAGAATCCACCCCATAGTGTTTTGCCATTAGAAGAGATGGTGGAAGAAACCCAAGCCAATCCTTTAGTTGATCTCTTGTGATTGACCCAACCTCTGTCTGAGTTAAGAATATGGAATTTATCCCAGAAAGAACCTTGAAAATCAACTCATCCCTATCCACCTCTCAAGAGAAAGAACTACATAGCTTATTAAGAAACCACTTGGATGCTTTTGCTTGGAGCTATAAGGAGATGAAGGGAGTGTGCCCTCCAGTATGTACTCATCACATTCACATTAGGGAAGATTGAAAACCAGTCAGGTAGCCTCAAAGGAGGATGAATCCAACCCTCAAGGACATTGTCAAAGAAGCACTGCAAAAGTTACTAGATTGAGGATTCATCTACCCTATCTCTGACAACGAATGGGTCTCTCCTTTGGTGCTAATGCCAAAGAAAAATGGGAAGTGGAGAACCTGTGTCGATTATCGAGAACTAAACAAGGCCACCAAGAAGGACCATTTTCCTTTGCCTTTCATAGATCAAGTGTTAGATGGCCTGGCAGGGAAGAAGTTTTTCTCCTTCCTAGATAGGTTTAGCGGGTACAACCATATCTAAATCAGCCTGGAAGACCAAGATAAGACCACTTCCACTTGTTCTTCGAGCACCTTTGCATATCGGTTCCTTCCTTTTGGATTATGCAATGCTCCTGCAACATCGTAGAGAGAAGTATTTAGTATATTTGCTGAACTGGTTCATGATGCAGTGGAAATATATATGGATGGCTTTACCCTTTATGGTTCTAACTTCCACGAAGCCTTGTCTAACCAGGGAAACATTTTGGGCAACTGTATTGAAATGAACCTGTCCCTCAGTCCTGGAAAATGTGAATTCCTAATGAATAAAGGGACCATGCTAGGTGATGCAATCTCTCGAAAAGGATTATAAGTGGACCCCAACAAAATTGCCATCATCTAAAGGGCCCCACCTCCTCAAAAGGTAGGAGATGCTCGAAGTTTCCTAGGTTTAGCAGGGTATTATGGAAGATTCATTAAGGATTTTAGTAAGCTAGCCTCTCCATTGTTTGGTCTTTTGGAAAAATACGCTGAGTTCATGTGGACTGACAATTGTCAAGAAGCTCTGGATACCTTGAAAAGTAAATTGGTGACTGCCCCAATTTTCAGAGGTCCAAATTGGGCCCTACCTTTCCACATTCATACAGATGCCTCGAACAAAGTGATCAGAGAAAAATTTGGGCAAGTTGATGGGAAGCTACCTTATGTCATATATTTTGTAAGTAAAATATTGTCAAAGGAAGAATTAAACTACAATGTAACTGAAAAGGAGCTCCTAGCTGTAGTCCATTCCCTAAATAAATTTAGACACTACATCAATGGCTATCAAACATTTTTACACACTGATCATGCTGCAATTAGGTATTTAATGAACAAACTAGATGTAAATGCCGCATTATTAGATGGTTGCTTCTATTACAGCAATTTGATTTAACCATTGTTGATAAGCTGGGTAAGGAAAATGTTGTTGCTAATTTTCTGTCTAGAATAGATCTGCCTGCAGGTAAGGAAGGAATGGTGGATGATCAAATGTCGGATTAACACCTATTTTCTATCTCAGTACTCTCTCCATGGCTTGGTGATATAGCAAATTACTAGGTTTCCACACAGTTCCAGCCACACCTGTCCTCAAAAGAGAAGGGCAAGATCGTGAGGAAAAGTGCCCCATTCACATGGATTGGGGGAAATCTCTTCAAACTTGGCCTAGATTAGGTTTTGAGGATATGTGTTAGGGAGGAGGAAGTTTTTGACATTCTCCTAACTTGTCATGATGGGCCTTGTGGGGTCTATTTTGCAGCAAATAGGACTGCCTTCAAAATTCGACAAGGAGGTTACTATTGGCCCACTCTTCATCAAGATGTGAGGTGATATATCAGCCAATGTAATTGTTTTCAAAGTATGCGGAAACCTACTTCAAGGGATGAGATGCCCCTGCAACCTCAAGTGACTTTTGAGCCATTTGAGAAGTGGGGCATGGAATTTTTGGGTCCTGTCAACCCTCCTTCAAAGTAGAAATCTTACATCATCATGTGCATTGATTATCTAACAAAATGGGTAGAAACAAAGGCAATTAAGGCAACAATAGAAGAAAAAGTAGCTGAGTTTTTAAGAGAGAATATATTCTATCAGTTTGGATATCCAAGAGAATTAGTCACAGATCAAGGGAGTCAGTTTACCTCCAATCTAGTTGAATACCTACTCACACATCACAAAATTAAGCACAGAACTTCCACCCCTTACCATACGCAAGAAAATGAACAGGTGGAAATCACTAACAGAGCTTTGGAAGGGATTTTGACCAAGGTAGTGAGCAACAGCAGAAAATATTGGGCAGATCAAATGGTTGAGGCCACCTGGGCCTATAACACCACTTCAAAGACCACCACAGGGTTCACACCCTATGAGCTGGTCTATGGGAAGAAGGCTTTGCTGTCAATAGAATTTGAATATAACACACAAAGGATGGTAGCTCAACTGGACCTAGATCTCAGCCATGCACAAAAGGAAAGGTTACTCCAGCTAAATGGATTGGATGAACCAAGATTGAAGGCGCTTCTCCACTCAGAGGTAGTCTAGCTTCAATATAATATATGGCGTGATAGACACCTTAAAGGAAAACAATTCCAGGAAGGAGATTTGGTGGTGCTATATGATTCAAGGTATAAAGATTTCAAGGGCAAACTGAGGACAAGATGGCTGGGACCATACAGAGTAGAAAGGTGCAAAGACAATGGTTCATTTCTGATCAGGACCATCGATGAAGAAGCCTTCCCCATGCTTTTCAATGGGCATAGGTTGAAAATCTACAAGAATTCCCTCTACAAGCAAGAATTCATTGATAATTTCAGTAAAACAGTGTCGGTAGTGGAGCAAGTTTCTGCCTCCACTCCACCCACACCCTAAAAAAAAGAGGAAAAAAAACAGAAAAGAAAAATGGGGAGAATAAAAGATCCATCGGTGAAAACCTCCCCTTGGAGGCACTCGAGGTAGGCAGTGAGGGTATAAACCGCCTGGAGGCACCTTAACTGTCTCTTAAAAAATAGAAGAAAAAAGAAAAAAGAAAAAAACAGGAACAAAAAAATTAACTTCTTTTGAATGCATTGCAGATTGCAGGGAGGCCACAGAAGAAAAAGGGACATGGCCAAGCTGAATACACCACTGATAGACCATCTCTCCATCGCTCTTGTCTTTTCCCAGTCTTTGGTCTGACTTGTTCTGGAAAACTATGCATCCTATAGGAGGCTCTGTCCATTCTATAGGAGGCTCCTGTAGAAATCACAGAGAGCTCGAAGTTAAGTCAAGAAAAGGATCAAAGGGCTAGAAACTTGTCTAGAAGACTTGTGGACCCCCCTACCACCATTAATCCTCCTAACTCTCCATTCCATACCTTCACCACTGCATTTCCACTCGCTTCTTTCTTCCCTGCACATAAAACACAGAAATCGTGTTTCTTTTGTTTTTTTTTTTAATGAAGAATAAACAAGCAACATCCTTAACTTCACTCTTACCTAGTGCATACTGACTACTTCTCCTTGACCGATAGAACCTTCCTCAGCTACCTCTCTAGTCCCTACTCAAGCCTTAGCCAAAAGTTTTAGAGGGAGAAGCTGCTACAGGAAATCCGCAGGATTCTTGTAGCAGCCGATCCCCTTAAAAATCGAGCTCCAAAGGCAGGGTCAATGCAGTCACAAATGTATAAACCACGCAAGGAGCCCGATTTTGATTGAATATCACCAATACGAGGTAGCCGAGCCACCAATTTAGAATCCATGGTGCCAACAACAAAAATCCATTCATAGAACACCAAATCTGAGCACGCAACAACACGGTAGCACGTAATTCTCGACTAATAGGTAAGTGACTAAACCCGTTCCTCCGTTGCATGAGTATAATTTAAAAACTACATGGACAAGTGAGATGGTTGCGATTAAATGAGATCGGTGCCTAGCTAACTTGCCACCCTCATCTAGTTCAAACAATGCTCAGTGGGTGAAATCAGCATGTGTGTTTAGTCAACTCGAAAAAATCTCAAAACAGGTAGTGGTGGCATCTAATGGGAATGATTGAAATAATTGTGGCAGGTGGCATAAAAGTTTCATCATGACACTGAAGTAGGGACCAACGGTCTGGATGAGGGTAACATACCCTTCTTAGCACCTCACCTCGTCACCGCGGAACACTACCGTAAGCTTAAGTACGCTACAGTCAACCTCCTTCACCACCTTTGTTCTCATTTGTGTCGACGAGCTCTCAGCTATAGCAACCTACATACCACCTCTAGAGCCTTGAAACAATCACTCTCTGTCAATTTTATAACCCCTTCACTTATCAGGATCTACAGGAGCGAAAACACAGTCCTACAGGAGCCTTTCTATAGGAAGGCCAATGAGCTACACCGCAGAGGAAAACTCAGGATTTCATGACAAATTCAAGCTGCAAAAGGTAGACTTAGTAAAACCCACTCTGCATTTCCATATATATACAAAAGGTGGTGTGATTCCAACTGAGGGATTGAGTTGAAAAGGGAAGGAATGTGAGAATAGAGTCTGCTTGTGTTTTTTTAAAACGTATATACGGTTTCTCCATTTTCTCTTTGCACTGAAAGACTATCTCCTTCCCCTCCATCGTATTCTCCTATGTAAAGAAATGATGCAACTCTAGAAAATCAATCATGTAAAGAGTGAACTTGCATTGGGTATCTGATTCTTTTGAAAAAGAAAAAAACATAGTTTTGCATGTTCTCTGTTTTTTTAAGATATTGCTTCCCTCAAACAGATAGAGAAGTAATGCGAGTCTAGAGAATAGATTTTGGAAGGAAGGAAAGTTGAAATTTGGTTTTTAGAAATATGCAAAAACTCTCTCCCTGTTTCTTGAAAGAAAACCTCAGCTGTTCCACTGCTTTTGGGATTGAAACTTGCTACCTCCCTCTTCAACTGAGATATTCCAGCAAAATCTGAAACATCATGACGGGGGGTTTTATGAGGAAGGAGCCTCTAAATTCAACTAAGTTGCATGAACATCCAAAAGTGGTAGCCCTCTTCACTAGAGAAAATTGGATGCCTTTCTTTGAAAATTTGCATGGGTATGATGATGAAGTCACAGAGGAATTTATATTGTCTTTAAAACCTCACTCAAAAACCCATGCCATTGTCAGTTTCAGGGATCTAACCATAGAAATCACCCGAGAGTTCATCAGCAGGATTGCAAGTCTCCCACTTTGACTACTATGGAGCAAGGAAGAAAAGCCACTAGGTAAAGTTACCAAGAATACCTTTTTCCAAGCTAATGAACATCCTGTGGAGGACAAGAATGGCATCAGGAGAACAAGTATACCTTATCCATGGGATGAGTTCAGTTATCAGATTATGAAATACATCTCCTATGAAGGAAGATACAACATAGTTTATGGGTACCATTTCAAATTTTTACATGAACTAAGATATGGCATGGACCTTCCTGCATCCAGAAAACTCAACATTCCATACTTTCTCCTCCAATCCTTAATAGAGTCTAGCACCACATTGAAGGCAGGGGTTCCAGACCAATTGGCTCACCATGGGCTAACTAAATTGCTGGTGGAGGATGCCCTCCACACTTTCACCATCCCCATAGCTTGGGGGAATTTTAGAAACATGACTAAAGAGGATGATATAAAAACTCTCACCTATGACCTTAGTCCATCTGAAAGTGAAGAGGAGGAACAAAAATGGGAAGCTGAGAAGGAAATCCATGAAGAAGAAAATAAAACTCAATTGGAAGAAGAGGAACCCCACACAGAAAAAGAAGAAAACCAAATAGGAGAGGAGAGACATGACACTACCAGAAATGAGCCTAAAGCAGAGAAGAAGAAAGAATCAAAAGCAAAAAGGGGTAAAACCACAACAGAGAAAAATAGGAGGTCGATAACTGAAAGGAAGAATCATAGGATAGTTCATAAAAAGGTTGCCACAGGAAAAGCAGAAACTAGGCAAGCAGAGGAGCAAACAAAATCAGAGACAGTAGAAGAAAAACCAGCAGAAGTAGGAAAAACAGTAGATGAAGAATAAGAAGCAAATAAGGAAGAAGTGTCTCCTGTGACACTAGCAAGAGAGACATCAGCTGTTCTTGCTGCACTTAGTACTCCAGCGAAGCCGAAAGGAAAGAGGAAAAAACAACCATCCATGTACTTCAAGGCTCGAAAAAGCACCATAATAAAGATGGGGAAGCCTTAGCCAACTTCAAAGGAGCCCATCATCATTGAAGATGCTCTACTACAAAAAAGAGGAATCTCCATCCAAAACCCCCATTACCTATGAGAGGGGAAGCCCTAGAGCTTCTACTTGCAAAGAAAGGATCAAACTTATGGACTCTAAAACAGTCCTACAGGAGGCACATACCGCTCTATAGGAGACATTGACAAAGCTTCTAGAGACTGATAATATTGAAAATAAGGTAGAATAACAGAACAAGGAGGACGATAAGGCAAAAGAGATACTAGAGCTTGACCCTGAACCTAACTTAGGCTTTTAATACAACCCTCTGGGAGGGGGGGAAATCATCCGACAAAAGTTTGCAATCCCTCTTTTCTTTGAGCTGGAAAAGGAAAGAGTAAGGACCCATACATGGATGTAGATTGCAAAATCAAGAGGGGTGGAAGACCTTGGGAACATTGAAAACAAATTGAGGGAAATAGGAAAATAATTGAGCATGGTCAGGCATATAGAAAGCATGAGAAGAGCTCAATCGGAGGTAGAAAATGAAATGTTAAAGAAGTAGCTACAAGAAAGGGAAACTTGGGTAGAAAATGAGCTGTCAATCTTAAAAAGACAGTAGCAGGAAAAGGAACCCCAGGCAGACAGTGAGACATTAATAGGACATCAACAGGAAGGGGAACCCCTGGCAAAAAATAAGGTGTGGATCTTAAGAAGGCAGCAACAAGAAAGGGAAGCCTAATTAGCCTGCATGGATAGCTAGGCTATGGACGCACTACAACATAGGTAGCTAGCTAAATCATATGTAGTATACCTCAACGATCAGTGGCTCCAATTTCAGATCAAGACATTGGCCTAGAGGGGCACAATACCTTTTCAGGGTTATGGCCAATTCATGAATCTATGTGATCACGGTTCAGCTGAGGAAAAAGAGAAGCTGCCAGAGTTTTACTTGCACAACATGGCCGTTACTGATATGAACCTATGGGATCCCAATGCTGTGTTAGGAGACTTGCAGTTGATGTCCATGGCATCTTGGATGAGCCATGAAGAGAAAAGGGCAGCAGAAATGCAGAAAATGATGGAAAAAGAGTTGAATGAACCCTGATGGTTATAGCAAGACCATCAGACCCCATGGCTCTCATCTATGCCCACAAACACCTTGCAGCTAATCCTCAAAGTGTCCCAAAATATGTTGATCAGTAGGCCTAGGCTATTGCACATTTCGAGGACATGGAGATATTGTTTGGACATGACTACATTCATGCCTGCATGAGAAAGTGGGACACATTGCCACATAGCCTATAGATGAGGGAGTAGCACTCCCCAAATAGGATGAGGGAAGCCATGAGGAGAGTTCCACTATATAAGCACTCTATGCAAAGTTTGAATTGGCCTCAAATTCAGTCCTCCGCTGCTGCTAGGACTGATGGAAGGAGTAAAAGAAGAGGGAGAATAGAAATAGTGGGAAGAGGTGGATAGAAAGGAAGGGTTTCATGATAAGGAGGAAGATATTACATCAGGAGCATGGGATGTCAAGGAATCTATCAGAGCCATCAAGGATGAAGAGTTAGACTAGATGCTCAGAGGATGAGCAACCCATTCAGTAGGGGGGTGATGATGAGCCTCAGAAATGGGTAATTATATGGGCTCATTTTTCCTCTTAATTCGTATTAATCCACCATTATCATTATTTTATTTCATTTTTTTAATATATTTATGCTAATATAGTCAATTGGGTTAGTCATTTTGCCATGTAATCTAATGTGTGCTTTATGCAGATTTTTTTTGTTAATTTTGGACAAAGTCAAGGGATTTATTAGCAAATGGTAGCAAATACTCGAGGAAAATAGGGATGAGGATTTTTAGGGGGGTGTCTCCTTCATTTATGACCCCCTTCCTCAAATCCTCCATTAGCAACTTAGAGCACAAAGGTCCACATTAATGCATCCAAGGGGTAGCTGAGCAAGTAAAGAAGCATTGTTGTTTATCTCCAGTTTTGGGAAGTTGAGCTCCTTGATTCTGGGAGGACTATTGGAGGAATCCATTTTTATAAATGGAGGGGCTTAGATCCTCTGTAGGTTAGCTAGTCATTAGTATAATTTTCACACTTTTGTCCAGCACTTCTTTAGCTCATTTTCGAGATTCTTTTTGAGAACAGTTCATGTAATGTGACTATTATTTTTGATAATGAAGATAAAATATTTCCTGAGCCAGTACTGATCTCTTTCAGAGGTATGAAGCTCTTGGGTTAGGGCCCAACTCAAGGTACCCAACACCTCTTGCTTTGTACTTATATGTTTTTTCTTCAGTTCATGAGTTAATTTCTGTTACATAGATTCATTTTACCATATTTAGATTAGGTTGCTTTTGATGGTTTTCATAGCTGTTTTTGTTTTAGTTGCTCAAGTAGGTTAATGCAGTGAAAAACTAAGATTCATAAAGGCCAACAACATGCCATGATCTCCTTTGTTCCTTTATGGGACTATGATTTGAGGTCAAGGTACTACTTTTGCCACCAAAAACAATTTTGCTCTTCCATGTTATTTCTAGTGTAATGACTTGATTTGGAAAGATTAATGTATTGCTTTGGATTCAATTTCCCAGATCATTTTCTTTTATTTTACAATAGATCTCTCTTCATGCTTTTTTGTTCAAAGGTTACTACTCCACATTTTCTGTCTGTAGGTCAGAAATTAGGTCAAGCTAGAGAAATTTATATTTTCATGGTATAGTTAGTCCTTTCTTTGATCAGTTTTTGTAAGTAGATGTGCAGATCTCTTGCAAGACACCTCAACTCACCATACATCCATAAAGCAGCCAGCATCACCTCACTTCTCACAGATTTCCCAATTCATTCACAACATTTCACCAACCTGCCCTAATTTTTGTATTTTTTACCATAAGCTTTCCTCTTACCATTTGAACAAATCCAACCATCATGTTCCCTCTTGATCTTCCTTGATAAGCTCCAGACACCTCAACACCTTCCCATCATTTTTTCCACCTTCAAAACTTCCAAAAATAGTTCTCAACCTCCTTCTATAGACCCCCCTATAGATCCCCTACAACCTCCTGTAGAATTCCCTATAAGTGGTTTTCCGAAATCCGATTGCAATGGAAGTATTCAAAAGGGTACTATGGGATTCTTAGGACCTCTCCACACCTTCCTCCACCTCTACAAAAACCAAGTCCATCTTCCTTCACCACAAAACCTCTGCACAATCACAACTAGATAAATTACAAGCATAATAATTTCACATAAAAACTCTCAAAAGCACAAAAATATGTTTCCTTCTCATTTCTTTCCAGAACTAGCTTGAATAAATGCAATTTAACTTTTCCAGTAGTCAATGGCACTCATAACATCAATTTATATCTCTTTTTCTGCAAAAGTAGGGTTAGTTCGATAAATTAGCACTTGCTAGGGTTTGCCTTACATTCAAGTCTTCTTTATCTTTCTACAAATAGAATAGCCTCTATAGAGTTAGCTTTCTTTCATCATGTTTAAAAGCTTCTTCTGGAAATTCATAGAAGTTGGCTTGAGCTCCTAGTGATCTTGCACCAGCTGGCCAAGTGAAAGCCTGTAGTAAGAGCTAGTACTTGTGCATACAACACCATCGCTTCCAAGTTTGTTACGAACTACCGGATTGATAAAAGACAAGTAGGAAGCCCCAGGAGTTGTAGCATTATTGGTGCGATACTACTGCTCACCAATGTTCTTGCATTGTTTATTTTCCGTGTTTTAGAATTTGTATGCAGGTAATTTATGTACGGTGTTAAAACCTAACTTAACACACTTCATCCTTGGCACACTTGAATTCACTATCACTCCTTGGAACACACTCTTATTTGTTAATTTCCATTCATTTTGACCTATTCCACCCTTGTTATGCCTTGACACTCCATAACACTCCCTAACATGCATTGGTATTGTCCGGCATGTGCTAGTGCACATTTTCATTCCTTGTCATGCCCTGACCCTCCCTAGCTATCATGCCCTCACAACTACACTTACTTAATTTGCAATTCGAGAACCTAACCAAAGTCCTCGCTTGACTACAAGAGCTTGAACATGTTATGATTACTACAACTATACTATGCTGTTGAATTGTGTAGCTTGGAAGGTACTCCACAAGCCTCGTGAGATGGGTTTGTGTGAGTTTGGTCACAAAATGATTTGTGGGAAAAGAACCCAAGTGAAGGGGTTTTTGACCTAAGATGGGGTTTAAAGTCTAAAAGAATATTAAGAAGGAAAATTAACATTTCCTATGGTCTAAGTGGATAAAACTCGTAAGTTCTAGAGGGTTCCTAAGAGGCATAACTAGGAAAATCTATTTAAGGAGGCATTATTATGAAGGAAAGAACATCAAGTGAGAACGAGCTCATTTGATCAAGGAGACTAGGAGAGATGTAGTCCTAAAGTAGGTCAAGTTAGGGAGGCCATGGTCATCCACCAAGAGCAAGATCATTATGTAAGGGTTCACAAGAATGGCACGTACCTTAATGGGTTTGAGCTAGGAAGTAGGATGGCATACTATTGGGTCTCTTCTAGTAGATTGAGCTCAAGAGAAGTGGATCATGAGAATTTGGGCATGTGCTTTCAGTCATGTCTTTTTGTGAAGGCTACATTAAATTCTGAAATAGAAAATAGGGTTGATATCCTGTCTTGTGGTGGTTAGTAGGTTGCAAGGTCTATGATAAGGACCAACACAAATGGAGGATGACTTGCAGTAGAACTTAGGGCCAGAAAAAAAGTAGGTGTAGGTGTAATATTGATTGAGGTAACCATATTTTGCTAGTCATACAGGAATGAAGTTTAGGTCAAGATTCAGTAAAATAAATTCCCATAATCTATGGATCCATATGAGCTAGGTTGTCCCTTATTGAGGAAAGAGTTGTTTTTTTTTCTATGGGTGGGTAGGCTTTGTTCTTAATCAACGCGAATATAAGTATAATGCCCTAGTTACAGAAGTTTTCTAGCATGTTTAGTTCATAAGGTATGCCCTTAAGACTGTGAAAAATATGCATAGAAGAAGAGGGGTCATGACCCTTAGAGTGAGGTTTATGTCTGCAATATATACCACAAATGTGGAAGATGGTTTGTAGAAATATGTGTGGAGATAACAGATCCAAAGGAGGGTGGAACTTGAGCAGAATATTGAAAAGAAGAAATGTGCCATATGAGGAATGGGTTGACATGAAGAGGAGTTGATTTTGGTGGACTATTCATAGATTTGTGGACAGAGATCAGAAGCGGCCTATAAACAATTATTCAATGGACTATTAATGGATGATTTGTGACCCTAGTTCAATCATATATAGATTGTTAGAAGGATGATAAGATGAGTAGTTCATATTTGTTCATATATTGGACAATAAAGAAATTGGTACACAAGAGTAGTGATTTTGAGATCACTCGAATCACTATTAGGTGGAAGATTTGAAGATCCCTAGATAAGGGAAGCATTGTGGGCCCTAGGTCGGTAAAATAATTGACTATGGTTGGGAACATTAATGGAAATATTCATACATTTGGAGGGTTATTATTTTTCTATCGAATAAGATCCCTAAGTCTTGTACTTGTGAAGGAAAACAATACTAGTAGAAGGGTAGGTTTATTGGGCCTAAGGACATGCATACTTTTAAGGACTAAAGTACAAGTGAAGTGGGCTATCCAACTAACCCTAGTTTACTATATTATAGAGGATTTTTTCAGTGAGAAGAAGGGGGACCTCTATAGCCCTAAATTTGTCATCTTGGAGCAACATTATGGCAAAAAAAGGGCTAGCCAAAGAGTTGTTCACAAACAAAATTGTGAACAGTTGATCGAAGACCCTAAATTTTGCAAACCTTGAAGGAAAAGGGAGGTAGCTAAAGGAAAAGAATTGTTGAGTCGAGTTTGATAACCTAAAAGAGCTAAATTCATTGGTAGAGACAGATTGACAAGTTGTAGAATGTGAGGCAACAGGACCTTCCAAATGTGTTCAACACAAGTCGACTAAGAGGGTTGTGTGTTTCGACCATCAACAAGTAGGTCAAGTGTTTTCCTCTTCAAGGTCGATTTATTGCTAAGGACTAAGACCAAGCCCTATTTGTATTCCTTGTATCAATGTGATTATAAAGGGCCACAATCCTGACGGGATCTCTAACATGTTTTATATAGTTTGTAATATAATGAAGAAGTGTTTGAAAAAGATAAAAATTGTCATGTGCACTAGTTGATTCCCTTATGTGTGTAGATTTCATTGTGCAAAGTAGATGTGTTATGGAACTTGAGTATGTTTTTATAAAAAATTATAAGACGAAATCCATATTATCACGTGTCATGGAAATTCAACATATGGCTTGTTCACCTAAGAACTACCTATAACTAATCATAGGCTACCCATGTCCAATCCCAACTCATCCCACTTAACAAGTTACCAAGGCAAGGCTCCCCACATCCAACCATGGCCATAGCACAACTAAGAAACACAATTCACATCTTGGCATGTCATAACACCTAACATGTCTTAGAATGCCTTAGCAGTATGTGGCATGTGTTATCATCCCCTACATTCCTTGGCATACTTTTACACTCCCTAGCAGAACATAACACTTCCTGACATGCATTGGTATTTTAGCATACCTTGGCACAACCTAGCATATATCCTTTTCACCCCCACCTTACCACACCTAGAACACATTGGCACTCCCTATCACACGCTTTTATTTGTTCGGTTCCATGAGTTTTGACCTAGTTCTTCCTTCTGTTTCCTTGAAACAACTTAACACTCCCGAACGCGCATTGGCACACCCTAGCACCTATCACATCTTGGCATGTCACCCTATCACTCTAGCATTCCTTTGCACTACCTAACATACCTTCTCACTCTCTCGTTAGCACACCTAGAGCTTACTGAGACTCCTGGTCACAAACTCTTATTCATTAATTTCCATGCATTTTGATCTACTACTCTCGTGTGTTTCCCTAGCACTCATTAACACTACTTGGAAGGTGTTGGTACACCCTAGCACCTAAGACATATTTTCATGTCATCCTAGCCTCTAGCATGCCTTAACAATGCCTAACATACCTTTTCACTCCCTCCTTAACACACTTGGAACTCACTAACACTTCCAGTCCCAAACTATTGTTTGTTCATTTCCATGCATTTTGACGTAGTACTCCCTTGTGTTTCCCTAGCACTCCCATCTAGCACTTCCTTTCATGCATAGGGACATATTGGTCACATGCCACCCTAACACAGTAGAATTCCTTAGCACAACCAATCATGCTTTGTAACTCCTCCTTATCATACTTGGAACTCATTAACACTCCCTGTCACACACTATTATTCATTAATTTCCATGACTTATGACCTAGTGCTCCCTTATGTTTCCCTAGCACCCCTTAACACTCCTTAGCATACCCTGTCACTTGGCACATCTCGACATGCTTTTCTAACACTCTATCATGACTTATCACTACCTAGCATACCTTGTCACTTCGTCCTTAGGACACCCAAAAAATTTTAACACTCCCTATCACACACTCTTGTTCATTCATTTCCATGCAATTGAAACTAGTCCTCCCTTGTGTTTCCCTAGCACTCCCTGGCATGCGTTGGTGCCACACCCTATAACCTAACACATATTGACATGCCTAGCAATTGGTATGTCTTGGCATGCCTAAGATTCCTTAGAGATTTCCATCATGCGTTATCACTTCTTGACATTACTTGCACACCTTGGCACTCCCTAGTTGTCATGCCCTCATAGATAGCCTTACTTTTTGTGTGACTTGGGAACCCAATCAAGTCATTGAAAAAATAATGTTGTCTATTGCCCAAAGTCTCCCTTTGTCTAAAAATACTTTTTTCATCCACTTATCATGATCATATGCTTACTTATTGCAAGTCTTATTCTAAAATTTTTCCAATATACTTTGTCCATGGGACAACTAGAATTCACTAACACTCCCTGAAAGACACTCTTATTCATTTGTTTTGATGCACTTTAATATAGTTCTCCCTTGTGACACCCTAACACTCCCCAACACTTCTCGACATACATTGACATTGTATGGCATGAATTAGCACACCTTTTCATTCCTTGTCACTCCTTAGCCATCATGCCCTCATAACTACCCTTATTTTTTTAGACTTAGGAACCAACCAAGTCCTACCTTGACTACAACATCTTGATCAAGTTACAATTACGGTAAATATAATATGCCTTGTACACCTAAGAATGGCCTATAATCCATCTTTGGCTACTCATGTCCAACCTTAACTCATCCCACTTAAAAATCTACTAAGTTAAGGATCCCATCCAACCATGGCCATAAAACAACTAAGCAACATAGTTTACATCTTGACATGTCATAACACCTAGCACGTCTAACAATCCCTTGGCACTATTTTGCATATGTTGGCATCCACTGCATTCCTTGGCATTCTTTAGCACTCCATATCACATTGTACCACTCCTTGACATACCCCGGAACTCTTGCATGCATTGACAATACCTAGAATATAAATTTGTCACTCCCTCCTTAACACACTTGGAACGCGCTGACACTCCCTATCACACACTCTTATCCATTCATTTCCATGCATTTTTAACTAGTTATCCCTTATGTTTTCATCGCACTCCTAGATACTCCCTAGCATGCATTGGCCCACCCTAACACATAACACATCTTAGCATTTCACCCTAGCACTTTAGCATTCCTTTGAACAATCTACCATACCTTTTCACTACCTCCATAACACACCTAGAATTCATTGACACTCCTTATCACACACTCTTATACATTCATTATGATGCATTTGAAACAAGTGCTCCCTTTTGTTTCCTTGACACTCCATAACATGCCCTAGCATACATTGGCACACTATAGCACCTAACACATCCTGGCATGCTTTCCTAACCTCTAATATGCCTTAACATTACCTAACATACCTTACCACTACTAATTTAGAACACTTGGAACTCATTGACACTTCCTGTCACAAAATATTAATTTTCCATTTGCATGCATTATTTTCACCTATTGCTCCCTTATGTTTCCCTAGCTTTACTTAACACTTACTAGCATGTGCTGGTACACCTTGGCACCTAGCACATCTTGACTGCATGCCAATGTGGCATGCTAGCATGAGTTAGTGCTACCTAGAATACCATGTCACTCCCTCCTTAGCATACATGGAACTCATTGACACTCCTTATCACACACTCTTATTCATTCATTTCCATGCATTTCAACCTAGTTCTTCCTTGTTTTTCCTTGGCACTCCCTAACACTCAGCATGTATTGGCAGACCTTGGATCTTGGCACACCTTAGTCTACTTCCCTAGCACTCTAGCATGCCTTGGAACTATCTAGAATATCTTTTCACTCCCTCCTTAACACAGCTAGAACTCATTAACACTTCATTTCCATCAATTTGAAACTAGTTCTCCGTTGTGTTTGCTTGACACATGGCCCTAACATTCCCTAACATGTGTTTGCCCCACACCATGACACTCGGAACATGTTTGTAGGCCTTACAACTTGACATGTCGTGGCATGCCTAACATGCCTTGGAACTATCTAGAATGTGTTAGTACTTCCTAGAATTCCTTAGCACACCTCGGCACTCTGACACCATCATGCACTCATACAAGGTTTTGGATGGAGATTTGAAGCAACCTATAAAATTAGTCAATGGAATGTTAGTGACTGATTTGTGACCCTAGTTTATTCATCTACATATTGTTGAAAGGATGATAAGATTAGTTCATATCTATTCATAGATTATACAACAAAGGAATTAGTACATAAGAACAATGATTTTGAGAGGACTCAAATCATTGATAGGTATAATATTTGAATATCCCTACATGAGGGAAGTGTTGTGGGCCCTAGATCAATAAAATAATTGACTGTAGTAGGGCATATTGATGGAAGTCCAAGTATATTTTGAGGGTTTTTAGGCGACTATCAAAGAAGAGCCCTAAACCTTATACTTGTTAAGGAAAAAAAAAGACCAGTAGAAGGGCAGGTGTATAACGCCTAAGGATGTGAAAACTTTGCAGGACTAAGGTAACAGTCATGTGGGCCAAATAACTAGCTGTCTTTCACTTTATTACAAAGGATTGATTCAGTGAGAAGAAGCGTAACCTCCATAGCCATAGACATGTCATATTGGAGCCTTAGTATGTAAAAAGTGGGTAGACAAAAGAGTTGTTCACAAACAGAGTTGTGAACAACTAATCAAAGACCCTAGGTTTTGCAGACCTTGAAGGAAAAAAGAGAAATCTAGTGGGTATAGTTTGTTTCACAATCGATTTCAGAAACCTAAAGTAGTTGAACTCATTGATAGAGGAAGATTGGGTTAGCTTCGTAATGGGAGGAAAGAGGACCTACCATATGTGTTCAGGACACATGGACTGAAAGGGTTTTTTGTGGCCACCATCAACAAGTAGGTCAGCCATTGTCTTGTTTAGGATAGATTGGTTGTCAAAGGACTAACTCCAAGCCCTATTTGTATTCCTTATGTCAATGTGATTGTAAACAGACACAATCCCTGGTACGAGAGGTCTAGAGTATTGTATTATAGTTTGTAATATATTGAAGAAGGTTTTGAAAAAGTTGAAATTTTTCATGTGCATTAGTGGATTCCTTGATGTGTGTAGATTTTTTTGTTCATTAAAGTAAATGTGTTGTGGCACTTGAGTGTGTTTGCATAAAATATTCTAAAGCCAAACCCAAATTCTTATCTGTCATGCAAATTTAGCATATGACTTGTTCACCTAATAACTACATGTATCTCATCTTATTCTAATCATGTCCAATCCAGCTCATCCCACTTAAAAAGTTACCAATGCAAGGCTTACATACAATTGTGGTAGTAAAAAAAACTAAAAAACATAGTTTACATCTTGACATGCAATATCGCTTGGCACATCTTAGAATGACTTGGCACTATGTGTCATGTGTCATCATTCTCTACATTCCTTGGAATGCTTGGGCATCCCTAGGACACACTACCACTCCCTAACATGACCTAGCACTCTAGCATGCCTTAGCACAGCCTAGAATATAACCTTTCCACTCCCCCCTTAGCACACTTGAAACTTACTGACACTCCCTATCACACACTCTTATTCGTTCATTCCCATGCATTTTGAACTAGTTCTCCCTTGTGTTTCCATGGCACTCCCTAACACTCCATAGCACACATTGACACACCCTGACACATGGAACATCTTTGCATGTCGCCCTAGCACTTTAGCATTCCTTGGAAACACCTAGAAATATACCTTGTCACTCCCTCCTTAACAGACCTAGAACTCACTAACACTCTTTGTCACACACTCTTATTCGTCATTTCCATGCACTTGAGACTAGTTCTTCCTTGTCATTGACTCGCGCTCCCAAACACTCCCTCGCATGCATTGGTACACCGTGACACCTACAACATCTTGCCATGTTGCTTTGGCCTCTAGCATGACTCATCATTACCTAGCACACCTTGTCACTCACTCCTTAGCACACCTGAAACTCATTGACACTTCTTGTCATAAAATCTTATTCATTCATTTCCATGCATTGATCTGACCTAGTTCTCCCTTGTGTTTTACTGACACTTCCTAACACTTCCTAGCATGTGTTGGAACACCCTGAAACCTAGCACATCTTGGCCACATGCTTCCCTGACTCTCTAGCATTCCTTATCACTGCCTAACATACCATGTCGTTGTGTCCTTAATACACCTGCAACTACTTGACACTCCTTGTCACACACCCTTATTCATTCATTTCCATGCATTTTTACCTATTGTTCCCTTGTGTTTTCCTAGCACTGACTAACACTCCTTAGCACACATTGGCACACCCTGGCACTTGATACATTTTGGAATGCTTCCCTAGCACTCTATCATTCCTTGGCACTCCCTAACATACCTTGTCACACCCTCCTTAGCACACTTCGAACTCACTAACACTCCCTAACATTGCTATCACGTGCACACACACACACACACATATATATATTTATTATGGATTCATATAACTATTTATATTGTGATTTAACTTAATCGCATGGGCCAATTCTTTTATACTTGTTTCTTTTGTGTTTTGATTCCAAATTTATTACATTTCCCTCTTGCCTTATCTTCTTTTAAGATATTTTCAAGTGATTCTTGAATGAAACATGAATATTAAAGGTAACAAAAAATGCATGTTACAACATCTGGCGCCACCTAGGGATAGTGCTTTTGCCACAAAAGCACTAAGAACCATAGATCATTGCATTATCCATTGGGCATGGAGTCATATATTGCTTCACCAAACTTAAATATGTGAAAATTTTGCACACTGAACCCACACTTATATCTACAGTAATAGGATGCTTATGTTTTGATAGAAAAATATTGAGAATCATAGATAAATAGCCTTAGTTGGGCATGGAGTCCAAAACTATGAAAAACTTGAAATTTGACAACTCATATATTGAAGTATGACACCTTTGCGAACCAATTTCCAACTAGGAAAGTCACCCTTTTTCATAAACTAATGATTAAACTGAAGAACTGCAACTGGAAACCAAATGCTCAACACCTGATATTATTTATGTACAAGTTCCTACAAATGTACATGATTGATCTCCATCAAGTGAAGTCAATTTTCTAATGGTACCAGGTTAGCATTTTAGTGCCTAATCTTGAACCATTATGACAGTGAAATTTTAGAAAACAATTCATCCTGAATGGAAAATAAAAAATGCATAAAAGCAGCTCACAACAAAATTTAGGAGTGTATCCAAAAAAAGGTATGTGTAAACTGTTGATATATTCTTCCATGTAATCTGCCACAGAAGCTTCAAAAGTATAAGAAAAAATATGGTCCTTATCAGCTCCAAAAACGAAATTCTCTATATGTGAAGCTTCTTGCTCAAATAAACCTTCTGTTGGGATAATATGCTCAACAAAATAATCAGCAACATCTTTAAGAGAATGATCTATGTCACTTTCATGTCTCCACTTTTCATCTCTAAGATTTGATTGAAAATAATTTGTAATTCTAACCTCAGGAAGAAAAATAAAGTTTTTCTCATTACTATACGACATATGATCAATTTCAAATAGATTGTTTACCTCTGATCCATGGGCCTCATTATGTTCTTCAAGGAAATGATATACAATCTCTTTACCAACTTTAGTTTTACATAATATAGCATCTCTTTCTATAATAGATGGCTCAATATATTGCTATCCAACATATCCCACTTACTGGTTTCTTCCTATAGGTTTAACATGCAACTGATGAACTTGAAGAGCTTTGTCATATTTCCAATTTAAACCATTTTCATTATAGATAGGAGGACAATCAAATTTAAAAAAATAGGAACTCTTGGGATTTACCTACAACTTAATTATTTCTTCCTCTTCTCAACTGCTGAGTAGAAATTCTTGATGCATGTTTGAATTTTCCTCCATCTGAATTCTCTCTTGATTTCCTTTATTCACTTGTTTTGCAGGCTGAGATTCTTGTGGAGTGGGCTTTAGTGAGGAAGTTGAAACTTGCTACTCACTTTTATTTTCTTGAATTCTTGATCTTTTCCTCAATCTCAAGTAATATTCCTTATGTAGTTCAGTCTACATAAAATCAGAGAATTGCTCCCAATATTCATCAATTTTATTTTCATCATGAATGGGATTTGTTTCATCATATTCATACTCTTCTCCTTCGATACCAAGTTCATATTCATCTACTGCATATAATGTAGGTCTCTAAGAATTCCTATTTTCTAACTCTAACGTATTCAACCTATCTGACAAAGTTTTAATTATATTACACATATCCTCCAATGTTTGACTTTGATAGGATTCCATCTTTTCCTTTCCTTTGTATTCGATAGGCTGTGTCTCTGGTGCTTTTCGTGCAACCACCAGATTCGCTTCTATCTCTAATGCTTTTGTTTGGATCTGATTAATATGGTTATAACCTCTCTGAATGATTGAGATATTATCAGAAAAATCATTAGTTTGATGAACAAGATTATCTTGAGCCTTTAAAGTTTCTTTAGCATCATAATATTCAAAACAACCTTCAAAAAGAAACTTTTGAGGATAATAAGTTCTAGAATAAGCATTGAATACTAAATGGAAATCTTTCAAAGATGAAATGTTTGAATGAGGCAAAGACCTGAACGATGCCCTACCTTCTAGGTCCAAATAAAACAAAAAAAACTTCATCTTCACATCTTCATGAATGATGCCCTGTTTCTCCATGCATTCATGAAACTGTTGGAGGTGCTCAACTAGATCTTCATATTCCTTTCTACTAAATTTTGAAAGATACTCATTCCGAACATAAAATGCAGGCATATCATAAGGATAGCCAGTGATCCTAGTAAAATCAAATGGATCAAATTTATGGACTAAGAATGGAGGGCAAGCCATTAAAACCTAAAAAATAAAACTTCAAAGTCTAATAGAGTTGCCAATTAATGTTGTAAGTGAAAATCACAGGCGTGAATGTATAACCAACTGCTGAAAATTGTCATTCTCAAGAATCTGCTTCAAACTAGATAAACCCAAGGAAAAGTGCTCTTATTTAATTACTTTTATTCAAAACAGCCAAATATTCCCTCCTCTCTGAACAACCAAAGGAAAATATTGAAAACCCAGGGAAAAGTGTTCTTGTCTTCTCTCCCTGGCAACTCCGCAAATTAATGTTGTACCTTAAGAAACCAATTTCTTGGCTATGGAGAAAATGTGCTTAAGAAATTAACGATTATTGTTTGTTGTTAGTTTATTGTTTGTTGTGTTCTCAAATGAGGTTCTTGGAAAAATTGGTCTTTAACCATTAATACATGTATGAAAAGAACATCTCATAATGCCATTTGTTACTAGATATAAATGATGAATGAAGAAATCTTGAAGGAGAAGTTAAAGATAATATGTTGCTTAACACAAAACCTACTATCTGTCACTTATAAGAATTATGAAAATGAGAATTGAATCATAGAAAATATGTTGCTTAACATAGAAAATACTATCCGCGACCCTTGGAAAAGTTAAAGATAATATGTCGCCTTACACAGAAACTATTATCTATAACTTAGAAAGGAAGGTGAAAAATTCAAGTATAAGAGCACTCTTTAAGGAATTTTAAATTTATCTACATAAGAAAGTAAAGACCTACAACTTCATTACTATACTTGAAAGAAGAAAACACAACATGACACATGATAGAGAAGGTTACAAAATTATACCCAATAATTCATGGAAACTTCTGATTCTTTCATTAATCAATAGTTATATCAGGAATATAGTGGCCTAGTCTCTTGGTTCTCCAAAATTCCAAAAACTCCTTCTCTATAAGTTTTCCTCCTTCTATACATTTGTGAAATAGTTGTTGATCTCTGAAACTACCAAACTACTAAATTTTTTTCTCTAACTATCTGAAGTAAAACTATTATAGAATTTTATAAAGGGTAAAAGACACCTCAAAGAACATGAAATAACAAGAAAATAACTGAACTTAGAAGATGACAACGAATGTTGGCTTTTCAACTCTGTTAATCGACTCTTGAGTGACTCTGTGGATGCCTTAACAATGCTTAATCTGCTTTAGATGTAACGAAATACGTTTGACTTGTGTAAACCGAGGCTTATGCATGTATTGGGTACATTTCAATTGGCCAAAACACAAAGAAACTCGACCAACTACCTTTTCTTCAAATTTGGCTTTAACACTGACTTTTTCCTTTACACGGCAAAACTAGTGCAAAGCACGCAAAAGCGGACCTGAAAAAGAATTAACCCAGTTTAAAAACTCCATCGGATCTAGCATCTTTGTTGCAGATCACAATCCATGAATGAACCAATACATATGCATTCAGCACTTTATGGACCCACCGAAATTATAAAACACGATATGCATGCTTTCGGGTCCGGCCATCAGAATCGTAATCAGTAGTTTCAATTGGTGTATTAACCCAATCCTTAACAATCTATGATATGGAAAACGTGGCGGAAGTATAAAACATGGAATATAAAATATCAGGTCTGGATCACCATCGAAAATCACAATCGACGCTTTCAATTGGTGCTTGAACTCAAACGTTGTGATATTGCGGACCCGCAGGACTTATAAAACACATCATATATAAACTATCAGGTTCAGCCATTGCATATCACAATTGGTGTAAATCATATACATATATAAACATTATGTGATGATTGCAGACCCACCGGGGCTGATAAAACATAATATATATTGCTTCAGGTCTGACCTGTTCAATGCTTTATTAACTACTTATCACAATTGGAAATGGATGACTCCAGTGGTAACTTCATGCCAATGCGCATTGTGTTTCATGATTGCGATCTAATCACATTGCTATCACACACACACACACACACACACACACACATATACTAATTATGGATTCATATAACTATTTATATTGTGATTTAACTTAATTGCATGGGCCAATTATTTTATACTTGTTTCTTTTGTGTTTTGATTTTGATATGTAATTTATTACATTTCCCTATTGCCTTATGCTTTTTTAAGATATTTTCAAGTGATTCTTAAATGAAACATGAATATTAAAGGTAACAAAAAATGCATGTTACAACACCCAACATGCCTTGGAATTTTCTAGCATGTGTTAGCACTTCTTGGCATTCCCTGACACACCTTGGCACTCCCTAGTTGTCATGCCCTAATTGATAGCCTTACTTTTTTTGTGACTTGGGAACCAAACCAAGTCATTGAAAAAATAGTGTTGTTCCTAACCCAAAATCTCCCTTTCTCTGAAACGACTTTGTCCATCCCTTTATCGCAATCGTAGGCTTGCTTCCTGTAAGTCCTATTATAAAATTCTCCTAACACACTTTCTCTTTGGGACATCTGGAATTCACTAACTCTCCCTAGCACACACTCTTATTCATCCATTTCCACGCATTTTTACCTGGTTCTCCCTTGTGATGCCTTAACACTCCCCAACACTCCTTGACATGAATTGACACTCTCTAGAATTTTTTGGCATGCCCTTTCATTCCTTGCCATGCCTTAGCACTCCTTAGCTGTCATCTCACTTGGGAACCAAACCAAATCATGCCTTGACTACACCAACTTCACCAAGTTACACTTACTACAACTAGACTATCCCTTGTTCACCTAGGAATTTCGTATAACTCATCTTAGGACACTGATTTCGAATCTCAAATCATACAACTTAGAAAGTAATGAAGACAAAGCTCACATCCAACCATGGTCGTAAAATAACTAAGAAACATTGTTTACAAAATGACATGCCATAACACCTGGCATGTATAACAATCCCTTGGCACCATGTGGAACGTGTTAGAATCCCATGCATTCCTTGGCATGCTTTGGCACTCCCTAGCACATTCTAGCACTCCTTGACACCTGACACACCTATAACTCATTAACGCTCCTGTCACACTCTTATTCATTCATTTCCATGCATTTCAAACTAGTGCTCCCTTGTGTTCCCCTGGCACTTGGCTCTAACACAACCTAGAATGCATTGGCACCACACCCTAATTCTTGGCACATCTTGGAATTCCTTCTCACTTGGCATGTATTGGCATGCATAACATATGTTGGAATTGTCTAGCATGTCTTAGTATTTCTTAGAATTCCCTAGAACACCTTGGCACTCCCTCGCTATCATGCCCTGATAAATAACCTTACCCTTTTTGCGACTTGGGAACCTAATCAAGTCATTGGAAAAAATATGTTGTGCCCAACCCAAAGTCTCACTTTCTCTGAAACTTGTTTTTCCACACCTTATCACAACCATATGCTTTCCTCCTACAAGTCATATTTTGAACTTCTCCTAAAACATTTCATCCTTGGGACACCTGGCATTCGTTGACAGTCGTTAGCACACACTCTTATTCATTCATTTCCAAGAATCTTGACCTAGTTCTCCCTTTTGTTCCATTTAGACTCTCTAATACTCCCCAACATGCATTGACACTATTTAGCATGCCTTCTCATTCCTTGGAATGCCCTAACACTCTTTAGCTATCATTCCCTCATAGGTGCCCTTACTTTGGTTTAGACTTAGTGGCCTAACCACGTCCTGCCTCAACTACAAAAACTTGACCAAGCTATAGTTGGTACCACTAGACTATGCCTTTTTCACTTAAGAATTGCCTATAACTTATATTAGGATACTCATTTCCAATATCAACTCATCCCACTTCACAATTTACCAAGTAAAGGCTCACGTCCAACCGTGGCCATAAAACATCTAAGCAACATATTTTACATCTTGACATGCTAACATCTAGCATGTCTAAAAATCCCTTGGCACTATGTGGCACTTGTTAGCATACCCTATATTCCTTGGCACACTTTCGAACTCCCTAAGACACCTTAGCACTACTATACCTGCCCCGACACTCTAGCATGTATTGGAACTACCTAGAGTATAACCTTGTCACTCCCTCCTTAAAACACTTGCAACATACCCACACTCCCTATCACACACTCTTACCTATTCATTTCCATGTATTTTGAAGTAGTTCTCCCTTTTGTTTATGTGGGACTCCCTAACACTCCCTGAGACACATTGGTAGACTTTGGTACTTTGCACATCTTGCCATGTCACCTTGGAACTCTATCATTCCTTAGCAATACCTAGCATACCATGTCACTCCCTCCTTAACACACCTACAAATCACTGATACTCCCTATCACACATTCTTATTCATTCCTTTCCATGCATTTGAAACTAGCACTCCCTTGTGTTTCCCTAGCACTCCATAATACTCTGTGGTATGCATTGGCACACCATAGCACCTGACACATCTTGGCATGTTGCTCTGTACTCTAGCATGTCTTAACACCACCTATCATACCTTGTCACTCCCTCCTTGGAACACATAGAACTCACTGAAACTTCTTTTCACAAACTCTTATTCATTAATTTCCATGCATTAATTTGACTTAGATCTCCCTTGTGTTTCCGTGACACTCCCCAACACTTCCTAGCACATGTTGGCACACCTTGGCACCTAAGACATCTTGGCCACATGTCACCATGTCACTCTAGCATGACTTAGCACTGCCTAGCATGCCATGTCACTCCATCACACTTGTTTAAGGTTCACTTTTTCCTGTTTTCCAAAAAAAATTCCATTTAGGACCTCAAAATGACTCCGGAAGTTCATGATGTGAAAAACTGCTAGAAAGAGTAAATTGTGCTACAATTAAGGAATCTAAAAAAAATAAAGAAATAATGGTGGGGGTCCTAGTGTAATATGATGGTTTCCACCAATATCGACCTAGAACAGTCTTCCCCCCTTAGAAACAAATGGTCCCCATTGCATTGAGTGCCTCCATGAGATGGGAAAACTTCTGCTGAACTTGGTCCCTAGGGAGCTATTTTCCATGAAGAAATTTTTGGCCAACTTTGACAGCTCAATACAATTGGATCTTCTCCTGGTGAGTTTTCTTGATCTGTGTGTTCATGATTTGATCAGTTAACATATATCTTAGCTAATTAGTTTGCACATATTAATTACCACTCGTTGAAGAAGTATAGGTGCCCTAAATCAAAGATGATATATTAACACAAGTTATTGACACTTGAACAAATTTTCCATGGGTCTCATGGACAAAATATGGAGAGACTCTTTGAATTTCAGGAAACATATTCTCATAATCTACTTAATCTATAAGTGGTAGGGCTTCAATTTTTTTCATTTACTAGGAAATCACACCCAAAAAGTCAACCATTGAAAAATCAATCTAATGCTAAATCAAACGTACCTTCTCATTTTTAAGCTCTTCATGAGCTTTCACCCATGAACCTTAAATTTAGTTCCCTTTAGCACCTCGAATGGTGGAATAGAAGGCATTGCAATAGGAGGTAAAATTCATTCCCCTTCACCTTTATCAAGATATCTAGAGACACCTAGAATGTATACCCCTCCTTTGACTCAACATGATTCCACATCCTTTATTAACCATCCCTTCAAGGGAATCCTCATAGGAAGAGCTTGTGGTTGAAATATTATGACAAAAAAATGGGGCACATCCTCTCTTTACTATTTTTCAAGGGAAGGGTATTGGAAAATAACCATCTTATCCTCTATAGCTCGTAATACCTTCTAAATGCATAAGTGAAACAACATAGCCATAAATGCACCCAAAGATAGATCTCAACATTCAAGGCCAAACTCACATAGAAATAATCACACCATGGATTAAACGTTGGCATTTAGTTTTGGCAAAATCAAGGACCTCCTTTGAAGATCATGATCTTTCTTTTATCATTCTCAAAAGGAAGGTTTAAAACTCACATTAAAAAGGGGATATTTTCACCTTAGCCTTTTCAACCTTAGCCCAAGACAAATCTATATAATTGATTGTTCTAGATTTGTTAGATCTTGCAATTATAGAGTACCCAATCAATGATTTTGAGAGGCCAACTCCCTAGCTCCAAATAAATTTTAGTCCTATTGAAGAGGCAACTTGAGTAATCCTACTAATAGGAGACATGTTTCCTTTCTTTTGATTAGTTTACAACAAACTTCAATGCCTCTTCTTTCTTATCTTCCTCTTCCATTCCCAAAAAAAAATTCAATAATCTTATATCCTAAACACTCTATATAGATAATAATTGGAATTAATTTCCTCAACTCATGGGGTACCATTACACCTCAACCCATGCAAGTCAGCCTAAGTCCATGGTACAACCCATCACACTCTAATATGGTTCTAATTGTCTCCTCAAAACTAGGGCATAAGACACTTTACAATGAAAAATGGTCAAACCATCTAAAATTTGTTTTCCTTTTTCCTTCATGGAACACATTCTGGCTAGTTCTCATCCAACATAATTCACTAAGACCACTAACACAGACCAAAAGTCCAAGATACTCATAAGATGTGGCCCACACCCAAGTGCTTTGTTATGAAACCAGCTCAAGAAAAGATAGAAAAGATAGCTCAACGCTTTAGAATTCAGCCTCTTCGAGGGGGCAACCTCCTTTACATTACATAAATGAACAATTCTTCGATGATACAAATGAAAATACCTCCTTTTTATATATAGGAGTCTAAGGGGTCATAACATAACCAAAGTAGACATAACAATAATAATGTAAGGGCACAATAATAATAATAGTGGGATTCTATGGGGCACATTAGTAACAATATGGGCACTACATGGGTACATCAATATAATAAGTGGGTTGTACTAATAACAATAAGGGGTTACACTAGTAGTATAGGGGCCTAGCATGCCCCTCTCCTTCAAAAAGTGTTGTCCTCAACGCTTGACTAGTTCTTGATGCTTCTGTATAAAGTTCTTGTCCTCCCATGTGGAATCTTCAACGGGTAAGTTCTTCTGCTTGATGAGATGCTCTGAAATTGATCGATTTCGTAGCTGTCGGGTTCTTGTTTCTGTGACTGCTCCAGGTTCTAATATTATTTTTCCTTCCTTTTGAATATCTGGCAATATTGTTTGAGTTGGGATCTTTTGCAAGTTTTGAATAAGTGTCCATACTTCTTTGTCCTTCTTCCATTCATCCCTTGCTTCATTTATCTAATCTGGTTGGATAATAGAAATAGCACAAAACAATGCTTCCACATCCTCATCCTTGAAGAGTCTTCCCATTCAGTAAGGTAGCCATTTTTAAGTGCATGTAGTATTGCCAACGTTTCCTTCTCATAAATAGCTTGCTTTAGATGTAGCAGTAAAAATACCCAATCGCCTACATGAAAACATTTTTCACTATGATGTTGATCTACATGTTGTTTCATTTGATTTTTCACCGAACTGGTGCTATCCTTTAAAAGTTGGAGAACTTGTTGTTGATGCTTGATGTGATCTTTCACTGCTTGAACCTTTTTCTTCTTGATATGTCCTTCTATCTTTAGATTTTGAGGAGTGGTAATTTCTTCCAGTCCTTTACAAGATATGGTTAGATTCATTTCTTGACGCTCGATGTGATCTTTCACTTCTTGAACATTTTTCTTCTTGATATGTCCTTCTGTCTCGCTAGTTTGAGGAGTGGTAATTTTGACTAGTGAATTACAAGATATGGTTGGATTCATTTCTTCTTTCTTGATTTGATATTTCACTTCTTGCACCTTTTTCTTCTTGATATTTCCTTCTATCTTGAGAGTTTGAGGAATGGTCATTCTTGCCAATAGTTTACAAGATATGTTCTGATTCATTTCTTCTTTCTCTGGGGTCAGGTCCTGGCATATATCCTCTTCTTTTCATGTTTCTTGATCCTTTTCTTCCTCCTCTTCATACTCTATGTAAAATAATTTCTTCTCAGCACACTTATTACCTTTAGTGCATTTGCTATCACAATTGTAACAAAGCCCTTTTTCTCTTTTTTCTTCCAATTGTTGTGGTGTAACCCTTGTAGGTTGTGGAAGGCTAGGAGGAACAACACGTCCATCTTTATAGTTTTAAGGGGTAGACTTCCTTGTTGCCGTAATTTTACTTTCAAATATGTCACAAAGCCCTTTTACTCTTTCCAATTTTTGTGGTGTTGCTGTAAAGAAGGTGTTGCTCTTTGTATCGTCATAATGCGCTATCATTTCCTCTGTGAGAATTGACCACGTAACAAGTTTTTTACGAGAACAAAGCCCTTTATACCATCAAAATTGATCCAGTTCTAAATATGAAGATGCAATACATACCTTTTGTAATAGTGGTACACCATGTAGATCAAAATATTTCTCCATCTGAAGTATCCAATTTACTGGATCCTTGCCATCAAACTTCCTCATCTTTCTTTTTCTTGATTTTAGGACCTCGAAATTGAAACGAATGTAACTCTGTACTTGCATATATTTAAGTTCTAAACTTGCTACCTGTAGTAGCCCTCCGTGTCCTCTTTCCAATGCCACCAGTCTGATCCAAATTGGATTCCCCAAAAAAGCGTTATGCACAATCTCCAAGATGACCTAATTATAGACCATTCCAGAACAGAGAACTTGTATGAAGTGCCACGTGTCAAAGTTTCAACCTATGGATCTGAAAAATGTATACAAGAAACTACAGTCCATCCTCTTTCTGTACCTTCTTACGAAATTTCAATCCAATGGTCAGAGAGAAATTTATGACTATTTTCCCCAGGTCGCCTGTTTTAAATGTAATTCAAGAGTCTGCAAAAAGACCAACTTCCTCAGATCATATCTCCGCAAATATTGCGTGAAAAGCTCTGAAATTCGGACCCAAGGTTCAACATGATTTCTTCTCAAATGGGTGTTTTTTGCGACTTCTGAAACGTCATAGAAAAAGGCTATAGCGAAAATGCCACGATGACCTATTTGGAGCAGCAAAACCCTAGAATCTAAAGCTCTGATACCAAATGTTATGAAACCAGCTCAAGAAAAGATAGAAAAGATAGATAAACGCCTTAGAATTTAGTGTCTTCGAGGGGGCAACCTCCTTTACATTACATAAATGAGCAATTCTTCGATGATACAAATGAAAAGACCTCCTTTCTATATATAGGAGTCTAAGGGGTCATAACATAACCAGAGCCGACATAACAATAATAATGTAAGGGCACAATAATAACAATAGTGGGCTTCTATGGGACACATTAGTAACAATATGGGCACTACATGGGTACATCAATATAATAAGTGGGTTGTACTAATAAAAATAAGGGGTTACACTAGTGGTATAGGGGCCTAACATGCTTACATTACGTCTTTATAAAATGCACCTTCAACTTTGGATGTCCAAAAATAGTAATATCCTAACCCAGTATGGCCTATTTTTTAGATTTTTGTAATTCACTCCTTATCAAATCCTTGCACCTCCTTAACATTCCATGAGAAATATACTCTAGTGGTCACCTTTGAATTTCCAACACCTCCTTTTGCAACATGAAAAAACCACCTATATATGTTGCAACAACCTTTCCAACTCCTTTCGTGGGTTTCACATATATTTCACATTTCTTCTTCACCTTGCAAATTGTTAGTGCAAGGATATGATATCAACTTCAAATCAAGGAATTTTCACTTAGTACCACTACAAAGTTTCCTTCCGACAACTTGTCAAAAGTCTTATGTTAGGTTCACAACTTCTCGTGGTACATAACGTGCTTGTCTACACCTCTAAGTGAGACCAAAACCCCCCAACCCCTCTAACTATTCCAACTCTTCAACGCTTGCTAGAGTATTTTTGGACATGCACCCATGCGTCAAGTAGAACGTAACACTAAAATCCCAAACTTGCATGCTTGTTCCATATTTGAATGCATCATTGAAACCACATTATCACACCACTTAAAACGAAATGTTTACATATTAAGGAAAAACATTTACTTTGCTTATGACAACCTAAATTATGCTAGTGACTTGGAGTGGAATCCATTTTCTCAATACAAAACATCGGGTCTTACAAACTCATTCACACAACAATTTGAATATATTTAACCTAAAGAAGGGTACCCTACTCCTTCCAAATTTGTCATATGACTTTTAAGAAACTAACATATGTTTTTAATTGTTAAATCTTTAGTATAGATTCTATTTTGTTTCCACCCACCTAATATGAAAGAACACTTAAATATTTTCAATTCAAACAAGTTAAGAGCACATATTTTCCTCTTACACTTAAATGTTTCAGGAAAACAAACTTGTTTCCTTCTAATAACATTCAAAATCCATAAATATAATATATCTGACTCAATAAACTTTAATAACAAAATAACATTCAAATTTTCCAAAAATATAATATATCTATCTCCATAAACTTTAACAAAAAAATCATTACATAAAAATGATAATCTTAAAATTTGATTGTTATAATGATGATCTTTCAAACCCAACTAAAAACACGCACGAGAGTGCTATTTTATCAAATGAAACTAAAAACTTAGTATGAAAGTGAAAATAAAATAATGTATTTAAGTGAACATAAAATAATGTATGTAGATCTAGCTAACTGTGTGGAAGTGCAACCTATTCACCAACTGGAAGCTACAGTTCTAATTGAAGCAAATCCTATTGACCAAGTGGAAGCTACACTTCTGATTGAAGCAACCGATATATTTCTTTGCTTCACCACTTCACCTTCTCTTAGTGGAGTAAACCCAAAAATAGAATATAAGAAATCCAATGGTTTATGTCTGAGAGGTCAAGGAAGAGTGAAAGGTAAAGGCATACAATATATAAAATTCTTGGGATAATAAAACTAAAATCCCCTGGAGAACTGTATGTGATGTCACTTGCCTCCTGTTTGGAAAACCTCCCCTTAATTATGCTCTTACCTGAGTTATGGAGGAAAATTTGGGCATATGTTATCACTGGGCTGAAACGAAATGGGTTGTTTCAACCTGTAACCTAGTGTAACTATTTCAAGCCACTTGAACTGGAAGTTAGTCCTTCCAGTCTGAGAAGGCTCTCTCAAATGTTTATGAAATCTTCTTGAAACAATTAAAACAGTGAGATGACTAACTGTGGTCTCTTTTTGTGATTCTGTACGTTGAAGAAAAATATGATGACTGCTACCATTGGGCATGGAGTCAAATTAAAACAAATTATGCTTAACAATAGTGTTTAAATGAAGTTGAGGCATCTATATCTTTTAAAATGACACAAATGAACATCTACATTCATACCTAGTAAACAAAAGAAATTGGAGCAGTTTGATAAGATTTCCAGATAATCAAGATACTATGTAAAACTTAAAAGAACATGATAAAAGCCCATCAACCATGACATGAATCTCAGGTACATGAACAAAGTTGCTACAAATGTTCTATTAAAGAATAAAAAATTACAAAAGGTCAGTTCTTCACATTCTTCATCAACTTTTCTCCAAGTCAAAAAACTACTTATTTATAGAGAAAATATCTCTTTACATAACTTTCTACCTGGGCCAAATTCGATCCACTAGTCTAGAGGCTTATTCCTACTTTTATTCTAACTAACAGAGTCCTCATAGGGATCTTCTATTTTACAATAGTTGAAATTCAACTAGGATTCTAGTAACTTTAAAACCATAACCACTTTTTTTTGATGTAGATAACTGAAGCCAAATGCATGCTACATTTGTTGGAGTGTCATTACATATTCTACCTATTGATAGGCATCAATTTAGTTTCACTTTTCGCTGACTATCTTGATGCACTGGCTATTATATAGATGTGGCTATATGTTGAATTAGCATTCTGAAAAATAGGAGTTTATCACGATGAAATAGACACCCTATATCTTATGAAATTAAACTAGAGCCTGCATGTCTAAGATCAAAAATTTCAAAGAGGCATAAAAACAGAGTTTTTTATGATTTTTTAGCAAAAATGGCATTTTCAATAGTTTCGTAACAAACTTTGCTAGAAACTCCAAAAAACACTCTTATGCTACCTTTTTTCTCCCTCTGTTTCTTCTGAGGTCCTTTTTGATGCTTATAAGCTAAACATAGGACTTTAGAAAAACCTTTGTTGACTTTAAACCAACCTTAACCTCCATGGAAAGCTACATTAGTTTTGTAGCAAATTCTCAGCTTCAGTATGGGAAGTTGCTACGAAAGTTCTAAAACATTGAGCTTTTTTAGTTTCTATGATTTTAATGCCTCCTTATGACTCTTAATATCATAGGAACTATAAATATGGATGAGTTAAATAAATTAGGTATAGTTAAGACAAAATTAAAGAGTTTTCCATATCATGGAGTAGCACGTACTTCAACAACAATATCGAGTTTCATCTTCTGGAGATCAACCTAGATCATTTCAATTTGACTTTCTAGTGGTGTAACTTATCTTTGTAGGATTTTCCTATCTGCTTGTAACCAGCTATTTATTTTATACATATGTTCAAGCATTATTTGTAAAGGAAGAGTCCTTTTTATCATCTTCTTAGACTTGTTTGCAATTTCATCATAAGAATATATTTCCTTTAACACTTCATTTTGGTATTCATCAAACTCTAGCTTGGGCTTGATCGCTTTTTGTCTGGCCTCTCTTTACTCTTATTGTAAGACTTCTATTTCACCTTTTTCTTGAAGAAACTCCTTGCCTTTCTTTTTCTTTAATGGTTTCTTTGATAACTTTGTTTTTTTCAATGATGCTTAAGGTATCTTCTCAACTTGTTGCATTGATCTCTTGACAGGTTTCCTTGGCCTAGAAATCAAACCCTATTCTCCTTGAGTAAAAATTAATTTCTTTGGTCTCTTCCTTTTCTTATTGATTTCAGTCGGGGTCACCTCTACAGACTGCTCAACTGGGCTTTCTTCAACGTCTATAGCTTCTAGGATGTTAGTCAATCTTCCCTTGTTTGTACTATGTTCTTGTTCTCTCTTTTGTTTCTAGTTATTGTCCTCTTAGTACTTGTAGAAGCTTCAATTATAGGTTTCTCTATTACTGACTTTTGCTCTGCTCTAGGTTGTTGCTCTACTCTAGGGGTTGTAGATTTGGATTTTGGAGTTTTTATAGAGGGGGTAGCAATGTCTAGTTCATATCCACTTAGGAACAAAAAGGTAAGACAATCCTTGTTTAATGTATGTAACTCCTCAACTACTAATAATTTTATAAGACCATGATGAAAACAAGATGTACTACTTGCATCTGGTTTATATTGAACCTTATCAACCATCTTTCCTAAACTTTTGAAGAGATATAAAGGGATATCAAAGGAGTGTTTACCTGTGAAGTGAAGCAGCAACCTGAAGTGGTATTGATAGACCATAAGTAACCTTCCTTCACATGTAAAATATTTTTGAATACAAATAAAAAAACTGGAATAATTTTCTTTAAGGAAAGTTCTAGGGATACCCACTGTCATATCAATCCCTTGATATTCTTCCTTCAAGAATTCATCACAATTTTGCAGCTAGAACTTAGTAACTTTAAACCATGGTTACCTTGACCTTGGGATTTCAGTAGCATGAGAAATGGTTTCTAGAGAGACATTCAAACTTAGGATGCCAACCTTCATGCCAATCCCTGTGAAATTGAGGGCGATGTCCTTAGTGATTTGCACATGAAAACCATACAATTGTTTTACAAAATCGAATACATCCAATGCTGGGAAATGAGTGTGTAAAATTTGGGTCTCCTTCAAGTAGTTTCATGTCTGTGGGCTCATAATGTACTACAATCCCTCTTTTGTACTATTTTTTGGTGACCATGCTTGTTAACATGTTGACAGCTGCTTGTAAGCTGCATCCTCTTCACATGCAAACCAAATTTAGAACACCTAGACCTCACTTAAACCATCACTAAGCTTGTTTTGATAGTGGAAGCCCTATTCCATGACAGCATTTGTGAACCTTTTTGATAGGAGCAGAGGGTATAAAGGGAAAGGCAGAGGTAAAGGTGAATGAAACGTAGTGGAGGACATATGAATCAAGATGTGTAATGACTCAGTAGATTCAGCACCATTAATAATCATTTACAATAAAATTGTTATACAACAACAAATGTTTGTAGTGAGACAAGTGTTGGAGTCAACCATTTTTCTACGGAACTGTCATGGACTTTCGTAGTGAATTCTTGGTTTTCTTAACTGCATTTTCTGCGAAAGTTTGTAAAAGTGTCAGCCTAATCTAATATGAAATAATGACCTTAAAATGGATGGAATTTTTACCTTTTCTTGTTATGATGACCGTATTAAACATTGAATGAAACCTATAACATGTGTCATATGAACCTAGACATAAAAAACCATATCTATAATGACCAATCAAAGTATTTTTTTTTATTTAGGATTATCATAGATAACAATAGCTCCAATGGGGATGTTGCGCCCCAATGGTGTAGCAAAGAACCAGTAGACCAGTCACCTTACTCAAAAATCAAAATTGATGACAAAATCTCCAGTTTTATGGCCTTCACTTCAGGCTCAAACTTGTCAAATAAATCATCCACACCTGCAAATGAAAAAATAAAAATGGAATATATACAATTGCTTTTCTTCCAACTAGATCAAGAGATATAATGTTTGAGAAAACTTCCATTGACAATGTTGTGGGGAAAAGTATCCGACTCGGATGACCCTATCCCTACTCTAAGGGTGACAGTCCTTAGCAACAACTGAAAGTAAAGCTTTGATATTTTCCTTTATGAAAGTACAGAGAAGGAAGAAAAGATTGACCAACCGGTGTCTTTCGCTTTTGTCGATCCTGTCCTCTCTCTTTGTCTCTTGTTTCCAGCTCCTTGCTCCCTTTGCCGGCCCAGCTACACACAGATCCTGCACAAACAAGAGAGGGAAACTACAAGAAACATGTACTCATAACTGATGCATGGATTAGAGTGAATCAGATATACAAGTAAATACAATACATCAATGCAATACAAGTATATAGGAGAACATTCAAAGCTTTATTGATAGAAGTAAAAGGGTTCTGAGAAGGTTACAACCATCAATGGCTCCAATCCAGCAGCACCTCCCCAGCAGCAAGAAATCTCCTCTTCACCTCTATAAAAACAATCACCCAATAGCTCTAACTGTAAACCAACAGCACTTCCTTGCTTTGCACAAAATTCCAGCCTCTTTAGACCTCATAGAAGAGCTCTATATATAGGAAAGAAGAAGAGAGGATGAGTCAGCTTGAGACTGACATAAAGCTGCCTTGTGTCCTTTCCCTCTTCAGTTAAACTTCAGTTCTTGAGTCCACTTGGAGATCCTTGCTTACACATGGAGATCAAGTACCTCTTACTCATCACAGGGCGAATCCCTTGAACCAAGTGTCAGTTTGGAAGCTTCCTGGGCAATTGACACCTTGCAGAATGACTGTGCCACTTGGCCAATCTCGCCCAGCGCAGGTAGCCTTCATTAGATTTGACTTTCAGTGCAGGTACAAGGAGGAGCAGTTGCATTCCAGCGCAGATGCTCAGTGGAGCAGCTGACATGATCCAAAAATAGCCTGTTTTTGAGTGTTTTCAGGTGGAGAACTGATGGGAAGTGTTGTGGTTTGCTGACCTTGTTCTTCTAGGGGTAAGAACAACATGTTTAGGGACTGAGGATCCCTGTAATTATTGACATTTCATGCTCCATGCTGCGAGGCACAAAAATGTCTATAACAATTGCCCCCTAAAGTATGAGGCCGTTTATCGGGTGAAATGCTTTATCTAGAGGGTCCGAAGTTCATTCCAGTGCTGAGGAGGTGCCCTGTAATACAATACAATACAATACATTATTCTTCATTCTGATTTCATGATCTAGCTGAGGCGGGCATTCCCATGCTCAGCTTTATAAATACATTTTGGTACATATAACAGACGATCGTCTGATGGTAGACTGACAATTTTCTGCTGAAATTATCATCCTTTGAATAGGATGATCATCTGCTGCAATGATGTACATGACAAATGCTTTTATATTTCCTGAATATATATCGCAGCCCGGATGGATGAAACTAGATCCGGGGTCTTCAAACTCGTTCGATCTTCACTCTAAGTACAAGTCGATCCATGTGAGAATTGCGCTGAAGTCGAACATGGAAAGACATCGCTTGATTACCGTCCAATAATGAAAACCGTTAACAAGCGCGAGAGGAATCACCTATAATGATAATGACCCTCAAGGTACCGCAGTACAATTCACGTGGCGTGAATAAAAGACTTGGCGTCGAACGCCACGCAAAATCTTCTGGTCGAAGGTCATTGATGTATACCTGTCGCCGGAAGTGAGAAACTTGCCATTGAGGCATGCAAGCTTCAAAGTACTGATGGGGTTGTTCCTAGATCAACTTCTTGGATAATGAGCTGTAGTCGACAAGAAGCGATCCGTCAAAGGAGGGCCTTAATGAATCCCACATCAATGACACGGAACGGAGCTAATGATTTTAGTGGAGGTGAAAACAAACTGTGACATATGATTCAGGGTGGCGATCATGAGTGGATGAAGGATAATGTATGGCAGTGGATGGGACACGGTTGACACTTTCAGAATGACCTCTCTTGAACATATAACGACACTGATGTGATGGATCAGTAGCATTACCCCAAATGTGGATGGTTTGGCGAAGACCATGGTGATGAGACCGGTGAATGAAACAACCCAACCCGATGTGGAACGGAGGAAAAGTGTCATGTTCAAGAGCGACTTGCTACCATTAAGCTTTGATGTTCTCCCAATTTTTCCCCAGTCATTTCTGACCAGTACCTCTTTATTTTTGTCAAGCTTGAGGAGGATAACATATGCTTGTTCTATAACCTGCCCTTCGGGCAAGCCCATCGCTATGATTTAACGAGCTTAGCGATAGGGAAACTCGTTGTCGTCTAAAGACAAGTTTGTCTCTATTTAATCATTTTAACGAGTCTAACGACAAAGAAAACTCGATCCTTTTCATTTTTAGAGAGTCTGAAAAGGTACAGAAAGTTAACTCCATAATTCCTTTTTCGTCATCTAATCCCTTAAGTCCGGAAAAGTATAAAACAATACAGAAGGGATGAGTTTTCGATTGCTTTAACGAGCCGAACAAAACAAGCGCTCGATCGTTTTGTGCAATAATCCCTCAGGTCCAAAAAGATTAAAATCTAGAGGAGGGATAGCGTTCCGGTTGTTTAACGAGCTGGAAGGCCAAAACTCGGCAAACTTTTCATATTTTACGAGTCAATGAAAAGAGCTCAAAGAAGACTCGTCTTTTGAGGAACGAGTGATAAACAGGGATAGCAGCAGATTCCAGGTACAGGTTGGAATTTTCCAATCACGGCAGTGTCACAAGGATGGCTAGGTGAAATCACTCTTCGCAGCTGTTCCTCAAAATAGGTAAACACACAAATGGAAGTGAATGATCGGCCAAATGAAAAGTGGAGGTGACGGTGCACAAACACGACCAAGGCTTTTATGGCTGATGAATTTACGATCTCAAAAGGTTATTTACCGGTTCATTTTTTCTGAATGAGCTTGAACTCTGAAGGAAAGCCTGCTCATAAACTTATGTTTATTTTTTAACGAGCATGAACTATGCGCTAAAACTGCTCGGATCTTGCGTTTATTTTTTAACGAGCATGAACTATGTGCTAAAACTGCTCGATATACCAGTCATAAGAATGCCTCCCGTGAGATAGCTATTTTTTAAGGAGCTTTACCTCACGAAGCTATGCTCCAATTTTGGCAAGTTTTTACCTTTGCCCCACAGGCTTTCTTAATGCAAGGTCGGAAACGGCTAATCCTACGAGTTTAAAGGGTTAGACCTACAGGTTTAAAGGGAGGACCTAAAAATTTAAAAAAATAAATAGCCGTCCCTTGCTTACATTCCAAAAGTTTGCATGCCCCCGGACATAGGATAGAATTTCGAGGCTGCCCCTCCTCTCCCCTACCTCTGCTTTTCTTTGGGTGTTCACAGCTACTTGTCATCTTGCCAATCTAATGCTAACGATACTAGTCTTCTCGTTATTTTAAGGGGTCTTATGCGGTACTCAGGCTTCCCGTCGGCCCAACTTTTAACGAACAGCTATTTGTGACAAGAGAAGAACACTACTCAAAGACAAAACATTGGTATTATTGAGGGAGGCTTGCTTCTTTCTTATTATCCGAAGAGGGTTCTATTTGCTGCCGCAAATCAATCTCTTTCTTCGGCGATGTCTAACATTAGGTTACTAAAGATGGTGGCCACCTGTTGTAACAATAGAATCTCTTTCTTTGGAGGCTGCCCCTACTTATCCTTCAAAACATATGTTTTAATGGGTGAGGCTTGTCTTCAAAGATGGTTACTACTTGCTACAGCAAATGGTCCTCATCCTCGGTATCCTGATTATCTAGACAAGGGGAGCGAGAAGCTAATTTTCTCACTCACATAACTTTGACAAAAGAATATTATTCCAGAACAACCCCTCTTCCTTCTTTCGGATGGGGTACGGACTAGTCATATTCTTCTGCGGAAACTCTACCTTATACCCAGGGTTTCCTTCTGCCCGAAGCAGACCAGGGTGCATGCCCCCTGGGTCCTAGTCTTTCTTTCCGAATCACTCGCACTCATCGGGAAGGAGGACTAGGGGTGGAGGCGAATCTTGAGTGAACAGACCATTTAGGAATGGTATTTGACTATTTGCGATGCGAGATCTCGGAAACGAAAGTTGGTCTACGAGCTTGACCACCCTTCCTTCGTGTGGAAAACACATTACTCTAAAGAGTGAGGAGACTATCGCTCCCATGCAATAAATATAGTCACGTCCAAGGAGTAGGTTATAATCCAAGGGTCCTTGGACGACCAACACATTCATATTGACGGTCTTCCCTTTCAATGTAATAGGCACATTGGGGAGGATTCCTAATGGTCGACTGGTTCCTTTATCAAAACCTGAGAGATTTCTTAACTCAGGTAAAAGCGCTGGGGAACCTAGTGCTTTCCAAGCAACAGAGGAAAGGATACTCACAGACGCCCCCTCATCAATGATAGTACCAGCCATAATCATTCTATAGATCTGGACAATGATTCTGAATGGTATACTGGCTGGTAGCCGGGGTCTGCCTAGTTGATTCCAATCAAAGGATACAACCAGGTTGCTTGGCGGTGGGACCGAATATATGGCCGGGTATGACCCTGATGATGTTCCTTCCTGCGATAAAGGAATGGGCGCATTGCCCTGACGCTCATCGGAGTCGGTGCTAATGAAAAGAACCTGGATGGTGTCATCCTTATTCTCTTTAGTGAGGGTGTCGCATGAAGATGACTCTTCGGCGACGGTGTCATTTGAAGATGGGTCTTCCATGACAGAGTCATTGGACGATGAAACCTCTGAAGGAAGAACCGGGTCAACTGCCGTTTCGACCTTTAGACTCTCGTCTGGTCTGGATTCAGTAGGTTCATTCTCAATGACTGACACTTCAGCTGACCACTTGGGCGGGTCAACTGGATTTTCAACTATCAAGGGATTAGGCACGAGTTTTTGGTATCCAGGAGGAAGTCGTAACGGTGAAACCGGACGATCTTCCAAAACTCTCTTGGCCTCATCTAAGAATGGACATTTGTGGATGGCATGCTTGCCTTCACACAATACACAGGGTGATCTTGGTCTCCCTCTTCGTCCTTCACTCTCGCTAGTTGACGGACTGCAATCAACATGACTATCAGAGGTTGATGCTACCGGATTGTGCAACCTCGGGGACCAGTCCCTTAGTATCCGGGGAATACAAGGACAATCACGATGGAAGTGGGTCCCTTTGCAAATGACACATGGCGATTTAGGCCCGGTCGGTGCAGTGTGTGGGTTTTTGTCAGCTGTCTTTTGCTTGCCCCCAGCTGCCTTCGCCATAGGCTCCTTCTGCTTCTTTTCTTTCTTCTTCTTTTCCTTCTTCTCCTTGGGAGGTTGACTTTTGCCAGCTCTACCTTGCGAAGATGAAGGATCAGAGGATGTATTGTAAGAAGTGGAAGGCTGGTGGGTAGTCCTAGACTATTCTGACTGTTGATTCGAATGCTCAGGATTAGTGGCGATCTAGACTACATTAGTTGAAAAGAGCCATACAGGTAGGCCAATTGTCAATCCTGGAAGTGACAATGTCGCCATATGAGGCGCACCAACATCTCCCCAAGAGGAGAAGGGATTTGGACTTCCGCCAAGGTTGCCTCCTTGGTTGGTGGGCTCCATACTTTTCAACTGAAAGATCAACGTGGGAATAACAGGTGATTTTGTTCCGCTTAAAATAAATTTTATTAACGACGCTTTTAGACACAAACTTGCTTTTTCATGTTTTAAGAGTCGAGAAAAAGCTAAAGATGACTCTAGTCGCCTTCGATGTATTAACGAGCCCGAAGTGACAAATGCTCGGTTGGACTTTTTCAGTTATAGAGTTTGAAAAAGGCCAAAAGAAACTGCTCTGGAGATCTAGGCAGAGGGTGTGCCAAACTTTTCGCGAAACCACAGAATACGTTTTACGGTACGGGTGGTCGATCTTCGTGAATGCTGTGTTCACTGCATCGCGATCAGTAGGGCGGCCGACACAGCTTCCTAAGGATAAAGGATAAATGCCTATAGGGGTCTCCCAATATACGCGACGGTACACGGGAGCACAAGTCCGTATTAGTGCCACCGACTCTCAGGAGGAATCACCCACCTTCGTAGAGATCGACAGTCACTATGTTTAACGATGCCGGAACACATCTCTACCTAGACCTCTAGATGTTTGCGTTATGTTACAAAGCGTTGTTATGTAAATTGGATTTATTTTAATGTTGATCTTGCTTAGCAGTTTGCCTTTAAGGATCACCACGAGATGTATATATACAACTTCCTAAATGCAATCTAAGATGAGAAGCAAAACTTTTCGATATTTCAACTTTGAAAACCTTAATCTACTGAGGGAAAAGAGGATATCAACTTTTCTCACAGATCATAGAACACACACTAAAATGCACTTTTTCCTAAATCATCAAGCACACAGTCAAATGCAAAATGCACAATGCAGATATTTCTTTTCTTTTTCCTTAATGTTGATGTAAGACAGAAAGGAAACTGTTGTATAACTTCGAATCTAATTTCAAGCAAAAATAAACAAGCTTGTCCAAAATCAAAAGACACCTTAAGATCGACTTGTTTAGACACTGGAAATGTATAGATTCAAACGATAAAATGAAAAACAAACAAACTCAAACAGCCATGAACAGTAATAAAACTAGCTCTTAAGATCACAAAGACACTTTTACAGTTCAGGATCTAAGAGGCCACAGCTATACTGGTCTGCTTTTCACAATGGGAAACTGTAACTGAAGTAAGAAATACTGAAAGAACAATCACAGATTCATCACACAACTGAGGCGGAATAATGTCAAGGAAAGTTGGTTTACAGCAAGTACAACTGACAAGCAATCAGCAGCAACATAACAGTGAAAACAGGGCTCAGACACAGTGGGAAACCTCAGGAAGACATAGCCTAACTGGATCAACGCAGGCTCTGGTCTGTCAAATTGACTCTCAGCGCAGTTCTCGAAGGGAGTACCTGTGCTAGAATGCAGACTGCCTGTGCACAGCCTGCACTAAGACACGAGAGTTGCGTTTACAAGGATTTTCGGGTCATAAAAAGCTCAAAAATTCACTGTTTTTGCTGAAATAAAAAGCTATAGGTCAAGTACAAGCTAAGGGATGACCAAGAGGATGAAAAGCTATCACAAAGAGTACAAGAGTCTTTTGTAGATCAGCTCTTCAAATCGTGAATCTGCTCAGACAATGAGCATGAGTAGCAGCCCCTCTACTTCGCTTTTGATATAGTCAAAAGCTTTTCGATTCGGTACTCTTTGGTTCAGGAAATGAATAGCAAAGATACTACAAACACCAACAAGATACTAGGCTCCCCAGCGGAGTCGCCAGTTTGTTGTGGGGAAAAGTATCCGACTCGGATGACCCTATCCCTACTCTAAGGGTGACAGTCCTTAGCAACAACTGAAAGTAAAGCTTTGATATTTTCCTTTATGAAAGTACAGAGAAGGAAGAAAAGATTGACCAACCGGTGTCTTTCGCTTTTATCGATCCTGTCCTCTCTCTTTGTCTCTTGTTTCCAGCTCCTTGCTCCCTTTTCCGGCCCAGCTACACACAGATCCTGCACAAACAAGAGAGGGAAACTACAAGAAACATGTACTCATAACTGATGCATGGATTAGAGTGAATCAGATATACAAGTAAATACAATACATCAATGCAATACAAGTATATAGGAGAACATTCAAAGCTTTATTGATAGAAGTAAAAGGGTTCTGAGAAGGTTACAACCATCAATGGCTCCAATCCAGCAGCACCTCCCCAGCAGCAAGAAATCTCCTCTTCACCTCTATAAAAGCAATCACCCAATAGCTCTAACTGTAAACCAACAGCACTTCCTTGCTTGGCACAAAATTCCAGCCTCTTTAGACCTCATAGAAGAGCTCTATATATAGGAAAGAAGAAGAGAGGATGAGTCAGCTTGAGACTGACATAAAGCTGCCTTGTGTCCTTTCCCTCTTCAGTTAAACTTCAGTTCTTGAGTCCACTTGGAGATCCTTGCTTACACATGGAGATCAAGTACCTCTTACTCATCACAGGGCGAATCCCTTGAACCAAGTGTCAGTTTGGAAGCTTCCTGGGCAATTGACACCTTGCAGAATGACTGTGCCACTTGGCCAATCTCGTCCAGCGCAGGTAGCCTTCATTAGATTTGACTTTCAGCGCAGGTACAAGGAGGAGCATTTGCATTCCAGCGCAGATGCTCAGTGGAGCAGCTGACATGATCCAAAAATAGCCTGTTTTTGAGTGTTTTCAGGTGGAGAACTGATGGGAAGTGCTGTGGTTTGCTGACCTTGTTCTTCTAGGGGTAAGAACAACATGTTTAGGGACTGAGGATCCCTGTAATTATTGACATTTCATGCTCCATGCTGCGAGGCACAAAAATGTCTATAACAGACAAGTCCTCGTGCATATAGTTGACCATCCATCTCTGGCAATGTAAATGTATTATTTCCATGATAGGATGAAATATTATATGGCCCCTTCAAGAGATTCTCAAACTTTTCATGTTCTCATTTATCTTCAATCTTAGCCTCCCACTTCAAAACTACATTTTGAGGATTGAAACTTTCTTCTTTGGTATTTTTGTCAAAAGTATTTCAAATTATGTTATCAGATTGTTGATGATTGATGTAAAATTCTTCTCCTTTTTCCCCCAGAGAAATTAATTGGTTGATCCTCCTTTGGATAGCATTTGGTTCTTCTTCTAGTCCCTGCAACAGTTTGATGATTGGAACTCCAAGAGGACTAGGAAAAACAACTTCAGTTCCATAAACTATCTCATAAGGATAACCTCCTATAGATCTTTTAGTACAAATTTTGTCAGCCCACAAAGAAAATTTAAGCTTTAAATGCCATCACCTTTTATTTTCCTACAATACCTTTTTGACGATTCTAACTAGGATTTTGTTTGATGATTCATATAAGCCATTAACTTGGGGATAATAAGTTGTAGAATGAACGAGAGTGATATCATATTTGTTATAAAAAATTACCAGCCTTTTTGGTTTGAAAGGCTAAGAAGTGTCAGTGATTATTTTCATTGTCCCTGGTGATGTTATTTTCTAGAAATTGAATAATGATTTCATGTGTAGCTTGCATTGTGGGAATGGCTTCTATCCACTTTGAGAAGTAATCAATGGCAGTTAGGATCCAATGATGTTGTCCTGAATATGTAGGATGTATTTCACCAATAAATTGTAACCACCACTACTGGAAAGGGGCTTCTAGAAAAATAGGTTTCAAAGTAAATAAGAGTAACTTCCTTTTTCCTTCAAATATTTGACATTCATGATAAGAAGAAACCTTTTGGTATACATCTCCAGATATTGAAGGCAAATAAAATCTTGCTCTAACAATCTTATTCATTGTTTCCCTCTAGTAATGATGTCCTCCACAATCACCTTTAAGAAACTCTTCAATCACTTTTTCAGCCTCATCTCCCAATAGATAATTAATAAGTATTCCACCTGAATCTTTCCAATATGAACATTTATTCAAAACACAATACCTTACTAGCATCAATTTGACAAATTTGGATTTTGACTTTGTTAGTTTAGGAGGAGCTCTATGATTTTAGAGTACAAAAATAACATCTTTATACCAATCTGACATTGTAAATTTTTCTGCAACACAGATGAACTCTTCATCTTTAATTGTGTCCAAATTTTCGGCTATAAAAAAGATATCCAGACAATCAAAATTTAATGAGTCATTAACTTTGCCAATTCTTTTCCTTTTACCAATTTCGTAGTCCTGATTTCCAAATCATACTCTAGCAGAGTAGCAATCCATTTACTCCTTATACCATCTAGATTAGCTTGAGTTAATATGTCCTTTACTATGGCATTAGGTACATAAGAAACAATCCGTGAACAAATAACGTACACCCTTACATATATAAGAGATTTCGCCAAAGCATAAGCTTGCTTCTCCATGATGTTATATTGCAATTCATAGTTTCCAAGTGTTCTACTGAAAAATGAAATAGGTTGTTTGTTACCTTGTTGTTCTTTCTACAACAATAATCCAACAATTATGTGTTCTGAAGCAAAAGTAAAAACCAGAAAATTCTTTGTAAAATAAGGATTTATGAGGATTGGAGCTGGAGTAAGAGAATTTTTCATCTATTCAAATGGATATTTATCCTCTGCTGTCCATTTAATATCTCATTCTTTCCTAAGAATCTTTGTGATGTGTTTTGACAATTTTTGCAAAGTTAGGGAATAAATCTTCTCACAAAATTCACTTTGCCTAAAAAAGATTGGATTTCTTTTCTATTTCTGGGCAAACCAATTTTATGGATAACATAAGCCCTACTTGGATCAATTTTGATTCCTTCCTTTGATATAATATGACCCAAAAACTTTCCCTTTGTCAAAGAAAAAATACTCTTGGTAGGATTTAAAGAAATACCGAATTTTATGCATTTTTGAAAGACTCTCTCCAAGTGCTTGAGAATTTCTTCTTCTTTTTTAGAAAACACAGTGATATCATCCAAATATATCACTACAAACCTGTTTATCTCATTTGGAAATGTAATTTCCGTACCTCTCTGAAAATTTTCCCCTACATTCATAAGTCCAAAGGACATTTTTGCATACATAAATGTTCCAGAGGGTGTGTTAAAAGTTGTTTCCTCTTGATCATCATGATGTACCACTATCTCATTATAGTGTGAGAAACCTTCTAGAATTGACATCCTTTGTGATCCTACAATGTTCTGCAATATATCATCCATTTAGAGAAGCGTATAATTATATTTTAATGATGATTTATTCAAGATCTTGAAATCAATGCATATCCTAATTTCCCCATTCTTCTTTCTCACATGCACCAGGTTACCCAGCCACTTGGAAAACCTCAATGGAACTATGATATTTGCTTCAGACAACCTTTTTATCTCCTTTTCAATCAATGGAAAAATCAATGGATTTATCCTTCTCAGCTTTTGCTTGAATGAATTTTCATTTTATTTTATTGGTATTTTACATTGAATAACATTTGGATTATAGCTTTTTAAATTAGCATAACTCCAAGAAAAACTATCTGTGTATTTCTTCATTAAATCTAGATATTTTTGTTTTTCCTCAACAAAAAGAAATTTATATAACTTGACATTCTTTGGATTTTCTGCAGTATCAATATTATAAGTTTTAACCTCCTCATCATCAGATTTTATCTTAGGAGTTTTGGCCACATCATTCTAGTCAAATAACTTCTCGAGAGGAATCAATCCCTTTGGAATACAATTGCTTTTGAACTAAACAACTTCAATATTTACTTTTGTTTTAGAAAATATGTTTTGTTGATCAACCTGAATAGATTCAAATTCTTCTTTGAATTACAGGCGATTCCTGACTTGCTGATCGTTATCAAACACTTTCTAGTTTATTATGTTATTAGGTATAGTAGGCCTATGCCTAATTTCAACTTCATATTTATTGTTGGAATGAATTAGAATTGTAAATAGACTTGTTGCAACAACTTAAGAATCTACAATGTTGTTCTGTTCTCTAGGCTTGATGGTGAAATTGTATTCTTCAAAATTTTCTAGTAACTCAAGAATCATATTTTTGTATCCTCTTATTCTAACATCATTGGTTTGATAGGTAAACTTGTTTGATGACCAATTCAAAATCACCAAAAAAAAATATTTTCTCAACACCTAAATTCTTTAAGACTTCTAAACCCAAAACCAATGCTTCATACTCTACCATATTATTTGTGTAATCGAAATTGAGTTTACAATAGAAAAACATACTTTCATCTCCTAGGCTAATTATCCATATGACTACACAAGCTCCATCTCTTCCTATAGCACCATCAAAGCTCATGTGCCACTAACCTTTCCTATCAATTTCTTCAACTCACTAACCCTTTTCCGCATGGCGATTTTTTTTGTTGTTGGTGATTTCATTGAAGAGTATAAATGAGCCCAATTTAGCCTCCACTACATATACATGAAAGTTTTGAGGCTTTTCCTTGCTACTAACCATATATTCTATCCTAGACTCTTTTTATAATCTCCTTTGTTCACCAAAAACCAGCATATTAGCTTAGGACATATCCATTTGAATCGTTCCTTTGACTTTGGCAGCCCATAATCTAGATAACAACATGCGAAGATTTGGTGGAATATCAGCCACAATAATATCCATCGTATAGTCTTAGCAGGAATTTCACTTAAACCAGCAACCACATATTTGATTATACCTATGTATTGTACCCTCTTTGAATCAAATGAAAATAAGTCTTTATATGGCCTAGTTATGTCTAAACCCATTCTTTCCATAATGACCTTAGGCATTAGATTGTGTGATGCCCCTAAATCTAACATAGAACTATGTAGTGCCATGTCGTGGATGCTTAAACTCACATAGAACATTTTTCTTATCTTCTGCTCTTAACCCTAGGAACACAATAGGATGATATTCTTGCAAATTCAAAATATCATATGATCTAGCTTTATTGTTAAGAATTTTAACAATTTTCGTTTCATATTCTCTAACCCTTATTATTTCTCCAAATGGGACAATAATCTTTATCTTTGAGATTTCATTCTCTAAGCTAAAAATTGGTCGTGTCTTATGAACTACCTAGGGGTTTCTTTCTTTTGTTCTGCAATCTTTGGAGCATATTTCTTAGGCTAATTTTTATTTGCAAGTATAGGAAAATTTTTGTTTCTCAGATTATATTGCTTTTGCATCTCTAGAATAGAATGCTAATAGCCTTCTAGGTATTTTTATTGCGGTTCAGTTTCATCACCACCCAGGTTATTATAAGACTCATCATGTTCTTCTTTTGTTAAAAATAGTATTTTTTTCATCTTCATCCGAACACTAAAAAGTATCTTCTCAGACTTCTGGTTGCATTCCCTCTTCATATACTAGGTTTTGATGGGAAGGAGGCCTAACCTATTCGTTAGGATGATTTCTCTATTCTCTTTGCCTCTGTTGGATTTGAACCCTTTTGAAGTTTGGATTCTAACTTGTGTCTTGGGTTGTGCAGCAGGAGGATTATTTCCAAGGGCTAGTCTATCCATGAGCCTTTTCATTGTTTTCACGAGGGTATCAAACTTAACATTAGAATATGTAGAAGGATTTTTTTCCTCTTTCCTCTTTCCTTTACCAACTTTAGATCTCTTTTCTACAACCATATTAACTTCCACTTTCACAGCATCATTATGCATGTTAGCTAAGGTAGTAGATTTCCTCTCTCTCTTAATATGATGGAAAAATTATAATCAAAGGCCTCAACATAGTGTAATTGGGTAGCTCCTGGTGGAGGTTTAATGTGAGTAGGAATGGAATTATAGAATTTATTTAATCTTTGTGAAAACTCTTGTACTGATTCATGGTTTTCCTTCTTTAATTTTTTATATTCAGTCAAATCTTGTACATGAATAAATTTACTACCCCATTTCCTTAAGAAAGTGGCTTCTAATTCATCCCAATCATGTAAAATTCTAGGGGCTAAATATTTGAACCATTTTTTCACCTCACCGATGAAACTCTATATAAAAAACCTCATTTTAACAACTTCATAATCTACCTCTTCTAGGTCTATAAATTCATTGAAGTGGTGAGCATGTTGTTTGTAGTTATCCCCTCCTCACATCCAAATTTTTTTATTCTAGTGGGGCACCATTGAGGTAAGTCATGAAGTATGGCTGGTAAAACAATGGGAGCATATCTAGTAGGGCCTGCCATAGTAGAAGTACTAACAAAAATTAGAACAAGAGGGGTAAAAATAAAACTAGTAGGGGTAGTGATGAAAGCAGATGTGCTTGAAGGGGCTTGAGTGACAGAGACTTTTATCTTCGAAGTAAAGATACTCCTTTGAAGTAAATGGGAACAAATTTATTTTTTTGTAAAAATTTCAAAAGGATCAAATTCTTTTAGTTTTTCTAAAGAATCTTGCTCAAGTGACAATTCAGATGCAGAAATTTCCAAAAACCTAGCTTTAAATTCTTTAGGAACCTTAAAAGTAAAATCTAATCCTAGTTTTGGTAAATCATTCTTTGATTTAAATCTGAGAAATATAGGCTTATACTCTTCATAAAATTTAATACCTTCAATACCTTGAATATCTCCAGAGGAAAATGATATAAATCATAAGAGAAATTAAGTATCGGATTTTTATGAGCTAACATCTTTTCTCAAAGTATTTTCTAGATCATCAACTATTTCTGGTGTATCAGGATCTGGATTTCTCCTTGTATGAATCTTCTTGGAAGGCACATTTAAGTTGAGAGTACCAATGGAGTCACCAAGGTAGAAATATAACACTGAACAATCTGATCTCCTGCTACCTTCAAGAGCTCAAATTTTGAAATGAAACATCTAGGATGATATAACTTTCAAACTCATGATAGATGCACCAAAATTTTATCACTGGGCTAGAAAGAATTGGGTTGTTTAAACCTTTAACCTAGTGTAACTATTTTAGACCACTTGAACTGGAAGCTAGTCCTTGCAAACTGAGAGTGCTCTTTCAAATGTTTATTAAATGTTCTTGAAGAAATTAAAATAGTGAGATGACTAGCTTCGATCTCTTTCTGTGATTTTGTAGTTGAAGAAAAATATGGTTATTGATACCATTAACCATGAAGTCAAATTAAAAAAAATTATGGTCAGCAATAATGTTTAACACAAGGCAAGGCATCTATAGCTTCTAAAGTGACTCAAATGAGCATCTACAGTCATGCATTGTAAATGAAGGAAATTGGAGTAGTTTGATAAGATTTACAAGTAATCAAGATAATATGTAGGAACTGAGCAGCAAGATAAAAACCCATAAAATCCACGACATGAATCTCAAGTACATGAACAAAGTTGCTGCAAGTTTTCTATTAAAGGATCAAAAATTATAAAAGGTTGGTTCACATTTTTTATCAACCTTTCTCAAAGTCAAGAAACTACTTATTTATAGAGAAAAGATATCTTTACATACCTTTACACGTGGGCCAAATTCAATCCACTATTCTAGGGACCTATTCCTACTTTTCTTCTAACTAACAAAATCCTCATAGGGATTTTCTGTTTTACAATAGTTGAAGTTCAACTAGGACTCTACTAGCTTTATAACCATAACCAACTTTTGTTGATGTAGATAACTGAAGCCAAACACATGCTAGATTTGTTGGAGTGTTATTACATCTTCTACCCGTTGATAAGCATCTATTTAATTTCCCTTTTCTTAATGTCTTGATGACCTGGCTATTATGTAGATGTGGCTATGTGTTGACTTGGCATGGTGAAAAATAGGAGTTTATCATGGTGAAGTGGACACCCTTTATCATGTGAAATTCACCTGGAGTTTGGATGTCTAATATAAAAAAATCTTCAAAAGGTAGAAAAATAGAGCTTTTCTACCTTTTTTATCCCTCTACTAGTATTGAGGTTTTTTTTTTTATGTTTATAAGCTAAACATAGGCCTTTATAATGACATTTTCTTAACTTTAAACCAGCCTGAATCTCCATGGAAAGATACAACAATTTTATAGAAAATTCTCGGCTTCACTATGGGGAGTAGCTACAAAAGTTCGGAAACTTTGAGATTTTCTAGTTTCCATTATTGTAATGCCTCTTTATGACTCCTAATATCATATGAACTATACATATGGATGAGTTCACTGAATTATGTATAGTTAAGAAAAAATTGAAGAGTTTACCAAATCATGGAGTAGCACTTACTTCAACAACAATCTTGAGGTTCCTCTTATTTAATTTAGCCTAGATCATTTCAATTTGAATTCCTAATGCTATGACTTGTCTTCATAGGATTTTCCTATGTTCCCGTAAACAACTATTTCTTTTATACATATGTTCCAAAATTCTGTGTAAAGGCAAAGTATTTTTTATCATCTTCTTAGACTTGTCTTCAATTTCATCAAAAAAACTATTTTCTTTAACACTTCATTTTGGTATTCATCAAAATCTAGCTTGGTCTTGATCACTTCTTGTATGGCCTCCCTTAATTGTTCTTCTAGGAATTCTATTTCACTTTTTCTTAAACAACCTCCTTTGCCTTTCCTTCGCTTTGATGGTTTCCTTGATAACTATATTTTTTTAATGGTGCTTCAGGTATCTTCTCAATTTTTTGCATTGATCTTGTGACATGTTTCCTTGCCCTAAAAATCGAACCCTATTCTCCTTGAGTAAAATCTAATTTATTTTCTCTCTTTCTTTTCTTCTTGGTTTCAGTTGGGTTCGCTTCTATAGGCCGCTCAACTGGGCTTTCTTCTCTATCTTCAATAATGTCAGTCAATCTACCCTTCTTTGTACTCTGTTCCTGTTATCTCTTCTATCTTCTGGTTATTTTCCTCTTAGTACTTGTAGAAGCTTCATTTATAGGATTCTCTATTACTGACTATTGCTCTGCACTAGGTTTTTTCTCATCTCTAGGGGTTTTATATTTAGATTTTGGAGTTTTTATACAGGGCGTAGAAACATCTACTTCATATCCACTTAAGAACAAAAAGGTAAGCCAATCCATATTTAACTTATTTAACTCCTCAGCTATTAACAATTTGACAAGACCATGATGAAATGCATAGGTACTACTTGTATCTAGTTTAGCTTGAACTTTGTCAGCCATCGTTCCTTCACATGTAAAATACTTTTGAATAAGTTGACATCAACAACTTGGAATAATTTTCTTTAAGAAAATATTTGGGGATGCCCATTGTCATATCAATCCCTTGATATTCTTCCTTCAAGATTTCATCACAATTCTGTAACTGGAACTTTTGAACTTTAAACCATGTTTCCCCTAACCCTGGGATGTGAGTAGCATGCGCAATGGTGTTTTGAGGGAAACGCAAAGTTAGTGTGTTGAACTCCATGCTAATCCCTATGAGGTTGAGGGTGAATTCCTTAGTGATTTGCGCATGAAAACCATACAATTTTTTACAAAATCAAAGACATCCAACGCTCGAAAATGACTGTGTAAAAGTCGGGCCTTCTTCAAGAAGTTTCATGTTTGTGGGCTCCTAAGATACTAAAACCCCTCCTTTGTAGTGTTTTCTAGTGTCCATGATTGTTAACACATCGAGAGCTGCTTGTGAGTTGCTTCCTCTTCACCTGCAAACCAAATTTAGAACACCTAGACCTCACTTAAACCATGACTAAGCTTTTTTTGACAGTGCAAACCCTATTCTATGGCAACACTTGTGAATCTTTTTGATAGGAGGAGAAGCTATAAATTGAAAAGGGAGAGTTGAAGTTGAATGAAAAGGAGTGGAGGACACAGGAATAAATATGTATAATGGCTCAGTGTCATAGTGGACCATTTTTCTATGGAACTGTCAGGGACTTTCATAGTGAATTCTGTGTTTTATTAACTTCATTTACTATGAAAGTTTGTAAAAGTGTTAGACCAATCTAATATGAAATGATGACCTCCAAATGGATGGAATTGTGACATTTTTTTGTTTTGATGACCCTATTAAACGTTTAACGAGACCTATAATAGGTCTCATATGAACCTAGACTGTTATAAATCTGATATGAAAATATAAGACAATGAAAATAAACCCAAGAAATAACAAGATCTGAATATAGATATAAATGATTCACTTTATTGATCAAACCCTTAAGGTAGGGCAACACCATATATTCACTCCTTAAGGAAGGAGAACAATCCACAAGCCATATGCATGTTCATACAATAATCCTTCACACCCCTCAATGTGGAGTCTCTAGCCTCTTTATAGGCCTCATACATACAATACCATGGGTCATTACCATGGTTCCCTCAATACCATCTATCTAATACCATGGGCCCATTACATTATTACTAACTACTTGTGGTCCCTTACATGATATGGGTTAACCACCTTATTTATTACTATGGCCCATCCCATTATTACATTATTCCCTTGGATACCTCCCTTTGTACCCCATGTTATCCCCCCCTAGGTATATATCATTCCACCCCCCTTAACATGTTTCGTCCCTGAAACATGAAAAGAACACAAATAATAAGATCTACAGAAAAGAGTAGTCCACTGGTACCATGCACGTGCATCTAGCCATCCAAGAGAAAGGTGAACCCTCAATCTTTTTGGTGCCTCACTCGCTTGAGATGGAAGTTGATCGTGGTAGCTCTTCTGTGTTGATGTGTAGTAGGTGGATCTTCGCTCCTCTCTATCTATCATGCAGGGGTTGTTGTCCTTGTGGCTAATTGGTTGCCATTTTGTTGGTTGTTTTCTTTCGGGGTGATGTGGGTGATGATATGTTGAAGTTTTAACCCACGATGTCTTTTTATGTAATTCACCCCGCTGTGGTGCCTGGTGTGGTGCTTCTTGTGGTGTCTTATCTTCCAATATTACTTCAACCACTGAGCCCTCATCTGATGTATCAACACCTGTATCCTTTTCTGCTTCAGCCTCTGTTTGTGTTTTATTGTCGATCATCAATGGCTCATCATCTGATATGTCAGTCCCTGGAACATCTTCTACGTCAACCTTCACGGACTCTGCTTGTTTATTGATGGCAATATCCTGTAATGTAATTTTCTTCTTTTTATACCAAAGCTTCAGGAACTTCTTTTGCACATTAGTTTTGATAGTACGCATGGATTCCATCCAAGGATATCCTAAAAAAACATCCATATTATCCATCTCTGAAGTATAAAAATCACCATGCCACACATACTTATCCATAGAAATCTTCAAATCCTTATACACTTGAACATCCTCGTCATCCACTTGTGTGTTTTCAATGTGTTTTGCTGGAACTTGCAATTTTTTTACCAAATTAACATTCATAAAATTGTGCTTGCAACTAGGATTTATAGATACAACGATTTTCTCCTTCTGAATCAATCCATGAACTTGCAATAAGGAGACACCCGTAGAAAATAACCCTTTACGTGTCGCATTCTCCTTTTTTCTAGTCCGAGACCATTTGTTTGAATGAACACTTTCAAATTCTGCATCTGAAAGTTTGGACAACTGCTTGTCGTCAAGTGAGAAATACGATTAGTAAGCCTCGTCTTTGAAATTAAGCCACACTCAATCCCTCCAATTTTTTTCCCATACTAACTTGGTTTGTTTTATGTATTCTTCAATAGTAGGGCTATCATCTTTCCCAGTAAAATTTTCCATGAAGAGGGTTTGAGAAAAATTCACTTACTTGGCGAAAATTTGAAATGGCCACAATTTCATCAATATTACTCAGAATCCCTATTATGACCTGTTTTTGGAAATGGAACAACCATTCTGCATCTACCCATGTGATAGAAATCCTAATCCAGACACTGGAATTTCAGATCTGCACTACAACTCTCCCGTCGTCACCAAAATTTCTGCAAAAAAGAGCTGATTTTAAATCAACGATATCTCACTCATCTGGACTCCTATTCGGCTGATTTTTTTTTTTGAAATTGGGTAATTTTTCCCAAAAAATTCAGATCTGCAATTAGATTTTGTAGATCTTGCACTAGGACGTCCAGATCTATGCCGCAATCTTGCTGCCCCGAAAAATTGTCTGCAACACCACTGATTTTTAGATCAACGATATCTCCTTCATCCGGACTCTGATTTGACCGATTTTTTTTTTTAAATAAAGTATTTTTTCACAAGGAATTCAGATATACAATTATATTTTGTATATTTTGCACTAGGACGTCTAGATCTGTGCTGCAAACTCGCTGCCCCAAAAAATTGTCTGCAACCCCAGTGATTTTTAAATCAACAATATCTCCTTCATCCGGACTCCTCTTCGACCTATTTTTTTTTGAAATTGGGTATTTTTTCACATAGAATCCAGATCTGGAATTAGATTTTGTATATCTTGCACCAAAACATACAAATATAATCTACAAACTCACCGCCCCAAAAACTTCCTGCAAAACATAAGAAATTTTCTCCACTTTTTTGCCCAGGAAAGTGCTCTAATACCACTTGTTATAGATCTGATATGAAAATATAAGACAATGAAAATAAACACAAGAAATAACATGATCTGAATATAGATAGAAATGATTCACTTTATTTATCAAACCCTTAAGGTAGGGCAACACCATATATTCACTCCTTAAGGAAGGAGAACACTCCACAAGCCATATGCCTGTTCATACAATAATCCTTCACACCCCTCAATGTGGAGTCTCTAGCCTCTTTATAGGCCTCATACATACAATACCATGGGTCATTACCATGGTTCCCTCAATACCATCTATCTAATACCATGGGCCCATTACATTATTAGTAACTACTTGTGGTCCCTTACATGATATGGGTTAACCACCTTTTTTATTACTATGGCCCATCCCATTATTACATTATTCCCTTGGATACCTCCCTTTGTACCCCATGTTATCCCCCCTAAGTATATAACATGGACATAAAAACCCTATCTATAATGACCAATCAAATTAATTTTATTTATTTAGGGTTATCATAGATAATAATATTTAAAAACATTAAGCGTTAATTTTTCTTTACAGAACCCCTCCCAACCCCAATCTTTATCTAATGTTCTAGAATATGAGTGTTTGTTCACTTTTCAACAGGTAGGACCAAAAAATAGATTGAAGGGATCATAGGTGGGACAAAAAATTAGATTAAAGAGATTTGCGAATGAGGGTTTTACCAATAGAAAACCCAGTATCAAACCCTTTCGATCTTCAGTCCATTGACGGTTCTAGGATATGTTTCATTTTTAACTTCGCTACATTTCCCCCATTTTCAATCTTCGATGTAGAGAGTGTACACATCTTAGGTCTCTAGTTCAACATTCATTATTTTTTTGCATCCACACTTGTATGTTTAGGCTTTAATCACATTTAGTTTAGTCCTCAATCTTTGTGCTACATTTTGTTACTCTTTGCAAGCACAGAATTGGCATTTTCTAAGTTTGAGAGGCCATTTTATCATATTAAAGTAGCAAGTGCAGAAAATCTAAATGAGAGACTTAGATTCTTAGAAGGTCAACATTGTGGTTGTCAGGGCCACCACAAGAATCCTCTGCACCTCACTCATCCCCAAGTGAATATGAAATATGCTCGAGAACCTGAACGATGATGTTATCCTTAGTAATCTCTTTTTCAATTTTATCCTTCTATATTTTTGGATCGGTGAAACCCATTAAGTTATGAAAATAAGTAGACTTTACTTTTAAAACCTATGAATTATAAGTAGAAATTACATTAAAAAAAATTGTAGATATTTTGCGAGGGGAGTAACCAAATACTCTATAATATTTTATCTCCTAAAGTAAATCTTGCACATTGAGACAATACAACCAAACTAAGTAATAAAAAATTACATGGCTTCCTCATAAGGAAAATCACATAGCACCTCCATGCCTTGAACATGATTCTTAATAGTATCACTTTAACTACAATTGAGAGCTCACATGGTAAAAAAAAGAATTGATCACTCCCATCATAGTATCCTATGCATGTACACCCAACTTTCATTTAAATTTCAAAGCAATCCTCCATAACCACAACAGGAAACGATATAAAATGAAAAAAACCAGGACCTTTCATTTACATTTCAAAACTAAATCCTCCATAACCACAATACGAAATGATATAAAATAAATAAAAAACCAAGACCTTTTGCTAGAGCATCTAGATTTACAATAAATTCAACATACCAAACATAGAGTAAGAAATCATAAGCACTTGGGAAATATTTTTCCAACCTTCGATTAAATAATGAACTGTAAACTTTTTTAGATGCCAGAGATAGATAAAGTCATTAAAGAATAAAGCATGTTCTTTGCTTGTTTCTGCATTTCTTTAGCTTTGGTTGTTAAATAACCACTTTGATTATGACATAAAAAATAGCCTTAACATTTTGTTGTGCTTTAGAACTACATTAAATGTATGTTGGAGCCTCGATTTTCCTCTTCAAATCTTCACCTTGTGTTGTCGAGATTGGGGAAGCTCTGGGATGACTAGCAAAAAGCTTTTTCTCTTTTCGTAAATCTAATTTTTCCCCACCAAAATGATAGGCATATATGGTGCGTAGTGTCTCAATTCTAGAATCCACTTTTTGGATATGTTTTCATAACGAGCCTTGTTAATCAAGGAGAAGGCAGGAGGAAGACATCTGCACCTATATATCTCAAGGACCTAGTCTTATTGTAATCCCCTAGCCTGGTCGTGTCCCAGAGGACAAGATTCACTGTACTTCCATCCAACACTACATTTGCACTGAAGTTATCAAACATTGTTGGTACATATTCTGTTGGAACTGTGTTTCTTGTGTAGGAAATAGGCAAGTAGGTATTTCTCACAACACCATCCCCCATAATCAAACACCTAACAATTATGGCAATATTCATTGTTGCTCTGACTCTTCAGGAAAACTAACTATATTTGCTGGAACATTTCCTGTCCAGTGGCTAAATTCACAAAGGATGTTTAGCTCAGCTAACATCACATAAAATATAGTCAAAATTTTTAAAGCACCCATAGTGATTACAAATTAGAAAGAAAAATGTTTCTCAAATTAATATTTAAAAGCATTTCCTAGAGAGATTAATATCCATCAGAAAATGGAGCACATTTTGAAAAGAAACAAGCAAACATCTCAATCTAGAACATCATAGTTGGGATTTGTACTCACAAAAACCAAATAGTCTATGATCTGCTCAATATTCTCATACACTGCAAGGCCCACCGAGTTCCTACAGAAAAGTTCAATTTTGATAGTTAAAGGCCATTGTAAGATATTGTCTAGTCCATGATGTTATTTCCAAGTTATTTTTTAGGAAGCTATCTAATGGATGAGGAAAAAATTGTACCATTATACCAATTATTTTGTTAAGGACGTCTGAGAAACCTTCTAGAAGAGAAATGCAATGTCTTGAGGGGGGTTGGCAACTAGTTCTCATGTAGGGCCTGGATCTAGGAAAGGGAAGACATAGACTACGCACACTTTGGTTGCTTTGGTAGGAGGGCTACTCCTGTGAATATGTTTAGTTGAGTTTAGGAGTATAAAGTGTCAGGGGAAGACTGAACATGAACGAGAACAATATGTTTCTAAAATGAAGGAATGGAACCTAAAACTTGAGGCTCAAAAAATGTCGAAACACATCCAAAAAAATCTCAAAAACTACAAATGGATCTAGAAAATGGAATCCAACACTAATCAGAGCATGTAGGAAGCTACTTGAAGGGTATATCCTTCCTCACAGCCCAAAAGAAATTATGGGAAAAATACATACATTTCCATTGGTCTTCAAAAATTAAAATCTTAGCAATGCAATGGGAATTCACTTTCATGTATAACTTGATTGCATGAAATCATAAATTTTCTCAAAACTTGTAGCTTAACTTATTTTTCTATAACTCCTCAGACACTTTTCCTTTCATGAAATAAGACCATTGTTCTCAAACCATAAATAGATATATCAAGTGCTCGTATGTAAGCCATTTTTTATGACCACTAGCTCCATCCTCCCTAAATGATGATGCGATCATTTGTCACTTCCATTAATGGAGTGCTAAAATACGATCTTCCATAGTATATTTAACTATAAATCGTGAAACTAGTACATGATGCATTTGTACAATTTTATGTGATCTACTAATATGATTGTCTCTGATTGTTGGATTCCACCAAAGATCAAGAAGAAGAACATAACATGAAAAAAACCATGTTGATACCAAGAATCACAAGTTTTAGGTACATTTCCATAACAGTTACCTTATGGAGTGTCATGGAATCATTCACATATTTATCTCGTTCTATAATAGATATAGTTCCAACTTCCATCCAACCTATTATTTTGCATGCATGATTTTTTATTGGAACCTCAAGAAAATATTGCATAATCATCCACTGGGAGAAATTTACGGATTTCTCTAACGACTCTATAATATTCTCCTTATAATTAAAGCTCAAAAGTGGGTCAAAAAAAATCGAATAAATAAAAAGACCCAAACATAGGAGGAGGATGATTTTCCTTAGAAATGAAATGTTCCATTTGGAATTGGTTTGAAGTGACTTGCAATAAATTTTAGATTCGTTAGGAGGCCCAACGACTTGCCTTCCTTGCTCAACATCTCTCTTGAAATGTTCCAGGACTTGTCTTTTAAGGTTGATTTTTCTAATTTGGGCACACGGTTTTGCTTGGAAAAAAAATTGTCGATCACTTTTACCATATCACTTTCCTCATTTTACCAACGATTGACCTGAATATGCCTTCTTCAAGTCCACATGTATCACAAAAGGAGGACAACCACCTTTGATTGGGCATATCACCTTGGTGCCTTGACATTTTGATAAAATTTTGATGTGGCATGGCAAGTAAAAATTATCTTGAGAGGTTTCAGTCTTTGATGACTTTTGACCCTTAGGATCCTATGTGTTGGGATATGTGCACTGCCTTGGGAAAGGTGAAATGTTGTAAAATGTAAGACTTCCATGTTGAGAATTGTAACATGAATGATATATCACAAACAAAGATTGCATACAAACTCTATGCTACATGACGATGTGGATAGGACAAAGGTGCACTCAAGACATGGGCTGGACTACAATATTAATTGTTTCTACAAGAAAAAAGGTTCCTCTAAAGCATGAATCCAAGAGTTCCCTTCCTAATCCCTCCAATGTTATGCAGGATGAAAGAATCTAAAAGTAGAGTGTCAACAGATTTGGAATGGCATACCGTAATAGGCATAGGACACCACAATACATAACATCACATGGCCTACAGGTCTTCGACTTGGATTTTCTAGGACTACAATGATGCTTCCCAAAAGGAAAAGTTGGCATTTAGGTACCCCTACTCAAATGAGGGGTAACAATTCCATTGGAGGATGTGGAGGGCGATGACTTTTGTCCAATTAGTCTCACTATCTAGATTATGTTTCCAGGTCTTTTTTTCCTACACATGGAGATTTCTAGATAATCTCTTTTTTTGTTCTTTGAAGTTTTCAACATTATCATTGAAATGTTGACATATTATGATATTTCCATTTCAATTTGATATTATAATGTGGGCCCTGATTGACAAATATAGAATTTATGAATACCTTGAGATGAAAATCTGCAATTTGATTTTAAATTAAAAAATTTTAAATTTCATTTACATAAGAAATCTAAAAATTTAATTTGATTTCATCTCAGAAAATGATACGTATGATATCTGATATTTACTAGTTTAGTGTTTTTGATTTATTGTTTATCTCATTTACCAATATGTGTATGAAAGATAAACAATTGATATACTTTAGTTAAGGTTTTATTTATGTCTTTTTTTTCTTCAATATATATATATATATATATATATATATATATATATATATATATATATATATATGTATATGTATATGTATATGTATATGTATATGTATATGTATATGTATATGTATATGTATATGTATATGTATATATATATATATATATATATATATATATGTATATATATATATATCTATATATGTATATATATATATATATATATGTATATATGTATATATGTATGTATATGTATATATGTATATATGTATGTATATGTATATACATATATACATATATATACATATATATATACATATATACATATATACATATATATATATATATATATATATATATATATATATATATATATATATATATATATATATATATATATATATATATATATATATAATTGTTGAAAACATAGTTCTAGGGAATATATTGCTGAAGTTCTGAAAATAAACTTAGACCTCATGAAAATATTGGACAACTTTGGCAACCTAGAAAACTTGGGAGATCTAAAATATATTTGAAAGACATACTTGTAAAAGAAATGTTAGGGTGAGGGTTTTGATTCCCTGATTCATAATTTTGGTATGAGTGTTGCAACAGAGCCAGAATCTTCTATTGGTTGTGGTTACAAGCATGGTTTGTGTAACTTTTCTGATAAGTCTAAGTAATTGTTGGAATTTGTAGTCCTTTTATGGAATATTTTATATTCCTATACATGTATTGTGTGAAAGGAAAGATGCATAAAATCTCAATCTTGTTCTAATGAAATGGAATATAGTAATTAATAATGGAAGAATTACATGTCCGATCCCAATGTTGTTTATCAAGTGATTTTCATTCAGTAAATAAAGTGGTTCAAGATTGAGCTATGTTGGGTTTTGTAGGAGAAGGAAGGTGCTATTCTAAGGTACAAACTGTTAAACAAAGATCTATAGATAATTCTTTACAAGAGCTAATATATTGCAAATGGAACTTGTGCTTATATTTTTCCACACAAATTAGTTATGAACTAATGATTTGATATTGATTTCCTTTTCTTTTGGAGGTTACAAGAACTAGAAAAAACATCCATGGAGATGGTTAAAAATGAAAATAGGTGCTCGTTGGATGCAAAGGTTCCTCATTTTTTCTTTGCTTCCCTATCAAAAATGTATTCATGCATCTTCTAGTCAATACATTATATTAAGCAAATAAACAAGCATCATTTCTTGCAATATTTTAGGATTGTAAACATTATAGTCCAAAATTGATGAAATTATAAGGTGCACTATAAAAGGTAAATAAATTTGAAACACATGAATAATATGATCACCATACAAGAGTAATTTTCACTTCTATTGACCCTTATCAATGAATTCAACTACATTAACTCTGACTCCTGTTCTAATAATTCCATATAGTCTTTATTACCCTTTATGAGTTATTTGGGACTCAGACCTACTCAGTAGGGAATCCAACCAACGATAGTCATTTTAGAAGTAGGTTGAAAGAAATGGATTACAAAAATGATTGTCTAGTGTTTTGAATGGCTAGAGGCTATTATTTCTCTTTTCGATTGAAGAAAATCAATCTCAGAATATAAACATCAACGATCAGTCTTATCTTGTTCTAATCAATCTACTTAATGTTCTCTATGTTCTTCTTCACCCCCTCAATTATTATTTTCTTTCCTGTGATTTCCCTTTAAGTTGTGTAATTATGAAAATAAATAGAGTTCAATATTTCATTTTGGTTCTTGGAGGGATGTCCAATCATTCACTTTCGAAACCATTCAGTGTCATCCTATTAGGCACATAAATTGTTCTCGTCTAGGGTTCTCTATTTATCTATGTCCATTTGGTTTTGGACTAGAGTATATTTTTTTATAATAGTCATCTCTTTGTTAATCCCTTTTCATGGTTATATAGACTCTTTTTTCTGAGTCCAAAGTATCCTCCAAAAACCTTGAATGACATGAAAAACTCGAGAGGGTCTTTTTTTGATGTCTTTGTCAAATTTGAAACTGTAATAGCAATACATCAATTAATTGTACCTGTAGAGATGATAGTGCAGGTATTATGAAATGTAGCTCCTTTTGTGAAAATATGGAATTCATTTTAGCTACTTATAATTGCAAAATCAGCCAAAAACAAGATGCATGAGAATAATAAGGGCACTAGGGGTAAATTTATTTAACATTTTTGGTATGGAATTTCAAAAAAATGAGGGGAGGCATAGGCGAACAACTTACAACCCTTTGAAGATTAGCTACCATGATTGATAATAAAAACTATTTGAAGATCTTCTATACAACATACTTCTACCCATATACAACCTACAAAAACTCTTTATAAAATAGGCCTGATGTTTTTCATTGATGATGTTGTCCCACTCTCTCTTTCTCCTGATAGCTTAAACAATATAGAGACAGCTAGATACACCTACTGGTTAAGCTAAGAGTAAGGTTATGATTTTTAATACTTCTAGGGATTCTTTGTCCAGATTTCATATATCCTATAAGGCTTTATGGGTTCATTTTACTCGCCTATCCTCTATCTAAACCCTCCCTCCTAGTTGTACCCTTGAAAATTATATTCTTCACTCTCCATCTTGGACTGCTAGTGTCTTCAAATACATTTTCAGGATATTCCTTCAAAAGAGTTCCTCTTCAACACTATTATTAAACCCATCATTCATGGGTTTTAGGTTTGGGGCCCTAATTGAAGCTATGTATAATGGTCACCTATTGAGAGAATTCATATTATTATGGTTCAATATATGATATACTGCAAATGGATGGTTCCTTGGTCTATTTTCCATGTCAAGTTCACTATCTCGGTACTCTTTCTTTGGTGTAATTTTAATGTCATCTTATCTTTCAAGAGACTTCAACCTTTATCTAATTCAATTTTGGGCTATGATTGATACCTATTTCTGGTATTGTCTTCTTTGAACTTGTGATTGTAATCTCTCACATGAATTTATGTTTAGGCTTTCTCATAGGAAGATATCTGGCATTTTAGACAAAATAATATGATCAATCCCTTGGACACAATGCTCTTTGTGCAGATAGGGATCATAACTAATATGGAATTTGGATGAGTCTAAAACCATTGAAGGTGAGCCAATGTTTACCTCTTGTTCCTTGTTAGTATCTTCTTGTGAAGAATTTCCTTGGTTAGGTGAAGTTGGGGGCTCTGCCAAGATTTTAAAGAATTCATTGAATTCCATTTCTAAGTCCATTAGATGTCTTGTATCACCCATAATATTTTGGAATAATCTTGTATGAATAATATTTGAGAAATTCTTAAGAAAATTCCTAAAACTTGTCATTGAAATAATACAGAGAAGTCCTTGAAATGACACTATGGTCTTGGTTCAAGTGATTCTCAGTCTAAAGGATGTAGGAGTATTATGAGATCAAAAGCCCACATTTATGTCAAAGTGATATTTTGTAGAAGGATTGAGATACGCCTCAGGAAGAAGTAAGAGAAACCTTAGAAAAATTCCATAGAGGTCAATAATTAGCCATTCAAGTAGAGGAAGTTACTCCAACGAAGAATGTAGATGAGTTGAACCACAAAAAAAAATCAAGGCTTTTGCCTTAGATGAGCTAAATACCCTCCTATTATAGGGATAAAATAATCTCAAAAAAAGGTTTCTCTTGTGTCTCAAATAAGCCAAAGGATAGCCCTTAGGGCCAAGACTCTAACAGGCACAATGCTTAAGTGAATAGTTCCAAATAATGTCCAAACAAATCCTTAGTCAAACGTGATCCAAGTGGATGTTGGTGGCCACCCACCTATCCCATTTGGACCCCCACAACTGTCTCTTTCAACTTTTTCAGTTTCCTAAATTGTAGCATAGTTTACTATTTTTAGCAGCTTTTCAGGTCCTGAACTTCCGGAGCCGTTTTGAGGCCCTAAACAACGTTTTTTGGGGAATCTGGGGAAACATGGGTTCATGGATGGATGTTGCCTCCCAAAGTGGTAGTACTCAGATAGATATTTCTAACGAGCTATCGTCCGCGTCAAACGGAGATCGTATGCCAAAGTTACGACCCCGGGAAATTGATGTACCAATTTACCCAAATGGGGCCCACAATTTGGCGTTTCATCTTCTAGGGTTAGGTTTCGGGATGTGAAGGGTTTTCCATTGTTTATCAACAATAAATAGGCCTTTAATCCTCATTGTAACACAGTTCAGAGGCATGTAGCCGCCACATCTCTTCTCAGAGATAAGCTACCATCGCCCTAGTTGGTTTCTTTCTGTTTCTGTTTATAAGCATATTTCAGTATTTCACAGTAATGAAATGAAGTATTATTTCCGCTGCATCTCAGTATTTATGGTTATCTCATCTCTGTATTTATGCTTATCTCTGTAATTTGTTTCGTTCCTATTTAAATCCGGATCAGTGGTATCAGAGCAGTTTGTTTTTTTCTCTGTTTTTCTTTGCATGTCCCCAACGAGGTCGGGATATAAGGACTTAGGGCTTGAACTGGTCGAACCATTGCAAGACCAGCCTCACAAATTGCGACGGCCTCCTATGGTAGATGAGAAGAAAGACGAGGGGGCAGGAGATCCTATCAAAATCTTGCTCAAAGAAGCGCTCGAGCGGCAAAGGAACGCGATGATGGATAGCTTTGCGCAGATCCTTAAGCGGCTACCTAGAGGCGACGCATCGGCTTCCAACAGCGACTCTGGAAACACCGCATCGTTTAAGGTACAAGTTAATTTTGAAATCACCATCTTTGAGGGTCAAATAGACGCAGATGCCGTAGATAAATGGTTAAATCTGCTAGATGGGTATTTTTCTGTTCATGAATTTTCAAGTCGGGAAAAGATTATTTTCGCTCTTCTCAAAGCAACCCCCCATGTCAAGGATTGGTGAGAAACCTACTGCAAGCAGAAGGATGAAAGTAAAGGCTCACTATTTTCAGCAGCACCCACTTGGAATGATTTCCGGGATGCCATCAAGGAGCAGTATTTCCCTGTCGGAAGACATGAGGACAAATACATCAAATGGACCACATTGCAGCAGGGACGAGACCAAGATGTGCCAGAGTTCACAAACATTTTTCATACCCTTCGCACACAGTTGGGTATCAAAGATTCTGAGCTGCATCTGGTACTAAAATACCGCGGTTGCCTACACAAATACATCCAGGAAGAGATAGGGTTCTTGAACATCTCCTCACTTAGCACAGCATACTGATACGCTGTCAAAATTGAGAAAAAGTTCAAATAGAAGAAGTGAGACTTTGGATATGCAAATCCGAAGCCGAAAGGACAAAGCCAAGGTGGGGTGACCCAAGAAAACCCGTCGAAGCCACAAGAAAAGAACAACACCATGAAGCTGAAGAAGGACACAGGGAAGTGGTGTGAGTTCCACAAGAGTCCCACTCATAACACAAGTGAGTGTCGGACCAAGCAGTCACTGGTGGCCAAGTTGAAGGCTTCTGAATCAGATGCATGTTCTGACCCTAAGCCAGAACCTAACAAGGGGAATGGCAAAGGGAAGCAAATCATTGATGCGGATCCCAGCACCACTGTTGCCACTGCCAAGATCCAGAAAGATGAGCCCGAAAATCCAGAGGAAGGGGAGCGTCTTTTCCACTCACAGATGTGGGTGAAGGGTTCGCTGCTACAATTCATTGTCGATAATGGCAGCCAAAAAAACCTTGTTTCAGTAGAGGTCGTGAAGCGGCTGGGCCTACCGACTACACCGCAGCCACAGCCGTATAATATCAGGTGGCTTCACGAAGGACGAGATCTGAAAGTTCGCCAGCAGTGCCGTCTTCCCTACAGCATCAAGCCCTTCACAGATGAGGTATTGTGTGATGTTACACCTTTGGATCTTTGTGATGTATTATTAGGCCAACCATACTTGCTGAGGTGACATACTGTGTATCAGTCAAGGCCTCGTGCTATCATTATTTCTTTGAATAATTCATTATATAGGATACCGGAGGTAGCCCCACCTACCGCCACATCTTTGATCACTACCAAGAAAGGCAGCAAGCTCATATCACAGACTAGGAAATTCATCTATCTGGTTCACTCCCAAAATAAGGGGAAGATCGTTGCTACATCCATGACCCCTGCAAAGGGTTCCTCCATGCAGCACCAGTAGCAAAGGGATACGGTCATGAAAAAACATAGGAACAACTTCTCCTCACCCACATGGGTACCACACAAGTTTCAGGTGGGCAACAAAGTCTGGTTGCATCGACAGAAAGAATGCACCAGAACCCCTCAGAAACTTAGACCACTCCGACATGGTCCTTACACTAGCATCAAGGCTATGGGCAACAATGCTTTGAAGCACAGCATTCCTCCATTCCTTCGCTTTGACTGAGTGTTCAATGTGGACCATCGTCGACCATGCTTTCCACCATTTCTGGTCACAACAGAGATTGCAGAACAGCTCACCAGAGACCCAACTCAGCATAAGCTTCATCATCTCAGGGAGGAACTCAACACAATGGGGACCATTGCTTCCTAAGGCGGGAGGAATGATCCAGGTGGATGTTGGTGGCCACCCACCTATCCCATTTGGACCCCCACAACTGTCTCTTTCAGCTTTTTCAGTTTCCCAAATTGTAGCACAGTTTACTATTTTTAGCAGTTTTTCGGGTCCTGAACTTCCGGAGCCGTTTTGAGGCCCTAAACGACTTTTTTTGGGGAATCTGGGGCAACAGGGATCCATGGACCGATGTTGCCTCCCTAAGTGGTAGTACTCGGATAGATCTTTCTAACGAGCTATCGTACGCGTCAAACGAAGATCGTATGCCAAAGTTACGACCCTGGGAAATTGATGTACCAATTTACCTAAACGGGGCCCACAATTTGGCGTTTCATCTTCTAGGGTTAGGTTTCGGGATGTGAATGGTTTTCCATTGTTTCTCAACAATAAATAGGCCTTTGAGCCTCATTGTAACATAGTTCAGAATAGTTCAGAGGCATGTAGCCGCCACATCTCTTCTCAGAGATAAGCTACCATCGCCCTAGCTGGTTTCTTTCCATTTCTGTTTGTAAGCATATTTCAGTATTTCACAGTAATGAAATGAAGTATTATTTCCACTGCATCTCAGTATTTATGGTTATCTCATCTCTATATTTATGGTTACCTCTATAATTTGTTGCGTTCCTATTTAAATCCGGATCAGAAAGTCCTCAAATGTGCATGTAGTAGACCTTGGAACAGTGTGTAACTGACCTCATATTAGCCGAATAAGGTGACAAAAGTCATCCTCTAAGGTTGCATAAAATGACACTGATGTGAGCCTTAAAAAACACAAAATATTACCTTATACTTAACGTGAATTCAACCTCTTCTCTAGAGAATCTCCATACACAAAAATATAAAAATGAAACCCAAAATCACAAGAAGAGTGGCCTCTTTCTTCTATTATCTGCTCTACCCTAGACTTGAAAAATTCAAGGAAAAAAAAATTCTTGTCAATTCGGTCTCTTGGAGAGAAGACAAGTTTCTTTTTATAGTGGACATGGAGGTTTCTAGGAGGGGTTCGCATGACCTAATCACCTCAATGGAGCCAACCTTTTAAAAATGTTTAATTTCACATTTCAACGTTGGAGCCAAAAATTAATAGGACCAATTTTAAAATTATTTTTGGAGCCAAATCAAGATATAATAACCCCCCCCCCCCCCCCCCGCCCCGCACCCCACCACACACACACACTTTATTTTTTAACTTTGACTCGACCTGTTTAAAATTCTCAAAGAAAGAAAAAAAATTTAGCACCTTGTTTGGTGTTCTTTGACCACTGAATGGGGTTTCAATCTATAATGTCCCTTTTTTTCATGATCATTATCATAGTTTTTTTTCAATTACAAAGTTGAAAATTCGTTAAGGGCACAACCCTCTTGGTGCCAAATACAATCTTCTTCTAACACAAGTCATCAAGGAGGTGAAGCAACTTGTAATTGATACATTAATGGTATCAAACTTGGGTTGTTTTAACTTTATTTTATAACTCCACAATATTTCTTGGATGATTTCTTTTCTATAAATAAGAGCTTCTACAGCTTTGCAATATCAATCATCTGAATATTGAGATGGGAATGTTGCATACTCGATAGCTCACTCACACCTAGGTGAATACTCTTGGCTGCAACCATACAATATCATCTCCCTAGCCTCATTTTCTTTGGTGATTAGAGATCATTCATTGGAAGAAAATCACTTCCAAACTATTGTGGGAATTAGGCAACAAATTTTGTTGAAAGTCAAGGTAAATCACCTACTGCCACTATTTGTGTTTATCATAACACTTAACTAAGGGGGTTATTTAGTATGATAACTCATTGAAATGCTACAAAAACAAAAACTATAATATCTTTTACAAACCACTATGGGATATGTTTCATATATATAAATTCATAACATGAGTGTTGAGGTTCTACTCTAATTTTTCTATGCAAAGCATGACCTACTCTAGATCAATCTACACAGATCACATAAGGAATATATAGTGTAAATTATGACTCACTCCTCTGAAGCATAAAATCAAAAGTTTCGTCGGCAATGTATTACTGTCTAAAATTAGATAAGAACCAACTCAATGCTGGCAACTTCAAGGGTAGGACCAACCTTTCCTTGGCAAACCCAATATCCACTAAAGAATATTTAGTGTATGATGAAGATGTTGACTGCTAAGACTGGGACATGGTCTTACAATGATTATTTCTTTTGAACCAAACACTTGAAACCCTTCCAAATGTAGTGATAAGAAACTGAAATAAAAATGAATTAGTGTTGCTTTAGCACTTACCTTAGCTAATTAGTTTGTTGAGAGACAACTATCCATTGTCAACCCCCTACAAGGCTACAATAAAATCATATTGAATAATAATGAAGGTTTTCAGTTTTTGTCCCTGTCTTCTAGTTTCTAATTTTTTCTTTGTCCCATAATAGCTCCGGTCATTCCCAAACATGAGTGGCATATGTATAGCCTCAAATCATAGAAGAGCATGGAATAATGAAGAAGGAAAGGTATATTTTGAACTGTTCGGATTTCATTGATGTAAAGAAAGAAAATTCAACTATTTTTTCTTTCCATTCCACTTAAAATGATATTTCCCATTACACTACTTTGGTTGTCCAAATAGTGGGAAATAAAATATTACAGATACACTAAAAAACAAAACATTACTCTATTAGAAAATAAATGTTTGGTGCCAAACCTTTCCAACGTAAAATTGAATCAGTAGAAACTTCGCTTCTCATGTGTTTCCATTGAAAACATACCATGAAATGAAGATTGGAATTGATGAGATGGCATATCCATGCAACACACTATCAAAAAATCCATCAATTTGATGGTTCTTTGCATGGCCTTTACTAGTAGATAAGATAACTTGTTATTTTTCACAACATTCAATAAGAATTATAAATTTAAGAGCAAGCATTTGCTCCTTCAATTTTAAAAAATGCTTCCATTCAACAATATTTTCTTCCATTTTCTTTTTATTTCTTTCATGCACCACAACATTCTATTTCCTTAGTGGGATTTGTGGAATTTCAAAAAATAATAACCAAGTGCCACCGACAGAATTTGTACGCAAATGCATTGAGTTAAATAGTATTGAACTTCCTTCTTCAGAACTCAATTGAAAAAATTCCCTAGAGTTATTTTTTATAGAAGAATGTGATCTTGTATCTTCATCTATTACTGATTAGATTTCCATAACCTATTTTTCCAAATTAGAATCCACGTTGTTAACACCACAATCCTCTACTTCAATAATTTGTTTTCCAATAATCTAAATGACATGTTTGTTGTCTTATGTTCCTTTTCTATGGCATTGAAATGCCATCTTTATGAAGCATTGATTTCTAACCCCCACTTCAAGTCACTTTGATACAAATGAAGGTACTATAATTCTATCATTATTTATGTACACTGAAGAAGATGCTTTAAAGCTTAATTCTTCTAGTTAAATCCTTTATAATTCTTTGTCATCTATTTTTTTGAATGCTTATTGTGAGCAATATACATAAACATCAAAACAACCAGAATGAAAATTCTCTATTCTAATTTCAGAATTCAAACATCCAAGTTACTTCTCCATCCTACCGAAGTCACACTCATCTCTCTCCAATTTTTGTAATATTTCATTTTTTAATTCCAATTGCATCTCAAATGGATACTGTATCTGAAACGTGTCACTAGAATTTCAATTTACTGGTGCAAAAGAATTACTATCCATATACTAATCATTCAATGGAGTTTCCAATTTACGAACCTAAGAAACATAGACTGGAAAAGTATCCTCTTCCAGTAAAGTGATTTCTCTAGTAGAGTGCTTGGAATATTATTGCACAACTTTTGACAATAATCCAACTTAAAAGATCCACCTTTGATTTATCATAGTCCCATTAGGTTATGAAATCTTCTTGCCTAATTTCCAAGAAAACTTTTCAAGCTTGATCTTGGACATCTTTCATAGAGTACAAGTATTTTCCCTAGTTCTGGAATGACCTAGGTCATCTTGGTCCCTACATCCTCTTAAAATCCCTCCTATTGCCTCCTTTCCTGATCTTCTATTTTCTTCAACTTTAGTCACTATGTCCTCTTCTTCCTTTTTTTTTGGAGCATTATGCATTCTGCTTGGACATTTATATTCCTCCATCCTTTGAATTAGATTTTAACAACATTAATATTCAATCTTATTTCTATCATTTTGTATGAAAAATCATAAAAATGATTGTGGTATTTGATAGCCACACTGCACATAAATACACATACTAAGAGGGTGTCCTTATTAGGATATATTTTTCTATAGGTGTCGTTGTTGTGATATATTTTTCTATAGGTTTCCTTATCAACATTAGCTTTTTGAATTGTCTATAGCTCTCCTTCTCTAGTAGATATTTTCTCTTTTCCTCCCCACTAGCTTCCTCTCTATATCTACATATTACATGCAATTAAATAACCTCATCTACATCTTTTTCAGCTTTCCCAAAAAATATTCAAATGACAAAATTTCTAGAACTTCTGGCAATTTTGTGCCAAGTGGAGGGGGTTGTTCCCCCTTTTTGCAAGCTTAGGAGGTGAAAAAATATCTACTATAGTTGTGTAGTTGTTCCAACAACTAGATATGTCTGAACTTCATAAGATCTTCCACTAAAGGGATCTATGAAAGTGTTATGGTCCTTATGCATTCACATTTGTTGTTCTCGGTTTCTATGTACTGAGTTATATTTTGACTTCTACCATCAACTATTAATATAACTTTTTTTGTCCTTGTGAATTATCATGTTTTTTTTTTGAACTTAGTCTCTGAGTATCCATAGTAAAACCATATTTCTACTGTTCTCAGTTCCTAGCACCTGGACCAATTAAGTAGGATATGAGTTCTGTCAAAGATGATACTGATAGACAACATCTTAATGGAGTTTACAAAACTGAATGTTCCTGTGGAAAAAGTTACATTGGTGAAACATGTTGTTCTTCGCAGAAAATATTGAAAGAACATGGAGCTTATATCAAGAACGAAAGATCTTGTACTTCAACATTTTCAGAGCATTCCTCAAAAACAAAACATCAGGTTTGTTTGGAAAACACCTGAATCATCACAAGCGAAGAACATCATCAAAGAAGGAAGATCAGGGAGGGTCTTGAGATTATAAAACACCCACAAAATCTCAATTGAGACAATAGTATCGAGATCAGTGGTAGTTGGTTCCCCTTAATCAAAAGGTTAGAACCCCAAAATCTTCCCAGGTAAACAAGTAGGTTTTTTTTTTCAAGATATTGATATGAATTAAAATAGATATTAGGATTAGGTTTTATAATAATTATTATCATTAAAATTTAATGTTATTTTATTTATACTTATAATAATAGTAATAATAATATTAACGGATCATACAGAATAATAATTAGTTTTTAACTAGGAATAAAATATACTAATGTTATTTTATTATATTATAAAAATATAATAAAATTAAAATAAAATAGAATAAAATAATTATTATTCTTATTAAATTAATAATTATTATTATTAATTATTTTCATAATTAAAAACTAAACAAAAATTTTAAACTAGTATTATTTAACAATTAAATCTATAAATAAGAATAATTTAATTATGATAATAATTATTATTATGAATTATTTTGATAATTGAAAACTAAATAAAAGTTTTAAAACTAGTATTATTTGACAATTAAATCTATAAATAATAATAATAATAATAATAATAATAATAATAATTTATTTACTATTTAGAATATTAATTATTACTATTAATAATAAAAATGATAAATTAAAATTAAAATAAAGTTATTAGCCAACTTTCAATAAAAATATTCCTTTAACTATTTATACTTTCACAAAGCTCTTCTTCTATCATCATTCAGATTGGTCGTGATGATGGATTCCTGTTGGGATTTGAAATGTTGATAGAAATATGGTTTCTATTGTGGATACCCCGAGACTAAGTTCAAAAGAAATGAACCACAAATGCCTAAAATCCATTATCATGTTGTTAGGATCAAAGTCTTTGTACATATGTTGCTGATGGAGCTAATGATAAATTTCAATTTCTTTTAAAAAGATCTTGGGAACTGGTTGGTCTCTCTCTTATTAGATCATTTTTCTTAACCTTGTTTCGCATTAAGACCCTTTGAGTAAACATACAAAAGTATAATAACTCCAGCGAAAATACCCTCTAATAGATTCTACATATGTATATCCCATGTTTCCTTTCCATAAGACCTCTTCCAATTTCACTTAAACACTATTGATAGGGATTCAAACAATAGTCTAGTACCATTAAAAGAATTGGCATAAATGTTTAGATGAATAATCCCAAATAATTAGTAGCCCCTTCTTATCACTTATTACTATGTGGAATGCAAAAGTCCTTTACAAAATTGTTGACTCATATTCTTATATTAGTAATTTTCTAGTGTCCCATTTATGATATTGAGAGAATCAACATAGGTAGATTCTTCAATGTAATTATTTTATGAGTGGTATACTTCAGGGAAGCACCTATGCATTCCCAATTCTGAGTTACTAATTCAAAAATTACCAATATGTGTAAAGAAATAAATGGAGCCAACATTAAATATGTTCCTTTCCCATGGTTGATACCAGATCACATCATCATGCCAAGTGCATACGTAGGGACAAACGCAGGCCATAAGCCTTTAAAGTCCACACAACGCACTTTTGATAGAGACAACCCCTAATATTGAGTTTAACTAAACGAAACCTCTCTAGTTGAGGCGTACTTGGAGAAAATAATTGTGAGTAATGTTCATGCTATTCTTCTTTTATATAAACACTTGAGGTTGTTGTAATTTGGTCCTTGTGCTTTCTCATCACAATTTTTTTCATTTTCTGAAGAATTTAGATATATGTGTATACCATCATAATCAAGGAATTCCATAATAGGGAGCATAGTTTAGTTAAGCACTCCGAGTCTTAGGAACATGATTCAGTGGTGATAGAAAAAGGTGCAAGGAAAATCTATAGTCATCAGGTATCCAACAGATGAAATAAAAGCAAGAGAACCAACCTTCAAGGAAAATACTACCCCTCTACCAAACAAAGAATGCAGTACACCCACCTCTTGATCTCAAGTCCAAGGTGATTTAGCATCACCATTTGGACTAGCAAGCTTTCATGATGCTTATGTGTAATTGGGATCCATTCAAGAGACAACAAGAAAAATGATTCTCATACTCTCACTTCACAACCTACTCAAAAAAAAACTATTAGGTTAAATTTCAAAACAGCAATGCATATGAAATCAAAATCCTATCTTATGTTCTCTGCCTGATTTTTTATCTGACATGCCATGTGAGAAACATCTATGCTATTTTCTATGTTGATGCATGTGAGTTTGGGACTACTAAATAGTGGAATTAATTTTGTAATATATTGATGTTGAATTGGTTCCTGGGATCACATAGTATGAATGTTGATATACATATATGCAGCATAATACATTCATACAAAGTTCATTGATGAATTGTACACGTGTTGTCAAGGATCTTCTAAACCACAACCTTGATCTGAGAAAATCTTTGGATTTATCAAACACAACACCTCTTGTTTTTCCTACAAGTAAGGGTCATGTTGAGGTGGTCAAAGAGCTTCTTGCTAGAGACAATCAATTGAAACAGTGGTAATAATGGTCTCCATCTAGCTACAAGAAGTGGTTTACATGAATATTGTGAGATTTTTACTAGCAAAGGATCCACAAATGGATCTAAGAACAAATGAAAATGGCTTGAAAACAATGCAGATGGCAACCAAAGGAGCCAACTACTTGGATGTGCTAAAGGAACTAGTTCAAGCTCACCTAACCGTAGTTATGCTACCTAAAAGAAATGAAAACACACCCCTTCATATAGTGACAAGGAGTGAGTGTGAGGAGGTATTGTCTCTTGATACAACCTATTAGATTTTCTTCTAATTACATGAACTAGTTTAGAGTTGTACATTTTAATTACTTTGAGGAGGGAGTTGTGAGTTCAACCAAGAAGCACTAAGGTAAGATTTATCTCCACTTGGTGCCAAAATCAACAAAAGCAAATAATTATTTTGTAAAACCAGATAAGTGCATGCTTCAACCCTAAAAACGTTTGCAACAAAATCCTTCCTAACATCCACACTAAATGGTACCATCCATAAATATTAGATTTCAGTGAGAATAATTTGAATTTAGCAGTAATGTAAATATACCATATAATTTTATAAAAGTTATTTCAACACTGAACAAAGAAAGGGCCCCATTAAACGAATAGTGAATGAAACTGAAATAAAGTAAGATGTCAACAAGATTCTGTCCAAAGAGGGTGCCAAATAAAAATCCTTAAAGGTGCAATCATTTGTAATAATATGAAAGAATAAAAAGTTCTTTCAAATCTCTTCATGTTTGTCGCTTTTAATGAATTTACATCTCACATAACATTAATTTGTCATTCATCTATTATTTTCCTACCGTAGGCTTGTGTTAAGCAGAATTACTAGTGATGATGTCATTTCTATTATACGTTTTTGCATATCTTAAATTGTCATGAAGATGGAAATTATTTTAGAGTGATCTTAATTTCTGAAACGTAAAGCTATCTCTTCTATTTTATAAGGAATGCAGGTTTGGAATATGAACATAATCTCATTAAATTGCAAGTTTATTTCATAGGTAAAAGATTGATCTTTTACTCTCTTTTTTAAGTAACCCTTAATTTTAGTAAAACAAAGAATTTTATTTTATTCATATATGAATTTATTACTTTGTCATAGCTCCTATTTTGGATTTTAACTATTTGTGTTGAGTTGTGTTGCAGTGATCTAACATTTTATTCTACCATGAACATTTTGGGTCATATAAAGTGACACGCACATGTAAAATGTAGAGCCATAATTAGAAGCTTCCATTAAACAAATAGTCTAGTTTAATGAATTTTTGTTGATATTTAAACTGTAGCTTTCGTAAGAGGCAAAAATATTATAGTTTGTGGAGAGTAGACAAATTGTTGAACATCAAATATCCTCTTATATTTCATGATGAGATTGAGACATGTCTTTAGCAAGAAATCAATACAAAAAACGAGGTAGTGCAGTGATTGACTTTATACAGTTAACATAATAGATCATGAAATAGCCATTGATCAGTCTTAGAGATCACGAATGGTTTAGTTATCAAAAGAACTAATTTCCCTCATTAACTAATGCAAGAATTGTTTTTGGTGAGTATGCACCTTCAGTGGAACTTTAATTTCATTTTTTTTCCAACAAACAAGAGAGGAAAAACTTTACCTTTGAAATTATGGGTAGGCTCTTTACCTAATTTTAGTGAAACTATTAGAGCATCCAAAATTTTTTGGGAAACAAAAATTTAGTGAACTAGAGCATATATGAGGGATGTGAATGGAAGACTTTACAATTTTTTCTCATGATAATTTAACCTCCTTTTAGCTATATGGAGACAAGGCAAAATAATTATATCAGAGGTATCTCTCTATTGGCTTGGGCTGGGAAAACACAAACATTCTATTATTTATGTGTGCCTTTGCACCTTTAGGGGAAATTTCTAGTCCTATTCTTTACGGATCTTTTTTTATTCCCCTAGATCTATTCTATAAAGGTGCAAGGGGGATGAAGTGTATTTTTGTATTGTGTAGTTCTTTTTTCTTTGAGATTCTTGTCTTTAGACCCTTTTTCTAGTTGAAGTACTTGTGGTTGGACATAGTTATCTTTGAGAGGTAGAGAATGATTTCCATCTACCCATGAAATTTCATCTTTGGATAGTAATTCTTGGTGTGGATTTCTAAGTGTTTGAATGCCCTTTGGATATTTTTTTGGTGTAACAAGTATTAGCCAAACTTTGTGCTTACAATTTTAAACTTTTTTTTAGGGGTTACATTTCAGGATCACTTTTATTGGTATTGTATTTTGAAATCTTGAATTAGTTAATAATGAAAAACACTCCCAATTATTTTTATATACCCCATAACCAATAGGGTTCAAGCATGTAGCTCATTATTCATAATTATATCATACATACTCATTTTTTTTACTTATTTTCATGAAAACTAGTCTTCTAGAGACAATTTTTTATGTTGTTACAACAAATTTACATTATTCACAAGGTGAGGAGTTAATCTTTGGTGTGATTACAAATTTTAGGTTCGATAACTATAAGTAATTTATAGTCTACAAATGTCTTCAAAGTTTCACTTCTAATTGAGTATTTTATACGTAACTCTTTTCCCTCCACGTACTTTTGATAAATTCAATAACCATTAGGTAAGAACATGTAGGTTGGATTATATATTCCTTCTTTAGTAAAAGATTTTCCCAAACTTTACACAATTTTATTATTTATTGAAATTTTGTAGAATGAAAAATTTATAAAGTTTCAAGGTCTAAATTTTTAAAGTATAAATCTTTAAAAGGTTCTAGCTCAATGGAAGAGAACCTATGTTACAAGAAGGAGGTTGGTGATTCTATTCCATCATGCGCTGATATTCATATGGAATGGTGACAATACATTTTTGGTCATGAAGGCTCTTCTTAACATCATCAATGAAGTTATGGTGACATTTTTCAATCCTCACTAAAATACTAAATGTTGAGAGTTAACGAACACCACCATATATATGCATCAGCAGTCATGGCCATGAAAGGTCCATCACCATTAATCATTGTTTTTCATATGAAATAGTAACAACCATCAAATTTCCATCACTATAAATCACTATTTTTCATATGGAATAGTGATGGTCACTTTTGTCATTATAATCATTATTTGTGACAGACCTTGAATGTCACCACAACACCTATACTTTTGTATATGCGACCTTTGGTGATGTTCAATTTTTGGTGACAGAGTCTTTTGACCATCACCAGTGAGCTTATGGTGATATTTTTCTACCCTCACCAAAATATGAAATGGTGACGGTCAACAAACGTCGCAATATATATGCATTAGTAGTGACGGGAATGAAATATCCATCACAATAAACAGTTGTTGTTCATATGATCCGTAATTAGAATCATTATTCACGAAGGACCTTAAATGTCACCACAAAAATTTTACTTTTAGTGATGCCACCTTTGGTAACGTTCAATTTTTTCTCAAGATAATTTAACCTCCTTTTAGCTACATGGAGACAAGGAAAAATAATTATATCAGAGGTATCTCTCTATTGGCTTGGGCTTGGGAAACACAAACATTCTATTATTTATGTGTTTCTTTGCACCTTTAGGGGAAATTTATATTCCTATTCTATATGGATCTTTTTTTATTCCCCTAGGTCTATTCTATAAATGTGCAAGGGGGATGAAGTGTATTTTTGTATTGTGTAGTTCTTTTTTCTTTGAGATTCTTGTCGCTAGACCCTTTTTCTAGTTGAAGTACTTGTGGTTGGACATAGTTATCTTTGAGAGGTAGAGAATGATTTCCATCTACCCATGAAATTTCATCTTTGGATACTCATTCTTGGTGTGGATTTCTAAGTGTTTGAATTCCCTTTGGATATTTTTTTGGTGTAACGAATATTAGCCAAACTTTGTGCTTACAATTTTAACCTTTTTTGTGGGGTTACATTTCAGGATCACTTTTCTTGATATTGTATTTTGAAATCTTGAATTAGTTAATAATAAAAAACACTCCCAATTATTTTTATAGACCCCATAACCAATAGGGTTCAAGCATGTAGCTCATTATTCATAATTATGTCATATATACTCTTTTTTTTTTTACTTCTTTGCATCCAAATTAGTCTTCTAGAGACAATTTTTTATGTTGTTACAACAAATTTACATGATTCACAAGGTGAGGAGTTAACCTTTGGTGTGATTACAAATTTTAGGTTTGATAATTATAAGTAATTTATAGTCTACAAAAGTCTTCAAAGTTTCACTTCTAATTGAGTATTTTATACGTAACTATTTTCCCTCCACGTACTTTTGATAAATTCAAAAACCATTAGGTAAGAACATGTAGGTTGGATTATATATTCCTTATTTAGTAAAAGATTTTCCCAAACTTTACATAATTTTATTATTTATTGAAATTTTGTAGAATGAAAAATTTATAAAGTTTCAAGGTCTAATTTTTTAAAGTATAAATCTTTAAAAGGTTCTAGCTCAATGGAAGAGAACCTACGTTACAAGAAGGAGGTTGGTGATCAGGGAAAATTTTAAGAACCCCCCCTAAATTTATAAATATAATAAATGGGCGAATCTCCATGGTATATAGGAAAAATGGAAGGCTATTTTATCAATAATATAATATGTATATATAATTTTTTGGCGAATCTCTCACGAGGCATGGCGAATATTTTACTCAATTATAAAATCTTGTAAGATCTTGGCGAGTCTTTCACTAAATAATAAAACTTTGTAAAGTCCTAGTGAATCTTAGCATAGGCTACATGCTAGTTTGATTCCCCCATTTAAATAGGCTACATTCTAGGTGAATACCATGGGTCAATACCATGTGCCATTTTGGTGAATACCATGGGTCAATATCATTTGCCATTTTTATTTTTATTAATTATAATATTAGGGTTAATAATGGTTTTTTGCATGGTATTAATAACAATCTAGTCCATGGTATTTGTCCCATAGTATTTTGGCCATAGGTTTCACCTAAATATAACCCATTTTTTGAGTGTTCGTGAATATAAGGCAACTTATGGAGTAAAGATAAAAAAATGTTTTATTTGTTTACCATACCTCTGATTTATTTATATTTTTATTAATTTACCATACCTCTTTTACAAATATGGTATTTGGCCCATAGGATTCACTTAAATAAAACCTCTTTCTTGAGCCTTCATAAATAGAATGAGGGTTATGGACTAAATATAAAAAGAGGTTTTATTTATTTATGATACGTCTAGTTTATTTATATTTTTATTTATTTACCATACCTTTTGAGTAAGTGTAAAAAGACGTTTTATTTATTTACCATACCTCCACTTTACTTATATTTTTATTTGTTTACACCCTTACATGTATATAAGGTGACTTATGGAGTAAATATAAAAAATGTTTTACTTATTTACCATACCTCTCATTTATCTATATTTTTATTAATTTACCATACCTCTTTTATAAATATGGTATTTGGCCCATAGGATTCAATTAAATAAGACCTATTCTTGAAAATGGGCCAATGGAAGGTTGTAAGTCCTAATTTCAAGGGCTAAATTTACCTTTTTTACCCTCTCACTTAAAATAAGGTGGGCTATTTGAGGTGATTTGTAAAAATGTACTATGATACAAAATATTCACCCACTAAAAATTTAAAACCCCTTAATTTCGCCAAAGGGCGAACATTCGCCCCTAAAATTATCCTTGTTGGTAATTCTATTCCATCATGCCCTGATATTCATATGGAATGGCGACAATCCATTTTTGGTGATGGAGGCTCTTTTTAACATCATCAATGAAGTTATGGTGACATTTTTCAACCCTCACTAAAATATTAAATGTTGAGAGTTAACGAACACCACCATATGTATGAATCAATAGTCATGGCCATGAAAGGTCCATCACCATTAATCATTGTTTTTCATATGAAATAGTGACAACCATGAAATTTCCATCACTATAAATCACTATTTTTCATATGGAATAGTGACTGTCACTTTTGTCATTATAATCATTATTTGTGACAGACCTTGAATGTCACCACAACACCTATACTTTTGTATATGCGACCTTTGGTGATGTTCAATATTTGGTGACAGAGTCTTTTGACCATTACCAGTGAGCTTATGGTGACATTTTTCAACCCTCACCAAAATATGAAATGGTGACGGTCAACAAACGTTGCCATATATATGAATTAGTAGTGACAGGAATGAAATATCCATCACAATAAACAGTTGTTGTTCATATGATCCGTCATTAGAATCATTATTCATGAAGGACCTTAAATGCCACCACAAAAATTTTACTTTTAGTGATTCCACCTTTGGTAACGTTCAATTTTTTGGTGACAGAGGCTAAGTTTTGTCACCATAGCTCATATGAAATGTTGACTATCACTATCCATCATTATAAATCATTGTTGGTGATAGACCTTGAATGTCACCACCACACCTATAATTTTGGCGACGCCACCTTTGGTGATGTTCATTTTTTGTTTATCGTCACCAATGGTCTTGTGGTGATAGTTTTTTACACTCACCAATGTCCTTCTTTTTGTGTAGTGAAAGTGTCAATCACAATTATAATGTTATGTATGTGTCTAGGATCAAGAAAAAATTGATCCCTTTGTCCATAATCATAGATGAAAATATGAAGGTTGAATTCTCAAACAAAAATGCATAGTAAAAGATTTGTTGGATCACTACAAACTTGTTGCTTTAGGGTTCAAGGTTGGAGGATTGTACAAGCTTGATGTCACCAGTAAGTGTCATCAATCAATGAGTTCTACAACTATGTCAACATAAAATGTTTGGCACCAATGATATGGTGATACCAACTATCATGATTTGTTGTTGTTGTTGTTAAAGAATGAGTATGCTACTTTTGAAGATTTTATGCATTAGTAAAAATGTACACAGATGAATTCCTCTCTAATTTTGGTAGGAGAATAAAAGACGCATTAGAAATTGTTCATACTAATGCTTTTGAACCAATGCATACCAGATCCCTAGGAGTGCTTACTATTTTCTATTGTTTATTGATGATTAAACAAGGTATACTTGGGTTTACTTCTCTTGGAGAAAGAGTGATGTTTTTTAGTATTTCGAAGAATTCAAAAACATGGTAGAGAAGTAAACAGGGAAGTTCATAAAAATCCTTCGTCCATATCAATGGGGAGAGTACTGGTTGGGGAACTTCATCAAATATTGCAAAGATCATGGGATAGTGCAACAATTTGTAGTACCATATATTCCACAACAGAATGGTGTTGCAGAAAGGAAAAATAGAATGTTGGCGAAGTATATAGCAATTATGATTAAAGGTAAGAATCTCTCCAATTCATTTTGGGTTGAGGCCATTTCTACTATTTTTGTTTAAAGAATAGAAGTCCAACAATGTATCTTAATCTCAAGACCTCATTCGAAACCTTGTATGGTTTTAAGCCAATAGTTCATCTTTTGAGGGTATCTAGGTGTAAGGTCTTTACACATATTCGAAAGGAAAATAGAAAGAAAATTGATGCGAAATATATCAAATGTATTTTTGTTGTATAGTGTAAAAAATTTAAATCCTATAAAATGTTTAATCCCTATACTCTCAAAGTATTTGCATGTAGGATGTAAATTTCCATCAGCAGACAGATGAAGGCAATAAGGACAACAACTACAAAAGGTGGACCATACTTCCTAAAGTTGAAGACAATGAATGAGAAGCATAAGATAGCGAGCAACAAATTGTTGAGCAAGAATTGAGTGATATGGATACCATCAATAGTTAGGACTCACCAATAGATGGAGAAGGACCTCCAAAGAGCATAGATGAAGACAATGGATTTCCAAGGAAATTTACATGCCATATTCAACTACTTGAAAGGTATAAGGACTATGCCCTGATCAGAAGTGTTTTCAATGTCATAGAACCCATGCATTTCAATGAAGATAATGAACATGAAGAGTGGAGGAAAGCAACGAAGGAAGAATATGACTCTATAATTAAGAAAAAAAATGGGAATTGAGTGAATTGCCTAAATGTAGAGTCCATAGGATGTAAATGGTTGTTCAAAGTCAAATTTAAAGTAGATGGTAGTATAGATAAATACAAGGCATACTGACGGAAAAAGGGTACTCACAAAAATAGGGCATTGAATATGTAGAAACATTTGCACCTGTAGCTAAACTAAACACTATTAGATTGTTAATTGCATTGGCTACAAAGTACAATTGGAATATTCACCAATTAGAGGTAAAATATCCTTTTTTCAATGGTGATTTAAAGAAGGAGGTGTATTTGACACCACCTTAAGGGTTTGTGAAAAATGGGTAGGATCATTTACTTTTCAGATTAAAGAAACCTTTGTATGAGCTAAAGCAGGGACCCGGGTCATGGTATACCAAATATATATACCATATTCGATGCAATAGGGTATGTTATATTGATTTCCTTGTATGTTTATTTAGTTAGTATAGGGAATTATGACCAACTAATTAATGTAATTAAGGCGTATATGTCACAAGTATTTTACATGAAAGATCTTGGTGAATTACATTATTGTCCAAGTCTTGAAGTTTGGAGAAATTTTTATTAGAGTTTAGTTTCTCAAGGTACACTTGTTAGAGAATTGCTTAATAAGTTTAAAATGGATCAGTGCAAAGCTAATTTTGTTCCAATGCTACAAAACTTGAAACTTCACAGTGATGATGGCTAAAAGGAGGTAGATGGTACAATGTATAGACAACTGGTTGGAATCATGAATTATCTTACCACAACTAGACCTGATATAACATACTTTGTTATTGTGTTAAGTTATTTTATGGCGAGACCTATAGAAAATCAATAGAAAGAACAAAAAGGTGTACTCAAGTATCTTAAAGGAATGGTTAATTTTGGAATTAAATATACTAATTCATTTGATGTTGAGCTGACATGTTACTCAGATTCAGACTGTGTAGGAAATCCAGATGATAGGAGATATACTACATGTTATGCCTTTACCATTGGATATGAGATTTTTTCAAGGAGTAAAAAGAAGCATCCTATTACATCTTTGTCATCCACTGAGGCAGAGTATAAAGCTTTGTGTGCACATCTTGTGAAGATGTTTGGTTGAGGAGAGTTCTTAAAGATGTTGAAGAGAATAAAAGAAAGCTACAATGATCAAATGTGATAACCAAATCTCGATCAAGGTGGAAAATAATCAAGTTTAACATGAAAGGACAACACACATTCATGCTCAATTTGATTTTGTTAGAGATAAGATACAATCTAAAGAAAATTTTCTTGAATATTGTAATATTTGTGAAAATGTTGCGGATATTTTCACTAAGCCTCTTGGGAGGATGAAATTTAAGTTGTTTAGCGAGATAATAGGTGTGGAAACAAATCCTTTATCCATCAAGGGGGAGTCTTGAAAATAATGGAGCAAGCATATGTTAGGTTGTTGTAATTGTGTTTGTATTTTGGACTTATATCATATTTTCTAGAGGTTTGTTTGATCTCTCTGACTGAATGTATTTATTTAAATGTGTTTATTTTTGATTGATTAATTGATGAAGAGGCAACAATGTTTGACAACTTCCTGTTCTAGCTTGTGAGCTCACCTGTAAGCTATGTAATTCATTCATTAAACTTGGTCTACCTATTATTTAAAAATAATTTAGAATATGATATGTTTTAATATATAAAAAATATTTTGATATAAGTATGACATAAAAGTAAATTAAATAACAGTTTATCTATATAAACTAAATATTGGATAAATATTAATAGGTATCAAAATACTTACCTCATAATTCATCAAACACTCTCAATATTAAAAAAATCATAGAATTAACTAGATTATATTTTTTTTTAGATTTCTTTTATTATTAATCATTAGCTATAAAAATATTTAATAATTAAGTTACAAATATACATTTATTAAAAACATGTATAACTTTCTCGATGAAGGAGATTTACTCCCACTTTACAATGGAGATTCTTAACATGTAAATAGGTTTTGTTACAATACCATCAGACAATACTAATACCACATGCCCAAAAACCATAACTCATATTTGTATGCCACATGTTTATATGCTAGTTTATAATTTAGTTAATTTAATTAAGAGGTAGAAGAGACATAATTAATTTTTAGATAAATCTTAACCTTTGATTTATGACTACTATTAAGAATATTTGAGAATATTTTGTGGACATTAAATCCCTACCATCCACCTACTCCAAAATAGAAATGCATATGCCCAGAACAAATGAAAATCTAAAATCCCTAGTGAATAGACATGACACTTCGAATTACAATATTAGATAAACAATATATATTATTAAAAATGGTAAATAATAATAAGATAAATAAAATTAAGATCATGATAATGTCCATTAACATTTATTATAATACAAACGATTTATTTGATTTTTAAAGGATGAGAAATTATCCTCTAACAACTTTCTTGATCTTTTAAGTTAATGAAGTTATGGAAAACTTACAATGATTTTGTTAATTCTCGTAGAATACATCAAATATAGCATACTATAGTTAGAAAATATAATATACCTTGAAAAGTATATTATATATTTTATAAACATAAAATTTAACAATATTGAAATTAAATAAGTATTGAAAGTCCATTTATCAAATGGCACATGGTTTCAAGTTGTTCACCGATGATTAGGTTTGATTTGAGTTTAAATTTTTTGATAAGGTTTACCTTTAAGTTTATATATATCTATATATAGAGAGAGTAAGAAATCAATATGGGTAAACATTAAAAATATTATCACTCACATGGAGGCTGGAAGGATAAATTACAAACTTGAGTTGTGACATGAGGTTATGAGTATTGATCTATGAACTTGGTGAATGGTTATGAGGTTCCAAGAAACTCATTTTTTTTTAAGGTTCACCAAAATTCAAACTCAAAATTAAAGTTGGACCAACCTTCTGACATAGAGTTCACTTAGGAACCTGTTTTGCTTGAACAATGAATTTGTGAGAATTAAGTGATTTTTAAAAAAAATCTGAATAGTGTTTTTTAATGGTGGAAATAAATTCATCACCATCAAGAACTATCAAGTTAGACAAACCATTTCTTTAAAGTTCAATGGAACCACATAAATTTTAGAAAGATAACTTTTGTTTCAAATAAATTAGAAATTAGGAAAATTTGATGTAATGCCACCGTGTATTAGTTCTAGAACATTTAGCTGTTAGAATAATTGAGCCACATAGATTTCAGAAGGATAACTTTTGTTTTGAATAAATCATAAAATTAGGAGAATTTGATGTAAGGTGAGGTGTATTAGTTATAGAACATTAGCTATTAGAATAATTTTTCCATATGGGCTTATGTAAAAAATAACGAGCGTCAGGTACTTTTACAATGTCGAAAAGTTGTCCAACTCCTTTTTTTTTGCGTTAAATATATTTTTCCTAAGCTGCGTTAATGTACAAAAATGTTGTGGGTAGGAAAGGGGTAGGTCCATATTACATTTGGAGAAAGGGTTCGGATAAGAGGTCCACAAATATCTTTGTACATATTCCTGGATTAATAATTAAATTTAGTTTTTCTGAATCACCTATGTGTATCTGTACATGATTCCTTTGAATGCACTCGCTGTAAATTTCAATTTGATTAGTTGGGAACTTACTAAGAGAGTACCAAATTATCTCAGCATTATGTTTTCTAGAAAGAAAATCAAGGGGAGAAGTTGTCCATAAAGGAATATAGTTTCGTGTATTGAAATTTCATCGAGCTATGCATATGGTTATGATCGTCAGTCAGAAGTAAAGGGACCACGTAACTCTCGTGGCAAGACTTCGAAGAAGAAACGTGCAATAAGAAAAACGAAAAAAGAAAAAGGGTGAGTCACAATGTCGACGGGAAATTTCCAGACTTAGTTGATGGTCTATAATACAATAAGGAGTTGTCTATAATGCAACTTTTTGGAGATTCCGGTGACGGAATCCGGCGGAAGAAATTGAGGTTAAATCTTGATTTGTTGCAGTTAAAATGATTTTTTAACTGCATATTTGGATTCAGCACCCTCGAAAACCCCTGGGACGCTTTCATTGTGCAAAAACTAGCTATCAAACTTGCGATTCCAATAAATTCCTGTCGGATTTCGACCAGAAAAACCCGCCGGAAAGACTTTCAAAAATTCGCGTTATAGACAACTACATACAATAAGGAGTTGTCTATAATGCGACTTTTTGGAGATTGCAATGACGGAATCCGGAGGAAGAAATTGAGGTTAAATCTTGATTTGTTGCAATTAAAATGGTTTTTTAACTCCATATTTGGATTCAGCACCCTCGAAAACCCCTCGGACGCTTTCATTGTGCAGAAACTAGCTATCAAACTTGCGATTTCAATAAATTTCTGCCGGATTTCGACCGGAAAAACCCACCGGAAATACTTTCAAAAAGTCGCGTTATAGACAACTGCATACAATAAGGAGTTGTCTATAATGCGACTTTTTCAAGATTCCGATGACGGAATCCGGCGGAAGAATTTGAGGTTAAATCTTGATTTGTTGCAGTTAAAATGGTTTTTTAATTGCATATTTGGATTCAGCACCCCCGAAAACCCCTGGGACGCTTTCATTGTGCAGAAACTAGCTATCAAACTTGCGATTCCAATAAATTCCTGCCGGATTTCGACCGGAAAAACCCGCTGGAAAGACTTTCAAAAAGTCGCGTTATAGACAACTGCATACAATAAGGAGTTGTCTATAATGCGACTTTTTCGAGATTCCGGTGACGGAATCCGGCAGAAGAAATTGAGTTTAAATCTTGATTTGTTGTAGTTAAGACAGTTTTTTAACTGCATATTTAGATTCATCAAATCAAAGCCGTCGTTGGCTTGTGGTAATCGGGAGTCAGAGCTGCTGCACGTTATTCGATTTTCTTAAAAAAAACAATCCCTGACCCCGAAATCAAGGTTGGGCCTGACCTCCGTCAGGTTTGTCGGGATTAAAGGTTAATTGACATTGACAATAGAGTTAGCATAGTCAAAGATTTAAGAGCCAGGAATATTGTGGAAGAAATCACTCACGAGACAAGGGAAACCTCCGACCCATAAATTAGGGCTAACTTACAATCAAATCGGCCCCATGTGAGACCATAAGTTCGTATATTATGTAGGTGTCTTTCAAGAAGTTTCAATAAAGAGAACGTAGAATAAGGCTAGGGCCGGAGTTAATAGGACGTCAAGCCAACAAAAAGAGAAAGGGCTTATATCATGGGATAAAAGGTGTTTCTTTGCTTGGTAAAGGCAAAAAATAATCAAAGGTGCGTGGACCTGAAAGGAGGAGAGAGCAAAAGAAAAATAATCGAAGGTCCGTGGACCAGAAAGGAGGAGAGAGCAAAGGTCTGTTTTGGACTAAAAAGAAATCAAAGTGCATAAGCCAGAATCTTAAGAATGTAACACAAGCTTCATAAAGGACGATATAAAGAAGCTTAAAGGCGAACAAATTAAGAGGAAAATACATGGGTGCAGCACAAACAAACAAAAAGAGGAGTCCTCGGCTTAATTAGCAGGCCACGCGAGGGGCATACTATCATTGTGGTATGAGAGCTCTCCAGATGAGAGCAGGAAATTGAAGAAAATAATAGAAAAACAAATCCAACTCTAGATTGAGGAAGACTATAATAGCAAGGTGATGTGAAGGTTTTGTTGACAGAGGAACAAGCAAGTGGATCTTATAGCTAGTGAAGAGGAGAAGACACTTGAGGGAGGTAATAATTGTTCTCTTTATTTAAATGATAACTCACAATTTTCTGAAAAAACAAGGTTGAGAGAGCAAGGCACAGAGATATAGGATATCAAGAAGAGATATTCTAAATGCGGCAGGAGATATCAGAGGCAAGAGAAACTTTAACAGAGGATTGTAGCAAACTTGAGATAATTCCAACCAATTGCACAGTTGGAGATAAAGAGAAGAATTCCATCTAGAGGGAGAACAAGGAGAACTATGATATTGAAATCTCAGAGGAGGAGAACTAGATAGGTATAATTGGTTTCATGTTTATGTTTGGCTAAGCAATTTTTTAGTGCAGGTAGCAACATATACAATAAAGGTTGTGTGCAAAGCAAGGTGAGCATGAGAAGTGTCGCTCATAAAAACTAGACAATCTAGGTGAGGAGAGAACCAATTGTGTTCTAAAAAATTGTGGGACAAGAAACCTTTGCAGCAAAGAATATTCAAGCAAAGAGAAACATGTGAACTGAGGATAGAAGGAAGAAGGGACAAAGAAAGTACTCAAGGAGAAGAGAACGAGAGAAGTTCTCAAAAGGTAAACAAAGGATCAACAACCATAGGAGGAACCCAAGGGACACCGATATCTAAGAGGAGGTGAGGTGTTTAGGTAATAAGTGAGGTGGGGCTTCATACACATCTAGGTTGTAGTTCACGGTGAACATGAAGGAGCATAAGCGAAGAAGGAAGAAGGTGACCATTACTGATCGTGATGAAGGGTTGAATACAAGCCACAATAGAGAGGAGAAGTATGCCAACAAAAATGGCATGAGGAAGCTAAGAAAAGAAGATTTTCAAAAGGAGATGGTTGAGTTGAGGACGCAACTTGATGTGCTAATGAAATTGCTACAAGTCACAGAGGAAGGCTAGAGATAGAGCTTGATGAGGAGGTTCAAATGATTTATCAAACAAAATAATTTTGAGAGGAAATCCCTAAGAGCTAGAGATTTGGGGAAAAGAAGGATAGGATCTTTGATAAAATGAGCCTAAAGAAGCAATAGTTCATGGATGCAAACCTAATGGAATATCTCTCCTTAGAGATAATCACAAGAGACTGTTGGAAATTCTCATGGGATGTGAGAAGATTCCAGAACGACAGGAGGTGTTGTTGATAGGAGGAGGGGAAAACCAATTATTTTTAAAAAAATACCAATTCATGTGTGCATGTAGGTTTCACAAGAAAGGAAGATGTGTAGCCATTAAATTCTCTTGCAGATCAAAGCCATGGGCAAATTGTCCAATGGAGAACATGAAGATAAGCTTGCTCGAGGAAGCCTTGAGGGGTCGCTGGATGTTGAAAGGCAAGAAGAAGATGAAGTGGCCTCTATTGCAAATGAGGCTAAAGAACAACATGAATGCATCGTTAGAAGAACTGAAATTGGTTGAGTATAAAAGAGTGGAACATAAATTTTGTGAACCAAAACAAGGACAAGTCCTACGAGAGGATGATGTAGATGATGAAATGAGGGTTTGATTATTCTAGAACAAGGAAAGTATTTCAACAACATTAGATGACGAGGAGAAATAAGTTAATATGTTTTTATCTATTTGTTTGAGTGATTTTGAAATTGTAGGTGCTCAGTACCATGAACCTGAACTAGTGCCAAGGATTTGGACAATGTAGAACCTCAAGACGAAATGTATTATGCTGATAAGGTACAACAATAAGAAGTTGATTTAGAAGGTGGAAAACATAAAGGCACTATCACAGAGAAAGGAGATACAAAGTTATCTCATGAAGATAGTGTTCGTGAAGAACATGAAGAATCTCAGGCTAAAACACGTCAAGCATGTGAGAGGAAGTGTTAACCTCAGAGGTATAATTTTTTGGTTACGTCTTCTTTTATTGAGTGTTTATTGGGTCATTTTGAAAATATTTTATCATGGGATGGAGATAAATGGAAATTGGGAAAAGAGAAGAAACTACATGTTTTGCAGGCTTGTGGATTGGTTCAGTATGAATATGATGGAGGGAGAGTTGGTGAGAAGCCCTTAGTATAGTGCAATTTAGCTAGTCCAAAGGAGGTGAAAAGAGGCCAAGGACAAGAAGAAAACCAAGAGTTTGTTGCTAAGAAGGAGGAGACACCATTGTCTCTTGCAAGAAAGGAGAAAATGAGGGTGGATTTTGAAGACAATTATGAACTAGGGTAGATGGGATTATCTCAAGAAGAAGCATGCCTAGACATGGATGAGAATTCTTATGTGGAGAAATCCATTGTTCCATGGCACAATGACAATAGTGTCATCCAAGAATTTGTAGGATATAGTGAAAGGGTTCGAGGAAGGATTCACTTTCCTGAGACAATATCCATGCATTTGTAGTAGAGATTCAAGAGAGAGAAAATGTTTCCCATAACATGTATGTTGCATGTGCAGGCATAACTTGAGTTCAAAATTCAAAGAATACTAGTAAACAATCTTTCATAAGGATAATAGAGAACTTGACATGGAAACCATGTGTTTTGGACAGAAATGAAGAGAAATTGTAGGAGATTCTTGCAATTCCTGTAGAAAACGTTATGGAGGAAGAGAAGGACTGCAAAAAAATATAGAGCTATATTATGCAAACAATTTTTTTCATTGGAAGTTAAAATTGTACAAACCATCTAGAAAAGAAATAAGAAAACTATTGACAACATAGTCAAGGATGCAGAAGAAGGACAATAAATGTTGTTAAGAAAAGGAAACCATAAATAGGATGAGATAAGTACATCTCAAGACAATATATTTCATTTGCAAACAAGAAATATGGGAAATAATTTTATTTCTAAAATGAGCCAACGATTTTCCATATTACATATTATTAAAGGTAGAAATGAGGATGAGTTTTGTTGTTATAGTTGCATTCAATATGTAGGAGGTTTTTTATATGGTGAAGAATCTAATGAAATCTTACAGTCATGGGAAAGGTATAGGAGGATATATGGTAGCAATAATTTAATCCAGCAAGGGAGAAGAAGCATGTGTCAGCAAGAAAGTAGATTGGACATGGAGGTTGATTAGTTAATGGTACTCATGAAGGAGTGTTTGAGATAGGGTACAACAATAAGGAAAGAGTGATTAATTTCAACAATGCTAAATAGAGGGAACTACATCATCATGGCATAGGTGAAGCAACTACATAGTAGAATTTAGCATCGAGGAAGGAAGAGGACTACAAACATCCATCTCATTGTGCAATATTCCATTAGGAAAAGCAAGTAGCACATCACAGAATCAAGTATCAGATCCTGGAAAGCTGAAGTTGACACTGAACTTGCAACACGACCATATGTGTAAACAATAACAACACTTTGTTTGGGATCTTGGAGGTTTTTGCAGATATTTGACTAAGAGGCCATTTTTTTTCCATTTAGGGAGTTTGATGTAGGAACATCAGCAAAGGTGAGTCATTTGTTTATCACTTAATTGAGCCATCTAGATTTTAGAATTTGAAATTTTGTTTGGTATATATTAGAAATTAAGAGAATTTGATGTCAGGAAAACTGCATTCTTGTTGGGCAGTGGATCCCCCTCCTAACATGTTTTTGGGGTTTAAAGCTCGAGTTTTGGTCAATGTAATGTAAAGACTCTGCAAAATACGGTTGCAGAGTGCGAGATTCTAGGGTTGTCTGCCCTAAAATAACGTAATTTAATATAGAATGTGTTGGCCTACCCATGGCCCGCGTCTTAGCTTTGATAAGTAATATGGGTTTTTGAATGAGGAATTTGCTCTAAGTCTGAAAGTGTGAATCTTAGGTTGTAGTAGTAGTAGGAGGCTTTGTAGCTAAGTGCGCAAAGGACTGGTAGAGACTGGAGCTATGTGCGCAGACCCCTATAGCTGAGCACGCAGGGAAAAGTTTGGACTGTATTTGAATGGAGGATTAATAAAAGATAAGTTGATTCTAAAATATTATGTGTTTATTGATTCTGTGATATTTATGCACCTTTTTACAGTTTATGATTGTGTGCATTGGTTATAAATTTTGAATTATTAATGAGAATATTGGGCCCACAAAATTAACTTAATATCTATAATAAAATCATTGTAAGGATAAAGGATATAGAACAACATATCTTTGTGCTCTTTATAGAGCTACGCGAAAGCAGTGACACAAGCTATGAAGGACGGATGGTTGCGTAGAGCAGCGCAAGCATGCAAGATCGGTTCACAAACTCCCCAGACTTCATCAAGGCATCCCTAGGGTACGAAAACCTAGTTCCAGCACCCTCCCATACTACCTTGGGTGAGACCTCAGTCCGCGCAACGTGGAATGTTTCCAAAACGACCGGTAGTACTAGGATTTCCTTGGCTAAACTCACTACTAAACCTAGGTTAGGCCCCACATAGCAAACAAATTGTTCTGTTGTTGGGACTAGGATCTGCCTAAGCGATGTCTGATGACATGCCATTGGAACCCTACAAAGGAGGAAATTGAAGAGTGGTTGGACAAGAAGCTTCACGCGTTCATGACACAGGAGAACAAAACTCTGTAGATTTCAAGAAGAGGTCGCTAGATCACTACATATATATAGAAATCCATGAGATCTTCTTTGCATCGTTCCCCTCTTAACTGTATGAATGGATCGCGAGGTTAGCCGATAGCCAAGGAATGTATAAGCTCGATGAACTGGTAGTGTGGACACCCGAATTAGTGCGCAGACTAGAGATATCAGAAGATAAGATCGCATCAGTTGTGGACCATTGGATCGACCGGATAATAGGGGGATTTATCACTGAGTTTGCGATAGAGACAACCATGAGCTGCAGCGAAGCAGAGTGACATTTTCTCAAGGGACCGTGAGGTAGGTACATTAAATCACTGAATACCTGGATTAAGATGTTTTTATGTGAAAAATGGGTGATGCGATTACATTAATGTTTGGAATAATGCAAAGTGGAAGAATCTACAAAGGTAGCGGGGAATTAGGAAATAGTCCCTTGATTTCACCTTCGCGAGAGAGCAAGGAAGAGTTCGCTCGAGTCTCTCCGAGAAGTGCGATTAGTATGATAAGGAAATGCATTCCACAGTTAATGCCTCCACTTATGCCACCACCTGTTTCACCTCCTTCACCTACATCTTCACCCACTCAACCTCCACCAACACCATAGTTCAGTGTGGCAAGCGCATCAAGCTACCCATATTCAGAGGAGTAGGAAATGAGCATCCGGATCAGTTCTGGTTTGTGGTAAGAGTAGTTTGGGAAGCACAAGGGGTCACGAATGACAACATTAAGAAACCTACATTGGTGAGCGCACTGTAGGATCACACGTTGACATGGTATATCAAGAATTTCAATGATCACCCAAATACAAGAATAGCAGAGATCTAGAATGCTCTTAACAGAGAATTTAGGTGGCCAAAATCATAGATGCAGTCAATCATCAAATTTAAAGAGATCGTGATGCTTCTAGGTGAGACCCCATGGGATATAGATCAGCAGCTAAAGAGTATGATTTGTGAGGCTAATATGACGCTAACGAATGTGCAACAGCGCACATGGTTTGTGGCATCCTTGACACCACACTTGAGGACAACGCTGTCACAGCAGAAGCTTTCAACCTAGGCCGAACCATTGGAAATGGCGATGAGGTTGCTTGAAACACCGATATAGGATCTAGGGCTAGGAGTTGAACAGATCCATGCGCAACTACAAAATCTCCGCCTGGAAATGCAGAGCTTGAAGCAAGATAGGGCACCATGGTCAGACGCGTGCAAGGAAGTGTGGTGCATAAAATGTAAGGGCCAGGACCACAACAAGGATCATTGTCCAGTATTTGTGAACTACTTGGCAGGAGGGGGACCAATGCCTTTGACACCAGAGGCACGGGCAAGGCCAAGTGTGGCACCCGCACTTTGCTGCATGAGTTGTTAGATAGGGGAAAAGCACATGATGGATAACTGTCATTTGTTGCAGAAGTATACACAGACTCCCCAGCAACTATTTTGTAATTATTGTAGATTGGTGGGCCACGAAGAGCGTACTTGTTGTAGCTACGACTTGATGATGGACTGAGCCCCAACCTATAGAATGCAGACCGGAATGCGAGGCCTCCACCCAACTGTGGTGATGGCGCTTGTTGGTTTTTAGGGATGAGGTCGAGGATGAGGAGGAATGGGGCCAGAAAGGGGCCGCAAACAACTGATTTGCTACAATTGCATAGGACCAGGACAATACACCTACGATTGTACTAATCCAATGAGAATGTATTATTCATATCGTGATCAGTTTGATCATGAAATTATCGATTGTCCTACGCTGATAACATAAATGTGCGAGAAAGGGGTACTCTAGTATCCTCCGACTCAGAATATCCAAATGACGAAATCTGAACCCTGTTACAAAGACCCCAACATGAACATGATGCTCAGAAGTGGTGTGACCACAGGGGAAGATAAGGGGAATCAGCCCAAGGAAGATACATGGGTTTGCAGGGCTCCTGCAAAGGAACCTATGTTTGACTTAGAACGCATAAAGGAGACGCTTATGGAAGCTAAGAAGAGCCTCATGGAGCCCTCTACTTCAGCTAGTAAGGATCAACTAGAGCCAAGGATGGATCCTTCTATGCTTACTACCTTTTTAGAGACATGAATGAAGTTGTTACGCGATAATAGGGTAGTTAAAGGAGTACAAGAGCTGATCACTAGGTACTTAGGGTCAGGTGAACCACGCGTAGTCTAGAAACTGGGAAAGCATACATTGTGCACTGGAAGGGAGATGAGATTGATGGTGTAGATTGGTGAATACAAAATGGATCAGGTAATGTTCGACCTGGGGTTTGATGCGAATGTTTTACCTAAGCAAACCTGGGAATGCATGGGCATGCCCAGTTTGCAATGGTACCCTATACAATTATGAATGGCGAACCAATAGAAGATCGTTCCCATGGGAAGGTTGCAAGGAGTAACAGTTGATATCGAAGGCACAAGCATGCAGGTGGACTTTGAAGTAATTGAGATTGTTGATGATAGCAATCCTTATCCCGCATTGCTAGGAATAGACAAGGCTACTAATATGAATTCCATCATCAACCTGAAGAAGTAGAAGATGATATTCGAGAAAAAGTCCCTACGTGTAGTAGTTCCACTAGATCTAGCCAAAGGAGCATGCTACATTGAACCTATGCGCGACGATGACAACGACAATGAGCGAGATTGCATTTACTAGACAACGGTGTAAGACCAAGATCAGGTGAGCGTGACTGCAGATGGGAGAATCTCATGGGAGTGCAATAGTTCCTGCACTTTGGATTTAGGCAAGGAAGTAGAATGCTCGCAGAACTGGTTGCAGGAGGTAACGATGCCAAATTGCAACATGATGACTAGATCCCTACAACACAAAATAACAAAAGTAAGAGAATTTCCAACATATGATGGAGTAACACCAGTGGATGAATTCCTGGACAAATTTGAAAGTGCAGTATCGAAACAACAACGGTATTATGTGCTGGAATGGGCGATGTGTGTAACACCTACATAATGGTGGAGTACACATATAAAGACTATTGGAAATTGGCGCAAATGTAGAATATGGATATGCTTACGGTTTAGAAGACCCCAATATCAATCTAGAGTCGAGCATCCAAGATGAAGCATCTTGCACATCCACCTGTGTCAATGGGTGCAGACGTGTGTTGTGCAAGCACATTCCAGACTAAGGATCAACACTCGAAACTAGCTGCAAAAGTAGGAAAAGCGTCATGCACCACAAAAGTTCCACATAGAAGCATTCAAGAGGGTATGCAGTATCTTGAATAAGGTTCCCCAAGCTAGATGGACTAATTGGGACCAACACATACCAGCGGTTTGATGGGCCTCTAGGGCCATGTACAAGAATCTGAGCACGGAAACAATCCTAAAGCTGATGGGCAGAGTCAAGGCCATAGGTTGGGGAGGAAGGAATCCTCAAATAATTAGAACGAGTCATAAGGAGCAGGATGAAGAAATTATGCTACCGCATGGGGCCAAACATATGCAGATTCAGGAAGTCATTCGGCAGGGGAATTTGAAAATTCGTGAACTCGAAGAAGATTGAGTATGAGTAATGAAGAAAAGAAAGATCTTGGACAAAGAAATCAACAAACTGGAAACTGAAATTATGCAGGCAGGCCGCACCAAGAAACTAAGCCCGATAGAACAAAAGGTAGGTAGCGACACTACCGCATTGGAAGGATTTGTAGTTTTGCTACCATGGCTATGGTTGCACCTCAGCAGACAAAGGAATTGGGGGAATGCACCATCTAAAGAAGAACGCGAAGTGCTAACTAATGTCAGGGTAATTTTGGGGTACCTGCGGACTAGGCTGGAAGGTGCAAGGAAGCCTCACGTGGGTGGAGTAACAACCTGACTATCCGTAGAACGCACAGTCTCAGTGCTCCAAATAGTTGGAAGAGAGCGCGAGACTATAATAGAGTATGTATGGAAGCGGTGCGATAGGAGGACTGCACACAGGGCCAGTCTATCCCAAAGGTCGCGCCTATGCATGGGAGGCCACACTGTCATGCAGGTAGACTAGGAAGTGACCGTTGTGGTCATTGTTCATGATAACGTATTGCATTTAAGACAATAAGAAGCAGTCAGCGAGCAACTAAGACACAACGTCAGAACTTGATTTGAAATAATCTGCTGCCAATATGGCATTAATGAACCAAACGAGGGGGGAATGGTAAAATTTGAATTCTAGTAGGCCTATAAATCCCAGATGTTCCTACAATGTACAACCCTTGGCATCTTGAGAATTCAGTTATTACGTATGGACTTTATGGCTTTAGAGGCTTTGAAAGCAAGTTTAGTGTTGGAAGCATTGTCGAAGGGGATGCAGGACCTTCTGAGCAGAGCAATGTCGACTGCCAAGGAAGCCGCACCGAGCCTTATGTCACCGGTGGGCGATGCTCCGAAAATTCCAAAATTTCCCCGAACGCAAACAACTAGAAAAGACCCATAGGGAGCAAGACCAGTCTGTATGTCTCTGCGCAACCCGTGGTTTGGCAAGATGTCTATGGAGGAGGGGAGAAAAACGATTAATATTAAGAGAGATGATGAGGAGGAAGATTTCCAGGAATTTGTAGAAGAGATTGAGGTAGAGGTAGAAATGCAGGAAGACATCCCGCTAGTATGTGCCATAGCAAAGCTTCCCAAGTATGTCCCTCCGCAGAAAGGGAGGGTAAAAATACCTAAAGATTTCGATGTCGTTAAAAGCAAACTGAAAACCCTGTTCCTCCCCGAGGGAATTCTGGTTGAAGGTTCGGTTATGGGCTGCATACCCACGATGAAGTCTGAAGACTAGGACCTCACAGAGAGCGAAAAGTTCCCACATTTGGAAACTAGCTAACTAATAAAACAAAACAAGGACAGGGAAATTATAGTGCTGCAACCACGGAAATGACTGCAGGGGGTGGAGGAGGCTGGGCTACTCCACCTCATATGGATTCCACACTTTCATTGGGCACCAATCACGATATTTTTCATCAAGCAACTGCTTTTCCTGGTGCGTGTTGGGTACTTGTGGCTGGTGAGCCCATTCCCATCATGGCAAAGCTTATTCATAGGATTTCTCAGCTTCCTTATACAAGAAGGGACCACACAAAAATCATTGGCATAAGTGGAGACTTGGCGAATGTAGAGGCCATGAGAAAGAAATATAAGTTGGAGAAAAAGTAGAGGGGTTACGTTATTATTAGCATTCAAGACAAAGGGGTCTGAGTCATTACCTGGTTGTTGGTAGGAAAAGTGATGAGAAAATGCCATGGCAATGAGGTACCAGCAACGGTCATCGTGCTGGACGAGCAATGTGCAAAAGGGTTACAGTTTAACTGGGCACAGTTCCTCTGTGAGGAGCTCCTAACAAACTATAGGGAGGCCCGGGAGCATGGTAAGACATTCCACTATGCATTGTTACTCTTATACATCTTATTGGTTACAAGAGAATTCCCTAAGGATAGTCAGTTTCCTCCCCTTGACCAGGACTTGCTAGAAGAAGCAAAATACCCATTGCTCTGGGTGAGAAGGCATGCCACATGCATCCGTGAAATCAAGATCTTCTGGATACTCATGGAGACGAGCATACGGATGTGGATCAAAAAACGGTCGTGCTTATCCCCCGCGGTATACAACAGTCTCCAGAGCTTTGCAAACTTTAAAGTAGATATGCACAATGTGTATATCAGGGCGTGGAAGGATCCAAAGTAGAAATGGACCACATTCCCCTTCATCGCAATTGATGACATTCTTTTCATGGTGCTTAACTCATGGCCACCGGAATGGTGTGCACCAGATCTTGCAGAGCATGATGAGATGACAATTCAAAGATAGAAGGATGCTGCCAAGATGCTAGCATAGCAGAAGCAGAACGAGCAGCTAGCTCAAGAAGTATAGGCCTCCCGTGAGGCAGCGAAGGCCATTTCTGAAAAGGCAACAATAGTACTATCGTCTGAGGCAACCATGACGTAGGAAGGAAGAGGCTTGAACCTAACGATAGGACAAGGGAAAGCTGACACAGTGGTAGGCGCGGACCCACATACATCACCACCACAACTAAAGCAGCCGCACAGGTTCTAAGAAAAAGACCAAGGTTTCTGAATTCAGATGGGGAACCTATTACACTGACCAAGGGTTACCTATACAACACCGGAGACACAGTTTGTGAGGTCACCAGGGAGGCACTCCAAGAAGCAACAACGGAGCAGCAAAATGTTTTGGGGGTGCTCCGGGAGCAACTTCAGGAACTTCAAGTGTGGCCCCCACAACAGGGAATGGTAGCCGTCTACGGTGCTATGGGTACATCAGCAACAGAGCAGTTTCTACGGGCCAAAATGGCTAATACCGTCGCACTATCAGAAGGAGCACTGACAATGAATAACACGGAGGACAGAGCTATGGGATGCCAACTCAAGGAACTTGGCCTAAACTTCGCTTCCCTTCTGTGAGAGATATTATACTAGCTGTAGGATGGAGCGACGATAGAGCTCCACGCTAAGAAGGACGCGCAATACAGATGCTCATTGAATAGTGAATCAACATCAAGCAACTAAGCCTCCAACACGATTAAGTGGTAGCGCAGACTTAGGAGTTGGAGCAAATCATCGAGGAAGCATGTTGTCGCGTCCTCGAGCTAGAGATTGCAATTGACTTACCGGTAGGTATGCGGATCCACAAATTGGCCAGTGGAATCCTTGAGGCAAAGGAGGAATTAATGAGGATCTAGTTGGACCTCAACCTATAGATCGTGGAACTACGGCTGAAGGCATAGCCCTCTACACCCCCGAAAGTCAAAGAGCAGTACCACCGCGCCATTCAATCAGGGTTGGAGGCAATAGAGCGCACCATACATGATTTCAAAGGCTTGTTAGATTAGTCACTCTTCACCCTCACTTCCTTGTAGGAAGACCCAATGCTACAACGTTTAGAGACAGAAGCGAGAGAGTTGCAGTAGGGCCATGACGTTGTCCAGAGGACCGTAGAGATGGTCACCCTTACTCAATGATTGGCCAAGGTGAGGGAGGCCCAGGCTCTAAAGGAATAGGTGGGTTTCACACATCAAAAAGAAGCAATGCTTAAAGCATCCATCCAGCCTTGGCTCGAGGAAGCATTCATGGTCACCGCAAAGATCGAGGGAAAGCTGACATAGATGCAGGGCATATATGCACTCACACAGGGAATTGATCCTGACAATGAAGCGTCGGAGATACACGCACAACTGGTACAACGGATAGTGGAAGAATGTGTTGCAGATGTAAAAAAAGTGCAGAAGTTGCAGGATAGACTCTGCGCAAAGATCACCGCACTAGCTGAGTGACTCGGGATGAGTCACAATGATGGAGTTGGGGGGTTGTTGGGTAGTGGATCCTACCATAGCATTTGTTTGGGGTTTAAAGCTCGAGTTTCAGTGAATGTAATGTAAATACTCTGCAAAATGTGGGCGTGAAGCACGAGAGTCTAGGGTTGTCCACCCTAGAATAATGTAATTTAATATAGAATGTGATGGCCTACCCATGGTCCACGAACCATGGGATTGTATAAATAGATTAAGGCTCTAAGTGTGGAAGGGAATCTTAGCTTTGAGAAGTAATATGAGTTTTTGAATAAGAAATTCGCTTTGAGTTTGTAAGTCTGAGTCTTGGGTCATAGCAGTAGTATGAGGCTTTGCAACTGAATGCACAAAGGCGTGGTAGAGTCCAAAGCTATGTGCACGGACCCTTGTAGCTAAGTGCACAGGGAAGAGTTGGGATTGTATTTGAACAGATGATTAATAAAAGATAAGTTGATTCTAAAATACTATGTGTTTATTGATTCTATGATATTTATGCACCTTTTTACAATTTATGGATGCACTCACCGGTTATAAATGTTGAATGATTAATGAGGATATTGGGCCCACAAATTTAAGTTAAGATATATAATAAAAGCACAGTAAGGATACAAGATCTAGAACAACACCTCTTTGTGCTCTTTATAGTGCTGCGCGAAAGTAGTCGTAGAGGCTGTGAAGGACAGATGCCTGCATGGAGCAAGCACACAGGATCGGTTCACGAACTCCCCAGACTTCCCCAAGACATCCCTAGGGTGTCAAAACCTGATCCCATCACCCTCACATACTACCTTGGGTGAGACCTTAGTCCATGCACTGCGGACTGTTGCCGAAAGGGCCGGTAGTACTAGGATCTGCTTGGCTAAACTCACTTTTGAACCTAGGTTACGCCCCATGTAGCTGACACTTCTTTCTAGAAAATTTAGTTGGGATAATTTTCTTAGATGGGCTTTATGTAAAAAAAAAGGTTCTAGGTAGTTTTAGATGTTGGACAATTATCTAGCTCCTCTTTGTCTATGAAGATATATTTTCTGAGTAGTGTTAATGTACCAAACAAGTTGTGCATAGGAAAGAGGGTAGCTCGCTAGCGCATTTGGATAAATCGTTGGGACAAAATATTTGTAGATCTCTTTGTACATATTAACAATAATTAAATTGAGTTTTTTTGAGTCACCTATGTGTACATGTGCATGATTCCTCCGCATAGGCTCGATGTAAATTCCAATTTAGCTGTGTATGTGTGCATGATTCCTCTACATAGACTCGATGTAAATTCCAATTCGGTTAGTTTGGAACTTAGTAAGGTCGTAATCTAACAATTATAATTCTTTTCCCATAAATTTATTGAAATTCACGCCATATTTTGAAAAAATCCAGTAGGGATTTTTATAAATCCAAATAAAAGCTATTAAAATTCATAATTTTAGTTATCCTAGAAGTTTTTGGTGGTGCTAAATCCACTTCCACCATCAAAAACATATTCAAACACTACCTCTACAATATTCTTTGAAATTTGTTTACCAGGATTCTAGCCACTTTTCGTTGTCTAAGCAATTGCTTCGCCTCCGTAAATGACTTCCTTAGTAAGAGGGGAACAATTATCTCAGCGTTGTGTATTATGGAAGGAAAATCAAGGGAGGAGTTGTGGATTTGAAGGTTCCCATTTAGTCCCTACACACAATCATATTCTAATCGATAGGGAGAGGCCCACTAAAGACTTCTCAATTATCATTTTACGGGTCTTGTGTCGACTCTCTAAAATGAATATAGCTTCGAGTATCGAAATTTCACCGAGCTATGTGTATGGATAAGATATTCAGTCAAAACAAAGGGAAGGGCAAGTCATAATGTTGTTGGGGAATTTCCAGACTTAGTCTTATTGTACCTCAGAGAAGGATAGTGAAGACCCCTGCTTCAGAAACATGTAGGTTTGAAGAGAGCATGGGTTGATGGTCTATAATACAACAGTCACTAAGAAGACCCAAATCAAAGCCATCGTTCATTTCTGGTAACCAGGAGTTAGACCTGTTGCATGTTATTCAATTTTCTTAAACAAAACCATCCTCGATACCAACCAAATGCATGATCAGACTAGCGAAATCAAGTTCAAACCTGACCTTTGTCGATTTTTTCGAGATTAAATCTCAATCAAAGTTGACAATAGAGTTCACATAGTCAAAGATTTTGGAGTTGGTAAATCGCTCACGACACAAGGGCAACCTCTGAAGCGTAAATCAGATCTGACCTTCAATCAAATTGGTGCAAGGTGAGACCATAAGTTTGGGTTTTCTTAAGAAGATTCAATAAAGGAAAGGTAGAATAAGGTTGCATATAGCTAGTGTTCCATATCACTTAGTTTATATGGAACGTTGAAAGGTATGAATCAACTCTCACATTTAAACAAGGCCATAGATTAGGTACTCTCAATTAATTAAAACATAGTTAAAAAATTAGAGTAAAAAATATAAAGACATACAATTTTATATTAATAAAAAATGAAATTAAAACAACAAAATAATTCATGAATGCATTATGTCTCCCTAGAAAATGATAATAAGAACTCTATTTGGATACTTTTTTTTTTATAAACTGCGATATCATATTTGTTCACATTATTTTGTGATGAAAGTTTCTTATTAGATTATTATAAGGGAGAATTGAAGGGCATTGTCAACTATTTATCATAACATATCCTTTTTTCAATATACATAAAGGTTTTTGTATCATTTTTTTTCTTCATGTAATCATGAGACTTATTAACAACCATTGAAATATTTTATCTTTCACTTTCAAATAATAATAGTGAAAATGTTCGGTTTTTATTTTAAAGTTGGGCATATTTTCATCATTGAAGACCTCAAATAATATTAATTGCAGGTGATAGCTAATGAACCATTAAATATAAAGTCACGTTGGAAGTAATGCTTCCATGTCATGTGTGAGTTTAGAACATGTTGATTCCTATGTAGTGAGTTGGACACATGATCTAGATGTGTCAAAGTTAGTGTCTTATGCCCTATATATATGTAATTGTTGTGATGAATAATATCATAGTGTGATTTGTGTTGTGTTGTGCAATCTCTCTTTGCTCATCTCTCAATTTCTATCATGGTATCAAAGCCCATCTAAGCCCAACTCTCTAATGAGAGGGCTCAGGAAAATAGAAAGATTTGAGGGTTGATCTATAGGATTAGTGTGTAGATAGTAAGAGTATATTACTATATTCTATTTCTTGTGTGTTTTGTATCATATTTTTGTGTATGATGTGGGTCTCTGGCCATCAAATAGCACCACATAGAGAAATTTCTCTTCTGCGGAGAATTGGGTGGCTTCATTCTCAACATTGTGTATCTAGAAGTGCCTTTTGCCGCGGTCCTCATCAGTTGACGCCTTGTGAGAGTGGAGAAGGGCTCACTCCTTTTGTATTAAGCTCTCTTTTAGCTAGCATGTGGCTAACCACTAGGCACGAGACAAAGTGCATGAAGTTCTTGACCAGAACAGTTGGAATTCTTAGGTTTTTCTTTATGTTCTTCGGATCCATAGATCTGTTATATGTATGCTTTGAGGTGTATGGGTACTGTCGCATGGAATGAGTCGATCTTGCGGACAAGATAGACCTTCCTAGAATCTAAAAAAGACCTAACGACAAGAAAACCAACCAGACACTATCTTTCTCTAAATATGCTCCAATAAACAATAGCAAACAAGTGCTTTTAGGGCCTACCTTTGGTCCAACGCAAGCTTGTGGATTCCCTCGCTCTTTTGATCCAAATGAGCTCCTCTTCGCGAATCTTCAAACACAAACAAGGCAAACAAATTAAATAGCACATGAAAAACCAATTGCATAAAACATATTTAACATGAAAGTCAAGCAGTCCATGAAACAAATAACATAAGATACTTGTTGAGAAAAATGAGTTTGATTGTATTAATTCAAAAGAAGAAGAACTTTAAATCCTTTACCTTGATGTTGTACAAGCTCCTCCCAGGGTCCAACAAGATTTCTCCTCTACTTTGACAAGTTTCACTCACTCTCCAATGGAACCAAGAGGTATGTGATCTCTCCTCTCAAGCTCAACCAAAGAGTCTTAATTTCACCAGAATTTACCCTCAAAATGTTCATCTTCTAACCTCCTTAGTCCTCACCCCAATGCCTGTATTTATAGTGCAATGGAGGGAAGTTACTAGGTCCTCCTTCAAAGGGATAAATCCCTCCTTCAAAGGGAGAGCTCCTTTAGTCAAGGGATTAGCTCCTTCTCTTTTGGGATGCTTGAACCACCTCAGAGCGAACAATCCACGTCAAAATTACTTCTAGAAAACTCTAGAATTAATCCAAAGTGAGTTTTTTAAGATAAAACTTACGCCTTTTGACTTTCACAGGGGTCCGCACCTACACCGTTAGGGACAGAGTGGGTAGGTACACAGATTTTGTACACAGAAGGTGCGGGACCGCAGGTGACCATGACAGAAAGTGCAGAACCAGAGTTACATTGATTTTTAATGTCTTTCTCCCACTTCCAAAGCTTGACTTGAAGAACTGAGGTCTAAGACTTGCTTAGGAGGACAGTACAAGTGATGATAGACCCATACTGACTGCAAATAATCATGGTGACGATATTTTAGTGTAACAGATTGCCTCCTAAAGTGAGAAGTCTGTAGTAGATGATGATTTCATTTATCATATAGGAAGAGTGAAGTACTTTATCATTTCAAGGATCATCTTGTGGAGAGCCTGGTCGGAACCTGTAAAAACATTCAATGCAAGATATATATATGAGATCATATCATCGCTGAGGTAGGCATTCCCATACTCAGATCAAAACTAACTAGAAAACTATCTACTGTTCTGATATAGGAATGATCTTGTAAAACATCACAAGTATGGACTCATGTGAACGTAGTATGGACACAGCCATATGTTTAAAAATAGTCCACAATACAATGAATACAAAATTCCCCGCAACCTGGATGGTAGGAACTAGATCCAGGGTCTTCATTTCTACTTCTCGAAAAAATACGATTCTATCCATGCGAATAAATGTGTTGATGTCGAACATGGTAGAAACCACTTGATTACCAGTCAATGATGTAAACTGTTAACAAGTGTGAGAGAAACCACCAGTGATGTCAATGGCTCTCAAAGTACCCAGTACAATCCATGAGATGTGAGTAAATGTGTTGATTTCGAACATATCACGGAATCCTTCGATCGAAAGTCAATGATGTAAGCTGTCGTCAAAGGCGAGAAACCTGCCATTGAGGCATGTAGATCTCAAGGTACTGATGAATTCTAGATCATCTTTCTACATAATGAGCTGACATCGATAGAAAGCGATCCGTCGTAGGCAAGCCCACCACACGAAATCATAGATCAAGTTGAAGAAATTTAGTTGGAAGGACTGACTCAGGGATGGTCAAGATGGATGACATATATTTTTACATATGAATGGCTTACTGGAAGTGACCTCTTGAACACATAACGACACGACAGATGGCTTGGTGACAATTGACCCAAAGTTAATACCCAGAAACCGGCTGAAGACTTTCAATGTGGTTTGATCAACTATTAGGCAAAGGATTTCCCAACCCAGGTGAATAAAAGTGTCGTGTTCAAGAGTGGTTACAAAGTATGACAAACAGGCTCATTTTCCTCTCTTTTCCCCCACCATTTCTGGCAAGTACCTCTTTATTTTTGACAAGCTTGACGAGGATAACATTTGCTTGATTATAAGCTCATCCTTCAGATGAGTCCAACTTAGTTTAAATTCGAACCCTAAGAAGGAGTGGTTCTTTCCTGTTTGTAATTGAACATGTCCTTTACTATGGAATTTTAACGAGTCCAGTATAGGAGAAACTCAGCGTTTTTCAATTTTAGAGAGTCTGAAAAAACTTAAGAAGACTCCAGGGTTGACCTTTTTCGTAAATTTGTGTCTCCCAAGCCCGAAAAAGTATAAAATAATACTTGAGAGAACCACTTGATCTTTTACGACCAAGGAGTACTTTTCGTTATTATTGTCACTGATCCGAAAAAGTAAAAAAGCGATCAATGACACATCGTTTTATAACCAATATCGAATTTGAAACGACAAAAATCCGACAATCTTTTCATGTTTTTACGGTCAGAAAAGAGCTGTAAGTGGACCGTCTTTTAATTCCGTTTTAACGAGTGTAAAAGAAACGCTCGGCAATCTTTTCATGTTTTAGGAGTCAGAAAAGGGCTTAAAGATGACTCTACTTGTTTTTTCGTTGAAAATGATAGATTTCGCCTGAATAATCCTTTATTCTGCACAAAAACACAAACATTACTCATACCTGTTTGAAATGGATAAAATCGTTGCAAAATACCTTTTCAAAGTGAAACATAAACAAATTTGCGATTCATTTACTCAAAAAACTTATAAAAAGGGTCTTTGTCAATTCATTTTTACCGTTCGAGTTTGGGTGAGAAAATAGTGCTTTTGCTTAGAAAAGTTCCCGTGAAGATTGTGGAAAATCCAACTGTCGGAATCGAGTGTCGTCTTCTCCAGGTAATCCACATCATCGTACTCTTCATTTTCAACCATTTAGTTTTTTTATTTAGTCCCTCATTTCATTTTTTGGGAGGGTTTTTAGGCGCAAAACCCGCGCGCGGGGGTCTGCAGGTTTACCATTGCGGACCCGCAGACCCCGACTTTTTCTCCATTGCGAAAAATCTCCGGGTCCGCACCTTCCGTGTAGAAAAAGTGCGGACCCACGCACTGTGTCTAACGCGGAGGGTGCGTACCCCGCCACAAGGGTTTTGAAGCCAGAATTTCTCAAAAATGTACCAATCAAAATGTTTTCTAGTAATCTAATTAATATTTATACTTGATGCAGAGAGTATATCATGCTAGATTGGCGTGAACGAGAGCATGAGGATGTGGATACTGCCGCATGGAATCATCAACCTTCACTTGATGCTTTGAGGGCATGCAGACTGTACAAATTCTGGACCATTCCTGGCATGAGGGCTCAGGTAGATTTCTTACAGTGGCTGGTTGACAGATGGAGCATACAAGACCAGTGTTTTTTCATTGGCGGGCACCAACTCGAAATCGAGCTAGAGGACATTTATTTCTTGACTCGTTTTCCTAAGAGAGGCGAAGACTTGACTCTATTCGGGACTAGGCCAGGTGGCCAGTCTGTCGATAGCCTCCGGCTAGAGTACTGCAATAGCCAAGCTAAAGACAAAGGGATGGACATAAAGACCATATCCCTTCTTGAGCTCATGGTGATTACGTTTACTGTCACCAGACTTTGCGGAGCTTCCGCATTACATATTGCCACCGGATCCCAGATGCGTATGGTAGTTGATTGCTTTCGAGGCACCATCTTCAACTGGTGCAATGCTGTGCTGGCCAATGTGAAAGGCCAACTGACCAGGGCCAAGAGCGGACGACTAAAGACCTTTGGTTATGGGGCTTTCTTCATGAGTTTTGGCCTGGAGAGGGTTCCTATGCTCATCCCACAACACCTTACTATTGGAGCTGGGCTTCCTCGAGAGCCCAAACTGATGCGATGGGTCGCAGTCATGGCCCGTCACCCAGACGAGAGGACAGAAGTTGCTCGGTTCAAACCTGAGTATTTCCAATGGTTGGAAAGTAAGGTTTTTTCCATTTAGGACTTCCCTTACGCTGGGATGGATTTCCGTGGTGACCTAGACATGGCTCTTCCACCAGGAGAGCAGTGGGACGAGTCAGGTAAAATCCTTTTCAACTTTTCCTATTTATTTTTTTATTTATTTTTCCATCGTCTCAAAACTGATAGTAAAAATTTCAAATGCAGATGTGGGTCCACAGCGACCAGCCGCTCTCCAGTCTTTCGAGAGGAGGCAATGAGTTTCACCCGCGCCAGCCCCACAGGAAGAATCAGTAGAGGTTTTGGCCAAGTTGGAGAGTCATCTTGAGCGCTTGACAGGGGATATTCCTGAGACCACTATAGACGACATTCCTCGTCGACTTTAGCGCTATGTGATTGGTGTCCTGGGACCTTTTAGGGGGTTCCTTTGCAAGGTGGCCCGGGTAGTGGTTTCTTATAGAGATCATCACCAGTGATAGGATGATCGACTTTTGTGGGCACATGTGACATTTTTGTTTTTGTACTTATCATTTTTGCCGATCATAAGGTGTTTTTCAACCTATGATCGAAGACGATGTATTTTTTGACACTCTCTTATATATATATCACTATTACTGGCTTATCTTGTAAATCATATTATGGAATGGTTTTAAATTTACATGTATGATTATTGAAAATGTCTATTTAACATTTGAGAAGCAATTGCATCTGCTAATGTATTTAAAGACCTTGGAATATGTTGATATTCAATATAATCAAACTCACGTTCCAAGAGACGCACTCTCAAAAATAATCTTAATAACATTGGATTTCTAATGGCATACACTCTATTAAGCTGTAACACAACGAGTTCAGAATCTAACCTCACTATCAAACTCCGAATCCCAAATGAAATAGATTCAGACAATAACTCAATCGCTGCACTGTACTCTGTAATGTTGTTTGTTGTTTGACCGAGCCTTACCCCATGCATAGAAACTAACTCGTCAGAGGGCGAATAGATAACCCAAGCTACGGAAGAGATGTTCCGTGTATTACGACAAGCACCATCAGCAAACCCAATGTATGTTTGGAGAGGCATCGACATCTGCAATATCAAGAGTAAAACCAAGATAAGCAGGAAAAATGACGGAAAAACACTCTCTAATCTAAGCACACTATTGTTTTTAAACTAAAACACACCAGCTAGAAAGAAAAACTATCCTAACTAAAAATCTCCATACCTCATTCTTTCAAGCATAGTACCTCTTCAAGTAAAGGCCATTTCTGGGTTTACCCAAGGAGTCCCCATCAAATTCCAGCAATTCATAGGCCCCTTTCGCTAGCTTTCGCTTAACAATATAGGGACCATGCCACATAGGAACGAATTTCCCAGCGCCTAATTTATCATTAGCTTGATCATACAATAACACTAGGTCTCCTTCCGAAAAATTTCGAGGGGTCACATTCCGATCATACTGAGCTTTCATACGTTTTGCGTGAGTCTCAATCGCTAATGCAGCATCACCTCGATTCTCATCTAATTGAGCTAATAACAAACGCTTTTCCTCTTCGGAAGTAGCTGGAAGTAACTCGATGGCCATTTGCAGTGACGGGATTTCGCACTCAATGGGTAACACAACTTCCAAACCATAGACTAGTTGGAAAGGAGTGAACCCTGTTGATGTTTTTACTGAAGTTCGGTACACCCAAAGCGCTGAAAATAGCATGTTGTGCCAATTCGATCGATGAATCCCAATGATTTGTCAGATCATGATAACTAAGACTTTGTTGATGGATTCAACCAGACCATTTGCTTGTGGATAATAAGAAGTTGAACTATCGTGACGTAAACCAAGCTGGCCTGTAAGTTCGGTCATCATAACGTTTCGAAAATGACGCCCATGATCAGTGATTATCGCTTGTGGGACACCAAACCAAAGCGCACAATATGACCGCCACATGCTCCAGAGTGACAGTGATTTAGAACCCTCTGGGCTATGGCATACCCAAACATATGACCGCCACATGCTCCAGAGTGACAGTCATTTAGAACCCTCTGGGCTATGGCATACCCAAACATATGACCGCCACATGCTCCAGAGTGACAGTAATTTAGAACCCTCTCACCCTCTTCGTGAGTTAAGCAACGTCGAAAAATAGAGTCCGCCCCATGGCGATAAAGAGTATCTCCAATAATTTTAAATTGTTGGGACTCGAATCGAACTTTCTGACGTTCCGACCTTGAAATTTCTAGCCGAAAGGATTGGGTCTGGAGATAGGTGATGATATCCCCATACCACAGATCTAAAGTGTTGATTAGAAACAAAGATTCATCCGCAATGGGCTCCTCTACCAAAGTTTCCGTGTCAGCACGCAGGAAGTCACACATTAATTCTGCAAAAACTAAAGATTTCTTAGACTTAGATTTCTAAAACTCCAAGTTGAACTTCTGCAGGATAACGATCCATTTAGAGTACTTTCCCCATAGCAATTGTTTGGTCAAAATGTAGATCATAGGGTTGCAATCTGAAATTACCGTATTTTTACGTCGTAAAATGTAGTGACGAAAACGTTGGATAGCTTGAACGGCTGCTAATGCCAATTTCTCCACATGTGAGTATTTTAGCTCAGTTGGATTTAATGTTCAACTAAGGTAATATATCACATGTTCCATTCCGAATTCATCTTCCTTAACTAAGACATTCCAATGGTGGAATGGGAGGCGACGAGATATAAGAAGTAATCCTCGTTGTAGTTGGGAGGATGCAACAACAGTGCATGGGTCAACGCGTGTTTGAGTGCATCAAAAGATTTCTGAGCTATCTCATCCCAAGAAAATTGAGTGTTCTGTTTCAACAACCATGTAAAACCCTTTGTAACCTCAGCGTAGTTAGGAATGAATCGTTGTAAAAAATTTGTTTTCCCCTCCAAACTTTGGAGTTGGCGAAGACTCGAAGGAGGAGGAAAATTGATGATAGCTTCGACCTTCGAGGGATCAACGTGAATGCCAGCTTTCGAAACTACAAATCCCAGCAATCGACCCGTTTCTATATAGAAGACACATTTGTGTGGGTTCAACCGAATATGATAATGCCTACACCTCATAAAGATTGCTCGTAAATGGACGAGGTGATCAGCTCGATGTAATTAATGAGAAGGCAAGTCATCGAGATAGGGTTGCACAATGTGCTTGATGTCATGAAACGCATAAGACATCAGCCTCTGAAAAGTTGCTCCGACATTCTTAAGCCCAAAAGGTAATTTGCAATATGCAAATGTCCCCCATGGACAAATGAAAGCCGTTTTTGGTTGATCGGCAGGTAGAATGTTGATTTGATTATATCCAGAAAAACCGTCCATAAAGGAAAATATTTCGCTGCCAGCACAATCATCAATGATTTGATCGATATAGGGAGTTGGGTAGTTGTCCTTTGGACAGGCTCGATTAATGTCCCTATAGTCGATGCATATTCTTATTGTTCCCTATTTTTTGTTAACCGGAACAATATTTGATACCCAATCCGTTAGTGGGATCGGATAAATGAAACCCGCTTTCAACAGTTTTTCAACTTCTGCTTTAATTGTAGCAGCTTTTCGTGGGTGAATCTGACGCAAACGTTGCCGGACAAGTTTAGCGTCCGGGTAAGTCTTGATCTCATGAACAACAATCGCGGGATCAATTCCTGGCATTTCTTCATAGGACCAGGCAAACACGTCATGAAATTCTTGAAATAGGGCCTTATATAATTGAATTTCGTCATCTGTACACGAGGCACCTATATGAATGTTCTCAACAATTCCGGGCTTAACCGAAATGTCAATGAGAATAGTTGAAGAGATGTTTACCAAATTTAACTCTGAATCGGGATGTTTCATTGGATTCTGAGGTTCCTTGACATATTCAGTCGTAAAGATTGATGAGAAATCATTTTACAAACGATCATCCGCAGGTAAAAACGAAGATCTGTGATGGAGATCTTCCCACTGTAAATCTTCTACACATAGGATTTCACGAATTTTCTCATCATAGTGAACAAGTTCAGAAAACGTAGTTAAATCCGAGGTTGATGTGAAAAGTGATTCCTCACGGACCACATTCATTAATTCATTTTCGGTTGAACACGGGTTGGCAAAAGACTACACGGCTTCATAGGCAATTTCATATGGACTCAAAGGCATGGAATTACCAAATGAGTCTATTTCAGATTCAGAAGGAACGATCCAAGGATCGTCATAAAAAATGGTGTCTGATGTAATCATATGAATAGTTGCAAATGAAGATGATGCGTTGATTGGAGGAAGAGGAAAAGTTCCCAGTAAACCGACATCTTTAACTAATCCTACTCCAACATCCTTATATGGGATAGTCGTTTTACCGACATGCTGAATACTTTCCAAAGAGGCTGGGTCGGATGAAAAGTAAGCCAGCTGGTCTATTGTTACGATCTTTCCATTATGTAGAAACTTTATGACTCTAAAGACCGATGAAACGACCGTTGTCATAGCGTAAGACCAACTTCAACCCAAGAGAAGGTTGTAGTCTAGAGGGGCATCAACCAACTCCACATCTAGACTAACGGTTTTTCCTTCAACCCCTATAGGCAAATCTTGTAGAATGCCAAAAGGATGAAACCCACAGCCATCAAAGGCCTTAAGAATTGTCAGGGATTGATTTAGTGAAGGAGAACCAAGCGATATCCAACACTGTATCGACATAATACACGTTGAAGCTCCTTCATCAATTATAGTCCGATGAATAGGCCTGTTTTTTACTATCACTGGGATCTGGAAAGCCAGTTGATGAGGCAAACGTGGTGTACTATTTTCTAGGTCAAAGATTATTAGGTTCGGGTCCTGAATATCAACATCTCCTATAGCCGACAAAAGTAATTTACGCTGGGCTGGGCATGATTGCAGCACTTCCAAAGTCGACATTGTTGAGGGTGAAATAGCTAAATCCTCAACAATGTTATAATTTTGAGCTGCTCTCGCATGTGGATTGAAAGCTGACTTTCGAAGTATACCCTTTGGCGAGCGGTTTGATTACTAAGTCTGGATTAGGTTTCTCGATCTGTAGTGGATTGGAACCAGGAATTGAGGTTGATGGATTAGAATGAGAAGATTCTGCTTCTTTACCATCAATAGGACTTTTACTACCATAATCTTGCGATCGAGTCGCAATCCTTACATGGGACATCATCAATATGGGTTATTCATTGGTACTAAAGGAAGAACCTATCATCTTGCTATCTTGACTTGGAAATGGATCCTTCAAGACAGCAGGAGTTTGGGAACCTTTGACAATCTTCGCAACCTCTGCTCAATGAGGGTGGTCTCTTGTAAAACGTTCTTCATCACAAATGAGACATGGATAACAAGGTTTGTGCTTTTCATCATTGGATTCCGCCTTTTCAGATTTCTCTTTTGAACTTTTGTCCGTTTTATTCTTCTTCTTTCCTTTCTTCTTCCCACCGGATTTTGATTTAGCCGTAGGTGACTCTACAACGTGAATATCAGCGGAAACCTCTGCAAAAGAATCTCCTGTCGGGGAATCACGCAAGGTTATGATAGGAGAAAAATTCTTGGAAGACTTCTTCTTACTTTTAGTGTTAACCGTACCAATCATACCGTTAGCGGCATGAGATCCCGAAGGAACTGCAGTGATTTGATTTGACTTCGCAAGATCGGGGATATTTTCGTGTAACGTACCTGACTGAGTATAGACCAAGTCAAGGTACTGTGCTTGAGCAATCACTTGCTTCTCAGTAACAACTCCGGCTTTAGCAACATCTTCAGTGATCCTTGGCAACAAAGATTTTACAAACCACTCAGCCAAGATTTGATCCGGAATAAATACCTTCACTAAACGTCGTCGACGTCTCCACTCATGAATATGATCTAAAATGTACGTGGATGTCGATTGTTTTAGCGAAGTTAACAGTTCTGTGCCATTGTCATATCTGACTGGCAACTGAAAATGAGTTAAAAACGAGGTATCTAACTGACTAAAATTATAAAAAGTGCCTCGCGATAACTCAATGTACCACTTGGCCGCGAGACCAGTTAGAGTGCGCTCGAAAAGTCTAAGATGGATCGAATCATTTGTGATGGAGTTAGACGCACACCAGAGGTGGTAAGTCATCACATGGTTCGACGGGTCCTCTCCAGATTTACCTTCGAACTTGGGAATGTCACTGGGCAACTTATTCGGCATTGGCAGCCAAGATGGAAGATAATTAATCAGATCGTTCATTAGGCATGACAAATCAGGTAAGTCCAAAGTTGGGATAAATGGTAACTGCCGATTAGGATCCCTAAATCTCAGGGTCATGAGACCAGCCCCAGGAGGAGATATCCGGGATAACTAGGAATAGGAATCGTGTTCGGGATATTGTATCCTCCCGGAAAACCAGGATTAACCAGACCGTACTGGGGTTGTTGAGGTTATTGATAAGTGTACCCGGGATACGGTTGATACTGATAAATTGGCTGCTGGACAGCAGGACCGAATTGGTACTATCCCTGGTACGGTTGATAGGTGAATTGAGGTTGACTTGTGACAACCGTACTTAAACCAGGTTGTCCTACAAGCATCTGAACTATAGTTTGAATCGTGGATCCAGACGGTGGTAAAGATGTTTGAGGAGTAGATACAAGAACAGTAGAAACCAGAGCTGTCGATACTCCAGAAGTAGGTAGGGCAGATTGAACAGACATTGCGGAAGTTGCAGCAATCATTTTAGATGGAGTACGAGGCGCAGTAGGCCCAGACTGTGAAACTACCGAAGGTACAAAAGTTTGAATGTTAGACTGGACTGGTTGCTGGAATGAGCCAGAAACTAAGGGTTGTCCAGTTTGAGATGACAACTGTACACTTGGCTGCAACACCTGTTGAGTTTGCGATGGATCCCACACTATGTTCATTCCGGGGTACTGACCCATAACAGGTTGAGAAAATTTAGGACAATAACCTGGTTGAGGGTAGGATTGATAATTGAAAGGTACATTTCCCGTTCCTTGAACATAAGATTGACCTTGGGGTGGTTGGAAACCTTGGTTCGAGTACTGAGCTTGGGGTAGCTACCCCTCAGGCACGTACTGATACTGGGGTTGACCTTGAGGTATAAATTGATACTCGGGTTGACATTGGGGTACATATTGAGTCTGGGGTTGATCTTGAGGAACGTATTGTACCATACGCACGTACTGTCGTTGAGGTTGCCTCCCAGATGCAAATTGTGTACCTTGAGATTGCCCCCCAGGCATTAATTGATGCTGCCCCCCAGGTGGTAACTGGCCACCTTGAGGTTGAGAATTGGGAATAGAACTTGTCAACATAAGAATGTCTTCTACGCTCAACGGCTTTGCACCATTTCTTCTAGTGAATAACCCTATTTCCGAGGAGATGCTCCCGAAAAAGTACCAGAAAGTGACTGATACCCAGAGGGAACAGAAGGACCACTGTACAAAAAAGATTTAGGCAATTGAGTAAACATGGACGACTGACCTGACATATTGACGGGAGTATAAAAACCTCTAGGGTGATAAGGAGCACAAGGTGGTGAAAAACTTAACACTGGGTTTTCCAAATAATTAGTGAAAGAAAGATACCAAGTAGTACTTCTAGGTGGACCGTAAAAAATTGATTCACGCTCCCTTAGATCAATAATAGTTTTATTTTCAGGGATAGGGATGCCTACTTCTTCTTCCGGAGCAAGTTTTTCAATAGCTATCAAACCAAAAGGAAGATTTTCGATGATTATTCTTTCTGCCCTAGGTGAATTAGGACCACTAGAAGTTGGAGAGACAAACCCCGATGTTGGAGTAACAGGTTCAGATATCTCAGGTTCTTCACCTATATCACTAGTAGATGAAAAGCTACCAGCAAGTTCGGAAACCGAAATAGATTCAGGATTATAACCTGTTACTAGAGTTTGGTAATCAAGATGTACAACCAACGAAGACTCTCCTTCTTCAGGTGACCCAACTTTACTGCCACTAGGAGTTACGAGGACTTTCAAGCCTTCAATATGGCTTGGGACTTCTTCAGGAGGTTGGCCCTAAAGTCTACGAGACTTCCTCAGTAAATCAGCCATGGTTACAAACTCACGGGAATGGCCCCGAAGTCTACGGGACTGTCTTGGTAATTCAGCCACAGTTAAAAACTTTTAACTACTTCACACGCAAACAAAGTAAAGTCTAAATGAAAACCACCTAAAGCCTCTAAAGAACCAAACAAATTTGAATCACAGGCCTAAAGAATCTAGAGATCAAACACACACAAACAATAACTTTCCGGGCCGAAAACACTAGTTGGTGATGAAATCCAACATCGCAGAATTCAGTACAGAAATGGCGGTTGGAACAGTTACCCCGGCAACTTGCTTAATGAATAGACTGGACCAAGTTCCTCCACTTGACCGTCTCGAGTGAAGTGAACCCCCCAGAAAATCCAAGTGAGTCTAGCCGACGTCTGCTCCGACACCTGGGGGAATAGTCTACGATTCGATACGCATGCAAGGGCAGAGTAGCAAGCTCAATCCCCTTGAAGGCTCCTTGACATAATCCAAGGTTTACCAACAAGTGACCCATGGCTCCTCGACAATGGTTAATTCGAGGTTTACTGTTTTTAATACATGAATATCTGGCGTCGTTCCCAATGAGGAAGGATTGATTCCCACATTGGTTCAGACACGATCTCGTGCTTCTCCTTTAAGAGGATCTTTCCCAGAGCATAAATGCAACAATTGGATTTCTTCCTACCACAAGATACAACTACTTGTTTGTTTTTACTATCTTGGAGAGTTAATTACTCTCCTACTCCAAGACACTAGCCTAAGCTAAGTTGGTGTATCATAGCCCTAGAAATAAATGTTACTAGGTGAATTTTACTTTAAGCATTAATTTTAGTGGTTGTTGTTTAAGTCAAGAGGTGGCAGAGATGAAACTCGTGGTGTAAAGACTCGACTCGAAATCACTAAAAAGATGCACCTAAGATGATTTAAACAATCTTTTCTCTTCGATGAAGTTCTAAACTAAGAAAGAGTTTGAGAATGCAAATACTTTGTAAACACAAATCTTCTCAATTAAACAAATTACAAGAAGAGCTTTTCCTTTCCAAATCACTCAAAACGAGACAACTAGCTATTTCACACAATTTTCCCTTTTCTTTTCAAAGTGCTTAATCACTACAAAAGAAAAACGTTTCCAAAAGAGATTTTGTTTTTTATATTTTGTAAATAAAACACTCAAAGCTAAATAAAATGACTAACATTGAGAGCTACAAACTGTAAAAAGCTACTTGAAGTTAAAGCCTACTAAAAGTCTTTTTGAGGATGTTTTACTTAGCTAAACGTGAGCTAAGGACTAATCTATGCAGAATCACAACTAGTGAAAAAACAACCAATCTTTCGTTTTCTTTTTTTAAAATTGAAAATTCCAAACTTTCAACTACAAGCTTTTCGAAATTTTGAAATGAGAAAACTCAAAGCGAATTCCTCAACAAGGGGAGATTTCATAAATGGTCGGACTCATAAGAAGACTGGTAGACACCAAGGTAATCTGAGGTCCCTACGACTTCTAAGCTCAGAGCCACTACACAACCAAAAATGAAAAACAAACCCAACAAGCAAAATTCCTAGGAATTCCACCTAAAACCCTAATGCTAATGAAATTAAACCAAGGAAAGTGTTTGACAGGGAACAAGCAGGTCTGGGCAATGGCTAAAACCTATAAACAAATTCTAAACTGATAAAAAAGAGAAAAATTTAAAATTTTTCAAATTTTTGATAGGGTACGCAGGCAACCTGTTTACACAGGTGCGTCCACGCTGTATGCACAAAGAAAAAGTGCGTACAGGTACGCACTGTGCTTAACTCAGAGGGTGCGTACCTCTCCCAAAAATATGAAAAATGAAAACTAACTCAAAATTAACTAAATGCACCCAATCCCACAATCATCAAGTCAAAAACAAAAACAGAAAATACAGTTTCTCAGGTCAAAGTATAGACAAGGAGAACAATGAAATCCCCAGTGGAGTCACCATTTTGTTGCACGGAATGAGTCGATCTTGCGGACAAGATAGACCTTCCTAGAATCTAAAAAAGACCTAACGACAAGCAAACCAACCAGACACTATCTTTCTCTAAATATGCTCCAATAAACAATAGCAAACAAGTGTTTTTAGGGCCTACCTTTGGTCCAACGCAAGCTTGTGGATGCCCTCGCTCTTTTGATCCAAATGAGCTCCTCTTCGCGAATCTGCAAACAAAAACAAGGAAAACAAATTAAATAGCACCTGAAAAACCAATTGCATAAAACATATTTAACATGAATGTCAAGGAGTCCATGAAACAAATAACATAAGATACTTGTTGAGAAAAATGAGTTTGATTGTATTAATTCAAAAGAAGAAGAACTTTACAACGTTTGCCTTGACGATGTACAAGCTCCTCCTAGGGCCCAACAAGATGTCTCCTCTATTTTGACAAGTTTCACTCACTCTCCAATGGAACCAAGAGGTATGTGATCTCTCCTCTCAAGCTCAACCAAAGAGTCTTAATTTCACCTGCATTTACCCTCAAAATGTTCAGCTTCTAACCTCCTTAGTACTCACCCCAATGCCTGTATTTATAGTGCAATGGAGGGAAGTTACTAGGTCCTCCTTCAAAGGGATAAAGCCCTCCTTCAAAGGGATAGCTCCTTTAGTCAAGGGATTAGCTCCTTCTCTTTTGGGATGCATGAACCACCTCAGAACGAACAATCCACGTCAAAATTCCTTCTAGAAAACTCTAGAATTAATCCAAAGTGAGTTTTTGAAGATAAAAATTTCTCCTTTTGACTTTCACATGGGTCCGCACCTACACCGTTAGGGACAGAGCGGGTAGGTACGCAAATTTTGTACACAGAAGGTGCGGGACCGTAGGTGACCATGAGAGAAAATGCGGAACCAGAGTTACATTGATTTTTAATGTCTTTCTCCCACTTCCAAAGCTTGATTTGAAGAGCTGAGGTCTTAGACTTGCTTAGGAGGATAGTACAAGTGATGATAGGCCCATACTGACTGCAAATAATCATGGTGATGATATTTTAGTGTAACAGGTACCCAATTTCATGCAAAGAAACTTCATCCACAACCATACACGCATGTTGATGCTCATGTGGTGTGTGTTTGATTGAATCAACTTTCTGAAGAGTTCTTCTACATAAGGGTAATGTACTTGGTTTTCTTACATCAGCATGCAATTTTTGAGATCTTTCTACTTTGGATTGCACATCTATTTTTACCCAACTATATTCAATGGGAAAATCAATACAAGCATATGATCATGAGAGGAGGATGTTTGTGGAGGAAATGAATGTTGATTACACCATTTCCAGAATTGAACACAAGCCTTGCCAAGTGGAATGGTTGCTTACACTATCTCGGCATACAGAGGTTTTGGAAACTGCATTTGAAGATCCTCCATAAGTACCAAGGACAAGAGATGCAAGTGAGCAAATTGGATAGTGGTGTGCAGGGAAAATTTTATGGGCTACTATTCACCTATGGGCTAATTTTCTATACTTTTTCCAAAACAAAATTCACTAATTTCCATATTTTTGTAAAAATGTTTTGCCGAAATTTTATAGAATGAAATTATTTTACCCTAAAAATCGCCAAAAAATTGTATATAGAATATATAAAAATATTATAAATTTGAATATTTTTACAAAAATTTCTCCAAACATTTTATAGATTTCATATTATGGAATAGTTGGGTTCGTCAAGGTTTCTAAACTTTAAGATAAATTTCCATCTTTAAAATTTTCCATGGACTGGTGCATCGTGTTCTAATGGAAATTGGATCAGCATCTTCTCATGCAGGATCTTGCCATGCGACATCCATAGGCCATGAATTCAATCACACCTCAAGAAAAGTTTCATCTAACTTAGAGGATTTCTACAACAAGAGTGTATTGATCGCCATAGTTTCTCTAAACTATGCTTATTGGAAATGGTGCATGAATACGCTCATCAACTTTGACAAAGTGGAAGGTGCATGTGATTTACGAAGTCAAAATTTTCGTTGCATGCCCATGAGGAGGAAGGCATCAAACATAAAAAGCTTGGCATCGACATGACGTTCCTCACTATCCATGGTGTCAAAGACGTTAGAGCCACATATATGTCATTGTTGTAGTATGTCTTTTGGCAGTTAGAATATTTTTTTGGTCATGTCTAGAAAATTGGTGTGCAAATCTATTATGATTTTATTTCTAAAATTGAAAGGCTAATTAATGAATAGAAAAACATCTTTAAAGTTAATGGTTCTCAATGTTCTTCGATGCCGAGAGAATACATCATTGACTTGGTTATGTTGAGTCTGTTATATGCTAATGTGTCTTGTCATTGTTCGATGCTTCAAGAACATTAGTTACATGTTTTTTTCATATGTATGAAAGTGTATATTTTCAATATTTTCATTTGTATGATGGACTAGTGGATAAGCTCAATACATAGACAACTTACCTATATAACTAGAAGTATGTATTTCGATGCGTAGTATTAGGATGGAAGCATGTCCATAGAGATAATCAATATCTAGGCTATTCTTCCGTGTAGTCAAGAAGAGTCAATTTTACAAAGTTCATCAATGATGGTCAGTGGCAGTTATATTTTAAATGGAGGTTAAGTGATAGCTTGAAGATGTGGTGGTGAGAAAAGAGTGGTGTTTGTGAGATTCCAGAGTGGATGTGAGTCCCGATGATGACAAGTCAGAAAAATATCAGATTCTTGTTATAATATGTGTTTTCCATGTAAGCATTAAGAGAGGGTGTTGGAAGTAATACTTCCATGTTATGTGTAGTTTTCATTGTGAGTCCCTAGACGTATGTTTAAAATGTATTGATTCCTATATAATCAGTTGGACTCATGATATAGATATGTCGAAGTCATTGTGTTGTGCCCTATATATGTAATTATTGTAATGAATAATATCATAGTGTGATTTGTGTTGTGCAATCCCTTTTTTCTCATCTCTTAATTCCTATCCTACCAATTGAATAAACTCAAAAGTTTGTTTGAAATACGTAGACATTATTTTTACAACTTTTACTTTCCTTAAGTATCTAGAAAGATAACTCCCCATGTTGAGGAATCCAAAAATTTAAAAAATAAAGTCACTTTTAATATAGCTCTTTATGCAAAACTTAATTGTTTAAAAGTTATTTGTAATGTTTCTTTAAAGTAATTAGAAATACGTTTAAAAAAGTAATTGGAAAATATTGTCCAAATTCTAGTACGTGTGATCTGACACAAAATGGTAGTGGTTTAGTCAAAATTAAATAGATAGTTAGCCCACCACATATAAAATATATTACTTCTATCAAAAGAGAGTATTTCTTATATGTGCTTTAAAGAATCGTGTAAACAATAGATAATGTCATTAAAAAGGTTGATGCACATTTCAATCAAAGAATGGGTATAAATTCATAGATTTCTCATAGTAAATGATTAATCGATTGATATACGGATTGATATGAATCCAAAGTAGGGAAGAACTAATCAATATCATCATACATTTAGTTCTGGTCAGTGCTAGATAAATATGGAAATGAAAGGGTTGTTATCTAAAATAATTATTAATATAAAGCATTTAAATGTTTTTAAATCCTAACAACAAGATATATATTTTCTGAATAAACTAATATAATATCTATAAAACTAATCATAACATTAAATATTTCAATATGGAAAATAAATTGAATATTTTAATATTCAAACACATATATTTAATAAATTAACTTAATAAATTAAAAAAGTAAACAAAAATCTATGAAGATAATAATATTTTTTTTAATTATTCTACTAAGTCTAATAGGCATAAATTATGCCAAATTTGTATAAAACGATAAATTAACTGAATATACAAATTTTCTTATTTTACTAATAATTTTTTTACATCATAAAAGGAATAGATAATTATAATATTTAATATAAAACAACTATATATGACATTTAAAAAAGTATTTTTTAATGAATAATATTAATAAATTGAATGTTTTATTATACATATATATATATATATAAATAAAGATAATAATATTTTTTTAATTATTTAAGTTAAAATTATTTGATATAAATTTATATCAATTTCCTATAAAAGATAAGTTAATGGAATGTAAAAATTTTCTTATTTTACCAATAAATCTTTTATATCATAAAAAGGATAGGTAACTAAAAGGGTATCACAAAAACCATTCCTCCTATTCTTTCTATACGTATAACTATACATAGAGAATTTGAAATGTACGAAATGGCCCATAGAAAATATAACTTGTTGAAGTTGATTAAGAGTGTGATAATCGTAGCTTTCATTCAATGGTGTGTGCCTTTGCAAATCTGTGGAATAATCTCAATTATATCAACATCCCAACAAATTAAATATATATGATTGGTATTATGAATCTCTCAAATGATATTCATTGCTCTCAACATTGTAGATGGGCATCAACTGAAATTGTTGTGTTTAACTATTCGATGCATCTAGTTAGCGCCTTCACCTATGTCTTGCTCGAACACACTGTTCCATAAAGCCCTCTTGTGTCAATACCAATAATTGTAAGTAATAACCATGGCATATACTCAAATTAAATAGTCAACTCCTTAACTTTGGAAAACAATGGATATATTGATATATTGACTAGAGGGGAAGAGTATTTATAAATTAAGAGGTCGTTACATCAAAATTTGCTCGTGTTGATAAACATTCCAAATGGGTAACTAGGATCTTCAGGGTGGAAATTACAAATTGCATAGAGATGTAAAGATGTGGTGATTCCTCCAACACCCTCCTCAAGTGCAGCTAGGGGGAATCAAACCTGGGTCTTCTGATAACATAAAAAAATTTTACAGTTACACCAAAAATCACAGGGTTTGGTAAACTTTCCGAACTCGTAACTAGGATTCCCAAAATAGAAATTACAAATTCCATAGAAGTGTGATGATTCCTCCAGCAATAAATATAAATTTACAATTACAGTAGATGATTTATGAATATACCTGGAAGTTGAAGTTGGGAACTTGTCTCTATTTGTATGACAAGCATTAGAGGTTCTTTCATTCCATGTTATCAGCAAGAATAAAGAGAGGGAAAAATGTTTTCAGTCAACTAGAACACCCTCCAAAATTTTGGCCTGCATCCAATCTGAGAGTCTTCCTTGGTTTTTCTTTTTGATAATTTCAAACACTTTGACTAGTGCCATGAGCTTGTGTCTAGTCTTTACACCCTCTTTTCTCAACCATTTATGGGTCATCTTTTAACATGTTGGTTGCAATGTCATGCTTGCGGTCTTGTTCTGGCTATGTTCAAGGTTTGTCTTTGTGTGTACAAGTTGTGCTCACTATGTAGACATCAACCACACTCACACAAGAACTTGCAGACAATGTCATGCAAATGTCATCATGGTCATTCAATGATCTATCTCAACTGTCACACTTGTCACTTGCACCATTTAATTAGTCACATTGAGCACGTTTTCCTATTAGTTTGAGGTGTCTTATCATCGAGTTACGTTGAGTGTGTGTTTGCAAGGTCATGTATACATGAGTTCACTCACTCACACATGTAACCATTTTTTTGAATATCGTTAGATTGGACCACCATCCATCTTCCGGACCTCCACTGAGTTCATTATGTAGTCTCAGCCCTGAGTGACCAAACCCTATTACCCAGAATTGCGCAAACCTTCAGGCTACCTTCCAGGCTCTCTACACTACGTAATCATAGAATCAACGTGGCGAATTGTCAGCCAGAACAGTACAAAGTTTCTCAAGAATCCATCTCAGTCTGCGCTTCCTACAAACCTATCCATTAAGCCTCCCATTGGTCATCCAAAGAATTTTATTATGCAATGACCTAGTGTTGCAGTCATCCCCAAAATTATGCAAAAGGTGTCATCTTGTCTATCTACATTGACTGAAGAAATTGCACAAACATGAGGGAAAAACACCTATTTTCTTTCAGTGCATTGTCTCTGGAGATTGTACAATTTTGTCTATCAGTCCCCTTGTCGGCCTGCTTGCCACACCTCCTCAAAATTTTGTAGTTATCATAGACAAACCACTTGCTTCCCAACAACCCTCTCAACCCGAAAACTATGAAGACATTTCCTACTTAATTGCCTATCAGACTTGTGCAGTTTTTGCCAGTAAGCTCTCGTCGCCTAATCCCTACCTCCTCTGGAAATCAACAGAGTTTTCACTATGAGTGCCTCCTGCTGCCTGCACTGCCTTCCCCAGAAGAATTGCACAATTTTTCCTCCCAGTTGAGCCAGATCCTACAGATGTCACTGTTGTTCCAGATTTCTAAACCCAATCTCTTAGTGACCTCTGCGTAGTTTTTTTTCGACAGTGCCCTAAAGCCTCGCATCCTAACCCAAAATGTGCTATATGTAGTTTGAGCGCCTTGTCCTCTCTCCCAGTCACCCAATCCCGAGAATGAGAGATGATGTATCATGGTAGACTAGGGGATTTTTGGGTTTGATTTCATCTCGTCATGAGTTATTATAGAGACAGGTACATGGATGAGACATGGTGTGACGACAAATGAGATGGACAAGGAGCGCATTCTAAGAGACTTGTATATGAACAGATGAACACATGAAGCATGCCAAGTACTAGTGAACAAGATACATGCACCTACAACATCAAGAGAACAGTAAGACCATCAAAGATTCAACACACCTTGTCATGTGGAGGTGAAGCTATGATACACCAAGAGCACACTCATCACTCAACAACACTGCAGCTCGACATGGCCACCACCATGAGCGTTAACATACCAGCATTGTCATGTCAAATCATGTCATGAGTCATCTCAACCACATCAGAACGCTGGTGCATACTGCTGTAATCAATGTAAGGTAAGACGGAAGTCCAAGAGATGCACATATGAAGTTAAAGAGTAATGTAAGTCAAAAATTCATGAGGGAAGTTGAAGAGTCAAAAGATTCAAGTTCATCCTTGGCTATACATACCCTTCATTTTTACATGCAAAGGAATTTTCACCTTGGCTCCTCCTACATAGCCTTGAGATTCTGTAGTCTTTTCTTTGAGGAGCGATTAGTGGCTCCAACACTCTGCTATCTGGGTTACTGATGTGTGGTGTACGAATGAGTCTTGGAACTTTCACTTAATTCAGAAGTCTCTTAACCGGCTAAAACATTTTCATACATGTATTCTATTCATTTGTAAGACTATTCTTTGGATGCTTGTAATGCATGTTGTTTTAACCTATAATAATATAGTTGAACTATTATTGTTTTTTTAGTGCATATGTTGTTGGAAATGTGTTGTATTAGTTGTTACCATTGTCTCGCCTATGTGGACTATTCTGCAAGACACTAGATAAATTTATTCTTGTAAAATTTTTATAATGATTGTCGCACTCGTGTACACTAGTCCACTTGGTGTTGTACATGCTATCTGTTTACTTTGTGTTTGTGACTATCACATCTGTGTGGACTACTCCAATGGAAGCTACGCATGTCCTTCTATGTTGTGTGTCTCTAACTGAGTTGAGACTATTCCCTTTTGACTTGAGACTCACTCTAACACTTTCCCTTTGCAAGGAATGAACTTAGACACAAGTTACACTAAGCACTCACCACGCACACGAAATTCATTGTTTGAAGGCTAAGAATATCATTCTCATGTGCTGACAAGGAAGATCTAAGGTGTATCCTTAAGATAATGGCAACCAGACCATCATACCGGATGGGACTCCTACACCAAATGGTGTGAGGTCTTGTTGTGGGGAAAAATGCCTATGCAGGAGGATCCTATCCACCTAAGGTGTGATAGTGCCTTAGCAACAAATGAATGTGGCTACTTCGGTTTCTTCCTTTATGAAATATGAAAGAGAGGAGATTGGTAGACTTACCGTTATCTTTCGGTTGTCCCTCTATCTAGATCCTCTCCTCTTTGGGTTTCCACAGCTACTTGCCTCTTTGCTTTTGCTCCCACGAGATCACAAGAGAACAGCTACCTGTGACAAGAGAACAGCTACATGCAACAAGAGAAGGACACAACACAAAGGAAAATATACATACTCATAAATGATTCAGGATTAGAAGTAAATCAAATACACTAATGCAAATCATACAATAAACACCAGCATATAGGAAAGAACCAAGAAGCTTTATTGATTGATAAACAAGGTTCAGGAAGAGATACAACCCATAGGGTTTCAACCCAGCATCTCCTTCCCAGCAGAATGGAATTCCTTCTTCAGCCCCTTTCAAAGCATAAACACCCATTGATCTAACCACAAACCAACAGCAATTCTTTGCACTTACAATCCAGCCTCCTTTGACCTCATGAGAGAGATCTATATATAGGAGTTTTGGAGAAAGGATGAGTCAGCTTGAGGCTGGTATGAAGCTGACTAGTGTCCTCTCCCATTTCAGTTCTTGAGTCCACTTGGAGGTCCTTGCTTCCACTTGGAGATTTGGAACCTCTTACTCATCACCAGTCGAATTCCCTGATCCAAGTGTCATTTTGGAAGCTTCCTGGGCATTGACACCTTGAGAAATGAGTCTGCCACTTGTCCAGTTACGCTCAGCGCAGGTAGCCTTCTTTGTAGTTGACATTCAGCGTAGGTAGACAGTGGAGCAGTTGACATTCAGCACAGATGCTCAGTGGAGCAGTTGACATCATCCAGAATTGCCTTGTTTTTGAGTGTTTTCAGGTGGAGAACTTTTGTAAACTGCTGTGGTTTGCTGGCCTTGTTCCTCTAGGGGTAGGAACAACATGTTTAGGGACTTTGGATCCCTTAATTATTGACATTTCATGCTCAGTGATGCAAGGCACAAAAATGTCTATAACAGTTGCCCCCTAAAGTATGAGGTCGTTTATCGGGTGAAATGCTTTATCCTGGGGAGTCTGAAGTTCATCCATTTGCTGGGAGGAGACCTGTAATAAGATACAATACAATACATTATGATTCATTCTACTTTCATGATCTAGCTGAGGCGGGCATTCCCATGCTCAGCTTTATAAATACACTTGGGTACATAGAACAGATGATCGTCTGATGGTAGACTGATAATTCTGGCGAAACTATCATCCTTTGAGTAGGATGATCATCTGTTGCAATGATGTACATGTCAAATGTCTTTATTTTCCTGAATACATATCGCAGCCCGGATGGATGAAACTAGATCCGAGGTCTTCAAAACTCGTTCGATCTTCACTCTAAGTACAAGTCGATCCATGTGAGAATTGCGCTGAAGTCGAACATGGAAAGACATCGCTTGATTACCGGTCAATAATGTAAACCGTTAACAAGCGCGAGAGGAATCACCAATAATGATAATGACCCTCAAGGTACTGCAGTATAATTCACGTGGTGTGAATAAAGGATTTGGTGTCGAACACCACGCAAAATCTTCTGGTCGAAGGTCATTGATGTATACCTGTCGCCGGAAGTGAGATACTTGCCATTGAGACATGCAAGCTTCAAAGTACTGAAGGGGTTGTTTCTAGATCAACTTCTTGGATAATGAGCTGATGTCGACAAGAAGCGATCCGTCAAAGGAGGGCCTTAATGAATCCCACATCAGTGACACGGAATGGAGCTAATGATTTTAGTGGAGGTGAAAACAATCTGTGACATATGATTCAGGGTGGCGGTCATGAATGGATGAAGGATAATGTATGGCAGTGGATGGGACCTGGTTGACTCTTTCTGAACGACTTCTCTTGAACATATGGCGACACTGATGTGATGGATCGGTAGCATTACCCCAAGTATGGATGGTGTGGCAAAGACCATGGTGATGTGACCAGTGTATGAAACAACCCAACCCGATGTGGTACGGATGAAAAGTGTCATGTTCAAGAGTGACTTGCTACCATCAAAGACTTCTTGATTTTTTCCCAATTTTTCCCCAGTCATTGCTGACCAGTACCTCTTTATTTTTGTCAAGCTTGAGGAGGATAACATATGCTTGTTCTATAACCTACCCTTCGGGCAAGCCCATTGCTATGTTTTAACGAGCCTAGCGATAGTGAAACTCGTTCTCGTCTAAAGACAAGTTTGTCGCTATTTAGTGATTTTAACGAGTTAGCGAGAAGGAAAACTCGGCCCTTTTCATTTTTAGAGAGTCTGAAAAGGTACATAAAGTTAACTCCACAATTCCTTTTTCGTCATCTAATCCCTTAAGTCTGAAAAAGTATAAAACAATATAGAAGGGATGAGTTTTCGATAGTTTTAACGAGCCGAACAAAACAAGCACTCGATCGTTTTGTGCAATAATCCCTCAGGTCCAAAAAGATTAAAATCTAGAGGAGGGATAGCTCTTCCGGTCGTTTAACGAGCTGGAAGGCCAAAACTCGGCAATCTTTTCATATTTTACGAGTCAGTTGAAAAGAGCTTAAAGAAGACTTGTCTTCTGAGGAATGAGTGATGAACAGGGATAGCAGCTGATTCCAGGTATAGGTTGGAATTTTCTAATCACGGCAGTGTCACAAGGATGGCTAGGTGAAATCACTCTTCGCAACTGTTCCTCAAAATGGGTAAACAATCAAATGGAGGTAAACGATCGGCCAAATGAACGGTGGAGGTGACGGTGCACAAAACACGACCAAGGTCTTTTTACGGTTGATCAGGTTACATACTCAATAGTTATTTACCGGTATGGGTTCATTTTTTAACGAGCTTGAATGCGCTAAAACACTGCTCAATCTTATGTTTATTTTTTAACGAGCATGAACTATGTGCTAAAACTGCTCGGATCTTGCTTTTCTATTTTTTAACGAGCATAAATTCCGCGGTAAAACTGCTCGATTATACCAGTCATAAGATAGGATTGTCTCATGTGAGATCGCTATTTTTTATTGGAGCTTCATCTCACTACGCTTTGCTCCGCATCCTTTCGTTATGCAAGCTTGGAAACGACTAATCCTACGAGTTTAAAGGGTTAGACCTACAGGTTTAAAGGGAAGGACCTAAAAATTTAAAAAATAAATAGTCGCCCCTTGCAAGCACTCCAAAAGGTTTGCATGCCCCCAGGTATAAAGTATGATTTCAAGGTTACCCCTCAATTTGCAGATAAAACATTTGTTCTACCGGGAAAGGCCTACCTCTTTCAGGCTACCCAAAGATAGTTTCGTTCGGGATCCAAACAAAACACTTCCTCAGCAATGCCTACCGAAATAGACAAAGGTGAGTGAAAAGCAGATTATTCCACTCACATAACTTTGACAAAAGAATCTTATTCTAGAACAACCCTCTTTCCTAGACGGACGGGGTACGGACTAGTCATATTCTCCCGCGGAAACCTACCTTATACCCAAAGTTCTCTGCCGAAGCAGACCAGGACGCATGCCCCCTGGGTTCCAGTCATATCCTCCCGGATTACTCGCGCTCATTAGGAGGACAGACCGTGGGTTGAGACACTTCTTTCGTGAATAGACCATTTAGGGATGATATATGACTATTTGCGATGTGTGATCCGGTAAACGAAAGTTGGTCCACGAGCTTGACCATTCTTCCTTCATGCGGAAAACACATTACTCTAAAGAGTGAGGAGACTATTGCTCCCATGCAATATATATAGTCTCTTCCAAGGAGTAGGTTATAATCCAAGGGTCCTTGAACGACCATCACGTTCATTTGAATGGTCTTCCCTTTCAATGTTATTGGCACATTGGGGAGGATCCCTAAAGGGCGACTGGTTCCCTTATCAAAGCCTGATAGATTTCTCATTTCAGGCGAAAGCGCCGGCGAACCTAGCACTTTCCAAGCAATAGAGGAAAGGATACTCACAGATGCCCCTTCATCAATAACTGTACCAGCCATTACCATTCTATATATTTGGACAATAATTTTGAATGGTATGCTAGCTCGCAAGCGGGGTCTGCCTAGTTTGTTCCAGTCAAAGGACACAACCAGGTTGCTTGGTGGTGGGACCGAGTAAACGGCCGGATAGCGCTCTGATGAACTTCCTTCCTGCGATAAAGGAATGGTGGCATTGCCCCCTTGATCATCAGAGCCAGTGCTGATGAAGAGAACTTGGACGGTGTCGTCTTTATTCTCCTCTGTGATGGTGTCATTCGAAGATAGCCTCTGAAGGCAAAACCGGGTCAACTGCCGTTTCAACCTTTAGACTTTCGTCAGGTATGGATTCAGACGGTTCATCTTCAATGACAGGTGCTTCGGCTAACCACCTGGGTGGGTCAACCGGATTCTCAACTAGCGAGGGACTTGGCAAGAGTTTTTGATATCCAGGAGGAAGATTCTCTCGTAATATCGGGCGATCTTCCAGAAATCTTTTCGCCTCGTCTAAGAAGGGACAACGGTGGATGGCGTGATCGCATTCACACAGTCTGCAGGGAAATTTAGCTTTCTCGCTCTGTCCTGGAGCTTCACTCCCACTAGTTGACGGTGAACAATCAACATGGCTATCAGAGGTCGATGCTACCGAATTGTGCAAACGGGGGGACCAGTCTCTTAGTATCCGAGGGATACATGGACAATCTCTATGGAAGTGGTCTCCCCTGCATATGACGCATGGCGATTTAGGCCTTACGAGTGCTGTGTGTGGATTTTTGTTAGATGATGCTTGTTTGCCCCCAGTCGCCTTAGGCTCCTTCTGCTTCTTTTCTTTCTTCTTCTTCTCCTTTTTCTCCTTAGGAACTCGGTTCTTTGACCGACCAGTTCCGTCAAGCGAAGAGGAAGGAGGCGAGGAAGATGAAGTCGAAGGCTGGTGGGCAACTCTTGTCTGATCTAACTGTTGACTCGACTGTTCAGGAATGGTGGCATTCTGAACGACACTGGTTGAAAAGAGCCATACAGGTAGGCCAATTGTCAATCCTGGAAGCGACAATGTGGCCATGTGGGGCACACCAACATCTCCCCAAGAGGAGAAGGGAGTAGAATTTCCACCAAGGGGAACTCCCTGGTTGGTGTGCTCCATCTTTTCAACCCAAAGATCAATGCGGGAATAAGGGTGATTGTTCCGTTTAAAATAAATTGTTAACGACGCTTTAGACACAACTTGCTTTTTCAGTTTTAAAGAGTCGAGAAAAAGCTAAAGATGACTCTAGTCTCCTTCGATGTTTTAACGAGCCCAAAGTGACAAATGCTCGGTTGGACTTTTTCTGTTATAGAGTCTGAAAAAAGCCAAAAGAAACTGCTCTGGAGATCTAGGCAGAGGGTGTGCCAAACCTTTCGCAAAACCATAGAGTACATTTTACGGTACGGGTGGTCAATCTTCGTGAATGTTGTGATCACTGCATTGCGATCAGTAGGGCGGCCGAAACGGCTTCCTAAGGATAAAGGATATATGCCTATAGGGGTCTCCCAATACATACGCGACGGTACGTGGGAGCACAAGTCCGTATTAGTGCTATCGTCCCTCAGGAGGAATAACCCACCTTCTTAGAGATCGACAGCCACTACGTTTAACGACGCCGAAACACGTCTCTACCTAGACCTCTACGATGAGTGTTATGTTGCAAAGCGTTGTTAGGTTCATTCAATATATTTTAAGTTGATCTTTTTAAAGTTTGTCTTTGAGGATCACCACGAGATGTATTGGTACAAATTCCTAAATGCAGTCTAAGATGATAAGCAAGCTTTATAATCTTTCAACTTTGAAAATCCTAGCTACTAAGGGAAAAGAGAGCGACTATCTTTTCTCAAAGAGCAATCAGCACACTCTAATGCACTCTTCCTAAATCCAACATGCAAACTTATCAAAATGCAAATGCACAATGCAGGTGTTTGTTTTCACTTTCTTAGTATAAATGCCTACAAAGAAAGCTTTTTGCACAACCTCGAATTTGCTTTTAAATGACTGAAAATAAGCAAGTTTACTTTTTCCCAAATCAGCAAGGGTAGAAGAGATTACAATCACTTTGCGATTTTTTGAAAGAAATACTTGTTTCGACACTTAAAAGTGACAAATTCAAACTAATAAGCAAAAGAAAATGATAATCAAACTCCAAACAACCAATGAACTCTCTCTTAAGATCACAATCAATCACTCAATCAGATCTGAATCAAGGCTACAGGATGACTATTTCGCTCATGCAAAGGAAAACTATAAATGACGCCACAAACACATAAAAACACTGACAGTCTTTTTGTACAAAAATGAGGCGGAATACAAGCAAAGAAAAGGGGTATCAGAGGTGGTACCTATGCTGGTTAAAGGCAGCAAAAACAGAGATCAAAACAGGGCAAAAGACAGCAAGGAACCCCAGCTGCACAAGGCCACACTGGTTCAACGCAGGTGTAACATTGTCAGTTTGACATTCAGCGCAGGTAGCCTTCACGGGACCTGCGTTGAAATGCAGACTGCGTTCACAGTGTCTACGCTGAAAGGATAAACTCTCGTTTCTCTTGGTTTCCGGGTCGTAAAATGCTCAAAAATCAACTGTTTCAGGCCAAATCAGAAACACAAGCAAGGTATAAACAGAGGGATGCTTTGAAAGGGTACTAAAGACTATCACAAAGGATCATCAAGTCATTTGTGAGTCCATTGTTAAGATCATAGACAAAAACCCAGTCAAGGATCAAAGCAGCAACATTCTACTTTACAAAGCAGTTCGATTGTTGCCGTTGAGTCTATGAAGTAAACAATGATGCAAACTCAAACAAAATGACTAAAAAAAATTTCTTCCCCAGCGGAGTCGCCAATTTGTTGTGGGGAAAAAAGCCTATGCAGGACGATCCTATCCACCTAAGGCGTGATGGTGCCATAGCAACAAATGAATGCAACTACTTCGGTTTCTTCCTTTATGAAATATGAAAGAGAGGAGATTGGTAGACTTACCATTATCTTTCGATTGTCCCTCGATATAGATCCTCTCCTCTTTGGGTGTCCACAGCTACTTGCCTCTTTGCTTTTGCTCCCACGAGATCACAAGAGAATAGCTACCTGTGACAAGAGAACAACTACATGCAACAAGAGAAGGACACAACACAAAGGAAAATATACATACTCATAAATGATTCAGGATTAGAAGTAAATCAAATACACTAATGCAAATCATACAATAAACACCAACATATAGGAAAGAACCAAGAAGCTTTATTGATTGATAAACAAGGTTCAGGAAGAGATACAACCCATAAGGTTCCAACCCAACATCTCCTTCCCAGCAGAATGGAATTCCTTCTTCAGCCCCTTTCAAAGCATAAACACCCAATGATCTAACCACAAACCAACAACAATTCTTTGCAATTACAATCCACCCTCCTTCGACCTCATGAGAGAGATCTATATATAGGATTTTTGGAGAAAGGATGAGTCAGCTTGAGGCTGGTATGAAGCTGACTAGTGTCCTCTCCCACTTCAGTTCTTGAGTCCACTTGGAGGTCCTTGCTTCCACTTGGAGATTTGGAACCTCTTACTCATCACCAGTCGAATTCCCTAATCCAAGTGTCATTTTGGAAGCTTCCTGGGAATTGACACCTTGAGAAATGAGTCTGCCACTTGTCCAGTTACGCTCAGCGCAGGTAGCCTTCTTTGCAGTTGACATTCAGCGCAGGTAGACAGTGGAGCAGTTGAAATTCAGCGCAGATGCTCAGTGGAGCAGTTGACATGATCCAGAATTGCCTTGTTTTTGAGTGTTTTCAGGTGGAGAACTTTTGTAAACTGCTGTGGTTTGCTGGCCTTGTTCCTCTAGGGGTATGAAAAGCATGTTTAGGGACTTTGGATCCCTTAATTATTTACATTTCATGCTCAGTGATGCAAGGCACAAAAATGTCTATAACAGGTCTAGTTGGGACTTCATACTGGGGAGATCCCTTTAATGTTGGCAGATCCACCACTGTCAATATTCCTGGCACTAGAAGGAGGGAATCTAGTTGTTTATGGTTGAATGTCCTCTCACCACCACTTATTAATCATCTAGTCAAGATAGCAACTTGAACTCCCTCTCACCTACATGCAAATCTAAAGTTGGTTACTTGTCACCTCATAGACGTTAACATGAAATTTCATATCAATACCCCCACTCTATCTGTCCCATCACCTGTTATTTTTCCAAGGAAGTCAGATTGATCCCAAGAATATAAGATCTTCCATACGCATAAAAGAAGCCAATGACCCCTCCCATAGGAGTTGTTGTCCCATTAATGGAAGAAGCAATTATTTCCACTCTTGCTGGTTTGGAAATAGTTGTCGAAAATAGAGAGGAACCTCCAAACTTCTAACAAAGAGAACACGACACCCTCGTGATCCTAGGATAAATATCTGATACAGGAGTCATAAGGGAAGGTTGCAGAGGAGGTGGAGGTAGAGAAGAACTAACTGACTAAGAGGAGGAGCCGTCATATTCTGAAGAAAAGGAGGAGGACAAAGAAGAAAAAGACATGGCTGAACAAAACTTGGATTGGATGACTAAGGGACCATTAGCTCTCCCAGCTGCTTTGCACAAGATGCCAAAGAATTTGGAGAGGATGTTGACAAATTATGACCCCGACATAACAGTGAAGGTAGAAGAGCACTTGGACAAAATCTACCTATAATTTCAGGCACTCGAGGTATGGTACGACGACGTTACATGGATATTTCTGTGTACCTTAGATGGCTGAGTAGCGATATGGTATCAAAACCTTCCTATCAATTCCATCCAGAACTAGGGTATATTCGAAAGAATGTCTTTTGAAAAATTCGCTGACGACAAGGCCTGTGCGATGTTACTCAAATAGTCAGGCAGTGTCAAGATGGAGTCAAAATGGAAAGTGAAGGACTTTAATCAGAGGTTTTTACGCATCTTGAACAAGTTTGGAGTAGACACAAAACCTCATCACTCCATCAATGTCGACTATTACACGTCTGCATTGCAACCAAATATTGTACAGTTCGTCAAGTGAGCTGCAAAACTAACATTACTTGAAAATTGCAAAGAGGCTATCACTGTGGAAAAGGACCTGTGCATAGTTGGAGTCATTAAGGATGGTGAACCAACAAAGGACTCCAAAAATGCAAGCAGGAATCCCGAGGCTGCTGTGAGTAAGGCGAAAGATAAGGAAGCAAGCGACATTGAAACCCTTACTCGTCTTTTCAAGACCTTGAGAACAGAGGTGTTTGAACTAAAGCAATGAATGGTTGAGACTTTTGCTCGTAGATCACCTCCCAAATAATAGAAGAGGATCATGTCATTAAGCAGCAGAAACTACCCGGCTAAAACTACACAGAGCTCCAACTCAGTGTTCGAGATGGAAATGTGTGTGAAGCCCACATTTTTCTCATTCCATGAATATCGTCACTTGGAAGGGACCTGTCCAAAATGGAACCGAGTTGTAGACTCGATGTTCAATGATATGAGAAAAATGGTAAAGAATGCACAGTGTCAACCGCACGATGAAGTTGATGAAGAATATGTTGCATATGATGAGGCACCAAGTACTGAGCAGGTGATCAACATGTATCAATGCTTGGGCACAACATAGAAAATGAACATCGAGAAGGAATCCCCAAAGAAAAATGGTCGATACAATATTAGAAGTCAAGGGAATTCCCTTATTATTGAGGAGGTGCAAGAAAAGCTTGAACTAATGAGGAAGGTTGATCCACCAACAACCCCAAAGCAGAAATCACAAAGCAAGCTCGGGAAGACAGCTGCAAACAAAAGTGCGTCCATGAGCAGTAAACTTCAGAACACTCTGCTGAACAGTATAACCACAATTCTAACCCCAGACACCTCGGTGATTTTACCCAGTTTTGACTACAATATTGTTGAAGAAATGAATAAAACAGGTGAAAACATCTCTTTGTTTGAGTTATCTAAGATCAAGGGTCAGCAAGATATTCTACTGTGTGCATTCAGGAAAACATGTAGAGACAACGCAACCTATACTAGTAAGGGAGCAACCTATACTACTAAGGGAGCAAGCACATCTCCCGATTCACTCACAACTATGCTCAACACACTCCAAATGGAAGAAAAAAAAATTGTTTTCCCTCCATTCTTCCTGTCATTTGAAATTTTTAACTGCAATGCTCACAATTGTTTGGTTGAATTTGGCGCATCAGCTAACATCATGCCACTCTCCATTGCCAAGACGATCAATGCGCAATGGGCCAAGACATCTACATAGATCATCCAACCAGATCGAGCATGCGTATCAACCATCGCTGAACCACGAGACGTGATCATCTGGTTATCTCATGATGACTGTCTTAACCAATGCAACAACATTGTACTTGTGGACATACCAAAAGCATATGGCTTACAACTTAGCAGATACTAGTCAAGCAAGTTGAATGGATACTTCATCATAGAATTCCCACACTTATGGATTTTGTACCAGGGAAAAAGAAATCAGATTCTGGTATTATTTAAGAGATACATGAGACATAATGTCACTACCATCAATGGTTAGAACAATCCGTTCACATTCACGAAACTAATGTTTGGAAACTACCTATTGGAAACACAACTTGAGTGTTTGATCCAGATTTAAACAGGAACGCAACAAATTACAGAGATAACCATATACACAAAGATGCAGTGGAAATAATACTTCATTTCATTAATGGAAAATACTGAAATATGCTTACAACCAGAAATGGAAATAAACCATCTAGGGCGATGGTAGCTTATCTCTGAGAAGAGATGTGGTGGCTACATGCCTCTAAATTGTCTTACAATGAGGCTCGAAGGCCTATTTATTGTTGAGAAACAATGGAAAACCCTTAATATTCCAAAACCTAACCCTAGGAGATGAAATGCCAAACTGTGGGCCCCGTTTGGGTAAATTGGTACATCAACTTCCCGGGGTCGTAACTTTGGCATACGATCTTCATTTGATGCGTACAATAGCTCGTTAGAAAGATCTATCCGAGCACTACCAATTTGGGAAGGGCAACATCGGTCCATGGACCCATGTTGCCCCCAAATTTCCCAAAGAATGTTGTTTAGGGCCTCAAAACGGCTCCAGAAGTTCAGGACCCGAAAACTGCTAAAAATAGTAAGTTGTGCTACAATTAAGGAAATAGAAAATGCTGAGAGAAAAAATGGTGGGTGTCCAGGTGGACTTGGCAGGTGGCCACCAATATCCACCTGGATCATTCCTCCCCCCTTAGGAATCAATGGTCCCCATTGCGTTTAGTTCCTCCATGAGATGAGGAAACTTTTGCTGAACTTGTTCCCTGGTGAGCCACTTGCCTTGTTGAAGGAGTTGGCCTGCTTTGACAACTCGATACAGTTGGATATTCTGTTGGTGAGTGTTCTTGATCTGTGTGTCCATGATCCGATCAGTTGTAGCTTGTTCCATGCAATCTTGATTTAATTCTGTGGGTTTGAGCTGTTTTGCAATGTCGGATGTGTCTAGCAATGGTGGAAAGTATGGCCGAAGGCGGTCCACATTGAATACTGGGTGCAGGCCAAGGAATGGGGGAATGCTGAGCTCAAATGCATTGTCTCCCATAGCCTTATTAATGGTGTAAGGACCATATCAGAGTGGTCTCAATTTCCGATAGGCTCTAGTAAGGCGTTCCTTTTGCAAATGCAACCAGACTTTGTCGCCCACCTGAAACTTGTGTGGCACCCGATGTTGATCATGTCGCTGCTTGTACTTGGCATTTGATTTCTCAAGAATGTCGTGGACAAGTTGTTGAATATGTTGGATGCACTCAATGAATATGGTGGCCTTATCTGTTTCGGATTGGACATGAGCTGAATTTATGTGAGTAGCTATAGGTGGCATGGCCACATCAATGGGGCATAGTGGCTGGAATCCCAAACCCACCTGAAAAGGGCTATGGCCAGTGGAGCTGTGAAGAGCTCGGTTGTAGCTGTGATGAACATAGGGGAGGCTCTCATCCCATGTGTGTGGATGCTTTGAGTTATACATGCGCAGAATGTGCACAATCATCCTATTGACAACCTCTGTCTGGCCATCAGTTTGAGGATGGAAGGCTGTGGACTTCGTGAGTTTGGTGTCCAGCATTGACCAGAGACTGGACCAAAATGTGCTGAGAAACTGACTATCTCGATCTGAGATGATACACTGTGGGATCCCAAAGTGCACCCACACTCGTTCAAAGAAGAGTTTAGCAGTGGCTTCTGCTGTGATATTCTTCTTGCAGGCCGCCATAATGGCCATCTTCGAAAACCTGTCGACGACCGCAAAAGCACATTCATTTCCATGCTTAGTGGAAGGAAGGCCTGACATGTAATCCATGGAGATGGATTCCCAAGGTCGACTAGGGGTAGGAAATGGGGTATAGAGGTCGTGTTTCTTAATGGTCGGTTTAGCAATGGCACAGGCAGTACACGATCTGATGTACTTCCCAACATCCTGTCGAAGATTCGGCCAATAGAAATAATTTTGCAGTACTGCCACTATTTTCTCGACCCCAAAATGCCCAACAACCCGACTGTAGTGTGCTTCCCAAATCATCTTGGCATGCTCGCTTGAAGGAACACAAAGGTGACCCAGGTGGCATAACAAGGCAACCTGGAGGTGAAAATCTGGAACATGCCGACCCTCCAAGAGTGTCTGGTATGTGTGGCCGAATTCTGGGTCGCTTTTGTAGAGAAGTGGCCAATCAGAAGTCTCGTGCCCGCAAGAGTTGAGCACGGTGGTTAACGCCATGATCGGTGGTCGACTGAGGCAATCTGCAACATTACTGGTGCTGCCCTTCTTATACTTGATATTCAAGTGGAACTATTGCAGGTATGTTGACCACTTCTGATGGCGATCATTCTGCAATTTCCCTTGGGTTTGTATGAATTACAGGGGTCGGTGTTCTATGTGGATGACCGTTTCCTTCCCCAAAATGTAATGCTTCCATTTTCGGCAGGCCTGTACAATGGAATACATCTCTTTATCATAATTGGGGTACTTCCGGACTATTTCTGAAAGTGTTTCACTGTGATATGCCACTGGATGTCCATGTTGAGTAGGGACTGCCCCAATAGCATAGTCAAAGGCATCTGTCTCAACCTCAAATGGTTGTTGTAAATCTGGTAACGCGAGAACTGGTGCCGTGCAGAGGTGATCCTTCAACTCCATGAATGCCTTTTGTTGAGATTCAGACCAAAAGAATTTTGCTTTTGCCCCTCCCTTGGTGACTTGACTCAAGGGCCAAGTAATATGAGAAAACCCCAACACGAACCTGCGGTAGAAGTTGGCAAGACCTAGAAAGCTGCGGAGCTCTGTTTGAGTGGTTGGAGATGGCCAATCCCGAATGACTTGGATCTTGGCTGGATCGACATGCACCCCCTGTTCATCAATGATGTATCCCAGATACTAAACCTGGGTCATGCCAAAAGTGCATTTCTCCAAATTCGCACATAGCTTGTGTTGCCGCAGTGTTTGGAGAACCTGGCGGATGTGGTGGAGGTGCTCTTCCCAACTCTGGTTGAAGATCAAAATGTCATCCAAGTATACTACTACAAAGGAGTTGGTGAATGGCCGCAAGATGTCATCCATTAGCCTCATGAAGGTTGCAGGAGCATTCGTCAATCCGAAAGGCATAACCAACCATTCGAAAAGGCCCTCCTTGGATTTGAAGGTAGTCTTCCACACATCAGAGGGTTCAATTGGTACCTAGTGATATCATGACTTCAGATCGATCTTGCTGAAATATTTCGCCCCCTTTAGTTGGTCCAGGAGGTCATCAATCCGCGGGATCGGGTACCTATTACGAACAGTGATCTTGTTCAGTGCCCGACAGTCAATACAAAGTCTCCACGTCCCATCCTTCTTCTGTACCAACACGATCGGGCTCCCACAAGGCGATGAACTTGGACGGATGTGACCTTTCTGCAGGAGCTCCTGAATCTGCCTCTTGATTTCATTGTTCTCCAGAACGGAGCGTCGATAAATTGGTCCATTGGGTAGCGGCGCACCTGGGGTCAGATCGATGGAGTGCTTGACCTGACAGTGCAGAGGAAACCCTACAGGGGCGGTGAAGATGTCCTCGTACTCCTCCACCACCTTGTCCATCTATAGTTGTCGTGCAGAGGGACCCTGTCTGGAGGCCGCGGCCACTGTCTTCTTCTTTCCTTGAGGGCGTATCATTAGGAAAACAAATTTCCTGGTTTTGGAAATGATCTTACTGCATTGTTTTGCAGTAATCAAAGAGATGGTGGTAGGTGGTGCTACCTATGGTATCATGTACAACTTATTTCCCAATGTAATAATGACAACACGGGGTCTTGATTCATACACAACATGTCGCTTCCACAAGTATGGTTGTCCTAATAATACATCACAAACTTCAAGGGGAGCAATGTCACAGAGTACCTCATCCGTGAAGGGCTTGATGTTGTATGGAAGGCAACACTACTGGCTCACGCGAAGGTCTCATCCTTGGTGAAGCCACCCAATGGTGTATGGTTGTGGATGTGCTGTGGTCGGTAAGCCCAACCGCTTCACGACCTCTGCCGAAATGAGGTTCTTTTGACTCCCGCTATCAACAATGAACTGTATCGGGGAGCGCTTTACCCACATCTGGGAGTGGAAGAGACGCTCCTCCTCGTTTGGATCTTCGGGTTCATTTTTCTGGATCTTGGCAGTAGCAACAGTGGCATTGGGATCCGCATCAATGATCTGCTTCCCTTTTCAATTTCCCTTATCGGGTTCTGACTCAGAGTCAGAACATGCATCTGATTCTAAAACCTTTAGCTCAGCCACCAGTGATTGCTTGGCCCGACACTCACTTGTGTTGTGAGTGGAGCTCTTATGGAACTCACACCATTTTCCAGTGTCCTTTTTCGGCTTCGCGGCGCTGTTCTTTGCTTGTAGTTTCGGCGGGTTGTCTTGGGCTGTTCCGCCTTGGCTTTTTCCTTTGCTCTGTGGTCTAGGGGCACCATTCCCCTGCTTTGGATTCGCAGATCCAAAGTCTCGCTTCTTTTGTTTAAACTTATGCTCGACCTTTACGGCATATCGGTATGCTGTGCCGAGCGAGGAGATGTTTAGGAATTGTATTTCTTCCTAGATGTACTTGTGCAGGCAGCCACGGTATTTGAGTATCAAATGTTTCTCTGAATCCTTGATACCCAACTTTATGTGAAGGGTATGGAAAAGATTGGTGAACTCCGGCACGTCTTGGTCCCTTCCCTGCCGCAGCGTGGTCCACTTTATGTATTCATCCTCATAGCATCCGACAGGGTAGTACTGCTCCTTGATGGCATCCCGGAATGAATTCCAAGTGGGTGTAGCTGAAAATAGTGAGCCAATACTTTCATCCTTCTGCTCGCAGTAGGTTTCCCACCAGTCCTTGACGTGGGGGGCTGCTTTAAGAAGAGCGAAAGCAATCTTTTCCCGACTCGAAAATTCATGAACATAAAAATAACCCTCTAGCAGATTTAACCATTTATCTATGGCATCTGCGTCTATCTGACCCTCGAATATGGGGATTTCAAAATTAACTTGTACCTTAAAGGGCGTGGCGTTTCCAGAGTAGCTGTTGGAAGCCAATGCATCGCTCCTGGGTAGTCGCTGAAGGATTTGGGCAAAGCTGTCCATCATCGCATTCGGTTGTCGCTCGAGGGCTTCTTCGAGCAAGATTTTGATGGGATCTCCTGCCCCCTCGTCTTTCTTCTCATCCGCCATGGGAGGCCGTCAGGATTTGCGAGGCTGGTCTTGCAAAGGTTCAACCAGTTCAAGCCCTAACTCCTTATATCCCGACCTTGTTGGGGACATGCAAAGAAAAACAGAGGAAAAGCAGACCGCTCTGATACCACCGATCCGGATTTAAACAGGAACGCAAAAAATTACAGAGATAACCATATACACAAAGATGCAGCGGAAATAATACTTCATTTCATTAATGGAAAATACTAAAATATGCTTACAACCAGAAATGGAAATAAACCAGCTAGGGTGATGGTAGCTTATCTCTGAGAAGAGATGTGGTGGCTACATGCCCCTAAACTGTCTTACAATGAGGCTCGAAGACCTATTTATTGTTGAGAAATAATGGAAACCCCTTAACATTCCAAAACCTAACCCTAGGAGATGAAATGCCAAACTGTGGGCCCCGTTTTGGTAAATTGGTACATCAACTTCCCGGGGTCGTAACTTTGGCATACGATCTCTGTTTGATGCGTACAATAGCTCGTTAGAAATATCTATCCGAGCACTACCACTTTGGGAAGGGCAACATCGGTCCATGGACCCATGTTGCCCCTAGATTTCCCAAAAAATGTCGTTTAGGGCCTTAAAACGGCTCCAGAAGTTCAGGACCCGAAAAACTGCTAAAAATAGTAAGTTGTGCTACAATTAAGGAAACTGAAAATGCTAAGAGAAAGAATGGTGGGGGTCTAGGTGGACTTGGCAGGTGGCCACCAATATGCACCTCGATCAGTGTTATCTCACACAGCCAACTCCAGCTCCACCTGACACGTAGTTGGGTCTCCTTCTTTGCCCAACTAATGGTAATGAAACATGTATAATACATTGTAACATTAGTAGCAGCAGTAGTAGTCACAACAATAGTAGTAATAACACGTCAAGTAGTCCGTGTACAAAACGTTGTGGACGATGTACTTTCATGGATCAAAGACACAAGATGGCTCTCGATCCGGGTGTGCCTTAGTAGACCCAAAGCATAGGAAACACTTGACCTCAAACCACTTAGAGTTCTAGGGCATGAACAATACTACTAAATATGAAGCACTCGTATTCAGCTTGCACAAAGCCATTAGCCTCAATGTTGATGAGCTCAAAGTGGTAGGTGATCCAGAAATCATGGTATGACAGGTATGTAACACCATACACTGTTTGTCACCTCATCTCAACAGTTATCAGGAAGAGGTATGGCGACTGATCTCTAACTTCCATGATTTCAATATCATTCTTGTCTCAAGAATGGGTAATGCAACTGTCGATGCCTTAGCTAACCCAATTGCTAGGATGACACTGCTTAGGGATAGGTTTACTGTTGAAATTTTGTATAAGCCTTCTATCCTTAATAACATAACTAATTTACGCTTTTTTTATGATGATCAAAAGATATTTCACTTCATGGACAATGTTAATGTCTTCAAGGATGCAATGATTGATGAAGGTGAGCACAAATAGTATCTGTAATGCCACAACTGATGAAAATAAAGGAAACCTCATCCCCAAGTGTATGGTATCTCATGAAAATATCTATGACTTGCAGAACTGCTTTCAAGGGCCAGGGAACATCAAAACCCATGGTTCCACCACGATGCACAAACATATCAACCTAGGAATAGAACAAGAACTAAGTTTCGTCAATCACAGTAGGTGTTGCAGACCGTCGCAGTGGAAAGGCTTTTTCCGATTGTTCAAACAATACCAGGATGTGTTCACGTGGACATGCAGTTATCTGAAATCATATGACACGTGAATAATCGAACATGTGATTCCAATCAAAGATGGGGTCAAGCCATTACAACAAAAGCTGAGGAAAGTACATTCATCAATTTAACCCCTCATACAAAAACAAATGACTAAGTTGTTGGATGCATACATCATTTATAGAGTTTTTCATTCTACGTGGGTTTCTAACTTAGTTCCTGTACATAATAAGTATAGGGGGATCTACTTATCTGTTCATTTCCAAAGCCTGAACCACGCCTTGTACAAAGACAATTACCCTGTGTCATCGATGGAACATATTTATAGATAGTATCTTGAGTGGAAATGTTTTCTTTGCTCGATGTTTTTTTGGGCTACAACCACGTTCTAGTAGTGAAACCTGTTACACTGAATACTACCTTTCGTACCAAGTGGGGTACATTCGCCTAGAGAAGAATACCATTTGGGCTTGTGAATGCAGGTGCAACCTTTTAGAGAACCGTGGACATCACGTATTGATGTACCTAGATGAGGTGACTAACTTTTCCAGAAAATGGTTTGAACACATACACCATCTCAAGAGGATATTTGAGAAATGCTAACAAAAGCGTATTTGCAGTGTTTGAGGGGAATCTCCTTTGGCACATCATTGTCAGAAGTGGGATCAAGGTTGATCCAAGCTGAGTTCATATGATCACAAAAGTTCCTCACTCAGCAAGCAAGAAAGCCATTCAATCCTTCTTCGGAATGATAAACTTCCTTCAGAAAGATAAACTTCCTCCAGAAGTTCATCTTGTCTTATGTGTAGATAGTGAAACCTATGCAAGATATTATTAAGACAGACACAACCTACTACTTGGGTGAGAAGGAAAAGAATTCATTCACCCATATCAAGTAGACTATAGTAGATGCACTTGGAGTTTACTACCCAGAATTTAAGAAATATTTCTTGTTATATACCTTCAGCTACGACAATTTCCTTCCTACAATACACACTCAGAAGGATGAGCTGAACGACAAAAATCCCTTTGTCTTCATGAGCGAAAGCATGTAGGGACCCGTAATCAACTGCCCCACCATTGATAAACAAGCATTCGCAGTTTACAAGGTATTGAAACACTTTTGACCCTACTTGTTGAAGAACCATTGCATAGTCCTTGTGCCACACCCAATAGTCGGATCACTACTTGTACATCAAGAGCTGGGTGAAAGACATGCAAACTAGATGAAAAGCTTGCAAGAATATGATACTGACATAAAGCCAGTTCACACTGTCAAGGGTCATGGTCTCTGTAGACTCACAACTGAAGTAGTGCATGCATAGGAGGAGGAAGAAGAGCTCACTGGTTGGGAGTAAGAAATCAAGATGTCCGATGTAGAGCGAGCACAACCCACTTCATACAAAAACTCTTGGTATGAAGATGTGCCGAATACCCTGAGCATGACACCATACCATTTCATTTCTCCATGAGATAGAAGAGGGAAATTTGCCTCAAATTACCTTATCTGTTGGTGCATGAAGTTCTTTACAGAAAGCACATCAATGGATTTTTTCTCAAGTTCTTGGAGGCACCTGTTTCAGAGAAGGTCTTGCATGATATCCATGACGGACCAGTGGGGGTGACTTCACGAGAAACACCACTATGCACAATTTCATGCAAGCTGGTTTTTATTGGCCCACATTATCCAAGGATGTACATGCTTATGCCTACAAATGCCCAGTCGGTCAGCGATGTCCCAATAGAACATGAAGGTTAGAAACCCTGTTGCATCCTATTGCAATGATTGAACCATTTCAATAGTGGGACCTTGACATCATTGGGGAAATATTCCCACATTCTTCTAAACAACACTGCTATATCATGATATCTACAGATTACTTCACACATTGGACATAAGCAGTTCCTCTTAAGCAAGTGAGTGACTAGGAAGTCATAACCTTCCTTCAATAGAACATCATCTCATAATTTTATGTTCTGGTATCACTTGTTGTTTACAATGAAACTTAGTTTTCATCTTTAAATATTTATGATTTTGCATTGCAGTATGGTATCATGCTTAAGAACTCAGTTAACTACTGCCCACAGGGAAATGGCCCCATTGAATCAACAAATACAAACCTTATTCACATTATCAAGAAGACCATTTACTCTAAACAACATAATTGGCACTATGCTTTGACAAATTCTTTATGCGCTAACCGTGTAACACCCAAGCCATCTCTGAGAACTTTTCCATACTTCCTGGTTAACTGGATAGAATCCATCCTTTCACCAAACATCTACTTGCCCACTCTCTAATTTTCCCAAGAATCTCAAGGCAAGCTTTGTTTGATACTTCCACATATGATGGATACACTTGACAAGTTGCAGGAAGAAAGGATGAATGAAAATAAAAATTCACACTCCACTAGAATAGTATCAAGAGATGGTTCAACAAGAAGTTTGTAGGGAACACTAACTCCGATGTGGGTGACTTACTCTTGAAATGTGAAAAACCCCATGAATATAAAGGAAAACATGCGAAGCTCTAGTCCCTATGAATTGGTCCATATATTATTCAAGAAAACCTTGGCCTAGACATGTACCATCTGCAATCACTTAACAAGTGGACTGACAACCTTCCTGTCAACGACGAAGACTTAAAGCATTATTTTTAGTAAGTCAGGGTTGTGACCCACACTATGTACATATTTTGTTTACTGCTTGTTGTCTTTTCGCTTTGCTTTTCTATTTTTTCTTTGCTTGGTTCTGCTCATTTAATATCATGCTATTTCTAGTTTTGTCAATAAGGGCTGCCCTCTACTAAGTTCTTGCTTTTGTATGAGTATGTGGTTGATATATAAAGAGTCTTGTGACACTGGACTACTTACCTAGTACTGTGCCCATATTCTATGTGCTTAGTTATAACGTTCGACCAATGAAGTCTTGATGAAAGATATGAGTAATTTGTAAGGGAATTCCTAGTTCAACCATGAAGCTATGTCCACACTGTGAAACCTCATGCCTGCACTCAACCTTCTTCTCTATCTGTGCAAGCTCATCTAACTAGAAGAAATGGAGAAGGGAAAATTCTAAACGAGAAAATGTAAATCAGAGGTCTTACATGCTTCTATGAACGAATAACCTCTTCTACTATAAATTAGTTGGGATCGCTCTTCCACCCCAAAAATAAATAAGTGCCTATACATAAGGCTTGTACCCCAAAAAAATATATAAGTGCCTATACCCCAAAAAAATACATGCAAGGCTTCTCATCAAATAGACTTGACCAACTCAACTCTAAAGCACACTTATGGACCTTGAATGGATCTACCAAAAAAAGTCTCCACGGATTTGTCCTAGTATCAAACTAGAAGTGGCCAAACTGAATTCTCAACAAACACAATAAGATTGATAAATTTGGGATGCCCCCAAATGGGTAGCTCTTATCTCTTGTATAGGCTTGAGGGACTCTCTATAAACCTAATTTTATTGTTTTTCCTTGAAAAAATGGGTTAATTGTTGGAGAATCTAATTCCAACCACCTATTACATGTCAAGATTGTCCCTCTAAGTGTCCTAGTCCAATTTAAGTAGAGTTTCACTCCAGTCATTTATTACTAATGTTTCGAATGTAATCTTAAGTATTTAACTCATTTGTAATATGGGGAAGGGTAGTCCTCTGCTACATCTTTTTTCTCTCTTCAATTTTTGCGACGGTATCATATCTTAGCCTGCGTGAGACTCCTTGAGAGGAGTAGAAGAGAATTTAAGCTAGTTTGCATAAGACTCCCTAAGAGAGCAGCGATGTGAGTGAAGTGACAAAAGAAAAGAGAATAGGAGAACCTGCATAAGACTATTTGAAAACGAGGCAAAAGTTTGATGAAGCCTACTTTGAAGAAGAAGAGAGAAAGAAAGTCTCTTTAAGAGAGAAGAATATTGGTTGTGCTTTTTATCTCTTGGTTGAAGCTACAACATGTCATGCTAGTTGTGATCAAAGCGTTATAATGCAAAAGGGCTCAACAAATAGTCACACTATTTCTCACAAGATCATGTGATTTTCTTGTGCGCTGCGTGCATTAGAGAACTAACACTTCTGTTTAGTGTCAAGAAAGAAGTTACTACGTGATCTCACCAACCTTCTTTCTGTGATAGAAAAATCAACTTCCTATATCTTTATTATGTTAGATCATTAATGTTGCCCTTCACTGTCAAGAAAGGAGTTAGCACGTGGTCTCACCACCCTTCATGTCTCTTTAGCAAAATCAAAGAGCACAACGAAGTAAAGGTCGAGCCTTTTCAAAAAGTCAAAAAATAAAGTCTATATTGAACCATTACTTGGATATTCAAAAGGAAAGTTTATTTGAATAAAAAAAGTACACAAAGTCCTATTTAAAAAAGACTCATCATATTTGCATAAAAAACAAAATTCTTTATGTTAAGAATTTTTTTTATGAAGCATTTTGTTACTCAAGATTTTAAAATGGTATTTTGAGTGATGAAGAGGATTTTTAAAAAATGAGGAAGGGAGCATATTTATTAAAAGGTGAGAGTTTTTGTTGAAAGTTGATTAAATAAAAATGGGCATTGTGATATTTTTATAAAGCTTTTGTGAAAGTGTCGCCTTTAGAACAAACGGAAATTTTTTTTTTATCTTGTTGAGTCATAGTGAGCCAACACTCAACAAATGGGAAAAGCTAGGAGGATAAGAAGGTCAAAGAGATAATAGGAGATGTTTGTGATATGTTTAGATTTAGAGGTGAAAAGGAAGAAGAATGTCATTCTTCTAATCATTTCATATGCTGAGACAACCAAGGAGGCTTGGGATACTCTTGAGAGGAGCTTTGGTGTAAGGGGGAGTATTGAAGTTGAAGATGGAGGTGCAGCTATAGTACTAGATCTACAGCAAGATGAAAATTTAGTGAATCCCACTATTCTCAGCCACAAGTGCATGATGTGTGCAGAGTTTCAATAAGATGAAGAAAGGGAGCATGGAGATTCTCATGAACCCCACTACACACATCCATAAGTGGACGTTAATTTGGTCATTCCAACAACAAAGCTTGTTGATGAAAGTTTGGTGAGTCTAGCAACACAACTTGCTAGAGTGTGTTCTTCTCAATGATATACGAAAATAACCCACTGAAGATTGTGGATGACAAATGATATCAATAATATAAATGACTACTAAACATTGTATATCTACAACTATTGGTCGAAACAAAACCTGCAAAAATCTTGATCTATGCTGCAATCATAGTTAAATAATAAAATGAACAGTAATAACCCAAAAACATCCAATGGAAACCACATTTGTAAACAACGATTTTATTGTAACTCCTTTGGAGGGAACAAATATATGTTACCAATCCACCTCTATCGGATCAGTTCCTAGAAATCCTTAAATTCTTTCAGCTTTTGTAGAGTCTCTCTCCTCTATAATGCATAAACCCATCAAAAATATGGTGTGCGGCAATGAAAATAATCAAAGTTACAATAGTGAGTGCAACAATGAAAATAATCAAATGTGAATAATGAATGGAAAATCCTACTATTTATAAAAAAATATTGCGCTCTCCTCGAATAATGAGCAATAATAAAATATTATTGATCCTATTCTTGGAATTACCACTTGGAATATTTCATTATGTTTGTTTAGGAGGGAAAAATTATTTAAACATGTATTTAGAAATAATAAATAAATAAACGACTTATTTATTATCTCAAGGAGTTAGTTAAGGAATAATACACAAATAATGATTTATTTAACTATTCCTAAGGGATTTAGTCAAACATAACAGAGAATAGTAATTAATTAATCATTAATTAGTTATTCTTAGAGAAAAATAAGATAAATAATGATTTATTTGTTTAGTTTTCATGACTTGGTCAACTTTAACAAGGAATAATAATAAAATGATGGTTTAATTAATTATTCCTAGCAGAAAATCAAATAAATGGTGATTTATTTAATTATTCTTCATGTTTTTAACTATAAATTACTGAATAAGGGTGGTTTATTGGGTAATTTCTCATAGTGAAAGCAATTTTACTATGGTAAAATTGGCTTTACATGGTGTAGTTCGATCCATCTGGTAAATTAGGTTAGATGATCAATTTTTTGGTGATAACAGATTTCCCCCCAATGTACAAGTGTTAGGAGCAAAACGTATGACCGAAGTATGTTGTAAATAAACAATCACTAGACAACACAAGGGACTCAAGGAGAGAGAAAGAGAGACCAATGAAGCTGAAACTGAGAGACGATAGTGATAATGTGGGCGAGACTAATGCAAGTCTCCTTCCTTGTTGTGGTACCAGACCTCAATGAGGCAGGGCGGGCATACCCATACTCACCAAGATAAAAAGTCACTAGACAACACAAGGGACTCAAGGAGAGAGAAAGAGAGACCAATGAAGCTGAAACTGAGAGACGATAGTGATAATGGGGGCGAGACTAATGCAAGTCTCCTTCCTTATTGTTGTACCAGACCTCAATGAGGCAGGGCAGGCATACCCATACTCAACAAGATAACTTAGTACAAAAATAATGGGTCACCTAGAAATACGAAACTGAGCAATAAAGTACATGTTGAATGGTACATGACACACTAGCATAACAGAGCCAAAAAATAATACAATGTGTCCAATATAGATAATCCACCTAGTAAAAACATGAGGCAGTACTAAATAAAATAATATCTAAGTACATGAGATACAAAGTCCCTTCTGTTGAAAAATGGGTGGGTGGGAGGGTAGAACAACCAAAGAAGCCATGCTAAACAAGGAAGTACTATGTAAAACTGAATGGGTCATCTGGAGGAGAAGTGCATGCTATGAACAGTGTGGATGGTAGGAACCAAACCCATCAACTCTGTAAAACTACATCTGGGGTTGTAGCATAGTAGGTATGCATTCGGGCATGCGGGGGGCTACCTGAAGGGCCACCCCCTCATAAGGTATGAAGCATCTCACACACACCGAGGAATAACTCGTACAATCTGCTGCATCACTGGGCCATCAAGTGTATGGATGATGAACATGAAACAACAAAGAAAAAGGGCAATAATGGGACCCTCTTCTTGATCCAATGTGCTGAACAAGAATGGAAGCTGGAACCAAGATACACCACCCTCTAGATCGTTATTTTGGAATAAATGAGCTGATGTCAATAGAATAGGTCCCACAATAGATGAGACAATGAGGATTCTCAACTAAAGAAGGAGGGAAAATAGTATTGTGATTGATGGACAGACACCAGGCATAATGGTAAAATGGTACTAAGGGACAAATAGATGACTTCCCTTGTCAGAGCATAAATTGCATGGTTGACCTTGTGGCAACTGACTCAACTCTAGAGGGGATGGGGACAGTATGACTAGAAGCCAAAATGGGTGACACGAGATGAACAGTATGTAAATATCAATGGAATACTGTGACATGATATGATGGGACATGAAATAGACTCCAAGAATGCAAGGGTGACTCATCACAGATGCTTTGAACAAGGGTGACTCGATGGCACTACCACACAAACTAGGCCAATTGGGGACCATGAAAATATGAGTATGGGTGGTTACTCATGACAACAATGAACATATGGTACGATAAGTATTTAGAGGAGGTGCACCACAAGGTACAAGTGTCACTATATGATGAAATTCAATTTTGATGGGTGACGAAGTGACCTTCTCGGAAACATGGTTTCCTAGTGAAGTGTCAAATCATCAAATGGTGTTGTGAAGCCTACCCAAATGCATGACCGAAATAAATACATGCAAATCAATGAGAAATGCTATGGATAAAAGTTCTTAATGTAGAGTGTATTATGAGGATTGGGAAGGAGTTGGCCTTCAAAATCCTCTAGGAGGAATGCCCCCTTACCTAAGTCCTTACAAATGATGTAAGGTCCTAGCTATAATGATTCGAACTTCCCTTGCCCAAGTGTATCATGGTCTTGGTCATACACGAGAACAAGATCACCTTCATGAAAGGCACGAGGGGTGACTTTTCAGCCATATTAAGCTTTGGTGAGATTTTTGGTTTCTTCAATGATTTTCAAAGCAATACAACGGTCTTTAGAGGTGCATTCAAGCATGACAAGTCTTTGTTCTAATGGTTGGGTGTCAAGGTGAAGTTCAATAGCTAGGTGGAGGGAATGGATCTCGCACTCGATTCGTAAGACTGCCTCCTCACCAAAGACAAGGTGGAAAGGAATAAACCCGGTCTTCGTTTTAACACAAGTTCTGTAGGCCCACAAACCTGGGAAGAGCATAAGGTGCTAGTTGGTCTTGTGCTTATTCACCGTGTGTTGAAGCATTGCCTTGAGAATCTTGTTGACTGCTTCAACTTGTCCATTACCTTGGGGGTAATAAGATGATGAATACTGGTGCTGGAAGCCCAGCAATGAGGATATTTCGCACCATAGCTCATATTCAAAATTTTGGCCATGGTCAAAGACCAATTGTTTTGGAACCCCAAATCGAGCGATAACATGGTTAAAGAATAAAAGGTTGTGGTAACTCCTTTGTTATTGAATGTTGGAATGGCCTGAGCCCATTTCATAAAATAATAAACTGCCACGATAATATACGTATGGTTATTAACAGATGGTGGTCGACACTCCATAAAGTCAATGATCCATTTACAGAAAGGAACAACGACGATGATAGGATGGAGGGGAGCTGGTGGGGTTCTTGCATTTGGGGCAAAATGTTTGCAGTTGGGGCAGTGTTTGACTACCTCAATGCAATCACTAAAGAGAGAAGGCCAAAAATAACCACCACTCATGAATTTTTGGGTAGTGGCCATATCAAAGAGTTTACCACCACAAGCACCACTATGACAGGCATTTAACACTTTCTCTGCTTCAGGGTGAGTGATACAACGACAAAGGATAGAATCCACGCCGCAAAAATAGAGGTCGTCACCAATGAGGATGTAGCGAGGGGCTTGGTATCGAATCTGTCACCAATCATCAAGGGAAATATGTGGAGCGAACTTCTAGGTTCATAAATATGTGATAATACCTATGTACCAAGGATCGTATGAACTGATGACGAATAAAGTATTCACCCGAGAGCTCATCATTAACTGGAAGATCATGTGCACCAGTGGGTAATTCAAAAATGAGTTCGAAAAGGGCCAAACCTTTCTTGCTCTTAGGTGTAACAAACTCGATATCTAATTCTTGCAGGATGACGATCCAATGTGCATACTTCCCATCGATGATCTGCCAACTCAATAGGAAGGTCATGGTGTTGGAGTTTGTTATCACCCTGGTGCTATGCATGAGGATATAGTGATGAAGCTTTTGGATGGAAAACACAATAGCTAGTGCCAACTTATCTTTATGGGAGTAGTTCACAGGGGAATCTACTAATTTTTAACTAACATAATAGATAACATGCTCATTCAGATCCTCATATTCTTGAATAATAACCCCAGCGACTAAATGGGTTGAAGCTAGGATGTATAAGATGAAGTCCTTGGTGAAGTCGAGGGGACTGATGAAGGGTGTAGAAGTGAGAGCATGTTTCAGGGCATCCAAAGACTGTTGAGCATGGCCATCCCAAATAAATGGAATGGTGGAGTGAAGGAGTCTGAGAAACCCACGTGTGGTGGTAGCATAGTCAAGTATGAACTTGTGAAGGAAGTTGGCTTTGTATTGAAAGGTTTGTAACCAGTACAAGGTACAGGGAGCTGGAAGTTGGAGAATGGCTTGAACTTTCACGGGGTCAAGAGTGATATCATATTTCAACACAATGAAGCCTAATAGACAGTCGAAAAAAAAAAAAGACACATTTCAATTGATTAAGACAAATATTATAATTGTGGCATCAGAGAAAAATGGTGTGAAAATCATGAATATGTTGTGCCCGAGACTTCAAATAAGCAGTGAGATCATCGAGGTAAGCAAGGATAATGTGCTCCAAGTCATGAAAATAGTATGACATGGCTAGCTGGAATGTGGCTCTAGCATTTTTTAAGCCAAATGGCATGACTCGATATGCAAAAGTTCCCCACGGACCAATGAATGTTGCTTGAACTGATTGACACGACATATTTTGATCTCGCTATACTCGAAGAATCTATCCATAAAGGATTGAACATCGTTCCCCCCACACTCATCAATGATTTGGTCAATAAAAGGTGTGTGAAAGTTGACTTTGGGACAAGCTTTTTTCAGGTCGTGAAAATTCATGCAGACACGAAGGGTGCCTTGTTTCTTGAGAGCATGAACCAGGTTGGATACCCATGTGGTATACTCAATGGGATAGATGAAATTAGCCTGATTCAACTTATCGATTTCAGCTTTGATGGCCTCACAATGAGAAGGATGGATGGGTCCTAACCTCTGCCAAACAAGAGTGGCATTGGGCCATGTGTCGATGTGGTGTTCAACGATGGCTGGATCAAGTCCAGGCATCTTGGAAGAGGACCACGTGAAAATATCATGAAATTATTTGAAGAGCTTGGTGTAAGATTCAATTTCTTTTAGGGTGCACTATTCCCCCAAGGAAATGTTTTCTTAAACCCCTGGTTCATCTAAGATGTTGATTTTGATAGTAGGAGAGATGTTGACCATATTCCCTTCTTCGAAATCATCCGGGGTAGGTATGGGATTTTCAAACCAATTGACTTCACCATGGATGAAGTATTTTGAATCCACGACGCACTGGTCAAGGGACTGTTGTGGCAGGAAGTATGCACAGAGGTTCATATCATCCCAAGGGTATTCAGGGATAGACATGGTTTCCATGATGTCCTCATCGGAATGGAAGATGGGCAAACAAGAGGAAGATTGGCTACATGATGTGGCGGTGTTACGTGGTGCATCAAACTAAGAAAGAAGGTCCACATACGCATAGTCTTGGATGGGAGATGGAGGGTATACTGATGTCGATACCTCGGATTCTGTTAAAAATGGTTGGATAGAAATGCACGCAACAAACTCAAGAAGGTTTGTCAGTGAGGAACTCAAGGGTGACACCTGTAACATGAAAATTCTCATAGAATTAATCTTTGAGATGGGAGAGGGAGGACCATAGAAGGCACCTAACAATGAAGAATCTTTATAAGCTCCAGGTGAGGCAGTGGTACAAGGAGTAAACGACTGTTTATCAGATATCGATGAGATGATGGACTCGAGGGAGGTCACGAGTTTTGGCTCGCAGTAAGTCAACTGATAAATGGTAATGATCTTCCCTTCGTGGGGGAAGCACATATTGCGAAACATCGTAGATGCGACAACTAGCATGGCATATGTGTAACTATGACCTAAGAGGATGTTGTAATGGAAAGGAGCATATATGAATTCCATATTGACATGGACATTATTTCCTGCAAGAGTCATTTGACAGTTGCAGTACATGCCAAGCGGCTAGGAGGAGTGTCCATCCCAAGCAGGCAAGGTAGTGGTGGAGGGGGACAACTCGACTGACTTGAGCTATTTCCAAAGAGAAGAGGAAATCACATAGGTGGATGTGCCTTCGTCAATAATGGATCTGGAGATGACGAAATTATGGACTCTAACTGGTATCTGGAAAGCAACAGATGAAGGTAATGGGGGTTGCTCTAATGTATCAACCAGGAAGAAGATCAAATGATCGTTCGAAGGGTCCACTGCACCCAAGGAAGTTTATAGAGCTTCCTTTTGGGAAGGGCATGACTAGAGGACTTCCATTGTCGACATGGCGACAGGTGATTGCGCTAAGTCATCTACTATATTATATGTATGAGCAACTCTGTTAGAAGTCGCATTACGGTGTAATTGTCCCTTTGGGATCTTGGGAATGGCCTCAAATTTGGGTTGAGGGATACGTAAAGGACCATTTGGTATCATAAGAGGCTCGTCGAACACTTTTGTTTGGGACTTGACAACAGAAGAAGTGGAGGGCTTGTCACATTGATGTGATTAAGTTTGGAGGTTGATATTGGAGGGGTTAACCTCATTAGAGTTCATCATTAGCATCTCGAAGTCACTGGGACTAGAAGGTTGGAGGAGGTGGGCTGCTTGACTTGGCTGGGGTTGAGCAGTACTAAATCCTTGCTAAGGGAAAGGATTTCTGAGGATGACCAGTTGAGGAGGTGTAGGATTATAAGGTGATTATTGACCTTGAGAAGCTACTTGAGCTTCCCATAGTTGGCGCATATGGGGTAAAAGGGGACACTCATGTGTATAGTGGCCATGTACACCATAACATGCACAAGGCTTATTCATATGAACAACCTTGCTTCTCTTGGGCTGGCCACCCTATTGCTGGTTTTTGGGGTTAGGTTGAGTCCCCTGGGTTTCATTAGGATGGTTACCATGGTTACAATGGTTACCCTTGTTACCCTTACCCCTCTTCTTTTTCTTCGAATTTTTGAGATTGGTATCACTCTGTTGTGCAAACACCTGACCTTGACAGGGTGGTGGTTGTTGGGACTGAGGATGTACGGGAGGCTGCAGTGCTAATGCTTGAGGGGTTCGAGTGCCATGATGTGCATAGGAAGGAGCAGTAGTTTGGTAGATGGTTTGGGGACCTAGAAACATGTTGCTAGTAGGAGGGGCATAAATGTTGGAGGAACTAGTGCCCCACTATAGGTATCCATAAGTCTACTGAGAATATGGCGAAGAGTTTGAAATGGATCCAAAGATACCATTGGCGACGTGAGATGCCCCTGATGCGTTAGCATTACTAGGACGAGGGAGGTTTGGAATAACTGTATAGACATAACCTGATTGAGCGTAAATCAGATCATATCTCAAAGTGGTCTAGAGAGCTTCCTCCTCAGTTTGAGGAAAATGGAATGCCACATCTTTCCCGCTAGGGGATAAAATGATATTGAGAAAACAATCTAGATAAACATAGTCTCCGAAAGGCAAGGCACGACATGTTCTACTCCTTCGATGCCACTCTTGAACAGGGTCAGAAAGGTGAGTAGTGGAGGATTGACGTAATGTGGTCAAAATCTCACTACCAGTGTTGTATCAGAGAGGTAACTGGAAATAGGATAAGAACACTTTAGCAAGAATCACAAAAATGGAATGAGCGTCTCCAATGAGCGTCTGTTAGAGGAGCAGAAGATGAATGGAGTCATCAGTTATGGAGTTGGACGAACACCACATGTGGAAGGATCAAACATGGTTGGTAGGATCATCTCTAGCAATACTCTTGAACTTTGGGATGTCTGAGGGAAGCTTAGTCGGCATAGAGGGCCAACCAGCATCATGGTGTATGGGGTCGTTTATCACCTGGTTAATATCTAGTAGACTTAAACTAGCCATAAAGGGGAGCATGGGGGCTTCCAGAATGGTTCCTGAGACTGTTTCGCTTGATCGGACTATCAGTATAGCACTGGAGCCACCACCAGAATGGGGTCCCGCACTAGCTGTGGATCTAAACAAGTGACTATATGTAGTGAAGGAGGTATGAAATAAGATGAGGAATCAAGAGAAGAGGCAAGATGGGGACTTAGAGGGCTATGAAATGTAACCCGACAGGGAGGAGTAATAAACCCAAGCAGAAACTGAGGTTGAAGGCCTAATAGTCTTCGCAACTCACGCCTTGGTGGCGTAATGATGGAAGGACACATAGAACACAGAAATGGTGAAGGGAGATCAACAATATATCTTTTGTCTCTTTTGCAGTGAGATAAATTTATTATGTTAAGTTTCGATTGGCAGTGTAAACCAAGGAACCTTCTCTTAAGGTGTGATTGTGTGTGCAAGTGTATTAATTGATTAAGCCCAAATTATGTTTAAAAAGGAAAAAAGCTTGCTACAAATAAACTGAAATAAATAAAAAAAACCAAACAAGAAAACAATTAACTAAACCCCACCCAAACTAGGCTTGCAAACACTGTACTAGTAGGTGGCTAAATCTATGGAAAATACATTAAAATGGTCAAGTGATTTGAATATCAGTGTGACTCGGATCAAGCGACTCTAAGCTGCTAGAAAGTGGTTCAACAACAACAAAAAACTAGAGGGGAAGATCATTGTAAAATGATAGGGAGATAGGTGAAACACCTAGGGCAACTAACGGGACCTTAAGAGAAGTTTGAATGTGAAACTATGGGTGGTAGCAATATATCTTATCATGTCTGAAACAAAAGGTTACAAATCTGGAAAATGTGGCTAAAAGTGCTGCAGAAACTTAGAATTTTCATGAGTTAGCTGAGCTCCTCCTAGAAAGGTGGAAGTGTACTAGAAGCTCTAAGGGAGTCTAAATTCGACTTCGATGAGTAAAATAGACTAGATCAAGGCCTAAGTAGGATGAGACAAAGGTTAGACACCCAACAGATAGCTCTCAGCAAAACATAGAAATAGATCTTAGAAAAACCCTAAAACCCAAAAATCATAGGTTTTGACCCTTTTTTTATGAAATCACACCTTTTGGGTAGAAAGCTGCATTTTAGAGGTCAAATCACACCTTTTGGGCTGAAAACTATGATTTTTTCTCCAAGACTTCCAGACTGCAAATTTCAGAAAAATGCGTCACCTTTATCGTGGCTAGTTCCTGTGACTTTTGGAAACAACCATAAAGCTTACAAAAATCATAAATTTATCATATCTATGGTTAAAACACTAGGAAAAATTAATAGAAGAGAAAAAAGAGGAAACCCTAAGCTGTAAACCAAACGTCACCCAAGTTTCTAGATCCGAAGTATAAAATCCCCAACAGAGTCTCCAATTTGTTAGAGTGTTTTCTTCTTAACGATCTACGAAAAGAGCCCACCTAAGATTATGGATGACAAACGATATCAACAATAGAAATGACTACTAAACATTGTAAATCTATAGCTTTTTGTAGAAACAAAACCTGCCAAAATCCTGATCTATGGTGCAATCATAGTTAAACAATACAATGAAGACTAATAACCCAAAAACATCCAATGGAAGCCAGATTTGTAAAGAATGATTTTATTAACACCTGTGCAGGGAACAAATACATGTTATCATTCGTCCTCTATGGGATGGGTTCTTGGCAATCCTCAAACACTTTCAACTTATGTAGAGTCTCTCTCCTCTATAATGCATAAACCTAACAAAAATATGGTGTGTGACAATGAAAATAATTAGAGTTACAACAATGAGTGCAACAATGAAAATAATCAAAAGTGAACAGTGAATGGAAAACCCTCCTATTTATAAAAAAATATTGAGTTATCCTCAAATAATGAGCAATAATAAAATATTATTGGTCCCATTCTTGGAATTACCACTTGGAATATTTTATTATATTTCTTTAGGAGGGAAAAGGTATTTAAACTTTTATTTAGAAATAATAAAGAAATAAATGACTTATTTATTATCTCAAGGAATTAGTTAAGGAATAACAAACAAATAATTATTTATATAATTATTGCTAAGGGATTTAGTCAAACTTAATAAAGAAGAGTAATTAATTAATGATTAATTAGTTATTCTTAGAAAAAAAATAAGATGAATAATGTTTATTCTGTTTATTTTTCATGTCAGGGTCAAATTTAACAAGGAATAATAATAAATCAATGGTTTAATTATTCAAATAAATAGTTATTTATTTAATTATTCTTCATGGGTTTAACTATAAATTACTTAATAAAGGTGGTTTATTAGTTAATTTCTGACAGTGAAAGCAATTTTAGTATGGTAAAATTGGCTTTACATAGTGTACTTCGATCCATTTAGTAAATTAGGCTAGATGATCAATTCTTTGGTGATAACACAACTTGCTGATGAAATTTTGGTGAATCTAACAACACAATTTGCGGATGAAATTTTGGTGAATCCAGCAATGGAGCTGACCTAGGACAACGAAGCTGCCATTAAAGTAGTCAATGTTTTCATAAATCCAACAATTAGTATTGCTAATATAAATTTTGATAAAAAAATGTTGACTAATGATGAATGGTTGCAGGTGATGCAACCAAAACATCATATTGACATGATGCTATTTGGTGAGAGAGTGGAAGACAACCTGTCTGCAATAGCACATGTTAGTACATAAGCTGAAGAAATAAAGATAGAGACATTGATAAAGGAAAAGGAAAACAAGGAAGCCCACAAAGCGAAAAAAAGAAATGAAAAGAGGCAAAGAAAGAAGCACAACAGGAGAAATCTCTCATTACAGAGCAGAAGGAACAAAACCAATGTGGTATTGTAGATGTTTTTAAAGTTACCATTGATTTCCAATGTTAGGTCCACAAAATGATTTTGAAGAACAATTAAATATCCTTGAAGCATGGCTTGCAACATCATGTCTACATGAAAGGAACATGAAAAAACATAATATGTGGCAGCAACCCACATACAAGTCATTTTTTGAAGAATTCCATCACATGCTTAGATAACCTAAAGCAATGGAAGACCTAAATTTAGAAAATGAAGAAACTAAAGTTTGAAGGATACAACAGAGAGAAAAAGTTGAAACAATTTAGAGGTTACATAATCTGGAAAAATAGAAGAAGAAAAGTTCAATTTTTTTAATTCTAAGCATAGATTAGACATAGTCCAATAGAGATCTTAATTGAAATATTATGTGGTTGTAAGTAAGGGGGAGAGTTGGAGGACCTAATTCCAACCATCTGTTAGGTGCCAAAACTAGCCCTCCAAGTGTCCTAGTTCAATTTCACTTAGTCGACTTTAAGTCGACTTTCATTCTAGTTATTTATTACTTATGTTTCCAATGTAATATTATTTAACAAATTCATAATACTAAGAAGAGTATACCTTTGCTCCATCATTTCTTTCTCTTCAATTTTTCTTATAAAAACCATGGGTAGATAACATGGGAAAATACTGCAGTAAATACCATGGGAAGATTCCATCAATTTTGACCAGATGAAGAAAAAGGAATATTACAAATTCTTACCCCCAAAGATTTTTTTCCTTCAAGAAATAAACTTCTATCCACAATAGAAGCATTTGTGCATTTATAGCAAGATACCATACAAATGAGTGTGTTATTCCATGCCTCTATCCTAAATGATCTTGAAAGTATCCTTTGGCACCAAGATCACAAACAATCCTTCGGCCAATATCACACTCAATAGATTCACATGGATCCCAATTCCACCTAAACTCTAGAACATGTGGGTTTGTAAGATCCCGAACTGCAAAATTTTCATTAGATTTGGCACATTAGAGTTTTCTAATAAAAATACATTCAAGAAATCACTAAACACAAAGGGATTTGGAAAATTATAGCCCTCATTTCAATTAATACTTAGAAAACGACACATGCCCAATAGAAGCACGATAATGGACCCCCTTGCTCAACATACACAACTACTTAATACACAATAAAATAAAAACACTAAAGCATAAATGTGAACCTTGGATTGATCCCCCAACCAAAGTCTCTGCAGGTTTTTCGTCCTACAATCAAGTGAAACTTGCCACACCAATTGCTCAACAAAACATAATAAGATGGACAAACTCTAGATGATCCATATGCCTAGCTCCTACGCCTCCTTAAATAGGATTGAAGGGCTCTCTAGAAATCTTATTTTCTTGTTTTCCTTTGGAAAATGAATGAAAATACTATGGGAAGATCCCATTAGAATATACAATCAGTAGATTTTGTCAATTTCGATCACACCAAGAAAAGGAAATATTACAAATTCTCCTGCCCAAATATTGCTTGTCCTCAAGAAATCCAAATCTATCCATAGTATCAACATTTGGACATTGATACTTGGATCGCATACGAATGAGTATGCTATCTCATGCCTCCATTCCAAATGATCATGAATTGATCCTCCGGTCCTCATATCCCAAGCAATCCTCCATCTAATCCTACTTTCAACAGATTCATCTGGATCCCAATGTCACCTAAGTCCTTGGGCTTGTGGGTTATGATACCATCTCAATCCTCCATCATTGCCCATACTTAAGGGCTCAAGCTAAAATACACCCTTGGTTATGGGTATCATCCTAGGAATCAACCCATCAATAGAGTTCCAACTCGTCACCTCTAACCAATCCATCCCATGGGAAGGATCTCATGCATGAATACCAACACATGGGATATTTTCATGCTTATCCACTTGGTAACCCAACATGATCAATTTTGGAGAACTCTTTCGTACTCTCCCCAATGTATAAAGGCAGTTTGGTAGTGCTACAAGCTTTATGTATGTATTCCTATAGAGGGCTACTCTGGAACTCCCAACTATATTCCTCATGCTACCTTGTGAGGGACTTGAGAGGTTCCTTTACACTTGACAGCTTGGTCATTGACTCACCACATACCTCAATGATCTCCTCAATTTTTCTGTTCTCCTCTAATATGGTGTCTCAGGCTCTCCCAACTCTCTACTTCAACATCATAAAATGTGTCTTGAAATGTGTGATCTTTCCACGAAAGTCCTCTACTAGTGATTCTGGTGTCGTGTTTAATGTGTTTGTATCTGCCTACATTGAATGCTCAACTATCATAGCTCCAACTTGAACCTTTGACTGACTCTTTATAAATGGCTCATCCTGCATACTATATTTGTCACATTTCCCCACATGATCATTCTAATGATTCTGATTTATTACTTTTGTCCCCTCACTTGGTTCTCCTTAAATATCTTCTCTGTGACCTTTTCCACAAATGGGGACAATCTACTATCCACCTTCTTTGGTTCTTAAACATGGATGTACTGGTGGACTTTTATATACAACTGATTGGCCATACACTTTGCAGATGTCCTCTAGGATATGGAATCAACAACATCACCAAGAGGAATTACCTCCTTCCTTTCCCCATGTAATTTATGAAGGTGTCTGATTATCATCAACTAGTCCAACAAGTTTCCCTGAAAAGAATTGTGTTGCTACTCACCATATTTACATAATAGCTCACACCCTTCATAGGTTCTGCCTTGAAAACCTATTGATGAATTCCCTTGATCTGAAGGAGTCTCTAATTGTTCTGCCCTTGTTTCCTCCTTATCACCTAGACATGAATGGTTAAGGGTCCAAGGCCCCTTGCAGATAAATCATAGTCCTCTCCTCCTTAGTTCATTCTTGCTGCAAATTTTGTTCTTTCTTCGTTGATCAATATTTCTTAGCTCCTTCCTAGTCAACACACTTCTAAAAAATTATATGATTTTCTTTACCAAGTTCTCGACTATATCATAAGCATCTAGTGATAACTTTGGTTCCTTCGTTGAAATGGTCAACAATTTGGATCTTAGTATGTTTCAGATGTTAGCATCTCCTTCTAAGAATAGAGACACAATATTTTGCATGATTTATTTTACACACTGTAGATGAGATGATATAATGTTGGTGTAAAATCTTTGTAGTAATTGAAAGATTAAGTCATCGCATTCCATATTTAGCATAGAGTTCCCAAAGATCAACTCTACCATTTCTTTTAAAAGTCTTCACCACTTCTTAAAGGTAGGGAGCATGATGTTATTCAACCCCTGAACGGCTTCTACTATCAGTTGTAGTTTGTATCTCATGAGATCATTATTGTAGGGAAGCAATGGCTATGTTAGAGCTATGACCCTACTGAGGCAAGAAAAAATTGTGACCCTGACCTCTTCACAAGGTTGTTCCCAAATTTTGGGTTGTATCAATGCAAACATGGATGGCTTAAGAGCCCAACATGCATCTAATTCCTCCAACTTACGAAGGTCTATAACTAAATTAATTCATTTTATCTCAGATCCAAGTGTGAAGAGCTTAGCCCCTCTTCATTGTTCTTCCTTCACCTCCCATGGGCACTTCAAAAAATCTTCCTCAGAGATAGTTCGAGCTAGAATGATTTTTCATACCTCTTTTTTTCCTTGTAACACAAAAATTTACACTCCAAACATAATGTACACGGTGATCCCTTACGATCTGCTCCTGAAACTCTTGTCCTTATCCAATTCTTCGCAAATATGGAATCATTCTATAGTCTTCCCTTATCCTCACAATTCTTCTTGACTTCAAATCTTGTTTTCAACTTTTTAAACTAGAAATGTCCAAAAGATAGTACCGCTACAAACTCTTGAATTACAAATTGATAGATTCCTCCTCAAATTCCATTGATGGTGAGAAATATTCTGTCAATGGATGTCTAGATATTCTACCCCATTTAAATCCCAAGTCATATTGCCTGCCTTGTTGAACAACAATAGTAGACACCACCACCATCAACCAGTCATAGCTTTTTCCTTTGAAACAATGCATATACCTCCCAAGGCCGATACATGATGTGCCCATGTCAAAGCCCACATAAGTTATAAACTAAACCTGAGATTTGGGATTCATGCTAGCTGCCTAAATATTTATCTCAAATTTCAATTAAAAACCAAAAGGTAATTAATTTTCAAACAAGAAAAATTCTGACGAGATCATAAGAGACTTAGACTAAATTTGTGTCAAGAAATTAATGGAATTAAGCCACTATTAATTTGGCAAACCTACATTTACCAAATGAGGAATCACTCTCCTAGAATTAAGAGTAATGATGATCTTCTAGTGTGCATAGGAAAAGGGAGAAATTAGATCCTCTTCAATTTATATTCAGATATGTGGGTTTTTGTTCTCTCAAAAGCAAAATTTCTTTAATCTTCCAAGTCTGGAAATTTGACGAACATTTTTCAACTTGGACCTAAAGAAAGAGACTCGATCTACTTGAAAATATAATGGATCGTAGCCTTCCAAGTTTGAGAGATTTGGATGGTTCATTGAAGGTCTTGTCCCAATAAAATTATCAGCCTCCGCTCCACAGCATGATCAAAATGTCATCCCTCATCGTACCTTGGGTCCACAATGGCTCTTATGCCCACATCCCTTAGGCTTTGGCCTGGTTTCATTGTTCCAAAGGTAGGTGATCCACCTCGCCCGTTCAATGTGCTCACAAGCACACCATGCCTATGGTCCACTATTCACAATCTAGTCTTAATGTCACACCTATGACTCACTCAGCCCACTTCCTTTATAGTTGATGTTGGCCAGATCAAGCATCCCGGTTCCAAGGTTGGTCACGTGGCCTAGCCCAATTGATATGCCTATGGCCCATGGTTGATGGGCTAGTCTATGAACTCTGCTACTTATTAGTGGGTGGCATTACAACATCCTTCAGCAAATATGGTGGTCCTCTAACACCCTCAAATAAGTGAGTCAATATGTTGTTAGGGTTGTTCCAATATGCCGACACCCTCCAAGACTATGACCTCCTCTATGTCAACTTCAACTTTTCAGCATGTTACAATTTTTAAATTCCTTCCTATTGGAAATAATATTGAGAGGGGGGTGAATCAGTATTATCAAATTCTTTTTAATATATCTTCCTTATTTATACTTTGAATAATTCTTCAAATATTGATCATTACTTTGTATGTCAGAATCATAAAATAATGAGCAGGAACAAGAAAAGAAAATAGTCGCACAAAATAACACCAGATATAAGGTGGAAACCTAATGTGGGTGAAAACCACCTGCTGCAATATGTCTCTATCTTCTTTTAATAAGAAACTCCTTTTACAATGATTTTGTACTGGTGCAGTCCTTTACCAGTACGCAGGCTACAACCTGCAGAGAACTACAACTCTCTCTCTCGTTTTCCAGTCTCTCCTGGAAGGGAGCTACAACCCCCTACTTCTTTTCTTTCAAGGACCACTTTTCATTAATTTTCAGACTGGATCCAAGAACATCAAAAACCCATCAACTACACTTGCATCATCAATCTCTGATTTCACCAAAGCCAACCTGCATACAGATCTGCAAATATTTCCTTATAATTTCGCAGTTGTTACATCAGACATACCCAGATCATAAGATGTGTAAAATAAAACATGCATCAATAATTCAGACCCAGATTATTAGATTTATAGATCAAGCGTATGCCACATATCACAGATAGAAATCATATAGAGATACCACTATTCCAGCCTTAAGATTTTGACCCATCAATAGAACTTATCCTTCTCCTTACGCTCAAGTTCCTTCTTTATTCAGATCCAGATGTGCACCATAACCCAATCACAATATTCCAGATCTAGCACTTTATCAGATATTCGATAATTCAGAAGATGCTTTGCCAAATGATCTCCTTCCTCTATTATAGCCTTAGTCCTTTCTCAATACAACGGTCCAAAACCATAATAACACAATACCACGGACTCAATACTTGGGATCAACACTTTTGGATGCAATACCACAGACCAAAACCATAGGATCAAAAACTATCGAACTAATACCATGAACCAACCATGAAAGTGCATGAGATCAACACTTTTGGATGCAATACCACGGACCAAAACCATAGGATCAAAAACTGTCAGACTAATACCATGAACCAACCATAAAAGTGCGTGAGATCAACACTTTTGACGAGGTACCATGGTCTAAAACCATAGGTTCAAATACCAAGGACTAACTACCATGGACCAAAGGTAAGTTCTCCAACATATACGCTCTTTTCCTTGCAGGAAAGAGCATGAACTTTTTACCATGGTCGAAAACCATAGGTTCAAATACCAAGGACTAACTACCATGGACCAAAGGTAAGTTCTCCAACATATGCGAGCTTTTCCTTACCATGGTCCAAAACCATAGGTTTAAATACCAAGGACTAACTACCATGGACCAAAGGTAAGTTCTCCAACATATACGTGCTTTTCCTTGCATGAAAGTGCGTGAACTTTTTCTCTACATGAAATAAACTTTTCTCTGCATAAAAGTGCGTGAACTTTTCTCTACATGAAATAAACTTTTCTCTGCATAAAAGTGCGTGAACTTTTCTCTACATGAAATAAACTTTTCTCTGCATAAAAGTGCGTAAATGTTTCTCTACATGAAATAAACTTTTCTCTGCATATAAGTCCGTGAACGTTTCTCTACACTATAATTTATTATCTGAGATGAGTGGGTTGCCATCAAGTACAACATATGTATCATAATGCCAACAATCTCCCCCTTTGGACTTGATGGCAACAACAACCAATCACTCTCCCCCTTTCACATCAAGGGCAAAGGGTTATGCTCCCCCTGACTATAAACCAGATCTGCAAAGAAGAACCATAATCCATGACCATGAAACAGATAGAGACGTATTGCAACAATATTCATACCAACATCCATGATCTCCTTCTGTACTTCCTCCATAATGCCAACAATGCATGATATGCTCCCCCTGAACCTGTGCCATTCGATCTTTGACCAATCTGCAACCCAGCACATGTACGCATATACTTCAGATGAACCTTGTGTACAACCAACAATCAGAAGAGATTCAACAACACGATGATGCATCAACAACCCCCAACTTTTTCCTGAGGTATTCAAATGTCTCCCTAGGCAATGGTTTGGTGAGTATATCAGCAACCTGTTCCTTAGAAGGAACATACTCCAACTTGACCTTTTGTTCAAGCACTTGTTCCCGGAGAAAGTGATACTTGATTGGTATGTGCTTGGTTTTTGAATGCATGACTGGGTTCTTTGAAATGCTGATTGCACTTGTATTATCACATAAGATGGAGATGGGTGGTGTACAATTGATTTGAAAATCCTGCAAGGTTTGCATCATCCAAAGGAGTTGAGTGCAGCAAGATGCAGCAGCAACATATTCTGCTTCAGCTGTAGACAAGGAAATCGAACTCTGTTTCTTGCTGAACCAAGATACTAATTTGGAAACCATAAAGAATGCACCACCACTTGTGCTTTTCCTATCATCCACGCTTCCGTCCCAATCTACATCTGTATAAGCATGAAGTGTGAGATCTGTATCTCTAGGATACCATAAGCCATAGTTTTGAGTCCCTTGAAGATATTTGAAGATTCTCTTCACTGCCTGAAGATGAGTTTCCTTTGGATTTGCCTGAAATCTTCCAACTATTCCCACTGCATGCATGATGTCTGGTCGGGTACCTGTCAAATAAAGTAGACTTCCAATCATAGATCTGTAAGTTGGTTGATGCACTGCTGCTGATTCATCATTTGCACTGAGGTTACATCCTGTGACCATGGGTGTACATACTGGTTTTGCTTCTTCCATACCATATTTCTTTAAAATCTGCTTGAGGTACTTGGTTTGAGACAACAAGATCCCTCCTTCATTTTGTTGGATTTGCAAACCAAGAAAATATGTCAATTCTCCAAGCAAGTTTGACTCATAGATTCTTCATTGCTGCCAAAGATAATGTCATCTACATACACAACAAGTATTAGCAATTTGTCATTTTCAATTTTTATATAAAGATTGCTATCTGCTGATCCTTTTGAAAAACCTTGTTGATGAAGATATTTCTCCAAACGATAGTACCAAGCCCTTGGAGCTTGTTTAAGACCATAGAGAGCCTTTTTCAATCTGCATACAAGATTTGGATCATTTCCAAGAATGAAACCATCTGGCTGCTCAATGTATACTTCTTCTTCTAAGTCTCCATTCAGAAAGGCTGACTTCACGTCCATTTGAAATACTTTGAACTTTTCAAAGCTTGAGAGAGAAAGGAACATTCGGATGGCCTCAAGTCTTGCAACAGGAGCAAAAGTTTCCTCAAAATCTATTCCTTCTTGCTTCGCATACCCTTTACAGACAAGTCTTGCCTTGTTTCTAATTACTTCCCCATTTTCATTCAACTTATTTTTGAAGACCCACTTTGTCCCTATAAAATTCTTATCCTTTGGTCTAGGAACCAACTCCCAAGTGTTGTTCTTTTCAATCTGCTCAAGTTCTTCATCCATTGCTTTGACCCAACATTCATCTTTGCATGCCTCTTTTACATTTTGTGGTTCAGTGGAGGAGAGTAATGCCAAATAGCTTGAAGCTTCTGCAATTGTTCTTCTTGTTTATACACCTGCTTCTTTCTGCCCCAAAATCTGAGATTCTGATGATTCTTCTGAACGTACTGGGATGGAGTCTTCTCTTCTATTCTTATATGTTCCTCTGGTGCTCCTTGAGGTTCTTCTTCTTCATCATTCGGTCTTTGAGGGTAGTCTTCATCTTCTTCGATATTTTAATGATTTACTTGCCTAGGAATGTATCCCTTTTCATCAACCACTACATCAATGCTGTCAACAATTCTTCCAAGTCTTTTATTGTAGCACTTATATGCTTTGCTGTATGGAGAATAACCAAGAAGAATGCCTTCATCTACTCTAGGTTCAAGTTTGCCAAGTTGCTCATCAGTATTATTAATATAGCATTTTCTCCCAAAGATTTTGAAGTGCTTTACCGAAGGAGTCTCACCATACCAGAGCTCATGAGGAGTTTGAGTGTTGTTCACTCGGACATTTGTTTTGTTGAGAATAACAACTGCAGCATATGCGGCTTCACCCCAGAAAGTTGTGGGAGTTCCAGACTCATCCAGCATAGGACGAGCCATTTGTTGGACTGTTCTGTTCATCCTTTCCACCACTCCATTTTGCTGAGGAGTTCTAGCTATAGACAATTCTCTTCTTATCCCATGTTCTTCACAGAAATCGAAAAATTCGTTTGAGGTAAACTCCCCACCTCTGTTAGACCTGAGGCACTTAATTTTGTAACCTGATTCATTTTCAACCAAGGCTTTGAAGGATTTGAATTTCTCGAATGCTTCGTCTTTGTGTTTCATAAGTCCTAACCAAACAAACTTGGAGAGATCGTCAATGAATAATATCAAGTATTCTTCTCCTCGAGGTGTCCTTTTCCTAAATGGACCACATACATCTGTATGGACTAGCTCAAGAGGCATGCTAGTTGATCCTTCCTTCTCTGGAAAGTTAGTTCTGGTTTGCTTTCCAAACTGACATGATTTGCATATGGTGTTGTCTGGAATTTTGATATCTGGAAGACCACAAACTGCCTGATATTTGCATGCTTTCCTTATTTGTGAAAAGCTTAGATGTCCCAACCTCCGGTGCCATAACCGGTGTTCATCATCCTTGCTCAAATAGCATTGTTGTTTTCCTTCTTCAAATATGTATAGATTATTTGGAGTTCTTCTACCTTTGATCATTGTTTTCTCTATATCAATATCAGGAACGCTACATCCATTTGATCGAAATATTACCTCAGTTCCTTGATCGCACATCTGACTGACACTCAGAAGGTTATGCTTCAAGCCATCAACATACAAAACATTTCTATATTTGACCTTTTCTTTTAACTGAGCTGTGCCTTTTCCTTTTATAGTTGCTGGAGTATCATTTCCAAAAGAAACTTTCTTTCCATTTTCTAAAGCAGAATATGATTCAAGTTTTTCTTTATCACCTGTCATATGCTTCGAACATCCACTGTCGATGTAGCATAGATTTTCCTGTCCCTCTGCATAAAAGGCTATCCCACATCTTTCTGTTTGTGGTTCCTTTATTCTCCATGTTCTGGTGCTTGAGGCTTGTTCCTTTGTCTGTTGAAACCTGCTCCTGCATTCAGAATCTTCATGACCAAAGTTATTGCAAATATAACATTCAACTTCATTTTCAAGAGCTGAAAAGTTGTTATAGGTCCTTTTTGTAATCCCGATCATACTTCTTTGTTTTTGAGCTTCTCTAGTCATGATTGTTTTATATGCAACACATTGAGCTGCTTTGTGACCAAAGTTATGGCAAGAGAAACATTGCCCATTGAAGAAACTTTTGCGATTATCAAATCTACTGGCCAAATGATTGTAATTTCTATTGTCATCCATTCTTGAAGTAAATTGAGAAGATTTTACCTGTGGCTGGTTGTAGCTTTTGTTCATCCTTAAGACAGATTGCCCCTTGTTTACCTGATAGTCTTCATTGTGCTTCTGCTCATTCCTTCTTGCTGCATCAAGATAAATCTTTGAGGTGGATGCTTGAGATGTTTCTCCATTATACCCCAGACCTGTCTTGTTTAGCGCAGAATGTTGTACATTGATGATCTCATCCAGAGTTTCAGATCCTTTGACAAACTTAAGATTAATAGCCTTTGTTTTCTCAATTTCTTTTCTAAGGCCAACAATTTCACCTTCTAACTTTTCAAGATATTTTTCTTTTTCATCAATTTGAAATTGTAGAGTATCAATGATCATATTCTTTTCTTCTATACATGTCTTAAGTCTAGAAATCTCTTCATAAAAACTATCCACATCTATAGCATCCATGTAATCATCATCTTCAAAGGCCATTAAAAGTTTATATTCATTACCTCGTTCATCTTCATCACTATTTGATAAACCATCACTGTCTTCATGAGTGTAGTAGCTTTTCTTATATGCATTTTGTTTCTTGTTCCGTCTAATAGGTTCCTTTCCCTTGTCGATCTTATCCTTATGAGGACATTTGGCAGCATAGTGACCTACTCTTCCACAAGAAAAGCATTTGAAGGGTAACTTATCTCTGAACCTTCCAACACCCCGTTGAAGATTTTTGACAAAATTTGATTCTTCTTCTTCTTCTGACCCATGTCCTGATTCATAGTACTCTCCTTTACCTGAAGCCTTGAAGGCAGCTTCTTTCCTATCAGATGGACCTCCTTTTCTCATTTCATAAGAAGTTAGAATTCCATGTAGTTGTGACATTTTAAGATGTTGTAGATTCTCCTTTTGTTCTATAGCAGAAACTTTAGATTCAAACCTAGGTGACAAATATCTTAGAATTTTTTCAACCACAACAACCTCTTTTATTTCTTCACCCAATTTTTTCATACAATTAACAATCTCATCCACACGAAGAAAATAGTTAGCCACACTTTCATCACTATACATTCTGAGATTCTCATACTGAATCCTGAGGGTTTGAAGTTTCGCACGTTTTACCTGTTCATCTCCTTTGTAGCTCAAAACAATCTTGTCCCATATTTCTTTTCCGGATTTATGTTGCATAACCTTCACGAATTCAGATTGAGATAGACATCCTAGAAGAGTATTAACTGCCTTTACATTTGTTTCATATTTCTTCTTCTCAGCTGAATCTGTAGGAGTAGTTAATGGAAAAGTATACGCTGTTTCTATAATGTCCCATACTTTTGTAACCAAAGATTGAAGATAGGCAGTAACTCTTACCTTCCAATATACGAAGTTTGTCCCATCAAAAATCGGTGCCCTGATTGATGCTTCCCTCTCGTAGTTGCTCATGATGTTAGATCTTCCTTCAAGCGATCAAGCTTCTTCAGAAGAACCCGACTCTGATACCAATTGTTGGAAATAATACTGAGAGGGGGGGTGAATCAGTATTATCAAATTCTTTTCAATATATCTTCCTTATTTATACTTTGAATAATTCTTCAAATATTGATCATTACTTTGTATGTCAGAATGATAAAATAATGAGCAGGAACAAGAAAAGCAAATAGTCACACAAAAGAACACCAGATATAAGGTGGAAACCCAATGTGGGTGAAAACCACTTGCTGCAATATGTCCCTATATTCTTTTAATAAGAAACTCCTTTTACAATGATTTTTTACTGGTGCAGTCCTTTACCAGTACGCAGGCTACAACCTGCAGAGAGCTACAACTCTCTCTCTCATTTTCTAGTCTCTCCTAGAAGGGAGCTACAACCCCCTACTACTTTTCTTTCAAGGACCACTTTTCATTAATTGTCAGACTGGATCCAAGAACATCAAAAACCCATCAACTACACTTACATCATCAATCTCTGATTTCACCAAAGCCAACCTGCATACAGATCTGCAAATATTTCCTTATAATTTTGTAGTTGTTACATCAGACATACCCAGATCATAACATGTGTAAAATAAAACATGCATCAATAATTCAGACCCAGATTATTAGATTTATAGATCAAGCGTATGCCACATATCACATATCAAAATCATATAGAGATACCACTATTCCAGCCTTAAGATTTTGACCCATCAATAGGACTTATCCTTCTCCTTACGCTCAGGTTCCTTCTTTATTCAGATGCAGATCTGCACCATAACCCAATCACAATATTCTAGATCTAGCACTTGATTAGATATTCGATAATTCAGAAGATGGTTTGCCAAATGATCTCCTTCCTCTTTTATAGCCATAGTCCTTTCTCAATACCACGGTCCAAAACCATAATAACACAATACCACGGACTCAATACTTGGGATCAACACTTTTGGATGCAATACCACGGACCAAAAGCATAGGATCAAAAACTGTCAAACTAATACCATGAACCAACCATGAAAGTGCGTGAGATCAACACTTTTGGACACAATACCACAGACCAAAACTATAGGATCAAAAACTGTCGGACTAATACCATGAACCAACCATAAAAGTGTGTGAGATCAACACTTTTGACGAGGTACCATGGTCCAAAACCATAGGTTCAAATACCTAGGACTAACTACCATGGACCAAAGGTAAGTTCTCCAACATATACGCTCTTTTCCTTGCATGAAAGAGCGTGAACTTTTTACCATGGTCCAAAACCATAGGTTCAAATACCAAGGACTAACTACCATGGACCAAAGGTAAGTTCTCCAACATATACGTGCTTTTCCTTACCATGGTCCAAAACCATAGGTTCAAATACCAAGGACTAACTACCATGGAACAAAGGTAAGTTCTCCAACATATACGCGCTTTTCCTTGTATGAAAGTGCGTGAACGTTTTCTCTACATGAAATAAAATTTTCTCTGCATAAAAGTGTGTGAACTTTTCTCTACATGAAATAAACTTTTCTCTGCATAAAAGTGCGTGAACTTTTCTCTACATGAAATAAACTTTTCTCTGCATAAAAGTGCGTAAACTTTTCTCTACATGAAATAAAATTTTCTATACATATAAGTGCGTGAACTTTTCTCTACACTATAATTTATTATCTGAGATGAGTGGGTTGCCATCAAGTACAACATATGTATCATAATGCCAACACTTCTTATGTGGTTAACTAGAAAGCGACCTCCTGTGAGCAAATATCGCTTTTCAATACAAAAGTAAACTCATACTTGACCTCTAATCTGCATAATTATATTTATCGTTAAACTCATAGTAGTTCCAGTGAAATGGTGGCTCCCAATCTTGCTCTTGGTCGTAATTCCTTCATCATCTTCCTCTATAGTGATATTCAATCAATAGATTGACCCTACATGATTTGGTGTTGATGGATATGGTCTTACAACCTTGCAATTATTGGTATAATAGATGTATGGTTCACACAAACTTATGACTACTGCCATCTTCCTATTTGTCTAACCGCATGATGGATGATATATGGCTATTCTCAACCTAGGGAGTTGTCACGATGGTTGCACTCCACCATATGATTCTTCAACCTTCCAAACTCTTTCACTATTATGGTTATTATTTAGTGATCTCCCAATACTTACAATCTTGCCCTTTTTTTTTTCCGAGTGTAGGAGTAGATTAATCAACTACTTTTTTTCTAGAGGAACATGTTAAGTGTGAAGCTGAAGAGATGCACATTGTGCTAATGCTGGCACCAACTCCCAACACTCTTCCATCCCAGTCATCACTGCCACACTCGAGCTGAACCTACCACACTGCCATTAGTTTCTAGATCTTTATTTAAAGCACATGTAGTATTATAGATCCTCCTTTAGCATCTATATATTTGTAACTTCTCTGGCCAAGGAACACAAGCCAAGGCCGAGGCCTGTTACATAATATGAAGTGATTTCAATTCTCTAGTTATTTGTTTTCTCTTCTATTGTCAATTTATTTATGGTGTTAATTTATCTCTTCTACTATCTATGATTGAGTAAGGTCTATCAACTGGTATCAGAGCTGATGGTGGAGGCGTCAGAGTAGATTGTCTGTTGAGCCCTGGAGCTAAGCGGAGCTATCCGTTGTGATATTTGGTTTAAGCTATTAAAATCTGGACTTCTAAAGTCCTTTGGCATGGATCTGTTTCCAAATGCATCATTAGTGATCAATATTATGAGCGCTTCTTGGGTAGTGAAAGATTCTTCCATAGCCAGTTGAGTGAATTAATGTTGTGGCAAACATTCTAGTTACCTTCACTTGAAAAGCCTGCCTGTTGTCATGTACATCTGCAGATTGAATTTGTGGAGAATAAATTGCACTTGCATCAATAAGAGGAGAAATAAATTCATCCATTGCTTCTAGGCCTCCTACGAAAGCCCCTTTGGCCCTGGCTCCATCTCCGGTGGCGCAATCCCACACCCAAAGTTAAGTCCCATCACCTCAATTTGGCAATTGTTGCAAGAAGAAACAACATGGATATATGGTGAAATGTGTCGCTGGAGTATGAAACATGGACTTCTTTATGTTTTCTTTTCAAATCAAAGTATCCATGTATGTGTGAAGTGTTTGTCTTTATCATAAAGGTTAAAATAATATATATGTTTTTATATTTATTAGGAAACACGTATAATTATATGTGGAAATTTCGAAAAGTATATTTTAAAAAGGGGAGAAATTTTTTGAAAAGGATATTTTAAAAATGAGAAATTTCATAATTATTAAAGTTTAAAGAGTAATGGTCAAACTTTTACCTTTAAGTGGAGTTTTTTGCTATTGGGGCATCAACATTATTGAAAATGGAGACAATAGTTACAGATATGGAGAAGTTGAGCGGGAGTAATTTTTCCCTATGGAAATCAAAGATGGAGGATATACTAATTTTAAAAGATCAGTATTTTCTTATTGGGGGCACAACAAATAAACACTCATCAATGACAAATGAAGAGTGGAATAAGCTAGATAGAAAGACGATTGCAATAATCCACCAATTTCTAGAAAGGAATGTGTCTTTCAATGTCTCTCGAGAAAAGACAGCAGAAGGATTATGGAAGAAGCCCCATGATCTATAAGAGAAGAACACAATATCAAACAAAGTTTCCTTGATGAAGATGTTTTATAATGTCAAGATGAAGGAGGGTGATTATGTTGCTGAGCACTTGAATGCATTTAATATTATTACTAATCAACTTTCCTCTATTGAAATCATTTTAGATGATGAAATTAGAGTCATTTTTCTAATGTGTTGTATCCTAGAAAGTTGCAAAAATTTAATTGTAGCTATGAGCACTTCAGAAACAATAGGGACCCTGATGTTTGATGATGTCAACAATAATTTAATGAATGAGGAGCTACGATGCAACTGAATTGCGGAAAACTAGGGAGGAGAAGCTCTAGCTCTAGCTGACCATGGTAGGAGAATTGATCGAGGTCGACAAGGGCGATCCAGATCGAGAGGCCAATAAAAACCAAGGAGGATCATGATCATATACTTTCATTGTGGCAAACATGGGGACATGAATAAAGAATTCAATTATGGAAGAAAGGTCAAAACGATTAGAGACTGCCCAATACAAATCACAAGTCATCCAACACAAATTAAGGTTAGACTACTACTATAGCCACAAATGGTGATGTGTTGTTTACCTTTTCAGTAGAGGATGCATGTGTATATACATCTAGTAGTAGCTTTAATTGGATCCTTGACTCTAGGGAATCTAACTATGTAACCCCATGCAAACATATTTTTGTTGCATATAATCCTGGTGATTATGGTAGAGTGCATTTGGGGAATAATCATTTTTGCAGTATTGTTGCAGTGGGAGATGTCTAGATCAAGATGAAGGATCGACAATATATATTGTTGAAATAGGTTAGGCATGTCCTATAAATGTGCATGATTTTGATCTCTATGGGATGAATGGATGATGAAGGCTATTCCACAAGCTTTGGAAAAGGAGGCTGGAAAATTAGCAAATGAGCATTGGTTGTAGCTAAAGGGCCCAAGATAGGAACATTATACACATTCAAGACACTGACAGGAAAATCAAATTTGGCTACTATCACAAAATAAGGAAATTCAGTAGATCTGTGGCATAAGCGCTTGGGTCACATGAGCAAGAATAGATTAAAAACCTTGTTGGTAAAAATTTATTAGCATGTTTGAAATCCTACAATCTTCATCTTTGTGAGCATTGTAATCATGGTAGAAAAAGAAGGGTTTCATTCCTTAGATATGGCCATGATAGAGAGAAAAATGTGTTAGAATTGATACACTCAGATGTGTTTGGGCCTGTTAACATCAAATCATTAGGAGGGGGATCATATTTTGTAAGATTTATACATGATACGTCTATGAAAGTTTGGGCATATCCTATGAAAAGTAAAAGTGAAGTGTTTGAAATATTTCAAAAAGTTCATATTGTTGTTGAAGGAGAGACTAATAATTGCTGAAGTGTTTAAGAACAAATAATGGTGGAGAATATTTCTCAAATGCATTCAAGGAATATTGTAATATATTTGGCATAAAGCACGCGAAGATTGTGCCTGCTACTTCTCAATAGAATGGTGTCACAGAAAGGATGAATCACACCATTATGGAAAAGGTGCGAAGTATGTTGTCCAATTCTAGTTTGGAGAAGAATTTTTGGGCTGAAGCAGTTAGGACCACTTGCTACCTCATAAATAGATCTCCAAATACAGCCTTGGATGGCGGTACCCATCAAAAAGTTTGGACTGGTAAGAAGTTTAATTATTCTCAGTTGAAAATCTTTGGATGGGAAGTATTTGTACAGATTCCTAAAGAAAATAGAACTAAGCTAGATGATAAATCTATGTAATGCATTTTTCTCAGATATGCAGATGAAGATTTTAGTTATCATATACGGGATCTATTCAAACATAAAATTATTAGAATCAAGGATGTTATATTTAATCAGTCATAAAAGTTTAAGAGGACTGAAGGTGAGCTAGAGATCAAGAACGTTATTGACAGGTTTGAAGAGTATCAGGAAAACATCGCACCAATGCAAGAAAATTAACAACAAATTCAGGAGAAGCGAGAACAACAAGTGGAAAATGATGAAAAATAAGAAGAAGGAATCTTGCAGGAACCTTTACAAAAGATTCAAATTGATAATGCACACAGTTGGTTCACAAATCTTCTAGGCCCCATAAGCCTTCATAAATGTATCCTCCTTCAAACTATATTTTGTTGGCTCATGAAAGTGAGCCTAATTGTTTTCAAGAAGCTTGTAAGGTTGAGCATAATAAAGAATGGAAGAAAGCAATGGAAGAAGAAATGAAATCTTTGCTGGAAAATAAAACTTGGGAATTCGTAAACCTCCCAAAAGCTAGAAAGGCTCTACAAAACAGTTGGGTTTACAGGATTAAGCATGAGTATGCCAAAAAGAAGGAGAGGTATAAAGCAAGGTTGGTGGTGAAAGGATTTTCCCAAAAATAAGGTATTGACTTCACTAAAATTTTGTCACCTGTTGTTAAAATGTCATCCATTAGAGTCATTCTTGGTCTAGTTGTTGCTTAAGACTTAGAATGTGAACAATTAGATGTAAAAACTGCTTTCCCTCATGGTGAATTGGAGGAAGAAATTTATATGGATCAGCCCGAAGGCTTCATTGAAAAAGGAAAAGAAGACCTTGTTTGTAGGTTGAAGGAGAGTCTCTATGGCTTGAAATAGGTACCTCGACAATGGTACAAGAAATTTGATTTATTCATGTTGGGACATGGTTTTCACAGGTTGGAAGTTGACCATTATGTTTATATCAAGAGGTATGATAAAAGAAAGTATATCATACTATTTTTATATGTGGATGGCATGTTCCTTGTTGGGCATGATAATAATAAGATCAATAGGTTGAAGAAATATTTGGGCAGCAAATTTGCAATGAAGGATTTGGGACCAACACAACAGATATTGGGCATGAGGATTATACGTGACAGGAAAAACAAAAGATTATGGTTTTCACAAGAAAAATATATTAAGAAGGTGCTTAACAGGTTTAATATGAAGGGTGCCAAGCCAGTTGGTACACCCCTTGCAACCCACTTCAAGCTGAGTATTGAATTATGTCCTAGTGATGACAAGGAGAAGGAAGAGATGAGCATGATTCCTTATGCTTCGTCAATTGGTGGCTTGATGTATGCCATGGTATGTACACAACCAGAAATTTCATATTCAATGGGAGTAGTGAGCAAGTCTTTAGTCAATTTAGTGTCCTAAATTGCTTGCATGAACTATCAACCGAATTTTGTAAGCTGATGAAGTCTAGTGCACTATATGTGCTTAGTTAACCCTTCCTACTTCATTGTTTTGTATTTTTATATTGTTTTGGGGTTTTTTGTTCTTTGATTCATAATGATGTACAAATTGAACTATGAGAAGCTAAATCTAAACTTCCTGAAGGTGAACCAAGAGATTAAAACTAGTCAAAATCTAAGTTAAGTGAAGGTAAAACAGAGCATCTATCCTATCTTGTCATTAATCCTAAGTCATGAATCTAATTCCTAAAATTAAAATGTGAAGTTGTAAGACATGTTGAAATAAATACAGAGAATGAAATTAACTAAAGTACTTCCACTTAGTCTAACCCTCAATTTTGAAAGATAACCTTATTGAGATGGAATACAAGCAACTTTCTGTGCTTTATGATCTAGAGAACAAACTAAAACATGTAGAAAGTAACTAATTGGTTTCAACCATTGTGTAAAGTGAATGTTTAACCATTTAGTTGAAGATGGGTATCCACTAGAATTGGTGATCAAAAACATTTGCTAAAATAGTGCATTGACAATTTGAACTAGAAAATAAATAACAAAAACAATGAGTAAACTAGTCGACAATGTATTTTCATTACTTTCAACCTTACTCTGTTTAGAAAATAAAGTTGTTTCCTTTATAAAATGGATTGGAGAAACAAGACCACACAATTGAATTCTAACAGTATGCTAATGATCAAAACTAAAAGAAATCAAACTACAATAAATAAACCTAAGTTAGAAACATTGCTAAAAGAAAATGGTGAAATTAAAACTAAAAAGAAAACAAATGAAAAGAAAATGTCCTTCAGTGCAGGGGTCCTATACAACTAAATGGGTTGAGCTGCTAACTAGATGAAAATTCTCTCGCAAATGATCATTGGTCAACACATGGATTTATATTATAAACAAGAACAAAAGTTTAAAATTACAGAGCTGAAAGTCTGAGCTTAATAGATCAAAAACTTCGAACCCCTCTTGGTTCTGTTAAACCTATATTTAAAAGAAAATATTTACAATTTTCTTTGAGGAAAATTAGCTATAGGTGTTCTACATGTATCACAACAGGACTACGTAAATTTTTGATCAACTATAGGTGACTTCAGTTCGAGCAAGATGGTTGCACATAACCATTAACACATGTGGCTGATCCAAGTTAATACTGCAACATAACTGTTGGATTTATTAATTAACCATGAAAGAGTAGACAAAGAGTCTTATTTCTTCTGGTTTTCATATGTTTGACTCCACCTTTGGCATTGGTCTTGAGATGGCTTTCTTATCGATCTGCACTGAGTGACTAGGATAGGATTCATGTGGAGCTGATTCTAGGGATGCCCATGTGGCTAGTTTCTTCGTTTGACACCTAGAACCTTCCAGATCATGGAGTAGCTATGGAATACATAGTTAGCTGCAGAATAGGCTGCGTTTGGTAGCTAATTTGGAAAAACTTATCAAATAGAACAAACATAAAAATATAACATGTCAATCATTTAATTCCCTCCTTAGGACAAAATCTATCATTTACCATTGATGGGGATCTGTATTCTTATGGAAAAAACAGGGGAAAGAAGTGAGAAAAGTTGTCAAGGAGAGGGTAATTCTGAGGTTCAACATACGCCCACTGCAAAATCATTTCATGTCCCCATGCAATTTTTCAAAAATACGAATTCTTCTTTCCTATTGCATTTGTTCAGACACTTCTGCTAGTACATCTAATTTTCTTCTCTTGTTCCTCTTTAAAGTGATTGCAATCCTGGGTTTCTCCATAAGAAGCTTGTATTTTAGCTTGATGATTGTTCTGTTCAAGATTCTATTCTTGATCTTAAACTTCCTATTCTTCTTGTACCATAGCCTTAGATGTAGCATTGTATTATCATGAATAGCTTTATCGAATTTACTTTGTTCCCTCATGGTTCCATTTTCTTTCTTGACATGTCTGTTCAATATCTCTAACTCATACATTTCCTATTTGAGAGAGTCAGTTAGAGGTTCTTGTGTATTGATAGAGAGTTCTGGATTAATTGAGGATTCTTGATTCATTGAGGCACTTTTCTTTTCCAGTGATTATATATAATCATAAATTTGTTACTACACTGTGTCTATGCCTGAAGATCCTCTGCTAGGGCTACCTTCGAAATATTGTTGAGGAGAATCTTGAAGACTGTGTGTAAATGGAACATCATCAGGAGATGGTACTGGGGTTTCTTCTTCTAGATTTATGAACTCTATTCCATTTGATGATACCTTCTTTGCCATACCACAGAGTCTAGATCTCCTTCTAAGTTGTAGAGAGCTTATGTTCTCCTCCTTTGTACCCTTTTTTTCCCTTCCTATCTATTATTTTCTCTTGATTTGCTTCCTAATCTCTGTCAATTATTCAGATATTAATTGTTCATCATCTTGTAATAATGAAGATTTAGGTTTGTTTCCAATAATTCCACCAACTTTGTTTTCATCTTCCCTTTTTTCTTGATCTGCTCCCTAATCTCTATCAATTTTTCAGAGACTAGCTCTTCATCATTTTTCTGTGTGGAGGACACAAGTTTGCTTTGAATGGTTATACCGGTCTTCTTTCTCCTACTCCTTCTGACATTACCCTCTTCAGGTGATTTTGGTGCCTCTTGGAAATAATTTCTTATCAAGAAATTTTCCCAAGTATCTCCTATTATTTTCAATTGAAACTCAACCAATATTTTTACCAACCCAGGATGGTACATGGTTGTGTCTAGGAATTCTATTTTCCTCTATACATTTGAATCCATCCTTCTTAAAATGTTTAGTAGGAAGAAATGGAGGTTCATATCTCCATTTTCTAGAATTTTCATCAATAAACGTATATGATAGACATACATGCACCCGAATTTCCCGTCACAAGTAATGAAGTTAAGTAATATCGAAAGCATGCTTCTCCATTTATTTTCCAGTGCTAAAATAGGAATTCCTTTTCTAAATGCAGACACATCCATACCTGGGTTCCTGAGGATTACTTTCCATGATTCACTATGGAATTCCTTGTTTTTAAACCATCTCTCACCATGTCTTTGCAGTTCTATAGCCTTTGCTATGTATGATTTTGTTACTGCAAACTTAATGTCACCAATTTCTACTTATGTAACATCCAATGATCTAGCAAAATATTTTGTGATCTCTTTGTGGAAGCCATCAATGTTTTCAATGAAATTGAGCCATATAGCCTTCTGCAACATCTCCTTGAGTTGCAGGAATCCCTCCATATATTTTTCTCCTACTGGCTCTCTCCTGACAATGAGTCCCATGGCTTCTGTTTCACAAATTTTTTTAACCTTCAGAATTACTCTCCTAGTTTATGAAATGGGCTGACTGTGGGTATGGTGAAAAAGAACTATGGGTTTGTGTGGAATAAGTAGATAGTGAGGGTTTGGAGAGGCGTGTATACATTGGTCACGTCGTAGTCTTGACCGTTAACAGATGGAGTTATTAGGGACCATTTAGGTACAAAGTATGGAGAGTGTAGCAAAGATGTGGTATGATGAAATTATTATGGACCGTTTGATATCGAGTATGGAAGATGTGGCAGAGATGTGGTATAATGAAGTGGCAATCAAATCAAATGATGACTTGTTAAGGAGACATATGATTATTCATATTATATATGACTTATATTTTTAACTTGCTGTCTGAAATAAATTTTGAATTTTAACTTTAGAACTTAACCTTTTTCTTGATAACTCCTTTGGTGTTGATCCATAGGTACTTTTAGCAAGGATGGTCTTGAAAACTTGATTCTTCAATTTCTTGGATTCATGATTTATTTGTGAGTTGTCCAATTGTGCCAGAGCTGATAAGTAAGTCGTAGCTGCAGAATCAGATTAGCTACAAAATGGAATCAGCTGCAAAATGTGAAAAGAAGGAAAAGTGAAGTATGGTTATGCAATATGACTGAAAGATGAAATGGAAATGGGTTATGACAGTGAGATGAAATGAGATGTAAAATAAAATTGGGAAATAGTGTGAAATGCATTAAACTTAAAAAATAAAATGTAAATGGAATATGACAGTGAGATGAAATGAAACTATAAAATAAAATGAAAAGATAATGAGATGGAATGAGGCTATGAATTTGCAAACTCTAATCTAGAAATAAATGTAGCTTTTTGTCACTACTTATTACAGAAAGGAAACGGAAAATATAGGATGTCAGAAATCTCTGATTTTCACTGTATATTTTTTGTATAAGTATGCCAATCAATGATTGGTTTTCACACTCATACAATTTATTATTATTTTTTATGTTTTCTTTTCATCAGTTTTTTTTAGGAAAAATAAATACTAAGTTAGTGTAGAAGAATAGTTATTCTTCACTAACTTCATTTCAAAGTTATTATGGAAAATCTTAATGAAATCCTTCCTTGAAACTGGTTTTCGATGTATCTTCAAATGATGACCATTCACAAAAATAGGTATTTTTCTTCCATCTATTGTCCTTATCCTTACTGCTCCATTATTAAAGGCTTATTCAATATCATATGGCTCGAGCCAATGAGTTTGAAACTTCCCTTGAGAATATTTGAACTTTGAATCGAACAACAGTGCGCAATCTCCTGCTTGAAACTTCTTCTCCTTGATATATTTATCATGCCATTTATCCCTCTGTTGTTGGACTATACTAGTTCTTTGAACTACATCCTTCCTGATTTCATCAAGCTCATTGAGTTGCTCCAACCTATGTTTCTGTGCCTCTGATAAATTGAGTCCCAATTGGACTACCATATTGAAGGATTTGATTTGAAACTATATAGCGAACATGACTTGTTTCCAATAAACAAGTTCATATGGTGTATGTCCTGTTTTGTTCCTCCATGTAGTTTTATAAGCCCATAAGGCTTCAGGAAGCCTTTCTGCCCAATCTCTTCAATGTAGATGCACAATCTTAGTGAGAATTCCTTCAATCACCTTATTTGTAGATTAAACTTGACCATTTTCTTGTGGATGATAAGGAGTAGATTTCCTATGTTTGATCTTGTAATCTTCCACAAGACTCTTCTCCATTTTAGACGTAAATTAAGATACTTGATCTATCACAATTTCTCTTGGAACACCAAAACGAGAGAAGATGTTCTCAAAAAGAAAATTAACTACAGAATTTTCATTAGAAAAAGGTAATGCTTTAGCCTCTACCCATTTAGTGACATAATCAGTGCATAGCAACATATAATTCTTACACTTAGATGGGGGATTAATTGGTCCAACCAAATCCAAGGCCCATTTTTCAGAAGGTTCAATGAGTACTTGAATTTGTAGTGGAATTTCATTTGAGGTGGCAGGTTTTCCTACCCTTTGGGAGCTATCACACCTCCTGACATATTCTTTGGCATATTCGAAGATGGATGGCCAATAATATCCTAAAGAAAGGATTTTATAGGATGCCCTATTGTCAGCAAAGTGTCCACCACACGGTTCATCATGACATGCCTTAAGAAGCTCAAGAATTTCATCTTCCCTCAAACATCTTCTGATCATGAGATCTTGACCTGTTTTATACAATTCATTAGTGATCCATGAGTATCTTGCACTTACTTGAATGATTTTTCTTTTCTCTCTAGGAAACAAATGTGAAGGAAATTTCCCTGTGACTAAGTAATTGGTAATATATACAAACCAAGGGGTCTGAGTAGCTACTTCATAAAGATATTCATCAGGAAAGTTATCTTCAACCAAACTGTCATCTTTGATATTTTGAATTCTGGACAAGAAATAACAAATGTCTTTTGTTTTCCAGGTCTATCTAGCACAGTAATATTGAATTATTGCAAGAGTAATAGCCATCTTGTAACTCTGCCATTAGTAATAGGTTTATTCATTAAGTATCTAATTGCAGAGTGATCTATATGAACAAAAGTTTCATATCCTATTATATAAGTCTAAACTTAATGATTGCATGAACAACAACTAAAAATGCCTTTTCAGTTACAGTATAATTTAACTCAGTCGGAGTCAAGTTCTTACTTGTATAGTAGATGTCATAGGGAATCAAATATTTTTGTCCTAATACAACTCCCAGAGCTGTATCTAAAGCATTTGTTGAAATGTGAAAAGGTAGTTTGCAATTTGGACCTCTCAAGATGGGTGCTTTAGAAATTTTTGTTTTTAAAGTTTCGAATGCTAACTGGCAATTAGGATTCCAATTGAATTCACAATCCCTGGCGAGTAATTTGAAGAGTGGGGATGCTATTTTAGTGAAACATTTTATAGATCATCTATATTATCCCGTAAATCCTAGAAAGCTTCTAACATCCTTTTGGCAATTTGGAATTGATAATTTAGAGATGACTTCAACTTTATATTTATCAACTTCAATTCCATCTCCTAAAATGTGATGTCCTAAAAAATCCTTTCTATAAACATCATAAAAAAAAAATCATGGCTTAGCGAAAGGTTTTCTTCCTTACATCTTTTAAGAACTTTTTCCAAATTTTCCAAAGCTTCTTCAAATGTATTCCCGTAGACTATAAATTCATCCATATATACCTCTACACAATCATGTATTAGATCAGAAAAAATTCCTAGTACTGTTGTTTGGAATGTTGCAGGTGCATTACATAATCCAAAAGGAAGTACTCAATAGGCATAGGTTCCCCATGGACAAGTAAATGTGGTTTTATCTTGATCTTTAGGTGCCACCTAAATCTAATTATAGCCACTAAAACCATCCAAGAATGAGAAATACTTCTTACCTGCTAATGTATCTAACACTTCATCTGTAAAGGGCAAAGGAAGATGATCTTTAAGGGTATGTTTACTCAATTCTCAATAATCAATGCACACCCTCCATTTACCATTCCTTTTAGGGAAAATCACTAAAGGGGAAACCCATTGCCTATCTAAAATTGGGTAAATGAAGTTTACATTCAGCAGTTTTTGCAGCTCTTCTTTCACAATTTCGCTAGGATTTAGATTCATCTTTCTTTCAGGCTGTCTGATAGGTCTACAATTTTCCTCAATGTAGACGTGATGTATACAAGTCTTAGGACTATTTCATTTCATGTTAGTATATTCACATGCATATGCAGTAGAATGTTGTTGTAATGTTTGGATTAACTTTTCTTGTTGTAATTTCTCCAAGTTATTGTTTATGTTCAATGTTCTTCCTGGAATGATTTCAATTGTAGTGCTACCAAATTATTCAACTAAATAAAGAGACATCTACCTAGATTAAAAATATTCAATATTAGATTTTTCTTGCAATTGATCATGTTCATATTCTAGAGATGATTCAAAAATTTCCATTGTATTCAAGATTTGACTATCTTCACTAATGTCTAAAATGGTAAAGAGAGGCTGAATTCCATTTTCATCATCAATCCATTCTTTGTCATCCATTTATGTGATTATTCTTGCTAGAGGATATATAGTGAATTTATTTTTTGAATTCTCATCAGGAATATACATGTCACCGATCTACAACTAATGAAAGCATCAGTTGTGGCCAGCCAAGGTCTTCCTAATATAAGTGGATGTCCTCCTAGATTGTGCTTAGGGGTTAAAATCATAAAATCAACAAGATATTCCCAAGAATATAATGATATTGAAATATCTTCTAACACACCATCTGCTTTGATTACAGATTTCTTTGCTAATTGCAATAATTTAGGTGTGTAAAGAAGATTACGAAGCTTGAGTTGTTCCATGGTTTGTTTTCTCATGATGTTTATTTCTGCTCCTAAATCAATCAATGTATTTGGAATTTCAACTACATTGATATGTGTTTTCACAATTGGACTTCCTGGATCTACATATTTTTGTATGGCAATTTTTTCCATCAGTATATTTGTTATTTTTCCTACCAGATGAATTCTTTTTGTTTCTTTTGGTTTTCTTCCTAGTTTCTTTATGTTCAACTCCTTTATTGTTTTAGCTAGGATTGGAATCTCTTTAATTGCTTGTAACAAAGGGATTTTGATACAAACATTTTTCAATTCATCTAGAAAATCATAATTAGGCAACATAATCTACTTTTCTAATCCTCTATCAACTTGTAATCTTTCAGGAAAAGGAGGTGCAGAAGCAGATACTGATTGCTTAATGATAGGAGTTGAGTTCATTGGTTCTTTCTGTTTTTCATTTTCAGTATTTTGGTTTTGGAGAGATGTTCCCTCAAAACTTTTATTGGTTTGTAGAGAATCTTCTTCAGAATTGTCTTGTTCTTGAATAACTACACAATGCCTTCCCTTTTCTAATATCCTATCTGATCTTAGTTGAACGTCATTAGGATCTAGAGGAGTGATCATATAAGTTGGAAATTGTTGTCCTTCCACCATGTAAGTATTTTGAGGATTTTTATTGTTGTGGTTTGGTAATGGTTGGGTAGGTAGCTAATTTAGTCTCTGCTAAAATAGCAGTAAGACTTGAGGATTTTGGTTTTATTGTGGCATTTGTTGTGGAAATGGTAGTGAAAGTTGAGGGTTTTGATTTTGAAGTTGTGGCTGCTGATTTTGTTATGGAATGTGTGGGGGAGGATAATTTTGATATGATGGAGGATGTTGATAATATTAAGAAAATCTTCCATAAGGATTTTTTACTCCTTGATCCCAAGGTTGCTGCAAAGAATTCCAATTTGGTGGTGGCTAAAGATACATTTGATTGTTAAATCCCTGATTTTGTGGCCCTTGCCAAGGTCTTCTAGAGACAAAGCAAAGAGATTATGCTGAATTTCGAACTGTTTATTCTTGAAAAATAACCTTAAGACCTGGAATTGAAGGACAACCCTTGGTCTCATGGTTTTCTAAACAAATCATACAAGTATCTATGATTTTTGCATCCAAAGGACATTCTCTTAAAGTGTATTTTTTCTTCATTTCGGATAGAAAATAGTTAAAGAATCAGCCTCAGTTTTTTGCTTGTTTTACAACTTAAGGAAGTCTATTTGCTCACTAAGGCTCCCTAAAATATCTACTTTGAATTCATCAAGCATATTCCCAATTTCTACCCTACTCACTGATCCAATTGCATACTTATCCACTATAACAAGAGAAGGATCTCTTGGACCTTTCCCAGCTTTGGATTTCCTTCTTGAGATATGAACACATAATTCTCCTATGTCGCTTAGTGGGGTTGAGAGATATCTCCCTTCCCCATCATGTTAAGGATATCTATCCACTCATCTCTAATGTATTTTAATAGAAAATCTTTTAAGGTATCTTCATCTAAATTTTCCATCTTTTCTCTTTTCATGTTATAGTTGAAACTCTCAATTAAATCCTCAAAATTTTCATCCTCTATTTGTATCATTTTGAACACTTCATCCTTGTGATTGGTAGGCATGCAATAATCCAAATACTTGTCCAAAAATGATTTCTTCATGTCATTCCATGCTCTAATGGACTGAGTGACCAACTCCATGAACCAATGAAAGAAACTCCTTTCAATGTTGAAGGAAACAACTTAAGTTTTTGAGAGTCTTCTAAGTAATCATAGGTTCTGCATAAGACTTCAAACTAAAATAAAAATGTTTGAGGATGCTCACTTTTTAGCCCATGGAAATTTGGTAGGACAGAAGGTGAGATATTTTTCATTGTGGCATTTGTTTCTTCATCCAATATAGGTTATCCAAAGAATTATATATTTCCCTATTTCCTCTACCTCCTCCATTATTTCTGCTACCTTTTCCTCTACCCCCTCCTCCAAATAGTGTGAATTCTCCATCCTCTCCTTCTTCTGCCATTATAGTTTCTTCAGAGTCAATATAAGGTTCAACTTGCAAGGTTACTTTCTCTTCCAATGGTTCCTCTATTAATGGTATGTGGTAGAGAGGTTCTACTTCTTCTTTCTCAATAGGTATTACTAATCCCTCAACTAAAATGTGCTCCCCTATGATGGTGAAAATGCTACTCCTTCTATTGGAGACCCATGGCTTCTCTCCTCTAGGACTACCTTGGTAGATGAAATAGGAGATCCTTTTGATTAGATTTATGACCTTAGAACCTTAGGAGTTCTATGTCTAGGAGTATGAGCTTGAGATGGAAGTGTATCTCTTCTTGTTCTTGGTGGAGTAGGTGGAGTTGTAAGAATTGAACTCCTGCCTCTAGCTATAAATGTACCCCTAGAGTCTCTTTCTCTATGCATATCATTTTTTCTTTTTATGTAAGAGGCAAGGTTACCTAATTACACTTCCCGAGCACTGGTGCAAAAATGTTTAGTCAATTTAGTTTCCTAAATTTCTTGCATGAATTATTAACCAAGGTTTTTAAGTTGATGAAGTGTAGTGCACTATATGTGCTTCGTTAACCCTTCCTACTTCATTGTTTTGTATTTTTATATTGTTTTGGGGGTTTCTATTCTTGGATTCCTAATCATGTACAAACTGAACTATGAGAAACTGAATCTAAACTTCCTAAAGGTGAACTAGTCAAAATATAAGTTAAAAAAAGGTAAAACACAACATCTATCCTATCTTGTCATTAATCCTAAGTCATGAATCTAATTCCTAAAATTAAAAGGTGAAGTTATAAGGCATGTTGAAATCAATACAAAGAATGAAATTAACTGAAGTACTTATAGTTACTCTAACCCTCAATTTTGACAGATAACCTTCTTGAGATGGAATACAAGCACCTTTCTATACTTTATGATCTAGAGAACAAAATAAAACATGCATAAAATAACTCATTAGTTTCAACCATTGTGTAAAGTAAATTTTTAACCATTTAGTTTAGGATGGGTATCAGGTGGGAATGGTGATCAATAACATTCGTTAACAGAGTGCATTGACAATTTGAACTAGAAAATAAATAACAAAAATAGTGAGTAAACTAGTGAAAAATGCATTCTCATTAGTTTCAACCTTACTCTATTTAGAAAACAAAGTTGTTTCCTTTATAAAATGGATTGGAGAAACAAGACTACACAATTGAATTCTAACATTATGCTACTGATCAAAACTAAAAGAAATCAAACTACAAGAAATCAACCTAAGTTAGAAACACTGCTAAAAGTAAATGGTGAAATTAAAACTGAACAAAAAAGGGTGAAAAGAAAACCTCCTTTAGTGTAGGGGTCCTCTGCAACCGACTTGGTTGAGGTGATAACTAGTTGAAAATGCTATTTCAAATGATCATTGGTCAACAAACAACTTTATATTATAAACAAGAACAAAAGTTTAATATTACAAAGCTGAAAGTTTGAGCTTAATACATCAAAAACTTTGAACCCCTCTCAGTTCTATTCAACAGATATTTAAAAGAAAATATTAATAACTGTCTTTGAGGAAAATTAGCTACAAGTGGTCTACACGTATAACAACAAGACTGCGTAAATGTTTGATCATCTATAGGTGACTTGAATTCAAGAAATATGATTGCACAAAACTGTTAACAGAGGTGGCTAATCTGACTTAATGTTGCAATATAATTGTTGGATTTATTAATTAACCACGAAAGAGTAGACAAAGATTCCTATTGTTTCTTGGTTTCATATGTTTGACTCCACCTTTGACTTTGGTCTTGAGTTGGATTTCTTATCGATCTGGGCTGAGTGACAAGGATAGGATTCATGTGGAGCTTACTCTAGAGATGCCCATGTGGCCGGTTTCTTCGTTTGACACCTAGAACCTACCAGACCATGGAAATAGCTATGGAATACACAATTAGCTACAAAATAGGCTATGTTCTATAGCTAATTTGGAAAAACTTATCCAAATAGCAAAAACATAAAAATATAGCATGTCAAAAATTTAATGCCCTCCTTAAGGCAAAATCTATCATTTATCATTGATGGGGATCTATATTCTTATGGGAAAATCAATGGAAAGAAGTGAGAAAAGTTGTCAAGGAGAGGGTAATTCTGAGGTTCAACAACAGGTTCCTTGCCAATCTACGAAAACAACATTGGCAAGTAGTAAAATGCATTTTGAGTTATCTCAAGGGTGCTAGTCATTATTTTTTATGTTTTGGTCATAATTATACTATACTTGAAGGATTCAAAGATGCGGATATGGGTAGAGATATGGACACTAGAAAGCCCACTACAGGTTATTTGTTTAAATTTTCTAGTGCAGCACTATCCTGGGTGTCAAGGCATAAAGAATAATATCTCTCTCTAGAACAGAATCAAAGTACATAGCTACAACAAAATCTTGTAAAGAGATGTTGTGGATGCAACAATTTGTAGGAGATAAAGGAATAAAGCAGGATAGGTAGGTGCTATATTGTGATAGTCCAAGTGTCATTCAGTTGGAAAAAAGAACAACATTTAACTCAGAAGCCAAGGACATTGACTTAAGGTACCATTGGATCCGACATGTTTTGGAAGAAGAAAAGTTATATTTGGAAAATATCCATACAGATAGGAACCCTACTGATATGCTCACTAATATTGTACCAAGAAATAAACATGAGTTATGTAGAGGCATGGTAGGACTCGGTGTGACTTGATTCATGACTCTTATTTTGCTTCAACTGGGAGAATGTTAAGTGTGGAGCCAAATAGATGCACACTGTGCTAATGCCGACACTGAATCCCTAACACTCCACCATCCTAGCCATCACCACCACACTCGCATTGAACCTACCACATCACCATTAGTTTCTAGATCTTCATCTGAATCACATGCAAGATTCTAGACCCCCCTTCAGCCTCTATAAATTTATAATTTCTATCACCAAGGAACAGAAGCCAAGGCCCAGTCTTATTGTGTAATATGAAGTGATTTCAGTTACCTGTTATTTGTTTTATCTTATACTATCAATTTATTTTTGTTGTTAATTTATCTCTTCTATTGTCTATGATGCTATCTGTGATTGAGTAAGGTCTATGATTGAGTAATGTTGTTGTTTCCCTCTGTGTCTATTAGAACAAGATGGGTCAACACTCTACTTGCAACCAAAAATGTCACCTCATTGGACTACAAAAATAATGAATATCTTCTAATCTCACGAGAAGCATCATCATTACCTTTAGATTACACCTATAGAGGCTTTTGGCACACAACATTCTCTGCTGCTTAAATGGCCCACTTGATTTGATGAACCTCGACATGACAATGGTGAATGACTTATACAAGCATTTGGAGATATGTGTGCCCAATGTCCATCAAATACGACTGCTCCTCTTTATGAATACGCAACTGATTTGACATCCCTTAGAATCTCTTCTCTCAACTACAATTTATACGGTGTATAAACATCCCATAGGCTTACAATGATGAACAAAAAGATTTGATTCGAGTGGTCTCAGAACCTTATGCATTAGTAAGGGTTATCTAGAATGGACAGATCTAGATTTATCATTAAAACCCTTCCAACAATAATTGACTAAAAAATAAGAGGCCATCTAGGGTGGTATGGAGTACCCTCGAAGATGGGAAATACAATTTAATGTGAAAATAAATCCCATCGAAGTTACACAATTATGATCTTCTAACCAAAACCACTGTAAGATCCCAAATTAAAAAAAATTCAATACATCTGGCACATTAAGGTGTTCTAGTAAAACCACAATCAGTAAAACACAGAGCAGAGAGGGATCTAGAAAAATGAAACCTCTATTTCAATTAATACTCAGAAAATCAGGCATGCCCATTACAAGAAAAATACTTAAGCAACTGCGTCGACATACATGACTACTCAATGCACAAGAAAACAAAAGTACTGAAGCACAAATGTGAACCTTGGATGGATCAACCAATCAAGGTCTCCATAGGTTTTAGTCCTAGTATCAAGTGGAATTGGTGATGCCAAGTCCTCAACAAAACACTATAATATAGACAGACTCTAGATGATCCATATGTCTAGCTCCTACCCCCCTTAAATAGGCTTGAGGGACTCTCTAGAAATATTATTTTATTATTTTCCCTCGAAAAATGAATGCGAATAATATGGGAAGATTGCATGGGAAAATAACATGCTAAATACCATGGGTAGATTTTGTCCATTTTGACCACATCAAGAAAAGGGAATATTATAGGGTTATGATACCATCTCGTCCTTCTATATCTATCTATTCTTAAGGGCCCAAATTACAATATACCCTTGGATAGGATTATCCTCCTAGGAATCATCTGATCAATAGAGTTCCAACTCATAATCTCTCGCCAATCCATCTGATGGGAAGGATGTAATGCATGAATTCCTGCACATGGAGTAAGTCAACTATGTTGATGTTGCTCCATCTTTTCACCCAACATGATCGATTTGGAGAACTCTTCCATGCTCTCCCTAATGTCTAAAGGTGGTTTGGTAGTGCGAGAGGCCCTATTTATGTAATCCTGAAGAGGGCTTCTCTGAAACTCAAAAATGTACTCCTCTTGCTTCCTTGTGAGGAACTTGAGATGTTCCTCTACACAAGACATCTTGGTCACTAACTCAAAACATACCCATATGAGCTCCTCAATTTTCTTGTTCTTCTGTAAGACAATGTCTTGGGTTTTCCAACTCTTAACTAAGATCCCTTTCGATGAAGTTGTCCAAGTGGTAAACAAGGTCAAAGACCCCTAAAGTTTGAAGCTTGGATAGATATGTTTGTGTTCTACTTTACTCACCTTCCAAGGTGAATTCTTTGAGCAGGCATACTGAGTAGCTATGGGGTCCCCGTTGTCTCCTATAGTATGCAACCTATTCATGGAGAAATTTGAAAAGAAGGCCCTTCATTCCTTCCCACTAAAACTGAAATTCTGGATTAGGTCCATTGATGACACTAGTGGGAATTGACCTCACAGGGACAAAGAGTTAGGTAAGTTTCTAGACCACTTTAATAGTTTATCTAAGGACATTCAATTCATGATGGAAGTTGAAGAAAACATTAGCATACCATTCTTGGACATTCTCCTTCTTAGGAATGATGATGGATCACATGGACATAAGGTGTTCAAAAAGAAAGCACATACAAACACCTACCTTCATGCTAAGTCACACCATCAACCAACACAAAAGATGGGCGTGCTCAACACCCTCTTCAGAAGATCCTTATGAATATCAGGCACATATTATTTTGATGAATAAATCAAGTATTTGAGAAAGATATTTGGAAGCATTGGGTATAAAAATAAAAACATCATTAAGACCATCAAAAGAGCGAGGAGTAGAAAGTGAGTAAGACCTCTAACAACAGGCTCCTAAGAGTCTTAAAATAAGGCTTATCTACCATACATACAAGGAGTCACAAATAATTTGGCCAAGTTTCTTAGAAAGAAAGATATTGAAACCTCCTTTGAACCCCTATCATCCATAAGACTGAGGATGAGATCAATTAAAGATAGTTGAGAGCGCCTTCAACAAACGGGTGTTTATAAATTCATGTGTTTATGTGGAGAGCATGACATTGGAGAGATAAGAATATCCCTCAAGATAAGACTCAAAGTATGTGGCACTGACATTCAAAATGATAGAACTCAGTCTTCAACACTTGTTGAGCACTTAGGTAGGACATGTAACCATATTTGCCTCGAAGACACGAAGATAATTGCTAATGAAAATCATCCATACAAATGGAAGATCCGTGAAGCCCTAGAGGTTATTAAGAATTCTCACAATCGTAATATAGTTCGGGGTTTTGGGGTAAGTAGGAGTTGGATTTCATTACTCGTTCATGACCGCATTGCTCACAAGCAAGGCTAAACTCGTTTAACATATCCACTGCTCTTTTTCACCCAATCAATCCTTTTCCTCCTTCCCTCACATTCATTCCCTCGTTAATATTTTCATTCCATTTTCCTTCTCACTTTGTAACATCCTAAATAATAATCAATCAATATCTTTATTTGAATTTTCCTATTATAAGATTAAAGTTGATAGTCCATTAAACATTGACTATTAACTTTATTCTTAGATTCAACTATAAAAATTTAATAACAAGGGTAACAATCATTGTTATTAATTATTAACCCCTATAACTAAAAAATTATTATAATTTGTTTTAAATATTATAATTAATCCTTAAAGCATTAACAATTATTCACCCTTATAGACAATGATATTATTATATTATTAGTTAAGTACATCAATAATAATAATAATAATAATAATAATAATATTATTATTATTATTATTATTATTATTATTATAGATTATAAATTTTTATCATCTTTGATATAAACTATTCCTAATATTAAACCAATTATTAATAAATTCCTTATTAAAAATTGTATATAATAAATACACCCTTATAGAGAATGATGTTATTATATTGTTAATTAACTACATTATTATTATTAATAATAATTATTATCACTAATAATGATTATAATTCATATTTATAATAATATTAGATTATAAATTCTTCTTATTCCTAATATGAACCCAATTATTAATAAATTCTCTATGAAAATTGAATATAATGATAATCTTATTAATTATTATGATATATGGTCGATTGTTTCTCATTTCGTTTCCTCCATTCCATATTAATTATTTTTCATTTCTTCTCTTCTCTTTGGATTTGTCCCAACGATGAGTATTTTTATAGACTTGAAACATCGACACAGAAAAATGGCTACTATGGTTAATAATTTGAATATGAAAGATACTCAATAATCTCTTCTTCTTTTGACCTTGTTGACTCCTTCCTATCACCTGGATGTAAATTTTTAAGTTCCCAAGGATCCTTGTAAGCATTGTCCTCTACTTCTTAGTTTATCCTTACTGCATGTTTTATTTCCTTCCTTCTTGATTCCTCTATCAATCCTCTTTATCTCCTTCTTAGTCAGCACCCTTTTGAGCAATTTTATGTTTTGCATGACCAACTTTTCAACTAGATCATTTGAGACTGGTGAAATAATTAGTTCGTTTCTCAAAATGGTCAATAGTTTGGATCTTAGTATCTTGTAGATGTTAGCATATCCTTATAAGAAAAAGGACACAATCTTTTGCATGCTTGTTTTGACTTGGTTTGGATGAGATAATATAATGTTGATATGGAATTTGTGAAGCAACTAAAAGATTAAGTCATCAAATTCAAAATTCAATATAAAGATGCCAAAGTTGAATTCTTCCATGGGTTCTAAATTTTTTTGCTAATTCTAAATGGTAGGAAGCATCATGTTGTTCAACCCTTGAAAGGTTTCTTCTATAACATCAACATCTCCTTTATGAGGTCATGATTGTAAAGTGGTAGAGGTCATGCTAAAGATATGATCTTTCTCAAAGAAGAGGCAATTGTGAGCCGTGCCTCTTCACAAGGATACTCCTAGAGTTTGGGTTGTATGAACGCAAGCATGGATGGATTGAGAGCCCAGTTGAGTCTCTTCTGTTTTGGCTACCCAACCCTAGGTAGACATGTTTTTAATTCCTCCAAATTATGAAGGTCTAAGACTAATTTCATTTGTTGTAGCTTATATTCAAGCGTGAAGAGCTTAGCCTATCTTCCTTCTCCTTCCTTCACTTCCCATGGGTGCTTTTACTGCATAATGAAATCGACCATTTTCGTGAATGGTCTATTGTTTTGACCTTTATTTTTGTCTAAGGAGGTATTGGTGCATAAATAACCATATATTTTCACTATCTCATCAAGAACTTTTTGGTTGTTTTCTAGCATCTCTTCAAGATGACCTATCTTCTCACATAACAAAGTAGAAAAATATATAGGAATACACTAATTATTCATAGGTAGATTACATCATGTCAATCATGCCTTCCAAAATATTTCACTTCATATTTTTTTCCCAAAGATACTATAGCCACAAACATGGAAGATAATAGCAAGAGCTAATCTTGGCAATTTCTCCTCGTAGACTCCTACTTTATGAGACTATCCATCTATACAATTTATTTATTTTTTAATATATATATATATATATATATATATATATATATATATATATATATATATATATATATATATATATATATATATATATATATATATATATATATTCAATAAAACCCACCCTTCTTATATTGACTATACCATACACCAAACAAAAAGAGACTAGGCTGTCTTTTATTTCAATACAAATATTGGGTGGACTGTATAGCAAAAAAAATCACATGGAAGATTCCTCCTCACACCATTACAATGTGAAAAAGAAGTTCAAAGAGATGGGTAAGACCCAATCTTCTAGAAATAACTAATTAAATATTTTACCTCTTCCTCCCATGGTTATCACACCAACAATCCATTCAACTACTGCAATTTTGTCGACGTTGTTGTACCATGACTTAGTCACTCTCTATGTTGAGTTTGTCCTAGACTTTATGAACCCTTTGAAATGTAGTGGCATGTTTCCTGAAGTCTTTTCTCATCATACTTTTAACTTCAATGAATCACTTCTACGGCGATCACGTTTAGTGATAATTCCGTAAGTGAAAATACCCATCAACCATTAATTGCAAGAATAGGGAAATCGCCATTTGGGTTGCTAGCAACTATGTCCCGATAATATATTTCTTTCAACCTTCCAACCAATGACTAGTTCACTTCAGTTGTGATTGCCCTTACATATTATATGCTACATAGAACAAAAATTTCATATACCAAATTTATTTACAATTATATCGATCAGGCAGGTTGTCCTCACTAATCGATCAACCTTATTCACACTAGTTCGATTTGCTTTGAGGTGCTACTAACAAACCTAAGGAATCGACCCTCCATGCACAACCCACTTTATCTTTTAAATCAAAACAAGATTTTTATTGTGTGAATAGTGTATTCAAGAAGTTGCAACCACAACGGAAAATTACTAGCTCCACTATGTCCATTATCCACAACCTTTAATAGAGTGATTAATATGTTGCTTAAACCTCTTCCTTGTCATGTCAAGATCAAATTCAAAATACATAACTACATAGTCTGAAAACCCTTTTATTTCAACACTATAAGATTTTTATTGTCACCAGTTTAAATATATATACTCCCTTAACATTGTTAATGAGCTAAAAGAGAGAGTCCTAAAAAGGAATACAGAATGTAGCATCAAAACATTAACAATTCCCAATGGTATGCAAAATTAAAGGCTTGCATAACTTAAAATTAAAGTGTTTAAATGTATATGGCTACACAAATCTGCGCACTTAAAATGTTTCTCGCCGACCTTACCAACACATTGGCCTCTACGACTACAAAAATTGTTGACCTCCACTATCTGCGCAAGTGTTCCTTCGCGGCTTATTCTCAACACAATGATCATAAAAAGAGATGGCGTCTTGAACACCACACTATTGATACTACAAAAAATTCTTACTCCTAATTAATATGCATTCCTTCGGCTCCAGGTGTTGACTAATGTTGTCATTGATGTCAATATGGCAATATTCTAGATACTAAATGATCCATGAAGGGGAAGTAGAATAGATCCATGAAGATATAGGAGTAAGACCATCGGGATAGCCAAGCCATGAGAAAGAGTTAACAAAGGAGGCATATCAAGGCTATCGCTTATTCTTAAGAGTATTGCAAAATATCAAAGCAAGAGAGGCATATGAGAAAAGGCAGAAGCCAACAAAGGATGTCACTGCAAAGCCAAAGGAAGACATTGGAGCAAGAGGAGCCACATCAAAGGAACATTTCATGTAATACATGCCCAAGAAGAACTGAGAGGAAGAAGTCAACAAGAGAGGAGTTAACATGCTAGAGGAGGCAAAACAGAGCTATCATAGCTACAGGAGGAGCCATATATATATGTCGTATATATATACCAAAGGAGAACATATCGGAGGAGCAAATAGAGATATCAGAGGAGAAAACAGAGCTATCAAAGGAGAAAAACATAGTTATCGGAGCTACTGGAGCCATATCAAGACTAATGTATGCTAGCCAAAGAAGAGTGGAAGAGTTAAGAGGAGCGCAACATAGAGAAGAGCGGAAAAGCATGCTGACCCATTTAAACATTACAATATGACTTTATTGTATGTCACATCCAACATATCAGAAGAGCTTAAGGCCTTGCCACTTCGAAAGTTCCGATTGTGATATATGTCGTAGACCCGATGGTATGATTGTAACACAACTCAATACTATATCGCGTCCAGCAAGGCTGGGCTGAAATTATACAGGACCTTCGGAAGCTACCACTGTTGATTGCAATTACACAATAGACTTGATAAAGTTTATAGATGCGGGTGTAAGGAATTTGAAGTCCGGCATTAAGAATTCAGTCGATTTTTTCCATATATTCCTGTCTATTCCTAATAACTATATTGTGTGGGGTTTGAAGGCCAAAATGCATGAATAAAGGTTTCAATAGTTTAGTTGGTTGAATCATGGTGATTTTGATTGCGACTTGACGTGGCAAGTGGGACCTCTTGATTGGTACAGTCTCTTTGTTAAACAATAAAGTTTTTTGTATGCCTATTATCATTAAAAAAAGGGGGCTCTGTTACAATTTTAATATACAATAGTTTTTCTCTGTGTATTCAATCCTCACCATTGAATCAACATGTCCCAGGAGTGTTAGTGAGCAAGAAGAGAAATAGGAAGCCACAACAACCAAGGAGGGAATCCAGAGGATAAAGAGAGGCAGAGGAAACTACAGTGACTGAGGAGGAAGTGAAAGAGCCGTTGGAAAGAGGAATCCAATAGTGAGAGGCATCAGGAAGGTACAAAAACAAAGAACAAGAAAATTTGAGCATTGTTGAAAAAACTAGAGGAAATCGAGGCAGTTGTAGGGTCTAGTAGAATACAAAAGGGCCGAAGGACCAACAAGATAGGAGGCATTCGAAGGGTGAGCTTCTCAGTTAATCGTGTTACCCTATGAAAGAATTAATCAGGTATACAATGCAGCCTGAAGAATAGTTTTGTGATGTAATGAATAAAGTTTTATCTACCATTGTTTGAAGGGAGAAGTAGCGAATAGAGAAGCAGTTATGCTGAAGCATTTACTGTGACAGTAAGAACATATGCTTGAACAGAAAATTGGTTCTTATGCAAAGCTTAGTGAAACTAGTAGTAGACTCACTAAAGCTGTCTAGAAACATTATCAGAGGTCATCTATTGGAGACTCTGTGTGGATAGTATGAAGAGTTACAAATACTCTTCCATAAGAAGACTAGTTGCCATTGATGTTGTAGCATGGAGACTACAGTGAAGCTGTGAACAGAAAAAACTTAGTAAAGAAGAGTTCTGAGAGCAGAACATTTCTATCAAACATGCCTCAGAAGTAAGAAGGATCAGAGCCCTTCGGGTTGATGCCTCAGAAGTAAGAAGGATCAGAGTCCTTGGGGTTGATGCCTCAAAAGTAAGAAGGATCAGATTCCTTGGGGTTGATACCTCAGAAGTAAGAAGGATTGGCGTATTTGGGATTGGTGCCTCAGAAGTAGGAAGGATTGGTGTCCTTGGCGTTAGTGTCTTAAGTACTTGAAGGATTGAAGTCCTTGGGAGTTGGTGCTCCTAAGTCCAAGATTGTTGCCTTGGTGAAACATAATTGGAACTCTAGAGGATGTAGCCTCACAAAAGTCCAAGATGGTGCTTGGTAACTGATTGCAACAATTTATATATTGTATCTATTTCATTAAAAAGATTATAGTAATAAAAGTATTAATACTTGTTGTTCATCTTGTGTTCTGAATATAAATGTTTTAACTAGTAAAATAATAGTTGAAAAAGAAATACGAATTCACCCCCCCTAGTATTTCCAACAATTGGTATTAGAGCCATTACCTTCATTAAAAGCCTAACAGCTTGAAGGTTGATCTTTAGAATAGAAACGACTAAGTCAAGGAAGAAAGTCTGCAATCCTCCTAAGGATGTGTCTCCGTATAACACTAAAATATAAGACATTCAATTTAAGGAGGCTCCATGGTTCAATGAGAACTTTAATATATGGGAAGAAAGAATGAGGAAATTCTTATAGACTCAAGGCATTGAAATCTAGAAATCAGTGATTGATGATAGCAAGATGGGTGGAGTGTCCAAGGACTACAATGCACAAGCAATGAAGGAAATCTTGAATGGACTACCTGATTCTATAAAGAACAATCTAGGAAAATATTCATCAGCAAAAGGTATATGGGACAAACTTAATGACCTTCACTCAAAAGGAGCTTTGACCATGACTCTCAGTCAAGAAGATGATGGAAATTAAGAAAGAAATCCTGAACCCATCATAGAAGCTGAAAATGAGAATGACGACATCAAGGCCAAAGTAGACCTAGAAGATGAAAAGAATGAAAAAGTTTTTGTAGAAGATCTCCTTGCTCAACTTATGGCTGTTATGGAAGAGATTAAGAATTTGAACAAGGAAAATAAGGAACTTAAGAAGATAGCACTAGTTGGTGACCAAGATCAAAGAAGGGATACAGTTGACATTGTCCAACTTCAAGTACAAGAAAGGGATGAAGAGCTTGCTAAGCTTAAGAAGGAATTTCATCAAATCAAAAGAAAGCATCATGAAGAAGTCATATCCATGAAAAATCAATTGGATAAAGAAAAGAAACGAGAAGACACCTTGTCAAGTCAACTTGAACAAAGGCACTAGAGCTTGAACAAACTTGAAGAAGAGATTGGTCAGTACAAGGTAGAGGTCTCCTCTCTCAAATCACAACTACAAGAAGCAAGGAAATAAGCACAACGAGATGAGAAGAAAATGGAAGAATTGGAACTCATAGAAGGACAGGCTGATGAAGTAGGAAAGGAAAGAACACCATGATATGTCAACTAAAAGAAAAGGATGAAGAAATCTTCAAAATGAAGTCAGATATCACCTCCATTAAAATAGAAACAGATGAAGCTACTTGTATCAAGGAAGAAACTAAGAAACAACTTGCTAAGAAGAATAATGAGTGTGAAAGATTGGAAGAAGAGATTGTCTTCCTGAGAAAAAAGGTTGAAGGGATGAACAAGATCTTGAAGAGCTCTGAGGCCTTGGATGACATGCTCAGCTATCACATATGTCCATTCGATAAATCAAGTCTCAGGTGTGTAGGTGAATCCTCAAACAAGAATGATAATGATTCAAACAAAAGGGATGTGAAGAAGCCAGAAGGAAATGGTGATGCTCTCAGTTCCAACAAATGCAAGGAGAAAAATCAAGGCTACAATAGAAGAAATCCTTCTCCAAGAAGAAATCTAGATGATGTCAAATATGTGAGGGGAAATGGTTATCATCAAAGGATCTCAGGGTAGAAAGGCTTTAGAAGTACATCAAGGAAATATCGATCTCCCAGGTACCAAAGTTCATTTTTTGGTTATTGTTATTCTTGTACAAACTTTGGTCACATGGCAAAAGATTGTAAAGCATATCATAAAGATAGATGTTATGGTCCCCAACCATCTCATAAAGATAGATATTATGGTCCCCAACAATCTCCAAGAAACAACTTTGTAGCAAGAAACCATGAACTCTTATTCATGAACAATGTAGAATGCTTCAAGTGTCATAACATTGGTCATATTGCATGCGATTGTAACTTAACTTGGGCTCTTACACAAGCTATAACCATGCAAAATAAGAAAGTTAGACAACTATGGAGAAGGAATCAAATGCAATCTGAAAGTCCCTTGAACTCTCCAGCCAATAACACAGGTCATTGGCCAGAATTTTGACAATCTAACCATTTGATGGGAAGACTCTGCTAAAAGAGATGATGCATACAGTTAAGGGGAGCCTATGATTATTGATCATTATTGCAGAAGCTATTAGTGAAAGGGTCCCTATGAAATCCTTGTTGAGCTATATTAACATTCATTCTCTGATAAAGATCATTTCTCAAGAGTACTCCATTGAATAGCATCATCCTATAACCATTCTTTGGATTGTTGTTAAAGATGATTTTGTTGAAAATAGCAACAAGAAATGCTAAAATCTGAAGTGCTAAAAATAGCATTTCTATAAATAGAAATTTGGGTACCAATGATGGATTGAACAAAAGGGAATGAAAAATGGAAGTGCTAAAAATAACATTGTTATTTTTGGCAGTTTGGGATGGATTCCAATTTTAGTCAGTCCGTGGACTAAAATAGGAAGAAGAATTTGAATTTGAACTTAAAAGTTGTTTAAAAATAAATTAATTAATTCAACATGGGTTAACTAGTTGTGAAAAATCAAACATGAAGTCTATGTGAGGACATGCAACAATTTCTCGATTAATTGAGGAATTTATCAATCAGTTAAAGAAATAAGGATGAGTTCTAGTTTGAGTTGTAATTAGTTGGCTCAATTAACTGAGTCAAGTCCAGTTAGATTGATTTACACAGTTTGTTTAAATTAATGTGAGTTCAATTAGTTAATACATTCTTGCATATAACTGATGCACTTCAAATAACTGAATATTCTTTCATGAATAACTCATGCATGTCAGTTCAGACAGAGACCTAGTTGAGATCAGAGGAGGGACAGTGTACTATCAGTTGGATGGATTTTTCCTATAAAGGGAGCTCATCCATGGAGAAGGATTTATCTCCTTTAGGACTACGTAGTTGGATCAGAGGTTAGTGAGTGTGTGAAGAGACAAATTCACACAAGTGGTTACACTGGACCCAAATCAGAATTGCGCAAAGAAATAGGAGGCTTGGAGGGTAGACCAGAGGTTAGATAGAGGCCTTTGACTGTCTATGAGCAACACAGGTATTGCAGAGAGAGTAGGACAGCTTTTGAGCTGAATCTTTTTGTAGTAATGGCTATATTTCCACTTTTATGATAATATAGAGTTGGGGTTTCAGGCTGAGGCTTTCTCCAAGTTATATCTTCTATGTTATGTGTGATTGATTCCTTATTATCAATTATATGTGCTCTTATTGATGTTTTCCATGTTCGACTAGGCTTCTATTAAATTGGTTGTAGAAGTAGATCAACTATTTTTCTTTAGTATATTGCATTATCAGGTGATATACAGCTAGGAATTTCTACAAATTTCCACTTAATCACTAAGTAGTATTTTGAGGAACAGAGAAGGTCATATAATGCTAGAGAAACATGGTAAATAACTATGGTGCTAATATTACAGATGTTAAATGTCTTGACTCAGGAATTTAATATGAGAATATATAAATTATGGACACTAATAGAGGCATTCTTCAAACAAACAAATACATCTGGAATGGACATTGAGGTAAGAGTAGCTGGTAGCATATAACAAAACTGAAGCATTACAAGAAGATGCAAATCAGCAAAATGAATTTTAAATACAGTCACACACTGGATATCTAAATCTTCTAGCGGAAATAACTTGTAGAGATATGTACAAGAACACAAGGAAAAGATGGCTCATAGAAAGGAGAATGTTGTGCAAGAAAATATAACTGATGTTGATAGTGGCCACTTAGAAATTATAGGAACAATGAGGCACAACCTCTCACCATTTCATCCAAATGCAATGATGTTGAACATTGGATGGCAGTGACTTAAAGAGAAGCAAAAAAACACAAAGGAACTCAGATCTGAAGAAAGATAATAAGAAAGAAAATTTCAGTGCCATTTTCTCTTGATTCAGACTATGAAGGCTTCTCAATTCTGACTATAGAAGACAACAATATGGATTGAAGCATAAAAACCTGAACTTAGACATTTGAGGTAATGCTATTTGCAATCTGATTGATAGCATTGAGGTAGAGCATATTTAGGCATTGTTGAGGCCATGATAAAGTAGTTCTGAGACATGAAGAGGGAATAATGTGCTAATTGATGATAAAACATCAATCATTCTATCTTGAGTAAAAAGAAGAGCACTATGACAGGGAGAGTCACAGATCCATGAAGACCTACCATTCATGAAGAACAAAAGAAGTTTGATAGGGGGAGTCCCAGAGTACTCCTTTGCTATTGATGTCAAAGTGGGAGAGAAGAAGAATAGTACCATCAATAACAAAGGGGGGTATTGTTGTCCTATGTTGTCATTGATGTCAATATGGCAATATTCTAGATACTAGATGACCCATGAAGGGGAAGAAGAACAGATTCATGAACAGACAGGAGCAAGGCCATCAGGATAGCAAAGGAATGAGCAAGAGTTAAAAAAGGAGGCATATCAAAGCTATTGCTTATGCTTAAGAGTATTGAAGAATATCAAAGCAAGAGAGGCATATCGGAAAAGGCAGAAGCCACCAGAGGAGGTCAATGCAAAGCCAATGGAAGACATTGGAGCAAGAGGAGCCACATCGGAGGAGAATTTCATGTAATAGATGCCCAAGAAGAACCAAGAGGAAGAAACCAATAAAAGAGGAGCTAACATGCTAGAGGAGGCAAAACAGAGCTATCGGAACTACATGAGGAGCCATATATATATATATTATAGATATATATATATATATATATATATATATATATATATATATATATATATATACACACCAAAGGAGAACATATCGGAGGAGCAAACAAAGCTATTAGAAGAGAAAAACACAGTTGTTGGACCTACCAAAGCCATATCAGCAGTAATATATGCCAACAAAAGAAGTGCGGAAGAGCTAAAAGGAGCGGAGCATAGAAAAGAGCGGAAAAGCATGCAGACCCACTTAAACATTATAATATGACTTTATTGTATGTTTCATCTGCTATATCGCAAGAACTTAAGGTCTTGCTAATTTGAAAGCACCGATTGTGATATATGTCGTGGACTTGATGGCCCAATTGTAACACAGCTCAATACTATATCGCGTCTAGTAGGGGGATCAGCCATCGGTAATGGTATGGGCTCAACTTGTACAGGACCTTCGGAAGCTACGACTGCCAATTGCGATTACACAACAGACTCGATAAGGCTTATAGATGCGGGCGTAATGAATTTGAATGCTGGCCCTAAGCATTTATTTGGGTTTTTCCATTCTGTGTATTCCCAATAATTCTATTGCGTGGGGTTTGGAGGCTAAAATGCATGAATAATGGTTCTCATAGTTCAGTGGGCTGAATCATGGCGATTGCAATTGCGATGGGGATGTGGCAAGTGGGGTCTCCTGATTGGTACAGTCTCTCCATTAAACAATAAATTTTTTTGTATGCCTATTATCATTTAAAAAGGGGGCTTTGTTACAGTTTTAATATACAACAATTTTTCTCAGTGTATTTAGTCTTCGTCATTGAATCAATATGTCTTAGGAGGGTTGGTGAGCATGAAAAGACAAAGGAAGCCACAACAGGCAAGGAGGGAACCCGAAGGATCAAGCAAGGTAGAGGAAACTACAACGACCAAGGAGGAAGCCAAAGATCCAGTGGAAAGAGGAAACCAACGGTCAGAGGCTTCAGGAAGATACAAAATCAGAGAACAAGAAAAGTTGAGTGTTGTTGAAAAAACAAGAGGAAATAGAGGCAACTGTAGGGTCAAGCAGAAGAGGAAAGGGCCAAGGGACCAGCAGGATAGGAGGCATTCGAAGGGTGAGCTTCTCAGCTAATCATGTTACCCTGTGAAAGAATTAATCAAGTATACAATGCAGCCTGAAGAATAATTTTGTGATGTACTGAATAAAGTTTTATCTAACATTCTTTGAAGGGATAAGTAGCCAACAGAGAAGTGGTTATGCTAAAGCATTTACTGTGACAGTCAAAACATATGCTTGAATAGAAAGTTGATTGTTATGCATAGCCTAGTACAACTAATAGTAGACTCACTAAAGTTGTGTGGAGACATTATTAGAGGTCATATATTAGAGACTCTGCGTGGACAGTATGAAGAGATACAAAGATTATTTCATAAGAAGACTGGTTTTCATTGATGTTGGAGCATGGAGACTACAGTGAAGCTGTAAACAGATAGAACTTAGTAAAGAAGAGTTATGAGAGCAGAACATTTCTATCAAACATGCCTCAAAAGTAAGAAGGATCAGAGTCCTTGGGGTTGATGCCTCAGAAGTAAGAAGGATCGAAGTCCTTGGGGTTGATGCCTTAGAAGTAAGAAGGATCAGAGTCCTTGGGGTTGATGACTCAGAAGTAAGAAGGATTGGAGTCTTTGGGATTGGTGCATCAGAAGTAGGAAGGATTGGTGTCCTTGGGACTGGTGTCTCAGGAACTGGAAGGATTGAAGTCCTTAGGATTTCGTGCTCCTAAGTCCAAGATTTTTGCCTTGGTGAAACAGGGTTGGAGCTCTAGAGGTTGGATCCTCACAAAATTCCAAGTTGGTGCTTAGAAACTGATTGGAACCATTTATATATTGTATCTATTTTATTGCAAAGATTATATTATAAAAGCATTGATACTTGTTGTTCATCTTGTGTTCTGAATATAAATGTTTTAACTGGTAAAATAATAGTTGAAAAAGAAATATTGATTCACCCCCCCTCTCAATATTTCCAACAATAGGTGGTGTGTACAGAGAATGACTAAATGACCATCAAATTTTGGCATTAAAGTGTTATGGTTTCCTATCCTATTCAATAAACTATGCTCTTTGAACGTTATCAATAGGCCGGTCCTTCAAGATTTTGGGTGACTATATACCAACAATACAATACCTAGTTCTTGGCTCCTAAATGATGAGTCATTGACTTATACTTGTCCCTTGAGTGCTTGACCTCTGAATTTTAGGGAGCCGCAACTACCTAGCCTTGTCCACAAAATAGAGCCTATCGACCCTCCAACTTTGATGGAATCGTGACCTCCAATGTTCCTACTAGGGTAGTATATAAGACTCTCGAGCTCTACAGATATACACCTCCTCAGCTTCATACACTAACCTCTAACAATTAGTGGATTGGCTTCTGATATTTATCGACCCACTTGCTAGGTACTACCCAACTTGGCCAGTTTTTGGGCAAGGATTCTGAATTTTGTAGAGCATGTAGTAGAACGGATTCAGTGGAGTGTGAAGTGGACCACGAAGATGAGGAAAATGAAGACTACGCAGCAAAATAACCATCCAGAATAGGTTCTTTGTGATGAAGGCCCTCAGTTTTTGTAATAGCATATCACATTGTAAAATTTAGATGGTTTTGGACCATAGTTCCTTGTATTTTGGAAACCATAGAATTGGGTCCATGTTAGTGTAGCGATGTAATCCCTCCATTTAATAGTATACATAAGAATGAATAATAAAGGAGGAAGGCATATATCTATGTAATGATCCAGATTTGCGTTGTATGGCTGTATCTCTTTGATCTGTACTTTAGAGAAAGGGTGAGGCCCCGCAGCTGATTGCGCCGAGGCCTGAGTTTGTAGCTTAGTGTGCAAACCATCTACAACTTAGTGTGTAGACAACCTGCAACTGTGTGCATATGTGAAGAACTAAATTTTATACCAAATTATCTATTCTAATCAATATTTCTTGTGGACGTAGTCCCACATTGGGATAAACCATGATAAAACCTATGCCTTCATCTATTTTCTTAATATCTGCACTTTATTTCAGTAATGTGACATTTATATATTTTTATGATCTCTGTAAGTGATGAATGTAATTATTCTAAGTAATATATAAGTGTGAATTAGTTCGTAGTTGTTAAAGGATAAACAAATAAGAAAAATCACATTGTAGTATCCTTCAAGGCTGCAGAAACCTAGTTCTGCAACCTCCCATAGTCACTTCGAGTGAGACTGTGACTTGATTTCAGGTTGTTTCCAAAAGAGATAGTGATTAGGATTCTTTTGGTCTATAGTAAAATCTAAACCTGGGTCAGGCCAACCTCCGACAAATCGTTCCGTTCACGCTCTTTTATGTGAATGTTTAAGTGTGAGGTGCAATGTTCACGCTCTTTGAAATAGCTCCACAACAACATAGAGAATGTCTTATAGTTGTATTTCTTCCACATATAAGATTTTCTTTATCACAACTAAAGAGAGAATGTTTTGGAGAATTTGGTATCTAGGATAAATATTAATTCCCTAGATAAGTAGCCATATCTTGAACAAAAATTGAAAGCACTTTAGCCTTTTCCTATAAGCAATAGATAAGACAAAGAAGATGAGAAGACCTACTTGTAGTTCCTCTTTCCTCTTGTCTCCTCTTTATCGATCCTATGACTCCTTACGTACTTAACACACTGGAGAAGTACCTGTAGACACAAACATAAGACAAAGAACCAATCAAAGAAAAAGATCTATTGAATACAAGTGAATGGAATCAGATATATTTCACACATATAAGCATTATAAGACAATACAAACATATTGGAGAAAGGTTCAAATACTTTATTGAATAGAAGAAGGAATTATCATTGTGTCTGATTCAAGTCCATTCCTCTAGCTTGGATCCCATCCACATCACATCAAAAGCATGAAAAACTTATAGCATTACAATACTTGCTTCAAAGCTAATTCTCATAGCAACATTATCTCCTTACAATTCAACATAGTCCAGCCCCTAATAACTTAGATGAGTGGTCAATTTATAAGGAGATGAAGGGGGTTTTTTCATAAATGGTGATCTTGAATGGCCTTGCATAATTATAATTAGTTTGATGGAGGAAGGGATGAGAGGATAGGATGCATCTTAACTCATTCCTCATCCATTTTTGTGCTCATAGGAGTTGATAAGTGAGGGAACCTTCTAGATGACTCCAAAAGATAAGAATATTCCCCAAACCCTATCAGAATGTCACTCAAAATCACCCAACACAAGTGAAAGGAAGCCTAAGTGCGCTACGGATCACCCTGGAATGGACTTAACTTCTCTACAATGCACCCTTACATGGGCCTACCCACGCTAGTCCCTGTAGAGGTCATTTGAGGATGTCTTCATGTCATGAAACTGTGTGAGAAGGAGGCATTCAAAAATTAGGGTTTGATGAGCCCTAAAACACTAATCTGGATGATGGGAGTGGTGTGCCCAAATGGATGTATAATAGCTACACCCTAAAGCATGAAGTTAGAAAAATGCCAATGTCGAATGAAATGCTTTACAATGTGATGAGGAGGTTTCGAAGTGGAAGGTGACCTGCCTCAATTACAATACATATATCATGGTATTTTGATTTTTACATGAATCACTAAGGGAAGGCATACCCATGCTCAACTTAAAATTTCATTACATCTACATAAACAGTTGTCTATGGATATAGACCCGTGACCGGAATGACCATGAATGTAAAGACATTGTACATATGATTTAGTACTCCTAAAATCACAATCTGGATGGACGAAACTAGATCTAGGGTCTTCTATCTCATTCAATCATTCACTCAAGTACGAGTCTAGCCATGTGAATATGTGATCTGAAGTCAAACATGGGAAGACACCGTCTGATTACGAGCCAATGATGTAAGTTGTTAACAAATGCAAGAGAAATCATCAATAATGATAATGATCCTCAAGGTACTACAATACATTTTGCATCATGTGAATGGATGATTTTATGTTGAACACCATAAGAAGTCTTTTGGCCGAAGGTCATTGATGTCAACCTATCTCCATAAGCAAGAAACCTACCATTGATGTATGAAAGCCTCAAGGTACTCGAAGGGTCTTTCTAGGTCAACTTCTTGGATAATGAGCTGATGTTGACAAGAAGTGACTTGTGGCAAAAGGGCCTTTATTTATCGCACATCAACAACATGAAACAAGTGTAGTGATTGTGGAGATTGAATGTGATAGATGACACAAGGTTCAGGAATGGCGATCATGAAAATGAAGGTTTATGGTATTGCAAAGGATGAATTTTAACTCGATGACTTTTCTTGAACATGTTGGCGAAACTAAAATGAATTGGTAGCATTGACCCAAAAAAAGTGATGGATGGTATGATATACCAATGATATTATAACCATCAATATGATAACCCAACCCAAATAGTCACAGTGATGGAGTGAAAGTGTCATGTTCAAGAGCGACCTACTACCATAAAGTGGTTTTCCCCTTTTCTCCCATTTTCCCCAGTCATTGATAACCAATACCTCTTTATTTTTATCAATCTTAAGGAGGATAACATATGCTTGTTGTATAATTCTTCCCTTTGGGTGAATCCATCGCTATTTGATATTTTAATGATTCTAGTGAAGGTGAAACTCAGTCTTGTCTAGATGGACAAGTTTGTCGCTATTTGATATTTTAACGAGTTTAACGACAAATATAACTCGATCCTTTTCATATTTAAATAGTTTTAAAATGGATAAAAAGAAAAATCCATGAGTTACTTTTCATAAATTAATCTCTCAAGCTCGAAAAAGCATAAAACAATATGAGAGAGATGTCATTTCCAATCCTTTAACAAGCTAAAAAGGACAAGCACTCGGCAATATCTTCATGTTTAGAGAGTCTGAAAAGATCTTAAAGAGAACTCCAAGGGGGTTCCTTTTCATTGTTAACAAAGATAAAAAAAGAGATAAAAGTATTCTCTGTGGTCAAAGGTACAATTTACAATTGAGCACGTCGAATTTTGTAAGTCAATTGTAAAGCCTTCTCAAAACACCACCAATTGGATTAAAAATACCTGCTTCATAGGAAAAAATAGGCAAATACTAATGTTTACTCGATTAATGAACATGAAATAAACATAAAACAAGTTTTTACCATGACATTTTTACCATTTGGAGCTTACCATTCTGTTTTGTGCTCTGGGCTACTTGTTTACCTTGAACTTCATCAGTTGATTATGAGATATTTGGTGGACCATTTCTCATGCCAACTGGACCAGGTAGGAGCTCTACCCGTCCTCTTTCTTTTCAGGTCATTCCTTTTGTCATTTCATGCAAGTTTTATGGTTTTTTGCAACCTTTGGGGTTTCACTTTTTTTCCCTCGGATCAGTGCAGGTTTTCACATCAAAAACTGCATTGAAGAGAAACCAGATAAAATGCTACCTTCTCTGTAGTGCATTGTCTCTGTGCCTAGGCTGCGCTAGGCGAGTTTCCCCAATTTGTTTTATCTTTTTGCTCCAGAGTTCGACATGTTTTTCGCATGGAAAGGATCCTAACTAAGCTTATGAGTGTGTTTTAGGATTTCATCGGATTAGAATGTTGATTACATGGTGAGAAAGAGAGCATGGAGAACAAGATATAGTTGCCCTAAACAATTTGGGTACAGTTGAGGCCCTCAAAAACTGTGGGTTACTCAAATACTACAAGTTGTTTGGAATGAGGCAACAAATAGAACTATTGCAGTTCCTTATTCATGCATCGGATCCGATAGATCAAAAATCTCACATAAGGGATAAGATGTGCCTTATTACCATTGATAATATTTACTTTCTTACTAGACTATCGAGGCAAGGTTCCCCCATTTCACTTTCTGGATTTACCCATGGAGATGAAACGGTGAGAGATTACATTCGAAAGTTTTGTCGGCCAAGTACATAGCCTAGCAAGGATGGGAAAATAAACATCAGGGATGTAGGTGATTTTCCTTTGAGAACGATCCTCTTCACAATCATAAAATTGGTTAGGCGTTTGACACTACATTTGGTGAACAAATCATATATGCAATATGCAATTGAGAGTCTAGAGCCAAAGGTATTCAACTAGTGCAAGGCCATGCTTTCTTCATTGAAAGAACAACTGATCAAGGTAAAAAGTTGTAAGACGAAGAACTTCTACTATGGTTCGATCTTAATCACTTTTAGCTTAGAGAAAATCCCATTTATGCAAACTAAGCATGTATCACTTGGTGTAGCTGGTCCTAGAGATCCATGTATGCAGAGGTGGGTTGAATTGATGGCTCGACATGTGGGTCAGTCAACAATCATTTTTTCTACTACATTCTTCAGTTGGTTTGATCAATAACATCTCATACTTAGGGATGGATTTCCATAGAGATCTAGATTTGATTCTACTAGTTGGAGCACAGTGGGGTGCTATAGCTAAATTGTTTGACCAAAGTGTTTTTTTACTTTTCAAGTTTCTACACATTTTTTGTGTTTCTAATGTTTCCAAGACTAAACTAAAATCATTCTCATTCATGTAGATGTGGGTATTGTTCGACCTGTGGGGCACCAACAAGGTGTAGGTGGGCCAACATGGAGAATAATTGGGAGAGAAGTTCTCCAGGACTTGGATTTGACCGAAACCTAGGCAGAGTTGCAGGATCACATAAAGGGATTCACCCTTGGTATTCTAGATGTCCACATTGGGGAGCTACCTATGAGGCTGCAACACCACACCATTAGTGCTCCTAGCCATCAGGCAAGGCTTTTGCACATGATAGCATAGGTTGTGACCTATTATCATGAGCACCACTAGATCTACTTAGGATGTTTTTGCATGCATTTGAGTTTTTGGGTCAGATGACGAAATGTGTCTTGGACACAAATTTTGTAAAAACTTTTAGAACTCCTACCTATTTTACTTTCAGAGTTTTGTATGGTTATGTGCAACCCTATTCAATTCATGATGTGAATTGAAAATATTACTTTTACATGTGTCACAAATATATATTTAACACATAGTTCACTAGAGAATCAATTAATGTGTTAAAGTTTCTAGAAATATGTTGATATTGAATGTATTCAAAATACCTTTCCAAAATACGAACTCTAAGGAACATGTGAATAATTATTGGATTTCGAACAATATAAATGTTTGTTATTTGTAGTACAATGAGTTGTGATTCCATCCTAACGATGATTCGGGGAATGCCAAGTGAAATGGAATCAGAGAGAAGTTTTATCAACGCGCTATACTTAGTGATGTTGTTCATCGATTGATCAATACAAATCCCTTGAAAACTCACTAACTCACCACTTAGAGTGAAAATGGCCTATGTCGCAGAAGATAGGTCCTGCGTACTATGACTAGCACCATCAGCATAACTAACAAATGGTTCTGAAGACTCCGACATCTGCAACAAATGCAAAGTGGATTACTAACCACATAAAAACTCTAAAAGACACAGACTAACGCACACACATGAAATGAAAGAATATATGCAGTGAGTTTTAGTACACTTAATCAAGCATAGTAACATTTCAAGTACAGCCTGTTTTGGGGCTGCGACAATGGAATCCCATCATAATCTACTAACTCGTAGGCACCTTTTGCCAAAACATGCTTGAAAATATAAGGACCCATCCACATTGGTTCAAATTTCCCTGCTCTATGTTTATCAACTTCCTGATCATAAAGCAAGGCCAAGTCTCCTTCTAAGAAGATACGAGGCTAGACAATTTCTATCATTTTTCACCTTGATTTGTTTCTTATGCACTTCATTAGCCAATGCGGCATTACGATGGGTTTCATCAAGACTGATTAGTTCCAAGAAAGGGGTTTCTTCTTCAGAAGTGTTAGGTAACAGGTCAATCGCGAGTTTGAGAGATGAAATTTCACATTTTATTGATAAGACTGCTTCCAAACCATACACCAACTAAAAGGTTGTGAATTCAGTTGCATTTCTCAATGAGGTTTGATGTGCCCACAAGGCAGAGTATAGGATTGAATGCCAATTTCATTTATGAACCCCTAGCATTATTTGCAACATCTGCTTTAGGATTTTCTTGATGTCCTCAACTTGTCCATTCAGTTGTGGGTAATAAGGGGTAGAACTATCATGAGAGAATCCCAACATAGCATTCAACTAAGCCATCATGTGGTTGTGAAAATGTGAGCCATGATTTGTAACTATGGCTTATGGTACACCAAACTGGGCAACCATATGGTTAAAAAAGAAAAGAGCAGCCATTTCACCACTGTTGTTTAGTGTTGGCATTACCTCGACCCATTTTGGAAAATAGTCAATGAAAACTATAACATACCCATGCCCCCTAGATGAGGTGGGGATACATGTCATGAAGTCAATGGCCCATTTGGTGAATGGTCCAACAACAATGATTGGATGCAATGGTGAAAATCTAGCATGCATGACAGCTTCTGATGACAATAATACAATATTTGAATATAGTTGGCCAGAAGTAACTGGCATGGAGAATTCTCTGTGCAGTAGCATATCTAGATAAGTTTCAACTAAAAGCACCTAAATGGAAATCATTCAATGATTTCTCAGCTTCCTCATGTGTGAGGCACCTCCATAAAATTGTATCGATACCATGACAGTAAATAGTGTCGCCAATGATCAGATAATATTTGGCTTGGTATCGAATACGTCATTGTTGCGAGTGAGAGGTATTAGGCTGGAAAGTTTGGGTGTGGAGATAGATAAGTATATCTCCATACCATGGGTCAAATGATGATATGAGAAACAGAGACTCATCCAAAATTGATGGTTCAGATGTTGAAACAATGGAGGTCGAGAAAAGGTCACAAAGTTGCTCGACGAAAATGAGAGATTTGTTTGATTTGGACTTGATGAATTCTAGATCGAACTCCTGCAAAATGACTATACATTTTCAGTATTTTTCCCCTAGCAATTGACTTGACAAAATGTATGTCATAGGGTTGCAATCTGAAATTACATTGGTCTTCCGGAGCATGATGTAATGGTGAAATATTTGAACAGCTTGCACAACTGCCAAATCTAGTTTATCGACATACGAGTGCTTACTTTCTGTATCATTGAGATTGTGACTCAAATAATAAATTGAATGTTCAATCCCATTTTTCTCTTAGACTAAAACCATTCCAATGGTTGTATCTACAATGGCGAGATATAGGTAATAGTCATTTTAATAATTCGGAGGATACATTAATGACGCTCTAATCAAGGTATCTTTAAGAGCATCAAAGGAAGCTTGCACAACTTGATCCCAATGGAAGGGTATCCCCTTTTTCAAAAGATATGTAAAACGTTTAGCCATCTCAACATAATTGGGAATGAACCTCCTCATAAACTTAGCCTTCCCTTGGAGTCTTCGTAACTGTAAAATATTTGAAGGTGGATGAAAGTCAAGAATTGCATGAACCTTTAATGGATGGAGTCAAATTCCTTATTTAGACACTAAACATCCAAGAAATCAACCAGAACCAACACAAAGCACACATTTGTGCGGATTGAGTCATATCTTGTAGTGTCAGCACTGTAAAAATATTGCTCTTAAAAGTTGCGGGTGATTAGTCTTCTTTCATGAATGAGCAGGCAAATCATCAAGGCAAGGCTGAACAATGTGCTTGATGTCATGGAAGGCATAGTTCATTGCCCTCTGAAAGGTAGCCCCTACATTCTTCAAACTGAATGGGAGTTTCATATATGTGAATGTGCCACATGGACAAATAAAAGAAGTTTTAGATTGGTCCTGTGGGCGGATATTGATTTGATTGTAGCTAGAAAAACCATCCATAGATGAAAATATTTCTCATCTAGAACATTCATCAATAATCTGGTTGATAAAAGGAGTAGGATAATTGTCTTTTGGACATGCCTAATTTACATCCCTATAATCGATGCACACTTGAATTGTCTCGTGTTTCTTCATGACAGGAACAATGTTGGAAACCCAGTTAGTAAGAGGTATGGGGTAAATGAAACCAACATGCAAAAGCTTTTCAACTTCTACCTTAATCACAATGACTTTCCTTGGATGAATAGGTCAAAGCCGCCATCGTACTGGTTTGACACCACTGAACATTTTGATTTCATGTTCAAGAATACTAGAGTCAATTCGTGACATCTCCTCATATGACCATGCAAATTTATCTCTAAATTCATGAAAGAGAGTAAGGTAACTATCAAGTTTTGATGGAGAACCAGATTTGCCAACATGAATGTTTTCTACAAAATTAGGCTTGGTTGAAATATTAATATAAATCATTTCTTCAATATTTGACAGGTTTTGCTCAGAATCTATTGTGTCTATGAAAGCTAAATTCAAAAGGAAATAAACAAATAAAGGGTGTTTTACTTCATTTGAATAATCTTCGTTGTCATATGTAAGATGGGAATAATGATGATAGTCTTCCCAATGATCTTCTCCTATCATCATCGATTGGACGATTCCTTCATCCGTAGAATGTATACATGAAAACGGATCTGAAGAAGTACCATATTCTAACAAACAATATACCCATACAATTGGCGAAAGTGGATTTCGTTTTGCCGCAAAAGCCAGAAAAATGATTGCTATGAAATCTCAATGGAGCTTAGTGGCATAACCTCAATATTACTACCAACTTCAGAATTGTTGGTAATCCTCATTAAATCAAATGAGGTGGAGGAAATCATTTTGCAAGTCTCTAGTCTTGTCACTTCCACCAAATAAGATGGTGACGGTAGTGTAAAAGTACCCATTATGGAAGGATCTTTAAATAGACCTACACCAACACTTTGAAGTGACAGTGGGGGTCGATGTACCTACAAAATGCTTCCCCTAGCCTAAGAACTAGATGCAACAAGGAAAGTTGATCGATAACTGTGATTCGACCCTTATGAGGGAATACAATAGTACCAAAGTATGTGGAAACCACAAAAGACATAACATATACCAATGGCCTTCCTAATAAAACATTGTAGTCGAAGGGTTTGTCAACTACCTCAACCTCAACAGTAATTTTTTTTCCCCCTAGTTCAATTTGCAAGTTACTGAGAATGCCCATGTGAGTCACCAATTTGTTTTGCAGAATTTGGTATCTACGAATAAATACTAATTCCCGAGATAAGTAGCCATATCTAGAACAACAATTTAAAGCATTTTAGTCTTTTCCTATAAGAAATAGATAAGACAAAGAAGATGAGAAGGCCAACTTGTAGTTCCACTTTCCTCTTGTCTACTTTGTTTCGATCCTATCACTCCTTCCCATACTCAACATGCTTGAGAAGTACCTGTAAAAATAAACAGAAGACAAAGAACCAATCAAAGCAAAAGATCTATAGGATACATGTGAATGGAATTAGATACATTTGACACATATAAGCATCATAAGACAGTACAAACATATGGGAGAAAGGTTCAAATAATTTATTGAATAGAAGAAGGAATTGCAACCATTCTGTCTGATTCGAAGTCGCTCCTCCATATTGGATCACATCCACATCACATCATAAGCATGAAAAACTTGTAGCATAATAATACTTGTCTCAAAGTCAATTCTTTCAGCATAGTCTAGCTCCTGATCACTTAGATGAGTGGTCAATTTATATGGAGATGAAGGAGGTTTTTTCATAAATGATGGTATTGAATGGCCTTCCATAATTAGAATTAGTTCCATGGAGGAAGGGATGAGAGGATATGATGCATCTTAACTCATTCCTCATCCATTTTAGAGCTCATAGGAGTTGATAAGTGAGGGAACCTTCTAGATGAATCCAAAAGATAAGAATATTCTCCAAATCCTATGTGAATTTTGCTCAAGCTCATCCAACGCAGTTGAGACAAAGCCTAAGTGCTCTATAGAGCACCCTGGAATAGACTTAACTGCTCTGCAGCGCACCTTAGATGGGCCTATATGTGTTGGTCCCTCTAGAGGTCATTTCAGGATGTCTTCATGTCATGAAAATATCTGGGAAGGAGGAATTCAAAAGGGTGACTTATTTAGGGCATGTAGCAACTAAAATTAGGGTTTAATGAGCCCTAAAATAGTGATCTAAATGATGGGAGTGATGCGCCCAAATGGATCTGTAACACCTGGGTCTATAGCTTAGTGTGAAAACCATCTACAAATTAGTGTGTAGACAACTTGCAATTGTGTGCATATGTGAAGAACTATTTTTTGTACCAAATTATTTATTCTAATCAATATTTCTTGCGCACATAGTCCCACATTGGGATAAACCATGATAAAATCTGTGTCTTCATCCGTTTTCTTAATATCTGCACTTTATTTCTGTAGTGTGACATTTATATATTTTTATGATATGTGTAAGTGATGAATGTAATTCTACTAAGTAATATATAAGTGTGAAGTAGTTCATAGTTGTTAAAGGATAAAAAATAAAAAAATCACATCATAGTCTTTGTCAAGGCTGTAGAAACTTGGTTCTTCAACCTCCCATAGTCACTTCGAGTGAGACTGTGACTTGATTGTAGGTTGTTTCCAAAAGAGCTATTGATTCAGGGTTTTTTTCGTGTGCAATAAAATCTGAACCTAGGTCAGTCCAACCTAAGCCAACAAATGGTTCCATTCATGCTCTTTTATGTGAATGTTTAAGTGTGAGGTGAAATGTTCATGCTATTTGAAATAGCTCCACAACAACATAAAGAATGTCTTATCGCTACATTTCTTTGACATATAAGATTTCCTTTGTCACAACTAAAGATAGAAACTCAAGCTAAAAGCTTTAGAACTTGCGATGAAATTAGAAGCTTTGCATATTGGGGATATGAATGCAGGAATGAAATAGATCCAAAGTCAGCTAGAAAAATTGACTATGTAGATACAAGATATGAAGAAGGCCATTCTAAAGAGCAGTTCCCTCTCTTCAGAAACTACATGGCTATTGGAACACTGAATCCGTCAAATCGGCAATCCATCTTACGGTGTGTGATCCAAAATGGATCCATTTAACCTCTAAGTCTTCAAAAATCCTCTAAAAGATCAAAATTATCGCATAATTGAACCTTCACAAAACATGGGAAAACACAGTCGGGAGCTAGCAACACAAAGAAAATGTTGAAACACATAGTAGTAGAAGCTTGAATAGGGAATGCATAGTAGCCATCAGATCTAGCCGATCAATGGTCTAGATATGATTGGCGGATCACAATCGACCGTGGTAATTGTCGTATATCGGCAGAGACTATACAAATGTTGCAATAGTGATCAGCGGGGTAAATGAGGACCATCAATTAAGAGCGCAGATCGATGGCGCACGTTGCATTGCATGATCGCTATCGGAAAATACAAAGAGCGCTTACAACAGATCGAGATTATCGTGATATGCGATTGTGATCAATCGCATCACGATATCACAATCAAAGCTTCACAGAGGAGCGGGACTTATACATACATACATACATACATACATACATAGATACATACATACATACATACATACATACATACATACATACATAGATACATACATACATACATACATACATACATACATACATACATACATACATACATACATACATATATATATATATATATATATATATATATATATATATATATATATATATATATATATATATCTGTGTGTGTGTGTGTGTGTGTGTGTGACACGATCAGCTGGACCCAATGGATATATAAACATTATTGCATGAAATTTGAGATCAACCGAAAGGAATTTTCAATGCATTTTTTCATATTTCATTATTTAATGAAATACAAAAAACTACACCAATGCATTGGAATCCTGACCCGAAGGGGTTTTGGAATGAAAATTTATATCATTTTAAATCCACCCAAAGCCATTTTTGTGTTATTTTCGATGTTTTAATGCATTTTTTATATAAAACGGAAACAATAAAACAAATAGGATTTCGGGAGGACCCAAAGGTAGTAAGTGTTTTCGGCTAGGTTCCACTTGATCCCATACAATGGCTGCCATGTGTCTAGGCTGAGGAGAGAGAAAACCAATCTCATCGAGTGGTTAACACTCGTATGAAAGGACCACCTAAAATGAACCATAGACATTGGACCTGGATCTCCCAGATCAATGGTGGAGATGCAATGTCAATGTATAGGTCGATTCGATAAGAGTATAAGGTAGATTGGTGGATATTTGAAGTCCGATAGGAAATGTTTGGTGGAATTTTCCTGTGTTTCACTCTGTTAACATAAAGCGGCCATTTTAGGGATTTCAAAGGCCCGAAGCACTCATCCATTATGGAACAAGTGGCCACCTCCCCTAAAGGCATTATGCCATGCTTGCTAACACTTAGCAGAGGGATTCGAGTGGACAGAGGCAAGGACATAGAAAATTGGGAGGAGGAAGTGAACAGATAGTGCAGATTGGCTTTAAAGCCACAGACAGAGAGCAAACAAGGGAAGCTGTATTGAAGGCAGATACGAGACTGAGCTAAGACATAGAAAGAGAGTGATTAAGAGAGTTTGTGTACTCAGAGGCTTGAGATGTTCAAGAAAACTCTTGCTGTTTTATCTGTTATGTATTGAGTCTCAAGTTGAGCTCATACTATTGCAAAAATCTACTTGAAAACATAATAGAGAGGTCACCACCGAAGTCTGTACTAGGAGATGTAGCTGAGGAGTATTGGGTGAACTCCTTATTACATTTGTTTCGTTATATGTTGTTTATTATTTTTTTGTTTAGTGCTTCATTGCCTATGTATTTCACAATCTTATCGATCCATTGCATAAAATAACATAGGCAAATCCATGCACATGAGTCTATAATACCTTCTTAATTGTCGTAGATCTCATTATCGAATCAAGTGGTATCAGAGCTTTAGGTTTGCTAACGTTAAACAAGCTTGTGCTGGAATGTTGAATGCTAACTACGTAAAAGCTCAGATTAGGAGAAGGATAATTGATCGAGACTAACCCAAAAATTGGTAGAGTCTATCCTAGGAGGAAATTGGCAGAAGAAAATCCCTTGGAATCACACTCTTAGTTCATGGACAGTTTGATGAACATGAGAGCCATCATAGAAGAGATGTATCGAGAATTTAAGAAAGTTAAAGGTGAAGATTCTTCAACCTCCAAACAAGACAAAGGAATAGAAGAATCTCTTCTAGATGGCCATTCTGAAGGATAAGGGAAAGGAAGAGAGGTTCCTCTATCCACACCTCTTGATAGCCCTGAAAATAAAAAGAAGAAAACATTTTTAATTAAATTAGATGTTAAATTTTATTTTCCAATATATGATGGAGAATTAAATGTAGAGAAGCTAGATAACTGGATTACACAAATTGATGTGTATTACAGGGTGTAGAATATTGATTTAGACAGAAGTAAAGTTCAGCTTGCCAGCCTACGCCTTGGAGGAACTACCTTAGTCTGGTGGGAAGGCAAGGCACAAGCTGACTTGAAGAAGCATGGTAAATTTCTTTATGTCTGGAGTGAATTTGTTTCTTCCATTAAAAAACAATTCTATTCCAGTAGCTTATATGAAGCAAGCTATGATGAGTTAGCAAACTCTTCGCCAATTAAAAGGGCAAAGTGTACAAAGCTACACCCAGGAATTTAGAAGAAGAGGTTTAATTCTAGGCATTTATTTAGACTCACTTGAAACTTTGTTGAAGTATATAGGTGGTCTGCATAGTTATTTGAGGAACACCATTCTCATGTTTAACCCTACTAGCATAGATGAGGTATCTATTCAGGCTACACATCTAGAGGCTAGAGGCAAGAATGTGAACCCAGAGATTGGGGGATCATCAAAACCCACTACAAGCAAGAACAAGGAAAAGAGGAAGCATAAATGGAAAGAGAGGAAGGAAAATGTTGTACAAAAGGACAAACCTTCATGCACTCACTGCAAGAAGGATGGACAAGATGATGAACATTGTTGGTCTTTGCATCCGGAGCTGAAACCCAAGAAGTTCGATGGCAAGAAGAAGAAGATTGCTCCTGGTATACAAAAATATTTGGGGTCAAACTCAAGTGATGAAACAACAATCATAGCTACAGGTATGAAAGGTAAAAACTTTGAATCATCTAATAGTAATTCTGCACAAACTATTGATAATGAAGAAAATAAGAGGAAAAGGCATGAGCTTTTTGATATTAGAGTTATTTCCAAGCATCAAAAGGTTGATACTTTATTTGATAGTGGCTCACAAGTAAACTTAATTTATGAAGAAATTGTAAAGAAGTTGGGATTACTAACCACACCTCACAAGAGGCCATATCCATTAGGTTGGGTATGTGATAAAGCAAAGCTACAAGTGACTAGATAATGTAAACTTAGGTTTTATTTTGGGTCAAGATTTGTAGATGAGGTTGAGTTAAATATTGTTCCCTCTGATATATGTGGAATTGTTTTAGAAAGTCCTTACTTGTGTGATAGAAAATCCATTTTCTATAAAGCTAAAAATAGCTATCAACTTGTTAAATATGGAATAGAGTATATTTTATGATCTCATAAACTCAAGAATAATTATACTCTCATAAACTCGGGGAAAATGAAAGGAATTGTAAATTCATGCAAGCAATTTTTATTGATGGTTGTAAAGGAAAAGAAACCTGATAAAGCCACTGTATTTGAAGGTTGTGATGGTAAATAACAAGCTGATTTGCAAAAAGTTGTTTCCAAATATGATATCCTATTTCAAGAACATAAAGGTCTGCCACCCAAAAGGGAAATTGTACATGATATTAATTTGTAGCAAGATGCTCCATTGCTTAACATCAGAATGTACAAGTTATCCGCTTTAGAGAATGCAGAGATCAAGAAGCAAGTACAGGAGCTACTCAAGAAAGGGTTCATAAGACCAAGCACATCACCATGTGGATCTCCAATCGTGTTGGTGAGGAAGAAAGATGGTTCGTGGAGGATGTGCATTGACTACAGAGCACTGAATAAAATAACGATCAAGAATCGTTGTCCCCTTCCTCACATTGATGATCTATTAGATCAGCGGAAAGAAGTTCTTTAACTTTACAAGTTAGACTTACATAGTGGTTACCATCAAGTCAGAGTAGCAGAGAAAGATGCATGGAAGACTACTTTCATAACAAAGCAAGGGCTGTATGAATGGATAGTTATATCTTTTGTCTTAACTAATGCTCCTACCACTTTCATGAGAGTTATGAATGATGTACTCTAGCCTTTTATTGATGATTTTGTAATTGTATATCTAGATGACATTCTTGTTTTCAGTAAAACATGGGAAGAACATTTGAAGCATGTAAAGTAGACTCTAGATGTTTTGAAAAAAGAAAATCTCTATGTTAAGTTATCAAAGTGTGAATTTGGCAAAACATCTTTAAATTATTTCGATCATATTGTACGGAGTGGTGAATTGAAGATAGATCCCTCTAAGGTTGATGTCATTGTAAATTGGCCTAAACCCAAATCTGCTACGGAAGTTAGAAGCTTCCTAGATGCTACACAGTATTGGAGAAAGTTTATTGCTAACTTTTCCTTAATTTCAGCTCCCTTACATGCTTTGACAGGATTGAACAAGGTGTTTCAGTGGGGCGGAAAACAACAGAAAGCCTTCAACACCTTGAAAGAAAAAATTAGTACAACACCAGTACTAGCATTGCTAGATCTTCAAAGACCATTTGAGATTGAAACAGATGCTAGTGACTATGCCATGGGAGCATTGTTGATGCAACATGGTAAACCCATAGGCTACCATTCCGAGACATTTAATTTTGTAGTAGTTAAATATCCCACATATGATAAAGAATTGTATGCATTATTACAGGGTGTGAAAAAGTGGAAACATTACTTAATGGGCAAAGAAACAATTATACATACTGATCATCAGCCACTTCAATATTTGCACTCATAAACTAAATTGCAACAATGAAGACACTATAGATGGATGGGTTTTCTGCAACAGTTTCATCTAGTCATCAAATATAAAAAAGGCATACACAATAAAGTTGCACATATGTTGTCTAGACCAATCATAAATGCATCTACTATACTTAAGCATAATTTAGCATTTCATGAAAGCCACATTAGACAATATGCTCAAGATGTAGATTTTAAAGATCTATACACAACTTTAAATCATGGCAAACAAGTAGAAGAATTGGATTATCATGTTAAGGACCAACTCTTGTATCATTTTGGAAAGCTATGCATTCCACAAACTGAAAGAGTTAACATAATTCGGGAAGCACATACTTCTCTGATATTAGGTCACTTTGGTGTAAGTAAAACAATTGCACAGCTACAAAGATTTTGCTATTGGCCAAGAATGCATGAAATAGTTTCTGGATATGTTAAAGGGTGTACCACATGTGTTAAAGCAAGCCCAACAATAGAAAACTAGGCTTCCACACACCACTTCCAATTCCTTCTGGTCCTTGGGAAAGTGTTTCCATGGACTTTGTTGGGCGATTTCCAAAATCTAGAAAAGGTCATGACTATTTATATGTTATTATGGACATGTTCAGCAAAATGTGTATTTTAATACCTTGTAACCAATAGATTACAGCTGAACAAACAATGAAACTTTTCTTTCAGCATGTCTGGGTGCATTTCGGGTTACCCACTTCCATAATATCTGATCGATATTCCCGATTTGTTGGGAAGTTTTGCTCAAGTCTGTGGGAATTGATGGACACCTAATTGAAAAAGAGCACAACCTTTCATCCATAAATAGATGGAAAAACAAAGCTGGTCAACAGGACAGTGATACAGTTGCTCAGGGGCTATTGCAGCAAGCATCCCAAGATTTGGGATTAACATTTATGTTATGTGCAACATGCTTACAATTATGCCAAACATTCTTCTACACAAAGATCTCCTTTTGAGACTTGTTTTGGTTTTATACCAAGGTCTCCCTTGGATTTTGTCTTTGAAGAGGACATAGCGGTTGATGGACACAACAATGTGGACAGAGAAACTAGGTTCATTGAACTAATCCAAGAAATTCACCAGCTAGTGCAGGAACAGCTGGAAAAGAGCCAAGCCAAGTACAAGGCAAGGCATGATAAGCATTGGATGGAGGATAGCTTCCAAGTTGGCGATCAAGTCTAGCTGTATATCAGTAAGGACAAAATGCAAGCTGAAGGAAAGAAGTTGAAGCCAATAAGACATGGGCCTTTTAAGGTACTCGAGAAAATTGGTGAGAATGATTTCCGCCTTGATCTGCCATCATACATGCACATCTATTCAGTGGTAAATGTAGAAAACTTAAGACTGTTTGAACCTTCATAAATTGAAGATCCTGAAGAGAAAATTCAATTTCCTTTCATTGATGATCTATTGCTTGAATATCTCAATAAACTACAGGAAGATATAGTTCTGGATAGGAAGGTGAGGACTACATGCAGAGGGGATGTGGAGTACCTTAGAATTGGGCTCCAAGGTTCAAAACCCAACATTGCAAAATGGATAGAGATTGGGCAAGTGAGGAAGGTGTATCCTCACATGAGAGATTCCTGAGAACCAACTTTTGGTGGTCCAAAAGCCTTTTTAAATGGGAAGTCGTGATCCAAAATGGATCCATTTATCCTCGAAGTCTTCAAAAATCCTCTAAAACATCAAAATTATCGCATAATTGAACCTTCACAAAGAAGCGAAAAACGCAATCGGGAGCCAAAAACACAAAGAAAATGTTGAAAAATAGAGTAGCGGAGCTTGAACAGGGAATGCATGTAGCCATCAGATTTGGCTGATCAACGGTCCAGATATGATCGGCGGATTGCAATCAATAGTGGCAATTGGTGGATATCGGCAGAGACTATACAAATTTTGCGGTAGCGATTGGCAGGGTCAACAAGGACCGTTGATCAAGCGCGCAGATCGACGGCCCATGTTGCATCGCAGGATCACTATCAGAAACTACAAAGAGTGCTTACAATGGACTAGGGTTATTATCGTATGCAATTGCAATCAATCACATCATGATATCACAATTGGAGCTACACAGAGGAGTGGGACTTATACATATATATGTATTCGACGCGATGAACCAGACCCAATGGATATATAAACATTATTGCATGAGATTTGAGATCTGATGAAAGGCATTTTAAATGCATTTTCTCATATTTCGTTATTTAATGAAATACAAAGAAACAGTGTCAATGCGATGGAACCCAGACCCAAAGGGGTTTGGGAATGAAAATGTATATCATTTCAAATCCACCCAAAACCACTTTTGTGTTATTTTCGATGTTTTAACACATTTTTTAATATAAAAGGGAAATAATAAAATAGGTAGGATTTGGGGAGAACCGAAAGGTAGTAAGTTGTTTGGGTTGTGTTAACACCCAGGTTGTTCCCTATGACTCCCAAGGGAATACGGCCGGGGTAACCACTAACCAATCTTTGGATCACTGTTTCTAGCCAAACTGTGATCAGAGAGGGCTCTCTCTTTATGATTTGTAACTGTTTATGATAGGGTTTTAGGCTAGCTATTATGCACAGGTTTTGTTTATGTTTTGGTTGAAGAATTTCTTTCAGATCTCTTGTGATGTAATTTTCAAAGAGTTAAATATCATTGGGCAATGGAGTCTATGGCTGTAGGTGTTTAGAAACCTTGAGATGAACTGGTGAAACTTACAGGGCCATTTGGATACTTCATAGAACAAATTTTGATTTATAACACGAACAGGAAAAACAAGCAGTGAGAGCATTCAAGGATTTTCACTAAATGTTTAAGTATTTTCACCAAACTGGTTATAAGAAATGGATGGATGTCTCAGGGGCAAACTTGAATCCCTGGGAATATCTATCACTGTAAAAGATATAGTTTTAAAGTGCAGCAACTAAGAATTACACTTCTTTTACTGTATCTGAAGAAAACATGGATAATAGCTCAGTTTGAGTTCAGGGTAATCAGTGATTAAATCCTGGAACTATTCTTCTACTTTGCTATTAAGTGTAAAATATTTAGACAACAAAAGAGAACAAAAGACTCGAAAACATGTAATACAGAGATTTAAGAAAACTTATTGTTTTATGAAACACTCTGGAATCCTGCAACGTTCACCATTCATCACAACGCATCAAATACACCAAGCTTTGGAAATTCCATTCTCCCTTTGTATTATTTCTCTGAGAATTTTTACAGCAAGTGAGAGTTCCAAAAGGAAAATAACAACAACCCTTAAGCTTCTGTGAGGGGCCAATATATACTTGCGGTTGTTTACAAAAATATCTGAGTCCTGAGTTATCTCAGACTTAATGTTCTTACCAACTTTGAGATATTATTATCAGAAATTTATTACAGCATTGAATACAAGATAAAGGCGCTTTAATGTTCTGTCAGAAGATATTTTGGCCTTTGGGATCTGCTGAGTCGGTTGAGATACTTTGATTAAATGCTGGAGAACCCGAATTTATGGCTTGTGCGCTGTATGCTGTGTTTGTCACCTGTGATTGTGACTGCTGCTGTGGTGAGAGAATAGCTCTGCTGAGTTGGCTCAGCCTCTGCCTCTTCCTTGTAGATTTTATTCATCAAAATTGTGCCTGCGCATGACTGCTCATGTACTGGAGAAAATTAGCGCTACAGGTTCTGGCCTGACAAAATTATCTGTGTCAAATTCCTCCATACTTCCTGTGTGGGCAATTGATGATTTATGATTGCCCCCATAGTCTCATTTGCCTCAGTATACTTAAAGAAATTCGGTGGTGTATCAAACAGATGATCAATTTCATTCATAATAAAAAACAGATTATCCACCCTATCATACAGATTCTGCCCCGATGCTGGCCCTGTGTCTGCTGAGGTACTGGGCTGTTTTGCAATTTGTGCTACTGCATGGGCATCAATCCTTTTGTTGTAATTTTCTAGGGTGAGCAGTCTTCCTACACTGCTTAAAATGCTGGGGAGGCCCCTGTTCTGTAATGCCAGGAATCTGTCCAGGAATTTGTTGATTTCAGTCTGCATGTCCTGTGTTCTCCTCTCCAGTGTTCCAACTAGGCTTCTTAGTGTCAGGACTCGTTTAACTACTGAGATTGTTTCAGTCCTGTTAGTAATTCCCATGGCAGCTAGTTGAGAGCTAGTTTTGTTATTTAAAACATTGACCATTCTGCTGGCAGCATCTGGCATGTGGCCAAGGCTTGCTCTTGCTCTGTGTATTTCCTTGTTTGCCTTTGTGATGAGTACTATTTGCTCATCCATAGTCTCAATGTACTGCCACTGATTGGTGATGGATCGACCGATGTTACTCCAGAGGACTGCTTTTAGTTCTGCTGTTACCTTCTCTAGTGCAAGCTCTTTTTCTAGTTCAGTTATTCTCTTTTTTAGAGCTTTTATCTCTCTCTCCTTTGTTGCTTCATTCTGCTTGCTTTTGTCAAATTTTTCATTCACCTTGGCCAAAGTCTTCTTGACTTCATCAAGCTCTTTCATTTGGGACTCAAGAACTTGGATCTCAGCTTGTAGCTTCTGCATATCCGGACTGGGAGTCTGTCCTGGTGTTGGTGTAGTTGTTGCTGTAGATGGTGCTGTAGTTCCCGTTTGCTAAGGAGGAGGAGTAGTTGTTGGAGGGACTTCCTCAAGATTAATTATCACAGGAGGAGGCTGGGAGGGTTGGCCCTCTTCTCTTTGCTTCATTGCTGTTTGTAGTGCTGCCTTTGCAGCTTCTGATTGTCCTAGCTGGTCTTGAGTCCGAACCAGCTCCTTGTACAGGGATACCAGCAGGTCTGTAGCATCTTTTTCCTGCCTTTGCTGGGCAACCTCGTCTGTTTGTGGGTGGATGGTGGCTAGGAGCTTGATTTTCTTTCTTAAAGCCGCCATGTCTGCATCCCTTATCTTCAGGAGTTCTTGGATACCCTTAACATCTTTAGGATCATGTCCTATTTCTATAATTACCTCTTCCAAGGACTTGATCCTGTTCTCCTTGGCTTGTGATGATGCTCTCTCCAATTCCAGCTGAGAGGCTGTATTATCAAGGCTGCTCTTCAATTTGTAGTTCTCCAATGTCTCACCTGCCAAGGAGGCATACACCATTTCACCAGTTTGTTTATGTAATTCAATCTTATCCATAGGGTGTATGTCTTTGGCCAGAACCTCCATGTTGGTTCTTAGGTAATCCGAGGTAGATTGAGGATGCAGCGTTGTGGGCATGAAGTGACTCATGATCATCTTGCCTTCACTTACATCAAAGGCGGACATGAGTCTTTGCTGATTGGTAGGAGCCAGGTTCAGCAAATGATCGTACAACTGTATTTTAATAGGATCACTCCTCCTCTTAATGTCAATAAATTGTTGTTTGATGCTTGACTGTCCTTCTCTGTGCTGGCTGGAGGAGCTGACCTCTCCTCCTATAGTTCTATCATGTTCATGCTGAAATGAACTGGCTGAAACTTCTCCACTGGGTGGGCCCATGCCCATTGCTTGCCTCACTGCTATGTCATCCTCTTGGGAGTCATTTAGTCTTTGTCTTTTCTCTCCCCGATTGATGGATGAAGTCAGGGGAGTCTCTCTATCCCTTTTCCTGGTTAAGTCCTCCTTTTGTGGGGTTTGGAGGACCGAGGTATCAACAGTAGTTTCTGCCCTAGGAGGCACTATTGTCTGAGCCTGTTGCTCAGTGGAGCTTGGAGGATCAGTCACTTTTTCTTGCTGCAAGGGCTGCTGTTCACTAAACTGTTCCTCTTCTTGTTGCTGCCCAAGTTCCTGCTGCTCCATCTCTTCTTGCTGCTGTAGCAATGTGTCCACTTGTTCTTCTGTCAATGGAGGTGGCTGTTCCACCTGCTTCCCTTTATCCCTGCTTGCTGTCTGTGGTGCTTTCTCGGCAGTTTGCTGCTGTGCTGTTGATGATGTAGCAGCTGCTCCAAGTTGCTTTTTGTAGGAGAGGGGCACCTGTCCACAAGTTTCCAAGTCAGCTTCCTTTTGCATATTTCTAGCCTCTCTCTCAAGTAACTCTTCATTAGTAATTTCCTCCTCTAGGGTACCCTCTTCCCAATTTGATGCATTGGCATACTGTTCAATCTCGGGTTGTCTCTTGTGTGCATAGCTACCCAATTTGTAGCTAATCCTCCTCAGGGAGATAGCATGATTGGGGTCATAGGGTATCCATTCAAAGCTGGTTTGCAGTCTGAGGCCTTCCAGGATAGTGTTTGCCTCTTTCCATCCCTCTTCTTTCTTGTTATATAGGAAAGGACCCAGCTGGTTCCTTACCTTCAACTGTGACTTCTTGTTGTTGCTCTGAAAATGAAGATAATCTGAGTTCCCAAACTGTCTGAAATATTCCAAGGCAAAAAGCCTCATGGGGACATATCTTGGCAACCTAAATGGGTTCAACTCACAGCCATATATCCTAATGACTGTGTGGTTTTGGTAGAAGTACCAATTACCAATGCTGTAGGACTTATTCAAATGGAGAATTCTCCTCATGTCATCAGTTAGTCTAGGAGGAGGAGTACCATGCAATACTGTCATGACTGGATAGATGAATAAGTCAATGAACTCAGTGTATGTGTAAGGTGATACAGAGGTATGATGAAAAACAGAAGTCCAGAACACAACTGACCTTGGAATTCCTTGGGCATTGAGTGGCTTCAAAGGAACAGAGAAGGTGGCTGGCTGATAGAACAAGAATAGATGGTATATATATGAAGTATACCTGAATAGTCTTTCCCTCTTCAAGTTCATAAACTGCTCATGGATTTTATCTGCAATGTAGGTTGCATAGTCATAATGTACAGCTGGGGGTTTACCAGGAGAGAATATAGACAGCATTGCCATTAGGCTATCATTCACATCCTCTATCCCCCTGAATCCTAGGACATAACTGATTAAATCCACTAACATCCTGCCCAATTCATTCAAATAGTGATACCCAATAGGAGGGGTTCTGACTGATTCAGAGCCTGGTCTTACAAACAACTGATTGATTTTAATGATTTGGTCATTTGACAGCTTGGTCCCTTTGTTTATCAAATTCTGCATAAAGAGGGGAGTCAATTGCTTGGCAGTTTGGAAGTGCAGCATTCCATTTATACTCTCTGGGGTAATCTGGAACAGGATTGAGCCTGTGGGGCTGATGACAGCTCTTTGGCTTGGGTCATAGCATTCCTGGCAGCTGTAGATCAGTTCTGGCATAGGATTTACTTGGGGAAGGTTGTAGATGGGCAAATTTGAGTCCCAAATTCCCAAGATGTCTGCCCCACTCAGGTGCTGGGCTTTTAACTCATTCATCATCTGGATATTGTATTTGGTTCCCATAGGGAACCAGTCCAGCATTTGGTAATCCATGTCTCCCAGGGCTTTCCATGCTAATTCCTGGTGAGGAGCATTGAGGGGCTTGATATTTAGAGCAATAGGAGTCTCCATAGTTCTTCAAAGTGCAACAGTTGTAGGTGAATAGTCAAAATGGAAGCAACACAGAATAGAGGTGATTCTCTGTAAAGACAGTTTGTATTTTGGATACCAGAGGGGAATTTACTCAACAGCAATTGAAATACTGTTTGTTTTTTAGGAGCAGAGCTTCTCTAAGGTCTGACTATGTCCTCTTTTTGCGGGTAAATTGAGACCAACTAGGAATTAGCTGAGAATACGCAGTGAGTGTTGCTTTCTGGGCGAAAATACAGGTATTAAGGCTCGGCCGGTGTTTTTTGGACTTCACAGTTACAATGGTGGACGTGCAGAGGGAAATGGGCGGTATAAATGTAGTTTCAAGGTGTCTTAAGCCTTCTGAGCAACTTAAATTTCAATAACAGTCGTATGGAGGGCAGAACAATGGTAAATACCTGTTAATTGACGAACAGAGGTTGCGCAGGTGTGCACGGTTGCTGCTGAGGAGGTCGCCCGGGTTAAATCAACAGGTTGGCGGAAATTCGAACGTAAACGGTCATGCAGAGAGAACAACAGCGACAGGAGTGAAAAGTGGGAAAAAACACGTTTTTTGGGTAAATATAGACTTTTTTACCATTTTGGCGCTTTTTAGTGATGACGTCAGCATGACGTCATTGGTGGGTCAAGGTGAGGTGACGTCAGCTGACGTCATCGGGTGACGTGGCGGTAGACTATTGGTCCAAGGGGGCGATGAGGTGGCAGCCATGTCAGCGGCCAGGTGGACGAATAGCGGGAGCGAGTACAGGTGGATGTGACGTGGCGATCCGTTGGCGGAAAACAGGTGGCGGTTAGGACCATAGCGGTTACGGTTAGGGTTAACCGCTACGGTTTCTCGGGGCGGTTTAGGTACGACGCTAAATGTGTCAGGCCTTGCTCCGAGAGGCTTTAGCGTTTGACACGTGGAGAGGTACTGACGTGACGCAACGTCACCTTCTCGGGCGGTAAAGGACAGCAGTGGGAGCCGCTCCGATATTGACGTGGATCGTCGGATCTTCGGGCCTTGATCCGACGGTGGGCGGAACAGGAAGATGCTCGGGTTGTATGCGGGCGGAAAACTTTGGGTAGAGGGTTTTTGTTGGTTTTTCATTGTTTATTCATTGTTTATTATTTAAAACAAACAATGCGCTAACCTTTGGAAATGCGCCAGAGGAGGGTTTTTTGGCTTTGGTAACTTTTGCAAAGGATTTAAAGGCGGAAGAGGGTTTTATAAGGGTTTTCCAATGCAAATGGTGGTTTGAGGAGCAGTTTGACTTGCAGCAAGGGGGAATGGGATGGGACAGGTTCACCAAAGTGACCAGATGTCAGTTTGGTCCCTTTTGAAGAACATATGGCTATAATGCCAGGGGGAAGGAGTATTTATAAGATTTGGGGCTTTATACACCATAGTGTTAGTATTATTAGGGGAAAGGGTAAAATAGGGGAGCTATATAGTACAATTAGAGGTTAATATGAATGAAGGGAGCAAATGAAGGGGTTTTTACTGAGTTTATCTGAAATTGACTTGGTTTTGAGAGTAGATCAAAATGAAAAGATCTTAGACAAGAAATGTGGATTCTGAATGAACTAGAACCACCATAAAACCATGATCTCTCTTCATAAATCTCAGCTAAAGAAAGGGAGTGTTAGTAATGGAATAGAGGGGAAGAGGGAGGTTAGTTATGCTCCTTGCTGTAATATGATGGGATTAACCACTTTGTTCATTGATAGATTTTGCAAAACACCTCTTGACATATGTGTACTGATGAAAATACCCTTTCTGCAACCACAACTGCCTACCCAGCTATTTTCCTAGCATTTTTTGTTTCTCCATAGAGGGTGCATTTGGACTTGCAAACCCTTACTTGCCTTTTCTTTTCTTTGGCTTTTTCTTTTTCCTTTCTATCTACTTCTACCCTTATCTCTTCCAAGGTCCCAGATTAAGCTGTTGGGAACCTTTGCTTCTCTACCTAAACTAGTTGTCTGCCAAGATTAAGCAGTTTGGACAGACTTCTTTCTCTATTCTATAACTCAAAATTGAAAGATGGCATGATCCAGATTAGACTGTTGAATCATCCACAAAATTGAAATAAGGTCCTCAATACTTGAAACACTTTACCCACCTCTTGCTTTCTAGGAAATATGGGATCTTTGTGAACTCAAAGCAGAGCATATTTGGCCTTTCTCTTTGCCAATCATGAAATATGAAACCTATTGGTATAGGTATCCAACAGTGGCTCCACATGGGGATGGTTTTTCTTTTGAAAGACCAAGAACAGCAGGTCAGATTGCCTTGTTCTTTAGCTGTTCATACCAATCTTTGAAACTTGCTGCCTCAATGTGTCAAAATGGTGTGTTTCTCTTTTGGAAGACTTCTGATTCTATCAGCCTCTTGCTGGTTGGTGAATCACTTGGGAAAACTACTTTTTACAATCTAAAACAGAAGATAATATGTACATCTGTATATATACAATGAATCCTTAGGTTCCACTCATGGGGAATAGTCAAAGTAGTGCTTCAGCATCCTGCCATTGACAGGACCTTCATCCAAGTCAGTTTCAGTAAGACTTTTGAGGAAATAGGTGTTGTTCCCCTGTACTGCTTGGACAGCAAATGGTCCTTTCCATAAAGAGTCAAACTTTCCATGTTTCCCTTTCTCTTCTCTTCTTGCATCCCACTTTAAAACTTTGTCCCCTACATTGAAATCTTCTGCTTTGGTTCTTCTATCAAAAGCCCTTTTCAGTTTCTCTTGTAGTATCTGCACTCTGCTGAAAACTTGTTCTCTGGTCTGTTGTAAACAAATTATCTGGTTAATCCTTCTTTGCATGTCATTTGGCTCTGCTTGGCTCTCTTGCAGAAGTTTCATAACCGGCACTCCTAGTGATGAAGGAAATCTGGCCTCTAATCCATAGACTAACTCATATGGGCTGGTCCCAATTGATCTTTTAGTTGTTATTCTGTCTGCCCATAAAGCATTTACTAGTTTCTTATGCCAGTTCTTTTTGTTCTCTTCCAGCACTTTCTTTATGATATTTATCAAACTTTTGTTTGATGATTCAGCAAGGCCATTTCCTTGAGGATAGTAAGCTGTAGAATGGCCCAAAGTAATGTGAAATTTATGGCAGAAGTTCACCATCTTCTTGGATCTGAAGGCAGCAGCATTGTCTGTTATTATCTTGTCTGGGCAGCCAAATCTAGCCAGTATATTGTTTTCCAAAAATTGAATGATTACTGAATCATTTGCTTGTCTGCATGGGGCAGCTTCAATCCACTTGGTGAAGTAGTCTGTTGCTGTTAGAATCCATCTGTGTTGCCCTGAAGATGAGGGATGAATTTCCCCAATGAAATCCAAGCCCCATTGTTGAAAAGGTCTCTCTGTTGCAATGGGCTTCAAAGGAAGTGGCAGCAACTGTCTTTTGCCTTCAAACAGTTGGCATTTGTGGCATGAGGCTGTAAATTTCTTAACATCAGAGAACATAGTAGGCCAGTAATAACCAGCCCTCAATATCTTGTCCACAGTGGACTTCCAGTACAAATGTCCACCACAGTCTCCAGCATGGAAATCTTGCATGATATTGTTAGTTTCATTCTCTATTAGACAGTGCAGCAAAATACCTTCATGGTTTTTCCAAAGTAAATTTCCATCTATTACACAAAATTTAGATGTTTTCATTTTTAGGAACCTACTTTTAGTTCTGGACAGTCCTGGGGGAGCACACAGGTTTTGTAACACATAACAGATATCAGAGTACCAAGGAGATTGTTCAAAGGCTACATTGATCTTTGGAGTCGCCAGCTCTGTTTCACTGTCCAGTTGGTTGATGTCTAAGGCTTGGAAATTTGCTTCTGTCATTAATTTGGCCAAACCTTGCCCTTTTATTAGCTTTGTGGGTTTTATTTCAATGTCAAATTCTAGTATATTGGCAATCCATTTTCCTCTCCTGCCCTCTAAGTTTTCTTGGGTGAGAATGTCTTTGACAATAGGACTTGGTACATAAGCCACAACATGGGAGTAAAGGATGTAAATCCTAAAGTCTTTAATAGCTTTGATCAAAGCATAGGCTTGTTTTTCCATTATTTGATACTTTAGGGGGGCATCTCTAAGAGCTCTGCTGAAGAAGGCAATAGGCTTCTCATTCCCTTGGTCATCTTTCTGTAATAATACAGCAGCAATAGTATGTTGGGAGGCAAAGGAGAAAATGATAAAGTCTCTGTCAAACTGAGGATTGGTTAACACTGGGGTTTGAGTCAAGGCTAACTTTATACTTTCAAAGGCTTGTTTTGCTTCAACAGTCCATTTGACCTTTGAATCTTTCTTTAGCATATTGTTTAGTAATCTGATTAATTCTGCCAAATTCGGGATAAACCTTCTTAAAAAGTTGATTTTCCCTAAAAATCCTTGCAACTCCTTGACATTCCTGGGATGGGGCATTTGTAGGATAGCTTGTATCCTATCTGGATCAATTCTTATGCCATCTTTTGAAATAATATGTCCTAGAAGTTTCCCTTCTTCCAAGCCAAATAATGACTTCTTGGGGTTTAAGGAAATACCATATTTCCTGCATGTTATGAAAATCTGTCTTAAATGTTTCAAGTGTTCTTGGTCAGATTTTGAAAAGGGTGTTAGATCATCTAAGTAAATGACCAAGAAGTCATGAATCTCTTTTGCAAAAGCAATGTCCATTGCTCTTTGAAACGTTGCCCCTGCGTTTTTCAATCCAAAGGGCATTTTGACATATTTGAAAGTTCCCCATGGGGTAGTAAATGCAGTTTTGTCTTGATCATCAGGGTGTACCAGGATTTGATTGAAACCTGAGAAACCATCCAGCAATGATATCCTTGAAGCCCCTACTACTCTTTGAAGAATGTGATCCATTTTGGGTAAGGGGTAGTTGTCTTTGAGTGACACTTGGTTCAAATTCCTTAAGTCTACACAAAGTCTAATCTCACCAGTTTTCTTTCTTGTAGGGACCAAATTTGAAATCCACTCAGAGAACCTGATTGGTGCTATGATACCAGCTTTGAACATTTTCTGTAATTCTTTTTCAATGGAAGGAAGGAGCATAGGATTGATCCTTCTCAATTTCTGTTTGAATGGTTTTTGATTAGATTTGAGGGGAATAGTATGCTGGATAACAGAGGTATCATAGGACTTTAGATCCTCATAACCCCAAGCAAAGACATCTTGAAACTCTTTAAAGAGATCAATGTATTTGGGTTTTTGATCAGGGGGCAAAGCAGCAGATAGCTTTATTATTTTAGGCTTGTCAGTGGTACCAATGTTGCATTCTTCAATTGCTGCATCTAATGGCTGCATCTTTGGTTTTCTGGGGACATCATTTGAGTCAAAAATGTCCTCTAGTGGGGTAAGGCCTGCTGGAAGGAAATTGTCTTTGAGTTGTATGATTTCATCTTCAGCGTTGCTCACCTCTTCACAGTCAATTTGGTGAATTTGCTGAATGTTTTCATTGTCGAAAATGGTTGGAGTCAGTAATTGTTTTGCTGTCCTAGGTGACATTGGGTGAGCTGACTGTTGAAACTGTATTTGTGATGGACTTGTTCCCTCAAATATTTGTGATTGACATGCTGACTCAAGCATTTGTGATTGGCATGCTCCATCAATATCAATATTTAATCCTGTGAACTCTTGTTGCAAGGTCAAAAAATTGTTTATTTGCATGTCATCCTCAAATACTTGCCACTCTTTGACATTGTTTGGAATAGAGGGTCTGTATTTGACCTCTGCTGTGAAACAATTGTTGGGTTCCAATGGGAATTTGAAGGTGCTGGCAAATGTTGCCAGGCTGTGTGCATGGAGATTGTGGCCCCTTGAAATTTTTGTGATAACAAACTCAGAGAAGGTCTCTAATATTTCAATTACAGCAGACCTGTAGGACCTCAATCTCTTGTCATTGGTGACAAAATTTCCTTTTACTTGTTGAATTACTAGGTCAGAGTCCCCCATGATGGAGAGGCTAGGTGCTTGTAATGATTTTGCTATCTTGAGGCCTAGTAACAGAGCTTCATATTCTGCCATGTTGTTAGTGCACTTAAAATTCAATCTGTAAGCCCTGCCTTCTGCATAATCTTTCTCTTTATTATGTATCCACACTCCAGCTCCTGCCCCTAACTTGTTAACTGAGCCATCAAACTCTAGCACCCACAGAATGTCTTGCTGAACAGGAGATTTAAAATTCTGTTCATGGGATGGCAATGTGAGCATGAGTTGGGGTTTCTTTTCCCATTTATTTTCTAGGACAATTTCATCACTTGTTTGACAATCTTTGACAACTAGAGGAGGGTTAATGTGTATTGTTGGGCTGATTGAAGTTTGGCAGGTGCTACTTGTTTGATCAATGTTTTGTTCTTGTATGAGTGCTTCGGTCCTAATGTCATTGTTTGAGAGGCTTGTGCTGTCATTGAAGAGGATGAAGGAGTCTATGTCCGAATGGACAGCATATATTGGAAAATTTTGAGGCTTTTCTTCACTGCTGACCATATACTTCATGAGTGTTTCCCTGTAAAGTCTTTTTGGTTGCCCAAAGACAGAGATAGTTGCATATGACATGTCCAATTGCAGGGAGCCTTGGAGCTTGGCTCCCCATGATCTCGATAACAGCATCCCATATTTGGGTGGGATATCAGCAACTACAACATCCATTAGAATAGTCTTGTTGGGAAATTGAACCAGGGACACACATAAATCTTTTATTAGGCCTAAACATTTGACTTGACTGGAATCAAAGGAAAACAGGTCTTTGTATGGCCTTGTTATATCCAAGTTTAATCTTTCCATGACTGCTTTTGGCATCAGGTTGTGAGAGGCACCTGAGTCAAACATTGCATTATGCAGTATTTTATCATGAACATGCAGGCTGACATAAAAAGGTAAAACCCCTGTGACTACTGTTTTTCCATCTACCTCGGGGCCAAACAGTAATTCTGGAGTGTCATCTAGCACATTTACATCATCTTTGCTATTGGTGAGCTGAAGGGATTTTTTGATCTGTTGCTTATATATGTCATGTTTGGCTAGCTCTGAAAGGGGAATTGCTACCTTTAACTTGCCGATCTCTGCTCCTAGGTCAAAGGGTTTGTCAACTTGGGTTTTGGAGTCACGGGTAGCAGTCCTTTCTCTGTTGATTAAATCTTCTTGTTGGATTTCATCTTGATTTTGGAACCTGCCCCTTACATTCATGTCTTGAGGGATAATGTTTGGGTTAGGGTGAGAGGACGAGGTCGCCATGGGCTGTTGTAGTGGGGACAGTAGTTCAGTAACCTCCTCAACCACTACTTCTTTTGTAGGCAAGTTTGTTTTGTCATTAAGTTCTGTGACTGAGGTTTCTCTAGACTGTTGTTTCTCTTTTGTCTTTTCAGGCTGATTTACATTCACAGTCCTACTCCTTAGTTTGTATTGTTTATGGACTTCATAGACAGCAGTATCATATCCTTGTTTAAAGTCAAAGGATTCTCCTGATTTAGTTTGGAATGTTTTGCTTTCATCCTCCTCATGGTCTTCTTGTGTTAAAAATACATGGCTTTTACCATCCAGACCCATTAAGTTGATTTCGGGGTCTTCATTGAGCTGATTGGCTGAAGAAGTTTCTGCATAGTTCTCTTGAAAAGGGGGTCTGATATCTTGGTCTGCACTTGTTTTTCCTATGTTTGGGTTCTGAGTTCTCCTAAAATTTGGGTTTCTAGGAGGGTTGCTTTGTGAGGCCTCCCATGATGATTTTCTTTCAACTGATTCCACTCTTTCACCCAGTCTCTTCATGCTGTTTAGTATAGCATCCAACTTTTGATCAAAACCTGAGGGCTCTTCTCTGAAGCCAGCCTTCTTTTCCAGCTTTGCCCTGTTTCTCTTGGCAATTAGGTTGGCCTCTACAGTGACTGCAACTCTTTGAGCTTCTGCAAGGGTTGGGGGATCTCTTTCTTTCAGCTGATAGGCCATATCAGAGTCAAAACCGTCAGGGAAGTTATACAGGGCCAAATCAGGAGGGGGTCTTAAGTTCTGGGGGATAGCATTATATACATTGTTAAACCTAGCACAATATTCCAAAACTGTTTCTTGGGGACCTCTTTTAATAGTGTTATATTCACCGAGTATATGTAGAGGATCTTTCTTCTTCTCCCATCTGTTGGTAAACTCTTGGTACAGGACCTCAGGGGTTGCAATGGAATTTGCATTCAGGGATCTAAACCAAGTTCTGACATCCCCGGTTAAGCTTTGAACAAAAATTCTCATCCTGACACTGTCATCATCTATTTCATAGGTCTCAAAGTGGTCTTGCATCTTCTTAGCATGCTGGACAGCTGTCAAAGGGCCATGGGAGTCAAAAAATGAGATTTTGGTTTGGTAGTCTTGGGGTAAAGCTGGAGCATTGGCTGGTATCTGCAGAGGTGCATATCTGTTAGCCATGTTTATGGGGTTTATGGGGTTGACAGGAATAAATGGGACAGCAGGGATTACAGGTGTAACAGGGTTAATAGGATGGGTAATAAGCGGGGAACTGTTTGAGGGAGTATGTGCAGATGGTGAAGATGGGAGAGGAGGGCTTTGAGGTGTTGATGATGAACTAGGGGAACTAGGGGTGGACCGAAAAAGGACTTTGCAAGGAGTAGGAATGAGGATAGGTTGGTCTGAACTTATATCTGAATCAGCAAGCTTCTCCTGCTTTTGCTGTCTCCTAATGTTCTTTGGAATGATATTTGGATTATCAACAACGATGGGTTGATTAGGGTCAGGGTTTGCCCTAGTGTGCCTTGGGTTTCTTTTGGGAGCCAGCTTCTAAATATTCTTTTAGAACTTTATACAGGAGGCTTTATATGTACAAGGACTAGGTAAGAATTCAGGAATGACTATATATGTTTCAAAGCTAGGATGAAGATTCCCTAGTTAGCTCTTCCCTAGAGCTGTCCCTGTGTTTACAGAAACAGTCCTAAGGCCTCTTGGCTAGTTTCAGGCTTGATGGTAGCTTTGGAAGATAGATAGTAATTGAAAAAACTTTAAGAAGTCCCCAGTGGAGTCGCCAATTATGTTAACACCCAGGTTGTTCCCTATGACTCCCAAGGGAATACGGCCGGGGTAACCACTAACCAATCTTTGGATCACTGTTTCTAGCCAAACTGTGATCAGAGAGGGCTCTCTCTTTATGATTTGTAACTGTTTATGATAGGGTTTTAGGCTAGCTATTATGCACAGGTTTTGTTTATGTTTTGGTTGAAGAATTTCTTTCAGATCTCTTGTGATGTAATTTTTAAAGAGTTAAATATCATTGGGCAATGGAGTCTATGGCTGTAGGTGTTTAGAAACCTTGAGATGAACTGGTGAAACTTACAGGGCCATTTGGATACTTCATAGAACAAATTTTGATTTATAACACGAACAGGAAAAACAAGCAGTGAGAGCATTCAAGGATTTTCACTAAATGTTTAAGTATTTTCACCAAACTGGTTATAAGAAATGGATGGATGTCTCAGGGGCAAACTTGAATCCCTGGGAATATCTATCACTGTAAAAGATATAGTTTTAAAGTGCAGCAACTAAGAATTACACTTCTTTTACTGTATCTGAAGAAAACATGGATAATAGCTCAGTTTGAGTTCAGGGTAATCAGTGATTAAATCCTGGAACTATTCTTCTACTTTGCTATTAAGTGTAAAATATTTAGACAACAAAAGAGAACAAAAGACTCGAAAACATGTAATACAGAGATTTAAGAAAACTTATTGTTTTATGAAACACTCTGAAATCCTGCAACGTTCACCATTCATCACAACGCATCAAATACACCAAGCTTTGGAAATTCCATTCTCCCTTTGTATTATTTCTCTGAGAATTTTTACAGCAAGTGAGAGTTCCAAAAGGAAAATAACAACAACCCTTAAGCTTCTGTGAGGGGCCAATATATACTTGCGGTTGTTTACAAAAATATCTGAGTCCTGAGTTATCTCAGACTTAATGTTCTTACCAACTTTGAGATATTATTATCAGAAATTTATTACAGCATTGAATACAAGATAAAGGCGCTTTAATGTTCTGTCAGAAGATATTTTGGCCTTTGGGATCTGCTGAGTCGGTTGAGATACTTTGATTAAATGCTGGAGAACCCGACTTTATGGCTTGTGCGCTGTATGCTGTGTTTGTCACCTGTGATTGTGACTGCTGCTGTCGTGAGAGAATAGCTCTGCTGAGTTGGCTCAGCCTCTGCCTCTTCCTTGTAGATTTTATTCATCAAAATTGTGCCTGCGCATGACTGCTCATGTACTGGAGAAAATTAGCGCTACAGGTTCTGGCCTGACAAAATTATCTGTGTCAAATTCCTCCATACTTCCTGTGTGGGCAATTGATGATTTATGATTGCCCCCATAGTCTCATCTGCCTCAGTATACTTAAAGAAATTCGGTGGTGTATCAAACAGATGATCAATTTCATTCATAATAAAAAACAGATTATCCACCCTATCATACAGATTCTGCCCCGATGCTGGCCCTGTGTCTGCTGAGGTACTGGGCTGTTTTGCAATTTGTGCTACTGCATGGGCATCAATCCTTTTGTTGTAATTTTCTAGGGTGAGCAGTCTTCCTACACTGCTTAAAATGCTGGGGAGGCCCCTGTTCTGTAATGCCAGGAATCTGTCCAGGAATTTGTTGATTTCAGTCTGCATGTCCTGTGTTCTCCTCTCCAGTGTTCCAACTAGGCTTCTTAGTGTCAGGACTCGTTTAACTACTGAGATTGTTTCAGTAGATTGTTTCAGTCCTGTTAGTAATTCCCATGGCAGCTAGTTGAGAGCTAGTTTTGTTATTTAAAACATTGACCATTCTGCTGGCAGCATCTGGCATGTGGCCAAGGCTTGCTCTTGCTCTGTGTATTTCCTTGTTTGCCTTTGTGATGAGTACTATTTGCTCATCCATAGTCTCAATGTACTGCCACTGATTGGTGATGGATCGACCGATGTTACTCCAGAGGACTGCTTTTAGTTCTGCTGTTACCTTCTCTAGTGCAAGCTCTTTTTCTAGTTCAGCTATTCTCTTTTTTAGAGCTTTTATCTCTCTCTCCTTTGTTGCTTCATTCTGCTTGCTTTTGTCAAATTTTTCATTCACCTTGGCCAAAGTCTTCTTGACTTCATCAAGCTCTTTCATTTGGGACTCAAGAACTTGGATCTCAGCTTGTAGCTTCTGCATATCCAGACTGGGAGTCTGTCCTGGTGTTGGTGTAGTTGTTGCTGTAGATGGTGCTGTAGTTCCCGTTTGCTGAGGAGGAGGAGTAGTTGTTGGAGGGACTTCCTCAAGATTAATTATCACAGGAGGAGGCTGGGAGGGTTGGCCCTCTTCTCTTTGCTTCATTGCTGTTTGTAGTGCTGCCTTTGCAGCTTCTGATTGTCCTAGCTGGTCTTGAGTCCGAACCAGCTCCTTGTACAGGGATACCAGCAGGTTTGTAGCATCTTTTTCCTGCCTTTGCTGGGCAACCTCGTCTGTTTGTGGGTGGATGGTGGCTGGGAGCTTGATTTTCTTTCTTAAAGCCGCCATGTCTGCATCCCTTATCTTCAGGAGTTCTTGGATACCCTTAACATCTTTAGGATCATGTCCTATTTCTATAATTACCTCTTCCAAGGACTTGATCCTGTTGTCCTTGGCTTGTGATGATGCTCTCTCCAATTCCAGCTGAGAGGCTGTATTATCAAGGCTGCTCTTCAATTTGTAGTTCTCCAATGTCTCACCTGCCAAGGAGGCATACACCATTTCACCAGTTTGTTTATGTAATTCAATCTTATCCATAGGGTGTATGTCTTTGGCCAGAACCTCCATGTTGGTTCTTAGGTAATCCGAGGTAGATTGAGGATGCAGCGTTGTGGGCATGAAGTGACTCATGATCATCTTGCCTTCACTTACATCAAAGGCGGACATGAGTCTTTGCTGATTGGTAGGAGCCAGGTTCAGCAAATGATCGTACAGCTGTATTTTAATAGGATCACTCCTCCTCTTAATGTCAATAAATTGCTGTTTGATGCTTGACTGTCCTTCTCTGTGCTGGCTGGAGGAGCTGACCTCTCCTCCTATAGTTCTATCATGTTCATGCTGAAATGAACTGGCTGAAACTTCTCCACTGGGTGGGCCCATGCCCATTGCTTGCCTCACTGCTATGTCATCCTCTTGGGAGTCATTTAGTCTTTGTCTTTTCTCTCCCCGATTGATGGATGAAGTCAGGGGAGTCTCTCTATCCCTTTTCTTGGTTAAGTCCTCCTTTTGTGGGGTTTGGAGGACCGAGGTATCAACAGTAGTTTCTGCCCTAGGAGGCACTATTGTCTGAGCCTGTTGCTCAGTGGAGCTTGGAGGATCAGTCACTTTTTCTTGCTGCAAGGGCTGCTGTTCACTAAACTGTTCCTCTTCTTGTTGCTGCCCAAGTTCCTGCTGCTCCATCTCTTCTTGCTGCTGTAGCAATGTGTCCACTTGTTCTTCTGTCAATGGAGGTGGCTGTTCCACCTGCTTCCCTTTATCCCTGCTTGCTGTCTGTTGTGCTTTCTCGGCAGTTTGCTGCTGTGCTGTTGATGATGTAGCAGCTGCTCCAAGTTGCTTTTTGTAGGAGAGGGGCACCTGTCCACAAGTTTCCAAGTCAGCTTCCTTTTGCATATTTCTAGCCTCTCTCTCAAGTAACTCTTCATTAGTAATTTCCTCCTCTAGGGTACCCTCTTCCCAATTTGATGCATTGGCATACTGTTCAATCTCGGGTTGTCTCTTGTGTGCATAGCTACCCAATTTGTATCTAATCCTCCTGAGGGAGATAGCATGATTGGGGTCATAGGGTATCCATTCAAAGCTGGTTTGCAGTCTGAGGCCTTCCAGGATAGTGTTTGCCTCTTTCCATCCCTCTTCTTTCTTGTTATATAGGAAAGGACCCAGCTGGTTCCTTACCTTCAACTGTGACTTCTTGTTGTTGCTCTGAAAATGAAGATAGTCTGAGTTCCCAAACTGTCTGAAATATTCCAAGGCAAAAAGCCTCATGGGGACATATCTTGGCAACCTAAATGGGTTCAACTCATAGCCATATATCCTGATGACTGTGTGGTTTTGGTAGAAGTACCAATTACCAATGCTGTAGGACTTATTCAAATGGAGAATTCTCCTCATGTCATCAGTTAGTCTAGGAGGAGGAGTACCATGCAATACTGTCATGACTGGATAGATGAATAAGTCAATGAACTCAGTGTATGTGTAAGGTGATACAGAGGTATGATGAAAAACAGAAGTCCAGAACACAACTGACCTTGGAATTCCCTGGGCATTGAGTGGCTTCAAAGGAACAGAGAAGGTGGCTGGCTGATAGAACAAGAATAGATGGTATATATATGAAGTATACCTGAATAGTCTTTCCCTCTTCAAGTTCATAAACTGCTCATGGATTTTATCTGCAATGTAGGTTGCATAGTCATAATGTACAGCTGGGGGTTTACCAGGAGAGAATATACACAGCATTGCCATTAGGCTATCATCCACATCCTCTATCCCCCTGAATCCTAGGACATAACTGATTAAATCCACTAACATCCTGCCCAATTCATTCAAATAGTGATACCCAATAGGAGGGGTTCTGACTGATTCAGAGCCTGGTCTTACAAACAACTGATTGATTTTAATGATTTGGTCATTTGACAGCTTGGTCCCTTTGTTTATCAAATTCTGCATAAAGAGGGGAGTCAATTGCTTGGCAGTTTGGAAGTGCAGCATTCCATTTATACTCTCTGGGGTAATCTGGAACAGGATTGAGCCTGTGGGGCTGATGACAGCTCTTTGGCTTGGGTCATAGCATTCCTGGGAGCTGTAGATCAGTTCTGGCATAGGATTTACTTGGGGAAGGTTGTAGATGGGCAAATTTGAGTCCCAAATTCCCAAGATGTCTGCCCCACTCAGGTGCTGGGCTTTTAACTCATTCATCATCTGGATATTGTATTTGGTTCCCATAGGGAACCAGTCCAGCATTTGGTAATCCATGTCTCCCAGGGCTTTCCATGCTAATTCCTGGTGAGGAGCATTGAGGGGCTTGATATTTAGAGCAATAGGAGTCTCCATAGTTCTTCAAAGTGCAACAGTTGTAGGTGAATAGTCAAAATGGAAGCAACACAGAATAGAGGTGATTCTCTGTAAAGACAGTTTGTATTTTGGATACCAGAGGGGAATTTACTCAACAGCAATTGAAATACTGTTTGTTTTTTAGGAGCAAAGCTTCTCTAAGGTCTGACTATGTCCTCTTTTTGCGGGTAAATTGAGACCAACTAGGAATTAGCCGAGAATACGCAGTGAGTGTTGCTTTCTGGGCGAAAATACAGGTATTAAGGCTCGGCCGGTGTTTTTTGGACTTCACAGTTACAATGGTGGACGTGCAGAGGGAAATGGGCGGTATAAATGTAGTTTCAAGGTGTCTTAAGCCTTCTGAGCAACTTAAATTTCAATAACAGTCGTATGGAGGGCAGAACAATGGTAAATACCTGTTAATTGACGAACAGAGGTTGTGCAGGTGTGCACGGTTGCTGCTGAGGAGGTCGCCCGGGTTAAATCAACAGGTTGGCGGAAATTCGAACGTAAACGGTCATGCAGAGAGAACAACAGCGACAGGAGTGAAAAGTGGGAAAAAACACGTTTTTTGGGTAAATATAGACTTTTTTACCATTTTGGCGCTTTTTAGTGATGACGTCAGCATGACGTCATTGGTGGGTCAAGGTGAGGTGACGTCAGCTGACGTCATCGGGTGACGTGGCGGTAGACTATTGGTCCAAGGGGGCGATGAGGTGGCAGCCATGTCAGCGGCCAGGTGGACGAATAGCGGGAGCGAGTACAGGTGGATGTGACGTGGCGATCCGTTGGCGGAAAACAGGTGGCGGTTAGGACCATAGCGGTTACGGTTAGGGTTAACCGCTACGGTTTCTCGGGGCGGTTTAGGTACGACGCTGAATGTGTCAGGCCTTGCTCCGAGAGGCTTTAGCGTTTGACACGTGGAGAGGTACTGACGTGACGCAACGTCACCTTCTCGGGCGGTAAAGGACAGCAGTGGGAGCCGCTCCGATATTGACGTGGATCGTCGGATCTTCGGGCCTTGATCCGACGGTGGGCGGAACAGGAAGATGCTCGGGTTGTATGCGGGCGGAAAACTTTGGGTAGAGGGTTTTTGTTGGTTTTTCATTGTTTATTCATTGTTTATTATTTAAAACAAACAATGCGCTAACCTTTGGAAATGCGCCAGAGGCGGGTTTTTTGGCTTTGGTAACTTTTGCAAAGGATTTAAAGGCGGAAGAGGGTTTTATAAGGGTTTTCCAATGCAAATGGTGGTTTGAGGAGCAGTTTGACTTGCAGCAAGGGGGAATGGGATGGGACAGGTTCACCAAAGTGACCAGATGTCAGTTTGGTCCCTTTTGAAGAACATATGGCTATAATGCCAGGGGGAAGGAGTATTTATAAGATTTGGGGCTTTATACACCATAGTGTTAGTATTATTAGGGGAAAGGGTAAAATAGGGGAGCTATATAGTACAATTAGAGGTTAATATGAATGAAGGGAGCAAATGAAGGGGTTTTTACTGAGTTTATCTGAAATTGACTTGGTTTTGAGAGTAGATCAAAATGAAAAGATCTTAGACAAGAAATGTGGATTCTGAATGAACTAGAACCACCATAAAACCATGATCTCTCTTCATAAATCTCAGCTAAAGAAAGGGAGTGTTAGTAATGGAATAGAGGGGAAGAGGGAGGTTAGTTATGCTCCTTGCTGTAATATGATGGGATTAACCACTTTGTTCATTGATAGATTTTGCTTTGGCAAAACACCTCTTGACATATGTGTAATGATGAAAATACCCTTTCTGCAACCACAACTGCCTACCCAGCTATTTTCCTAGCATTTTTTGTTTCTCCATAGAGGGTGCATTTGGACTTGCAAACCCTTACTTGCCTTTTCTTTTCTTTGGCTTTTTCTTTTTCCTTTCTATCTACTTCTACCCTTATCTCTTCCAAGGTCCCAGATTAAGCTGTTGGGAACCTTTGCTTCTCTACCTAAACTAGTTGTCTGCCAAGATTAAGCAGTTTGGCCAGACTTCTTTCTCTATTCTATAACTCAAAATTGAAAGATGGCATGATCCAGATTAGACTGTTGAATCATCCACAAAATTGAAATAAGGTCCTCAATACTTGAAACACTTTACCCACCTCTTGCTTTCTAGGAAATATGGGATCTTTGTGAACTCAAAGCAGAGCATATTTGGCCTTTCTCTTTGCCAATCATGAAATATGAAACCTATTGGTATAGGTATCCAACAGGTTGGGTTCCACCCGATCCCATATAATGGCTCCCATGTGTCGAGGGTGAGGAGAGAGAAAACCACCCTCATCGGGTGGTTAACCCTCATATGAAAGGATCACCCGAAATGAACCATAGACATTGGATTTGGATCTCCCAGATCAATGGTGGAGATGTGATTTCGATGTATAGGTGGATTCAATAAGAGTATAAGGTAGATTGACAGATACTTGAAGTGTGATAGGCAATGTTTGGCGGATTTTTCTTGTGCTTCTCTATGTTAAAAGAAAGTGGTTGTTTCAAGAATTTCAAAGGCCCAAAGCACTCATCTGTTGCAAAACAGGTGGCCACCACCCCTAAAGGTGTTATGCCATGATTTCTAATGCTTGACGGAGGGATTCCAGTGGACAGAGGCCGGGATATAGAAAGCCGAGAAGAGGAAGTGAACATAAAACAAAAATTGGCTTTAAAGCCATAGACAGAGAGAAAAAAGGGGAAGTAATATTGAAGGCAGAGCTGAGACCGAGCTATGATAGAGACAGAGAGTGATTAAGAGAGTTTGTGTACTCAAACAGGCTTAAGAGGTTTATGCAAACTGTTGTTGTTGTATTTGTTGTGTATTGGGTCTCAAATTGAGATCATACTATTTTGAAACTCTGCTTGAAGACATAATAGAGAGGTCACCACTCAAGGTTGGACCAAGAGATGTAGCCCAGGAGTATTGGGTGAACTCCTTATTAGATTTTCTATGTTATGCATTGTCTATTATGTTATTGTTTACTACTTCGTTATTTGTGTATTTCGCAATCTTATCGATACATTGCATAAAATAACATAGGCAAATCCATGCACATGAGTTTGTAATACCTTATTAATTGTCTTAGATCTCATTATCAGATCAATGTGTGATATGTAAAACTAGATGTGAACATTGTGTAGAATATTGCTACCTATTGCATAAGTATGTCCAAACTCCAAGAAACCTATATTACAAATTCTAAAAATTAGTAGGGCATGAGTCTTGTGTTGATGCATATAGGATGCAAGATGAAGAACATGGACATGAAGGAAGTGGAAAACATGGTGGTCAAGGTGGCTATGTTATAGACATTTTTGTGCCTTACAGCATGGAGCATGAAATGTCAATAATCTGAGGGAGCCAAAGTCCCTAAACATGTTGTTCTTACCCTTAGAGGAACAAGGTCTGCAAACCACAGCACTGAGAATCAGTTCTCCACCTAAAAACACTCAAAAACAGGCTATTTCTGGATCATGTCAGCTGCTTGATGAGCCCCAAAAATGTACAATTATTTGGGCTCATTCAACCTCCTAATTTGACTTAGTCCACAATTCTCATTTGTTTATTGCATGTTTTTTATTATTTTTATGTTAATAGAGTGAATTTGGTTAGTCATTATGCCAACAAGTCTAATGGGTGCTTTGTGTAGCCTTGTTGGTCAACTTGGAGACAAAATTGAAGGTCTTAATGAGCACTTGGCAGCCAAATTCGTGGGAGAACAAGCTAGAGGATTTGTAGGAAGGTGTCCCCCTCATTTATGGACCCTTACCTCAAATTCTCCACCATCAGCTCAGAGTTCAAAGGCCACCAAATCAATGAGCTCAAGGGCAGCCAAGCAAGTCAAGTTGGACTGCTGTTAACTACAAGTCTTGGGCAGCCAAGTCCCTAACTTTTAGGGAGACTGTTGGGTCCTCAAATTGTATAAATAAGAAGGCTTGGGGCCTCATTTTGGGTTAGCTAGTTGGTAGTCAATTCGTTTAGCTAGTTAGTCATTTTGTTTTAGCCATTAGTTAGCTAGCTTGTAGTTCAATTTTGAGGCCATGGATTAGCTTTGCTTTCAGCTCATTCTCAAGCTCTCCTTATGGACAATTTTGATGTACTTTTCATTTCTTGATTAATAAAGAGGGATCCAGCTTTGCACCAGCTCTAAATCTTTCGTGGGAGGCTGTAGCTCTTGGGGTTGGGCCCATCTCAAGCGCCCAGTACCTCCCTTGTGTATCTTTATGTGTTTGCTGCGTTCTTGAAATAAAAATCTGCTCTTTAGATCTTGCTTTGTTATGGTAGTTGGTTTTGATGGGTAACGTAGCTTTTTATGCTTAGAATCAATTGGTAGGAGTTTGTTATGCATTTAGATCTTTTGGAATGCTCTTTCTCACGTGAAGTACATGGTTCTCTTTCCAAACAAAGCTGCTGTTCATTTATTTCATTGACAATTAGATTAAGTTAGTTAGGACTTCGTTTGTTTCCAAGAATTCATTCATTCGTTTAAATGAGCATTATGCAGGGCATCTCTATCATCTTCATCACCTCCTCAAGTTCTATTTAACCTCTGTCTCACTCATTTACCCTCCAACTCTCTCATTTCCCACATAGCTCCATCTCCTTCAACTTTCGTTGGTTCCATCCTTCCAATCATCAAACCATTGCATACACTCTTCCCTCATCTGATTTCTTCACTTCTACAGCCATCACCAGCCTCATTCCTACCTTACACATCTCCCTCTACCATTTCATCATCCCTCCATCACGCCAAGCACTCACGGTAGGTCATCCTGTAGCCATTTGTAGACATCCTGTAGAAAACAGAGTATCCTGTAGAATCCTCTGCAGGCATCCTGTAGGAGGCCACTCTCTCGGTTGCTGAGCATCTGAATGCGAGGAACCTCTGTGGATGGATGCTAAGGATCCCTAGGGACCTCTCCTAGCCTTCCCAACCTATCCCACGCTTTCCTTCCTTCTCCATCCCATCTGCACAACCAAACCCTAGTTAGCACAAGATCACAATCATCCCACACACTTAAAGGAAAAATACAAAAACATAACTTTCATGATGCAAGTAGTTTAGATCCATGCATTTTCACTTATTAGAGGTAATGACAACATTGGTAGAAGTTGCATTTACATTCTTTGCATTGTAGAGGTTAGACTAGTCAAATTAGGGTTTCCTAGGTTTACATGCTTTGATTTGCTTTCCGTTCATTCTTGTCAAGTAAAGTAGCTTTCCTTTGAGATTAGCTTTCGTCCATCAATTAGCAAGCTTCTTCTAAGAGCCTATAGAAGTTGGCTTGAGCCCTAGCGGACTTGTGCCAGCTGACCATGTGACAGCTGCGACAAGAGCTAGTACTTGTGCATATAGCACCGTCGCTTCCAAGTTTGTACGAACTACCGGGTTGATAAAATTAAGAGACAGGAAGCCCCAGGAGTTGTAGCATTATTGCTACAATACTAGAGCTCACCATCTTTTTGGCACCGTTGCCGGGGAAGCGGCAAAGTATTGGTGATTGTTGCTATTCTTCTATTTTCTACTACAACCTTCTTCTAAGTAGTTTATTTCATTTCCATTATGCAATTTCGTTTATGCAAAAGTATATTAGCCTTTCTTGCTTTCCTAGATTAGTATTTCCTGCTTTCATAGATTAGCATTTCCTGCTTTCCTAGAATAGCCTTTCAATTCCGCATTTCAATTCTGCAAGCGTAGATTAGCATTTCAATTCCGCAAGCGTACACTAGCATTTCATTCTTGCAATTTCATTTGAGCAAAATAGATTAGTCCTTTCAATTTCGCAAGATAGTTAGTTGCAGTTCAATCTATTTCATGCTTTGTAGGAGTAGAGATAAGTTAGAAAAATGATTGCACAACACCCCCACTGCTTCACACAGCCAACGTTCTTCTTCGATGGCTGTGATGAAAGGACCCCTGGGTGGACATCAAGATATATCTGAAGAACCTCTAGGGGAGAAGAAGAAGAAACATTCCTCTGAAGCAAATGGCTACAAGCAAAAATGTTGGGAGCAGTCCCTTGTCCAAAGATGAATTTGAAAATCAGATCGAAGATTTCAAGAGTGATATGAGGCAGTTTCTTGCCATGCAACTGGATACCTTGCGGATCCAAAAGAAGCAAGAAGAATCCAAGAGGGCTTTGGTCATTTTTTGTCCTATGTGCCTTAAAAGGCATCCTAGGAACGAATGTCCAATGCACTCCCTAGAAGTGTGTTTTGTATGTGAAGAATACCATCCTACAGATCAGTGCCCTTCCTTGCCCAGAATCAAAGCTGTATATCAAAGAGCCAAGGGAGCCACTGAATCACTCTATTATATGAACCAAAGGAGGCCACATGGACCTAGATCTTACCAGCAGGAGATGCAAGGGATACCCGAGACCTATTATGACCCTTATCAAGCCACTTTCATGCCTTCTTGGGATCCCCCTGCTCATCCTTCCTGGTCTACACCTCCTCCTTGGTTATATTCTCCTTGTTCCTTCACACATCCATACTATGCCCAACCAGTTGCTCATTCATTTCACTCTTATGCTCAACCACAACCTCAGTGGAATGCACCTTATCAGGAGTGGAGGCCCCAGTACAACTCTCATCCCGCTCATTTTCCTCCACCACCTGCTCATCCACAACCATCGCCTCCTCCTCCACCAAGGCAACCACAAATGCCTACCCAACCACAATGCCATCCATCTCCATCTCAATTTCACACCTCCACTCAGCTACCCGTACCTCCATTTCCAAAACCATGCAATGGAGCAGCTCAACCCCATTGCAAATCTGAGGCACAACATGTGCAAATGATTCCTCGTGAGCTCAATGATATTCACCAAAGCTCAGGAAAAGTAATGCAAAAAAGAGATCATCTTGAAAGCATTGAAGGATCACATCCAACAAAAGAAGATTCAAAAGAGGAGATCAAAGAACCAAGGGCTGCACTTGATGAAGAAAAGAGATCAGAATCAGAGATCGAGAGAGTTCCCTCATGGTTACCATCAAATCTTCCATGTATTCAAGAGAAAGATCAACAAAAAGAGGAAGATCAGAAGGGCATGATAGAAGGTGACATGAAGAATGATCCAGATCAGCAAAGGAACCAAGTATATCAAAGCTATATTGAGATATGGTTTCAGAAGGTCACTAAGTTGCAACAGTACTCTCCTCCTCAGCTATGTTTTGTACTTTCAAAGTCAGATCATGTTGTCTCTGAAAGTTGGATAGTTGTCAAAGCATGTATTCTGAGCCTTTACATCATCTTGTCTCTAATCTCGATGTGCACATGGCTCCATTGGAAGTATTCTTATACTTGAATGATTTTGTTTTTCAAGTAGGGTAGGGTAGAAAAAAAGAATGAAAAAAAAAGAAAAAAGTATAGAAATGAAAAAAATGAAAATAAGAGAAAAATAAAAATCTAAGGTGAAAACCCCCTCGGAGGCGCCTTAGATTGGCTCATTGATTGAAAACCTCCATGAGGCGGTCAATGGGTTGGAAAGAAAAGAAAATAAAAGAGAAAAAGATCTTTGGGTGAAAACCTCCCTTGGAGGCGCCCAAGGTAGGCAATTAGGGTGAAAACCTCCATGAGGCGCCCTAGTTGTTTTTCAAAAAAAAAAAAAGAGAAAAAAAAGAAAAAGAAAAATAAAGCTAATCATCATTCAATAATTTTATGTTGCAGCAATGACATTTCAGGTTGCAAGAAGGATGTTTCATGGCAGGAGGAGCACTCAAATCAAGGTCAAAGGAGTTTTTGTGTCTTCTACAGGAAGTTTCGTATCTTCTACAGGAAGCTTACAAAAAAGCCAAATTGATCTCCAAAGAGGACCTGAAGGCTTGGAATATGTCCATGAGGCCTACACTCATCTATGTTTCCACTCCTCACCCATTTTCCATCATTCTTTTCATGTCATTATGCTTCTTTCCTCAAAACTGTGTTTTCTACAGGATGCTCTGTATTTCTACAGGAAACATCCTGTAGAACCTTTGGACGAGCCAAATTCAATCTCAAAAGTGAATCTAATGGTGGGAATCTGTTGATTAGGCCTACAAGCACTTGTGTGTCCATCCCTTGCCTTCATCCATCATTTTTTTCACCTCCTTGTGCCTCTCATTGTGCTTCTACAGGATCTTCCTGTAGAAATTGTGGGAAACTAGGCATACATTTCAAAAAGTGGTTTGGCGAACATGCTAGCTTCCTCAAGGGGTCAGAGGTCCTCATGCAGTCTTCCAACTCATCCTCCACCATCTCCATACCTGCATCACAAACAAAATTCATTTTGTCATCCCATGCAAGCACATGCAAAAAGCCTTGAGGCAAAAATCCATAGAACCAAATTTGTTTTTGCCATAACTTGAAAACCATTCATCCATTTGACAAACCGCTTTATGGGGAATTCTACAAGGTTGATGACAACATGCCTGAGCAGTTTCATGCAATTCCGATGCACGGTTTCCAAGAAATCAGCCTCCATCACCATCAGCCATTTTTGCATTTTCTCCATAACCGTGCATCCGTTTCAAAACCTGTTTCATGGGGATATGCATGTGAGTGATGGTAACCTACCCAAGCAGTTTCAGCCGATTCCGATGCACGGTTTCCAAGAAATCGACCTCTGAATTCTTCAGCCATTTTCCATCTTTCTCGAAATCCGTGAATCCATTGATCACGAATTTGCTATGGGAGATGCATAATGATGGTAGGAACATGCCCAGCAAGTTTCAGCTCAATCCGGTTTGCCGTTTGGGAGAAATGGCAAAAAGAAGTTCTGGTTTGGTGAAGATGCAGCAACAACAGCTTGAATGTGCAAATCTGAATGTGGAAATGAACTTTTGTTGCATGCATCCGTCTAGAGGGCACATGCACAAGAGAAAACAGCCATAAATCATCAATCAAGCTACCATACATGCAGCAAATGAAGATCAACACATGCATGCAGCAAGACGCTTCACAAAGCAACCACGCACGACTTGCAGGTACGTGACTTAACCTTGTTCCTTTGTTGCATGAATGTAATTCGAAGCATTGCATGAACGAATGAGATGGTTGTGGTTAAGAGAATCGGTGGCCAGCCAACTGGACACCCTCATCTAGTTCAACAGCGATCGGTGGGTGGATCTGAATGCGAGGAACCTCTGTGGTTGGATGATAAGGATCCCTAGGGACCTCTCCTAGCCTTCCCAACCTATCCCACGCTTTCCTTCCTTCTCCATCCCATCTGCACAACCAAACCCTAGTTAGCACAAGATCACAATCATCCCACACACTTAAAGGAAAAATACAAAAACATAACTTTCATGATGCAAGTAGTTTAGATCCATGCATTTTCACTTATTAGAGGTAATGACAGCATTGGTAGAAGTTGCATTTACATTCTTTGCATTGTAGAGGTTAGACTAGTCAAATTAGGGTTTCCTAGGTTTACATGCTTTGATTTGCTTTCCGTTCATTCTTGTCAAGTAAAGTAGCTTTCCTTTGAGATTAGCTTCCGTCCATCAATTAGCAAGCTTCTTCTGAGAGCCTATAGAAGTTGGCTTGAGCCCTAGCGGACTTGTGCCAGTTGACCAAGTGACAACTGCGACAAGAGCTAGTACTTGTGCATATAGCACCGTCGCTTCCAAGTTTGTACGAACTACCGGGTTGATAAATTTAAGAGACAGGAAGCCCCAGGAGTTGTATCATTATTGCTACAATACTGGAGCTCACCACTGCTCCACTGAGCATCTGCGCTGAATGTCAACTGCTCCTCCTTGTACCTGCGCTGAAGGTCAAAACTAATGAAGGCTACCTGCGCTGGGCGAGATTGGCCAAGTGGCACAGTCATTCTGCAAGGTGTCAACTGCCCAGGAAGCTTCCAAACTGACACTTGGGTCAAGGAATTCGCCTAGTGATGAGTAAGATGGTCTTGATCTCCAAGTGGAAGCAACATTCTCCGAGTGGACTCAAGAACTGAAGATTAACTAAAGTGGGAGAGGACACTAGTCAGCTTTATGCCAGTCTCAAGATGACTCATCCTTTCTCAAAAACCCTATATATAGATCTCTCTCATGAGGTCTAGGGAGGCTGGGAATTTTGTACAAGTAAGGAAGTGCTGTTGGTTTGTGTATAGAGCTATTGGGTGTTTTGCTTGAAGGAGGTGAAGAGGAGATTTCTTTCAGCTGGGAGGTGTTGCTGGATTGGGCCCATTGTGGTTGTAACTCTCTCAGAACTTTACTTCTATTATCAATAAAGTATTTGAGGTTCTTCTATATGCATGTGTCTTTATGATGAATAGATGCTTGTATATTTGATTTATGCTAATCCTATAATCGATTATGGATATATGCTTCTTGTAGTTTCCTTTTCTTGTGCTTTTACAGGATCTGTGTGTAGCTGGGCCGGTGAAAGGGCAAGGAGCTAGGAGCAAGCAGCAAGGAGTGAAGACTGGATCGACTATTAGCGCAAGATAACGGTTAGTAGATCATCCTTTTCTTCCCTCTCTCATCTCATAAAGAAGAAACTTTGAATAGCTTTGCATTCAGTTGTTGCTGGAGTACTATCACCTTCAGAGTGGGATAGAGGCATTCTGCATTAGATACTTTTCCCCCCAACAAATTGGCGACTCCACTGGGGAGCGTATCTTGTTGGTTTGTTGTGTTTCTTGCTATTCATTTCATAAACAAGGAGAGTACCGAATCGAACTGTATTTGGATCCATCAAATACAAAGTAGAGGGCAGCTACTCTAGCTCAGTTTTCTGGGCAAGTTTATGATTTGAAGAGCTGATCCACAAGGACTCTAATAAGCTCTTAGTGATAGCTTTTCATCCTCCTTTACATCCCTTAGTGTGTCCTTGACTGATAGCTTCTGATTTGAGCAAAAACTGTGAATTTTTGAGCAATCTGTGACCCGGAAACCAAGACGGACGAAAGTCTCGTTCTTCATTGCAGGCTGTACAAAGGCTGTCTACATTTCATCGCAGTTCCTGAAGGGGCTACCTGCGCTGAAGGTCAAACAGGTAGTGTTACACCTGCGCTGGACCAGTCTTGGCTTGAGTTACTGGGGTTTCCTGCTGTGTCTTGATTTGCTTTCACTCTTGTTTTTTGCTGTTTGTTGCCAGTCAGTGGACCCATCTGAAACCATCTCCCTTTGTCATTATTCCACCTCAGTTGTATAAAGAAATTGTATTTGTTATTTTGTATTTCTTGTGTCATTTACAGTTTCCCATAACGAAAGTGAACCAGTCATGCATTGACCTCTTAGATCTAGACCTGTGATTAAGTGTCGTTTTTATCTTAAGAGTTAGTTTATTTGCTGTTCATAGCTGATTGTGTTTGTCACTTTCGTTATATGGTTTGAATTTATATATTTCTAAGTGTCGAAACAAGTGAATCGTAAGGTGTCTTTCGATTTTGGACAAACTTGTTTGCTTTCGCTTGAAATTGAATTCAAAGTTATACAACGGCTTTCTTTTTGCACTTCATCAATATTAAGAAAGAGAAAAGAAATACTTGCATTGTGCATGTGCATTATGACAGTTTGCATGTCGATTTAGGAAAGTGCATTAGTGTGTGCTCTATGATCTGTGTGAAAAGATGTTGTCTTTCTTTTCCCTCAGTAGTTAAGATTTTCATAAGTCGAAAAGATTGAAAAAGCTTGCTTCTCATCTTAGACAGCATTTAGGAATTTGTATCAAAACATCTCGTGGTGAACCTTCAAAGGAAAACTTTAAAAAGATCAACTTAAAATATATTGAATGAACCTAACAACGCTTTGAAACATAACAAAGACACATAGAGGTCTAAGCTAGAGACGTGTTCCGGCGTCGTTAAACGTAGTGACTGTCGATCTCGACGAAGGTGGGTGATTCCTCTTGAGAGTCGGTGGCACTAATACGGATTTGTGCTCCCACGTACCGTCGCGTATATATTGGAAGACCCCTATAGGCATATATATTTTATCCATAGGAAGCCGTGTCGGCCGCCCTATTGATCGCAATGCAGTGAACACAGCATTCACGAAGATCGACCACCCGTACCGTAAAACGTATTCTGTGGTTTTGCGAAAGGTTTGGCACACCCTCTGCCTAGATCTCCAGAGCAGTTTCTTTTGGCCTTTTTCAAACTCTATAACTGAAAAAGTCCAACCGAGCATTTGTCACTTCGGGCTCGTTAAAACAGCGAAGGAGACTAGAGTCATCTTTAGCTTTTTCTCGACTCTTAAAAAGTGAAAAAGCAAGTTGTGTCTAAAGCGTCGTTATAAAATTTATTTTAAACGGAATAATCATCACCTTTCCCTCGTTGATCTTCGAATTTAGTCTATCACCAGTGAAGTTCTTGTCTGAACAATATTGGATAGACTCAATATGTCTGAACAACCGTCGACGTCTAGGACTGTGTCGTCCGACACAACAGCGGCAGAGCCTCCTGCCGCTACTCCAACGATGTTCGCTGGTATACCATCTGTCCCGGCAAATTGTCCTCAACAACAAGCCGGAGTCCCATCAGGGACGACGACATGGTTAGTTCCTATATCTTCATTCGGATTATCGTCTGGTATTTCTTATGTTGAAACTCAACAAATTGATCCAATGTGTCTTCAAAGGCCAATTTACCCTTTAAGTACTAGATTTTTACCCTATGGAGGGCAGTATGCTCTTTCATTGTTCCCTCCTAGAGAACAACCATATGGGAGTTTACAACAAAGTTCAGGTCAAATTGGAATTACATCCAGAGGTTGAGTACCAATACTGCCTCAACAACCAGGGGTTGTATATTCGATGCAACCAGTGCACCCTGTGTCGGATATTCCCACCACACCTGCTATGGTGAATGCGTCGCTAGTACAAGCGCTACCTGTTGTATGTCAACCCCAAGTTTCTCAGGTTGCAATACAACAACCTCTTGTCTCAACGACTCAATCACAATCTCAGGGTAGTGCCTCCTTATCTGGAGCGACTCAGGCTCAAACAAGTACTGTGACTCCTCATCTTGGTCAATCATCCAGTATTGGTCAACAGCAAATGGTCCAACTACCAGAGCTGGTTCAATCTCAACAACCGCCATTCCAACAATCATATCAAGGACCTGAGTGACAAGTCTTTGTAAGTAATGAGCAACCATACTATAACGGTTATGCCCATCAACCTTGTCAAAGTTGCCAGCATTATGCTGGTCTGCAAAGACCCATTGCTCAGGCGATACCATCTTATCCTGGATATGCTTCGCCTAACCTGAACCAACAGTTGCCTTTTGTAGCAACTCTAGAATTACCAGATCTAAACTGGCTGATGAATGGTCCAATTGCTTATGCTCCTTGGTGGCCAGCGATTCCGCATAAACTTCCGTCAGATATTCCTAAATTTAATGGAAATCCGGGTGAAGATCCGTCGAATCATGTGATGACATTCCATTTATGGTGTTCATCGAACACCCTGAATGATGATTCGATAAGGTTTCGCCTCTTTCAGAGGACGTTAATGGGTCCAGCGGCAAAATGGTACATTGAATTGCCTAGAGCCTCGTTCGACAACTTCAGTACCTTAGCCACAACATTTTTAACCCATTTTCAATAACCGATAAGGTATGAAACGGGAACAGAACTCCTTACCAACTTCAAACAGACGACTGCCACCCACATATCTGATCATATACATGAGTGGTGTCGTCGTCGTAGGATGGTGAAAACATATGTTCCCGATCAGCTGTTAGCTGAATGGTTTATAAAGTCGTTACTTCCTGCTGTAACGGAAGATGTGGCCAAGGGGGGAGTCGTAACAGAGGAGCAAGTTATCGCTCGTGCACAGTATTTGGACTTAGTTTATACTCAGTCCGGCACGCTCTACAACAAAATACCCGACGCTCCTAGACTGGAATTTTCAATTCCTCCTCCTCCTAAATCAAACAATGACTGTCACACCAGCGATGGCGTGATTGGCAAGCACAAAATTTATATTCAAAATGCAAATGAAGAACTTCTTACCTTAGAAGTAAATGCCATGTCAACCGACAAGGGCAAACAACTGAAGCAACCAGGGGGCAAGAAGAAAAAGACAGGGAGAAAAAGGAAACCCCCGGCAGAGTGTCATATATGCGATGAGGATCATTGGACGAAAGATTGTCCACATATAGCTGAAGTTAAGAAACTCTTCAAGAGTTCAAAAACCCCAACAGTATTGACTGATCCGTTTCCTAATCCAGGTCAAAATCTGGTTGCTAATCAAAATGGTTCCCGATCCCAAGTGCTTATGTTGTCTACCTCAAAGCAGCAGAATAATGCTTTTACAAGGAGTAAAGATTATGGGAATCCACGACTGTCGAATAACAAGGCTAATGAACAACCTAGTAGTTCGACAACAACTTTGACCAAAGTTGTGCCACCCATCATTCCTGAACCAATGATAAAGTTTCCAAAAGGAGTAGTACACAAATCGACATTTAATCCTCGTGCCAAAATAGCACGGAATTATAATATAATAGAGGACCTGGCCCAATCGCCGTCCGCTATGTCGACACTTGAGGTACCGCAAAATTGCCCCTCCCAAGAGCAAACTTTATTATAAGCAATAGGTGGGATTGGCCCAATGGATTCCAGTCTTGTGGCCTTTGATCATAAAGGATATGACCCTAAGTTACCAGCTCAACTAGCTTTCCTTGTTCAAGTGAAAGCCCTCAACAAAAATGTTCATTGAACAATTATTGATGAGGGGGCATCTACATGTCTTATGTCGATGAGTTGCTGGAAAAATTTAGGCTCACCACCCTTGTCGAAATCGTCAACAACCATAAAAGCATTTGATGGACGATCATACACTCCATACGGGATTTTAAGTAACTTGCAAGTTGAACTGGGGGGCAAAACAGTAGAAGTCGATGTTGAAGTAATCGATGGAAACCTCGATTACAACATCCTACTAGGAAGTCCCTAGATATATGCCATGGCCGCAGTCGTGTCGACCTACTTCAGGAAGATTGCATTTCCCTTTCAAGGACGGATTACAGTCGTCGATCAAAAAACTTTCCTCCCCGACAGTTCACAAGTTACGAGAAGCATTCCAATGATCCATGGAAGCGATCATTCGCTTCAAAATATTGGAGTAGGTCTCCTAAAAGACCCTTCCTTAATGGGTACTTTGGCCCTACCGCCTGCAAGAAATCTGGCGGAAGTGGCCACAGTGGAAACCTACAATATGAAATCTTCTATATCTAATGGATTCAGAAGATTCCTAAACATTTTGTCAGCATGGATCATCACCCTAATGGAAATACTGTAAATACAGTGGGCTCCGAGGATGGTTCTTGTTACACAGTAATTTGTCACCATCCCTGTTACTCCTCTTGTCGTACCTTGGAGGACTCATTCCGGGAGTTATAAGAAGTGACAAGGGCTAAAAACACTTGCATTATGTTCCCCTGAGTATGTACTCCATGTTCCCTTAAGACACCTTCTGCAGATAATCCCTAAAAAGTGCCCTTTTTCCATTGGCGCAAGTCCACAGTATCCTACCCGCGCCAATGATGGAGATCCTCAAAAGAGGGCGTGACCGTTGGCGCTTTATCTTAGAGCAACAGTCGCGCCAACCGAATTTAGTCGTGCTTTTTGCCTTAATGCACGTCCGACTGTTGTTTCCTTCATTACATGGAGCTTTTCTGAGGATAGAAAAGCAGTCTTTTGTCGAGCTTTATCCATCTTTATGGCTTTTGCTAATTCCACAAAAGGTGTCCCGGTCCATCGCATCCTCCTCCCTTCTCCATCTATATAAGCTTGTCATTATGCATTGGACAAGCTAGTGCAAGTGCTAGTGCAAAAGAGAGTGTTGGTGTTAGTGTTATGCTAGTGATTTGGTGATTGAGTTATGGTAGTGATGATTATTGGTCATGGAAAGAATGCTAATGAGTGCTAGAGAGGTTATGCTGCCAGAGAGGAGATGCATGTCAACACACATATAGTTACTCACCTAGCCAGGAGAAGGGTCAACGTCAGAACAATGGTTGTAACTTTTCCTGTTTATTAATTGATGAGCGACTGCTGTTATAGTTCCAATCTCATTATCTATCATGGTGATATGTTGATTTATTTCCTTTCTGACTGAAATATAGTTGTGCCTTGGTAGTTTCTATGTTGGTATTTGTCTCTTCCTTTGCATGTGCAGGTGCTCGTTTATGATCTGTTGGAGCAAGGGAGCGAGGATATCAACTCTGCTTCAATCATAACGTTGGACTCCAGGTTAGTCTTCTTGATTCACTTTTGATGCATAACTAGGAACTTGCGTAGCAGCGTGGTTTGCTTGTGGCTAGTTCTGTGATAGGCTAGTGGGATCGCCTCTGTCCGCAGAGGGGATTTACCTTACCAACAAATTGGCGACTCCGCTGGGGAGTAACTCTTTGATTTCTGTCTTGCATGTTAATTTTATTCTGCTTGCTTGAGTGCATGAGCTTCCTGAGTCAGTTTTGAGTTGATTCTTTACTGTTTGACCCATCTGAGCACTGTCAACCCGTCCTGAGGTCGTATCATTTATCTTTTTAGTTGGCAAGCTTAATTGGCGCGGTTATTTCTCTGACAGTCGTGCCAGTTGGCGCACGTTGCTCAAAAGCAACTCGCGCCAATTCTGTGGTAGCGCAAGTTGCAGGCTGACAGTCGCGCCAGCTCTGTAAATTTTTCCTGTGTGTGGGTGGAAAGCTCATTCATTCTCTTTATATATCTCTTTCAGCCTCTGGAACTGTGTTGAACCTCTGCTTGACTGGTTTTAGCCTGTATCCCTCAGTTGTTTTCTTATTTCCAGTGACTTTGCATGTCTAGCCTTCTGTGGGAAGTTTCGGTCTCTTGATCATCCAGTCAACTTGTTGATTGTTCTACACCTATCCAGTGCTTTGTTAAAGCTTGATCTTCTATACTCTGAATACTTCACTTCTAGCCTCTTTGAAGTTCACTAGTTTTTGTGTTTTTCCTTGCTTGGATGGTTCATTTTGTGTTTTAGAATTGGTTCTATTTCATTGACTGAACTTGGATTGTGCATATCTCTTAGAATTTGTTTACATGCATCATGCTATCTTAAAGGAAAGAAAAACTAAAAATCTCTTGCATTATAGTAGTTAGCATTTATTGTTATTTGTTGCTATTGAAAAGAAAAAAGACAAAATTTTGTTTCTTGTTATTAGCTGCATTAGGATCTTTTTTCTTTGTTGAAGTGATCATTTCGTTTGTGAAAAAGATCTCAACCCTCCTGTAGATAGAATTCATCGAATCAAATGATTTAATTTCGGCATATAGTTTGCATGTAAGAAGTTTTCGAGATATCACACACGGTAGGACCAAAAAACTGAAACATAATCAAAGATAAACTTTAAAATGAACTCAATGAACATAACAACGCATTGGAACATAATGCAAACACTCTAGAGGTCTAGGTTAGAGACGTGTTCCGGCGTCGTTAAACCTGGTAGTTTATCGTCGAGTGGTTGGGTGATTCCTCCACGGTGAAACGGTAGCTGCCAATACGGACTGTGCTCCCACGTACCATCGAGTATATTGGGAGACCCCTATAGGAATAAAGCCTTTATCCATAGGAAGCCGTGTTATCCGCCCTACGATTCGCAATGCAGTGAACACAACATTCACGAAGATCGACCACCCGTACCCTAAAAAGTATTCTGTGGTTTTGCGAAAAGTTTGGCACACCCTTTACCTAGAATTCCAGAGCAGTCACTTTTGACCCTTTTCGGACTCCCTAAACGAAAAGGTGCCTATGAGCGTCTTGTCACTTCGTGCTCATTAAATATTCGAAGGAGACTAGAGTCATCTTTTACCCTTTTCTCGACTCTTAAAAAATGAAAAGGTTAAGTTCAGTGTCTTAAAATCTATTGGCCACGATAACATTACCCAATTAGATTTTGCGTGCGTTAGCTTGAGTAGGGTTAATTCTCATTCAATGGCAGCCTTTCCGGTGCCCACCAGCCAAGGTGTTCCTCCTGATGGGTACCCTCGCCCATTTCCTTCTGTTGGAAATGTTGGTGTTCAGTATATCGCAACATTGTCTTTGCCTGGGTTGACCATCGGTTTACCTGTATGGTTGTTTTCAAACTCGGTGGTCTCAAGTGTGATGAATCCTGTCCCACCACCACCTCCTCCACCCGAACAACACCATGTTGATTCTAAGGTGGACCCCTTCCCTTCTTCGCCTATTGCTGTGTCCTCATCTTCTACTTCGCCTGGTGAAACCTTGGATTTCACTAACCAGGTGGCTAAGAAGAAGAAGAAGAAGACCAAAAAGAAGAAGTCTCCTAAGGGAAAGGTCGTATCTACCATGAAGCTATCAGAAGTGGAACCACCTTCTGCTCCTCCGCGGAAGCTCCGGTCTCCTTGTCGATTATGCAAAGGGGACCATTTTCTTTCTGATTGTCCTGGCATTCTCAGGATGCTAGATATATGGTCCCGTGACCCGACTCGTCCCTTTCTGTCGCAAATTGACGACACCTTACTAGCTGGTAACAGAAAAGGGAAGGTTCGTTTCCCTTGTCGACTTTGTGAAGGTAATCATCTCCTTCGCCTTTGTCCACTTATGGATGAAGCTTCCCGTCTTTTGGCAAGTCTGTCTGATTCCTTACCCCAACTACCTGCTGGATATCAGCGTCTTGTTACACCTGCAGAGCGTCTCTCCACTAACCAAGTGATCAAACATGATTCCTCTTTGGTCAAGCTTTCTCTTCCTGAACCTACCTGTGCTCAGCCTGTTCCATACCAGTACCTGGTCGGAAAGAAGGTTGCTCAGCCTGTTCCAGACCAGTCCCTGGTCGGAACAAGTGATTTATATTCATCATCTACGCACCACTTGATCATCAAAGATGAACCCCCTGAGTCCAAACCCACCGAAAGTCCACAGTTCAAGCTTACAAGTAACCCGGTCTTTCAAAAGGTCCAGCTTACAAGCGACCCGGTTTTGCCTACAGAAGTTCCATCTTTAGCTGCTCTTACATCTGAATCTAAACCAGACGAAAGTCAAAAGGTCCGGCTTACAAGTGACCCGGTTTTGCTTTCAGAACTTCCACCCCTAGATGATCCTACATCTGAATCCAAACCAGACAACAGTCAAACGGTCCGGATTACAAGTGACCCGGTTTCGCCTTCAGAAGTTACCTCCTCAGATGATGTTATCACTGCCAAGAATGATGAACCCACCGTCCAAATTCTATTCATTGACATAGACGTTAATGATCAAGTGAGCATCCCTCTCATTTCTTCACAACAGGAAGAAATTCCATTAGAGGCATATCCGGCTGTCTATCCAGTCCCACCTCCGAGCAACCTAGTTGTTTCCTTTAATTGGGATCACCTAGTCAATCCTCGGTTACCAGCCTCCATACCATTTCGAATTATAGTTCAAGTCTATCGCATGGTTATGGCTGGTACAATTATTGATGAAGGATCTCCTGTGAGTATCCTTTCTTCAATAGCTTGGGAAGCACTTGGTTCCCCACTGCTTCTACCTGAGATGCGAAGCCTTATAGGTTTCCATCGAGAAGTCACTCGACCTTTAGGAATTCTTCCCAATGTACCTATCACGTTAGAAGGGAAGACTATCCAAATGGGTCTCATGGTAGTCCAAGGTCCATTAGATTACAATTTACTCCTTGGACGAGACTATATTTATCGCATACGTGCTATTGTGTCCTCACTCTTCAGAGTGATGTGCTTTCCGCATGAAGGAAGAACGATCAAAGTCGTAGACCAACTTTCATTCCCCGGTTCACACTTCACATATAGCCATTTGCCATTCCTAAATGGTATTATTTCCACAGGAAATGCCCCAACACCTACCCCGTCATTCTAATGACGGCGGCTCGCCCGGGCGCGTGACTAAAGCCCGTGGGCATCCTCCAATCAAGTCTTTCCAAGTAAACCTTCATTCCATCCACTCCGTGAATGCCATGAAGCTTGGGGGGCATGTACCTTGATTGGTATAATCATGCTGGGGGCATGCAACAAAATATTTTTTAACAAGCATAGTTTTTCGTTTCAAGCTTGTGTAAAAATGAAACCGAATCCAAGCAAAGTTCTTCATGGTTCAAGCTTGTGTAAAAATGAACCCAGTTACATCCCGTGATTGTCTTTTATCCGCTAAAATTCTGCTAGATGAGCCCTGGTTGTTTCATTCCATCGCTACCATCTTTTTGGCCGATCATATGCTTTCACTTGGTTGTTCTCCTTTCCTGAGGAACCGCAGCGATGAGTGGTCTTGTTAGCCAGCCTCTTAACCTTTACGTGTTTCAAGTAAAGTTCCACCATTACCGGAACCAGTTGCTATCCCTTATACCACTCGTTCCTTCAGGACGAGTCGCCTTTACGCTCTTTTCTGACTCGTAAAATATGAAAAGATTGCCGAGTATTTTTCCCTTTTTGACTCGTTAAAGAAAATAAAAATGGAGGTCCGCTTTCAGCTCTTTTCTGACCATTTAAAGAGGAAAAGATTGCCGAGTCGCTCCTCTTGACTCGTTAAATGGTGATAAGGGGCGGTCGTGTTAGGTTCTTTTTGTCGACCGTTAAAACATAAAAAGATTACCGGGTTTTTGTCGTTTCAAACTCGTTAGTGGTTACGAAACGACGTGGTTTTGACCGCTTTTTTACTTTTTCAGGTCGAAGTCACTAATCATGAAAAGTAGTCCTCGATCGTAATGATCGGGCGGTTCTTTCGGGTATTATTTTATACTTTTTTGGGCCCGAGAGACACAACTTTACGAAAAAGGACATCCCTGGAGTTTCCTTTTCTGCTGTCTTTTCAAACTCTCTAAACAAGAAAAGACGCCGAGTTCTTCCTTTGTCAGACTCGTTAAAACTTAATGACATCGGATTTTGTCACAACACAAGCATATGCTATCCCCATCAAGCTTGTTAAAAATAACTGGGGTACTCGCCAGAAATGGTGGGGGAAAATAAATTTTTTTGAACCATAATTGTTACCGTAACGGCAGTATGTCGCTCTTGAACATGGCACTTTTTGCTTTCGTGTCCAGGGTGGGGATATTTCATCTCATATCTTTCACTTGCTTCCATGGATTTGGGTACCCTATTTGACCTCTCATTCACTCATTGCCTCGTCATAATGACCTTTGATACATTGATGTCAAATACTGCCAATTCCGTTAATGTGTCGCCGATATGTTCAAGAGAAGTTGACCTCTGCAAATAAACAACCTCCCTCTGATACTTCGCACAATCTTGATTCATGAAATTATCTCTCTGTCTCGTGTCGATGATGTGGGAAACATTATGGCCCACCTTCGATCAAGGTCACTCCCTGTTGACTTCAGCTCATTATCCAGGAAGTTGACCTAGAGACTCCCTTCCGGTGCCTTGGAGCCTGCATGCCCCAATGGCAGGTTCTTCGTGTTCGACGTGAGGTTTTCATCATTGGCCTCCGATCGAATGATTCTGCGGGTGTTCGACTTCAGCACATTAATTCACACGCCGTAGATTGTACTTATAGTACCTTGAGGGCCATTGTCATTATTGGTGGCACCTCTCGCGTCTGTTAACAGTTTCCATTATTGACTGGTAATCAGGCGATGTTCATGCATGTTCGACTTCAGCTCCTATATTCACATGCTTGGACTTGTACTCTTGCTCGGGTCGAGATGGAGCGCAAGACCCTGGATTGTGTCTGTTGTAATCCAGGCGTGATTCTTGGTACTTGACTCATTCACTGGATGGCTGCGACCATACCTGAGTCAGTTCATTGATCCTAACCAGATGGCTGTGTCCATACTATGGATCCAGATTATTTATGTACTCTCTTATGGATGGTTGCGACCATGCCACGTACATCATGTAATTGAACTATCAGTCATGTCTCTTAATACAGCTCCTCGGCGGCAGTAACTATATGTGCTCTTGTGTGCTCTCATGTGCGTTCTAGTAAAGCATTTCACCCCTCTCCACCTCTCGGACTTCATGCTTTAAGGGGCATCTGTTACACAGTAATTTGTCACCATCCCTGTTACTCCTCTTGTCGTACCTTGGAGGACTCATTCCGGGAGTTATAAGAAGTGACAAGGGCTAAAAACACTTGCATTATGTTCCCCTGAGTATGTACTCCATGTTCCCTTAAGACACCTTCTGCAGATCATCCCTAAAAAGTGCCCTTTTTCCATTGGCGCAAGTCCACAGTATCCTACCCGCGCCAATGATGGAGATCCTCAAAAGAGGGCGCGACCATTGGCGCTCTATCTTAGAGCAACAGTCGCGCCAACCAAATTTAGTCGTGCTTTTTGCCTTAATGCACGTCCGACTGTTGTTTCCTTCATTACATGGAGCTTTTCTGAGGATAGAAAAGCAGTCTTTTGTCGAGCTTTATCCATCTTTATGGCTTTTGCTAATTCCACGAAAGGTGTCCCGGTTCATCGCATCCTCCTCCCTTCTCCATCTATATAAGCTTGTCATTATGCATTGGACAAGCTAGTGCAAAAGAGAGTGTTGGTGTTAGTGTTATGCTAGTGATTTGGTGATTGAGTTATGGTAGTGATGATTATTGGTCATGGAGAGAATGCTAATGAGTGCTAGAGAGGTTATGCTGCCGGAGAGGAGATGCATGTCAAGACACATATAGTTACTCACCCAGCCAGGAGAAGGGTCGACGTCAGAACAATGGTTGTAACTTTTCCTGTTTATTAATTGATGAGCGACTGCTGTTATAGTTCCAATCTCATTATCTATCATGGTGATATGTTGATTTATTTCCTTTCTGACTGAAATATAGTTGTGCCTTGGTAGTTTCTATGTTGGTATTTGTCTCTTCCTTTGCATGTGCAGGTGTTCGTTTATGATCTGTTGGAGCAAGGGAGCGAGGATATCAACTCTGCTTCAATCATAGCGTTGGACTCCAGGTTAGTCTTCTTGATTCACCTTTGATGCATAACTAGGAACTTGCGTAGCAGCGTGGTTTGTTTGTGGCTAGTTCTGTGATAGGCTAGTGGGATCGCCTCTATCCACAGAGGGGATTTACCTTACCAACAATTCGTATCTCATGTCAACCTCGTTAAAAAATGAAACAAGGAGTCAGAGGACGGTTCTTATCTTGTGTCAACCTCATTAAAAAATGAAACAAATCCCCTTTCTCAAAGGTAAACCTTCATTCCAACCACCGAGTTGAATGCAATGAAGCTTGGGGGGCATGCACCTCGATTTGCGTTATTACGTTGGGGGCATGCGAACTTATCACCAAGCAGTTTTAGCACATAGTTCATGCTCATTAAAAAATTAACATAAGATTGAGTAGTGTTTTGGCGCATTCAAGCTCGTTAAAAAATGAACCCATCTCGGTAAATAACCATTAAGTATGTAACCTGATCAACCATAAAAGCCTTGGTCGTGTTTTGCACCTGCCACCTCCACTTTCATTTGGCCGATCGTTCACCTCCATATGATTGTTTACCCATTTTGAGGAACAGCTGCGAAGAGTGATTTCACCTAGCCATCCTTGTGACACTGCCGTGATTGGAAAATTCCAACCTGTACCTGGAATCAGCTGCTATCCCTGTTCATCACTCGTTCCTCAAAAGACGAATCTTCTTTAATCTCTTTTCAACTGACTCATAAAATATGAAAAGATTGCCGAGTTTTGGCCTTCCAGCTCGTTAAATGACCGGAAGAGCTATCCCTCCTCTAGATTTTAATCTTTTTGGACCTGAGGGATTATTGCACAAAAAGATCGAGTGCTTGTTTTGTTCGGCTCGTTAAAACTATCGAAAACTCATCCCTTCTGTATTTTTTTATACTTTTTCGGACTTAAGGGATTAGATGACGAAAAAGGAATTTTGGAGTTAACTTTCTGTACCTTTTCAGACTCTCTAAAAATGAAAAGGACCGAGTTTTCCTTGTCGTTAGACTCGTTAAAATGATTAAATAGCGACAAACTTGTCTTTAGACGAGAACGAGTTTCCCTATCGCTAGGCTCGTTAAAACATAGCGATGGGCTTGCCCGAAGGGCATGTTATAGAACAAGCATATGTTATCCTCCTCAAGCTTGACAAAAATAAAGAGGTACTGGTCAGAAATGACTGGGGAAAAATTGGGAGAACCTCAAAGCTTTAATGGTAGCAAGTCGCTCTTGAACATGACACTTTTCCTCCGTATCACATCGGGTTGGGGTGTTTCATTCACCGGTCTCATCACCATGGTCTTCGCCAAACCATCCGTATTTGGGGTAATGCTACCAATCCATCGCATCAGTGTCGTTATATGTTCAAGAGATGTTGTTCATAAAGAGTCAACCGTGTCCCATCCACTGCCATACATTATCCTTCATCTACCCATGATCGCTACCCTGAATCATATCTCACAGATTGTTTTCACCTCCACTAAAATCATTAGCTCCGTTCCGTGTCACTAATGTGGGATTCATTAAGGCCCTCCTTTGACGGATCGCTTCTTGTCGACTTCAGCTCATTATCCAAGAAGTTGATCTAGGAACACCCCCCTCAATACTTTGAAGCTTGCATGCCTCAATGGCAAGTTTCTCACTTCCGGCGACAGGTATACATCAATGACCTTCGACCAGAAGATTTTGCGTGGTGTTCGACGCCAAGTCCTATATTCACACCACGTGAATTGTACTGTAGTACCTTGAGGGTCATTATCATTATCGGTGATTCCTCTCGCGCTTGTTAACGGTTTACATTATTGACCGGTAATCAAGCGATGTCTTTCCATGTTCGACTTCAGCGCAATTCTCACATGGATCGACTTGTACTTAGAGTGAAGATCGAACGAGTTTGAAGACCCCAGATCTAGTTTCATCCATCCGGGCTGCAATATATATTCAGGAAATATAAAGACATTTGATATGTACATTATTACGACAGATGATCATCCTACTCAAAGGATGATAATTTCAGCAGAGAATTATCAGTCTACTATCAGACGGTCGTCTGTTATATGTACCAAAATGAATTTATAAAGCTGAGCATGGGAATGCCCGCCTCAGCTAGATCATGAAAGCAGAATGAAAAATAATGTATTGTATTGTATTTTATTACAGGTCACCTCTCAGCGATTGAATGAACTTCGGATCCTCGTGATAAATCATTTCACCCGATAAACGACCTCATACTTTAGGGGGCAACTGTTATAGACATTTTTGTGCCTTACAACATGGAGCATGAAATGTCAATAATCTGAGGGATCCAAAGTCCCTAAACATGTTGTTCTTACCCTTAGAGGAACAAGGTCTGCAAACCACAGCACTGAGAATCAGTTCTCCACCTAAAAACACTCAAAAACAGGCTATTTCTGGATCATGTCAGCTGCTCCACTGAGCATCTGCGCTGAATGTCAATTGCTCCTCCTTGTACATGCACTGAAGGTCAAAACTAATGAAGGCTACCTGTGCTGGGTGAGATTGGCAAAGTGGCACAGTCATTCTGCAAGGTGTCAACTGCCCAGGAAGCTTCCAAACTGACACTTGGGTCAAGGAATTCGCCTAGTGATGAGTAAGAGGGTCTTGATCTCCAAGTGGAAGCAAGATTCTCCAAGTGGACTCAAGAACTGAAGATTAACTAAAGTGGTAGAGGACACTAGTCAGCTTTATGCCAGTCTCAAGATGACTCATCCTTTCTCAAAAACCCTATATATAGATCTCTCTCATGAGGTCTAGGGAGGCTGGGAATTTTGTACAAGTAAGGAAGTGCTGTTGGTTTGTGTATAGAGCTATTGGGTGTTTTGCTTGAAGGAGGTGAAGAGGAGATTTCTTTCAGCTGGGAGGTGTTGCTGGATTGGGCCCATTGTGGTTGTAACTCTCTTAGAACTTTACTTCTATTATCAATAAAGTATTTGAGGTTCTTCTATATGCATGTGTCTTTATGATGAATAGATGCTTGTATATTTGATTTATGGTAATCCTATAATCGATTATGGATGTATGCTTCTTGTAGCTTCCTTTTCTTGTGCTTTTACAGGATCTATGTGTAGCTGGGCCGGTGAAAGGGCAAGGAGCTAGGAGCAAGCAGCAAGGAGTGAAGACTGGCTCGACTATTAGCGCAAGATAACGGTTAGTAGATGTTGTAGGGAAAAGTATCCGATTCGGATGACCCTATCCCACTCTAAGGGTGATAGTACCTCAGCAATAACTGTAAAGAAAACTACTTAAGGTTTACTTCTTTAAGAAAGCAAGAGAGAATGAGGAAATGCACTAACCGTTGCCTTGCGCTTAATGTCGAATCCAAACTCTTCTCTTTGGCTGCTTGCTCCCAGCTCCTTGCTCTTTTGCTGGCCCAGCTACAATGAGATCCTGCAAAATAACAAAGAAGGAAACTACAAGAAGCATGCAATCATAACTGATTCACGGATTAGCATAAATCAAATATACAATTATCACAATACATTATTGAAACAAGTGCATATAGAAGAACCTCAATAGCTTTTATTAATGAAGAAGTAAAGTTCTGAGAGAGTTACAACCATTGAAGGCCCCAATCCAGCAACACCTCCCAGCAGAAAGAATTTCTCCTCTTCACCTCCTTCAAGCAATCACCCAATAGCTCTGTAGTGAAACCAACAGCATATCATTACTTTGCACAAAATTCCAGCCTCCTGAGCTCATGGGAGAGAGCTCAATATATAGATGAATTGAGAAAGGATGAGTCAGCTTGCAACTGATGTGTAGCTGCCTTGTGTCCTCTCTCTCTTCAGTTGATCTTCAGTTCTTGAGTCCACTTGGAGAACCTTGCTTCCACTTGGAGAAACATAGCCTCTGACTCATCACAAGGCGAAATCCCTGATCCAAGTGTCATTTTTGGAAGATTCCAGAGCAATGACTCAGTGTGCCACTTGTCCCATCTCGCTCAGCGCAGGTGGCCTTTGTTCCACTTGCTTTGCAACGCAGGTACACCATGGAGGAGCTGAGTTTCAGCGCAGAAACCTAGTGGAGCACCTGCTTTGATTTCAGGATTGCTTGTTTTTGAGTGTTTTCAGGTGGAGAACTGATCTGAGAGCTGTTGGTTTGCTGACCTTGTTCCTCTAGGGGGAGGAACATCATGTTTAGGGACTTTGGATCCCTTGGATTATTGACAATTCATGCCTGATGCTGCAAGGCACAAAATTTTCTATAACAGATGCCCCCTAAAGTATGAGGTCGTTTATCGGGTGAAATGCTTTATTAGGAGGATCCGAAGTTCATTCAATATGCTGAGAAGTGTCCTGTAATAAGATACAATACAATACATTATTTTTCATACTTTTTCATGATCTAGCTGAGGCGGGCATTCCCATGCTCAGCTTTATAAATTCATTTTGGTACATAGCACAGACGATCGTCTGATGATAGACTGATAATTCTCTGCTGAAATTATCATCCTTTGAGAAGGATGATCATCTGCTGCAATGATGTACATATCAAATGTCTTTATATCCTGAATATATATCGCAGCCGGGATAGATGAAACTAGATCTGGGGTATTCAATCTCTTCCGATCTTCACTCGATGTACAAGTCGATCCATGTGAGAATTTCTTGAAGTCGAACATGGAAAGACATCGCTTGATTATCGGTCAATGATGTAAACCGTTAACAAGCGCGAGAGGAATCACTGATAAGGATGATGACCCTCAAGGTACATCAGTACAATTTACATGGTGGGAATAAAGGACTTGGCGTCGACCACCATGCAAAATCTTCTGGTCGAAGGTCATTGATGTATACCTATCGCCGGAAGTGAGAAACTTGCCATTGAGGCATGCAAGCTTCAAAGTAATGAAGGGGTTGTTCCTAGATCAACTCCTTGGATAATGAGCTGATGTCGACAAGGAGCGATCCGTCAAAGGAGGGCCTTAATGAATCCCACATCAGTGACACGGAACGGAGCTAGTGATTGTGATGAGGTCAAAACAAACTGTGATGTATGATTCAGGGTGGCGGTCATGAAATGGATGAAGGACAATGTATGGCAGTGGATGGGACACGGTTGACTCTTTGCAGAACAACATCTCCTGAACATATAACGACACTGATGTGATGGATTGGTAGCATTACCCCAAATGTGGATGGTGTGGCGAGGACCATGGTGATGAGACCGGTGAATGAAACAACCCAACCCGATGTGATACAGAGGACAAAGTGTCATGTTCAAGAGCGACTTGCTACCATTAAAGCTGTGAGGTTCTCCCAATTTTTCCCCAGTCATTGCTGACCAGTACCTCTTTATTTTTATCAAGCTTGAGGAGGATAACATATGCTTGTTCTATAACCTGCCCTTCGGGCAAGCCCATCGCTATGTTTTAACGAGCCTAGCGATAGGGAAACTCGTTCTTGTCTAAAGACAAGTTTGTCGCTATTTAATGAATTTAACGAGTCTAACGACAAGGATAACTCAGTCCTTTTCATTTTTAGAGAGTCTGAAAAGGTACATAAAGTCAACTCCAGAATTCCTTTTTCGTCATCTAATCCCTTAAGTCCAAAAAAGTATAAAACAATACAGAAGGGATGAATTTTCGATTGCTTTAACGAGTCGAACAAAACAAGCGCTCGATCTTTTTGTGCAATAATCCCTCAGGTCCAAAAAGATTAAAATCTAGAGGAGGGATAGCTCTTCCGGTCGTTTAACGAGCTGGAAGGCCAAAACTCGGCAAACTTTTCATATTTTACGAGTCAGTGAAAAGAGCTCAAAGAAGACTCGTCTTTTGAGGAACGAGTGATGAACAAGGCAGCAGCAGATTCCAGGTACAGGTTGGAATATTCCAATCACGGCAGTGTCACAAGGATGGCTAAGTGAAATCACTCTTCGCAGCTGTTCCTCAAAATGGGTAAACAAACATATGGAGATGAACGATTGGCCAAATGAACGGATGGAGGTGATGGCATATAAACACGACCAATGGCTTTTAATATGGCAGTCAAAGGTTACATTTCTCAAGGTTATTTACCGGTTCATTTTTTTTCTGGGTGAGCTTGAACTCTAGGGGAAGATTGCTCACAACTTATGTTTATTTTTTAACGAGCATGAACTATGTGCTAAAAACTGCTCGGATCTTGCGTTTATTTTTTAACGAGCATGAACATTGCTAAAACTGCTCGATTCTACCAGTCATAATACAAGAAATGCCTCAGGTGAGATAGCTATTTTTTAAGGAGCTTTATCTCACGAAGCTATGCTCCTATTTGGCAAGTTTTAACTTTTGCCCCACATCCTTTCTTTATGCAAGCTGGAAACGGCTAATCCTACGAGTTTAACGGGTTAGACCTACAGGTTTAAAGGGAGGACCTAAAAATTTAAAAAATAAATAGTCGTCCCGTGCTTGCACTCCAAAAGGTTTGCATGCCCCCAGGTATAAAGTATAATTTCTAGGTTCTTCCTCTTACTTATTATCCGAAAAATGGTTATTTTCGCTGCCGCAAACTAAACTCTTTTTCCCGGCGATGTCTATTACTAGGTTGCTAAGGATGGTGACTACTTGTCGCAGCAATTTCATCTCTTTCTTTGGAGGCTGCCCCTACTTATCCTTCAAAACATATGTTTTAATGGGTGAGGCTTGCCTTCAAAGATGGTGGCTACTTGCCGCCACAAATGGATCTCCTTCCTCAGGAGAGCCTAATTTCTAGACAAAGGGAGCCAATTATTTTGCTCACATAACTTTGACAAAGGAACTTTATCCTAGAACAACCATCTCTTCCTTCCTTCGGACGGGGTACAGACTAGTCCCATTATTCTGTGGAAATTAACTTTATACCCAAGGTTTTCTCTGCCCAAGGCAGGCCAGGGTGCATGCCCCCTGGGTCCCAGTTCTTTCTTTCCGAATCACTCGCACTCATCGGGAAGTAGAACCGGGGGTGGAGGCATTCCTTGAGTGAATAAACCGTTAAGGGATGGTATTTGACTATTTGCGATGCGTGATCCTGGAAATGAAAGTTGGTCTACGAGCTTGACCATTCTTCCTTCGTGCGGAAAACACATGACTCTAAAGAGTGAGGACACTATCACCTCCATGCAATATATATAGTCTCGTCCAAGGAGTAAGTTATACACTAAGGGTCCCTGGACGACCATGATGTTCATATGAACTGTCTTCCCTTTCAATGTAACTGGAACATTGGGGAGAATCCCTAACGGGTGACTGGTTCCTTTATCAAAACCTGATAGATTTCTCATCTCAGGTAAAAGCGCCGGGGAACCCAATGCTTTCCAAGCAATAGAGGAAAGGATACTCACAGATGCCCCTTCATCAATGATAGTTCCAGCCATCACCATTCTGTAGATTTGGACGATGATTCTGAATGGGATACTGGCTGGTAACCGGGGTCTGCCTAGTTGATTCCAATCAAAGGATACAACTAGGTCGCTTGGTGGTGGGACCGAATACACGGCCGGATACGACCCAGACGATGTTCCTTCCTGCGATAAAGGAATGGGCGCATTTCCCTGATGCTCATCAAAGTCTGTGTTGATGAAAAGAATATGGACGGTGTCATCCTTATCCTCTTCAGTGAGGGTGTCATTTGAAGATGAATCTTCAACGACGGTGTCATTTGAGGATGAAACCTTTGAAGGAAGAACCGGGTCAACTGCCGTTTCGACCTTTAGACTTTCGTCTGGTCTGGATTCAGCAGGTTCATTCTCAATGACTGACACTTCAGCTGACCACTTGAGCGGGCCAGCTGGATTTTCAACTATCGAGGGATTAGGCACGAGTTTTTGGTATCCAGGAGGAAGTCGTAACGGTGATACCGGACGATCTTCCAAAACTCTCTTCGCCTCATCTAAGAATGGACATCGGTGGATGGCGTGATCGCCTTCACACAACATACAGGGTGATCTTGGTCTCCCTTTTCGTCCTTCACTATCGCTAGTTGACGGACTGCAATCAACATGACTATCAGAGGTTGATGCTACCGGATTGTGCAACCTGGGGGACCAGTCCCTTAGTATCCGGGGAATATAAGGACAATCACGATGGAAGTGGGTCCCTTTGCAAATGACACATGGCGATTTAGGCCCGGTCGGTGCAGTGTGTGGATTTTTGTCAGATGTCTTTTGCTTGCCCCCAGTCGCCTTCGCCATAGGCCCCTTCTGCTTCTTTTCTTTCTTCTTCTTTTCCTTCTTCTCCATGGGAGGCTGACTTTTGTCGGCTCTACCTCGCGAAGATGAAGGATCAGAGGAAGAATTGTAAGAAGTGGAAGGCTGGTGGGTAGCTCTAGACTGGTCTGACTGTTGATTCGACTGCTCAGGATTAGTGGCGATCTGAACTACATTAGTTGAAAAGAGCCATATAGGTAGGCCAATTGTCAATCCTGGAAGTGACAATGTGGCCATATGAGGCGCACCAACATCTCCCCAAGAGGAGAAGGGATTGGGACTTCCGCCAAGGTGACCTCCTTAGTTGGTGGGCTCCATACTTTTCAACTGAAACATCAACGTGGGAATAACAGGTGATTATGTTCCGATTAAAATAAATTTTATTAACGACGCTTTAGACACAACTTTTCTTTTTCATGTTTTAAGAGTCGAGAAAAAGCTAAAGATGACTCTAGTCGCCTTCGATGTTTTAACGAGCCTGAAGTGACAAATGCTCGAATGGACTTTTTCAGTTATAGAGTTTGAAAAAGGACAAAAGAAACTTCTCTCGAGTTCTAGGCAGAGGGTGTGCCAAACTTTTCGCGAAACCACAGAATACGTTTTACGGTACGGGTGGTCGATCTTCGTGAATGCTGTGTTCACTGCATCGCGATCAGTAGGGCGGTCGACACGACTTCCTATGGATAAAGGCTTTGTTCCTATAGGGGTCTCCCAATATATATGCGACGGTACGTGGGAGCACAAGTCCGTATTAGTGCCACCGACTCTCAGGAGGAATCACCCACCTTCGTAGAGATCGACAGTCACTATGTTTAACGACGCCGGAACACGTCTCTACCTAGACCTCTATGTGTTTGCGTTATGTTACAAAGCGTTGTTATGTAAATTGAATTTATTTTAATGTTGATCTTGTTTAGCAGTTTGCCTTTAAGGATCACCACGAGATGTATGTAACAAATTTCTGAATGCAGTCTAAGATGAGAAGCAAACTTTTCAATCTTTCAACTTTGAAAATCTTAACTACTGAGGGAAAAGAAAGGAAAATCTTTTCACACATATCATAGAGCACACACTAATGCAATATTTCCTAAATCGTCATGCAATCAGTCAAATGCAAAATGCACAATGCATGTATTTTCTTTTCCCTTTCTTAATGTTGATGTATTACAAAAAGAAAGTTGTTATATAACTTTGATTTCGATTTAAAGCGAAAGTAAACAAGCTAGTCCAAAATCAAAAGACACCTTAAGATTTACTTGTTTAATCACTGGAAATACATGAAATCAAACCATAATGACGAAAGTAAAAAGACTAATCAGCTATGGACAGCAAACAAGCTAACTCTTTAGACCAGCAAAATGCCTAACACAGGTTCAGATCGAAGAGGCCAAAGCAAGACTAGTTCACTTTCGTTATGGGAAATTGTAAATGATGTAAGAAATACAAAAGAGCAAGTACAATTTCGTTATATAACAGAGGCGGAATGATGGCAAGTAAGGTTGGTTTCAGAACAGGTACAAGAAAGACAACTTGCTGCAAAAACTATAGTGAAAACAGGCAAGAGAAAAGGAGGAAACCCCAACAACACAAGGCAAAATTGGGCCAACGCAGGTGCTGCACAGCCAGTCTGGCTCTCAGCGCAGGTAGCCCCTTCGGGACCTGCGTTGCAAAGCAGGTAGCCTGTGTACTACCTGCTTTGGAAAACGAAAGTTGCGTTTTCACAGTTTCTGGGTCACAATTTTCTCAAAAATTCACGGTTTTTGCTCAAATCAGAAGCTATCAGTCAAGCACACACAAAGGGATGATAAGGAAGGTGAAAAGCTATCACTAAGAGCTTACAAGGATCCTTGTATATCAGCTCTTCAAATCATGAACATGCTCAGAAATGAGCTAGAGTAGCTGCCCTCTACTTCGCTTTTGATATAGTCAAAAGCTTTTCGATTTGGTACTCTTTTGTTCAGGAAATGAATAGAAAAATACTACAAACAATCAAACAGATACGATCCCCAGTGGAGTCGCCAGTTTGTTGTAGGGAAAAGTATCCGATTCGGATGACCCTATCCCACTCTAAGGGTGATAGTACCTCAGCAACAACTGTAAAGAAAACTACTTAAGGTTTACTTCTTTACGAAAGCAAGAGAGAATGAGGAAATGCACTAACCGTTGCCTTGCGCTTAATGTCGAATCCAAACTCTTCTCTTTGGATGCTTGCTCCCAGCTCCTTGCTCTTTTGCTGGCCCAGCTACAATGAGATCCTGCAGAATAACAAAGAAGGAAACTACAAGAAGCATGCAATCATAACTGATTCACGGATTAGCATAAATCAAATATACAATTATCACAATACATTATTGAAACAAGTGCATATAGAAGAACCTCAATAGCTTTTATTAATGAAGAAGTAAAGTTCTGAGAGAGTTACAACCATTGAAGGCCCCAATCCAGCAACACCTCCCAGCAGAAAGAATTTCTCCTATTCACCTCCTTCAAGCAATCACCCAATAGCTCTATAGTGAAACCAACAGCATATCATTACTTTGCACAAAATTCCAGCCTCCTGAGCTCATGGGAGAGAGCTCAATATATAGATGAACTGAGAAAGGATGAGTCAGCTTGCAACTGATGTGTAGCTGCCTTGTGTCCTCTCTCTCTTCAGTTGATCTACAGTTCTTGAGTCCACTTGGAGAAACTTGCTTCCACTTGGAGAAACGGAGCCTCTGACTCATCACAAGGCGAAATCCCTGATCCAAGTGTCATTTTTGGAAGATTCCAGAGCAATGACTCAGTGTGCCACTTGTCCCATCTCGCTCAGCGCAGGTGGCCTTTGTTCCACTTGCTTTGCAACGCAGGTACACCATGGAGGAGCTGAGTTTCAACGCAGAAGCCTAGTGGAGCACCTGCTTTGATTTCAGGATTGCTTTTTTTTTGAGTGTTTTCAGGTGGAGAACTGATCTGAGAGCTATTGGTTTGCTGACCTTGTTCCTCTAGGGGGAGGAACATCATGTTTAGGGACTTTGGATCCCTTGGATTATTGACAATTCATGCCTGATGCTGCAAGGCACAAAATTGTCTATAACAGTAGATCATCCTTTTCTTCCCTCTCTCATCTCATAAAGAAGAAACTTTGAATAGCTTTGCATTCAGTTGTTGCTGGAGTACTATCACCTTCAGAGTGGGATAGAGGCATTATGCATTAGATACTTTTCCCCCCAACAAGCTATCCAAGAAAAGGTTGAGGTGACAAAGCTGGTTGATTTCATGGATAGATTACTTGTTACAACTACAACGAGGAAGGTCACTTTGCAAGAGATTGTCAGAATCCTACTACGACATGTAAGTATTGCAAATAATTTGATCATGTAATTGAGTGTCTGGTACTTATGGAGAAATGAAAGAAAAATAAAATCGATAGCTGACATAGAACATTCAGATGATGACTGTGGAACGAAGGATCGATGAACCTTGCATTAATATTATAACAAGGAGTGAAGCCACGACTAGGAATGGTTAAGTAGATGGAAAAAAGGAATATTTAGCCACATGGGTAAGAAAGATTGTGGAGAAAGTTCATTCCTTTTGATGTTCAGAAGGAAAAAGAAGTCTTTATGGAAGTGAAGAGAAGATTTATGTATATAGGAACTTCGACATGTAGCGCATAGAAGAATTAGAAGAATAGTTATGGTGTAACATAGATGACACAAAGCCAAGCTCTTATAATATAGGAACATAATACATCATGTAAGGTACATACTTTAAAATATTTTCTTCAAACTTCTATGAAATTATTGCGAGATCAAAGAGTTGTAGAAGGGTTTTAGGAATTCATAAATTTCTGTGCATATATAGAAGTACCGTGGAGTCAAATGTGTGAAGTTAACAATTTACGTAGACAGAAGAGAACTGGAAAGGAAATGAGTCTTAGTGAACAAATAGGAGGATATGACATGGACCAAGTTATTTTAGATCTCAGATATCAAGATAATGTCCTAACAAAGAAAACATGGGAGCTAATGGGAAAACCAAAGTTGTAATGGTCACCTATTCAGCTAAGAATGGTGAATCAACAAAAGATTGTTCCTCTAGGAAGACTGTTAGGAATTATAATAGACATTGAAGGGGTCACACTACTACTGATTTTGAACTGGTAGAAATTATGGATGACAGTAACCCCTACCCTGCATTACATGGACTAGATTGGGCATTTGCCAACATGGCTATAATCAACTTAAAGAAATGGAAAATGATATTCGAAAGCAACAGTATGCGAGTGATTGTTCACTTGGATCCATCAAAAGGAGAAAGGTATACTGAACCAGTTAAGGAGGAGTACAACACAGCTGATATAGATAACATCTATCAGATGAAAAATAAAAATAAGATCGTAATAACTACTAAAGGTAAGTTAATTTCGGAGCATGACAGTTCCTCTGCTTGAGATTCTAAAGAAGAATTGGGAAACTGGAAAAATAGGTTACATGAAGTATCTATGAGGTGATGTGAAAGAGTTACTAAAGAAATTAGTTGTATGAAAAGTTAGGTATGTGACTTACCGTTTTATGATGGTTAGGGTGATATAACTACTTTTCTTGAAGAATATGAAAAGCAACAACCAGAGTGTCAAATATTGTTAGCTCTGGATATGATAGCCCTAAGAGCTACTCCTACTATATGATGGGGTACACAAAAGAATAATTTAGGAACTTGGAAAGAATGTTGAGGGTTAATATGGATAAAGTTTAGTCAAGTAAAAGCAGAGTTGGTAGACAAATATGATGGTCAAAATGATCCTGGAGAGCACATTAATTTGTGCATGACAACATGGAAGGAGATTCCACAAGAATAATGGGTGCATGGATTCATCCACACATTGGAGACAATTCCTTAAATTGGTACTTATAAACAAAACTTTGACATGGAACCGTGAATTGGGGAAAGATGGTTGATGGGTTTATCTTGACATTTAGCTATGAAGATGATTGTCAATGTATAGATTCAATGCTTCAGATAGTTAAAAAGAATATTTTTGAGAGTGAAATTCCTCTCACTTGGTAGCTTGATTGGGCATCTATACAATTTAATCGAATGCTACAACATCACTGTAGAATAAGATGAAGACCCTTGCAATATTGACATGGTAGAATCTGAAGGCTACCATGATGTGAATGGACCTGAATTAGAAATTTCTGATATAACAAGGCCATTGAAGGCAAAGAAGCTGGATATAGGATCAAAAGAGGAGTTGAAGTTTTGAAACCCTAGGATATTATTTGGATGAAGAAACAATCAGCAAAGTGACAGATCTTCTGCATGAAGACCACGAGTTATTCCCCATTAACTTTTCAGATATGGAGGGAATAGTAGAAGATTTAGGAGTTATGAAGATTCCTCTAAAGCCTATTAAGCAAAGACCTCATAGAATGAACCCAAAGAACAACGAAAAAGTGAAGAAATAACTTGAAAAAATGATAGCAATTGGAATCATTGAACCTATGGAAGAATGAGAGTGGGTAAGTCCTATGGTGGTACAAGAAAAGAAAACACAAGGACAAATCAGGATTTGTGTTGATTTAAGGAAGTTAAATGATACATGTTTGAATGAACAATTCCCTTCTCCTTTCATTAATGAAGTATTGGACAATGTAGGAGGTGAGGAAGCCTATTAATCTACAGATGGATGTTTAAGCTACCATCAGATTAGAGTTTCACGAGAGGATTTACATAAGACCACCTTCACTAAAAAATGGGGTTCACATCAATATACAATGATTCCTTTTCAACTGAAGAATGTCGCCGCCATATTTTCAAGAGTGGTGGTTGAAACTTTCAAATAATATATTCATAAGTATTTAGAAGTATATTTCAATGCTTGGACAATATTTGGGTTGTTGAAGAAACATATTGCAAGCTTAAGATATATGCTTGACACATGCAGACAATATCATATTTCTATGAATATCAAAAACTGCATATTTTGTGTACCTTTTGGTATATTGTTGGGACATATTGTTTGAAAAAAGGATTGATGGTGGATCCTACGAAGATTGCTATTATTATAAATTTACCTCCACCAAAGACAGTGAGGCAACTTCGCAACACATTGGGACATACAAGATTTTACAAAAAAATTATCAAAGGATATGCACAGATCACTGTTCCTATGGAGAAACCACAGAAGAAAGATGTAACATTCCTATTGAATGAATAATGTCAAAAACTCCTTTACACACTAAAAGAAAAGATGGTTATTGTTCCTAACCTAGTATTCCCATATTAGAATAAGGAATTTCATGTTCATGTGTATTCTTCATGCATAGATTTTGGAGTGGTATTGGCATACCCTAGTGCATGAGAAATCAATCACCCTATAGATTTTGCAAGTAGGAAAGTGTCTAAAGAAGAAAAGAACTATACAACTACAAAAAGGGAAGGACTGGCTATGGTATATGATTTACAAAAGTTTAGACATTATTTGCTAGGATCACATTTCAAGATGTTTATAGATCACTCTGTACTAAAATATTTGGTCAATAAGCCTATTTTAGGAGGAAAGATTTTCATATGGTTATTATTGTTTTAGGAGTATGACTTTGAATTTTTTCCTAAGTCAAGAAGACTAAATGTTGAACCTGATCATTTGGTAAGGCTAGAAAAAAGAGAAGAACCAACGAATATACAGGAAAATCTTCTTGATGCGCAACTGTTTGCAATCAACATTGCAGATGATCATATTGCTGATATTATTTAGTTTCTAACCATAGGGATGGCCCCTTTAGAATACACTACATAGTAGAAGACAAAATTGGTGGTTAAGGAAGAAATTTTCTCACTAGTAGTAGGACATTTGTATATTATGGGACTAGATGAAATAATACATAGGTATGTTCCTGAGCATGAAAGACAAATAATTTTAACAAAAGCTCGTAGTGGTGCAGCTGGTGGAAATTATGGAGGAAAAGAAACTACCAAGAAAAAATTAAGAGAATGATTATGGTGCCCCACACTACACAAAGCTGAAAAGGAGTAATGTTGAGCTTGTGATATCTACCAAAGAATAGGAAAAACTTCAAGGAGAGATGAAATTCCACTAGTTCCACAAGTAACATTGCAAGATTTTGATAAATGGGGTATTGATTTTGTTGGAACAATCAATCAACTAGGAAAAAGGACTAGTGCAAGGTATATAATCATTTGACAAGGTGGGTCGAAGCACAACCAGTAAAGGATTGCATCACATAAATTGTTTGAAAGTTCATCTAATACATACTATCCAAATATGGGTGACTAAAGATATTAATGAGTGATCAAGCATCACATTTCTTAAATAAGATGATTGAAGCATTAACTAAGGAATTTAAAGTTTACCACCAAAATACCACTCCTTATCATCCCCAGGAAAATGGAACTGTGGAAGCATTCAATAAAATTTTGGAGAATGCACTGACCAAGGTATGCAATGTAAACAGGGATGACTGGGATCTTAGGATTCTAGCAATATTATGAGCTTATAGTACTACATGCAAAAAGCTAACAGGTCAGAGATGATTTAGAATGGTTTATGCGAAATAAAGGATGTCGCAATTACTTGCTATGGAAGAAGACAAGTTTGTAGCAAGATTTCATCAACAATTATAAAAAGCAAGAGAAAAGGCTTGGCATGACAGGAACATTTAGAAAAATAAGTTTCAAATAGGATACCTCCTGCTCCTTTATAATTATGGGTTTGTGAAATTTCCAGGAAAATTCAAAACACATTGGTTAGGCCCATATGTAATTAAGTGTATTACTCATGGAGGCAGAGTGCAGTTAGGGAAGTTAAATGGAGAATTAATTCAGGGAAAAGTAAATGGCAGTAGGTTGAAGTTATATAGGGACAACCCTACCCTTATAGCTTCACCCTAAAGAAGAAAGAAGAAAAGTCTTAGTGTCACATGTAGTTGAAAGCGACCACTAGACTATAAAATAGACTATAGAAAGAGCTTCAACAAAGGAATTACTTCACTATAGTCGAGAATATGTCGAAGTTTGTAGGAAGTCGTGACGTAAGAAAAAGGCGTGCTATAATAGGGAACATGTTGAAGCTCACCAGAAAAGTAGAAATATGATTGTTAAAAGGGAAAACAAGCACAAGGTTTTATTTAAGATGATAGATTGGTAGGATTTAATAATAAATACACATTTAATGATGAAATTTGATCATAATGAGGACAAAATCAAATCTAATGATGAGGTTTGAAGGCTATAATTTTTATAAATATCTCACTCCCACTCAGATTAAGAACTTTTCTAAATCAAGAGCTCAAGTGATTAATAGTGCAGATAAGTTGCAGGAGACTTCGTTGTGTATGTCACCTGAGAAATATTTAGAGGATATTCTAAATAATTTTCATGAGCATGGTTTTTCTAGACACACGGAAACCACAAATATGTATGTGCCATTAGTTGAAGCACTCATAGTAGAATCACCCACAACAACAACACCACTGCCACAAAAACAACAGACATCAGAAAACCTGTGAAACCTAAGAATAAACTTGAGAAAGTTAATATTAAAGAATAAGTGGAGGAACTATCAGTGAATGAATGTGGTGCAGTGTTCATATCACCTCTACCCTCATATATCCTACCAACGAAGCCAAATTCCAAGATATCAAAGGATTCCAAAGACACGAAGTATGGGACATTCACATGACTATTGCCGGAAGTTGTGCCATATTTAGGAGAGATTTTAGGGACCAAAATAAGTACCCTCAGTTCACACTAGACAAGTACTTACAACAAGTTCAATACCTAGATAGCAGAGTGACAAGATTAGAACTAAAATTGTGGGCAAATGGGTTGGCACAATCTAGACTAGTCAACATGTTGAATATGTCACACTTAGGTAGAAACTCAACAAACACAAATTGTGTGCACCAATTATTGGTATTAATACATGATGGACACCTTTGGATAGGAAATAAGGTCCCCATAGACTAAATGCTAATTTGGAGGATCAATGCCTTACCTTACCAAGGGCAGAACCCCGCAAAGAAGTTTTTGGGAAAGGTTGACAACCACATTGTGGCAGAGAATATGAAGAAGAAGTATGGGCTGGTCATAAACAACAAGAGCTATGAAATAAACTCAATCAATGACCAAGAAGTCTGCTTCACCGTAGATATTTTGGCCTAGAAGATCATTAGGAAGTGTCATGCCAATGAATTTCATGCATAGGTGGTGTCTTTAGCCGTGCAATGCACAAATGGAGTCTAGCGTAACTGGGTTGGATACTTATTGAATGAATTCCTGGACAACTATAGAGAGGCCCAGGAAAAAGGTACATCTGCTAATTACACTTCGTTAATCTTAGTCATTGCTATGTTGGCATGGAAGGATGCAGAGGTTATTCAATTTCCTCTAATAGAAGAATATGTATGTGAGGCTGCGAGGTATGCTTCATTGTGGAGTACCACTCAACCATCACGAGCATAGCAGAATAGGATATTTTTTATATTATACCAAATGGATCTACACATGCTAGTAGACCAAAACCCTTGCCTTTTGTTGAGTTTTCACAAAAAATGAAACCTTGTGGCAAGGCTCAAGGCGTATTTCCATAAATTATACATATAGGCACACAAAGATGTAAAGAATGAATGACATGCATTACCATATATGGTCAAAGAAGATGATCTGGTAGAAGTAATATAGACATGTCCTACAGAATGGAACTCCGCTGGAGGAAGCAGGATACAAAGCAACAAAAGAAGAAGATCTGGACACTTCACAACATGGCGAAAGTAGTGAAAAAGACAAGGAGAAGGAAGAAGAGGAAGAGGAATAGGAAGAATAACACCATGATGAGGATCCTCAAGGAAGCAAGGATATGTCTAAGGAGAAAGAAAATGCAGAAACAAAGAAAACTATTGTGGAGAAAGGAAAGAGCCAAGGTGGAGCTACCATTAAGAGCAGAAAGCAACATAAGGCAGATAAATCAAAACAAATAACACTAATGCTTCTCACTGAAGGTGACCTGGATCAAATCAGAGACAAGGTTTATGAGATACCAATGGAATCCTCGAATAGGTTGGAAGATTTCAATGGTAAGATTATCATAGGTGTGGAGAAGAGTATTACAAATCTGAATATTTGGGCACAAACATCCAGATCAACAACATAGATAGGCCAAGGATTCCATCGATAAATACTCATGGAAACTACATTCAGGAAGAGAATAATGTAGATACATTCCAGAGCTCTGCAGTTCGATTACGCTGAAGAGAAGCATCAAGAAAAAGGTTGGGACCATGTCAATATGAACATGACTGCATTTCTCACTCTGATCCTACATGAATTGCATCAAGTTATAACGAATAAGCTCAAATAGTGTGAATAATGCACCTCACACTTAACACATTTAGATATAACAAGGTCACACTACACTGATGAAACAACTGAACCATGCCATCAAGAACAAGGGACAGGCAGAGCTACAATAGCAGAGACTGGAGGATGTGGTCAAAGCTACTTACAGGAAAATTCCAGACATGGATGTCAGTGAGGATGATTCAACAAAGGATAAGTTAACGAAGCTTGACCTTGTAGTCAAGGAGCATAAGGATAAAATTTTCACAATGTAATTTAGGTATGAGATGCAGATGAGTGAGCGGAAAATGAAGTTGTAGCCATACATGCCCCTAAAAGTGCATAAACAGAGGGAGATTAACCTAAAGAGTGGGATGGCGAGCATGTTTGCAACATTGGAAGACTGTGGAAAGCTACTGGATGAGAGAATGCAAATTTGGACTTCAATGCAAGAAGATCCAAATGTTCAGAAAATGTAGGAGGAAATGCAAAATAAGAAGCAATAATTGGAAGAGAGTTAGGGAGTTGCAAAGACTTTTCCAATCTCACAAAGGCTCACAAAAATTAATGAGTCAAAGGATCTATAGAAGAAAATCGAACAATTGAATAAGGAGGAGAAAAGTTTGATAGAGTGGACATACCCTTGGCAGGATGAGGCCCTGTAGCTATCATGGCAAGTGGATGAGAAGCTTCAACAACTTCAACAAAGGGAGGCAAAATTAACAAACAAGGTTGTAGAACATGTGATAGAAGCACTATTAGAAGAAGTGCATAGTGAGGAAAAGGAACTGGAAGATATTTTGAAACAATTCAACAAGGCATACAAGAACATTGCAAACAATATCAAAGACAAAGCAATTGAGTGATCCGGGACGAGTCACATGTGAGTGTTGTGGGCCTGTTGGGCACAACTAAGCTTGGGTATATTTTGGGAAAGGATTATGAATTTTGTGGAGTGCACAATGAAAAGGATGTCATGGAGTGAAAAGTGGACCACGCAGTAGAGAAGCAAAGCCCAACAAAGACTGCGTAGAAAAATCACCACGGAGTATAGGGGCCTCATGGAAAAACCCCTCACTTTCTATAAAAGAATATAACACTGTAAAAGTTGGATGGTTTTGGACCATACTTCCTTGTATTTTGGAAACCATGGTATTGGGTCCACGGTAATGTACCGATGTAATCCCTCGATGTAATAGCATATATAGAGATGAATAATAAAGAAGGAACGAATGTATCTATGCATTGATCGAAATCTGTTTTCTATGTTTGTATCTTTTTTATCTGTACTTCAGACAAAGGGCAAAGCTCCATAGCTACGGGCGCATAGGCCTGGGTCTACAACTTACTGCGCAAACCATCTGCAGCTTAGTTTACAAACAACCTGCAGTTGTGTGCACAGGTGAAATTTCTTTTGTTGTAACAAATTCCCTATTATAAGCAATAGTTCTTGTGGACGTAGTCCCACATTGGGATGAACCACATTAAAATTTGTGTCTTCATGTGTTTTATTATAATTTGTAGTTCATTTTAGTACTATGAAGTTTATGTATGTTTATGATATGTTTAAGTGATGAATGTAATTTTTCGAAGTAGTTCAAAAGTGCTAAAGGATAAGAAAATACAAAATTGCCACATCACAATATCCCTCAAGGCTGTAGAAACTTGGTTCTCCAACCTACCATAGTCACTTTCTATGAGACTCGGACTTTTTTGTAGGTCATCGCCAAAATGGTGAGTGATTGAGGGTTTTGTTGGTGTTCAACAAAATTCAAACTTATGTTAGCCTAACCAAACCAACACCACTATATGACTCCGACGCTATTGGATTTTGGCCTTTCAACCCTCTAATCCCCACATTATTGAGGTTTGCAACCTTAGACTATTTTTCCCTCAAAAATATACAAATCTTTCTCAATCTCGTGTGTTGATACCATTGTGAGCATTATATAAATATATGATAGTGAAATATCTCCTTGACTTTCCCAACATAGAATGAACTTGCTTCGAGAGATATACAATAGGTCAAGACCCTTTCTAGAGTGATTCACATCTCAACAATTCATGGCCTTATGTAATATGATGGACTCCTCAACCTCTGACAGGAAATAACCATGCCCCAAAAAAACCCAGAAAAATGTCTATATATATATATATTAATTGTAAACCCCTCTACCACAATATATATCAAGATGTTTTCCTCTAATTGGTGATAGGAAAACTTCGAAAAGATACCAAATAAGGTTATACTCAATACCACCGAAGATGGAAATGTTGGCTACGATGAGAATAAATCCCACATAAGTTCCTTGCATAAAACCCTTAGGCTAGTAGGATGAACAACTATGATACCACTGTAAGATTCCCAATAGGAAAATTATAAAGATATTTGGATCACCAAAATCTTCCAATTAATAAAAAATTTCAGATCTCATTATAATGCATGCATTTGCAATCAAAACATTTGATAAATCAATTTGGAAAGACACAAAACATATGTTAAGCTAGAATTAGCAGTCATTTTATTTAATTAACAATTTCAAATCAAAACATTTGATAAACCAAGCTGGAAAAACACAGAACACATGTCAAGCTAGCAATCATTTTATTTAATTAACAATTTCAAATAATACATGCCAGAATGATTAACATAGAAACCCTTTCCAATGGCATGCAAGGCTGCTCATCAGCATAATTGACCAACTAGAATTTGAAGCACACTTTTTGACCCTAACTGGATGCACCAAACATAGCCCAAACGATGTTTTTGTGCCATGATCAAACTAGAACTGGCCATGTCGAGTTCTCAATAAAACACAATAATATTGATAAACTACTGATGGCCCCAAGTTCCTAGCTCCTATCCACTTTCATAGCTTGATGGACTCTCTAGAGACCTTATTTTATTGTTTTTCCTTGAAAACCAAAGGTAAATAGTAAATACCATGGGAAGATTACATCCATTTAGACCATATAAAGAAAAGGGAATATTACATAGTTGCGACAAAATTGTTGGACCACAACTAATAGTGTTAACTCAGGTAGCCAGAGACTTGTTCAAATATGAAATCATTCTCAATATGTGTAAAGGGACGATGTATAATCCAATAATAACAACATATTATCATAGAAGGGATTATCACAATTAAGTCCGACCATAAAGTGGTCGATGTATTAGTTGAAACGAACAAATAAATGAGGCCAAATTGAGACGTTGGCCTTTGGCAACACCACTCAATGGTCAAGCATGACAGAAGCTAGGGACATCACATAAAATAGCTCAATGGTAGCAGGGCTCAGACGTTTGACCTCCGACCTTCAAATTAGAGTCAACCCTGACCCCTAAGTTTGTGGTTAAGTGTTTCAAAGGGATGATATAAAAGGAGGTCCTTGGTTTCATTCTCACAAGAAGATTCATTTCCATAGTTTGAGAAAAAAAGTAACAAAGGAGTTGCTACATGTGAGAGGAGAAAAACACAAATAAACAAAGGAGGTTGGGTTTTATTTGAATACAAAAAGGGTGAGGATTTTAGCCGTAGAAAAGGGTGACTCCAAACAAATTGCCTCGAGGTTCAATTTCATATAGGAACCACGAATTGTATGCACACATATTAATAGGGTCTATAGCTTATGTTGACATAAGTGAACATATCTCTACTATTTCGACACAAGAGTTAACGAGAACTCAAAGAATGAAAAGTATTGTGGAAAGTATCTTGGGCATAATAAGCAGGCCACCGGACGGGCCTGCTACAATCAGGAAATGCCCACTGGAGGGGCTTGCTATCATCGGGCCTAATGAAAAGTTTTAATTTTCCTAAAGAACTTTGGTCCAAATTTCCGTCTGTCAAAATCCCATTGGAAGATCGCGCTGATATTTTATGTCTTGGTTGTGAAAATCTTCATTAAGAGTCTTATGGTGGAGTGAGTTCAGTTATAAAACTATATTTCTCTATGTCGGTGTCCTATTCACTCTTTTGATGTTCAAAACAATCACATAAATTTTCGATGGTCAACGTGTGATGAGGAGATGTGTTTTTTATGTGCGGCTGTCGTGGTATCAATGCTAAAGGATTGTGGTGAAGACATTTCTGATCAAATCAAATTGAGAATTTCGTAATAAGGAGTCGTTATCTCAGTGAAAAACTTGAGAAATTTTGTGTTCGACAATAGGAGCCCACTAGTCAGTCCTATATTGGTCAGGTAGGAGGACACTACCTTCTTGGGGATAGAGTCAAACAAATATATCAATGCCAAACCCGACCCTATACATTCTTTGACCTGGAGCAGTTACGCTTTCGCTCAATTCATAAAATTTTTGATAAAGGTTGTCCCAACCCTACTAGTGAGAGGTGAGAGGTTGGACCTTGAGCTCATTTGAAAACATTAAGAGTAGAGACTAAACTGACCCCTAGTGAAAGGTTGGACCTTGAGCTCATTTGAAAACATTAAGAGTAGAGACTAAACCGACCCCGAGGTTGGACCTTGAGCTCATTTGAAAAGATTAAGAGAAGAGACTAAACCGACCCCTACCCCTGGAAGCACCCTCACGAATGGGGTGGTGAAGTTCGTAAATCGACAAAGTAAGGATCGTTAAGGGAGTAACATCAAATTTATTTTGCGTGGAAAAAAAGAAACCTGGGGCTGCTCCACCAGAAGTGAGACACAAGTCTTATTTTGATAATCTCGCATGATGCTTTAGCCAATTTTAGACTGCACCTCTGGTTTGTGTTTTGCATGAGCAGAAAAGGACATAAAGGATCAAATTCGACAGATTTAAGATTAGTGGATGTAAACATGATCAAGATTGATTTTGATTTTGAAAATGAATGAAAGAATGCTCTTTGAAATGCTAGTATTTGGCATAACGCTTGTGAGATGTTTATATTGATTACACGTTCTGGACAATTTTATAAATTTAATGAATATAAATGATAATCGTTTCTATTTTATAAATTTAATGAATATAAATGATAATCGTTTTTATATTAATTGTAGATATTATAGAAATTAAATGAATGTCAACGGTCTTGTACTAAAACTAATTATATAACAGAACCAATAGGCAATGTAAGGGAAGGCCCATGGAAATCTTTTCCTACCTCGTGCATATAATATATTTTTGGTTATCTTATTTATGAGAAGCCTCCAATTTAGTTTATCGCCAGAAAACCACAATTCAAACGATCATGAGGAATATATAAATAATTAATAATTAATTGGGTAGATTGTTTAATTTTGAAGAATGTATAATTAATTAATTATTAATTACGTAGATTGTTTTATTTTGGAAAGTGAAAAGGCTAGCAATTAACCTCATTAAAATATTACTAAAAATATATATAAATGAATATATGAGAACGCAAAAGGATCCTTTCATTGATTTGTTATTTTGTGGATGTGGAAAAGTCACTTTTGGAAAAGGATTAAAGGATCAGATTCGGGTTTTCATTGTCATTATTCATTTAAATGATTAACTTATACATGATGACTTTCTTGTTTTCGTTTGGTTTTTTTGGATTTTCGGATTGTACCGTTTCAATTCTTCCCTTTAAATACGTTCTACACACCAATCTCAAGGCCCTCATGATTCTCAAGGTAGGTTTGGACTGTATAAATTTTTCACTATTAATGAAATCGAATAGAAATCAATAGAAATCAAGAGATATAAATTTCTTATATTATTATGTAGAAAGGAAAAGGAACAATAAAAACATATGAAATAACATGCAATTATCAAAACACACCTAACACAATGATTTTATAGGGGAATTTAATTGGGAAAAAAATCTTGCATTGCTTTGCATTAATTTAAATTAGAAAGAGAAACAATTACAATGTCTTGCTTCAACTCTCAAGCACACGGTGCAATGTAAATATGTTCTCCTGCTTCTTGACCTACCCTAGCCAACACTTAGCCAATTCAAACATCAACCAACCTCCTATTTCATTGCAGAATCCTGGAGGAATTAAGCTTATAAAAATTAAGGAAATTACCTATTTCCTTTCGCAAATCCAAAGGGAATTAATCACCTTCTCCATGCAAAATCATTGTACACTCAACAATGTAAAATTATAAATACAAATAAGACTTTTCCATCAACACAACTAGGAAATTTGAATTCCATGCATGAGTGGGTATATTTTTATATGTTTGACTAGTTAAGTGAGAGATCATTGAGTTAACAAAAATCATAACTACTCAACTGACCTTCAACTAACTCGAGTAATGATTAGATATCAATTAATTGAGTTCAACAAACAATAACTTAACAATATTTCTAAATATTAGAAATCAACTCATGCACAACTCTATGTCTAGCCTACAAACTCGAATTTACTGAACTAGCAGAGAAGGCCATGTCACTCTCGTTAACTGCGATCCAAGTCATCCTGTTGATGTGGAAAATCAAATCTTATCCATTTGACTAAGGCACTAGTAAAATGAATCCTTTTATTGCTACAATTTCAACACTCCCTCTTAGCAAGAAAAAGGTTTTGCACAACCCGAGTCGAACTCTTGTGGAATGTACTGTAGCATAAATAACACTATCTCTCACTGTTTTTGTTTCTACTACAACAACTACGACTGAGAAGCATCGAGAATATTGAATCAATTATGCCTTTGAACTACAATTGTCTCCCGAGTCTCCTAATATTATTAGCTTGAAACTCTCGCTCAAGATATAACTGCACCAATTGACATAAACCTTACACTATTGAATATTGCAAACACTTATATCAAGGGTAACGGTCCATGAGAAGAGTATAGTACGACTGCTACACCTCTGCTATGGACCCTACCAGCTATTTCTAACTCTGGGACTAAGGCTCTATAGTACCCCACCTCACTCCTGTAGTTATAGCTACATGCATGGAAAAATGTACCTCTAGCTTGTAGAGATTTTTCATTCTAACTCCAATATGTTTCATTTTTCCAGTAGCAACATGCTTCATAAAATATTTTCACTTATTTAACACCACACCATAACCTCTTCCCTCCATTACATCTACAAGAATACTTTTTTTCTTCAACCTAGGCACCTACATTACATTTTTCAGGTGAAAATGACAGCCTGACTCCCTCTTAATGGTGACAATAAAAATTCATTTGGTTCTATGACTGCCATCATCAACAAATTCTATGTGCAATTTGAGATCCTTCTCTTTTAGGCTACTGCGAATTCCTTCTTTGTTGTTGTACAATATGAGGTACCAGAATATATATACCACTCACTGCCTTTTACTGTTCATGTTATTCAAGTAAAGAGGGTGAAATGTAACTCAAATTGAGATGCTAGAGCATCTCCTCCTACTCCTGTTGTAGACTCCATTTTGGATTTCTTGTGGGGATACTTGCTTGTAAAGTGTCCTTACCCATGAAAGTGATTTTTTTTTTATTTTGCTGAGGTCCATCTTCTTGCCATTGTTCTGGCTGGATTCTGCCCCACCTTGGTCCTTCATGCCTCTAGCATTCTTGCCTTTTCAAACTAGAGAACGATCTTCTTCTCATCTGTAATGGATGTGACACCATCTCTATTGTTTCTTCTAATATCCTCTTTCACCAAATCTGACCAAAGTCTCTCCTAATCTGTTAGCTTGTCAAATCAATTAACTAAATCATGATAGCTATGTCGAGATTTCATAATAGAAAGGAGTGCTAAACTCACAAGTTTAGATCATCGCACATTTTCTCCTACTCCTCCTAATATGAAATGACCATATATTAAAAACTGATGTAGAATTGATTAGCCATTAATGAGCTTGAATGCTAACTGAAAGCAGGTAAATCGAGGAAAACTGCTTGAATTGATCAATTTACGATACCTGATAAACCATGATTAAGATGCAACACAAAAGTGAAATAGCAAAACCACAGTGATACCAGACGACAAGATTTGTTACGTAGTTTGTCCTTGATGGACTACGTCTCCGTGTCCACTTTCAAGATGGGCGACCATTTTATTAAGAAGGGGAAGAAGGAAGCGATTACATAGTGATTTAATCCGACAGAGCTTACACACAGGAAATTCTGACCTCTATCATAAGATAGCCCTCTAAACTAGCTTTCCAACACCACTTATGGTTTCCAATTACGACACAGAATGCTCGTGAAGGACTGAAAATAAAACAGCCTATGTCCTCGAAAACCTGCATACAGAAACCAAAACCACTCTCTTCTTCCTCAATGAGAAAATCTGCCTTTTATAGGCCTGCAAGTACATTAAAACTTCTTTGACTCAAATTGGGGTGAATAAGCTGACTTGAAGGTTGAGTTGGTTTGATTTTAGCCACCTCAGGGGACACCTTAGGGTTTATTAAGGTCCTCGAATTAATTGAAAACCAATTTAATTCATAAAAACCCAAAACTGACTTTAATATAGCCCATTAGCAACTTGCTAACCGGGCGGATGTATGGACAACTCATGTGAGCAGGTGACATCACATGGTTATGATGTCAGTGGTTCCACTGCGGTTGTGTTAAACTCCGTCTGGTTGACGGTTACCTCCCAACTGCTCACATGTTGTGTGATGCAGTTAGAGACCAACAGTTCCCGCACAGTCAAGATAGCAATTCCCAAGCCTTGATGGCTTATCCCTATCCTAATCACATGTCACTGCTCTGCTACGGTTAGCATCTCCACCATGGTTTAGTCTATTGACGGTTAGACTGTTTATATAACATTTGTATTGTTTTATGTTATTTGTAATGTTTATTAATATTACAATAGGCCGAGGGTATTAACATAGGTTGTAATGTATTCGATACATTGATTTTGATGTATTTTTATAATACATGGGTTTGATTAGAACTTAGGACTAGAGTTTTAGGGTAGGATTTGATGCATGGTTTTAGAACTTAGGGAAAGGTGTTTAGCAGAAGACTTGATTTTTGGCATAGTGCATTAGGGTTTTAGGTATAGAATCTTAAAAACCCTTTTACAATCTTTCGTCACAATGTGACATAAAGCCACCTGCGACAACAAAACCCACGCACATCGTCGACTGCAGCTGTCTTTGCAATGACAACCCAGACAATGAACCTATGCCACAGACAACACCCTTACGAAATATCAAACCTATGTGATGGATGATACAACCATTTCGACACCAATCATATTTGTCGAACAACAAAACACATGTTGTCAACCAAACCTTGGGGAACTGTCGATGAACTCAAGTCGAGAACGAGGCGCTAAACAATCTTCGCTGAAAACCATGAAAGCTTATGAACATTACCTGAACAACTTGATCATAACCAACATTATCGATCTGTTGAAGCTAAACTGAAGCGATGACAACAATGAATGACACCCATGAACATTGATGACGAAACTTTAAACACGTGTGAAATTGAATCAACGGATCTTCGTGGATCACCTCGAAGTTTTTCTTGAACCTTATTGAATGTAGATAGGTACTAAGGAATGGTTTCATTTTTCTACATTTGAATGCTCTAGAATAGATTTGTGAGAGTTGTTGACATTATAAAAGGAGTATCCTTTCCATTTAAGTTCAAAACCACATGATCTATGAAACCCTCCAGAATAATCCTCCTCACTCTTGTTGTGTATTTCTTCCACTGACCAAGTGCTTGTGCATTTGATGATATTGGTTTTGGAATATCAACTTATGTATATTCCCATACTGCATTATCGATCAAGACAACTTCCATCATGTCTTTCCAAGCACAAAAGTTTGAGGTTCCCTCCAATGCATACTCAAACCTCAATTTTTTGAAACACATTTTTCCTCCACTGAAGATAATCTACGCAAAAAAATTAGCAAATAAAAATTCCTCTGGGAGAAGATTTGTAACAAGGTTTCTATGTAGTCTTCTAAGGCTCTAATACCATGTAGAAATGTCAATAAATTTTCTACTTATAATGAAAATGAACTGCTATCAAGAGACAAAAATTTCTTCCACTATTCTGTAGAAAGGAAAACATGTGATACAAAGACATGAAATACCATGCAACCATCAAAACACAGGTAACACAATGATTTTACAGGGGAACCCAAATAGGAAAAACCCCTCCATTGCTTTCCTTTAATTCAGATAAGAAAGAGAAATAATTATGATTTCTTGCTTCAACTCTAAATCACACCATACACTATAAAATTGTTATCTTGCTTCCTGACCTGCTCCAGCAAACATGTAGCCAATTCAAGCCTCAACCAACCTCCTATTTTCTTGCGCAAATCCAAAGGAAATTGATCAAATGCTTAGTGGAAGAGCACTCTACACTGAACAATATACAATTATAAATACAAATGTTCCTTTTCCATCCATGCAACTAGGAAATTAAAATTTTATGCATGAATGGGTCTATTTTTAGTTGATTGACTAGTTAACTAAGATATCAGTGAATTAACAACAATCATAACTAATCAACCGACCTTCAACTGAATTAACTAATGACAAGAGCTCAATTAACTGAGTTCAACTAACAATAACTCAACTAGATTTTTAGATCATAGCAATAAGATATTTCACAACTCTACTTCTAGCCTATAAACTCAAATTTACTGACTTAACTAGTAGAGAAGTCCATGTCACTCTAGCTAACTGTAATCCAAGTCATCCTGTTGATGTGGAAAATAAAATTTTCTCTATTTGACTAAGGCACTAGTCAAATGAAGCCTTTTGATGCTACAATTTCAGTAGGGAATCAGACCGTAGGTAGGTCAGGGAGTTTGACTCTCTCAATATACCGCCACTTGACTCTGCCGCTCTCTTCATAGTTTTGGTTCAAACCTAACTTTAGTCAGCCTATGCTTGCTCCATGCTTTTAAATTAGTATTATTGGCTTTATATTTGTGCACGTTGATAGGCATGTGGTTATTGGTTTTCCAAGGTGTAATGGTGTGCATTTACCATCACTATGTAGTTTTTGAATTATTTTTAATTGTAATTTTAATTGTAGTTTCTTTTGTCATTTATAAGTTATGATCAAAAAGTTTTACATGTGCCCAATTAATGTTGCAGCCCGCTAACAAGAGAAGTGTGGATAAAGTAACTATCATAGCATGTTTTAAATATATTGTAAAAGAAATATGTCAATGTGTATATATTATTAGTTTGTAAGGAATATATCAATAGGTTATGTCTTTCAAATAGTATGTTTAAGAGAGTTTATTTTATGTTTAAAATAAGATTTATTTTAATAATCAAGCTTATTTCTATCTAAAATTAAAGTAAATATTTATTTATAGATTTATTTCAGTGGTTGGGAAAAATCTTAAACAACTCAGTCTTCATTTTGGTAAAAGGACAGGTAAGTCACTTAGGATAAGTCTTTGAGAGTAACATATTTGAAATTTTTTAAAATTATAAATGATTGATATATATAATCGTTTAACCATAAGGACCAAAAAATGCAATGCAGATACTAAATAACTAATACAAATTAAAACTATGAATTTATGGGTTTCTTGTTCTTTTTTTCCATTCTTCATTCCTTAAACTACATTGAAGTAGTATGTACAATATTCTTTTCCATAATAATTAAAACAAATGCTAATAGGAGCCACTACATATCGATCAATACAAACTTTCGTACTACTCAAAGAGAGTCTTTACTTGTGGAATATGTCACTACAATCTTTCATACTGCTCAAATAACCTTTTTTTACTAGAAAAAACCATCGATGTCTCAGTTAAGTGATTTTCTCTCTAGCGCATAGAATTTCAATCTACAATGAAAAATTATAAATTTGTCAACTCGTAAATCGATATGAAAAATAAATTACCCTTTGAGCACTACCACTACATAGGAAAAGAAAGCTAGAAGAAAAAATATATAATTGAGTTATAGAGTAGCTTTTTATCTTGAGCTATAGTGCAGTCTGATGGTAGAATATAAAAATAGCGCTACAGACAAATGAAAAATATCACTGGTGTCAGTAGTGGTGTTAGTATTGGTAGCCTTGAAATTGTACCTATCATCAACACAAACATCATTACATAATTGGTAAATTGTAGCAAGAAAAGGATACAATTGACTTATGCCTTAGTCAAATCAAGAAATTCAATTTTTCACACAAGAATGATGACTTGAGTTGCAGTTAGCAGGAGTGACATGGAAAAATCACTCAGTTAAATTAGTTAATTGGGGATGCTAGGCTAGAAGTATAATTGTGCGTGAGTTGATTGCTAGAATCTAGTAGTATAGTGGAGGTATTGTTAATTAAACTTAGTTATCTGAGCTCTAGTCTAGAATAAAGTCAGTAGTAGTTCAGTTGAGTAGTAGTAACTTTTTTGGACTCATTGATTTCTCAATTAAATCATCAAGTTATCAAAAATATCCCTACTCATGCATGGAATTTGAATTTCCTAGTTTTGGTGGAGGAAATGGCACATTGTAATTGTCCATTGTATACTAGTTGAGTGTGCACGTTTTGCATGCGGGTGGGTGATCAATTCCTCTAGGATTTGCACAAGGAAATAGGGAATTCTTCTATGTTTTATGGGATAATTTACTCAAGGTTTGTGCAAGGAAATATGAGTAAGTTTGAGGCCTATTTTGCCTAAATGTGAGTTAGAGAAGGAGGAGATTAGTATTGTAGTGTAGGTGTAGCTTATAGGAATGAATTTGTCATTGTAATAGATCCATAATATAATCTGAATTAATCCAAAATAGGTGAGGAGTTTTTGTCAGTTGGGTTCCCCATTAAAAAAATGTTCATTGTGATTGAATGGTTGCATTATGACATGTGTTTCTATTGTATGATTTCCCTTCGTATATTGAGAAGAAGAAATTTGTGTCTAATTTTTTTAGTCTAAATTGATTAGCAACTGAAAATTTCAAGTTATTTCTTCATGGTCTCAAAGATATTGAAGACTACATAGAAACCAAGTTCCATATATTCACTCAGAAAATTTTGATTTGGATATTTTATGGTGCAAAACTTCTTCAATGTAGGAACAATGTCTTTTAATGGATTGAGGCTTTAGTATCCATTGGAGCACACCTCAAATTTTTGTGCTTGGAAATTCAAGATGGAAGTTTCCCTGGGTGATAATCGAGTATTAGAGTACATAAAAACTGATTCTCCAAAACCACCAAACTCTGATCCACAAGAAAAACTCAGTGAAAGAAATACACAACAGAAGGAAAGAGGATTATTCTAGAGCATGAAATATATCACGTGGTTTCGAACTTGAATGGAAAGGAAACTCCTTTTGCAACGTGGAAAAATATCATAGATCTATTTCGGAGCAGTAGTGATGCCAAGAAATTACCATTGAGAGACAAGCTCAGGAACATTCACATGGGTAAAAATGAAACTATTGTTCAATATATATCTAGATTCACTAAAGTTTGAGATGAACTTGCACAATAAGGGGAAAATGTGCCATCATCTGAGCTTGTGAGCTTAGAACTCCTTATGCTTTAGAAATCCTCACACAACTATAAAGATTTAGTTAATAAAAGAGACAAGCTACCAAATTGGGAGAGACTTTGGTCTAATTTGGTGCAGGAGGCAATGAAAAGAAACACTAGAGATGGTGTCACACCCAAAGCTAAGCAGGAAGAAAAATTTTCTCTAGAAAGAAAAGGAAGAAATGCTAAGGGAAATAAGGCCTAAGGAAAATAGTAATCCAACTCATACCATGGAAAGAAGAAAGAGCTACGTAAGAAAAATGTTTTCACTTACATGAAAGTGGACACTATGCAACCAAGTGTCCAAAAACGAAATCTAGAAATAAGCCTACAAAAGCAGCAGGGGTGATGCTCTCACTTCACAATTTGAATTGGATTTCACCTCATTGCGTGCATGGAAAGTACTGTATGAGGGAGTGTATGGTACATATATTTTGGTGCTTCATTTCATATTACAGGAGCTAAGTTATTCAATAGCCTCGAGGAGAAGGACCTACAATTACACATAGAACTTGGATATGCTGGTAGGTATAGTAGTAAAGCGATTGACACTGTAACCTATAAGAGGGAGTCAACCTCGTATATTCACCTAAGGAATGTAATGTATTTGCCTGGTCTAAACAAAAATTTAGTTTTTGTAGCTGTAGTTGAAGACCATGGATATGATGTGGTGTTCAGTGAGGGGAAAGCTTATATATAAAATGTTTCTACTAGACAACTAAAACAAATTGGCATTTAGGTTAAAAGTATCTACAAGTTAGAGGTGGATGCATGCGTTCTGTTAAGAAACAAAGAAGAACATGTATATGGCTGAAATGTTGGAGAGACCTTGCATAGGTGCCTTGGATACTTACATCATGGAGCTTTGAAATTAAAGCAACATATCACCATTGCACCTCCAAAATGAACCCTTTCTCAACATGATGTTTCCATTGGTTACGCTCTTAGAAAATATGTCAAATTCCTATTTGAGGTTCAAGGCAGTAGAGTTGGAGCCATTCTAGAGTGAGTTAACTCAGATTTGTGTGGACCATTTTCTATAGTTTTAGTTGTTATTCTGTGATTTTTGTAGATGATTTTGGCTGCAAATACTGGATCTATTTCATGAAGAGGAAAGATGAGGTCTATTCGTTTTTTTTTGAATTCAAATCCTCAGTTGAAAATGAAACTGAAGAAAAGATGAAATCCCTGAGAAGTCATAATGGAGGAAATTATGTGCGTAATCACTTCAAAGAGTTATGTGCCAAGGAGGGTATTAGAAGAGAGTTTACTGCACCTCAAAACCCACAACAAAATGGGGTGGAAGAGAGGAAAAATAGAAGCATTGTAGGGTATGTAAGATAAATGTTTCATGATCATTGACTACTACTATACATGTCGACGAAAGCATGAAATAAAAATATGTGCTTGCATAACAGGAGACCTCACAAGATTTGTGGAAAGATCACACCTGAAGAGGATTCCTCTGGGAGGAAGCCAGATGTCTCCTACTTTCATATTTTTTGATCCATGGTATATTTTCATGTCTCCACAGATAGCAGGAACAAGTTGGAGCCTACTGTAGAGAGGGGGATCTTTGTAGGATACACAGGGACACCTCATATTTACCATGTGTATACTCCTTCACGCATGATGACTTACATGCGGAGATATTTCATATTTTATGGGGAAAATGCCATGAGAAGCTCTCTAGAGTGAGAGATGAGCATTCCACTAGAGGACGAGCTTCTACGTCCAAAGGAGGAGCCCTAGTCAGATCCACACAGTGTTGTGAAGTAGATACATATGGAGGAGCAGAGAGGAGGTAGAGTGGAGGAAACCACTCACATAGAGCCTTCTAGAGAATTGAGGAAGAGGACCAAGGATATAGAAATATTGTTGCACGATACTTAGTAGAATGTTTCAATTCCTAGCTATTTTCATAAACAAAGGAAATCACTAGACAAATATACCAGATATATGGCACTCATGACGGAACTGATAGATTATGAGCCTTCTTCATTTGAGGAGGCCATTTGACAACAGGTGTGGGTTGATTCCATGGTGGAGGAGTATGACTGCATCATTAATAATGATGCTTGGGAGGTTATGCCTATACCTAAGTGCAAATATATTATTTCCTCTAGGTGGGTGTATAAGGTGAAATTTGCAGCTAATGGAAGCGTTGAGAAGTACAAGACAATTTTTTTTTCAAAGAATTCTCATAGGTAGAGGGAGTTGATTATGAGGAGACATTTACACTTGTGGCAAGATATTATTCTATCATGACCATACTATCATTAGCAACATAGTTTGGGTGGAAGATCCACCAAATGCGTGTTAAGACTACCTCCCTCAATGGAGTGGTTGAGGAGGAGATCTGCATTGAGAAGCCTACAAGATTTGAGACATTTGAAATGGTGTGTAGATTTAGGAGAGTCCTTTATTGTCTCAAGAAGGCACCTCGTGTTTGGAATACGTGCATAGATTCCTATCTGAGTGGATTCAGCTTCATTAAGAGTGATGGATATGAGAATATCTACTACATTTTGGTAGATGATAGAATGCTCATATTATTCCTATCTTTAGATGAATTGATACTAACAGGAGATGCGATGTTGATCCAGTATTGCAAGGAGGACCTTGCAAGAGATTTTGAGATGAAGGATATGGGATTGATGCACTAATTCCTTGGTTTGGACATGTGGTAGGGATATGGGGAGGTATTTGATGGTCATGGGAGGCACACATCTAAAATCCTTCGTAGGTTCCATATGAAATACTGCAAACCCATGGACACTCCTCGAGCTACTAACTAGAGGAAAGATGCAACCTCTACAGGAAAGGAAGTTAATGGTACTATCTATAGATATTGGTGGGGTGCTTGATGTACTTTGCGAACACTAGGCTCAAGATTTGTTTTGTAGTTAATAAAATTAGTCATTTTATGGTAGATCCTAACAAGCTTCACTGGAAGGCGTAAAAACATGTTCGCAAATACCTTAGACACACAATATATTTTGGTTTATGTTACAAGAGGATTCATGGAGTGAAGCTCCAAGGCTTCATAAATGTAGATTGGGAAGGGAGTCCATTCGATAGGAAGAGCACATTGGGAGCTATCTTAAATGTTGGGTCAACAATAGTTTATTGGTAGAGCACAAAACAAATATATGTAGCACTCAACTCAATGGAGATTGAGTATATGGTTCTTAGTCAAGAAACAAGCGAGGTTATTCGGAATAGGAATGCCATGGTTGGTCACTTTAGTCAAGGGATGGATCCTACATTCATCCACTATGATAACCAGAGTTATATCAAACTCTCTAAAATTCCAGTGTTTCATGATAGCTCCAAGAATATAGACATCAAGTATCATCATCTAAGAGATTATGTGTAGAGGAGGATCATCATGTTACAATATATTCCTATAGAGGAGAAGATGTAGATATTTTGGAAAAGGCTTTTCAAAGAGGCAAGTTTGATTTCCATAGGAGCAGGATTAGGGTGGTAAAGGACCCTTTTCTTGCTAAGAGGGAGTGTTCAATTGTAGCAAGAAAAGGCTTCATTTGACTTGCACATTATTCAAATGGAAAAATTGGATTTTCCACATTAGAAGGATGACTTGATTTGCACTTAGCAAGAGAAACATGGCCGAAGCACATAGTTACATCAATCAATTTGACTCTGTAGGCTAGAGGTAGAGTTGGGCATGAGTTTATTTCTAAAATACAACAATCTAGTGGAGTTATTATTAGTTAAGCTCAGTTATCAGAGCTCTAGTCTAGAATAGAGTCAGTAGGAGTTAAATTGTGTAATAGTAACTATTTTTAACTCACCGATATCTCAGTTAACTAATCAATTTTCTGAAAACAACCCTAGTCATGGATGGAATTCAAATTTCCTAGTTGAGGTGGAGGAAAAGGAAAACTGTAATTGTCAAGTGTATACTAGTTGAGAGTACAGGTTTTTCATTAGAGTAGGTCATCAATTCCTCTAGGATTTGTGCAAGTAGATAGGGAATTATCCTATTTTTTAGGGGTTAATTTCCTCAACGATTGTGCAAGGAAGTAGGAGTAAGGTTGAGGCCTATTTTATATAAGTGTTTGTTAGAGGAGGAGGAGATTAGTATTTTAGTGTAGGTGTAGCTTCAAGGATTAAAGTTGTCATTGTAATACATCTATATTATGATCTTGATTAACGAAATAGAGGAGGGAATTTCCCAGTTGGGTTCCCCATTGGAAATACTATGTTAATTGTGATTGAATGGTTACATGTCATTGGATTCATTTCTATCATATGTTTTACCTTATGCATATTGAATAGAAGAAATATGTGGTTATTATTTTGAGTCTAAATTCATTAGAAACTAAAAATTTCAAGCTATTTCATCAATAATAACACTCAAGTAGAGAGAACTAATCAGAATTAAAAATATAGAATTAAAATATTATAATAAATAAATTATTTTTGGTTTGTGATGTGGAATTTGCATATTATTTTTTTACTATTTGGGCATCAATTGATTAATTCGATGTTCAACACATTATTGAATGCGTTATATCCTACGAGCGGAAGGGATAGTTAATAGGATGACATGCCAAGAAAAGGAGAAAGGATTTATCTCATGAGATAAAAGGCACTTCTCTACTTGGTAAAGAAAAACAAATTGAAGGTGTGTGGACATGAAGGGAGGAGTTCGAAAACGATTTTTCTTGACTAAAAAAAATTCAAAGTGCATAAGCCGGAACCTTAAGAATGTAACACAATCTTCATAAAGGACAATAAAAGGAACTTCAAAGGTGGAAAACGTCAGAGAAAAATATGTCTTCTCCACACAAATAAAAAAAAGGAAGACTCTCGGAGTTAGTGAGCAGGCCACCAGAGCAGCGTGCTTTCACTTCGGTACCCAAAATTCTAAACCTTAAGAGTTGTAATTTGGATATCCAAAAATTTCAATAAGGTTTGGTTAAAATCATGCTAAATTTTCCAATCTTTACTAGGCAAGAACATCTCTTCCTAAAATTTTAAATATCAAAGTTTAATTTTATTTTCAAAATTTATAATAAAAATATATCAATAATTTATTTAAATACTATTTTAGTTATATTATGAATATGTGAAAATTAAAACAATGATTGGCAAAAAACTAGTCAATTCATTTTTTTATTATTTAATTTACAATCTAGAAAATATACTATCATATCTTCTTTTATGAAAAAGATGAAATCCACTTTTCGATATTAGGATTTAAGAACTAAGAAGATTGAAATTCATAATATATAGATACAAAAATAGCTCGCTCTCTCTCTATCTATATATATCTATATATATATATATATATATATATATATATATATATATATATATATATATGGGATCCATGCCATGGTCAGAGGAATTACGGGAAAGGACATTGGGTGGTTGAATGGAGTCCCCCACACACAATTTCCCATGCATAAGGTCGCAAGATGAGTGAAGGCAATTAAAGTATAGCACTAGCTTCCACTAGAATGAACACATGCTGGGTTTCATGTAAAGATTTCAATTTGGCTTGTATGTATTGAAATCAGTCTTATGGAGTCCTCCAGGGCGATAGATAAGGGGACTCACCAGAACAAAATCCCGAGAGTAGATGACAATGTCTCTCAATTTGTAAGCAGTTGTTCCATGTATGTTCAATTCATTTTCTTTGTGCACAACATTATCCCTGTGTTCATATATTATTTCATAATTTTGTGGATGGATGTTTCTGATATGGATTGATGTGATAGTAACAAAACCTGTCGAAATTTGTAGTAAATCTTATATTGCTGGTTTGGATGAATATTGTTGAATTATATATTTCTATTATGGAATTTGGTTTTTCTTGATGTGCATGCACTCTTGGAATGGGCATTCGATTTCGGTCTAGTACTCTTGTATGGGGGCTCTTTCTCAATATTTAATATCTATGATGAATCATTTTTATGGCATGATATCAAGTGAATTGGGGAAGAAAACACCCAAATTGATTACAGCCCAAGTCTGAAGGATGTTATGTGACTTGTGGGATGATGTTAAGGGCTTGCTCCGTTGAGCTAAGGTCAATGTAGCGAGGAATTATGTGTCCTCTAGGCCTAATGCTTATTAACCTATTTTATTATTTTATTTCACTTCGATAGGTTTGAATATCTCCTAGAGTCATTAGGACCCTACACTAGGTTGTCTTCCTACGAGCTTGTCTCTACTTAGGACGAGGTCTTGGGTGAAAACGGTGTTGGTATTTGAGTATTGGTTTCTATTTCACCATTGTGGCTTGCAGGATAACCTAATGGGATGACCCTCCTCAATCATGGGGAACACAACAAGGGGAGCTCGTGGTATGTTGTGGTTAACTGTCCCAGCCACGAGCAGTTAGGGGTCAAGGTCATCAAAACACCACAAGCTTAATTTAGGAGGCAATCGAGGCCTATCATGCCAACACACCACCTCAAATTTGTGAATTAATATCAGGGTGGGAGTCAAGATTAAAGCAACAATTTGAAAACATAGAGTTGGATATGGAGGAATGGGAGATCCTTGTCCCAGACCCTGGACATTCTTGAGGATGGTATACCTAGTTCCAACAGATAGTGTAATTATACTGGATAACGAAAAACATTGTGGAAAAATATTTGATGACCTCTTTTGCAGGAACATCTAAGACATAAATTGAGTTTCAGGAAATTCATAAGGAATTTCAACTTATCTAATGTGAGATTAAACGACAAATTTCTCGCGTTAGCGGTATAGAGATGCAAATCCCCTGTCTCCCTCAGACTAAACTACCGAGGTGTTGTGAAAAAGATTTGGTGGCCATAGACTGGTCTGATGAGTAATAACCAGATACACATAGTTTGGTTTCCCATATTTTGATATGTATAAATGACTAGTCTGCATGCTTTGAGTATAGCTAATAGGGAGTTTAAAGGCAATCAAACTTATATAGCATTGTTAGATGGTCATAAAATATTCATATTTTGGATGACATATAATGTGCTTAGATGGCCAGTATACCTCTTTTTGCAGTGGGAAGATTGAGGCCATCTGATCATGTTGGATATTGATGTAAAAATTGCCTATTTTTTAAAAATGGAATAGAAAGAAACTTCCAAGCTTATGATATATATATATATATATATATATATATATATATATATGTTTATTCCTGTTTTAAATTTTTTAAATGAAAATAATATAAAAAATAAATAGACATATTGTTAAAATCTTTATTACAATTAATTATAAAGTTTTATTACAATTGTTATAATAATTAAATTAAAAAAATACTCTTTACTTAAATAATAAACAATATATTTTTTTAAATAATAAAATTATTTTTATTTTTCTACGATATAAAATTTTACAGAAAAAGTAGATTTAAAACAAGAAAAAATAGATGTAAAACAAATTAAAAGACAAAAAAAAAAAAAGAGATACTTAAAAGTTATAAGAAATTTGAAAAGAATTTTCCCATTTAAAAATGCACTATCTATAAATGTATTAAATTGATTGAAATGTAATAAAATTGAAATAATTACCTCTTAAATATTTTTTATTCTAAAAACGAAAAGTAAAAACCATATTTAATTAATTACTGATTTACATTTTAAATTTTTTATATTCTAGTTTTAATTTTGTAGCTAATAGTACTATTTCCATGGTACTAGTGCAAGACAATGATGATGGAAACAAACACATGATCTACTACTTATGATAAAATCTTATCAGTACCGAAACCTGGTATGCCCATGCCAAGAAACTTCCTTTAGCAACTATTCACATTGTTCAATGCTATATTATCTTGCGGAAAACTACTGTGATTTCCAATTGGAATGCCATGACTTACATCCTAACTTGTCAGTTGCTGGGGGGGGAATACTCTAAGTAGATTTTTATTCTTCAGGAGTTTGATTTGGATTTTTCTACAACCAAATCAAATATATCACTAGTTTTCATTGAGTTTATTTGTGACCTTCCCTTTGCAACCAAATATATGGCTGTCGATGAGACCATTCCTGAAGAGACTCTCATTCTCATCAGCACTCTTGACCCCTGATATGGGGATATTATTGTCTATCTGCAGACCCAAACATTTCGATTGGGTTTTTCCAATTCTTAACATCGTCACATTCAACATCAATCCCAACCATATCAAATCATTGGCAATATTTTGTACTGTGTTGGTGTTGGTTCTATCCTTCGTAGACGTTTTACACTCAAAGAAGCTGAGAGAGTCCTAAATGACTTCCACTCTAGGGCTTGTCATGGTCACATGTGAGGCTATGCTACTGCTTAGAAAATAATTCATGTAGGTTATTTCTAGCCTTCAATCTTTAAAGATTGCATTTTAACAGTCAAAAAATGTCACACCTGCAAGATTTACAACCATAAATAGCATGCCCCACACGCACCCCTACACCTAGTTGTTATTGTTGGCCAATTTGCTAAATGGGGTATTGATTTCAAGACATGTAATCCTCGCTCGGCTGGGGGGCATGGTTATATCATTGTTTCCATTGATTATTTCACTAAATGGGTCGAGGCTATGCCCATACGTGATGCTAATGGTAAAAATGTTGCTCAATTTCTTTTCAACCATGTCATACCTAGATTTTTTGTCCCTTAAGAAATCATTACTAATCATGGATCTCATTTCCGAAATTACATGATGACAGAGCTCACTACTCAGATAGGTTTGCATCACAATAACTCAAAACCTTATTAACCACAAGCTAGTGGCCAGGTTGAGGAAGTCAACAAAGTCTCGGTTACTATGCTTCAACACAACATTGGGATGCATATATCAAATTTTCATCTCATGTTATTTTCAGCTCTTTGGCCTTACTGAAACACAACTAAGAATGGCAACAAATTCACACCCTTTCAGCTGGTGTATGGTCTGGAGGCAATTGAAACGAGCTATCGAATTACTCCTCATACCGCACTTTAAGTGGAACATTTACTTTACCTCGAAACGCTCAATGAAACTCATTGGTGTGCAACGTTACTACTTGAAGCCCAAAAGAAATGAGTTAAATCTCAATATGACTTGTTCTTGCTTTATGATTAAGCCAATGACAAATTCGGAGCTGGGAAATTCGAACCAATGTGGCATGGGTCTTACATTATTCAGCACATTTTATAGAAAGGTGCCTATGAGTTAGTAGACTATGAAGGAAATTCTTTGGCTAAGCCCTGAAATGGGCTTTACCTAAATAATTATTATGCGTGATGATCCATGTAAATACTTATGTACATTAGAGTGTTTTCATTAGTGTGTAGTGTGGTTTTGGTGTGTTAGTTTCCTTTTGCAAATGTTTTCTTTTGTTCACCTCATGCTCTACTTGGTTTACAGATGTCATCCAACTGTTACATCAGTTTCGCTAATGGTGCTTGTCGTAGTACATGAAATATATCTTCTGTTGCATGGGAATTCTATGACACTAATGATGAGTTAGTGAATTTACAAGGTATATGTTTAGGTCGTACGACTAATAACATTTCCAAATATAGTGCAGTCATTGAGATTTTTTCAGAAGCTATTGCTCTTGGAATTAGAGACTTAATCATCAAAATTGATTCACACCTCATTGTACTACATCTTAATGGACAATATTCATATGGAAACCCTCAAATTTGGATAATGTATTGGAATGAGAAGTTTATTTTATTACTTATCATGACATTCTGAGATGCATGAACTCATTAACAGATGCATTGGCAAACTATGTATTAGATAGACATTTGTGAAAGTTTCAAATCAAAAAGCATCACATATCAAACATGGTAAAAAGAAAAACATGTATATATATATATATATATATAGAGAGAGAGAGAGAGAGAGAGAGAGAGAGAGAGAGAGAGAGAGAGAGAGAGAGAGAGAGAGAGAGAGAGAGAGAGAGAGAGAGAGAGAGAGAGAGAGAGAGAGAGAGAGAAAGAGAGAGAGAGAGAGAGAGAGAGAGAGAGAGAGAGAGAGAGATAGAGAGAGAGAGAGAGAGAGAGAGAGAGAGAGTTTGCAAAGGCGTTTTCTACATCAAAATAACAAAAAATTTGTTCTGAGACACATGGCTTTAAAAGCCTACAACGTTGCAGAACGTAAATTAAAGTTGGCTATTCGCCCACATGGTGTTCATGATAACACGAGATGACCCTAATGACTTAGCCCAACCACCAATGCAGTCTGGTGGAAACTCCTATGTTGTTCCTCTGGTAGCATAATGGCAACTCATCGATCGAGGCATACCCTGAGATCTCCCTGGTCAAAATTTACAAGTTACGCACTACCTCCACGATAGGATCTGCTCCCTCCTCACAAGAAGCCTCCTCAATCTATCGTGCTAATCGCCTGCCTATTGGAGAAACCCCTGGAGGTCTCCTTGGTCCAACATTTGCAGAACTTCATAAGTCAAATCTTCGTACACATATAAAAATATATATAAAAAATTCAAAAACTTTAAAAATAATTTATACCTGGATCGGTCCACTATGCCATTGGAGGAAGTAGAAGATTTGGGTCTCCTTGGAAATTTGTGTCGGCATACACCTAATTTTCAACTATGATTATCTACAGACACAAGCATCCAAAAAATGTCGAAGGGAATGACATTTGTTGGCCGCCTCCATGTCAAGGCATCAACTATCCCCATCTAAGTAATTGTGGACCTCTAGATGTCCATGGATCCACTTCCAACCACTAATAATGGAACAATGCAAAACATTCTAGGATGAAAATCACCAAACTAGTTTGGAAACCAAATTGTTTCAGATTCCCTCACATGCACTTGGTAACTTGGCACTTCATGCACACCAACAAACCCTCACTCCAATTGAAAATTGTTGGATTCACACACTTGATTTCATACTGGAAATGACACTTTGTTACCTCATGCAATGCTTGTGCCCCAGCTACTTAGGAGATGGTATGAAGGATTGTTCATAGTGGGAGGCTGGTAATGGTCTTTATATCAATTTTACCACTATGGGTCTTTTTGGCCTCTAGGTAAGGCATCACCAATGAGCATATCCATCCTCTCTCGTCCAATGCTTGATCTTGACAACTGCACTCGTTGTCCCTTTCTAGACAACGCAGTGATGAAATAAATGTTGTTGACCTCTATTTTGAGCTCTTGATCCCTGAACATTAATAGTTTGAAATCTACATCCCATCAACTGATCAAGTGCTACAATAACTCAAGTTGTTATCTGATCCCTGGAATCATGAAGAACTTAAGGAATCAACATGCTCGTAGGGCATCAACACAATCTTGATCTTGCATAGCCTGATGGTCTTCATCTTCATAACCCCTTTCTTTCCATTCAATCACCCTTTTGGACTGGTTATCCTATGGAAAATCAATAAATGAATAGTTCATGAGCATCCATGGAGAGAAAATCCAAGATAAACTATTTTACATGGATGATTTCACTTTAATTTTTTATCGCGGCGCAATCTATTTATGAATTTTCTCGCGTTCCGTGCACAAGGGCCTAATTGACCACAGGGTGAGAAGCGCGAGTCTGATGGGTAAAACCCATGCTGATCACCCACGATATGATTTTTTTTCAAGTCATCTTTGAAGCCTATCATATGGATTAAAACGCATGAAATGACTACCACAATGAAGGGAACAAATATATCTCTTACCTGCAATAAGTGACCTAGAGAATGGTGTCCTGGATTGATCATGCTCCTTGCTTGAAAATTGAGGTGAAATGAGGTAAAAATACTCTGACAATTGAACATTGGTAAAATGGAAAAAGTGACTTACTTTTTTCCCTATTTATAAGTTTTAATAATATTTTTACCAAATTAGGGTATGTTTCACTCACTTTTTAATAATTTTTCTCGAAATCAGCAATGTGAATTTCCTTGTGTAGTGACAGGTCATGTATTCTTACTGATGGTGATTTATCTTGAGATATTCAACGAGTTTTATTTTATCACTTTTTTGGACTCCTCAAAAATAAATGAAAAAGCGACTCCCTAGAGTCATCTTTAAGCTCTTTTCCGACTCTCGAAAAATGAAAATATCGTCAAGTACTTGTCGTTTCAAACTTTACTAAAGTAAATGAAATGAAGTCTACTCAGTATCAGTTTAACCCTTTTCCAGATTGAGATAGACTATTTTATGAAAAACGAATATATTAGTCAAACATGGCTAATAGATTATCTTGGATATTGTTTTCTACCTTTTTGGGTTCAACTGACAATTTACGAAAATGGACCTTTAAAGTTTTCTTTTTCGCTTCATTTTCGAACTCTCTAAACATGAAAAAGATGTCAAGTTTCACCTTCATCGGACATTCAAAAAATAAATGATGCAACACTTGTCATATGATGAGATCGAGTTTCTCCTTCCTAGGGCTCGTAAAAATTACTAGGATGGATTAATCTAAAGGATGAACTTATATCGCCATCATATGTTATCCCATTCAAGCGTACGATAAAAAATATATGGGGTACTGGCCATAAATGGTGGGGTGGAAGTTGAAAGAGATCATCTCTTGTGTTTTTATAAAGGCAATATGTCACTCCTGAACATGACACTCATTTGTTACTCGTGTTTGGTTTGGGACATCCTCACTTGGTCACTTTCCTTCCTGGGTTTGGGAAATCGATTTTGTCTCTCATCTGATTATACCACTTCATCATCATGACCTGTGATCCTATGTTGAGTCAAACACTACCAAACTACAGAGTCGTGCTGCCGATATGTTTAAGAGAATTTATATCTACATTTCTTTACCAATCATGCATTATTTGACTTTCTGCCACAATCTTGGATCACACTTATTTACTCTACTATAACCTTTTGTTTCGTTGATTCGGGTGGATATTGATGGCCATGTACCAAGTCCACTTGGAACCCCACCATTGTTTGTTTCAGCTTTTTAGTTTCCTTAATTGTAGCACAATTTACTATTTTTAGTAGTTTTTTGGGTCCTGAACTTTCAGAGCCGTTTTGAGACCCTAAACGACATTTTTTGGGAAAAAAAGGAGCAACATGGGTCCATAGACCGTTTTTTATCTTCCCAAAGTTGTAGTTCTCAAATGGATCTTTCTATCGAGATACTGTGCGAATCAAACAGAGATTGTATGCCAAAGTTATGACCCCGTGAAGTTGATGTACCAATTTACCCAAATGGGGCCCACAGTTTGTCATTTCATCTTCTACGGTTAGGTTTCTGGATGTTTATGTTTTTCTGTTGTTTATCAACAATAAATAGGCCTTCGAGCCTCATTGTAACACAGTTCAGAGCCATGTAGCCACCACATCTCTTCTCAGAGATAAGCTACCATCGCCCTAGCTGGTTTATTTCCATTTCCGTTTGTAAGCATATTTCAGTATTTTACATTAATGAAATGAAGTATTATTTCCATTGCATCTTTGTGTATATGGTTATCTCTGTATTTTTTTGCATTCTTGTTCAAATCTGGATCAGTGGTATAAGAGCAGTTTGCTTTTTTCTTTATTTTTCTTTGCATGTCCCTAACGAGGTCGGGATATAAGGAGTTAGGGCTCGAAATGGTCGAACCTTTGCAAGTCCAGCCTCGCAAATCCCGACGACCTCCCATGGTGGATGAAAAGAAAGATGAGGGGGCAGCAGATCCTATCAAAATCTTGCTCGAAGAAGCCCTCAAGCAATAAGGGAACGTTATGATGGACAACTTTGCCCAAATCCTTCAACAACTACCTAGGAGCAACGCATGAGCTTCTGACAGCTACTCTGGAAACGCCACACCATTTAATGTACAAGTTAATTTTGAAATTCTCATATTCGCGGGTCAGATAGACACAGATTCCATTGATAAATGGTTAAATATTCTAGAGGGTTATTTTTCTATTCATGATTTTTCCAGTCTGGAAAAGATTATTTTCGTTCTTCTCAGAGCAGCCCCCCACATCATGGACTGGTGGGAAACCTATTGCAAGCATAAGGATGAAAGTAGAGGCTCACTATTTTCGGTCATACCCACTTGGAATTCGTTCTGGGATGCCATCAAGGAGCAATACTACCCTATCAGAAGCTATGAGGATCAATACATAAAGTGGACCACACTTCGGCAGGGAAGGGACCAAGACGTGTTGGAGTTCACCAATATTTTCCATACCCTTCACATAAAGTTGGGTATCAAGGATTCAGAGCAGCATTTGGTACTCAAATACCACAGCTACCTGCACAATTACACCTAGGAAGAAATAGAATTCATGAATATTTCCTCAGTCGGAATTGCATATTGATATGTCGTTGGGGTCGACCAAAAGTTTAAACAGAAGAAGCGAGACTTTGGATCTGCAAATTTGAAGCAATGGAAAGGTGCCTCCAAACCACAAAACAAAGGAAAAAGGCAATGCAACGCAACCCAAGACAACCCACCAAAGCTACAAGAAAATAAGAACATCACAGAGCCAAAAAGGGACACGGGAAATTGGTGTGAGTTCCATAAGAGCTACACTCACAACATAAGTGAGTGTCAAGCCTAGCAGTCACTCATGGCTAAGCTAAAGGTTTCAAAATCAGGTGTAGGTTCCAACTCTTAGTCAGAACCCGACAAGGGGAATGACAAAGGGAAGCAGATTATCGATGCGGAGCCCAACACCACCGTTGCCACCATGAAGATCCAAAAGGAGGAACCCGAAGATATAAAGGAGGAGGAGCGTCTGTTCCACTCCCAGATGTGGGTAAAGGGCTCCTCGCTACAGTTCATTATCAACAACGGGAGCCAAAAGAACCTCATTTCAACAGAGGTTGTGAAGCGAATAGGCTTACCAACCATAGCACGTCAACAACTGTACACCATCGGGTGGCTTCACCAAGGACGGGATCTTCGCACGTGCCAGCAGTGTCACGTCACATACAACATCAAGCCCTTCACGGATGAGGTATCATGTGACATTTCTCCCCTTGAAGTTTGTGATGTATTACTAGGACAACCATACTTGTGGAAGTGGCATGCTTTGTATGAATCAACGCCCCATGTTGTTATTGTTACTTTTGGAACTAAGTTGTACAGGATACTGGAGGTAGCACCGCCTATTGTAATCTCTTTGATTACTGCAAAACAATGCAGTAAGTTCATTTCTAGAAGTCAGAAATTTGTTTTCCTGATGATACGCCCCCAAGGAAAGAAGAAGACGATGGCCACAACCTCTAGACAGGGCCCCTCCGCACGACAAATACAGATGGACAAGGTCGTGGAGGAGTACGAGGACATCTTCACCTCCCCCGCAGGGGTTCCTCTGCACTGTCAGGTCAAGCACTCCATCGATTTGACCCTAGGTGCGCCGCTGCCCAATGGACCAATCTATCGGTGCTCTGTTCTAGAGACTAATGAAATCAAGATGCAGATTCAAGAACTGTTGCAGAAAGGTTACATCCATCGAAGTTCATCACCCTCTGGGAGCTGAATCATGTTGGTACAAAAGAAGGATGGGGCTTGGAGACTCTGTATTGACTATCGGGTGCTGAAGAAGATCACTGTCTGTAATAGGTACCCGATCCCATAGATTGATGACCTCTTGGACCAACTGAAGGGGGGAAAATATTTCAACAAGATCGATTTGAAGCCAGGATACCACCAGGTACCAATCAAACCCTCTGATGTGTGGAAGATTACATTCAAAGCCAAGGAGGGGCTGTTCAAATGGTTGGTGATGCCTTTCGGATTGACGAATGCTCCTGCAACCTTCATGAGGTTAATGGATGACATCTTGCGGCCATTCACCAACTCATTTATAGTGGTATACTTGAATGACATCCTGATCTTCATCCAGAGTTGGGAAGAGCACCTCCACCAGATCCGACAGGTTCTCCAGACGCTGCGGCAACACAAGTTATGTGCCAATCTGGAGAAACGCACTTTTGGCATGACCCAAGTTCAGTATCTAGGACACATTATTGATGAAAAGGGGGTGCATGTGGATCCATCCAAGATCCAAGTCATTCAAGATTGACCATCTCCAACCACTCTGACAGAGCTTCGCAGCTTTCTAGGTCTTTCCAACTTCTACTACTCGTTCGTGTTGGGATTTTCTCATATCAGTTGGCCCTTGAGTCAAGTCACCAAGGGAGGAGCGAAAGCAAAATTCTTTGAGTTTGAATCTCAAGAGAGGGCATTCACAGAGTTGAAAGATCACCTCTGCACAACACCTATGCTTACATTACTAGACTTGCAACAACCATTTGAGGTTGAGGCAGATGCCTCTGACTATGCTATTTGGCAGTCCTTACTCAACATGAGCATCCAATGGCATATCACAGTGAGACACTTTCAGACACAGTTCAAAAGTATCCCACTTATGACAAAGAGATGTATTCCATTGTGTAGGCATGCTAACAATGGAAGCATTATATTTTGGGGAAGGAAACGGTCATCCACATAGACCAGCGGTCCCTGTAGTTCATATAGACCGAACGGAAATCGCAGAATGATCGCCATCAAAAGTGGTCCACAGACCTACAATAGATCCATTTTAATATCAAGTATAACAACGGTAGCACCAATAATGTTGGAGATTGTCTCAATCGACCACTGATCATGGCTTTAACCATTGTGCTCAACTCTTGTGGGAATGAGACTTATGATTGGTCACTTCTCTACAAAAGCAACCCAGAATTCAGCCACACATACCAGACACTCTTGGAGGGTCAGCATGTTCTATATTTTGACCTCCAGGATGCCCTGTTATGCCACCTGGGTCACCTTTGTGTTCCTTCAAGCAAGCATGCCAAGATGATTTGGGAAGCACACTATAGTTGGGCTACTGGACATTTCAGGTCCAAGAAAATGGTGGTAGTACTGCAGAAGTATTTCTATTCGCTGAATCTTCAACATGATGATGGGAAGTACATCAGATTGTGCACTGCTTGCGCCATTGCCAAACCAACCATCAAGAAGAAAGGTCTATATACCCCATTGCCTACCTCTAGTCCACCTTGGGAATCCATCTCCATGCATTACATGTCAGGTCTTCCTTCCACTAAGCATGGAAATGACTGTGATTTTGTGGTATTCGATAGGTTATTGAAGATGGCCATTATGGCCGCCTGCAAGAAGAATATCACAGCAAAAGCCATTGCTAAACTCTTCTTTGAATGAGTGTGGGTACAACTTCATTGAGCACATCCAACATATTCACCAATAGGTCCATGACATTCTGGAGAAATCAAAGGCCAAGTACAAGCAACAACATGATCAACATCGGGTGCCACACAAGTTTCAAGTGCGCGACAATGTCTCGTTGCATTTGCAAAAGGAACGCCTTACCAGAGCTTATCGGAAACTCATACCACTCCAATATGGTCATGTTGTGGCCAGCAACAACCCTCCTTATTATTTAATTTTATTACTAATACTAAATAAGTGGGGACCCTGTATCGAAAAATTAAAAAAACAAATTAGCATTTGTATTCCCTTTTTGAATAAATTTTACTATCATAAACATAGGAGAATACCCACAAAAATCCAAAAGGACTTAAGTTTTATGATAAGTTCGAGCAAAACCGTTCTCTCAATAATAAAGTGTCACATCGCAAAGAAGATAAAAGGATAACATCATATAAGCAAACTCCTAAGATTGTGAAATCGCGATGCGAGATCGCACAGTGAAGAAATTCATCGCATCATAGTTTTCATATGCCTCAAGTATCACTCAAGGTGAAAATCCTCAAGCCACCGATATGAAATGACGTGTCTCACAAATCGCATTTCACAGAAACATATGCTAATAGATGATTGTCAAACACAACGGATTAGAGATATTGCGATCTATGCTATTGTGAAGAAAATTGCAAAATCACTTTATCGCAGATCTGTACGACTCGTCATTCAAAACGTTTTTGTAATACGATGCCAAGTTATGCGCATTAATTTTAATTTATGAGTTAGTTGATGATCATTAATGAAATAGGGTTTGGATCTGATCGAAAGGTCATTTCACGTAGGGTGATATATTTTATACGATTTTGGCATTTAAAACTTTCCCATCACCTTGTTTCTTGTCATTACTCTTTCTTTATTTGTAAATTACAGGAGCAGAAAGCAGAAGCAGTGTTGAGAATATTATGCGAAACAAGGGAAAGGCTCCAATTTGTGAAGACAAGGACATGATGCCCTTATACACAGACACCACCTATAACAGAGATGCCAACATTACTACTTGGGAAGGCATGTACAGTCTAATCGAGGAAGAAAATCCCAAAGTAATGGAGGTTACATCAACTGCAGACTCACGTGGATCATCTGAGGCATCAATTACAAAACTAGCATGTTCATTTTTGCACTGGATAGCGGTGAGACCCAAGATTATTCCACACAAAGACATGGTAAAATGGGTGTTGGATAGTGTTGATATAATAAACAGACAGTTTAAGACTCAGAGCCAAGGACTCATCGGGTCATTCACGACACAAGATTTAAGGACCATGTATCATCTACCAGAGCCAAAAGTAACTTACAAAAAATGGTTCATGGAGAAGTTTGCTAAAGAAAACGAAGATTTGGCGGAATGCACTAAGGACTGGTTAAGAACGGGCAAACTACTAAAAGAGGATAAACATGGTATGTACAGTACTGGTTCTCTCTCTTCCCCGTATTGCTTTGCTACTGCTATGCTCTGTAGACTTTTTAGGAAGCCCGATGTCAACAAGTTTTCATCTGAATGGCTACCCTTAGTAGATGCCACCACTAATGCTACTATTGTGGATTGGGCTAAAATATTGTCTGATAATTTAGCCACAGCTATTTTGCACTACCAGTCCAAAAGAACTCCTACTCAGAGAATTTATCCTCCCTTCTATTTAGCTACTTATGTTATGAATGTGATCTGTTATGTTTCCAAGTTTCCTGTAATGGGTTGGAAATGGACTGCTCAAGATCCCTTGCCCATTCATGTTTATCATAATGAATTATGGGATACCAAGTTTATTCCATATTTTTACAAAGTTTGTCATGGAGTCATGTTACCTCTGTACAGAATGTTGTATAATAAGAATGCTCCAAGATTTTCTCCCGAATCGGAAGTTGATATTCTCCCTGTCGCAAGATGGTTTGGAGAGAGCTTTTCACCTATGTCAGAGTATCTAGAAGCCTTGATTCCCCTCATGTCCTACCCTTATATGTCCCTGATAAATTATTGGCACGACAGATTGCCTACTAGACCTGCAGGGTGGGAGGTATGAGCAAAGAGCTAAAGGACAAGAAGAAGGCCATTTGGCCGCAATTTCCTATGGCTTGTGGGGCCTTTTCATTGTTTGATTTAGGTCATGCATTCAAAAAATTAGACAATATGTTATGTCTACGATTGTTCAAATTTCCAAGAAGACAATTTGATCCTTATAATATCGTTAAGAATTTCACCACTGCCATCAAAATAAAATAATTTTCCAAAGAAGATGATCTTTTTGATGATATATTTCAGCAGAAAATTACACTGAAAGAAGTTCTACATTTGGACCAAATGAAATTTCCTCCAGCAAAATTTCAAAAATTCAAATTGTACAGAGAAAGGAGATTAGGTAACATCCCTTTGGATAAGTTACGCTTAGAACCAATAAGGGAGCCAACTCCAAGTATCAGTCTAAGTGGAAGTTCAGGCACAGAAAAATCTAGATCTAAGTCTGGGAAAGAATCATTAGAATGCTCTAAAAGGTCCGAGAGTGACCATAATAAAAGTGAAGTGTCAGTAAAAGATACTGCCCAATCTAAAGAGCACCCAGAACAACAGGTTTTGACTACTCCATAGGTAAATCTTTCCCCTATCATCATTCAACCACCACCAGTAAGAACTGTGTTGGATAAAGAATGGGAGACATTCAATGATTTAATTAACATTGAGGGGCAGAGCACAAAGACACCTAAGAGTAATGTAAAAATAGTGAATGATATGGTCAAAGGAACAATAAACAATGCTCCAGCAATGGAACATATCCCCATTTCCCCGTCTTCTGAAATCGTGCTCAAAATAGAGGAAATTCCTCCAATAGATGTATTTTATAGTCCGTAGCATAAAGCAGTGGTAAGAAGGCAAAGAAATAAAAGAAAATTGGAAAGCATTCTCTCACTTGAGGTAGACTAGTTAGACATCCTTTGGCGAGATCCTACCACTGACCCTACCGAAAATATCACTAAATTATCTCAGATCGCAAGAGCCTATGCTTCTGCAAGAATTGATAAAGCATCCAAAGTATAACAACTACTGAAGGAAAAAGAGGATCAAATACAGATTTTGCAGCAACAACTACAGCAAGCCAGTGCCAACACCGAAGCAAAGAAAAGGCTATAAAAATTACCGCAAGATTTTCAATAAATGCAACTGGGATACCAGAACAGTTTGGTCGAAAAAGAAAATTAGTTACAAGTGATGGAAGAGATGCATATGATGATCCCAAGCTTACAAAGTTTGTCATGGAAGCCATTTCCTTAAATAACCAACTCTTGTAGCAGCAAGAAACATTATGCCGAAGAATATTGCAATGAAGCTCCTATTGCGAGATAAGCTACAAACTTACTAATCAAACCGTGGACTTGTGACATGATTATGACTTAATTGATAAAAGAGTTTCTGAGTATTTGGTTTGGCAGGAATCATAGGAAGGAAAAAAGGTAGGCGCACCCATAATCGATGAAGCCCACAAAGAAATGCTCTTCAATAAGTGGGATGCACAGATCAGGAAACCAGAACAAGTAGCAAAAGAAGCAGCCACAGCGGCAAACAATGTTATCGACTGTGTCAATGAAAACTTACACAGGGAAAATCTCATTTCAGAGACCACTCTGGCATTTCTACCAAATGGTGAGCTCCAGTATTGTAGCAATAATGCTACAACTCCTGGGGCTTCCCGTCTCTTAATTTTATCAACCCGGTAGTTCGTACAAACTTGGAAGTGACGGTGCTATATGCACAAGTACTAGCTCTTGTCGCAGCTGTCACTTGGTCAGCTGGCACAAGTCCACTAGGGCTCAAGCCAACTTCTATAGGCTCTCAGAAGAAGCTTGCTAATTGATGGACGAAAGCTAATCTCAAAGGAAAGCTACTTTACTTGACAAAAATGAACTGAAAGCAAATCAAAGCATGTAAACCTAGGAAACCCTAATTTGACTAGTCTAACCTCTACAATGCAAAGAATGTAAATGCAACTTCTACCAATGCTGTCATTACCTCTAATAAGTGAAAATTCATGGACCTAAACTACTTGCATCATGAAAGTTATGTTTTTGTATTTTTCCTTTAAGTGTATGGAATGATTGTGATTTTGTGCTAACTAGGGTTTGGTTGTGCAGATGAGATGGAGAAGGAAGGAAAGCGTGGGACATGTTGGGGAGGCTAGCAGAGGTCCCTAGGGATCCTTAGCATCCATCCACAGAGGTTCCTCGCATTCAGATGCTCAGCAACCGAGAGGGTGGCCTCCTACAGGATGTGTGCAGGGGATCCTACAAGATACTCTGGTTTCTACAGGATGTCTACAAATGGCTACAGGGTGACCTACCGTGAGTGTTTGGTGTGATGGAGGGGTGGTGAAATGGTAGGGGGAGATGTGTAAGGTAGGAATGAGGCTGGTGATGGCTGTAGAAGCTGGAAAATCAGATGAGGGAAGAGTGTATGCAATGGTTTGATGATTGGAAGGATGGAACCAACGAAATTTGAAGGAGATGGAGCTATGTGGGAAATGAGAGAGCTGGAGGGTAAATGAGTGAGACTGAGGTTAAATAGAACTTGAGGAGGTGATGAAGATGATAGAGATGCCCTGCACAATGCTCATTTAAACGAATCAATGAATTCTTGCAAACAAACCAAGTCCTAGCTAACTTAATCTAATTGTCAATGAAATAAATGAACAACAGCTTTCTTTGGAAAGAGAATCATGTACTTCACGTGAGAAAGAGCATTCCAAAAGATCTAAATGCATAACAAACTCCTACCAATCGATTCTAAGCATAAAAAGCTACGTTACCCATCAAAACCAACTACCATAACAAAGAAAGATCTAAAGAGCAGATTTTTATTTCAAGAACGCAGCAAACACATAAAGATACACAAGGGAGGTATTGGGCACTTGAGATGGGCCCAATCCCAAGAGCTACAGCCTCCCATGAAAGATTTAGAGCTGGTGCAAAGGTGGATCCATATTTATTAATCAAGAAATGAAAAGTACATCAAAATTGTCCATAAGGAGAGCTTGAGAATGAGCTGAAAGCAAAGCTAATCCATGGCCTAAAAATCTAACTACAAGCTAGCTAACTAATGTCTAAAACAAAATGACTAACTAGCTACAAAAATGACTACCAACTAGCTAACCAAAATGAGGCCCCAAGCCTTCCTATTTATACCATTTGAGGACCCAACAGTCCTCCTAAAAGTTAGGGACTTGGCTGCCCAAGACTTGTAGTTAACGGCAGTCCAACTTGACTTGCTTGGCTGTCCATGACTTGTAGTTAACAGCAGTCCAACTTGACTTGTTTGGCTGCCCTTGAGCTCATTGATTTGGTGGCCTTTGAACTCCGAGCTGATGGTGGAGAATTCGAGGTAAGGGTCCATAAATGAGGGGGACACCTTCCTACAAATCCTCTAGCTTGTTCTCCCACGAATTTGGCTGCCAAGTGCTCATTAAGACCTTCAATTTTGTCTCCAAGTTGACCAACAAGGCTACACAAAGCACCCATTAGACTTGTTGGCATAATGACTAACCAAATTCACTCTATTAACATAAAAATAATCAAAAACATGCAATAAACAAATGAGAATGGTGGATTAAGTCAAATTAGGAAGTTGAATGAGCCCAAATAATTGTACATTGTTGGGGCTCATCATCACCCCCCTACTGAAAGTGTTGCTCATCCTATGAGAAACCAAATCTCTCCCCTTGTCTTTGATGGCCTTGGTGACTTCCTTGGCTAGCGTTCCGGCCAATTTCTCCTTTGGCTTCCCGCTTTTCAGACTTTCCTGTAGAAACTGTTCTGTCTTCCTGTAGAAACAGACTCTGTCTTCCTGTAGAAACAGACAGCACCATTATATCTTGCTCGGCTGTGGGTGTTTTTCCTTTCAGCTTGGTTGTGGCTATCCTAGACTCAAGCCTGTAATATCCCATCCCGGGGTAAAGCACAAACCATTTCAGGATAGAGCACATAGCCACAATAAAAAACTACTCAAGAATCTGTTAAGTGGGGAATGATAAAACCTCATCTTGCTGCAATCATCCCATACTGTAATTCCTTGGCCCTATTTGCAAGACTTGTCAGCTTCAGGGTTTTACTCTCTGTAGATATGTGAGGAACTACTGTCATTAGCCATCCTTATTGCATCTAGAAGCAGTAGGTTCTAGTTATTGTATATCCTCCCCTCATTCATTCTATCAATGGCTTTGAGTCCTCAAAGAATCGCATATCGTCCACCTGCCTCTCCTTTGCGACTGCCGAAAGAACAAAGACGACCCTAACCTCTTTCCAGTTATTCGTTTCAATTAGATGATGAGCAAAGTTTAAATCCTTGCTTAAAACTTGAGCAATGGCAACAGTCCCTATTGTTGCTTCCACCTCAGAAATGACTCTCCACCAATTTTCGAGCCAACCCTTATAAGCATTCTCATTGTAGCTCCTATTTTCCTTTACCCTGGCACCAAAACTTGATGCTGGGGCTGAATAGCATGACCACAGACAACCGTATTAACTCTCAATCAGTAAGGTAGCTCTCTGATAATGTCCCCTTAGAATATGATAGACGAAGTCATCTCCCACAAAAGACAGGTGCCAATCTTCATAACTTTTCGACTGACAGCTACACCTTGTTTCAGTCCATCTGTTCATTTTTTCACTGTAGCGCACAGGACCTTGCAATCATTTTCAACTGAGAAAAGATCTTGCAGGCTCAGATAAAATTGGCAGTCAATTGTTTCATTTATGGCTCTGCATGTGTTTCAAGGAAAATAAGAACTATAGACACTGTTGAATTCATTTATGTTATCAACATTCTACTGCTCTGTTTTGAATTCATGATCATATTGCAAAGATGGAATCTTTCCTCAACAATTAATTCTCCCCATGTTCCATATTGGTCCAGGATAAATTCAAATGATTTTGAAGAAAATCTCATACAACTCCTAAGAGATGAAAGAACCTACCAAAGGTATTCTTACTCTTTGATTTCCATATCGTTCAATGAAGCCGGGGCTTCCTCCAAGAAGGATTCAAATGAATCACTTCAAAATATACAGCTCTGTCCCATAATCAATTCCCTGGTGAAGACTCACCAATGAAGAAGCATAACATTTCAAATCAGAAAATAATGTTCTATTTGGAAAAACTTCGTAATCTTGAGCTCTTTTCCTCGCTTTCATTCAAGTGCTTCTTTTGCTCAAGACTTTGTGCTTTATCCCTGTTTAGCCTGTCCAAACTCTACCGCGGAGAAGCAATCCATTTGTTCTTGGGCTGTAGTTGTTTTGCAACAACCTTGACTTCATTTCTTCAAGCTTCTCTGCTCTGCTGCACTTTCCTGTAGAAGACCCCACCCGTTTCCTGTAGAACGTGATTGCATAGGTGGGTTAAAAAAATATATGGCCGAGAAAGCTTGGTGGAGGATGACAAGTTAATAGGTTGTGCAGACTTCAGTTGATGATGTGGCAAGTGCAGGTGAACAACAGCCTTCGAATTTCAGCTGAGCGCTCAGATTACATGCGTGATTTTTGGGGTGAGGTGGCACATACGTGTGCTAGCCCATGCAATTGTTGTGCCATCATGAACTGCAGTTGTCGACTGTGTGTTCTCTGCCTGTGATCTCATCCACCCGTTGCACTGGAGTTTAAACAACCAACACTGTCCGTTTTTTTCCTTCACGTGCATGGCTGAGCGCACGTGTCTCATTCACCCACCAAGTGTTGTTGAACTAGATGTGGGTGGCTAGTTAGCTGGCCACCGATTTTTTTTTAATCCTAACCATCTCATTCATTCATGCAATGTTCAGATTAGATTCATGTAAACAGAGGAATCGGTTTTGTCACGTACCTGAAAGTCAGTTGGCTGCCGTGAAGCTTTGCTGCATGCATGTGTTGATGTGGTTGCATGGTGGCTTGATTGATGATTCATGGCTGTTTTTTTCTCTGTGCAGGTGTCCTCTGGACGGATCCAAGCTCCAGACAATCGTTTCCACGTTCAAATTTGCACATTCAAGATGTTGTTGCCGCATCTTCCCCGAACCAGAACTTGTTTTCGACATTTCTCCCAAACGCGAAATCGGATCGATCTGAAACTTGTTGAGCATGTTTCTACCACCATTATGCATCTCCCATAGCAAATTCGTGATCAATGGATGTACGGATTTCGAGAAAAATGGAAAATGGCTGAAATTTCAGAGGTCAATTTCTTGGAAACCGGGCATAGGAATCAGCTGAAACTGCTTGGGTAGGCTACTATCACCCATGTGCATCTCCCCATGAAACAGGTTTTGAAACAGATGCACGGTTATGGAGAAAATGCAAAAATGGCTGATGGTGATGGAGGCTGATTTCTTGGAAACCGTGCACCGGAATTGCATGAAACTGCTCAGGCATGTTTTCATCGACCTTGTACAATCCCCCATAAAATGGTTTGTCAAATGGATGCATGGTTCTCAAGTTATGGCAAAAACAAATTCTGTTCTATGTGTTTTTGGCTTCAAGGCATTTTGCATGTGTTTGCATGGTATGACAAAATGAATTTTTGTTGTGATGCAGGTATGGAGATGATGGAGGATGAGTTGGAAGACTGTAGGAGGACTCTTGAACTTTTGAGGAAGCTACCATGCTTGCAAAACCACTTTTTGAAATGTATGCCTAGTTTCCCACAATTTCTACAGGAAGATCCTGTAGAAGCACAATGAGAAGCACAAGGAGGTGGAAAAAGTGATGGATGAAGGCAAGGGATGGACACACCAGTTCTTGTAGGCCTAATCAACAGATTCCCACCATTAGATTCACTTTTGAAATTGTATTTGGCTCCTCCAAAGGTTCTACAGGATGTTTCTTGTAGAAATACAGAGCTTCCTGTAGAAGACACCGTTTTGAGGAAAGAAGCATAATGACATGAAAAAAATGATGGGAAGGGGCTGAGGAATGGAAACATGGATGTGGGTAGGCCTCATGGACACATTCCAAGCCTTCAGGTCCTCCTCGGAGATCAATTTGGCTTTTTTCTAAGCTTCCTGTAGAAGATACGAAACTTCCTGTAGAAGGCACAAAAACTCCTTTGTCTTTGTTTTGAGTGATCCACCTGATCTACAATGTCCTTCTTGCAACCTGCAATGTCACTACTGCAACATGAAATGGAGATTAGCTTTTTATTTTTTATTTTTTTTTTCTCTTTTTTTTTTTTTAAAAACAACTAGGGCGCCTCATGGAGGTTTTCACCCTAATTGCCTGCCTTGGGCGCCTCCAAGGGAGGTTTTCACCCAAAGATCTTTTTCTCTTTTCTCTTTTTTTCCAACCCATTGACCGCCTCATGGAGGTTTTCAATCAATGAGCCAATCTAAGGCGCCTCCAAGGGGGTTTTCACCTTAGATTTTTATTTTTCTCTTATTTTCATTTTTTCATTTCTTTACTTTATTTTTCTTTTTTTTTTCATTTTTTTTTCTACCCTACCCTACTTGAAAAACAAAATCATTTTCAAGTATAAGAATACTTCCAATGGAGCCATGTGCACATCGAGATTAGAGACAAGATGATGTAAAGGCTCAGAATGCATGCTTTGACAACTATCCAACTTTCAGAGACAACATGATCTGACTTTGAAAGTACAAAACATAGCTGAGGAGGAGAGTACTGCTGCAACTTAGTGACCTTCTGAAACCATATCTCAATATAGCTTTGATATCCTTGGTCATCTTGCTGATTTGGATCATTCTTCATGTCACCTTCTATCACGACCTTCTGATCTTCCTCTTGTTATTGATTTTTCTCTGGAATACATGGAGGATTTGATGGTAACCATGAGGGAACTCTCTCGATCTCTGATTCTGATCTCTTTTCTTCATCAAGTGCAGCCCTTGGTTCTTTGATCTCCTGTTTTGAATCTTCTTTTGCTGGATGTGATCCTTCAATGCTTTCAAGATGTTCTCTTTTTTGCATTACTTTTCTTGAGCTTTGGTGAACATCATTAAGCTCAAAAGGAGTCATTTGCACATGTTGTGCCTCAGCTTTGCATTTGGGTTGAGCTACTCCATTGCATGGTTTTGGAAATGGAGGTACGGGTAGCTGAGTGGGGGTGTGAAATTGAGATGGAGATGGATGGCATTGTGGTTGGGTAGGCATTTGGGGGTGCCTTGGTGGAGGAGGAGGCGATGGTTGTGGATGAGCAGGTGGTGGAGGAAAATGAGCGGAATGAGAGTTGTACTGGGGCCTCCACTCCTGATAAGGTGCATTCCACTGAGGTTGTGGCTGAGCATAAGAGTGAAACGAATGAGCAGCTGGTTGGGCATAATATGGATCTGTGAAGGAATAAGGAGGAGGTGTGAACCAGGAAGGATGAGCAGGGGGACCCCAAGAAGGCATGAAGGTGGCTTGATAAGGGTCATAATAGGTCTCGGGTGTCCCTTGTAGTTCCTGCTGGTAAGATCTAGGTCCATGTGGCCTCCTTTGATTCATATAATAGAGTGATTCAGTGGCTCCCTTGGCTCTTTGATATGCGGCTTTGATTCTGGGCAAGGAAGGGCACTGATCTGTAGGATGGTATTCTTCACATACAAAACACACTTCTAGGGAGTGCATTGGACATTCGTTCCTGGGATGCTTTTTAAGGCACCTAGGACAAAAAATGACCAAAGCCCTCTTGGCTTCTTCTTGCTTCTTTTGGATCCACAAGGTATCGAGTTGCATGGCAAGAAACTGCCTCATATCACTCTTGAAATCTTTGATCTGATTTTCAAATTCATCCTTGGACAAGATGTTGCTCCCAACATCTCTGCTTGTAGCCATTTGCTTCAGAGGAGTGTTTTTTTTCCTCTTCTCCCCTAGAGGTTCTTCAGATATGTCTTGATGTCCACCCAGGGGTTCTTCATCACAGCCATCGAAGAAGAACGTTGGCTGTGTGAAGCAGTGGGGGGGTTGTGCAATCATTTTTCTAACTTATCTCTACTCCTACAAAGCACGAGATGATTGAACTGCAACTAACTTTCTTGCGAAATTGAAATGAAAGAAGGAAAGGACTATTCTATTTTGCTCAAATGAAATTGCAAGAATTGAAATGCTAATCTACGCTTGCAGAATTGAAATTGCGGAATTGAAAGGCTATTCTAGGAAAGCAAGAAATGCTAATCTATGAAAGCAGGAAATGCTAATCTATGAAAGCAAGAAATGCTAATCTACTTTTGCATAAATGAAATTGCATAATGGAAATGAAATAAACTACTTAGCAGAAGGTTGTAGTAGAAAATAGAAGAATATCAACAATCACCAATACTCTGTCACTTCCCCGGCAACGACGCAAAACAGATGGTGAGCTCCAGTATTGTAGCAATAATGCTACAACTCCTGGGGCTTCCTGTCTCTTAATTTTATCAACCCGGTAGTTCGTACAAACTTGGAAGCGACGGTGCTATATGCACAAGTACTAGCTCTTGTCGCAGCTGTCACTTGGTCAGCTGGCACAACTCCGCTAGGGCTCAAGCCAACTTCTATAGGCTCTCAGAAGAAGCTTGCTAATTGATGGACGAAAGCTAATCTCAAAGGAAAGCTACTTTACTTGACAAAAATGAACTGAAAGCAAATCAAAGCATGTAAACCTAGGAAACCCTAATTTGACTAGTCTAACCTCTACAATGCAAAGAATGTAAATGCAACTTCTACCAATGCTGTCATTACCTCTAATAAGTGAAAATGCATGGATCTAAACTACTTGCATCATGAAAGTTATGTTTTTGTATTTTTCCTTTAAGTGTATGGAATGATTGTGATTTTGTGCTAACTAGGGTTTGGTTGTGCAGATGGGATGGAGAAGGAAGGAAAGCGTGGGACAGGTTGGGGAGGCTAAGAGAGGTCCCTAGGGATCCTTAGCATCCATCCACAGAGGTTCCTCGCATTCAGATGCTCAGCAACCGAGAGGGTGGCCTCCTACAAGATGTCTGCAGGGGATCCTACAGGATACTCTGGGTTCTACAAGATGTCTACAAATGGCTACAGGATGACCTACCGTGAGTGTTTGGCGTGATGGAGGGGTGGTGAAATGGTAGGGGGAGATGTGTAAGGTAGGAATGAGGCTGGTGATGGCTGTAGAAGCTGGAAAATCAGATGAGGGAAGAGTGTATGCAATGGTTTGATGATTGGAAGGATGGAACCAACGAAAGTTGAAGGAGATGGAGCTATGTGGGAAATGAGAGAGCTGGAGGGTAAATGAGTGAGACTGAGGTTAAATAGAAATTGAGGAGGTGATGAAGATGATAGAGATGCCCTGCACAATGCTCATTTAAACGAATCAATGAATTCTTGCAAACAAACCAAGTCCTAGCTAACTTAATCTAATTGTCAATGAAATAAATGAACAACAGCTTTGTTTGGAAAGAGAACCATGTACTTCACGTGAGAAAGAGAATTCCAAAAGATCTAAATGCATAACAAACTCCTACCAATCGATTCTAAGCATAAAAAGCTACGTTACCCATCAAAACCAACTACCATAACAAAGCAAGATCTAAAGAGCAGATTTTTATTTCAAGAACGCAGCAAACACATAAAGATACACAAGGGAGGTACTGGGCGCTTGAGATGGGCCCAACCCCAAGAGCTACAGACTCCCATGAAAGATTTAGAGCTGGTGCAAAGCTGGATCCATCTTTATTAATCAAGAAATGAAAAGTACATCAAAACTGTCCATAAGGAGAGCTTGAGAATGAGCTGAAAGCAAAGCTAATCCATGGCCTAAAAATCGAACTACAAGCTAGCTAACTAATGTCTAAAACAAAATGACTAACTAGCTACAAAAATGACTACCAACTAGCTAACCAAAATGAGGCCCCAAGCCTTCTTATTTATACCATTTGAGGACCCAACAGTCCTCCTAAAAGTTAGGGACTTGGCTGCCCAAGACTTGTAGTTAACAGCAGTCCAACTTGACTTGTTTGGCTGCCCTTGAGCTCATTGATTTGGTGGCCTTTGAACTCCGAGCTGATGGTGGAGAATTCGAGGTAAGGGTCCATAAATGAGGGGGACACCTTCCTACAAATCCTCTAGCTTGTTCTCCCACGAATTTGGCTACCAAGTGCTCATTAAGACCTTCAATTTTGTCTCCAAGTTGACCAACAAGGCTACACAAAGCACCCATTAGACTTGTTGGCATAATGACTAACCAAATTCACTCTATTAACACAAATATAATCAAAACATGCAATAAACAAATGAGAATGGTGGATTAAGTCAAATTAGGAGGTTGGATGAGCCCAAATATTTGTCCATTTTTGGGGCTCATCACCAAATGCACAACATCTACAGATAGGCTGTAGACAAAATGTTGAAGATAGAGTAGAATCCATCAAGATGTTAACCAAGTTGAATTGGGATTCTTACTGGCAGTACTTGGTTAAACAACACAGTCAATGCATGACTCTCAAATGTCTCATGAACTCTACCGGGAAGATAGTGCTAGCTCTTTCCGATTCTACTTTTGCAGGGAAACTAAAGTCAGAGGTCGGCCAACAAACTCTCCTCAAGGAAATGCTCAATGCTTGTGACCATAGAGAATAGATACATAAATAGTTAATTGCCAGATTCAATTTTAGTTTTAGTTTTAGTTTTAATTTATTTTTGCCTTCGATGAGGATGGTCTTTTAAACCTACTCCTATATTTTTGTATTAAAATATTTCTACATTTATCTAGTAGTATTTCAACACTTCTCATGCATTTAGAGAAGGGTCGTGAAATTTGTGAAAAATGTTTCCTCAGAACATGCACTTTTGCACCCTCTAAGGAGGTTTTTATGGATTAATGGAACAAGATTTATTGATATCTGTGTTTAATATCTGTTACTGAAATTGCACTTTTGTACTCTTAGTAGATGTTGAATTAAGAGGAGATAAATCATTATTGCTGAAGCTCATGAGTAGAACTTTTTATCAATGGTACTTTCATCTCTTAACGATTTCTGCTAATGTGTTAAGGTGATATTTATGTTCAGCTATTTATATGTGAATGCTTGAATGCTTGATTTATCATTTGGCACTTCTTTACGGTGATGGCTATTCTATTTACGCTTAATATATAAGTGACTTATTATGCGATATGTTTTTCACAATTGTTTCGGCTAACTTTTTATATGAAACGGTTCATCTTCATTGAATTTTTTTCTCATAGCAATTCAATGATCTTTATTGCCAATTACTGTTAGAAATTATTTTAGAATGCATAATTGAAAGATTAAATCCCGGGTTAGTTTTAGAATTAGATATTTCTATTCATTAGAAAAAAATTGTAGGTTGTTAAATTAGATTTAGAATAAAAGCATTTCACTTAGAAATTATTAGAAAGGAAATATCAATTCTCAGCACACACACACAAATTGGGAAACTGGTCCCATTATCCCCAGTCAGACCCACCATCGCAAACGAAAAAGGAGGTACTTCTAAGGTCTAGACTGGGTGGGTATCCTCCTTGTTGTAGACCCGATTTTCGGGGCTTCAACATATTTGGCGCTAGAAGGAGGGCCCGAACTATGAATGGCAAGTAAATCTAAATCTAGATACCATTCTAAGAGTAAATCGCCCTCAACATGTCCCCCAACTTCTCCATTGCATTTCGAATCTTTTAATCTTGAGCGAGAAGTTGATAAAACAACAACCACTGCCAAAAATCCAAACATTTCAGAGAAATCTACTATTCAACCTCCTGAAGTTGAATCTTTGATCCATAAACTTCAGTGATTTTATATATCATGCCAAAAATCTGAAAAATATCAAGGTTGTGTGACTTCACAATATAACCTTTCTCATCCTCTTACCAGATTGCATAGTGAAAAGTATGGTATTGAACCAACCGAATTACCTCTACCTAAAAGGAAAAGAGCAAGGAAATCTCCTAAAGAGTCTGATAGTGAGACTATTTCATCATCATCATCCATCTCAATCTCTCCACCGCGAAGTCAACCATTCACCCCTCCATTTCAAATTATTGTCCACCAGACCACTGGAACTTCAACATCTGCTTCTCAATCATCTAGAACTATAATATCTTCATCTTCCCAATCGCAAGGAACATCTTCTGCGCTTTCCTTTGTTAGTAGTTCAACGATGGACCAAACCCCATAGAATAACCCAGGGGCTGTCTTAATGCCTATGCCCTTGAGTCAAATACCTATCCATCCTGAAAAATGGCTGCCTAAGTTTAATCCTAAGGTAGGTATGCCAGCAGAAGAACACAAAAACACCTTTATGTTATCTATAAATCTCAATGGAGTTACTAATGAAGATGATATGGTACGACTCTTTCCTTACACTTTGGAAGGAGCAACTGGATCATGGTATTTTTCATTACCATCCAGATCTATCACTAGTTGCGAAATTTTCCAAGAGAAATTCTTGACTAAGTTTGGTGATGACAGGTCTACTGTGACACTGATCAATGACATGTCTAATCTTAGGGTTGAATCAAGGGAACCTATCAAATATTTTAACTCGTGTTTCAATAAACTTTTGAATAAAATTCCTATCGCTTCCAAGCCTAGCGAAGAAGTTCGAAGTGAAGAGTACATATCTGCTCTACCGTCAAACATAGCAATTTTCGTTGATAGGGCTAATAAAACAACTTTAGATGAAAATATGAAGGAAGCAATAGCGGTAGAGAAACGTATCATAGCATTAGAAAAGAAAAACACTGTGGATGAACGAAAATCTAAGAAGGTCACTTTTAAAGAAGATCCCAAGAAAAAACAATCAAAACACCCATTTTATTTGGAAGGATTACAGAAATTTTTGAAAACCATGTCTAACGAAATGGTTGACATTAAGAAACAAGTAGCAGAGACTTCTTCAAAAAATCCTTACACAACTTATAGGAAAAATCCTTCAACTAATTCTAAGCCCCTCAATGCTATTACAAATGCACAATCAGGAGATGAAGAATAGGTTCTAACGAGGACCCTATTGATGAAGAAGAAGTTGTAGAAGTACAGGGAATGTGGGACTTCATCCTCCCAGATGAAGAGGATCAAGAGGCAGAACTAGTTAGTACCAAAAGTAGAAATCAACTCGATCCTCCACAACCGACTCCTAAACCAAAGACCGCAAGCTCAATGTCGAAAGATAAAGTCGTAGATAAGAAAATGTCACCCAAAGCGACTCAAAAAAGCCCAATTCAATCTGATTCATTAACTCCATATAAAACATTAATTGTTTCTGATGAGATGGAGTATAATATCATAGAAGACATAAAGAATATTAGGGCTAACATTACTTTTCATGAATTGAACAAGTTAAATCATCAGCAAAAGCTACTTTTGAAAGAGTTACATGCAATACCTGTTGCACCTCTACCTGTCGCTGTAATATCGCAAGCTTCTCATGAGATGGGAAGACCTCCAACTAATGTGACTAATAAGGTTGATCCAAACGATATCACTTTAATTGGAGGAAGGTCAATATCTCATACTCCCCCATATCTTCTTACTTATGAAGTTTTCAAAAAAACTTGCATAATTATTTAGTAGATTCAGGAGCTTCATCTAATATATTATCTAAATCAAAATGTGCAAAGTTGAATGTTCAACCTCAAAAATCTGTAGTACGCATAGTTCAACTGGATCGGTTGGAGGTTGAAGTGATTGGTGAACTAAATCAGGTTACCATAAGGTTGTCATCTAATCCAAAGGTATGTCAAGTTATTGATATTTTAGTTGGAGACATTCTAGAATTTTATGGCTTAATTCTTAGTAGAGATTGGTCTAAAAATCTTCATGGACACTTTGCAACCGACTGGTTGCATATGTGGCTCCCTTACAATGGTAAACCAAATCAGATAAAGGTTGAGCGAGAAAGACATAAAAAATACATAGTAACATAATTGGAAGGAGAAAATGAACCTGTAGCATATAGCAACAATATAATTGGCAACTATTTTGTTGACTCTTTCTTAGGAAATTTTAATGCTCATACTTTCCCTTACTTAGAACATTATGTTTTGTATTAAGTAGAAAGATTTTCTCAAACAGATAATTCTAAATGTGTTAATTTTGTAGATAGTCCTGTAAATAAATATTTTTTTTGGAAGTTATCTTTTGATGGTTCTAATTCCAACAATGGAGCAGGAGTAGGATACGTATTAGTTAGTCCAGAGGGGAACAAAACTATGCTAACTTCTAGACTTGAGTTCGATTGCACCAATAATACTGCAGAATACGAGGCTTTGGTCGAAGGATTATACAAGGCAATCGGACTAGATATTAGGTATCTACAAGTATTCGGAGATTCTGAAATTGTTATTAGAAAGGTATGGAATGCTATACATTTTCTATTAGGTCATTTGAAGGATTATCAATCTCTAGTTCAAGATCTGACTGAACATTTTATAGCATTCAATGTTTCATCAACTCCGAAACTCCAAAATGCTAGTGCTGACCTCTTGGCAAACGTAGCTTCCAAGCTCATTCCCTCAGAAGACTATATCCCAGACAGATTCTCAATCTAATTGATCTTTATACCCTAGATTCCTAATAATATTACCAATTAGAGATTTTTCAATGATGAGACCGATATTGTAAGCTTCCTCACATCAGATGGATCTTATACTAATCAGATAATTTATGAGGACCAACATGAAATCAATTGCAACAAGATAGTACTAATAATGCTATGCCAAAATCAGTAGTCAAGCTGGAAGACCTATATGATTTGAAAGACCGGTTCAAAAGATATACCAATTCAAAACTTCAAAGCTCAGCTCTGAACTATGAATTAGTAAATCTAGGAACTGATACCAAGCTACAAAATATCAATCTAGGTCTTGGCTTAGCCCCTAAAGAAAGATTAGCGTATGTTCATCTCCTTAAACAATACAAAAGTTTCTTTTCCTGGAACTACAATGACCTTAAGACTTACGACACATCCATCATTCAGCATACTATCCCAATGATAAATGATGAAAAACCTGTCCAGCAAAAGCTGAGAAATATCCATCCTAATCTGGAAAGCCAGATTAATTCTAAGGTTAATAAATTATTAAAAGCCAAAATCATTTTTCCCGTTCAACATTCTAGATGGAGACATTAGAATTTGCATTGACTTTCAAAACCTTAACAAAGCTTGGCAAAAGGATAATTTTCCCTTTCCTCCTATGAAGCAAATATTGCAAGCAGTTACAAGATTAGAATTAATGTCCTTTTTGGATGGTTCCTCCAGCTACAACCAAGTTTTGGTCCATCCTGACAATCAATTAAAGACCACATCCAGAACCAAATGGGGTACTAATGCATATAAAAAGATGACCTTTGGTCTAATCAACGTTGGTTCCACATTTCAAAGAGCCATGGACATTACATTTAAGGGATTAGTAAACAAATCAGTAGTAATCTACTTGGATGATATAACTGTATATTCTAAAAAATATGGTAATCATCTCAGAGACTTAAAACAGATCTTCCAACGTTGCCAAAGGTATGGGATTTCACTTAATCCAAAAAATTCTTTTTTTACATTAAGTGAAGAAAAACTTCTTGGATTTATAGTGTCAAAATCTGGAATCCATATTGATCTTGATAGAATTAAGGAGATTTCCGAAATAACCTTGCCTCACAACAAGAAAGCCATGCAATCCTTCCTTGGCCAGATTAATTTTGTTAAGAGATTTGTTCCAGACTTCTCAAGGATCGTATCTCCCTTACAAGAAATGATTAAAAATAATTCAATCTTCAAATGGGGCCAAGAGGAATATGAAGCATTCAACCTGATTAAACAAGCGATTGTAAACGCCCCATCCTTAGCAACTCCAAATTTCTCTGATCCTTTCATTTTGTATACATTTGCCTCTGATAGATCATATGCTGTGATACTCACTCAAGCAAATCAAGACAACGCGAAGCCCCAATTTCCTTTTTCAGTTCAAATCTACAAGGGGCCAAATTAAATTATTCTGACATCGAGAAACAAGCTTATGTTATTTTCAAAGTGGTCAAACACTTTAGACACTTCCTAATTAAAACCCATACAAAAATCATAGTACCATTTCTAGCGGTAAGAAATCTCTTAGTACATAAAGATGTGGGTGAGAAAAGAGCAAATTGGGTTAATGCCTTACAAGAATACGATGTTGAAATTAAACCAGCAAATATTGTAAAAGGTCAAGGATTTTGCAAAATGCTAGCTGGAGCATCGATTATTTCTGAAATACCGTCTTCAGAAGTAAAAATGTATGAGGTAAGCCTAAACGATATTGAATCATTATATGTTGATATCATATTTTATATAAAGAACAGATATGCTCCTTCAAACCTAGATTATACAAAGAAAAGAGCCCTAAGGTTGAAGGCTAAGCAATATCAAGTCGTGAACAATGTACTTTTTAGGATGAATTATGATTCTGTTCTCCTTCGATGTCGAAATAAATTTGAAGCTGAAAAGGTGTTGCAGGAACTCCATGATGGACCAGTAGGTGGACATTATGTTGGAGATGCTACAACACCTAAAATCTTGTGCGCAGGGTACTATTGGCCTACACTATTCAAAGACACACATAACCATGTAAGGAAATATCAAGTTTGTCAAACTGCTGCTGGAAGAAAAAAGAAACCATCATTGCCTTTACATCCAGTCAATATCGATCAAACCTTTTATCAATGGGTATTGGATATAATAGGTGAGATTGTTCCTCACTCTTCTAAACAGCATGGGCATATCCTTACAACTACAGATTATTTTACTAAATGGGTAGAAGCAGTTCCTCTCAAGACAGCTAATGCTGAACACATCATTGATTTCATAGATCAGTTCATAATCACCAGGTTTGGTTTACCCTCTGCTTTAATGTTTGATAATGCATCGTATTTTTCTGGCAATGCTATGACTGAATTTGTGCTCAAAAGAGGTTTTAAGCTTAAATACTCTGCCAATTATTACCCACAAGGGAACGGGTTGGTTGAATCAACAAATAAAAACTTAATCAGAATCATTAAGCAAACCATTGATCAAAATCATAAGAATTGGCACAAATCTTTAATGTATGCTCTATAGGCAGACCAAATAACATAGAAAGCCTCCATTGGCACTTCTCCCTTTAATTTAGTTTATGGGAAAGAAGTGGTCCATTCGATGCATCTAGCAATTCCCTCTTTTTCCTTAGTTCAATTTATTGACCAAACACCAACTTCATCCTTACAACTAAGGTAGCTACAAATCCTTAAGCTAGAAGAGCAATGAGAACAGGCTAAAATAACTCATGCTCATCACCAAGCATTAGTAAAGGCTTCTTTTGATTCAAACATGGTATCTAGAAAGGACTTTCAAATTGGAGATTTAGTTTTAAAATGGGATAATGCTCACGAAGAAAAAGGAAAACATACGAAATTCCAACGAATGTGGCTTGGCCCTTTCCAAATTGTGGAAATCATAGGTCCATCTACTTTTATGTTACAGGATTTAGCAGGAAAAAGAGAATCTTTACCGGTTAACGGAAGATCCTCAAAAAATACTTTACATAGGAGATCATTTTTCCGTTATTGTAAATTAGTTTTTCCTTTATTTGGATAATAAAACCAGTTGTAAATGGTTTCATTTGGAATTCACGAAAAAGACTAGTATTTCTTTTAGATTTTGTTTTTTCGCTTCTATAAATAGAACTAATTTGGAAAATTGGTCATTATTATTAAAAGATATAGTCAAAGGCTATAAGCCTGAAAATGATACTATTTTCAACCTTGTAGATTTTGATAAAAAGCGACCTTTAGTGCGAATTTGTTTTATATCAGTCAAATGAAAAGCATCAATAACAAAACAAAGATTCTCTGTAGAAAAGCTCTTTCCAAAAACTCTACAATTGCCGTCTAGAGCTATTCTTAAGGAAACAATGACTTCCTCCCCACTTAGAGAATTACAAACTTCAAGGAATAATCTAGTGATACACTTTAAGCTTAAAGAATAAGAGGTCTCATCATGAGCCAACTTATCATGATCATAGATATTATAGCTCGCTGACTTTGCCAAAACTGCATACCACAATAGGGCAATCACTCAAGATTGTTGTAATCAAAAGACAAGGGGTCTCATCACGAGACAACTTGTCCAACAAAGTTGTAAATAAAGTGAGTGGCACTGTCATAATTTGGCTACCAAACCAAGGCATTGTTCTTAAAGGATTAAAAGAAAATAAAAGCAATAAGTGTGAATATGGATTTCTCTTTGAAAATCGTATATTTATCAAAGTAGGATACAGGATCATTGCTGGGTAATAGGTAACTTTGTCAAGGCTATAACCACTTGCTGGTAGCAAAGGCTCTACCTGCCACAAATGAGCATATTTAAAACTCATTTACAGAGAAGACTTTGTTTTTATCTTTATAAACCAAGTAGTGGCTGATGTAAATACAAGGACTAGCTCTAGGAAGTAAATAATCAAAGTTAACATAGAAGAAACAAACTATCATTAATAGCTGAAAGCATAGTGTACTTTCTCTTTCTATAATAAAGTTTGATTTTCTAAAAAATCCTTCTGTTTTGGAAGTTTAGAAAATTAAAAAGAAAAGTAGAGATAACTCGTTCTTCCAAGTGAATCGCCAATTGTTGTGGCCAGCAACAAAACCCCTTCTTATTTATTTTTATTACTAATACTAAATAAGTGGGGACCATTTATCCAAAAATTAAAAAAATAAATTAGAATTTGTATTCCCTTTTTGAATAAATCTTACTATCATAAACTTAAGAGAATACCCACAAAAATCCAAAAGGACATAAGTTTTATGATAAGTTCAAACAAAACCGTTCTCTCAACAATAAAGTGTCAAATTGCAAAGAAGGTAAAAGGACAATATCATATAAGAAAGCTCCTAAGATTGCGGAATCGTGATGCAAGATCACACACTAAAGAAATTCTTCGCATCGCAGTTTCATATGCCTCAAGTATCACTCAAGGTGAAATACCTCAAGCTGCCGATATGTGATGACGCGTCTCGCAAATCGCATTTCACAGAAACATATGGTAATATATGATTTTCAAATGAAATGGATTAGCGATATTCTGATCTTTGATATTGTGAAGCAAATCGCAAAATCGCTTTATCGCACATCTATACAGCTCGTCATTCAAAACGTTTTCGTAATCCGATGCCAAGTTATGCGCATTAATGTTAATTTAATGAGTTAGTTGATGATCATTAACGAAATAGGGTTTGGACTTGATCGGAAGGTCATTTCACATAGGGTGATGGTGGGCTCCAGTATTGCAACAATAATGTTGCAACTCCTGGGACTTCCTTCCTTATTTTTATCAACCCGGTAGTTCGTAACAAACTTGGAAGCGACGGTGCTATATGCACAAGTACTAGCTCTTGCGACAGGCGTCATTGGATTAGCTGGCACAAGTCCGCTAGGAGATTAAGCCAACTTCTATGAGTTCTCAGAAGAAGCTTTTAACGGTGATGGATGAAAGCTAAGTCAACCAGAGGCTAATCTACTTGTAGAAAGAAGTTGAAAGCTAGAAAGGAACGCAAACCCTAACAAATCCTAGTTTTACCGACTAACCCTACTGGTGCAAGTAAAAGGATGAAGTTATAGGAATGGATGCCATTAAACTCTAGAAAGGTAAAATGCATGTGACTAAGCTACTTCTGAAGAGAAATATGAAGAAAACATCTTGTTGTATTTTTGAGTGCTTCGTCAAGATTATTTTCCATATGCTTTAATTGTTTTTGAATGTGCAGAGGTTAACTAGAAAAGGAAAATGGAGTAGGTGCTTGCAGGAGGTTGGGAAGGTTAGAAGAGGGCCTAAGGGGTCCCTAGCACCCTTCCAAAGAGTTTCACAGTGGTCATATTCCAAGAAACCACTTTCGTGAGCTTCTACAGGAAGTCTGCAGGGGTCCTACAGGATGTTCTGTGGCTTCTACAGGATGTTTCTACAAGATGTTCTGAAAGGAGATTTTTGAAGGGTTGATGGTGGAAAATAGGTGAAGAAGTGGGTATGGAGGTTGATGATGATGTGGAATCGTCCAGGACCTGGTGAACGAAGTGGGTGAGTGATAAGGATGGTTGGATTTGTTCAAGGAGGGGTAAAGCAATGTTGCACAAAAATATGGAAATTAGGTCAAAGTGAGGGAATGTAGCAAATGTGAGGCAAGAATCAGAGTTGGAGGGTGGCGCAAGTGGTATTGATGGATTATGGGTAGGCAAAGAGGTTTTATAGGTGTTGTACAAGTTATTTTCCCAAACTATTCAAACAAAGACTCGAAAAACTAAAGACCTTGCTACTTTAACCTAATCTGACCTGAATATCAGCAAAGCAAATGAGAAGAAGTTTATTGCAACGAAATCATGTGAAATAGCTATCCAAACTAAGTAATCATGAACCTGAACATGTAACCTCAACTGGTATCAACTTCTGCATATGAGAATCTATAGTAACAATTGCATGATGAAGCAAAGACAATGTTTTGTGTAGCGGCAAGGACACCTTGGTCTCAGCTCATGGTCCCACAGGGGGAGAGGTGAGATTAGGGGTGCTTGATGGCCTTTTTCTGAATATCTTCTCTGTTATTAACCTATCAAAACAATATGAACCTAAAAAGCCTTTTTAATCATCAAAAATGACCTATATAATCAAGAAAAATTGTAATCTACTTAACAAAAATTATTTGATAAAGAGATTCAAAACATATAACAATACAAGAAGGAAGCATTGGCACTTGGGTTGGGCCCAACCCCAAGAGCTACAGGCTCCTAAGAAAAAACTCAGGACTGATGCCAAATGAAACTGCTTTTCATTATTCAAAAAACAACCATGTCACCAGAAAGTTGTACATCAGAAACTACAAAGATGAGCTGCGAAACTAGCAGCACTATAGTGCAAAATACAACTGTTCAAAAAGTCAAATACGAATTTTGGAAACCTTCCTACTTATGCACTACGAGGGTCTCCAACAACCATCCTTAACCCAAGGGGCTCGACTTCTCAAACTGCCAATGATCAGTCACTTTACACAAAACTGCTCAACTGCCCTTGGGAATCCCTTTCAGTGGCCTGCTAAACTCCGAGCTGAGGGTGGAGATTTCGAGGAAGGGGCCATTTAGTGCAGGAGACACCCTTCCTATGAATCCTCACCCTTGTTCCTTCATTCTTGGCTGTCATCTGGCTCATAACTGCTTTTCTTTGGTCCAAAATTTGTCCAAATATCTACAATAACGACGTGTTAGCCTTCTTGGTCAAGTGACTATCCTCATTCGTTCAAATAACATAAATATACTCAAAAAACATGCATAAAATATGAAAAATAGTGGATTGATGAACAACAATAGGCAAAATGAGCCCAATAAGTTACTCATTTTTGGGGTTCATCAAGTGATATATTTTATACGATTTCAGCATTTAAAACTTTCCCATCACATTGTTTCTTATCATTACTCTTTCCTTATTTGTAAATTACAGGAGTGGAAAGCGGAAAGGTATACACAATAGTGTTCAGAATATTATGGGAAAGAAGGGAAAAGCTCCAATTTCTGAAGACAAGGACATGATGCCCTTTTACACAGACATCATCTGTAATAGAGACGCTGATGTCACTACTTGGGAAGGCATGTACAATCTACTCGAGGAAGAAAATCCTACAGTAATTGAGGTTACAACAACTGCAGACTCACGTGGGTCATCTGAGGTGTCAATTACGAAACTAGCATGTTCATTCTTGCACCGGATAACGGCGAGACCCAAGATTCTTCCATACACAGAAATGGTAAAATGGGTGTTGGATAGCGTTGATATAATAGACAGATAGTTTAAGACTTAGAGCCAAGGACTCATTGGGTCATTCACTACACAAGATTTAAGGACCACGTATCATCTACCAGAGCCACAGGTAACTTACAACAAACAGTTCATGGAGAAGTTTGCTAAAGAAAATAAAGATTTGGTAGAATGCACCAATGACTGGTCAATAAGGGACGAACCACTAAAAAGGGGTAAACACGGTATGTATAGTATTGGTTCTCTCTCTTCCCTATATTGCGTTGTTGCTGCTATGCTCTGTAGACTTTTTTGGAAGCCCGACATCAACAAGTTTTCATCTGAATGGCTATCCTTAGTAGATGCTGCCACTAATGCTACTATTGTGGATTGGACTAAAATATTGTCTGATAATTTAGCCACAACTATTTTGCACTATCGGTCCAAAAGAACTACTACTCAGAGAATTTATCCTCCCTTCTATTTAGCTGCTTATGGTATGGATGCGATCTATTATGTTTCCATGTTTCCTTTAATGGGTTGGAAATGGACTACTCAGGATCTCTTGCCAATTCATGTTTATCATAAGGAATTATGGGATACTAAGTTTATTCCGTATTTTTACAAAGTTTGTCATGGAGTCATGTTATCTCTGTATAGAATGTTTTATAATAAGGATGCTCCAAGATTTTCTCCTGATGCAGAAGTTGATATTCTCCCTATCGCAAGATGGTTTGGAGAAGAGCTTTTCATCTATGTCAGAGTATTTGGAAGCCTTTCTTCCCCTCATGTCCTACCCTTATATGTCCCTAATAAATTATTGGCACGAGAGATTTCTTACCAAACCTACGATGTGGGAGGTATGAACAAAGAGCTAAAGGACAAGAAGAAGGCCATTTGGCTGCAATTTCCTATGGCCAGTGCAGCCTTTTCATTCTTTAATATAGGTCATGCATTCAAAGAAGTAGACGATATATTATGTCTACGATTGTTCAGATTTCCAGGAAGCCAATTCGATCCTTATGATATCGTTACGAATTTCACTACTGCCATCAAAATAAAAGTATTTTCCAAAGAAGATGATCTTTTTGATGATATATTTCAGCAGAAAAGTACACTGAAAGAATTTCTGCATTCAGCCCAAATGTAATTTCCTCCAGCAGAATTTCAAGAATTCAAATTGTACAGAGAAAGGAGATTAGCTAACATCCCTTTGGATAAGTTACGCTTAGAACAAATAAGGGAGCCAGCTCCAAGTATGACTCTAAGTGGAAGTTCAAACACAGACAATTCTAGATCTAAGTCTGGGAAGGAATCATCAGAACACTCTAAAAGGTCCAAGAGTGACCATAATAAAAGTGAAGGGTCAGTAAGAGGTACTGCCCAATCTAAAGAGAACCCAGAACAATAGGTTTTGACTACTCCACAGGTAAATCTTCCCCCTCTCATCATTCAACCACCACTAGTAAGAACTGACCTAGATAAGGAATGGGAGGCATTCAATGATTTAATTAACACTAAGGGGAAAAGCACAAAGACACTCGAGGGTAATGTACAAACAGTGAATGGTATGGTCATTGGAACAATCAGCAATGCTCTAGCAATGGAACATATCCCCATTTCCCCGTCTTCTGAAATCATGCTCAAAATAGAGGAAATTCCTCCTCTAGATGTATTTTATAGTCCGCAGCATAAGGCAGTGGTAAGAAGGAAAAGAAAGAAAAGAAAATTGGAAAGCATGCTCTCACCTGAGGCAGAGCAGTTAGACGTCCTTTGACGAGATCCTACCACTGAACCTACAGAAAATGTCACTAAATTATCTCAGATCGTAGGAGCCTACACTTCTGCAACCATTGATAAAGCATCTAAAGTACAACAACTACTCAAGGAAATAAAGGATCAAATACAGATTTTGTAGCAATAGCTATAGCAAGCCAGTTCCAACAGCGAAGCAGAGAAGATGCTATAACAATTACAGCAATATTTTCAACAAATGCAACTCGGATACCAGAACAGTTTGGTCGAAAAATAAAATCAGTTACAGGTGATGCAAAAGATCCATAAAGATGATCCCAAGCTTACAGAGCTTGTCACAGAAGTCATTTCCTTAAATTACCAACTCTTGCAGCAACAAGAAACGTTATGCCAAAGAATATCGCAATGGAGCTCCTATTGCGAGATAAGTGACAAACTTACTAATCAAGCCATGGACATGCGACATGATTATGATTCAATTTATAAAATAGTTTTTGAGTATTTGGTTTGGTAGGAATCAGAGGAAGGAAAAAAGGCAGACACACCCATAATCAACGAAGCCCACAAAGAAATGCTCTTCAATAAGTGGGATGCATAGATTAGGAAAGCAAAACAAGCAGCAGAAGAAGCAGCCACAACGGCAAACAATGTTATCGACCGTGTCAATGAAAAATTAGAACGGGAAAATCTCATATTGGAGAACACTCGAGGATTTCTACCAAATGCACAGCATCTACAGAAAAGATGGAGATGAAAGGCTAAAGATAGAGCAGAATCCATCAAGAGGTTAACCAAGTTGAATTAGTATTCTTACTGGCAGTACTTGGTTAAACCACACAGTCAATGCATGACTCTCAAATGTCTCACTAACTCTACTGAGAAGATAGCGCCAGCTCTTACTGATTCTATTCTCATAGGGAAACTAAAGTAGGAGGTCGGCCAACCAACTCTCCTCAAGCAATTGCTAAATGCTTGTGACCACAGAGAATAGATACATAGATAGTTAATTTCCAGATTCAGTTTTAGTTTTAGTTTTAATTTATTTTTGCCTTAGATGAGGATGGTCATTTAAACCTCCTCCTATATTTTTGTAATAAACTATTTTTAGATTTAGCTAGTAGTATTTCAACCCCTCTCATGCATTTAGAGAAGGGTCATGAAATTTGTCAAAAACGTTTCCTCAGAACATGCACTTTTGCACCCTCTAAGGAGGTTTTGATGAATGAATGGAACAAGATTTATTGATATCTGTGTTTAATATCTGCTACTAAAATTACACTTTTGTACTCTTAGTAGATGTTGAATTAAAAGGAGATAAATCATTATTGCTGAAGCTCATGAGTAGAACTTGTTATCAATGGTACTTTTATCTCTTAACGATTTCTGCTGATGTGTTAAGGTGATATTTATGTTCAGTTATTTATATGTGAATGCTTGAATATCTGAGTTATCATTTGAAACTTTTGTACGGTGATGGCTATTCTATTTACGCTTAATATATAAGTGACTTATTATGTGATATTTTTTTCATGTTTGTTTTCGTTAAATTTTTATACGAAATGGTTCATCTTTATTGAATTCTTTTCTCATAACAATTGAATGATCTTTATTGCCAATTGCATTTAGAAATTATTTTAGATATAATTGAAAGATCAAATCCCAGGTTAGTTTTAGAATTAGATAGTTATATTCATTAGAATACAATTGTAGGTTATTAAATTAGATTTAGAATAAAATCATTTTACTTAGAAATTATTAGAAAGGAAATATCAATTCTCAAAACACACACACAAATTGGGAAACTGGTCCCATTATCCCCAGTCGGACCCACCATCCCAAACGGAAAAAGAGTTGCTTTTAAGGTTCAGACCGGGTGGGTATCCCCGACACATTCGACATTGCAGAACAACTCACACCCACAGAGTTAAATCCATATTGCATGCAACAAGCTGCAACTGATTGGATTGTGGACACACAGATGAAGTACACTTGCTAGCAAAATATCCAATTGTATCAAGTTTTCAAAGCAGGCCAGCTCCTTCACCAGGGCAGGTGGCTCACCAGGGACGAAGTTCAGCAGATGTTTCCTCATCTCATGGAGGAACTCAACGCAATGGGGACCATTACATCCTTGGCGGGGCGGGGGAATGATCCAAGTTGATATTGGTGGCCACCTTCCAAGTCCACTTGGACCCGCACCATTGCTTCTTTCAAATTTTCAGTTTCCTTAAATGTAGCACTGTTTACTATTTTTAGCAGTTTTTCGAGTCCTGAAATTTCAGAGCCGTTTTGAGGCCCTAAACAATGTTTTTTGGGAAAACAGAGAACGACATGGGTCCATGGACCGATGTTTCTCTTCCCAAATTTTTTAGTTCTTGGATGGATCTTTCTAAGGAGATATTGTGCGCATCAAATGGAGATCTTATGCCAAAGTTATGACCCCACGAAGTTGATGTACCAATTTACCCAAACAGGGCCCATAATTTTCCGTTTCATCTTCTAGGGTTAGGTTTCTCGATTTTCAAGTTTTCCCATTGTTTCTCAACAATAAATAGGCCTTCGAGGCTCATTTTGACATAGTTTAGAGGCATGTAGCTGCCACATCTCTTCTCAGAGATAAGCTACCATCGCCCTGGCTGGTTTATTTCCATTTCTATTTGTAAGCATATTTCTGTGTTGTACATTAATGAAATGAAGTATTATTTCCATTGCATCTTTGTGTATACGGTTATCTCTATATTTCGTTGCGTTCCTGTTTAAATCCAGATCATTCGTGTCGATGATGTGGGATTCATTATCGCCCTCCTTCGACATATCACCTCCTGTCGAATTCATCTCATTATCAAGGAAGATGATCTAGAAACTCCCTTCTAGTATCTTAGTGCTTGCATTCCTCAATGGAAAGTTCTTCACATTCAACGATTGGTTTACATCATTGACCTTTAATCAAATGATTCCACGAGTGTTTGACTTCATCTTCATTATTCACATTCGTGGATTGTGTTGATTGTACCTTGAGATCCATTGCCATTATTGGTGGTTTTTCTCATACCTGTTAATGGTTTGCTTCATTAACTGGTAATCAAGTGTTTTTCTATCAAGTTCAAATTCGATACATCTATTCACATGGTATAATTCATACATTGATTGGGTTGAAATAGAGCAAAATACCTGGATTTTTTATGATAAAGTTGAGTTTGCATGGAGTTATGAGTTATTCATTATTGTACACATGTTTCCTCTAGATGGATGGCTACGACCATACTATGGATCCATATTCGTGATCCTTTCTATTCGGATGGTTGTAACCATTCTAAGTTTTTTTTTACATGATCCCTTCTATTCATATGGTTGCTTCCATACCATGGATTCATGTATTATTAGATTCTTATTTATGTATCATTAAGCATGATCATTAGAGATTTCATATATGTATATGTATATGCTTGATTTGCAAGTCTCCTGATAATGTTGTTCTCATCTTTGCATTAAATTTTAAAGCATACCAACCATCAGCCCCTCTTCTTCCTTCATGCTTTATGTGTCATATGTTACACAATATTTTGTCATATCTCCTTTTCGCTTCCCCTTCCATATCCCGAAGTTCCAAAAAATTGACTATTGTGCAACATATCAATCATGATATACATATGAAAACCTCCTTGAAGAATCAAACGAAAACTACCCTAAATCCATTATGAAGAAGCTTGACTAAAAACCCAAGTTTTAGCATCAGCATGTCTTTCTCCATTGCCTTATCGTGCTGATGGAAGGTTGAACAGTTATACGCTATAGCTATCAGCATAGATTTTCATAGGAAAACCTACGTTTAACCTCTTCTGTCCTATTTTTCCAAATTGGAGGAGAAGCTTCATGCACTAGAACCTTCGAGAACAATGAGATGCATATTGGTTGTTGTTGATGTGGTTGAGCTCTCCCTTTTGGACCTCTGTATCTTATCATCATGGGATTTCCCCTTGAGATGTGGACCTTCCTCCCTCTTTTGTGGATCCCTAACTCCCTATCCCTTCCTATAAATTTACCCCCTTTCATCCCCAATTGGTTGGTCATTAATAATTGCATCCCTATGCTAGGATTATGGTTACATGCTACCCATTCTAGCTTCAAGAAGGAGTTCTTGAAGAGTCTTTACTTGGACTTGGACATCCACCCAAAGGAGGTCTCCAACATCAAAGCACATGTTATATTCTTTCCTTTTTAGCTTATTAATATATACATCTATGTTCACTTTCCATAATTGTGTAAATATTTATGCTTTTAGCTTAATACTCCTTGATCTATTAAGTAGTTTATGTTTGATTTATGTCATATATTCTCGTGTATCTTACATTTTTCTTTTATCTTCCTTGCAAGTACTCAAGCATGAGGAAAAGGTAAGGAGTGAGGCCTGGAGTGAAATATTCAAAGTCATCTCCAAAGGATTGAGCGATTAGCACCAGAGGGATGTAGGTTTCTCCTTCTCTATTCATTTTCCAAACATAACATAGGAAAGTATATTTTAGTTTGTTGCTAGACACACTCATTTGGCTAGAGGGATCGCCTTTGTCCACAGAGGGGATTTGCCTTGAAAGCAATAATAATTAATTTGGATTGGTCTATATTGTCTACAAATAAATAGGGTTTCTTGGTATGTCAAACAAAGGTAAAATATATGTGATCGTGCACCTTATATTTCTATTAAAGTATAGTATTATTTTTCTCTCTAGTCTAATTGGGATCCCCAATTGACATATACAAGTATGCATTTCCATCTCAAGAGGATTGGATATAGAGTGTGCCTTTCTTTAGATCAATGGGTGTCAGGCTCTTTTTGATTAAGTATTCATTGTATGTTATAGGTGAGCGTGTTGTCATCCATAACCTACCCAAATTTCTCGACATGTTTGGATTTAGTGTTTTAGGTTATTTTTCTTGCATTAATTACATAGATGTTTTTAAATTTATAGACTTGCGACCTTCGGCAACCCTTGAGTCTATGAAATTCTAAACTTTTCGAATGTATGTTTCTTTGTAAAGTGAATTCAAATATATACTATGGAATATATAACACTTTATATTTTTCTTTGTTACTGTCAGGTTATGGCCCTCCGCCATGGTTAAAATCATTTATATTTTAAAGAATTTATTTATACATTTTGAACTTAGATGAAGGTTATAATCTCTTTGTCGATCAATTTTTCTATTAATCGTAAGCCATAGAGTATATCAATCTAGGTTATAGTTGTAATGAATCAATTATTTCTCCAACATAACTTAGTTTCCTAATGAGTGGAATCCTTATATTTGCGTTGCTAATGGTTGTTATGATGAAGCCATATATGACTTTGTACTTACAATTTTTATTTTAGTTTGCTCATGTCTGTAAAATTTAAATGCTCTATTAGAGAATTTATTTTTTCATGATTTATTAGATTTTGGAATTCCCATGAGCTATTGATAAGCTATATATACAAATATATTATATATTTTCATCCTTCTAGGTTGTCTAATGAATCTGTCCCTGCAAATTTTATTTCTTGTCATTAAGATACTAATGTTTAGTGTGAAGAGTTTATGGGGTTATTTTCAACAAAAAACAATTTTATTTATATTTTTCTTGCGAAGTTTCCTTACTTTTAAGATAATGATATTGCTATATTTTATTTAAGTATAGGGTTTGATGGGTCCTAGTTCCCACGACCTATCTCCGTATTTGAATTAAATAAGTATAGTTCAAAACTGTTACAGGCTAGTTGACAAGGGTCGGCTCTAGCGTGGAACTAACCCATACAAAATAGTTTAAACCAAACAATAATTTATTTATGATGTCTTTTTAATTTTCCTATATACTTAATAATGTGACAATTTCCTTTCTCATTCATTTTAGACTGAATTTTAAGATAACTCTATTTTATAATTATGTTTGGGTTTGGAGTAATGTGTGTGGGTCTAGAAATGGACCTGCCTACCTTCTCCAGTCCTTTCTATTGAACTTAGAATTTCTTGTAGGCTACTGGTGCTTGCCTAGATTTGCCCGAGGGCTAATCTAACTCACCCTTAGACTTGCATATTTTCCATTTATCGTATCAATCACTAGTTTACTACAAAATTTTATTATGTTTGAGTAAGGAAAATTTATGCCATAGCAACCTACAGAAACAAATTTCATCTGAAAGGAATCATCACAAAACACACAAATGATACTTATATTTTTCCTTAATTTTTTGAACCATCCATGCGACCTCCAAGGAAAAGAGTGCCCCACCCAACCAATGAGTACAATATCCACTTCCAAAACTCCCCCTAAGCTGTTTCACTTTCAAGAAAATTATATGAATAGTGAATAAAACTAGTCTGTTTCAATATTCTCCTTGACCCCAACTAATTCCTATTCTAGAAATTCAACTAAGCACCTAGGCTACATTTTGGGATTCCATTAACCAACCATCTCAATAATCCTTTATCTCGCAGTGTCCTACCACCCTAAATAATGTCTTGTCTGAGGGTCACAAGCTTACATCATTATTCTCCTCTCTTGGACCCCCTCCAAGGAATTACCAAGTTCACAAGGTTTCTTCGGCTTTTATTCCCTCTCATCCTCTTAGCTTCCTTTTCCCAACTATGAGTATTTATCTCTAGGGAGAGAATTAAGTATATTCTAACTATCTCGTAAGTGAATTTATAATTTACCACCTTTTCTCGTAATTTTATGGCTTATCATAAACAATATTTATTAAATAAATTTAGAAAGATTGTCACATTGCTCATTTATAATGTATTCCTTTTTATACTATCCTCATTATTATTACATTTTGATTATTACTTTCAGTTCATTGTGAACTTGACAATCCATGATATTGATTTCTTTGTTGACTAACGTTAATACACCCTCCCCTCCTCTATTTTTTTAATTTATTTATATAATGCTCCCCAACATTTTATTTCTCTATATAATTGTAATATGTAAGTCGGACCCCTAGGAGACAACGGTCTCAATTCCTAACCCCCCCACCTTAATCCCCTGGCCACACTTTCTTTAGAATAAAAATTTATCGCATATTGCGCCTTAGTTTTGTTATAGACATTTTTGTGCCTCGCGGCATGGAGCATGAAATGTCAATAATTACAGGGATCCTCAGTCCCTAAACATGTTGTTCTTACCCCTAGAAGAACAAGGTCAGCAAACCACAGCACTTCCCATCAGTTCTCCACCTGAAAACACTCAAAAACAGGCTATTTTTGGATCATGTCAGCTGCTCCACTGAGCAACTGCGCTGAATGTCAACTGCTCCTCCTTGTACCTGCGCTGAAAGTCAACTCTAAGGAAGGCTACCTGCGCTGGGCGAGATTGGCCAAGTGGCACAGTCATTCTGCAAGGTGTCAATTGCCCAGGAAGCTTCCAAACTGACACTCGGTTCAAGGAATTCACCCTGTGATGAGTAAGAGGTACTTGATCTCCATGTGTAAGAAAGGATCTCCAAGTGGACTTAAGAACTGAAGATTAACTGAAGAGGGAAAGGACACAAGGCAGCTTTATGTCAGTCTCAAGCTGAGTCATCCTTTCTTCTTCTATCCTATATATAGAGCTCTTCTATGAGGTCTGAGGAGGCTGGAATTTTGTGCAAAGCAAGGAAGTGTTGTTGGTTTACAGTTAAAGCTATTGGGTGATTGCTTTTATAGAGGGGAAGAGGAGATTTCTTGCTGCTGGGGAGGTGCTGCTGGATTGGAGCCATTTATGGTTGTAACCTTCTCAGAACCTTTTTCTTCTATCAATAAAGCTTTGATGTTCTCCTATATACTTGTATTGCAATGATGTATTGTTTTTATCTGTATATTTGATTCATTCTAATCCATGCATCAGTTATGAGTACATGTTTCTTGTAGTTTCCCTCTCTTGTTTTTGCAGGATCTTCGTGTAGCTGGGCCGGCAAAGGGAGCAAGGAGCTGGGAACAAGAGGCAAAGAGAGAAGACAGGATCGACAAAAGTGAAAGACATCGGTTGGTCAATCTTTTCTTCCTTCTCTGTACTTTCATAAAGGAAAAATATCAAAGCTTTACTTTCAGTTGTTGCTAAGAAACTATCACCCTTACAGTAGGGATAGGGTCATTCCGAGTCGGATACTTTTCCCCACAACAAACTGGCGATTCCACTGGGGATCCCAGTATCTTGTTGGTTTATTGTGTTTCTTGCTATTCATCTCATAAACAAGGAGAGCACCAAATCGAACTGCAATTGAGTCCTTCAATTGCAAAGTAGAGGGCAGCTGCTTTGGCTCAGTTTCTGAGAAAGTTTATGATTTGAAGAGCTGATCCACAAGGACTCTTGTGCTCTTTGTGATAGCTTTTCATCCTCTTGATCATCCCTTAGCTTGTACTTGACCTATAGCTTTTTATTTCAGCAAAAACAGTGAATTTTTGAGCTTTTTATGACCCGGAAACCCTTGTAAACGCAACTCTCGTGTCTCAGTGCAGGCTGTCCAAAGGCAGTCTGCATTTCAGCGCAGGTACTCCCTTCAGGAACTGCGCTGAGAGTCAGTTTGACAGACCAGAGCCTGCGCTGAACCAGTTAGGCTATGTCTTCCTGAGGTTTCCCACTGAGTCTTGGCCCTGTTTTCACTGTTATTTTACTGCTGATTGCTTGTCATTTGTACTTGATGTAAACCAACTTTCCTTGACATTATTCCGCCTCAGTTTTGTGATGAAACTGTGATTGTTCTTTCAGTATTTCTTGTTTCAGTTACAGTTTCCCATTGTGAAAAGCAAACCAGTATAGCTGTGGCCTCTTAGATCTTGAACTATAAAAGTGTCGTCGTGATCTTAAGAGCTAGTTTTATTACTGTTCATGGCTGTTTGAGTTTGTTTGTTTCTCATTTTATGGTTTGAATTCATACATTTTTAGTGTCGAAACAAGTACCTGTAAGGCGTCTTTTGATTTTAGACAAAACTTGTTTGTGTACGCTTCAAATTGAATTCGAAAATTATACGACAGTTTCCTTTTGTCTACATCAACATTAAGGGAAAAGAAAAGAAATACATGCATCTTGCATTTGCATTTTTTTGATAAGTTTGCGTGATTGATCTAGGGGAAAGTGCATTAGTTTGTGCTTTGTGCTCTGTGTGGAAAGATAATGTTTTTCTCTCCCCTCAGTAGTTAGGATTTTCAAAGCTAAAAAGATTGTAAAGCTTGCTTATCATTTTAGCTGCATTTAGGAATTTGTACCAATACATCTCGTGGTGATCCTGAAAGACAAACTGCTAAACAAGATCAACTTAAAATATATTGAATGAATCTAAAAACACTTTGTAACATAACGCTCACAATAGAGGTCTAGGTAGAGACGTGTCCCGGCATCGTTAAACGTAGTGACTGTCGATCTCTACGAAGGTGGGTGATTCCTCCTGAGGGACGATAACACTAATACGGACTTGTGCTCCCGCGTACCGTCGCGTATATTGGGAGACCCCTATAGGCATTTATCCTTTATCCTTAGGAAGCCGTGTCGACCGCCCTACTGATCGCGATGCAGTGAACACAGCATTCACGAAGATCGACCACCCGTACCGTAACACGTATCCTGTGGTTTCGCGAAAGGTTTGGCACACCCTCTGCCTAGATCTCCAGAGCAGTTTCTTTTGGCCTTTTTCAAACTCTATAACTGAAAAATTCCAACCGAGCATTTGTCACTTCGGGCTCGTTAATACATCGAAGGCGACTAGAGTCATCTTTAGCTTTTTCTCGACTCTTAAAACATGAAAAAGCAAAGTTGTGTCTAAAAGCGTCTAATAAAATTCATTCAATACGGAAACATAATTCCCCTTTTTGTATTTTAGTTGATCAAATAATCCGCAACCATGGAGGAAAGTCAATTAAAACTCCGTCGTTCGAGGAGACTCGCGAGTCAACCGTCTTTGTCTCCGGAATCGAGAGTAGTACGGACGAAGTGAACTCGCTTGACCGGGTCAAAATCTCCCATTAAAGTTAGAACAACAGTTCCGACAACATCTGAGATTCTGGTCACTCCTAATATTTTTGGAATCCCTGCCTCTATTGAAGAAGTTCAACAGCAACAGAGGGACAGCTGTAATGATCCTAGTCTGACGACAAGTACTTGCATAACTGAACCAGTTCCATCTGAAACCAGTCCACAGAGTCTTGTTGCTCAAACAACTGTCGCTGTCGAAGCAACCCCTTCTTCGGCTTCAGAGATCTTTTACGGACCTGACGATCTTCCTCTTCCTCCTGGTCTGATTGCAATAGAGGAAATCGTAGAGGACCAGCAAGCAAATACTCCAACTCATTTTGGAGTAGGCACCACTCTTTTTCCTTCTGCATCAGAAGTTTGTCCATCGCCACTGGAAGTTCCTGTAGAATCGTTAGGCAGTTTATTGGATAGACTTAAAATGTCTGAGCAACCGTCGACATCTAGGACTGTGCCAAATGACACAGCGACAGCAGAAACTCCTGATGTCACTCCAATGATGTTTGCCGGCATACCAGCTGTACCGACTAGCTCTCATCAGCTAGAAGGAGTCCACCCAGCGACTATTACGACAACTTGGTCTGTTCCAGTTTGTTCTTCCGGTATAATACCCGGTAATTCTTATGTTGAAACTAGACAAATTGATCCCTTTGGAAATCAGTTTGGGCCATCCAGTCCTCAAAGGCAATCTATACCCTTGAGTTCCGGATTGTTACCATATGGGGGGCAATATGCCCTTTCACTTCCCCTTCCGGGGGGATACCCATACGACAGTTTTCAACAACATTCAGGTTTGACTGAAGTAACGACGAGTGGTTGGGTACCTATGTTACCCCAACAACCAAGAGTTGTATATTCCATGCAATAGTGTGTACCTATGTCTAGTATCCCAACGACGCCAGCAATTGTAACCGTCTCGCAAGTTCAATCGATGCCTGTTGTATGTCAACCCCAAGTTGTAATGCAACAACCCATTGACCCTGCAACACAACCACAATCGCCAATTGCCGGGACGACACAGATACAAACGGGAACCATAACCCCGCAACTTGGTCCGTCGGTTAGTGTCGCACAGCAAAACATGGCTTCACAACCATGGATGGTGCAATACCAACAACCTCAGTTTCAACAGGTGTACCAGGGATCTGAGCAACAGATCTTTGCGAATAGTGGGCAACCCTATATTCAGAACGGGTTAAATCAACCACTTTACAGTGGCCAAGCCCACCAGCCATATCAGTCATATCAAAATCAGTTGCATTATGCTGGTATGCAAAGACCTACTGCTCAGGCGATTCCATCGTATCCTGGGTACGCCTCGCCAAACCTGAATCAGCAGTTGCCATTCGTGGCGACTCTAGAATTACCAGATTTACATCGATTGACGAACGATCCAATCGCCTATGCCCATTGGTGGCCAGCGATTCCTCACAAACTTCCTTCGGACATTCCTAAATTCAATGGAAATCCTGGCGAAGACCCGTCGAATCATGTGATGACATTCCATCTGTGGTGTTCGTCGAATACCTTGAATGATGATTCGATAAGGCTTCGCCTTTTCCAGAGGACATTGACTGGTCCGACGGCTAAATGGTATATTGAATTACCTAGAGCCTCTTTCGACAATTTTAGTTCCCTAGCCACGACTTCCTTAACACACTTTCAGTTACCTATAAGGTACGAAACTGGAACAGAGATCTTGACCAATTTCAAGCAGACAACGGCCACACATATATCAGATCATATACATGAGTGGCGTCGTCGTCGCAGAATGGTAAAGACCTATGTTCCAGATCAGCTATTAGCTGAGTGCTTTATAAAGTCGCTTCTTCCTGCTATAACAGAAGATGTGGCCAAGGGAGGCGTCGTAACAGAGGAGCAGGTTATTGCTCGTGCTCAATATTTGGACTTAGTATATACTCAGTCGGGCACGCTCTATGATAAGATACCTGACGCCCCCAGACCAGAATTTTCAATCCCTCCTCCTCCCGGATCAAATAGTGACTCTCATGCCGGTGATGGCGTGATTGGAACTGCAAACGCTAAGTCGACAAAGGATTCAAATAAGAAAGCCCGTAAGACTTCGAATCAAAAAGCAAATCAAGAGATTCTTGCTTCGGAGGTAAATGTTGTATCTACGGATAAAGGCAAAAACTGCAATCAACCAGGAAGCAAGAAGAAACAAAACAAAGGGAAGAAGAAGAAACAGGGTGAGTCATCCCCTCAAAAAACTCCTTCAAACCCTCCTGGGCAAGGGAAACAAATTTATCCATGTCAGATATGCGATGAAAAGGATCATTCGACAAAGAACTGTCCATTCAAAGCTGAGTTAAAGAGGTTCTTTAAAAGTTCCCAAACTTCAGCTGTGTTGACTGATCCATTTCCCACCCCAGGTCAAAATATGGTTGATAGTGGAAATGCTTCCCCGTCACAAGTGCTTATGTTGTCGGTTTCTAAGCAAAATGATGCTTTGATCTCGAACAGGAATAAAGATTATGGGAATCCGCCGGTGTCGAACGACAAAGGGAAAGATCAACCCAGTAGTTCGACAACAACTTCGGCAGAAGCTGTACCCCCCCTCACGCATGAATTAACAATAAAGCCACCTAAGGGAGTAGTACACAAGTCGACATTTAATCCTCGCGCCAGAGCGGCGCAGCATTATAACATAGTGGAAGATTTGGCCCAATCGCCATCTGCTATGTCGACTCTTGAGGTACTACAAAATTGTCCATCCCAAAGGCAGGCATTGTTATCAGCAATTGGTGGAGTGGATCCTAAAGATTCCAATCTTGTATCCTTTGATCACAGAGGATATGATCCTCATTACCAGCGCAACTAGCTTTCCTTATTCAAGTGAAAGCACTCAACAAAACTGTTCATAGAACGATTATTGATGAGGGAGCATCGACATGTATCATGTCGATGAGTTGCTGGAAAACTCTTGGATCTCCAACCTTGTCGCGATCTTCGACGACATTGAAAGCATTTGAAGGTAGGACGTACACTCCGTACGGTATCCTAAATAACTTTAAGGTTGAACTAGGAGGAAAAACAGTGGAAATTGATGTTGAAGTCATTGATGGCAATCTTGACTATAACATCCTACTGGGAAGACCATGGATATATGCCATGGCAGCTGTAGTGTCGACATATTTTAGGAAGATCGCATTCCCGTTTGAAGGAGGGATTACGATCGTCGACCAGCAGAATTTCCTCCCTAATGGTTCACAAGTTACTGGAAGCATTCCCATGATCCATGGGAGCGACCATTCAGTGCAAGATATCAGAGTAGGCTTGCTAAAAGATCCCACAATGATGGGAACTTTCGCGTTGCCACCTCCTTTCCATGTAGGGGATATCCCGTTTGTAGCAACATGCAACATGGTATCTTCTTCGAAGGTCGCAGGAGACAAAGTCGTCATGGATTATCAAGTGGTTTTGCCACCTAGCCCTATAGAAATATTGTAGCAATCAATGTTTCAGGCATGGGAGGCGAGCCCAAATCAACGCTCGTCAAGCGTTTGGGTAGATAGGTCTGGAGAATATGGTACCCCATTAGATCCATGGTCAAAAGTTCATGGGACTGACGAAGGAATCTTACAATCAATGATGATTGAGGGGGCACCATGGAATGATCACCACCATCGTTCCCTTCTTCCAGAGTGTGAAGAAGAAACTCAACACGACCTATATCACCCTTCAGTGTTTGAATTCCTAACAAATACTGTAAATACGGTGGATTCAGAGTGAAACCTATCCAATATTGAAGAGACCGTAGCCATAAACATCTCGACAAAACCTGATGTTGTAGAGAATATTCATGTCGGCAAAAGTTGTTCCCCTTCAGAACTGGAAATATATGGTGCTCTCTTTCGCGAATTTAGAGATGTCTTTGCATGGTCATATGATGAAATGCCAGGCATTGACTCGAGCATAGTTGAACATGAGATTAAAATGTATCCTGATGTCAAACCAGTAAGACAACGGCTTCGGCAGGTGCACCCCAAGAAAGCCGCTGCCATTAAGGCAGAAGTTGAAAAACTTCTCCATGCTGGATTCATCTACCCGGTTCCTCTAACCGATTGGGTATCGAATATTGTCCCTGTTATGAAAAAACAAGGGACGATAAGAGTGTGCGTCGACTATAGGGATGTAAACCAAGCTTGTCCAAAGGACAACTACCCTACACCCTTCATCGACCAGATAATTGATGAATGCGCCGGATGTGAAATCTTTTCCTTTATGGATGGATTTTCCGGGTATAATCAAATAAATATCCGCCCACAGGACCAGTCTAAGACTGCATTTATTTGTCCGTGGGGCACATTCGCTTATCGAAAATTACCCTTTGGTTTAAAGAACGCAGGGGCGACGTTTCAGAGGGCAATGAATTATGCCTTCCATGACATCAAGAACATCGTTCAACCTTACCTCGACGATCTTCCGGCTCATTCGCGGAAGCGGACTGATCATCCACGGCATTTGAGAGCAATATTTCTACGTTGCCGACACTACAAGATAAGACTCAATCCGCACAAGTGTGTGTTTTGCGTCGGTTCTGGTCGTTTACTTGGCTTTGTAGTCTCTAAGGATGGGATTCGTCTCGACCCCTGTAAGGTTCAGGCAATCATTAATTTGCCTCCACCTTCAAATTTGCTTCAGATTCAGAAACTCCAAGGGAAAGCAAACTTTCTGAGGAGGTTCATTCCAAATTACGCAGAACTTGCCAAAGGTTATACTCGTCTTTTGAAAAAAGATGTACCTTTTGTCTGGGACCAGGTTGCGCAAGCTTCCTTTGACGCTCTGAAAGATTCCCTAGTAAGAGCGTCATTAATGTACGCCCCGGACTATCAAAGAGATTTTAACCTGTATCTAGCTGCAGCAGATACGACCATTGCGATGGTCTTAGTGCAAGAAGTCGATGGAATTGAACATCCTATTTATTATTTAAGTAAAAACTTAAATGACACAGAAAGTAAATATTCCTATGTTGAAAAACTAGCGCTTGCTGCTGTTCAAGCGATTCAAAGGTTTCGACATTATGTCCTCTTTAGGAAAACTACCATTCTGTCAGATTGCAACCCCATGACGTATATACTGTCGCGACAGTTGCTTGGGGGAAAATATTCAAAATGGATAGCGATCCTTCAAGAGTTTGATTTGGATTTTGTAAAATCCAAATCAAAGAAAGCTCTAGTTTTCGCGGAATTATTATGCGATCTCCCATCGTCGTCCAACGATGAAACATCAGAAGAGTCAATCGTGGATGAAATTTTTTTCTGATATCAGTAAGCGATGAGTGGTATGGAGACATCATTGTTTATCTCCAAACCCAAAAATTTAGGCCTAATACCTCACACTCGGAACAGAAGCGTATACGATACCAATCTAAAGACTACATGATCGTCGGTGATACACTTTACCGTCGTGGTGTCGATACGGTTCTGAGGAGGTGCCTTACCCATGAGGAGGCCGAGAAAGCCCTGAATGATTGTCATTCAGGCGCGTGCGGGGGGCATCAATCTGGATATGCAACAGCACAAAGAATCTTACGAGCAGGATATTTCTGGCCAACTATGTTTAAAGATTGCATAATAGCTGTCAGAAGTTGCCATGCGTGTCAAATCTTTGATAGCAAAACCAGGAGACCGCCCGCACCTTTGCAGCCTATAGTTGCTGTTGGGCCTTTCGCCAAGTGGGGCATCGATTTCATGCAATGTAACCCCACCTCGACCGGGGGGCATGGGTATATTATAGTCGCTGTTGACTATTTTACCAAATGGGCCGAGGCGATGCCTACATTGGATAACACTGGTGAAACAGCTGCCCTTTTCTTTTTTAATCATGTAGTCACCAGGTTCGGCGTTCCGCAGGCTATAGTGACAGATCATGGATCGCATTTTCGCAATCACATGATGGTTGAATTAGCTGCCAAACTAGGGCTATCTCACGACAGCTCTACCCCATATTATCCACAAGCCAACGGACAAGTTGAGGCAATCAACAAGGTCCTGAAGCGTATGTTGCAAAGGATGATCGGGGTTCACAAAAGAAGATGGCACCTACTCCTGTACTCAGCATTGTGGGCTTACCGAACCTCGGTAAAGAACGCCACTGGGTTCACACCATTCCAATTGGTGTATGGCCTGGAGGCAGTCTTACCGATCCAGTGCGAAATTTCGTCTCTTAAACTCGCAATTGACCTCCTCCCCGGAACCTCAGAAGAAGAGGCTCGTTTCTTGGAATTGATCCAGTTGGATGAAAACCGTCGTGACGCTGCTTTGGCGAACGAGGCCCATAAGAAACGAGTCAAGGCACAGTTCGACAAGAATGTCAAACCTCGTATCTTCTCTGAGGGTGACTTGGTTTTGCTTTACGACCAAGAATCCGACAAATTAGGAGCAGGAAAATTTAAGTCCTTATGGATGGGTCCCTATATTGTTAAAAGGGTGTTAGCAAAAGGAGCCTACGAGTTAATGGATTATGACGGGATACCACTGGCGCAACCCCGCAACGGGTTGTACCTCAAGCGTTACTATGCCTGAATAGTAACCTGAGTGCTTTTGTTGTATTTTGTTTTCGCTAAAGTGTTTGTTTCGGTTTAGTAATCCACCCTTCTCATTTGTTGCAGATGTCGAATTTTTCTGAGACATATGTAGGATATGCCGACGGAGCGAGTCGTAGTACGCGGAATTTGTCCTCCGCAGCCTGGGCCATTTTTGATCCAAGCGGCGAGTTAGTGAGTTTCAGAGGTGTGTGTATTGGGCAGTCAACGAACAACATCGCTGAGTATAGCGCGTTGATTGAACTCCTCTCTGATACCATCGCTCATGGTATACGCCGACTAATTGTTAGGCTAGACTCACAGCTTGTGATACTACAACTCACTGGTATATATTCAGTCCGCAATCCAGCTATTTATCGAATGTTTCTAAGGGTTAAGATTTTGGAAAGAGAGTTTGATTCAATTCAATACCAACATATTTCCAGAAACTTGAACACATTAACAGATTCATTAGCAAACTATGTATTAGATAGACATTTACGACATATATAAAAAGAGATGCATCGGTGCTATGCAAGTGGATCGCAAATAAACCAGAATAAACCCCGAAAATCAAAATATATAAAGCTGTTTATAGTTTGTACATGATGTGCTGTAATCAAAACAAAATTGGTCGTATGACCTAGAACTCAAAAAGATGCTAGGGGGCACCCTAGCCTAGTGGTGCTCATGATAGTACGTCACGGTCTGTGCAATCATGCGCAAAAGACGAGTCCATCTCTAGGCACGCCAATAGTGTGCCGCTGCAACAAGGTAACTCGTCAATCTGTACATCCGGAAGACCACGAGTAAGGCTCTCAACCTGCTCCTGCACAGCTGTAAGTGTCTCAGTATCACCAAGGTCGCGAATAACAACTCTCCTAGCAGGCTCTGCTGCTGGGGCAGCAGCTGGCGATCGTGGACGGGCTGCTGGACGAACAGGACCAACATCTGCATGCACCCAAGAGTTTGATTAGTTTTTGCACAGTAACATCATGAGTAAAAACAGTAAACAGTGATATGGTCAGAGATTTTACCAATAGCGCCCCATTGCTCGCCATCCGGTAGCACCAAGTCCGGATCACCTCGGTAGTCCATACCCACATATGGATACTCAGAAAACACCATCTCCTGACGCTCGAACCACCTAAAGAAGGCCTCAGTGAAAGTAATCTGAGGTTGACCAGCATGTCGGGACATGTGGTCAACCCACCTCTGCATGCGTGGCTCGGTCGGAGAAGGCAAGTCAAGTATGATGTACTGAGGCTGCATCAATGGGATTTTCTCCAAGGCGAAGGCAGTCAGAATAGAACCAAATCCAAAATTCTTCAGCCTCCCGTCCTTTACCTTGGTCAATTGACTTTTCATCTGAACAAGTACTGCATCACACCAGTTAAACACTTTCGGTTGGAGACACTCCAAGGCGTGCTGCATGTAAGATCTGTTGGCAACATGTAAAGCTGCGCTAACGGCCATCCTACCAATGGTAAACAGAATGGACCTAAGAGACCTGTCAGTGATGTCACGGATATTGATCTTGCCGTCTTTGCTCGGCTGTGAACCTTCCCGGCAATACTGACGGATATAGTCTCTGGTGGAATTAGTCCCTCGAGCCGTACCTGACAAAGAAATGGGGGCACCCCACCTTGACAACCCAGTCAAGAAGTACATGTCCTCTATGGTCAAGGGGATGGTTTTCCCCCTAATCTGGAATACTTGGTTAACGGGATCCCAAGCATCAAGCATATACTGCAGTAAAGAAATCTGTGCTCTCATGCTAGAGATACGGAAGAACTTCAGTAGGCCACAGTTCCGAAGCGCGTTCACCGTGACCGGGTCATGGAGTGCAACCATGTCCTCTGCTTCATGTTCTCGTTCTCGCCATGTAAGGGACATTTTGTTCAAAGTTCCCTGCAAGCAAACAAGAGAAGGAGTAAGTTCCTAATTTTGATGAAAAACTGGCGAAAAATCATCGAAAATCACATGCAGGATCAGTTTTTCTAGGCCCAGCACAGGCAGAGAGTCTCTCCCTTGCGCTGAGGTGCAGTCTGCCTTAAGACAACCTGACATGCAGCACAAGTTTCGAAAGGAGAACCTGCGCTGATGCCAGGGCGCCTTGATGAAACCCCTGAGGCTCAGAAACCCTGAAAAATGTGCATGACACTGAAAAAGGAAACCATGAAAGTGAAGGGCTAAGGTTTAGCTCCTACCTGGTCCAAACGGCGCCGAAAATCGTCCACAGAATCTCCCGGAATCAGCTGGTGAAAATCAAGGAAGAAGAGGCACCTCCAGAGCTCCAACAAGCAAAATGCAAATGAAATGGTAAATGAGAGGTAAAAACACCTTTTTATGACTTTTTACACAGTTTAAAGTTAAATATTAGGGTTATAATCTCATTTTCATGCAAATATTGTCCATTTCTAACAAAGTTTGTTGCAGCAATTGAAAGTGAAGTACTACATTTGAAAAGAGAAAAGCTAGTAAAAGTAAAAAATCAAATTTGACCATGAATCGAGCAGTTTTACCGCGGAATTTATGCTCGTTAAAAAATAGAAAAGCGTGAGCAAAAGTTTCCACCAGAGTTCAAGCTCATTAAAAAATGAACCTATCCCGGTAAATAACCATTGCGATCGTAAATTTATCAGCCTTAAAAGCCTTGGTCGTGTTTTCATCCATCACCTCCACCGTCATTTGGCCGGTCGTTCACCCCCATATGATTGTTTACCCATTTTGAGGAACAGCTGCGAAGAGTGATTTCACCTAGCCATCCTTGTGACACTACCGTGATTGGAAAATTCCAATTTGTACCTGGAATCAGTTGCTATCCCTGTTTATCACTCGTTCCTCAAAAGACGAGTCATCTTTGAGCTCTTTTCTGACTCGTAAAATATGAAAAGTTTGCCGAGTTCTGGCCTTCCAGCTCGTTAAAGGGACCGGAAGAGCTATCCCTCTTTTAGACTTTAATCTTTTTGGACCTGAGGGATTATTACACAAAAAGATCGAGCGCTTGTCTTGTTCGGCTCGTTAAAAGTACCGAACACCCATCCCTTCTGTATTGTTTTATACTTTTTCGGACTTAAGGGATTAGATGACGAAAAAGGAATTATGGAGTTAACTTTCTGTACCTTTTCAGACTCTCTAAAAATGAAAAGGACCGAGTTTTCCTTGTCGTTAGACTCGTTAAAATGATTAAATAGCGACAAACTTGTCTTTAGACGAGAACGAGTTTCCCTATCGCTAAGCTCGTTAAATCATAGCGATGGGCTTGCCCGAAGGGCAGGTTATAGAACAAGCATATGTTATCCTCCTCAAGCTTGACAAAAATAAAGAGGTACTGGTCAGAAATGACTGGGGAAAAATTGGGAGAACATCAAAGCTTAATGGTAGCAAGTCGCTCTTGAACATGACACTTTTCTTCCGTACCACATCGGGTTGGGTTGTTTCATTCACCGGTCTCATCACCATGGTCTTCGCCAAACCATCCACATTTTGGGGTAATGCTACCGATCCATCGCATCAGTGTCGTTATATGTTCAAGAGAGGTCATTCTGAAAGTGTCAACCGTGTCCCATCCACTGCCATACATTATCCTTCATCCATTCATGATCGCCACCCTGAATCATATGTCACAGTTTGTTTTCACCTCCACTAAAATCATTAGCTCCGTTCCGTGTCATTGATGTGGGATTCATTAAGGCCCTCCTTTGACGGATCGCTTCTTGTCGACTTCAGCTCATTATCCAAGAAGTTGATCTAGGAACAACCCCATCAGTACTTTGAAGCTTGCATGCCTCAATGGCAAGTTTCTCACTTCCGGCGACAGGTATACATCAATGACCTTCGACCAGAAGATTTTGCGTGGCGTTCGACGCCAAGTCCTTTATTCACGCCACGTGAATTGTACTGCAGTACCTTGAGGGTCATTATCATTATCGGTGATTCCTCTCGCGCTTGTTAATGGTTTTTCATCATTGACCGGTAATCAAGCGATGTCTTTCCATGTTCGACTTCAGCGAAATTCTCACATGGATCGACTTGTACTTAGAGTGAAGATCGAACGAGTTTGAAGACCCCGGATCTAGTTTCATCCATCCGGGTTGCGATACATATTTAGGAAATATAAAAGCATTTGTCATGTACATCATTGCAGCAGATGATCATCGTATTCAAAGGATGATAATTTCAGCAGAAAATTATCAGTCTACCATCAGACGATCGTCTGTTCTATGTACCAAAATGTATTTATAAAGCTGAACATGGGAATGCCCGCCTCAACTAGATCATGAAAACATAATGAAAAATAATATATTGCATTGTATTGTATTACAGGGCACCACTCAGCACTTGAATGAACTTCGGACCCTCTGGATAAAGCATTTCACCCGATAAACGACCTCATACTTTAGGGGGCAACTGTTATAGACATTTTTGTGCCTCGCGGCATGGAGCATGAAATGTCAATAATTACAGGGATCCTCAGTCCCTAAACATGTTGTTCTTACCCCTAGAAGAACAAGGTCAGCAAACCACAGCACTTCCCATCAGTTCTCCACCTGAAAACACTCAAAAACAGGCTATTTTTGGATCATGTCAGCTGCTCCACTGAGCAACTGCGCTGAATGTCAACTGCTCCTCCTTGTACCTGCGCTGAAAGTCAACTCTAAGGAAGGCTACCTGTGCTGGGCGAGATTGGCCAAGTGGCACAGTCATTCTGCAAGGTGTCAATTGCCCAGGAAGCTTCCAAACTGACACTTGGTTCAAGGAATTCGCCCTGTGATGAGTAAGAGGTACTTGATCTCCATGTGTAAGCAAGGATCTCCAAGTGGACTGAAGAACTGAAGATTAACTGAAGAGGGAAAGGACACAAGGCAGCTTTATGTCAGTCTCAAGCTGACTCATCCTTTCTTCTTTTATCCTATATATAGAGCTCTTCTATGAGGTCTGAGGAGGCTGGAATTTTGTGCAAAGCAAGGAAGTGTTGTTGGTTTACAGTTAAAGCTATTGGGTGATTGCTTTTATAGAGGGGAAGAGGAGATTTCTTGCTGCTGGGGAGGTGCTGCTGGATTGGAGCCATTTATGGTTGTAACCTTCTCAGAACCTTTTTCTTCTATCAATAAAGCTTTGATGTTCTCCTATATACTTGTATTGCAATGATGTATTGTTTTTATCTGTATATTTGATTCATTCTAATCCATGCATCAGTTATGAGTACATGTTTCTTGTAGTTTCCCTCTCTTGTTTTTGCAGGATCTTCGTGTAGCTGGGCCGGCAAAGGGAGCAAGGAGCTGGGAACAAGAGGCAAAGAGAGAAGACAGGATCGACAAAGGCGAAAGACATCGGTTGGTCAATATTTTCTTCCTTCTCTGTACTTTCATAAAGGAAAAATATCAAAGCTTTACTTTCAGTTGTTGCTAAGGAACTATCACCCTTAGAGTAGGGATAGGGTCATTCCGAGTCGGATACTTTTCCCCACAACAAGTTTGTTTGGTGATAATTTCATTTATCACAACGTATCTCCATATTCAGGTAATCAATACTTGGGAAATTAAGGTGGTGGAGGTATTGTACTCCTGGAATATTGTGTCACAAATCAAGGCTCATCACAACAACCTATGCCATGTGATATTCACATGGGAATCTAGACCTGCTCTATGAACGGTCGAGATGATTGGAGGATTATTGGATAGTGTAGCATGTATTACTGAAACCTAACTAACCCTTTCGTGTCCTTTCCATTTCATTCTGCTTGGTGTTAATATGGTAGCTCACCAACAGGAGGAAAAGCAAGGGATTTACAAGTGAGCTCCTCTACTCGATGGCATGTTGATGCTTCCATCCATTCTCTTCATCGGACATGACTAGTAATTTCAATGTTATGTTGTGTTTTTGTGTTTCCTCTCTATGATTTATTTATAGTACTATATTCATTATTTTGTATTAATGCAAAGCCTTTGAGTATAGACACTAGGTCTTGCTTCAGTTAGCTAAGACAACTCCCAGCTGTCTCTCTTCAATGGTTTCAACACATTCTTCACATGTGAGTTTTATTTTATACAATCACTAGTTTGAATTTTTTCTCTCAAATCTGCTAGAAAACATATGTTTTGTCCTCGCGAATTTTGGGGTGAATTTTATTTTTCTATTTTCGGAGCATTTTAATTCTAAAAGGTATACCAATATATGTGTTTTAAGAAATAACCTCTTTCATCCCAACTATAGTCTTCCAGAGTCTTTTGGTACCTAGGAGTTTGGGGTTTTCATTAATTGTAAGGTCTTTACATGTCCTTTTTTTTTCTGTGTATCCTCTGTTGAATAGTATCCAACAATTTATGCATCATTATAGGCCTGAATTGATGATATTAATGGTGTTTTTATCTTCCAAGAAAAGAGGAACCTGGAGGTGTATTCTCGATTATGGGTATTAAGATTGGTCTTCTCTTCTTCCGAAACCTAATAATTCTTTGAACGATCACCTCTTTACTCAGTATTTTCTGAGATTTCTTTGAGCGTATGTCTACTGGTAAGGAGATAATATGGTATCAGGGCTCTGTTTTTCCTCCACACCATGAAATAACTTCTTTCCACTAACAACCCATTACCTTGCCATTGTTTTGTTTCATGCTTTCGCTGCTAATATGTTCATTCTATGTGCCTTAAGATAAGGTTTCTCCACTGTTGTATATGTATGTGCATAACAATTTCTCAGCCAAGATATCCTCCTGTTATAGACATTTTTGTGCCTAACAACATGAAGCATGAAATGTCGATAATCTAAGGGATCCAAAGTCCCTAAACATGTTTTTCCTACCCCTAGAGGAACAAGGTCAGCAAACCACAACACTGAAAATCAGTTCTCCACCTGAAAACACTCAAAAACAAGCTATTTCTGGATCATGTCAGCTGCTCCACTGAGCATCTGCGCTGAATGTCAACTGCTCCACTCTGTGCCTGTGCTGAATGTCAAAAGCAATGAAGGCTACCTACGCTGGGCGAGATTGGCCAAGTGGCACAGTCATTCTGCAAGGTGTCAAATGCCCAGGAAGCTTCCAAAATGACACTTGGATCAGGGAATTTGCCTTGTGATGAGTAAGAGGATCTAGATCTCCAAGTAGAAGCAAGAAACTCCAAGTGGACTCAAGAACTGAAGTATAACTGAAGTGGGAAAGGACACTAGTCAGCTTCATGCCAGCCTCAAGCTGACTCATCCTTTCTCCAAAACTCCTATATATAGAGCTCTCTCATGAGGTCTAAGGAGGCTGGAATTTTGTGCAAGTAAGGAAGTGCTGTTGGTTTGAGTATAGAACTATTGGGTGATTTGCTTGAAGGAGGTGAAGAGGAGATTTCTTTCTGTTGGGAGGTGTTGCTGAATTGGGCCTATTATGGTTGTAACACTCTCAGAACTTTACTTCTTCCATTAATAAAGTATTTGAGGTTCTTCTATATGCATGTGTCTTAATGGTGAATTGATGCTTGTATATTTGATTTATTCTAATCCCTGAACCGATTATGGATGTATGCTTCTTGTAGTTTCCTTTTCTTGTGCTTTTACAGGATCTCTGTGTAGCTAGGCCGGTGAAAGAGAAAGGAGCTAGGAGCAAGTAGCAAAGAGGGAAGATTGGATCAACCATTAGCGGAAGATAACGGTTAGTGGATCCCCTTTCTTTTCTCTCTCTCATCTCATAAAGAAGTAATCTTGAATAGCTTTGCATTCAGTTGTTGCTGAGGTACTGTCACCCTTAGAGTGGGATAGGGTCATTCCGTATTGGCTACTTTTCCCAACAACAAATTGGCGACTCCGTTGGGGATCGTATCTTGTTGGTTGTTTGTGTTTTTGCTATTCATTTCATAAACAAAGGGAGTACCGAATTGAACTGTATTTGAATCTTTCAAATGCAAAGTAGAGGGCAGAAACTCTAGCTCAGTTTCTGGGCAAGTTTATGATTTGAAGAGCTGATCCACAAGGACTCTAATAAGCTCTTGGTGATAGCTTGTCATCCTCCTTGTCATCCCTTAGTGTGTCCTTGACTGATAGCTTCTGATTTGAGCAAAAACTGTGAATTTTTGAGCAATCTGTGACCCGGAAACCAAGAGAAACAAAAGTTTCGTTCTTCAGTGCAGGCTGTACAAAGGCTGTCTGCATTTCAGCGCAGTTCCCGAAGGGGATACCTGCGCTAAAGGTCAAAGAGACAGTGTCCCACCTGCGCTGGACCAGTCTTGCCTTGTGCTACTGGGGTTTCCTGTTGTTTCTTGCCCTGTTTTCACTCTTGTTTTTGTTGTTTGTTACCAGTCAATGTGCCTATCTGAAACCAACTTTCCTTGCCACTATTCTGCCTCAGTTGTATAAAGAAAATATGTTTGTTCTTTGTGTATTTCTTATATCATTTACATTTTCCCATAACGAAAGTGAACAAGTCTTGCTGTGACCTCTTAGATCTAGACCTGTGATAAAGTGTCGTTTTGATCTTAAGAGTTAGTTTGTTTGCTGTTCATAGCTAATTGAGCTTTTACTTTCGTCATTTGGTTTGAGTTTATATATTTCTAGTGTCGAAACAAGTAAATCTTAAGGTGTCTTTTGATTTTGGACAAGCTTGTTTGCTTTCACTTGAAATTGAATTCAAAATTATACAACAGCTTTCTTTTTGCATTACGCCAACATTAAGAAAGAGAAAAGAAATACCTGCATTGTGCATGTGCATTTTGACAGCTTGCATGTTGATTTAGGAAAAAGTGCATTAGTGTGTGCTCTATGATCCGTGTGAAAATATGTTATCTTTCTTTCCCCTCAGTAGTTAATATTTTCAAAGTTGAAAGATTGAAAAGCTTGCTTATCATCTTAGACTGCATTTAGGAGTGTTATCATACATCTCGTGGTGATCCATAAAGGCAAACTGCTAAACAAGATCAACCTTAAAATAAATTGAATTTACATAACAACGCATTGAAACATAACGCAAACACATAGAGGTCTAAGCTAGAGACGTGTTCCGGCGTCGTTAAACGTGATATCTTAGCGTTGAGTGGTTGGGTGATTCCTCCATGGTGAAGCGATAAGTATCAATACGGACTTGTGCTCCCACGTATCGTCGCGTATATATTGGGAGACCCCTATAGGAACAAAACCTTTATCCAATAGGAAACCGTGTCGGCCGCCCTACTGATAACAATGCAGTGAACACAGTATTCACGAAGATCGACCACTCGTACCGTAAAATGTATTCTGTGGTTTTGCGAAAAGTTTGGCACACCCTCTGCCTAGAACTCCAGAGCAGTTTCTTTTGGCCTTTTTCAAACTCTATAACTGAAAAAGTCCATCCGAGCATTTGTCACTTCGGGCTTGTTAAAACATCGAAGGAGACTAGAGTCATCTTTAGCTTTTTCTCGACTCTTAAAAAGTGAAAAAGCAAGTTGTGTCTAAGCGTCGTTATAAAATTTATTTTAAATGGAACATAATCACCTCCCATTCCCGCGTTGATCTTAAGTTGAGAACATGGAACGCCCCAACCAAGGAATTCCACATGATGGAAATCCTAGTCCATTCTCCTCTTGGGGAGAAGTTGGTGCACCCCACATGGCCACATTGTCGCTTCCAGGACTGACAATTGGCCTGCCTATTTGGCTATTCTCAACCAATGTAGTTCAGACCACCATGGTTCCTGAATAGTCGAGTCAACAGTTAGATCAGTCTAGAGCTTCCCACCAGCCTTCTACTTCTTATAACTCTTCCTCCAATCCTTCATCTTCGCAGGGTAGAGCCGGCAAAAGCCAAGCTCCCATGGAGAAGAAGGAGAAGAAGAAGAAAGAGCCTAAGGCGACTGGGGGCAAGCAAAAGACATCTGACAAAAATCCACACACAGCACAGACCGGGCCTAAATCGCCATGTGTCATATGTAGGGGAGACCACTTCCATAGAGATTGTCCCTGTATTCCCCGGATACTAAGAGATTGGTCACCTCGTTGGCACAATTCAGGAGCATCAACCTCTGGTAGCCATGTTGATTGCTTACCGTCAACCAGCGAAAGTGAAGGTTCAAGACAAAGAGGGGGAGCAAGATCCCCCTGTAGACTATGTGAAGGCCATCACGCCATCCACCGTTGTTCCTTCTTAGACGAGGCGAAGAGAGTTTTGGAAGATCGTCCGGTTTCACCGGTAATGCTTCCTCCTGGATAAAAAAACTCGTGCCAAGTCCTTCGTTGGTTGAAAATACAGCTGGCCTGCCCAAGTGGTCAGCTGAAGCGTCAGTCATTGAAAATGAACCTACTGAATCCAGACCAGACGAAAGTCTAAAGGTCGATACGGCAGTTGACCCGGTTCTTCCTTCAGAGGTTTCATCCTCAAATGACATCGTCACTGAAGATTCATCTTCAAATGACACCCTCACTGAAGAGAATAAGGATGAAACCATCCATATTCTTTTCATCAACACAGACTCTGATGAGCACCAGGGCAATGCGCCCATTCCTTTATCGTAGGAAGGAACATCGTCAGGATCGTATCCGGCCGTATATTCGGTCCCACCACCAAGCAACATGGTTGTGTCCTTTGATTGGAACCAACTAGGCAGACCCCGGTTACCAGCCAGTATACCATTCAGAATCATAGTCAAAATTTACAAAATGGTAATGGCTGGAACTATCATTGATGAAGGGGCATCTGTGAGTATCCTTTCCTCTTTTGCTTGGAAAGCACTGGGTTCCCCGGCGCTTTTGCCTGAGATAAGAAATCTCTCAGGTTTTGATAAAGGAACCAGTCGACCATTAGGGATCCTCCCCAATGTGCCTGTTACATTGAAAGGGAAGATCGTTTAAATGAACGTGATGGTCGTTCAAGGACCCTTGGATTATAACCTACTCCTTGGATGAGACTATATATATTGCATGGGAGCTATAGTCTCCTCACTCTTTAGAGTAATGTGTTTTCCACACGAAGGAAGAATGGTCAAGCTCGTAGACCAACTTTCATTTCCAGGATCACGCATCGCAAATAGTCAAATACCAACCCTGAATGGTCTATTCAATCAAGAAATGTCTCCACCCCCAGTCCTCCTTCCCGATGAGTGCGAGTGATTCGGAAAGACGGGACTGGAACCCAGGGGGCATGCATCCTGGTCTGCTTTGGGCAGAGAAAACCTTGGGTATAGAGTAGATTTCCACGGGAGAATATGACTAGTCCATACACCATCCGTCTAGGAAGAGGGGTTGTTCTGGAATAAGATTCTTTTGTCAAAGTTATGTGAGTGAAATAATCTGTTTTTCACCCACCGTTGTCTACTTCGGTAGACATCGCCGAAGAAGTGTTCAGTTTGAAAGATTAACAAAACAATTTTTGGGTAACCTGAAAGAGGTAAGCCTCACCCTTTAAAACAAATGTTTTATCGGATAAGTAGGGGCAGCCTTGAAATTGTATTTTATACCTGGGGGCATGCAAACCTTTTGGAGTGCAAGCGAAGAGCAGTTATTTATCTGTTTTTTGGATAAGTCGTTTCCTAACTTGCGTAAAGAAAGGATGTGGGGCAAAGGTCAAAATTCGCCAAATTAGGAGCATAGCTTCGTGAGATAAAGCTCCATAAAAAAATAGCTATCTCACAAGAGACATTCTTATCTTACGACTGGTATAATCGAACAGTTTTACCGCGGAAATTATGCTCGTTAAAAAATAGAAAAGCGAGATCCGAGCAGTTTTAACGGGGAATTCATGCTCGTTAAAAAATAAACATAAGCATTGAGCACTGTTTTGGCGCTTTCAAGCTCATTAAAAAATGAACCCATCTTGGTAAATAACCACTGTGATCATAAATTTATTAGCCATAAAAATCCTTGGTCGTGTTTGCACCCGCCACCTCCATTCCATTTGGCCAATCGTTCACCTCGATATGATTGTTTACCTTTTTTGAGGAACAGCTGCGAAGAGTGATTTCACCTAGCCATCCTTGTGACACTGCCGTGATTGGAAAATTCCAACATGTACCTGGAATCTGCTACTATCCTTGTTTATCACTCGTTCCTCAAAAGGCGAGTCTTCTTTGAGCTCTTTTCATCTAACTCGTAAAATATGAAAAGTTTGCCGAGTCTTGGCCTTCCAGCTCGTTAAAAGGACCGGAAGAGCTATCCCTCCTCTAGATTTTAATCTTTTTGGACCTGAGGGATTATTGCACAAAAAGGTCGAGCGCTTGTTTTATTTGGCTCGTTAAAGTTATCGAAAACTCATCCCTTCTGTATTGTTTTATATTTTTTCGGACTTAAGGGATTAGATGATGAAAAAGTAATTTTGGAGTTAACTTTCTGTGCCTTTTCAGAATCTCTAAAAATGAAAAGGACCGAGTTTTCCTTGTCGTTAGACTCGTTAAAATGATTAAATAGCGACAAACTTGTCTTTAGACGAGAACGAGTTTCCCTATCGCTAGGCTCGTTAAAACATAGCGATGGGCTTCCCCGAAGGGCAGGTTATAGAACAAGCATATGTTATCCTCCTCAAGCTTGACAAAAATAAAGAGGTACTGGTCAGAAATGACTGGGGAAAAATTGGGAGAACCTCAAAGATTTAATGGTAGCAAGTCGCTCTTGAACATGACACTTTGTCCTCCGTATCACATCGGGTTGGGTTGTTTCATTCGCTGGTCTCATCACCATGGTCCTCGCCAAACCATCCACATTTGGGGTAATACTACCAGTCCATCACATCAGTGTCGTTATATGTTCAAGAGATATTGTTCAGAAAGAGTCAACCGTGTCCCATCCACTGCCATACATTATCCTTCATCCACTCATGATCGCCACCCTGAATCATATTTCACAGATTGTTTTCACCTCCACTAAAATCATTAGCTCCGTTCCGTGTCACTGATGTGGGATTCATTAAGGCCCTCCTTTGACGGATCGCTTCTTGTCGACTTCAGCTCATTATCCAAGAAGTTGATCTAGGAACAAACTCCCCAGTACTTTGAAGCTTGCATGCCTCAATGGCAGGTTTCTCACTTCCGGCGACATGTATACATTAATGACCTTCGACCAGCAGATTTTGCGTGGTGTTCAACGCCAAGTCCTTTATTCACACCATGTGAATTGTACTGCAATACCTTGAGGGTCATTGTCATTATTGGTGATTCCCCTCGCGCTTGTTAACGGTTTACAATATTGACCGGTAATCAAGCGATGTCTTTCCATGTTCGACTTCAGCGCAATTCTCACATGGATCGACTTGTACTTAGAGTGAAGATCGAACGAGTTTGAAGACCCCGGATCTAGTTTCATCCATCCGGGCTGCGATATATATATTCAGGATATAAAGACATTTGTTATGTACATCATTGCAGCAGATGATCATCCTACTCAAAGGATGATAATTTCAGCAGAGAATTATCAGTCTACCACCAGACGATCGTCTGTTCTATGTACCAAAATGAATGTATAAAGCTGAGCATGGGAATGCCCGCCTCAGCTAGATCATGAAAGCAGAATGAAAAATAATGTATTGTATTGTATTTTATTACAGGGCACCTCTCACCGATTGAATGAACTTCGGATCCTCCTCATAAAGCATTTCACCCGATAAGCGACCTCATACTTTAGGGGACAACTGTTATAGACATTTTTGTGCCTAACAGCATGAAGCATGAAATGTCGATAATCTAAGGGATCCAAAGTCCATAAACATGTTGTTCCTACCCCTAGAGGAACAAGGTCAACAAACCACAACACTGAAAATCAGTTCTCCACCTGAAAACACTCAAAAACAAGCTATTTCTGGATCATGTCAGTTGCTCCACTGAGCATCTATGCTGAATGTCAACTGCTCCACTCTGTACCTGCGCTGAATGTCAAAAGCAATGCAGGCTACCTGTGCTGGGCGAGATTGGCCAAGTGGCACAATCATTCTGCAAGGTGTCAAATGCCCAGGAAGCTTCCAAAATGACACTTGGATCAGGGTATTCGCCTTGTGATGAGTAAGAGGATCTAGATCTCCAAGTGGAAACAAGAAACTCCAAGTGGACTCAAGAACTGAAGTATAACTGAAGTGGGAAAGGACACTAGTCAGCTTCATGCCAGCCTCAAGCTCACTCATCCTTTCTCCAAAACTCCTATATATAGAGCTCTCTCATGAGGTCTAAGGAGGCTGGAATTTTGTGCAAGTAAGGAAGTGCTGTTGGTTTGAGCATAGAACTATTGGGTGATTTGCTTGAAGGAGTTGAAGAGGAGATTTCTTTCTGCTGGGAGGTGTTGCTGGATTGGGCCTATTATGGCTGTAACACTCTCAGAACTTTACTTCTTCCATTAATAAAGTATTTGAGGTTCTTCTATATCCATGTGTCTTAATGGTGAATTGATGCTTGTATATTTGATTTATTCTAATCCCTGAATCGATTATGGATGTATGCTTCTTGTAGTTTCCTTTTCTTGTGCTTTTACAGGATCTTTGTGTAGCTGGGCCGGTGAAAGAGCAAGGAGCTAGGAGCAAGCAGCAAAGAGGGAAGATTGGATCAACCATTAGCAGAAGATAACGGTTAGTGGATCCCCTTTCTTTTCTCTCTCTCATCTCATGAAGAAGTAATCTTGAATAGCTTTGCATTCAGTTGTTGCTGAGGTACTGTCACCCTTAGAGTGGGATAGGGTCATTCCGTATTGGATACTTTTCCCAACAAGACCTCCCATAAGGGTTGGTTTACTAACAAACTTCTTTATTATAGTATTGGAATGTATTAGCTGTATATCCAATGGTCTATTTTATTTTTCCCAAATCTTTCTACATGTGGGAATTCAATTTGGAGTACTCACGACTATTATTTGTATCTCCTTTATTTTCTTTTCTCTAATGTAAGTTGTAATAAACTAGATGAAAGGCCCCATCCCGAGGTTCTTATTTCTAATTGCTTGTGAACTGTATATAGAAACAAGATTCCATGATACTTCAAATGTGAAGTGATTTATTCTTTAAATATTCATTCTCCACACTTGCCATATCAAATTTATGCTACAAACTCACTTAGTTACAGTGTGAATTTACTCAATGAATTAATAGGAGTTTCTATATACCAAAATATGAAAGAGATTGCCTCAATCGTTTAAGTTGTTTATAAATTGACTATGTGGATGCTTGTAATATTCTTGAGGGGAAATTTCATTCTCAATTTACCTTATAAAGGAGGTTTAATTCATATTATTATTCTTCAATGGTACAATGTAAACGTTCGAAAATTAACTACGATTACTTCTCTCGTACTCAGATGTGTTTCCTGGTTGCGCCTGAAGGTGTCCCTTTCCTAGTTAAACTCGAATTATTATTATGGCACCTTTGTCTACACTCAAATATATTTCTGAGTTGTATTTGGCCCCATCTGAAATATCAAACCGATGTACTGTTTTCCTATTGATTGAAATTCAACATTTGCGGTTGTGAAATATTTCTATTAGGATTGTTTATGTTCTCTCATGCATTGGATTTGGTTTTTTCTTTCTCGTTACTTTTTCATGCACCCTCTACCAAATATAATTCATACTAATACCATTTGTCAAAACCCAGATATCTAGATATACACTCAGATTTCTCCTCCTTTCGATGCCTACATGTATTTTTCAAATAGGTGCACCTTTCTGTTGGCAATATTGGCATTGATGTCAAGTTTTATTTTTTATTAATGTTTATAAATTTTATTGATGTTACTAAGCTCACTCATGATAATTTATGTTGAATATAAAAGGTTGAAAGTGATGTGAAGTGCAAAGTCTATGCTAATCATTGTGAAAGCTAAACATTGAGACAAAAGTTGGAATACATATAATTGGTTGAGCAGAAAATGTGTATAATCCAAATTTGACTTATCTCTTGTAATTCTTTCTGAATGTGTTTTAATTAAGCTCTATTTCGTTTTACAAACAATTTTCTGAATTGCAAATTAAAGGAAAAACTTGTGGGTAGCTTTGGAAGTCAAAGAGACTATGTTTCATTTCATATTCGTCCAAAGAAGACAAACAACCAAGAGGGCTTTCTTATAAAATAGACAATGTGGAATGGGATAGTGTTCCTTTTTCACTATGTATGGAAGTGGTCTGCATAATAAAAGGATGTGCAGTAGAGGAAGAGAAGAAGTGTAAGGAGAATGAATAGTTCAACAAAAAACTTGACAACAAAATTGGATATGAGGTAACCAACACTTATGATTTGAGAAACTTCTATTATTTTCTATGTTGCAACTTGAAAAATAATATGTTGTAGCATGTTGACGTAGAAAACTCATGTTGGTTGTAGCCTGCAGAAAACTAGTGGGAGTTGAATCTTTTGTTGAGGTAGGAACCTCTTATATGTAGGAGCCTATAAAAAATCTGATGTAAAAAGGAGTAGCATCTTGCCTTCACATCACTATTAGCCTAAGAGTTTGTGCTTTTCTCCCTCCAGGGTTTCCACTTATATCTGGTGTCTTCATGCGTTTGATTCTTGCATGTTGTATGAATGCAATGTAGTCTTGATAAACATATTAGCAAACCGTTCTTCTTGAAATCTACAAAATAAATACAATAACTATTGAGCACATGCATAAATCATTAAATCCATAAGAATAATATAACTTGAACATAAATAAACAAACAAACTACTGATTCACCCCCCCCTTCTCAGTAATTTCCCTTCTTAAATATCAACTGGTATCGGAGGTAGTTCGTTCTGTATCAGTCTAACAACTGGAAGGAGGTACTAAGTAAGTAAAATGGTTATCTAAGAAGGATGTTCAATAGATAAGGCACCCATATTTACTCGTACAAACTATGCCTTCTAGAAAGTAAGAATGATGACATATTCAATGTCTCTAGGAGTAGAAGTCTAGTCTGTTGTATTGGTGTGGTATGAAGAACGAAAGGAAACAACTAGTGAGCAAGTAGTGATAAAGCTTCCAAACTAAACTTTGTAGCTAATGAAAAAGCTATGAATGAACTTCTGAGCGGTCTTTGTGAGTGTAAATTTATCAAAGTAATACACTGTGAGACAGCTAGAGGTATTTGGGATAAATTATAAAATATTCATGAAGGAGATAAAAAGGTGAAGATGGCCAAGCTACAAGTGTATAAAACTCAGTTTGAAACATTGAGAATGAATGAAGATGAAGATATAGCTAAATTATCTCTAAGAGTTGATGAAGTTTTGAATATCATGCTGAGTCTAGGTGAAACAATCAACGAAAGTGTAATAGTTGAGAAAATTTTCAAGTCATTACCTTCTAAATTCAATCCTAAGGTTTCAGCTATAGAAGAAACATCAAACTTTGATACCTTCAACAGAGATCGAATATGTGGATCTCTGAAAATGTATGAGATGAGAATTCCAAAAGGAAAGGCAGCTAGTACAGTGGTAGCTTTCAAGGCAGAGAAGCCCACAGAGGAAAAGGAGTCATCATGCTCAGGTTTTGATGAAGAAGAAGAAACTTTCATGAGAAGCTTGAAGAAATGCACAGGTAAGTATAAATTAAAACTTGAAGTGTTTTAATTATGGAAGAGTGGGACACTATGCATCAAAATTCCCTTTTAAGAACGGGGAAAATGAGTTTAAAGGGAAAGAGAATAACAAGTCTAACAAAATACAAAAAGAGAGACAATTCAAAAAGAAAAATTTCTATGTTGAAGAAGATAGTGGTGGACCTAAAAGCTCTAACGAATCTGATAGTGAAGATGGAACAAGTGAATTTATACTAATGACCTTGGAAGAACTTGAAAATGGTTGTGAGGAATATGAAAAAGAAGAGGTAGGTGATGTAGACCTTGAGGTGGAATTAATTAGTGCCCTAGATGAAATAGAAAGGCTTAAACTTAAGAATAAAAAGAAGAAAGATATCCTATTAAAATATGCAAAGGAAGAATTGGATGCAGAAGACATTATCAAGTTGAAAGGTGAACTTGAAGAAGCAAAGAAGGTGGAAGACATTTTACTGTAGCAGATAAAAGAGAAAAACCAGGAGTGTGAGAAATTGGAGGAAGAGGTGGTATCCCTAAAGAAAAATTAGAGAAGGCTCATATTGAACTAAATATAAATATTCAATAGACAAAGGGATCTGAAAAAATGGATGTGATATTGAATTCTCAAATGTCTCCACTCATAAAGACAAGGGTAGGTTATGAACGAGAATCCAATAAATCTAAGGCAGAGCATAAAAGGAAAATTACCTCTGTAAAAGATGCTAGGAGAGAGGATGACAACTCACATCAATCTAAGAAAAAAAATTGAGCAACATTTCATCACGAAGAGAACAACTACAAAAGGACATTGTCGGTGTAGTACATGAAGCAAAAGAAATGGACAATCAATACACAACCTATCAGATACCTCACTTTTTTAGAAGACATGGTTAACAAATGTCAAGTTGGTTAGATTCACAAACAACATTCTCTATCAGGTACATATATTTTATTTATGGATATTGTTATTACCTCAAAAAATTTGGAGCTTATGTTAGAAGAATTGATTTTGGAAATTTTAAGATGATAAAGAATGGATTCGCAAATGTTAAAACAATTGGATGCATGCAATGGAGAAAGAAGGTAGAACAAAAGAAACCTGACAAGTGTGACTTACTTTTTCATGCTCAATATCAAAATAATAAATGGTACGTTGAGAGTGGTTACTATAGAAATATGAGAGGAGATCAAAGAAAGTTTTTTTCCCTCAATAAAAATAAAACTTGAAATGTCACATTCGGTAATAATGAAGCAAGTAGAATTAAAGGAAAGGGTACAATCTGTTTAAATAATGGACTAGCAAAGGCTCAATATGTACTGTTTATAGATGATATAAAACATAATTTGTTGAGTGTAAGTCAGATGTGTGACAAAGGCTATGATATTATTTTTAGAGCTCAAGACTATGAAATTAGGTCAACATCTACAAGGAAGCTTTTGGATAAAGGAGTTTGAACTGAGAATAATGTATATATATTGAAGTAAGAGAATGAGGAATGCTACATCAGCAAACAAGATGAATCCTGGCTATGGCATAGGAGATTGGGGCATCTCAACTTTGATCATGTCATGAAACTTAGCAAGAAGAAAGTAGTTAGAGATCTACCAACAATAAAAGGCCTCAAAATACTATCTGCATGTCCTGTCAGATGGGAAAAATAACAGGAACATCATTCAAAGTCAAAGATAAACTATCAAGTAGTAAGCCCTTGCAGCTAGTTCATATGGATCTATGTGGGCCTTCCAGAATAGAAGAACCAGGAGGAGAACAATATTTCATGTGACTAGTCAAGATTAACATGGGTGGAATTTCTCAAATACAAGTGAGAAGCATTTGAGAAATTCAACACATTTAAGGTAGTGACAGAAAATCAAGGAGGGTGAAAAATAATGTGTATAAGGTCAAACAAACAAGATGAATTTACATCATATGAGTTTGTAGACCTATGTAAGGAATGTGGGATAAAGAAACAATATACTATTGCAGACACATTACAATAGAATGGAGTTGCAGAGAGACACAACAGATTGATTTAGAAAATAGCTAGAGTCATGATGCAAGAAATAAACATTTCCCAAACCTACTGGGAAGAAGCAGTGGATAAAGAAGTATACATTCTCAATAAGGCACATCTTAGACCAAATTGTGAGAAGACACCTTATGAACTGTGGCACATGAAACCAGCAACAATCAAACATTTTAAATTGTTCGGGAGTAAATGTTATATCAAAAATTAGGATGAGAAGGTGCGGAAGTTTTATGCTCGATCTCATGAGAGAATATTCTTGGGATATTAAAAAAAATTAAAGGATACAGGTTTTACAATAAAAGATTGCACAATATTGTGGAATGCATAGACATAAAGGATGATGAAGAGCTACCTAATAAGAACAAGAACACATGTTTTATCAATCCTCCAAACCATCGTCAGCATGTCAATAAGGAGAATGAAATACAAGATGAATAATTAGTAGATACTAAGGCTCACCCAAAAGTTCCTTCAAGATACACTCAAAAGAATCACCCTGCAAATCAAATTATTGGAGATAAAAGTGAAGGAGTACAAACAAGGAGAAAACTAGCAGAGAAGTCTAAACAATGTCATATAGCCATGTTTTCACAGATAGAGCCAAAGATATTTGGGGCAGAAAGTAAAGAAAAAAGTTGGATAGATGTTATGAATGAGCAATTATACCAAATTGATAAAAACGATAGTTGGGAAGTAACACACAGACTTGTCAGAAGCAATATCATTTGCACAAAATGGGTTTCCAAAAATAAAATGAATGAACAAGGTCACGTTGTTATAAAAAAATCTATACTTGTGTGTATGGGATAGTCACAAGTAGAAGGACTTGATTATGAAGAAACCTTTGCACGAGTTGTGAGCTTGGAGGCAATCAAGATGTTTTTGGCCTTTGCATGTTATAATGATTTCAAGGTGTTTCAAATAGATGTGAAATATGCTTTCCTAAATCATGATATTGAGTAAGAAGTCTATATGGAATAACCTGAACCTTATCATTGGCAGAGAAGCCTAATTATGTCTGGAGGTTAAAGAAATCACTATGTCATCTTAAACAAGCACCACCCGCATGGTACTCTAGACTGGACAAGTACCTTCAAAAGTAAGGGTTCAAGAGAGGAGGAGTTGATAGTAATATATACATTAAGGTGGATGGAGATGAATTGTTGGTTATAGTTGTCTACGTGGATTATATTATGTTTGGTAGTAATAAGCATCATCTAGTAGAATGGTTTGCTAAAGAGATGAAGACCAAGTTTGAAATGTTTATGATCAGAGAACTTACCTTCTACCTAGTGCTCTAGATCCTACAAAACCCTGGAGGCATATTCATTTCTCAAGAGATATATCTAAGAGATATGTTGAAAATATTTCGAATGGAACACTGTAAATCTATCTCAACCCACATGAGTACCGCATGTAAAATATGTGTAGATGATGAATCACATGATGTGGACCAAAAGCAAAATGGATCTATTATAGGAAGTTTGTTATACCTAACAAATTCTTGACCAGATATAATATTGGTAGTCAGATTAGTAGCAAGCTATCAATCAACACCCAAAGAAAGTCATTTGTTACCAGAAAAAAATAAGATTTAGCTACTTGAAGGGGACTACAAGCTATGGTCTATGGTATCCTAAAGGTGAGGATTTCACGTTGACAACATACATAGATGGAGATTGGGCGAGCTATGTGGATGACATAAAAATTATGAGCGATGGTGCATTCTATCTAGGAAAATCATTGCGGGTATGGCTAAGTAAAAAACAACCAGCACTATCTCTATCTACTGCAGAAGCTAAGTACATAGCAGTTGTAACATGTTTCACTCAAGTATTCTAGATGAAACAAACACTACAACACATGAAGGTAAATTTTAATGAACATATATCTATCAAGTGGGGCAATACAAGTGCAATAATCATTTCAAACTATTTTGTGCTCCATTGAAAGATTAAACATATCCCTATAAAGTACCACTTTCTCGAGAAAATAGGGAAGATGGAGTACATACCCATAAAGGAACAAATAACAAACATATTTACAAAACCCCTTGCTAAAGAACCATTTGAATATCTGATAAACAACCTGGGAATAGTACCTTTACACTCTCTTCACTAATCTAACTTCAAAAGGAGAACCTAAAATACTGCGAAGTATATGAAATTTGAGCACGATCTAAGGGGGAGATTATTGGAGCAGGAAGTAAGGAAGAGGAAGGCAAAGCTTATGATCATGAAAAGAATTTGAAGTAGTTAAAGAGGTCAAAAGAACAAAAGCATCATCAAACTGGGAAATCAAGTTATATTTTGTAGGATTTATCAACATCAATCAGGTTCACCATTAAAAAGCCCATTCTTCAATGAATTTCTTTTCACATATGCATAAACTTGTAAATAGATTTCTGCAAGTAGACACAATACTAGTATTGTTAAGACAATTTCGTATCTATTTGGTATCTGTTCACATTAAGTTGAAAGTTAAGCATAACTTATTGTGATATTGCATCATCAATTTTGCTCAAGATTATTCATTCTCTCATTGCACCAATAAACATTGTGATGATTCGAGTTAAGGATTTGATGTATAAATCTTGAGAGCCATCCAAATATAAAAATGGAAGCAAGAGAAAAGATACTTCCGTCAAGCAGAGGAGCATACTTTATATATTTTATGTTGGGCTTATAGATGCATTCATCATCAAGCATCATGAGATCCACATCAGAACCTTATTATTGGCAATATGCATGTGAATACTTCTATTTCAGCAAGTAATCAACTATTATACCAATTTCAATGCATCACTAGGATTTCATTAAATCCTTCAAGACTGTTATTTTGATCACTCTTGAAGCAGAAAAATGAATTTATCAAGAAAAGATGAAAGTTCAGAGAAATTTCAATGAGAGCATTCTCCATTTAAAACAAAAGGAAATAGAAATTATATTTTCTCATCAATCTCATTTCCAAGAGGCAACAAATTTTTGAAGAAAAATGGGACTTTGCAATATCAAATATACCATGATAAATCTCTTTCAAATAATCATATTGAAGGACTCATTGCAGAAATCGACATTCAAATGTATTATACTACAAAAGAAAAAGAAAATTTATAAAAATGTCTCTACAAATTGATTCAAGGCCATGGGTGATTGTAATGCCCTGCCTCAGACGATTGCAACACTTCAGATTCATTACCATTGCTGTAAGGATGTAGATAATACTGATGATACATGATCAAAGTGAATTTATGAAGAATTTTTCTAAAAGCATTTCCATGCGAGTGGAGGAAGATCAAATTACTTCACCTGAAAGAATAAATCAAGAGTCAATAATCCTACAAAAGAAGAAATGAAATTGTATAAAGAAAACATTATCCATGTTCATACAAGATTCAGAAATCAAATCTCATACATCTCATAACCAACAAATGAAGAGACATTTAAATACATTGTTCTGTCAAAAACTTCTCTACAGGCAGATGCAGTTTCTGGGCATTCAACTCTAAGAGAATCCAAATAACAATAAAATGTTAAATAGGATATTGTCAATAAAGGCCATTGAAAAAGGCCTCACCAAGCATTAATCACTTTCGTGCACAAAATAAAAACGGGTGGGGGAGAGAGATACATAATAGCTCAAGAAAACAAAGAAAGTAAGCATAAAGAGGAAAATTGGCCTCCATTAAAGAGAACCCAGTGCTCAAATTTATTTCAATATATCATGGTAATGTATGAATAGTGATAAGGAGAGTAACCCAAGGAAAAAAGAAGAGTAACGTTCAAATTGCAATTATGAAGGTAAAAAATTCTACTGGAGCAAAGATGTCAGGGAAAAAAGGAGAGGACCATACTTAGCATTGACAACAAGTGGATAGGAGTAGCGCTAAAATTACCTGAGATATGATGAAATCACTTGAGACAGTGGAATAATTGTATTCAATAGAATAATAACATAAAAAGGAATATGAGACAGTGGAATAATTAAGTGCCACAGAATAATAACGTACACATGAATACGATGCAGTGGAATAATTATGTGCAACATAATAATAATAATGACTCACAGAGGAATAATTATATGCAGAATTTTTATTTTCTATTCAATTTTTTTCTCGGCATTGATCACCAACTTACAATAACTTTTTTGGTTATTATGGCATTCAAGCATTCAAACAGGTATTCAATGTATTGTTGAACAATAATGGTGTTTAAAGCATTGTTGGAAATATTTTTATCAGTGTTTCGTCAAAGAGTTAAATTAGGGTTTTGAACCCTAGGCACTTACCTCAACGCATATTTCTTTGTTCCTGTTGAAAAAAAGTTTTAGATAGAATAACAAACGATCCAAATCCTTTATATGGTCAAGTTTTTGGTCTCTCCAAATAATAGCTATCCTTCGATTGAGGAATTCAAAAGTATAGAGATTTAGAATTCGAAATTGATTTGTTTTTTTTAAAATTGTATTCAATTCACATAACGAGTTTTGGCACAAAGAACCTATATTCTTGCCAAAACGTTAAGTGTGTACTCCTACTGATTTCTATGCGTAAAGCTTGAATCAATTTATTTTCTCATATTACATGCATTAGGATTAACAAAAATATTCCATGGATTGCGGTAGACAAGTATGGACGTAAACTTATGTTGATTGGTGTTTTTTTGTTGGAAGTGTATTCAATTAACATTACGTGTTTTAAAGCTGCTTACTCCTATTGATTGCTATTCATGGATTATGAGTGGTGGAGTATAATCCTTGATTATTGAAGACATCATTTAGTGTTTTTGGCATCGGTAGAAAGTTTGGTATGTTAAAAGCCGCAGAGGTAGAATCGATCTCAAAGATTCTATCTATATGATCAGTGGTAGTATGCAATGGTTTGTGTCTTTGCAATAGTTTGCACATTTGCAATAGTTTGAAACAATTTAGATCTTTGCAACAGTGCTGTTATTTCTCTTCAGCATGTTGAATATTGATCTGATGTAAAGATATTGTTTTTGAAAACTGGATCATTGAAACTATTGAGCCATCCTTGGTGCAGCTACTGGGATACAATCGAGCATTGGAGCATCAAATCTGGAGTATGTAGTCAAGGAGATGAAGTCTACAATTGTCATAACGAGGAGATCAAGTTTGTAGTCGAGGAGATGGAGTTTTCAATCGAGGAGATGGAGCGTAAGGAGATGAAATCGAGGAGATGGAATCTGAAATGGAGGAGATGGATCATAAGGAGGAGATCGAGTCTACAGTCAAGGAGATGGAGTCTACAGTCGGGCATGAAATATGCATGGTAAACGGTGAGAATTGTGCGAGAAGCCTAAAGAGAATCTGAAAGTATTTTACTACGGTCTCTGCATAAAGCATGAACCATTCCAAATCGATTGAAGCTTGTGCATGGAACAGTCCCTTCCATGAAGAAGTAATGATGTTGAAGTAATCAACCAATCTTCTCGTAAGAAAAAATCACAAATATTGTTGCAATGATTATTTTGAGATAGCCAATCTTTTCCATCCATGATGTCTGCTTGTATAAAGTTGCACAAGCTATTCCATATCGACATACAAGTTGGTCAATGAAAGAGTTTATTCGAGTTATCAAATTATTTAATATGGTATTATCCCTATGGAATCACATAATTTAATAAAAATCTAGCCATCAATCTTCTGGATAACGTGGACAAAGACATGAATAAGGGAGTGGTACTCATGGTATTTTTCCACACTGGTGAGGATCATCAATGACAACTATATATATGCAAGAGTAACCAAATATGTGAAGGACAAGTCCACTTTGTCAAAGAATTCCATGGGTCAAGACATCTCTCGAATTGACTTAATAAACATTGAGCTGGTGGAATGGTGCATGCAAAAAATGTTTACTAATGGGAGGCAGCTAGAGGCAACATTCATGTTGTACACTGGAAACATTCATTTAATACCCGATAAAAGAAATAACCATTCATTACTTTAAGATTATGGCAGAAACCAATCACAATTTTTGTGGCTATCATGCTAAGGAACATTTTGGAATCAATGAAGCACTATATATATTTAATTAAAAAAAATATAGTTTAAAAATACATAATGCACACGAAATGTATGTTTAAGGTTGTTGCAATGGTTCAATGTTTATTTTTGCATATTTATTGCCTATTACATACAAGGCTATGAAGGTACAACCTCAAATACTTGCCTCATATATTCAATTTCTCATGTACTTAATGATGCAATGCACTTATTATTTGGTGACTATAATTCAAAATATCTTACATAGTGTTCTCTCAACAAAATATGTGCTACATTTGTCAAAACGTTTTCACAACAATATCTTATTGTATTCAATCATTTATGAAGCTTCTTTGGAGTAATGTTAATCAAGTATCATTCAATCGATGATAGTGTCAACATTGTTTATCCAGAACAAGACATTGCAGGTTATATATCATTAATGAAATTATAACAACTACAATAAGGACACTCTTACAGGCTAACCCCTTCCCATTGATGTCAAAGGGGGAGGTAAGAAGAGGTTATGAGAAACAATGTGAAATAAGTAGAGGTTATCGCGAGCAAGTAGAAATACTATTTGAGGACAAAAGGAGGAGGATGAATGAGTTTCCATCAATGCCAAATGGGGACATTGTTGGCAATGTTGGCATTGATGTCATGTTATGTTGTTTGATTAATGTTGATAATTTATATTGAAGATAAAAGGCTAAAAGTGATGTGAAGGGAAAATGTTATGCTAATCATTATGAAAGCTAAACATTGAGACAAAGGCTGGAATACATATAATTGTTTGAACATAAAATGTATATAATCCAAATTCGATTTATCTCTTGTAATTATTTCTGAGTGAGTTGTTAATTCAGCTCTATTTCCTTTTACAAACAAGTTTCTTAATTAAGAAAGAAAGGACGAGCTTGTGAACAGTTTTGGAAGTCCAAGAGACTATGTTTCATTTCATATTCCTCCAAACAATACAAACAACCAAGAGGGCTTGCTTATCAAATAAACAATGTGGAATGGAACATTATTCCTTTTTTACTATGTATGGAACTGGTGTGCATCATAAAAGGATGAGCAGTAGATGAAGAGAATAAGTGTAAAGAGAAGAAGCAGTTGAGTAGAAAACTTGACAGTAGGATTGGATATCAGTAACCAACACTTACGACCTGAGAAATTTATGTTATTTCCTATGTTGTAGCTTAAAAAAGAACATGTTGTATCATGTTGAGGTAGGAGCCTCCTGTGGGTTTGTAGCCTCCAGAAAAATAGTGGGACTTGAAGCTTCCGTTGAGGAAGGAGCCTCTTGTAGGTAGGAGCCTACAAAAATTCTGATGTAAAAAGGAGTAGCAACTTGCCTTCACATCACTTTCAGCCTAAGAGTTCGTGGTTCTCTCCCTTCATGGTTTCCACTTATATCTGGTGTCTTCATGTGTTAATTCTTGCATGTTGTATGAATGCAATGTAGTCTTGATCAACATATTAGCAAACCGTTCTCCTTGAAATCTACAAAAGAAATACAATAACTATTGAGAACATGCATAATTCATTAATTGCATAAGAAGAAGATAAGGTGAGTAGAAATAAAGAAATAAATTACTGATTCAGAACAGCCCCGAGTAATTTCCCTTCTTAAATATCACTTTGCATTTTATTTCTTTTTTTATGAGTTGTTATAGCACCATTTACAACTCTTGGTAGATTTGATGCTCTCGTTATGGCCTAGGGCAACCCTTCCTTTCGAGACTTGGTCCAAATTCTAAAAAACAAAGTTTTACTTCACATACACTAATTTCCATGTACAAAAAGTGTGAAGCTAGTCTATACCCAATCCGCATATATGTGTTAAAACACTAAAAAATATATAATCTCCTTAAATTCGGGTGGAGTTTACAGGTTTTACCTATTACTCACCTACTATAGCCCGTGGCCCAACTGTTTCCCAACTAAAAAAACTAATTTGGAGAAGTATAAATAAACCTCCATGGGAAGGCCTAAGGGGAGGAGAGATGAGATATTGATATTATAGTTGATTACATCCTTGATCAACTCTGAAGAAATCCATGTGCCTCCTGCACTCCCAAGTTATAGGAAACCTTTGTTTCCTTCTTTGAGATGTCCTTCACCCCTTTTATGACATCCTTGTGTCTATCGATGGAGGAAGATTGTTGAGGCCTGGGTAGGACGGGTCTAGAGGACAATTCCACTTGGACCTGGAGGAAGACTCAAGTTGTAGTTTTCCACATTTCATTTAGCTTACATCAATAAAGAAATGTTGTTATGTTCCTGATATTTATTGTTTTTATGCATTAATCTATGTTATAATTTTCTTATGAATATTATGTTAATGCTCATTTTCTCACCTGCTTATATGATTTAACACATATATCATGAACATTCTTTCTATTACTATTATTGTATATGCTTTCCTTGGATAAGTTAGAGGTTATAAAGGCATCAGAAGGAGCAAAGGGTTTAGACCTTGCGGGATCGTTCTGAAACATAGGACCTCGGGGTAATACCTCCTCTTCCTACTTCAGTAGTTCAAGCATTTAGACTACTTGTTTGTGTATTTATTTATATTGTATGCCCTCGTCTCTATTGGGGTTTTCAACCCAAGACCCTAGGGTGCTTGCACCCGCAACTGAATTGGTAACTCCACTGGGGAAAACATTCTTGTTTTTCATAGTTTTGGTTGGTTATTCTTGATCAGGGTTTCTTTTCTTGATTTCTTGTTTTTACAATGTCGGTGACTTATTGGTTTCCAAAGCATCCAGTATAATCTTTTGGTTCAGGCCTTGATTTTTTATTTTTCTTAATTGAGCTTTCCATACAAGTTTTTTTAGGGATACAATAGTGTATACATGCTTGTTTCCTCAAATAGACTTTCGTATATGCATGTTTCATGTGTTTGAAACATGTGTGCATGCCTTTGTGGTATACCTAATTTTGAATTGATTTTTCAAAATCTTTTGCCTAGTTAAGTTTGTTCCTTGGTGACTTTTCTATTTTCTGCTCATTCACTGTCAGTAGAACTCTGTTCTCTTGCAATTTTTAATTTTGAATCTTCTTCTCAGTGAAAAACCTCGTTGGCCTAGGATTGCTTTTAGAGTGAGGTTTCAGATTGCGTTTTGGGTTCAAGACTTGTGGCAGAAGTTCTTGGTTGTTTTAGTTTTCCAGAACAAGGAATTGGTTTTAGTTTCATTTATAACCCAACTTTCTCATTGCTTTCCCTTTCTTTCCCTTTTGGTTGACTTATTTTGTTTTTCATGGTTTTTTGAGTGTCTCTTTGGCAATCTTGAGTGATCCAGGTGTATCTCAAGACACACGTGGCATGAAAGAGGCTCAAAATAAAAAATGGCAAAAAGTCGATTGACTTGACATTAGATTGAAGTGCTCTTCACTCTGATTCCAACGGTGTGAATGACACTCCAATCTGAGTCCATATGAAGAATATAGAAGTAGTCAAAGGTTGGGGTTGACTTACCCATGTGGCAAGCTTAATGAGGGTGCAATTTGGCAAGAATCCAGCACCGAAATCCAGCCACTTTTCCGAGAAAAAATTTGAGTCCGTAAATTTGCCTAATATTCTCTAAGGCTCGATAAATTTTTCAAAGGGCAGCAGGCCATAACCCCCACCACCCCTGGTGGAAGCATATATTAATTTTAAAATTAAAAAAAATATACAAAAGTGGGGCAGGTGGCCATGACCTTACCGCCCACGGAACCATAACAACCAAAACTATATATTAATGGGGCAGATGGCCATGACCCCACTGACCTCGGAACCACCGCACAACATTATGTTGGGGGGCAGGTTGCCAACCCCGCCGCCCCTCCAGTCCACACTATATATATACAAATGACGAAAGAAGGATGGGGATGGGTTACCACTCCGGTGGACCCGCCACCCGGTATAACAACGCAATAGATACTTAATAAAATTTGGGGGAAGGGATTCGATCCCCCGACCCCTCCTCAATGATTTTCATTTATTTCCTAACGTGCCAAACGACCACCATTGGGCAGTCTGACAAAAACCTCATACTTAAACTCATTTGTTCGGTGCGTCCCAGTATGGGAGCGTGACATGGATTTCGAGACAGAGCAGGAGGAACCTTGAGCAGGCCTGTGGCAGGGGGTGAAATGTTGCCTGAACAAAGTTTTCCAGTGGTACAGTTTTGGTCCAAAGTCATAATTCGGCAAGTTTTATATCGATTTTTCACCTCTCGCCAATAGGAACTCAATGGTGAGGCCAATTTCTACAACAAAGTTCTCCATTTCTCGGTCATTTTCCAGATTGGAGGTATAAGACTCCTTTTGTAAATGTTGATTGTACTTCTTCTTTCTCACGCCACTTAATGAATGAAGGCCTCCCCATTGATGGAGCAAGGCCCAGAAAAATAGTCCATAGTGGATGAACTCTTGTATTAAGACTATTGTGTTATTTTCATGTTTTTATGTGTTTCTCTTCTTCTCTCATGTGAACATTAAATTTTTATGGTTAAGCTACAATTTATCCATGTAATTATTTAATACATCTATAAGAAAAGGATCTTGGGTGAAGTGGTATTGAAGTAGGTCTTTTTAGATGTGAATTGCATGTTTGTATGCTAACAAGAAACAGGCTCTGAAGAGGTGAAGGGAAACTAAAGTATTTCGATCCTGAGGTGGGTTGTGCACATCGAAGGAGAAACATGGCAGATGAAGAGGCTCGTTATGAAGAGGAGCAAAATTACCACAAAACCTTCTATACAATGGCAAGAAAGGTCAATCAATTGCTTTTAAGGCTGGAGAAAGTAGAAGAGACAAATCCAAAAGAAAAACGTTTGGTGCATGGAAATGGTGGATAAGAATCACCTCCTTCTCCTTCCGTAAGTGAAATTTCCTCTTCTTATTCTCACCATCATCATAGCAATTCAAGAAATGCATCTAAGAAACCTTTCCTTAAATTAGATTTCAAATTTGATATTCCCGAGTATAACAGTGAAAGTAATGTTTAAAATCTTCACAATTGGATTAGGCATATTGAAGTCTAGTGCGAAATTCCATGGATCAAAGAGGACAAGGCAAAGATCTAGTTGGCATCCCTTCAACTGAGTGGCATTTCCCTCATTTGGTAGGAGAAAAAATTGCAGGACAAGAGGAATCTGGGTAACCTTCTCTCCTCATTGTCAAATTTTTCATCTTCAGTAAAAAAAAAAAAATACCCTTTGAGCTATAGGAATAAGGCATTAATAGAATTGCAACACCTAAGGCAAAGCAAAGGTTGAAATGTGCAAAATGTTACTGAAGACTTTAGAAGACAGGAATTTAATTTAAGAGTTTCCTTAGATTCACCAGAGATTGTAACTAAGTATATTGGTTCTTTACTTAGTTACATAAGGAATTCATTATTATTATTTGAACTTGCTACTCTCGATGAGGCCAGTGTGAAAGCCATGCATCTTGAAACCAGTGAGATGCATGTGCAAAATTACCACCAAAAAAGAGTCACAACAACTAAGAGGAGAGGGACAAAACCATCTTCTACATGTTGTGAGAAAGAGGGAAATGATGAAGAGAATTGTTGGAAACTTCACCCTGAGTTAAGACCTAAGAGAAATGACAGAAAGGAGAGGAAGAAAACCATTGCCATCATGTGACAAGATTAAACATTTGAGTGAGAGGAAGATGAGAAGGTCACGACCATGGGTTTTGCACAAAGCAGACCGATTGACTTGGGATCAGATTCCGGTGGCGAAAGGAGGATTGCTACTCTTGGAATAGCAACAGACAGATCCATCGATCTAGGTTCTAATTTATTTGATGAAGTAAAATTTTCAATAGATACTGTACCAAATATGGAAAGGGCACCCAATGTGGAAGGACTCCAGGAACTTAAGTAGACCAATCAAGACCTTCAAGTAGAAAATGATAATTTAAGGAGGCTCCTATGGGAAGTAGAGGAGGAGAAACAGCGGTTTCTACACCAGTTAGAAACTAATAATGAGGCCTTGGGAATATTGCAGCCTAACCCCATCGAGGTAAAAAATAGTTCTTCAATTCCATGTACTTTTCTTGATGATGATTTTGCTGCTTTTGAAAAATAAACTACAGGTATCAGGTCCAAGTTGTTGAAGAAGATGGGCTGTCAGGGAAAGGGCCTCGACATTAATGGCCAGGGCATCATGAAACCCATCAAAGTAGAGGAAATGCCTCGTCATGCAGGACTCTTTTATGTTGGAAAGGATGTTGGGGAAAGCTCCAAAGAAGTTAGTGATCAGTCAACAATGGATGATGAGACTTCCTCCTCCTGTTGTAGTGACAGTAAGGGATTTTTTCTAACATGCATTCTTGTTGCTTGTAGTATTCATTTTTCATTCAAGAACTTGAAAATATTTCAAAAAAGATAAAAGTAGGAGGAAGAAGTGATAATGACATAGTGGAATCGCTAAAGGAACAAGTATAAAATAATCGGTCCCAGTATACCCAAGCGATCAAGTTAAATCATAATATAAATGGTAAAGCCCATGAATAATAGCGAAGTGAGAATTCATAGAAGTCAAGCTTTGAGAGAGTTGAGCAACAGAGAAATGAAAGGACAAAACCTTGAAGAAAACCCCCGAACCACAAAAAACTGAAGAAATGGCGCAAAGTCAAAGTGAGTGGACATATGAAGAATGAACACACAGGAATCACTGGATCTTGGAGATCAATGGATGAGGTCGAAGGAAATGAACGATCCAGATTAAATCATGTAGATTGGAATCAAGGAATGAATGACAAAGATTAATCATAAGCGTTGTTGGAAGAGAAATCCGAAGGAGCATCGCCGCCGTTGATGGTCAAAGATCTATAGTCATCGGTCGTGAACAAGTCCAAGCATTAACTGAGACGAAGGGCAGATTGAAATCTATATGTGGGATTTCTGGCAGATGAAAAATGGTAAATGGTATTTAGAGGAAAGCACCTGATTCCATTTAATGGTTTACATGTAGCAACTAGAGGAGAGAGAAAAACCGCTCATTTCGGGCGAGTAACTCTCGTGCAAGTAGTCCACCCGAAATTGATATTAGCCTTCGGATCCTGGGGTTGAAATCTACGATGGAGAATGGACCTGATAAATATATATATATATATATATATATATATATATATATATATATATATATATATATATATATATATATATATATATATATATATATATATATATATATATATATATATATTAGCAATGCGATTAAATCACAATCACAGAAGGAAATAGTAGTTATATGAAATCACACCTGGCCGAACCCGAAAATATATGCATTATGTTCTAAACTCTCACTGCATCCGTTATATCACATATTGTTAAGTTTTGTATTGATATATCATTTAAAAGGGCCAATTGTGATTTGTGATATGAAGTCAATGGAGCATTGAACGAGCAGATCCGATGGATTTATGTAGTCGATTTAATTCTTTTTGAGATCTGCAGTAAACCAAATATTAGCATTAATTTCGTTGTATAAAGGGAAAATCAGTGTTAAAACAAAATGACAAGAAAAGGTAGTTGGGCATGTTTTCTTTGTATTTTGGAAAATCAAAATGCCCGATATATACATAAGCCCAGTTTTTGCACAAGCCAAAGTCTAACGCAGATAATTACGGTTAAGGCAAATTAAGAATTATTAAAGCATCCACAGAGGAACTCAAGAGCTGATTATCAGAGCCGAAAAGCCAGCAGTTATCCTCATCTTATAGTTTAGTTATTTCTTGTTATTGTATGTTCTTTGAGGTGTCTTTTACCCTCTGTAAAATTTTGTAATAATTTCTACTTCAGATAGTTAGAGAAGCAGTTAAGTAGTTTCATAGTTTCAGAGATCAGTAACTATTCCCAATGTATAAAAGAGGAAAAACTACAAACAAAAAGGTTGTTGTTGGAATTTTCGAGAACCTCGAGACTAGGCCACTATATTCCTGATATAATGGTTGATTTATGAAAGAATCAGAAGTTCCCATGAATTGTTGGTTATAATTTTGTAAATTCTCTGTCATGTGCCATCTTGTGTTTTCTTCTTTCATGTATAGTAATGAAGCTGCAAGCCTTTCTTTGCTTATGTAGATAAAGTTAAAATTCCTTAAAATAGCGCTCCTATACTTGAAGTTTTCACCTTCCTTTCTATGTTATAGATAATAGTTTCAGTGTAAGGTAGCGTATTATCTTTAACTTCTCCAAGGGTCAGAGATAGTATTTTCTGTGCTAAGCAACATATTGTCTATGACTTAGTTCTCATTTTCATAATTATTCTAAGTTACAAATAGCAGTTTCTGTGAAAGACCAACATATTATCTTTAACTTTTCCAAGTGTCACAGATAAAAATTCTGTGTAAAGAAGCATATTGTCTTTGACTTATTCCTTCTTCATTTATCATTTATATTCAGCAAGTAAATGGCATTTTGAGATTTTCAGGTTAGATATATATTAATAGTTAAAAGCCAAGTTTTCAGGTCCTTCATTTGAGAACACAATGTATAATCAAGTGACAGTAATTACAATCATTAATGTCTTAAGCACAATTTCTACACAGCCAGGAAATTGGTTTCTTAAGGTACAACATTAGTTGGCGCCATTGCTGGGAGAGAAGACAAGAACACTTTTCCCTGGGTTTTTCAATATTTTTTCTGGTTGTTTAGTGAGGAGGAAATATTTGGTTGTTTTGAATCAAAGCAATAACTCTGGCTTCAAGGAGACCCCATACACGATCAGACAATTCACAACAAAAGGTTCAAGCTCTTTCATGTCCTAAAAAGATAGTTTGTAGGAGGGCTAGAAAATCTAAGATCCCAATTACACCCATCCCTACATTGTCCGCATCAAGCAGTAACTTATCTGAACATTCATCTCATAAAGAGTCATCATTTTCAACATCTTCATTTTAGGAACCTAACTGTCAAGAGAAATCTTTAGAGTCCATTACTTTTCATTTACCCACTATAATTATTCAACCTGAACCAATATCCACATTACCATCTATGCACACTCCATTTACTTCTAAGTCAGTTTCTGCATTTGTTGGTAATCAAGGTTCAATAAACATGGCAGTACCTGCATTCTTGATGAATAGGTATGCACCTCTTCAATTGTCACAACCATTAAATCAAATGCTACATGAATAGATCAGGGTTCTTCCTCGTTTTACAGGGGAAGATGAACAAGCTGGAGAGAATAATGTGTTAGTATTTTGCAATTTTGCAAAAAACAAAAATGTTGAACATGTATATGTTGTTCTAAGACTTTTTGTTCATTCCTTGGATGGAGAAGCAAGGAAATGGTTTAAAGGACTTCCAAATAATTCTATTCCTTCTTGGGAAGAGATGGAACATTTATTCATTCAAAAATGGGGTGAAAAAAAGACCATGGGTATTCATTACCAAAATTTTAATGCCATAAAGAAGAAGTCTGATAAAACTGTGGTCGAATTTGTCAAAAGATTTAACAAATTGTACAATAGTCTCCTAGCGGAGATTATGCCTCCTCCTACTGGTGCAAAAATAGCTTTTGTAGGGGCTTTTGAACCAAACTTTGGATTCACATTAAGGGAAATAAGATCTCCAACTCTTGATCAAATCCAAACAGAAGCATTAGAGATAGAAGCAAATTTGGTGGTTGCAGGAAAAACACCAGAGACAAAGCTTATCCAAGACAAGGGAAAGGAAAAGATGGAGTCCTTTGAAAGTCAAGCATTGGAGGACATGTGTAATGTAATTAAAACTTTTTCAGATAAGTTAAATAAATTAGAGTTAAGAAATAAGAATTTACAGAAGCAAACACAGTATAATAAGAACTTTAATCCCCAATATGGAAGACAACCTTTGCAAATCTTGTGGAAGGAAAGAAAAGATCAAAATCAGATTCAAGCACCATTATATATAGAAGTAGATCCTGGTGAAGAACAAGAGAAACATGAAGATCAAATTTATACATTATATTCAGTAGATGAAGATGAACTTGGTATCGAAGAAGAAGAGTATGAATATGATGAAACATATGACATTCATGATGAAAATAAAATTGATGAATATTGGAAGCAATTCCTTGATTTTATGCAGGCTGAACTACATAAGAAATATGACTTGATATCGAGGAAAAGATCAAGAAATGAAGAAAATGAAAGTGAGCAGCAAGTTTCAACTTCCTCACCAAAGGCAACACCACAAGAATCTCAGCCTGCAAAACAAGTGAATAACGGAAAGCAGCGGAAGAATGCAAATGGCAAGACACAAATACTTCAGGCTGAGACTTCTCAATATCATGTTGAAAAAATTCCTTTGGAGAAATTTGTTTCAATTCCTCAAGTAATTCTAGTCATGAAAAAAGGTGAAGAGGAGAAAGAAAGGAATGCTAAACAAAGTCGCTTGTTTAGTCTTACTAAGGAGTTGGAAGAGGTAAGAATTCAGGTTCCTCTTACAGAATTGACAAGAATACCTATTTATCAAAACGAGATTGCTGAGATTGTTAGCTTGAATGAAAATGAGATTATAAATGACATTGTAAATCTGCAGGAAGAAAAACTAGTAGTGGTTTTGGGTCTACATGTTGAGAAAATAGACTCTTCAATAGAACCTTTTTATATTTATTTATTGGTCCATGATTTCCTCTTAAATAATTGTATGTTTTATTCGGGAGCTTCACACAATCTTATGCCTTTATCAGTAATGAAGCAACTAAATCTACAAGTTACGAAAGCCTGTAGGGGCTTGTATTCTTTTGATTTGAAAAAAGTCAAGTGTCTTGGGGTCATTAAGGATCTGGCAATGTCACTAGCTCAAATTCCCACTAGAAGCTTGGTCATGGATGTAGTAGTAGTAGATATTCTTGCTAGATTTGTTATGCTTCTATCTAGGTCCCGGGGGGCTAAATTGGGCGGTGTTTTGAAGCTAGATTTTACATACGCTGTTATACTAACTTTTGGTGGGAAGCGAGGAGATTGTATAGATAAACTAGATTTGTAAAAACAATTACAAAAAATGGAGCAGGTAATTCACTTATATATAGTGAGGAGAAGGATGACTTTTCTTATTTCATGCTAAATGATAATGCCAAACTGGCTGAAGATAATTAGAAGGAGTTTGCTTCAGCCAATGTAATTACAGAGCTACAAACTAAAGAAGTGTGGAAATGTTTCTTTGATGGAGCTTATCCAAGGAAAGATAGGTGTTGGTTTTCTTCTAATTTCACCTAGAGGTAATATGTTCCCTTTTTCTTTTAAATTAGAGTTCAAGGCAACAAAAAATGTGGCAGAATATGAATCCTTGATTATTTCTTTACAAACAGCTAAACAGATGGGAGATAAGTCAATTTCTGATTTTGGAGATTCAGAGTTGATTATTAATCAAATAAAATATCACTACCAAACAAATCACCCTAGGCTTATGGAATACATAAATGAGGTATGGGATTTGATTGAGAACTTTTTTGAAGCTTTTAACATTCAATTCATTCCAATAGATGAGAATAGATTAGCAGATTCATTGGCTGTGGCTGCTAATACTTTCAAGCCTCCTATTAATCGAAGACTAAGATATGAGATAGAGATGATACACGAACCCTCTATTCTTGATAATGTTAAGAATTGGAAAGTTTTTGAGGATGATCAGCAAATTAAGGAGTTTTTGACTATGGTTGAAAAGTTTCAGGGTACAGAAATTGATCAGGATGAATAAGGAACAATAGAAGTTGCAGAAGTCAGTGGTTTAAAAGATTCAATAGCTAATCATAAAATATTTCAATTGAAAGATAATATTATGCCAAAGGGACTTGTTCCCATTGAAAGACATTTTAATCCCAGTGATGTGGCTATTGACTCAGGGAAAATTTCATAGGAGGAACACATTCAGGATCACAACCTTGGAACTTAGGAGAATCCTAGGTTAGTGAAATTATTCAGTGGAGTTCCACCTAATTTTCAAGAAAGATATATTAAACTTTTTAATAATTATGTTTATGTATTTACATGGTCTTATGAAGATCTCAAAACCTATGATGTAAATATTATTTAGCACAGGATTCCCTTGAAGGAGGGAATTAAACCCTAAAAGTAGAAGCTTAGACAGATAAATTATATGCTTCTACCATCAATTGAAAGGGAGGTCAAGAAGTTGCTTGATACCAAAATAATAGTTCCACTCAGGTATTCCGATTAGGTGGCTAACTTAGTGCCTCTGAGAAAGAAAAATGGAGAGATAAGGTTAAGTGTGGATTTCAAAAATCTCAACAAGGCTTCTTTGAAAGATAACTATCCATTGCCTAAAATGGATCATGTGCTGCAAAAGGTAACGGGATCCTTTAGAATGTCAATGCTAGATGTATTTTCTTGTTATAACCAGGTGGCTGTGGATAAGGAGGATCATTAGAAAATGGTGTTCACAACTCCCTGGGGAACCTTTATGTATGCCAAAATGCCTTTCGGATTGAGGAACGCAAGTGCTACATCTCAAAGGGCTAAGGACATTGCTTTTGTTGGAGATAAGTTCGTAGTAATATATTTGGATGATATTACTATTTTCTCAAAGTCTGATGAAGAACATTTGTACCATTTGAGAAAGACTTTTGATAAATGTAAAACATTTTGAATTTCCTTAAATCCCAAGAAATCTGTTTTTTCTCTGGAAGAAGGAAAACTATTGGGGCACATTATTTCCATAGATGGAGTGAAGACTGATCTGGCCAGAATATAGGCTATGCAAAAAATACCATTACCTAGGAGTAAAACGGATATTCAAAAGTTTCTGCGAAAGATAAACTTCCTGAGAAGATTTGTATACAACTAAGCAGAAATTGTAAAAGAAATTACTAATATGCTAAAGAAGGAGAATGAAGTGAATTGGACCAAAGAAGCTAGAGAATCATTTTCCAGGATTAAAAAGGCATTATAGGCAGCTCCAGTCTTAATGCGCCCTGATTACCAAAAGCCTTTCTATGTTTTTTCATTCGCACCATCAAGTTCAATAGCTATTGTCTTACTGCAGAAGAATGATGAAGAGAAAGAGCAGCGAGTTACATTCATCAGTAAGATTCTTAGGGATTCTGAGCTGAAATATAATATTCTTGAGAAGCAGGTGTATGCTGTGGTAAAAGCCCTGAAAGCTTTTAGAAATTATGTGTTGCAATCACAAATCATTGCCTATGTGCCAAATGTTGCAGTGAAAGATGTATTACCATAGGGGGGATGTAGAAGGCAGAAGAGGAAAATGGATAGCGAAGATCCAAGAATATGATTTGGACATAAAACCCACAAAGTTGGTGAAAGAACAAGGATTGGCAAGATTTTTGAAAGAAGCAAACTTTCAGGCATTGGGAATCAGCTGAAGAAAGTGAAGGAAAGAAAGATTCATGTATGAAGATCGGGTATAAATTTTTGTGTTCAAAATGGTATAAGCATATAATTCATTATTTGTGATTTCTTTCCTATCACCAATAGTTAGATAGAACAAAGTATAGGGCACTAAAGATTAAGGCATAGCCATATGTGATTGTGGAAGCCAGATTGTACTGGAAGGATCCTGTTGAAACTTTATTACTATGTTTAACATAGGATGAATTTACAGAAACAATCAAAGATTATCATGAGGGGTTATGTGGAGGACATTACATTTGGAAAGTAACTGCACATAAGATCCTTTAGGCAAAATTCTATTGGCCTACTTTATTTGGTGATACATATAAGTTTGTTAGAAGTTGTCAGAAGTGTCAGCTTTTTGTCAAGAAAAGGAGTTTAGCCCCTTTACGTTTGACTCCAGTTTCCATAGAGGAACCATCTAAACAATGGGGATTGGACTTTGTTGGAGTAATTAATCCACCTTCAAGTAGACAACCCAAGTGGGTTCTCACAGCAACTGATTATTTCACCAAATGGGTAGAGGCTATACCTACTAAGAAAGAAAATGATTAGATAGTAATGAAGTTCTTGGAGGAGAATATTTTCAGTAGGTTTGGATGCTCCATCAAAATTATAACAGACAATGCTCAAGCCTTCAATTCGACTCATTTTATTGCTTTTTGTTACAATTATAATGTTACTTTGTCCCATTCAACGGCTTACCATCTGCAGGGAAATGGATTAGCTGAAACTACTAACAAGACTTAGATGCATATCCTTAAGAAAACCATTGCAGAAAACCAAAGAGATTAGGATTCTAAGCTAAAGATTGCTCTATTGGCTTCTAGAGTAACTACAAGAAGATATACAGGGAAATCACCTTTTGAATTAGTATATGGAACTCAGGCTCTCTTTCCAAGTCAACTTGTGAAGTCGGTGATCACAATGATTTATGAGGTGAAAGAAAAACCAAATGCTTTGATAAGAAGAATGAGTAAAGTGATGGAGCTAAGCAAGAACAGGGACAAGGTAAGAGACAACTTGATTATGGATCAATCCAACATGAAAAATATTTTTGACAGAAAAGCCAAGGAAATTGATTTTAAGGTTGCTGGTTTAGTATTGAGATGGGATACCAGAAGAGAAGATAAAGGTAAACATGGGAATTTTGATCCTCTCTAGTATGGCCCTTTTAGAATTGCTGAAGTAAGATCCAATAATACCTTCATTCTTGAGAATATTGATGGCGAAACTCTACAACTGGCTGTCAATGGGCAATATTAAATCATTACTTCCAGTTCTAAAGAATAAGTGTCATTTCACTGTAAATACCAAAGTGAAATCAGTTTAAAAATGCCATAGAATATAAATTTATGCGAAGCAATATATGAATCCATGCCCGAAGTGAAGGCACTAATCTGAAGTTCTTGGTTCTTCTGTGGAAAAAGCGCTATCCCCAGGTGGAGCCAGATATTGTAACATGCATTCTTGTTGCTTGTAGTATTCATTTTTCATTCAAGAACTTGAAAATATTTCAAAAAAGATAAAAGTAGGAAGAAGAAGTGATAATGACATAGTGAAATCATTAAAGGAACAAGTATAAAAGAATTGGTCCTAGTATACCCATGCTATCAAGTTAAATCATAATGTAAATGGTTATACAGAGCCATAATTGAAATATATATATACTATGTTGTAAAGCCCAAGAATAACAGCAAAGTGACAATTCACAGAAGTCAAGATCTGAGAGAGTTGAGCAGCGAGAAAATGAAAGACCAAAACCCTAAAGAAAACCCCAGAACAACAAAATACTGAAGAAATGGTGCAAAGTCAAAGTGAGTGGATAGATGAAGAATGAATGCACAGGAACTGTTGGATCTTAGAGATCAAAGGATGAGGTTGAAGGAAATGAATGATCGAAACTAAATCATGTAGATTGGAATCAAGGAATGAACGACGGAGATTAACAAGAAGTGCTAGTGGAAGAGAAATCCAAAGGAGCATTGGCGTCGTCAATGGTTGAATATCTACAGTCATCTGGTACAAACAAGTCCAGGCGTTAGCCAAGACGAAGGGAAGATTTAAAGCTATAAGCGGGATTTCGGGTGCATGCAAAATGGTAAATGGTATTTAAAGGAAAGCGCCCGATTCCATTCAATGCTTGGCATGTAGCAAATAGAGGAGACAGAAAAACCACTCATTTCGGGTGGGTAACTGTCATGCAAGTAGTCCACCTGAAATTGACATCAACCATCGAATCTTGGGGTTGAAATCCATGGTGGAGAATGGACCCAATATATATATGTGTTAGCGATGTGATTAAATCACAATCATGAAAGGTAGCGGTACTTATATGAAATCACCCCTGGTCGGACCTGAAAATATATGCATTATATTTTAAACACTTAGCATATCCATTATATCACATATTGTTAAGTTTTGTATTGATATATCATTTTAATGGCCAATTGCGATTTGTGATATGAAGTCAACAGAGCATTGAATGGGTGGATCCGATGGATTTATGCAGTTGAATTAATTCTTTTTGAGTTCCACAGTAAACCAAAGATTAGCATTAATATCGTTGTAAAAAGGGAAAATCAATGTTAAAACCAAATCTGAAGAAAAGGCAGTTGGGCATGTTTTCTATGTATTTTGGCCAATCAAAACACCCGATATATACATAATCCTAATTTTGGCATAAGTCAAAGTCTAACGCAGTTAATTATGGTTAAAGTGGATTAATAATTATTAAAGCATCCATAGAGGAACTCAAGAACCGATTAACAAAGCCGAAAAGCCAGCAGTTATCCTCATCTTCTAGTTCGGTTATTTCTTGTTATTGTATGTTCTTTGAGGTGTCTTTTACCTTGTGTAAAATTCTATAATAATTTTTACTTCAGATAGTTAGAGAAGCAGTTAAGTAGTTTGATAGTTTCAGAGATCAGTAACTAATCCCAATGTATAAAAGAGGAAAAACTAAAAAGAAAAAGGTTGTTGTTGGAATTTTTGAGAACCTGGAGATTAGGCCACTATATTCCTGATATAACAGTTGATTTATTAAATAATTAGAAGTTTCCATAAATTGTTGGGTATAATTTTGTAACTTCTCTGTCATGTGTCATATTATGTTTTCTTCTTTCAGGTACAGTAATGAAGTTGTAGGTCTTTATTTGCTTACATAGATAAAGTTAAAATTCCTTAAAAGAGCGTTGCTATACTTGAAGTTTTCACCTTCCTTTCTAAGTTATAGATAATAGTTTTTGTGTAAGGCAGCATATTATCTTTAACTTCTCCAAGGGTCACAAATAGTAGTTTCTATGCTAAGCAACATATTGTCTATGATTCAGTTCTCATTTTAATAATTCTTCTAAGTTACAGATAGTAGATTATGTGAAAGACCAACATATTATCTTTAACTTTTCCAAGTGTCACAGATAATAGATTCTGTGTAAAGCATCATATTGTATTTGATTTATTCCTTCTTCATTTATCATTTATATTCAAAAATTAAATGGCATTCTGAGATTTTCAGGTCACATATATATTAATAGTTAAAAACAAAGTTTTCCAGGTCGTCCATTTGAGAACACAACATATAATCAAGTGACAGTAATTACAATCATTAATGTCTTAAGCACAATTTCTACACAGCCAGGAAATTGGTTTCTTAAGATACAATAGGATCCATGAACCCTTATTAGAGGAAATCCAAAGGGAAGTGCTTCAAGAGGACCCGAAAGGTTTGGAGAAATAAAAATCATTGTAGTCACTACAACAAATAGGGAGATCAGGAAAGCACATGCCAAATTCTCCATAGCCAGAAAACTGCAATAGAGTAGCCATCTAGTGACAACGCTCAAACACATTCATGGTGGTCCATTTTATTAACGAAAGGCCATTTTTTTAAGAGTATTTTGTATCACCTTGGTTTGTAAATCATGCGTTGAAATTAAATGTAAAAGTGATGATTTGTTGCCATCACTTCAAATTGCAACGATGATGTTTTCAGGACTTCTTATGAGTAGTTGAAGTATTGATTGCTATTGCGTAATCCTTGACCAAATAGTGTGTGCTATTAATTCCTGGCAAGTGAGGGATTGCTGAGTAATGAGTGAGTGCAGAAGATGTACTAGTTTTGTGTGCAAATGACTGAAAGTGTGGTTTTTGCAAGGAAACGGGTCATATGTTGAATAGTGTTAACGCTTTTGGAGGTCCAAAAGCTATCAATGGGGAGGTCTGATCCAGGTGGATCTCCAAACACCAGTGGGATGAAAAGTGATCAAAATTGAAAGTGGCAGAAAGTCGATTAACTTGACATCAGATAGAATATCTAGCTCAGATTCCTTGTGCTATGTCGGCATTAGAGGCACTCTAGTCATGCCTAGCTCAAAGGAGTGCATTTCTCACTGCGATAGAAGTAGTTGATCCAAAAAACTCTCTTCTGATTACATTCGATATGTCAAACATCAAGAAGAGACTCCCACATCATATGGATTTTCAAATCAAGTCTACATATCATAAGATGAATATCTTTTGAGCTATAGTTGACGACAGAGTTTCCACATGTGTAATGTCCATATCATGTTGGAAGGTTATTAGATTGCCTCAAATTTTTCCTTCACCTACTCTATTAACAACATTTGATGGTCATTCTCATAGACCACATGGGATTATTCTAGTTGTTCCCATCTGAGTTGGGGGTAAGGTTATAAACATTGCGGTAGAGATAGTTCATGCAAATCTAGATTACAAACTCCTTTTAGGTAGAGTTGGATTTACGAGATGGATATTATTGTATCGTCGTTATTTCGCATCCTTTGTTTTCCTCATGAAGGGATAATTGTAAAGGTCGATTAGATGGATTATTCTCTGAGTGAGTCCCATGCACCTTTTGAATCTACCGTTCCATTGGTGAAAAATCCCAAGCATCTTATAGAGAATTTAGGAGTTGGAATGTACTCGTCCTTAATGGGTACCTTTGATTTTCCTGCTCCTATAGCTATAATTAATGTTATCTCATCCTTCAAGGCATCTTTTCGAAGAGAGTTCTTTAGAACTCATCATTTTTTGAATCCCTAGCCCTTACCCTCTTCTTCCACCACATTAGATAAGGGGTAGGTTGGTGGAATGGTGTGTCCTATGTTTGCATCTGAAATTGCTTACCAGTCTATTGTTAACACTGCGGACACCGATCCTACTCATTTTTCACCAGAGGAGTTAGATGGGGATGTGGCTCCAGCTTGGACTCTAGATTCAAATTCTGCTCTAGATTTCTTAGGTCTTGTTTTTCCATCTGAAGAAGTTGTCCTAGAAGCAATGATGGTTTTTGAAAGATTGTGGAATGAGTTGCATCATCGGTCATATTTCCTCCCTCATTTGTAGGAAGTAGAATCAAGTTTGTCTAGTTCTTCATTTACTAGTGATGTTGACACAGTTTTAAATCCGTTGGCCCCAACAAAGTTTTCTGCCGAAGGTAACATGTCCGTCATTTCACAAACTATTCCAGTGAACATTTCTAGGAATCCCAACATTATTGGAAATATCTTCATTGGAGCTGACTGTTCCCTTGAAGAAATTCAAACTTATACCGATCTCTTTAAAGAGTTTCAAGACATGTCCGCTTGGTCTTATGAGGAAATTCCTCAAATAGATCCATCTATAGTCTAGGATCAGATTGAGACGTATGAAAATGAAAAACCTATTCATCATAAACTTCGACCAGTAACCACTATAAAAGAGGAAACTAACACAGCTTATATTGTGAAGTTGCTTAAGGCAGGTTTCATATACACCGTTTCTTTGACTGAGTGGGTCTTGAATCCAGTCCCCATAGAAAAAAGAAAGGAATGATCCATGTATGCATTGACTTTAGGGACCTAAATAAAGCATGACCTAAGGATAATTACCCCACACCCTTTATTGGTCAGATCATCGATGAGTGTATAGGTAATGACATTTTCTCATTTATGGACAAATTTTTTAGTTATAATCAAATTACTATCTGTATAGAAGCTTTTCATAAGACAACTTTTATTTTCCCCTGGGGTACATTTGTGTATAAAAATATGCTTTTTGGCCTTAAAAATTTTGGAGCTACTTTTCAGCATACCATGTCATATGAGTTTCATGATATCAAGCATATTATCGAAGCTTATTTGGATGATTTAGCTGCTCATTCTTGAAAGAGAATAGATCATCCTAAACATCTTCGATTGATTTCAAACAATGTCATTTTTATAAAATATGGTTGAATCTGAATAATGTGTTGAGTCCTTTGCTTCTTTGTTGAGTCAACCTGATTATAGAAGAGACTTCCTTTTATATCCTGCTACAGCAGAATCAACTATTGGTAGGGTTTTGGTTCAGGAGGATGATTCTCTCTGTGAACACGTAATCTACTATCTGAGCTAAGGCTTACTGGGTCCTGAACTATGTTATTCTGCCATTGAGAAATTAGCTTTGGTAGTTGTCTATGTTGTCTAGCGACTTAGAAATTATATTCTTCTTCGAAAAACTTTCGTCTTAGTGGTCGTAAATCCATTTTGATTTTGTTCTTAGCAGGCGAGTGATTGGGGGCAAACGTAAGAGATGGATTGTCATTTTAAAAGAATTCAATCTCGAATTCATGTCGGCTAAGTCTAAGAAATATTTAGTATTTTTAGAGTTGATCTCATAGTTTCCTTGTGAGGAAGACATTGTTTATGAGGAAACTTTTCTTGATGAACATATTTATCTTATTTCCTCGTAAGATCCTTGGTACGGAGATATTGTTATATATCTCCAGACTTCAAAGTTTCAGCTCACTTTTTCGAAGGATGAACATAGAAAATTACATTAGTTTGCTAAAAGCTATATTATTATAGGTGGCACTTTATATCGTCGTGAGGTTGATTCAATCCTTAGATGTTGTTTAACCTTAGAAGAAGTTGAGTTTTTGCTTAATGATTTCCATAGTGGAGCTTGTGGTGGTCATCTATCTGGGCTTGCAACAACTCAAAATAATTTGCATGTAGGCTACTTTTGGCCTTTGATCTTCAAATATAGAATTGAAGTAGTCAAAAGATACCATCCTTGTCAGGTTTATATTTGGAAAATGCATGCACATCCATCCACACTTTTCCTGTGATCACCATCGTTCCTTTCACAAAGTCGGGTATTGATTTTACTACTTGCAATCTGCCTTTAGCAGGAAATCACAAATATATCATCATAGTCGTAGACTACTTTACTAAGTGGCCTGAGGTTATGCCTACTTTCAATAATGATGGTGAAACAACAACCTTGTTTCTCTTCAATCAAGTTATTTCCCAGTTCGGTATTCCTAAAGAGATTGCCGCTGACCATGGAAGCCATTTCCAAAATCAAATGATATCTGAATTGGATCTTAAATTGGGTTTAAGGTAGGAGCATTCATCTTCATATTATCCTTAGGCCAATCGGTAGGTTGAAGCCATGAACAAATCCCTAAATATAATCCTACAAAGGACGATTAACAAAGCTTGATCCAATTGGAACATTATGTTATATTCGACACTTTGGGAATACCGAATATCAATTAATACCACCACTCGTTTTACTCCCTTTCAACTATTTTATGGGTTCCAAACCATGTTTCCTGTGGAATGCAAAATTCCTTCCCTTAAATTCGTTGTTGAACTTCTTGCTGATACTTCTAGTCTTGAAGATCACCTCATCATTTGGAACATGTCGATGAGCAGCGTCGAGATGTGTCCATAATCAACAAAGCTCATAAAAGGTGAGTAAAAAATCAATATGATAAAGCTGTCAGTCCTAGAGTTTTCTTTGAAGGTGAGCTTGTCCTAGTCTATGACCAAGAAAAATATGCCTTGCGAGAAGGCAAGTTTAAATCTATGTGTTACGGTCCCTTTGTTGTCAATTTTTTTAAGAGGGGAGCTTATGAGTTGATTGATTTCAAGGGAAACAAGTTGTGAGAGCCCAGAAATGGGCTATATCTTAAGAAGTATTTTTCTTAGGCTTCTGCCTAATATTTGGTTGATTGTAAATATTGTATCTTTCTACATATCTATCTATCAGTTTTATAGTGATGTCGATATTTTTTGATCTACTTTGGTAGGTATTGATGGAGGATTTGATATATCTAGGCTTCACTGATGGTGCTAGTAGACACATCTAGAACCTTGCTTCTATGGTTTGGGTGATTTATTATCCATATGGCAAGTTTTTGGTTTTGATAGGCATATGTATCGATCCCACTTCAAATAATTTCGTCGAATATATTATTGTTATTAATTTACTATCTGAGGCAATATATCCTGGTATTGTTTCACTAGTAGTTTGTATGGATTCACAACTGGTGGTATGTCAACTGAATAACATCTATCATGTGAGAGATCCTTATTTATATCATCAATTTCTGAGATTGCATTTATTACAAATATCATTCGTTTATATCACATTTGTTCATATTCCATGATCATAAAATTCAATAGCAGTTTCTATCGCTAATCGAGCAATAGATTGGCATATAAATCATTCATCACATTAAAAAATAAAAATTAATAGAAGTATCATCTATATATGTATGATCATCATGATAAACCATCTGTACATAGATAAAGTTTTGTGTCCAAAATAATATACAAAATCGGGAAAAAAATGTCCTACAAAATTAAGGATTATGCCCATCATCACGTCTAATAAAAAAATATTTGATCATCTGTTTAGTGATCCTGCTCAAGAACAGTGGCAAGGAAGAAAATGGTGGCATTTTACACCCGTTGAAATAGCTGCAACCAATCCCTTGGTACTCCTACCATGCGTCATTGACTCTCCTCTAGTAGGTCCTCTATTGCCACCATAGGTACTTGGTGAGTTAACCTCACCAAGTTTCTGTGGACTACATTGAGGGTCCTCCCAGTCTCTGTCACGGCTCCTTTGGCATCTCTTCCATGACACCTGTGTCAAGGTAGACCATGAAGTGTCACTAGTCCAACATATGTGTCATGATTAATTATTTTGTAAGTATTTTGTCTCGTCAAAAATATTTTTAGCTCATTTATACTTAAAATCCAAGAAAATCTTAAAATTCAAAAATTAAAAAACATTAGTAGCTATGGCACCCCATGCTACATCTGGTGGCAACACCAGATTTGGATCTCCTATGAAGTCCATTCAGGCATAAGGGTAGTCTTTGACCGCAATGACCTATTGTTCCCACAAAAGGAAAAACTCGTAATCAAATGTATTCCTAGGGACCTCACCACCCCCTAGTCATTTCATTAAGTCAGCCCACCTGCCCATCGATGGATCTCTTAGGCTAATGATGGTGGATAATACCTTGGGACGAAGCTCAGGTACTCTCTCAAAGAAGCAGGAACACAAGATGGTTCTGCATCCAAAGTTCTTTTTCTAACCCTTATGGATAGAAGTAAGTGTTTTTTCATATTGGCTAGCAAGGGTTCACACCAATCGAAGATTGTAGTGAGACAATCCACTGCAAGACTGATTGAAACATGAGAGGCCTAATGTAGGGAAGTAGAACCATTTACCCTGGTAATGGTAAAAAGAAATATTCCTAGTGATAAACTCTGCACATGTTTCATTGGGATATGGGTTTCAATCTTCTCGGTGTTTCCTAGACAATAGATGCGTACATAGTCTTCCACGCTAAGACTACATCATGTTCTTCCTGTTGAGTGGACCCTCTCTCCCCTCTAGGAAATACCTATGATGAAATAGATATCCTCTATTTCAATCATAAAGGGAATCTGATCAATAAAAAAAGAATCTTCTTCTCGACTCCAGTAGTGGATTAACATCTCAAGAAACCTTGTATTTTCCTTCATATTCAGCATTTTGAAAATTTTTAACAATCCACATCCTCATAAGGCATCTAATGCATTTTGATCCTCCATTACCTAATTATCAATCGCACTATTCTCTCTTTCATGCCAAGTAATCGACATCCTACAAAAAATGATGTTTTGAATAATTAAAATCTTGTTTTTAAATTTTGAATTCACGCACACGTGATTTTTTTATTTACACAGTCGGGTATAGGGATTTCCTATACGTGGTTAACATGTATCCAACTTGTGTGTATGCAAAGTGAAATTTTTAAAAATAAATTCGCATAGTCAAATTTGTGGAAAAACATTTAAAATCATTAAAACTTATTAAAATATCAGTTATAAGGTTACCTTGAAAACTGGAGGATGTTTGAATGGATGAATTTGATTGAGGAAGCTTGCTTGGTTTTTCTGCCATAGCTCCTTCACCCAATTTCTCAAAACACAAATGAAAAATTCTGAGTCAAAAATTCCTTATATAAGTTGACATATGAGAATTAATTTTTTCTGAAGTTGATTTTTTTTTTTTGTGGGATTTTTGACCTCTTGGCTTGGAGTGTTGTGATGGGTTTTTTTTACAAGATACTTTGAATATTTTTTGAGAGATTGCTTCAGTTCCACGAATACAGAGCCATCATGGTAGGTATCATCTTTTCACTGGCATATAGGTTAGGGATATCATTTTCCGTTGCATTTTCCATACTAGCCTGCATACAGTGATATTTTAGCCAAAGGGTTACCCACATCATGTCTTGGCTATAAAACCATTTTCACTCACTGACTTGTAAAATCATGATATGATGGTAGAGCCAACCTTTACATGGGAACCTTAGTTAGATCCTTGCTAGCATATGTTGCCTATTCTTCTATATTGAGTAGGCTCAGGAGTTCTCTTTAGTCTCGCCATGATATATGTGATGAAGACTCATTCTCTTACTTCTTCGCTATTTTTCTGGATTTATACCCTAGAGGCTCCTTTGTGTTGAGTTGTACTCCTGCATTGCATGTTGACCATTTGTACCTTTTAGCCTTAAGCTGGTTTCACTTGGACTAGTGTTTAAGCCACCTTTTGACCATGTCTTTTGTAAAATCAACCTTGAAATCACCTAGCCTCTGCAATTTGACACCCTCTTACCTGTGGAAAGAACATTCCTTTGAGTGTCATTGACAAGCTTCATCACCTTGCATTGAGCATAGGAATGTTCCCCTCCGAGGAACTAGTGCATCTGTATTTGGACACTCGTTCTTTCCACTATATTTTAGGCATTCTTTTATTCTTTTCTAGGCTTCATAAATATGAAGAAGACAAATATATATATATATATATATATATATATATATATATATATATATATATATATATATATATATATATATATAGATATATATATATAACTATATATATATATATATATATATATATATATATATATATATAGATATATATATATAACTATATATATATATATATATATATATATATATATATATATATATATATATAGATATATATTCAAAAAAGAGCAGGAACGGGACATTATTTCCATGATTGATGGTAGCTAGAGTCAGTTGTGTCGCCCTTGAACAAAGCACTTAAAAATAAGTAATTCCTCCACTGGGATGGGCTTTAGTTTGACTTAGGATATCATTAACCTTGTTATTGAGTCAATACCCCTCCGATTGGTTATATCTTCCAATCATATGGAGAGTTTTCTTATGCCTCCTACATGAAAAGCTTATACAAAGTTATCATATGTTTCCATGTAGTCAAATTTCAGTCATGCCTTTGTTCAAGGGAAGTAAACCTGAGTCAGACTTTCTATGGTGTCTATTGACCTATTTTTTAGTTGGTCATCCCTGGTTGTCAGAGTCATGTTGATTATCACATCAACTATTTGGTTCTTTTCTCGTGTTGATTTGAAAAGGTCTCTAGTGACATCTTGTTGGCAGGTCTTGCTCTTATCGACTACTAAAAATTTCTCTAAGAGTGGATCTAGAGTTGCACCCTAGCCCTATTTACATTATTGATAAGTCATCTTGTGCTCAACATCGATCAGTATCATGGGTCTTTGGATAAGTCATTTCCCTTGTGTTCGACATTAGCATTCATTATCACACATTCAGATTTGTCTAGTACCTTGGTTTCCACTTGACCCTATTGGTGGATTTCTCACCTCTGTGTCAGCTCTCATTATTGGTTAGTTTAAAGGGTTTCTGTCATGTGATAGCCACATCCTCTGTACACCAGAAACATGCTTCAGTTGGGTTACTACATCTTCCTTCATCTGATTCCTTCCACATTATTGCCCTACGGGTTACACCCATGTTAGATTGCTGAAGAATGCCTTAATGCCTTCCTTCTAGTAGATCTTTTCCTATTGACCTCAACTCAATGCTCTGGGAACAAGGTCTAGAGTCCATTTGGTAATACCTTCAGGTATGCAGTCATCAGTGGGAGACTCCTTCATTGTCCACTGTGGGAAAACATAATTGTCTCCTGATTGATAGATTCTTCCAAGTGTTCGACTACAGCTCATTTATTTGCACTTGTTAGATTGTACTGGGTACCTTGACCTCATCATCATTATCGATGAGTAGTTTTGTGTTTTTTAATAGTATACATCAATGACCAGTAATCAAATGATTTCTCACATGGTCGACTTTAGATCATTTACTCCCATTGTGTAGAAATGTAAGATGGAGGTTAGTGAAGACCTTTGGTTTGCATCAACATTTATTGGTTCACTTGTTAGTCCCTCCTGTTTCTACTAGTTGACACCATCCACCTTGTATGTTGTAGTTCATTACAATGACTGATCCAAATGGAAAATGGCATCAACCCATGGTACTCATCCACCCATATTATTCATTGACCCATGGAATTTACCCATGGTATTGTAAATGGAATCTGCCCGTGGTATTGTAAAATCCACCCATGGTATTCATTCACCCATGGAACTTACCCATGGTATTGTAAATGGCACCTTCCTGTGGCATTTTAAAATCCACCCATGGTATTCATTCACCCATGGAATTGACCCGTGGTATTGTAACTGAAAAAAACTATAAGTAGCAAGTCACATTTTGTAAAAGGACAGATTGTCCACCACAATGTAGCCTTTATAGTTCAGAGGCATGTAGCCACCACATCTCTTCTCATAGATAAGCTACCATTGCCCTATCGGGTTTATTTCCATTTCTGGTTGTAAGAATATTTCATTATTTCCATTAATAAAATGAAGTATTATTTCCGCTGCATCTTTGTGTATATGGTTATCTGTATAATTTGTTTCCTTCCTATTTAAGTCCAGATCAGTGGTATCAGAGTAGGTTATGATTCCATGGGAATGAGGGTTTGATGCATATTTTAGTTTGAAATTTGCAGCAATATTTAACAAACTTCAGGCATGTGCTACAACCTCCATAGAGCATTTTCTTGGGTCAAGCAGGAAGAATTTTTTTCTCATTTTTTTGCAGGATTTTTTTTTTGGGTGGCAACTATGCAGATCATATCTGAAAATTTTGGTACATAATTTATAAAGACAAATACCATATCTAGATTCCTCTCGAAAAATCACCCAATTTAAAAAAAAAAATGGGTTGAATCGGAGTTCGGATGTGGGAGATATCGCTGATTTAAAATCAGCTATTTTATCGGAATTTTTGTGACGACAGAACTGTTGCAGTGCGAATTTGAGATCTCAGAGTGTCTAGATAAGGATTTCCAACTCATGGGAAGATGCAAAATGATCCTTCTGCTTCTAAAAATAGGTTATAATAAATATTCTGAGCTATATTGGCCGAGTTATGTCCATTTTAATTCTAGAGCAACATTTGGAGTGGGTTTCCATTAGAGATGTGCCCTCCCACCCTACTTTAGTAGGCACCTGCTTCCCATTCATCAATTTCAACATAGAAGCATTTGGCTTGGGTTATTTGGAAACTTTTATTTAAAATAGTAATGCTTGATAAACCAGCTAGGGCGATGGTAGCTTATCTCTGAGAAGAAATGTGGCGGCTACATGCCTCTGAACTGTAAAGGCTACATTGTGGCGAACAATCTATCCTTTTACAAAATGTGACTTGTTACTTATAGTTTTTTTTCAGTTACAATACCACGGGTCAATTCCATGGGTGAATAAATACCGTGGGTCGATTTTACAGTACCACGGGCAGATGCCATTTACAATACCATGGGCAAATTCCATGGGTGAATGAATACCATGGGTGGATTTTACAATACCATGGGCAGATGCCATTTACAATACCATGGGTAATTTCCATGGGTCAATGAATAATATGGGTGGATGAGTGCCATGGGTTGATGCCATTTTCCATTTGGATCAACGACATCCTATATGTTGGCACCCAAGATGCATGTAGTACCATTTGTTCCACCATTTGACTTGGTACTTTTTGGATCAACTTTATGACTACAGTGATTGTCTTTCTACTTTAGCATCATTGATTAATTCTTTATATGTGATATTGAGACATGTACTTCTATAGATATGGTCGGATGATACACTATGTTTTTCGAGTCCTTTTATACTTGTATACATATTGGATCCCCTTACGTACTTGAGATGAAGACATACTTTATTATCTATGAGCATGGGTATGCCCACCTCAGACAATAACTTTCTTTTTGATCACTTTCACTGGCTTGGTAGGCTAAATTCCGGTGAACTCCTCTCAGGTCTCGGTAGGATTCCTTCTATACACTTAATACATTTCGGCACCTCATATGTTAGGGGGAATATGTTATAGCACCATTTACTAATCTTGGTAGATTTGATGCTCTAGTTATGGCCTGGGGAAACCCTTCCTTTCCAGAATTGGTACAAATTCTAAAAAACAGCGTTTTACTTCCCATACACTATTTTTCCCTGTACAAAAAGCATGTACACATGAGTCAGTCTAAACCCAACCCGCGTATATGTGTTAAAACCCTAAAAATTATACAATCTCCTTAAATTCGAGTGAAGTTTATAGGTTTTACCTGTTACTCACCTACTATAGCCTGTGGCTCAACTGTTTCCCAACTGAAAAAACTAATTTGGAGAAGTATAAATAAACCTCCATGGAAAGGTCTAAGGGGGATGAGAGATGAGATATTGATATTATAGTTGATTACATCCTTGATCAATTCTGAAGAAATATTGGTGGCTCCTCTACTCCCAAGTTAAAGGAAACCCTTATTTCCTCCTTTGAGATGTCCATCATCCCTTTTATGACATCCTTGTGTATATCGATGGAGGAAGATTGCTAAGGTCTAGGCAGGATGGATCCAGAGGACGGTTTCACTTGGAACTGGATGAAGACTTAAGTTGTAGTTTTCCACATTTCATTTAGCTTTCGTCAATAAAGAATTGTTGTTTTGCTCCGGATATTTATTGTGTTGATGCATTAATCTATGTTATGATTTTCTTATGAATCTTATGTTAACGCTCATTTTCTCACCTGCTTATATGATTTAACACCTAGATCATGAACATGCTTTTTATTACTGCTGTTGTATATGATTTTCTTGGATAAGTTACAGGTTATGAAGGCATCAGAAGGAGCAGAGGGTTTGGACCCTCCAAGATTGACCTCGAACGTCGGACCTTCAGGTAATACCTCCTCTTTGTACTTTAGTAGTTTAAGCATTTAGACAACTTGTCTACTTATTTATTTATGTTGTATGCCCTCCACTCTCTTGGGGTTTTCAACCCAAGAGCCTAGGGTGCTTCCACTCATAACATCAATATGAAGTAGCTAAAACTAGATCAAGGTGTTCTTCCCTCCCAACACCCCCCCAACCTCCGACATGGTACTAATAGGATGTTACCTCATTTAAAGCCTGTATTTCTCTCCCACAACGCTTTATTCCACACTTACTTAGTTTTTTTCTCCAACTAAGTGATTTAAGAGGTCCTTCAATCCCATCATATTAAATCTTGTTGGTCAACTCCTGGGTATTTTTAGGAGTTATTTAAGGGAGATTTATTTTGATCTCATCCACCAATAATGGGTTTTAGATCTTTGAAAGAATCTCTTAGCTCTAGTGTTTCTTTCCCAAAAAATTTCCAATTTTTTCATTAATAAAAATTTATTCATTACATCATCATACTTTATTACTCACATTCATTCAAATCCAACATGGTTTTCTAGTCATTAAATCTAGAAATAGTTAGATCTAAAAATGTAAAAATATTTACATAAAATCATAAGGTATGAGAAATACAAACATTTGTGTTTATCACTTAACCATTTACCAAGTAACTTAGGGAAAATAAAAGAAAATATTTACAACTCAGTGAAGAGTATTACAATTAATATGACAAATACTCTAAATTTTATATTGAATATAATTTAATGTAAATGTACAAAATAATATATTTTGAACTTATGTTTTATATTTTATAAATATCAAATTTAGCAATAATTAACTTAGATAATTAATAATACTTTAATATTTATTTATGAAAATTTTAATAAAAATGTATAAATAATTTATTAAAACTTTATTTTAATTGTCTTATAAATATGTGAAAATTGAGATTGTAATTCTAAAAAAATAATCAAGTGATTTTTTTTTTAATTCAAAATAAAAAAATATACTTCCATCTTTTTATGGAGTCGTATAACGAGGCGGAGGAATTGCCCAGACAGCCAAAAGTGGCTGGAATCTGGGAAAAAAATTTGAAAAAATCTTCTAGAGACAGTGTTTGAATCATGTTTTTGATGGTGGAAACGGATTCGGCACCATCAAAAAAATATACGACACCTAAAATTTTGAAGTTTAACAGCAATAACTTGGATTTACAAAAATCCTTGCCAGATTTTCTCTAAATATACCTAGAATTTCCATAGCTTTCCGGACAATTCCTCCAACTAGTTAGACTACAGCTCTTTTTATCCTATCCCCTTATAAGTGTTGGGATTTTAACAAGAAAAAAAATATTATTATAATTTTAGTATATAAGTGAAAAACATAATTAACATAGAAAATAAGTTTTACGTTTTTTATATTTTTTTATTTCTAATACGATTTATCTCAAACATAGAAAATGTCTATATAAAGATGTTTATTCCTTATTTAGTTTTATAAAGTAAAAACAATATACTAAAATTAAGATAAAAAGTTTATAACAATTATAACTTTTTTATAACAATTATCATTATTTTTTATATTTGAACAAGTCTTCACCATATTTATAATAAAATTAGATGTAAAACAAAACTTAAATGTGGGATTGGAAGTTATATATATAGATAAGAGAATGTAAATATCGAGCTAAAAAGCAATGAGGGGTGGTCGAAAGATATTAAATGTAATATTAGAGTTAAATAAGGATATCCCCTCTCCCCTAACCTATTTGGCATTTACATCGACAAGCTTGAAGGTTATTTAGAGGAAGCAGGATGTGCTAGCACGATCTTAGCTAGGATAGTAATCATCCTTCTTCTCTATGTTGACGATATTGTTCTTCTCGCAAGGTGCCCATCTAATCTTGATAAACAACTTAGGCTTCTTAAGCATTTCTACTCTACCATGGGTATAATTGTTAACACTGACAAAACAAAAGTTATGATTATCAAATCCAAGAAGGACACTTACGCTAATTTTATGTATGACAACAATAACTTGGAGGAAGTGTATTCTTACAAGTACCTAGGAATTGATATTCATCACAAGCTCAACTGGAACTTTAGCATTGAGAAAAGGATTAGTTGGAGGTGGAAAGCTTATTCTGGTCTTGAAAATAATTGTAAAATGGAAAACCTCATAATGTGGGATAAAAAGAAGTTCCTCTTTGAAACTTCAGTCACTCTTGTTGTCTTATATGGATGTGAGGTCTGGGGTTGCAACATCTCTAGAGAATCTTAGAGAAAGATTGAGCAAATCTAGAAGCGATTTATAATGTATAAACTAAAAATTAAAAGCAGTACACCCTATCCTATTCTACTTATAGAAGTAGGTATTTCCCCTATCAAGAGCCTAGATATGTCTAGGCTTATATTGTACAAGGACAAACTCAATAACATAAGAGATCATAGTCTTCCTAAGCTAGCTTTAAATTCCAACCAAAATCACCTAAGGCTCAAGCGGAGGTGGTATAAAGACACGAGGGCCTGGTTAAACCATTGGGATCAACGAGGATGATGCATTGCAAAACATTGATAACATTAAAAATATTGTTACTTTTAAGTTGAAAGAAAAAATGTGGTGTGAGAAAGATTTAGCAGCTAAAAGAAAATTAAGTTATTATAAGAAGGTCATCAACCCCACCATAGAAGATAAAAAGCATCTCTCTATTTTAACTAACTTAAAGAAGAAAATTAATATAGTGAAGATTAGAACAAACTCTCATGAGCTCCATAGTGAAACAGGTCATTGGGCAGTTCCTAAAACACCATGGATGGAAAGGATCTGCCATCTCTGTTAGTATAGGAACATCAAGGATGAAAACCACTTCCTATTAGAGTGCCCCGTGTACAACTACATTAGATCTCAGTTTCATAGTCTTTGTTGCAATACTGACCTTCCTAGTCTTTAACAAAGTCAAAATTATAGTGAGCTCGGGAGGCTTCTCTCCAAGCTTTTTGAGCATAGGAATAAAATCTTAAATCAAACTAAATAATTTGTTTCTTTAGGTCCGATAGACCAAAGTTTGGTCTCAGTGGATGTTAACCATCATCATCATCATCATCATATAATCGTCATTATAAGATGAAGATTGAGAGTAATTTTCTTGCGGCCTTAAAATGAATTGTTTATAAATACATTAAGAAACTCACAAAAATTAAAATATTGCATTTTCAATATTTTTAATCACAAAAACAAAAATAGAAACAATGGGTAAAAATAAAGTAGATATATATTTAATTAAATATTTGTTAGTATTTTAAAAATTTAATATTTTAATATTAATGTATTTAAATAAAAATATTGTTGTTGTTTATATATATATATATATATATATATATATATATATATATATATATATATATATATATATATATATATATATATATAAGAATTCAGTTATTAGTATTTGAAATTTGGATCTTTTAGTTTTTAGGGATTTCATATTATTTTAATCACCAATTGAGCTACTTCTAAACAAATTTTAAAATACATTAAAAGAAATATACTTTATAACACATTTCTCATAAATTTAAATTTTTAGTGTATGATTATGGTTAAATATTTAATCTATAAGAATAAGAGAAAAAACATACTTAATATTAAAATTATTATTACATTGAAAACTCTAGATGCAATAAAGAGTTAGACAATAAAAAGAAAAATAACATACTGCAAGAAAGCGGTCAATTCAACTTTAGGAAATAAAAACTAAAGTATTTTTCTATTTTAACTAGCATGAAAAAGGAGAATCAATTTGTAAAAATACGAAGCAAGTCCCACAAACATCTTAAATAAAGACGACATTAGTCCATTCCTAAATATTGTAAAATGCATAAATTTGTTATCTTATCACACTAAAATTGTTGAAGACTAAATACACTTCCTTCTATAATTTATTAAATACACTTCCTTTTATAGTCGTTGTCTAGCACTAGTCTTGTACTCAAAGTCCCGTAACTATTGATTATTAACTATTGATTGTTTTGCTGAGTTTTTATTTTTAACTAAAGTTTAAATAATCACTTCATATTATTCTACAAATCCAAAAATCATTTTCTAATTTCTGAAAATATTATTTCTAATTTTCCATTGGGTAAGTGAGGTTTGATGGAACATAATATCGTTGGTGGAGGCCTATTTATTTTCACTGTCAATTCCTAATAAATCATTTTTAAATAAAAATAAAAATACTAATTTTTTGAGTAGTCATTGCATGAGTAAGTTCTCTGAAATTGTTATGTCTCACACTATTATTTCTTTGTCGAAAGATGTGCAGGTCCCTTACATAATTGGGGGGAAGCAACTATTATTTTGTGCGAGAAAGGGTATGGACAAAGTGAATGAGAAAGGGTGTGCGGTAAGTGTGACATAAGGGACTATATCAAGTCATGATTTCTTCTTCTGCATTCTACATAATGTTAATCTAACAATTAGGAGAAATTTACTTACCAAAAGGAAGTGCTTAGAGAATATTAAACTTTAAATTAAGATCATATTATGAATTATAGCAATGTGGAGGTGCGGAACAAGTAACGTTGATACATTGTGCACAGTGATTAAAGAGTCCAAAGATGACAAAATCGACGACGTTGCACGTACATTACGTAAGCAAGGGAGGGTAGGGGGTTAGTTGTGTTATTTCATTTTACAAAGAAAGGGTATGTAGAACATGCAAGAGAAACAGTGTCTGGGACTTTCGGGAGTAGGGACTATATCTAGTCCAACTTTCTTCCTCCACATTCTGCATAAGCCTAGTTTAACATTGCAGGATAAATTTACTTAGCAAGAGGAACTGCTAAAAGAATATCATGTTTTAAATTAGATCATATTATGACTTATATTAATATGCTTATATTTTTGTTTGAACATGCAAAACAAGTAACATTAATATATTGTATGAAGTGCCTAAAGATCATATCGATGCTTAATAGAGTAGCATGTTTTGTTTTATATATACAAATCAAGTGGATATAACAAATGTGAAGGATATGGGGCATGTTCTAGAGTGGCCAAACTTTTTTTACCTTTATACAAACATAATTAATTAATTAATATCCATATGGATAATTAATTAATACTAATAGGAGATTCGAAAGAGACAGGACAAGTTGTGGAGTGGAAAGACTTTGAAAGGAGCAAGCACTCGTGGAGAACTATTTGGGAGACATTGAAGGAATGCGATTGAAAAAATTATATTTGCTATTGCTTGTCAATAGTGGAAGAGTCGTGCTTTTATATGTAATTTTAAGAAAAATTAAGTGAAGTGTCTTTTTTCTATTGAAGAATAGTTGTGCGGAGGAGGAAACATAAAAATTATGTCGTATTGTTTCGTATGTTTGTATATATTTTCATATGAGTTTATTTATACAGCTTACATATCACAAAGTATAGCAAATGTATAAAAAAAACATAGAGTTGTATAATGTAATAATAATCAAATTGTCCCCCGGATGCGGGTGTCGAGTCGAGAAGTACAGGCACGCCACATGCAGCGCATGGGCTGCCTCGTGTAAATCCCTTAGCTCCCCGATGGAGGCCGTCGTATGGCAATTAAGCCACCCAAGTTGATAATGCATTCAATGAAGAAGAGGCGGGGTAGATGGAGGAGCAGGGCGGAATTAATGTGCACCTGCAACGAGAATTTGGGGGAAAATATCACAGGTTTGATGGCTCGTTCAAGGCATATTGGCCTGAGGAAAGTTGGCGGTCGTGGAAGCTTAGCAAGCTCCGGCCAAGCACCGTTTCATTCCCCTGCAGCCTGGAGAATTGTCTTTGCGGCCATTCTGGTTGCTGGGTTGGGAGGAGAGGGCAATTTGATGCTTTGCAGCATCAAGTCTGGAAAAGGAATTGTTGGCTCTCAAGCGAAGGTAGCCAAGGGGAAAGCTGGGCATCTGAGAGTGAATTGGAAGGAAACTGCTGCTGCTACCAATTCCAGGTTCACCATCGAGTATACAGAGGTAGCTTTAGACTTACAATGGCTAAACTTCGCGAACGACAGCCATGCAGAAGAGGTCCATCTAGAGGGTCCTCCTCAAGATCACCTGCAGCAGATGAGCACCACCACTGCTGCTGCTGCTACTGTCACAGGAGAGCTAGAGCAACCCCGCTTCCCATTCGACAATATGTGGAGGTTGGGGGTTCCTGTGAAGGGAAAACGGAGCTCCCGGCTTTCGGTTCCGTGGTTTTCACCTGCCAAGCACCGAGGATAATGCAGGCGTTAACGCCCATATCTCCATCACGTTTACAAAAATTCCAGATGAAGAACATCTCCAGGACCCGCAGGAAAAACAACTGGAAGACTTGGGCAGGGAGATCAGTCTTGGAAAAGAACACTCGTCTGTGGAAAAGAATGCTGCTGAGGTGCTTCCAGCGTCTGTTGCTGGAAGCTTGGGGGAATCAAGTCTGCAAGACCGCTCCCCTCCGGTGGGGCCACCTCCTCCAGGTATGGAAGAAGATACATGGCGGAAAATGTGGGAAGGGCGCGCGGAAGGTGACGGGTGGGCTTATGTCGTGGAAGATCCGAGCCTGGCTGAGGCGGCAGATGCATACTTCGCGTCCATCCAGCCATCTTCAGCTCGTCTCCAAGATTGAAGCTGTGGCGGGTAACGTCTTGATTTTGTCTTTTGGTCCTCTGGCTTTTGCTTCCTCTGTCTCAGTCTTTTGGCATTCGCTTCTTACTTCTTGGTCCTGGTTAATTCTGAGTCTTTGGTCATGTCTATGGTCTTGCCTCATCATTGGGAAGTCGAATTGGATAGCTGACATCAGTAACATAGTCACGCTTACATTTTTCAGATATAAAGGTCAGACTATCTCTGCTGCTAGCCCCTGCGTGGGCAATCATGTGTCTAGTTCATTGTCTTGAGAGTTTGGTTCGTTGCTGCCCCTGTGTGGGTTTTTTGTTTTCATGGATAATTCAGTTTGGTTTTGGAGAAGCTGCCCCTGCGAGGGAGCTATAAGGTTTACAGTCAGGAGTCCCAGGGCTACTCTTCAGGCTCTGGAAGGCATGTCATGCAGTTTGTAATCTTTTTGTACATATAATATATTACTTAGATAGTTTTCACAGAGAAAAAAAAATAATAATCAAATTGTCTTAGTAAATTTATCATTATATTCTGTATTTATTTCAATTGTTTTCATTTTCCCATATTTCATATTAAATTAATATTTCAAAGCTACTTCTGCATATTTGTTCCCAATTTCTCCACACATCCTTTCAGATGCACTTCCTCCACAACGTTTCTATTTCCTTTGCATATCACAAAACTGGACTTATTAAAAAAATAACAATGTAACATTGGTATCTCTCATTGTTTCATGTAAATTTCATACAATTTGAGCTAAATTAAAAAGTATAACAATCATTGTCAAATATTATTAAACACAATTTTTGCTTTCTAGAGATGTTAAATAAGTTTCAAGACTACATATAATCTTTATGCACTCTGCACAATGTATAAACTTTATTTTCTCTGCACCTCAACACAATAATATAAGCACATCAATATAAGTTTCTCAGCATAAGGAAAGCTTCAGAGTATGAAATATTGACTATGGCCAAATAAAATTTAACTTTAACATTATGACCAAATCAAATTTATTTCATAATACATTTTATCAATCCAAATTACCCTATGTAATTAGTAGTTATACATGTGTACATTTTATTTTCATAAAGAAAAAAATAATTTAAATAACTTCTGGTAGACTCTGTCTATACATATTCTCTGAGCACATATTTAAATCTTTTCAAAGTTTCAAATATTTATTTAGTAATGAAATATTTAACTTGTAAAAGGGAAAGTTGAGAATAAACATTGTTTTTGTGGTCATAAGTATACGATGCAAATTGAGACCTTGATAGAAAAATCCAATTTCATTATGCATATATTTCCTTATGCGGAGATTACAATATAAGATTTCAATGTGGAGGAAGATTCTTTTTCATAGTGAAAGCTTTGCAAAAGGAAATCTGTGTGCAAAGAAACATTGACCAAAATAAGTTTAATTTTAACTTTATGAGAAAATCAAATTCATTTAATGATAGTTTTTTATCATTAACACTTGATTCATAGTTGAATTGTGTTGACTATCCATTATTTTGTCGCGTTTTTTTATTAGTCCATGCCTCAGTATGAACTATAGAACTCGCCTTGTAGTCAAAGTCTATTGACTATCAATTATTTTTCACTACAATTTTTTATATGAAGGTCGATGTCCCTTGACAATAGATCATTTATATCCAGGTATAATTCAGTAAAACAATGGATATTCATATTTTCCTCTAAATTCTCTTTACATTAATAAATTATCTCAATTGGAAAAGTTGGATAAGGCTATGGATTGTTTCCCTCTTAAAGGGTTTTATCCACAAAAAAATATTGGTTTTATGATCTCTGATGTGGATGTGTGAGGGTTATTGAAGTTGTTCGTCTTATGTATTATTTAATGATTGCATTGTGATACCCCTCTTGAAACTCTATTTTCTTATCTTATGGTCTTATGTCTACTTGTAAGTATCTTAGTGGGAGACATTGGTTGTCGGGCGAAGACTGAAATTAAGCTTGTGAAAGAAAGATGTAAATATTTATGTGCAATTATAAATAACACGTTGTTCTTAATTGGAAATATTATGGAAACCAACATGTGAGTAGTTAACTACATTGTTGTCAAGTAGCTATTAGGTCATTGGAGTCCTAGGTAATGGACACATTAACGTTACAATTATTACAGTTATAACTTCCATTATCCCCTAAGATTTGAAGAGGAATAACCACCACGAAAGAGACAACATAGCTAGATTTAAGTTCTATTTTAGGTGGGTTGATACTTCTAGCGCTATCGCATGGAAACATTGGTCAAGGGGAGAAAAATACAAGAATATGGGTTTATTGTGTACAATTCACTAGTTCGGAGGAACATGTTTATTCCTAATTTATTTCAAGTATTAATATAAATGAAAAGTTCTACTGTATTTGTTGATTATCATAATTTTTTTATGGAGTGTACTGACTAGAGGACAATACTAAATGGTTGTAAGAGGAATAAAGAATAATGTATTCAATAAATAGAGAATAGGAACATATAGCTAGTACACAATAAAAATTTATAGTAACTTTCATGAGGTTGCATGCCAAAATGAAGAAGTAAAAAGTATAAATACATTCTTGTCTTTTACTAGATGATGCAAAGTTAATCTTCGACATGATGAACATTGTGAGATTATTTAATAAATAAAGGCTAACATCCTCTAGTTGAATGATCAACGACAATAATACCTTCTTATATCTTTTTTCTTTTCTTTCGAGCATTGTCGATTTGAATACAATAACTATTTAAATTCTAAAATACTAGTAGAAATAAATTATAGAACTTTTAATGTATAATGTAATTTATGATTACCCATATGATCAAATATTTCGTAGAGGAAAATATGAGCAAGATTTAAATGATAAATTTAATAGAAAGGAAACACTAAGGAAGAAATTTGAGACATTAAGGGTAAGGAAGCCTTTAGGTGCTAAAGTGGAGAGGTAAGAATGGAATAGAAACATTCTTTTTACATACTCCAAGTTGAAAGGTTATAAAAAATAGATCATAAAGTAAATAATTTACAAGGAGTAAGATACATATGCAAATAAAATACACATATTAGTTAAGTGAAAAAAGGTAAATATGTTTAATAATGGTTTGAAAAATCTAGATAAACAAAAAGAGATACAGATCATTCTATAAAGAATTAACTCCAAAATGAGTGTGCTTTAGTAAGACTTTGGAGTTAGTTAATACAAATTGTTTGACAAACTATTTAATAAATTCTAAAACCAATTTTTAATATAAAAGGTTTAATTAAGGCCAATTATAATAAAATAGTCTTAACATAATAGTGATGGCCATATATGCTCGATCTCTAGTTCCATATGAGAAAAATCTACATAAGAATGGAGGAGTTAAAGAGACTTCATACCTAGAAAGGTAAATAGTTTCTCTACGAATAGAATAATGTTGACATATCCTTGAGATGGGTTGAAGAACTAACCCATAATATAGTGGGGATGGAGAGAAATTTGAAGTAGCATTAAGATATTTGTACCAAGAAGGTCATTGATTCAAATCTTACACTTGAACAATGAAACCCTGATACTATTGTTGACAAATATGCGTTATAGAGCGTATGTTTTAGAATACCTTTCCAACAACCCAATATCTCTCAAAATAATAAATATCCATCAAAACATACTTCAACAATCCCTTGAAGGTTCTACATCATTGCGAAAATCATTAATAAGATAATTACAAAACCCAAGTAATATTTAGAAGTGAATCTTTAGTTCAAGACCTAATGACCAATTTACAGTTAACAACTAAGAAACCCTCGAAAAAATAATAAATACACTAATATTAAAGGAAAAATAGATTACGTGATGTATGTCATACACAAAGCTACCAGAGAATTGGATTGGAAGCCAAAACATACTAAGAAACATAATGCCTTTTGTGGAGAATAACTCTAGACGAGTGTTGCAAACATTTTCGACCATAAAGAAAGGGCGAATGGGAGATGAGAGGTTCAGGATGGTAGTCATCTCAAGCTATGAATTTTTCAAACCGCGTCATTGTTTGATCATTTTAGATCATTTAGGTCATCCATGTGTGACCTTATCACATGGAGCAGTTAGATCCTTGGGTACAAGTGCAACATTTAGGGAGAAGGGGACCCACATCTCATATATTCCATGAGTGTTTTGAATTACTCATTTAAATAATAAAGACTTAAACACGATTATAGGAAGTACTCAATCTAGAGTAGAATAAGTTGTATCGTTCAAATGACTACACAGTTGGGATGTAACATAAGCCTATTCAGTTGATGGTTGATCTAAGTTGTTCATGTCCAACTCATTAATATCAATAAGGAAATATTTATCAACATGTTGGGAGTGCACAAGCATGATAGCATGGTAGTTTACATATTATTCATAAGTAGCATTGTGGAATCTTGAGATTAAGAATTTGAGTTTCTCTCACCCAAATTTTATATCTATATAATTATTAGTTTTTGAAAAAAGATCTATAGGATCATTCTAGAAGAAGTTCCATGAAATTTTAATATAATTTGAAAATGGTGATTAGCATATATAAGCAAAGGATATAAATATTGATAATAGAATTTAAAAAAAGAAAAAGGAAAAGATATAAAGATGAATAGTAGAATTAAAATATATATATATATATATATATATATTATTTTTTTTACATTTTATATATATATATATATATATATATTTACATTATATATATTATTATATGCAATTACCATTTTGGATTTAAAAATGGTTCCTTTAGTTTCTTTTTAAAATATTTTGATGACATCTAAGTTTTGTTTTCTTGACTAAAAAATTAATAATGATTTTATAATTTTGACTATCCAAAATAAGTAAATTTAAATCTTTCTTTTCTCACGTATATGATTATAAAAGCCTATCTTCTTACTTTTATTGTTTTTATTATTATTTAGACAATAATATCTTTAAAACCCATTCATAATTTTTTATTTTTTATTTTCTTTTATTTTAAACACTTAAAGTTATTATTTTAAAATCTATTTTATTTTTATTAGTATTTTTTTATTTATCAATAATATTAATATAATTTCAATACCTCAATCAAATAAGCTCAAAATAATGCAACTTCATTAAAAAAAATATTCATTCAAATAATTTTCTCTTTTCTTTAACTATAAAACAAAAAAAAAAACATTTCAGATGGTTATGCTTTTAATATGTAGCATCTTATAATAACCCTTGTTTGCTTAGTGTCAAATTATCGACAAATTCTCATCCTAGAATGTGCGTTTGACATGTAACAAAGTCGATCAACCTGTAAAAGCTTTAAAAAAATGAAAAAACCCATGCCGAATTTCAGATTCCACACTGCATATTTATATTAATATACCAAATATAATATTTAGTTATCCCTGTTAATAAAATGATCTAAATGGTAGTGGTCTAAATAAGAGTAATGAATCATAATACTATGAGTACACTAGATTAAATAGATTATTTAATCATATAACGAGTACACCTGGTCTTAATATACGAAATATAATATTTAATTATCCCTGTTAACCTAATGATCTAAATGGTAGTGGTCTAAATAATAGTAATGAATCATAATATTATCAGTACACTGTAATAGTACTTTATAATAATACTATGAGTACACTATAGTAGGGATCTAAATAAATTATTTAATCATACAACGAGTACACCTTGTCTTGAAACAGAGATAAAGATAATGTGCAGCATATGCATTTTTTCTTTTATTAGTCATCTCCACATTGTACCATAGTTATTTTTTATTTTTTCATTGTTTAACTAAAATAATTTTATACTTTACTATTTAAACTAAGATACCTTAATGGTGGGGTCGAGATAAGAAAAATCGTTGCTTCTAAAAAATTATTACTTGCAATAATTGTGCTCAAAATGGTCATCATGAAACTATCAAAAGTGAAAAAAGTGTTACAATTGTAGATACAGTCATGAAGATTCAGTACCAATTCGAAATTTCATGACATCACTGCAAAGTGAGTATGCATTAATCATTATACTGTGACGTTTTCTTATTTCGAATAAACACCGCAACCGTGTTAAGCTTTCCATTTGTGTTATCAATTCGTGAATCTTTTCAGCTCCTCTTTTCTCGACACTGTGAAACAATTTGTCTGTCATTTCTGCTCCGATATGGGCTTCAGTCGTAGTCTCCAATCCATTTCTATACTGCATTGAGAGCTGTCTTCCTACTAAACCGCGGTCTTCGCTCCTGTACTCCTGTAATTTATGGTCATGCTATATCCACTTCCTTCGAAAGAAGGAAACATCTATTGAAACGTCGATTTGGGTTTCGACGAATGGAACTTCGGTCAAATCTTTACACAAAAACTAGAATGCATTAGTTAAAATATATATATATATATACTTCTTTTTAAGGAAAGAAAACAGATCATTTTTAGCCGTTAATTTGGATTTAGGAAAATGGAGTTTGAACCAAATCATAAATATTTGATTACAGAAAATTTATTAGCATAAATACGACAATACAATGGTCATAAAACAGGTGCAACTGAGAAGAAATTAGATACATTCAGAAAAACTGTAAACCTTTTACGGATTGGTAAAGCTATAGATGAGAAGATTGGTTGACATAGGAGAAGACAATAGATACATATAATAAATTTGAAAAACCAAAATAAAGACAAGTTATGAAACATCATTCACATCATAAATTCATTATATCGAGAGAAATGTGAACATAGTAGTTTCGTCACTACTACAGCAATTTAAGACATTCTTTTAAGACAAAATAAATCTTTTGTCTTAAAAAATTACTTTTTATTTTAGTTATTTTACATTAGAATTTAATATCAATTCAATTGTCTTAAATATAAACTTTAAGACAAATATTTTAAGACAAAAATTTATATTTAATACAAAAATATTTTAAGACAAAAGCAGTTTGAGACAAAATTTTATATTTAAGACAAAAATATTTTGAGACAAAAATTTATATTTAAGACAAAAGTAGTTTCAGACAAATTTAAAAACAAAACTTTATATTTAAGACAAAAGTAGTTTAAGATAAAATTATTTTAAGACAAAAGCAATTTAACACAAAATTATTTTAAAACAAAACTTTATATTTAAGACAAAAGCAGTGTGAGACAAAAATATTTTAAGACAAATCTTTATATTTAATACACTGAATACTTTAGATCAAACCTATTTAATACAATTAACAATTAAGATGCAAACATATCAATTTAAGATGATATTGTCTAATTACAACTGCAAAATTGACTATGACAGTGCATCCTAAGTTGTCCAGCTTGTAGACAACTATTGTCTTGCGCCTATATTGAGGTTGTTATTTTAATTACCATTAACATTATTTTATATAAAGACAATGGTTTGTTGGGCTCTTTGTTTTGTGGGGGTAGTCAACTAAGAAGAACGCGACAAGTTTTACTAAAAAGATTTCTCGGACATCAATTCCTCTTCTGTCCCTTTCATATATGCTGATACGATTAGACACAACTTGTCTATTGCTGCATTCAACACTACTACATGGAGGGGGACTCTAAGACAAATTTTTAAGAGAAAAGAAATATTTTGTCTTCAAAATTTCAATGTGAGGCGATAGTAAAAAAAGGTAAAGGTAAAGGATTAGGGGTCTGTCTACTAGCATTCACTAAGTGGTTGGTTTACCATGGTTGTGAAGTGATATTCAACAAAGGAAAAGAAATCTTGAGACACATAGCCACGGGGCATGTGAAGCAAACCGGGGTTCGTGTGAAGAACTTGTATAAGCTAGATGTGGAAGACTATGGTACATTAAGCACTAAGGTGGAGAAAGTGAAGGTCGCGATGTCGATGAACTTTGGCACAAAATACTTGGTCATTTGTGTCATGGTACCTCGAATATTATAGAACAAATAACCACTCGCCTCTCTAAAGGAGTACTTAAGCAATTGGATATATGCAAAGGATGTACATTACAGAAGTACATAAAATCCACATTCCATGATCAGGACAAGAAAGCACATGCAATCCTAGAAAGGACCCACTATGATGTTTATGGACCTTTCCCGACAACCTACACTGTCAGACACAATTGTCACTCTTGTTGATGACTTCTCATAGAAGTGTTGGATCTTCTTCACGTGGAATAAATATGAGACATTCTCTGAGTTCAAAGAATTCAAGACACTGGTTGAAAAAGAAGCTAGCAAGAAGGTGAAGGCTTTGTTGTAGAGGCTGCAACACCTTCCAAAATTTTGGCCTGCACTTAAATTTCAGAGCCTACTATGGATATTGTGATCGATCATTCCTTAGTCACTTATTGGTAAGTTGATGATCTCAAGCTCCCCTTTTCGATCTTAAGAGTCGTTCATGCTTTTATCTTTACATAGAATGTGTCATCTTTGGGCATGGGGGTAATCGCTTGTCATGCAAAGGGAGGTTTGTTTTGTTTCAGGGGGAAATATTTATGAGAATGTGTGGTCCTCACCACATAGACATTTTTAACACTCATTTCACACAGTCTTACACAAGTGTCGCCTTTATCCTCACAAAGCATGTAATCGGAGCCACACTTGTCGTAGGCTGTCACAAAGGTTGTTGCATTAATTGAAGTATTGTTATATGTTCTGCATGGTCTATGTTGTATCGATAAGTTTTCAAGTGTGTGATCGTAGTGAAGTTTTATTACTATTCACATAAGTTCCATTGATCCCACACTTAGCTAAATTTCAAAGTTTCCTTAGCAACGTAGCCTCATCCAAGTTTCCTGAACTACACACTTCACATATGTAACCCTCAAGATTTTCCGTTGCTTGTTCGAATAGTGCAATGCGCAGTGGTTTCCTCCAGTTCCCTTCCCTCAGCCGGAACCCATTGTCTCCAAAAACTGTGTAGTTTTGTCCCTTGACTACCCAGTCTACCTTGCATCCTGAAATTGTATAGATGTGTCCTCCCAGGGCCTCATCCCATAGTAGTTCCTTACATCCTAAAACTGTGTAAATGTGTCCTCACAGGGCCTCATCCTGCAGCAGTCACTGCCCATTGAAACTACATAATTATGTCCCTCACGAGCCATGAAGAAAGATGACATGATAGATGACTCTCAGGGAGCTGAGGAGAAAAATAAGTAGACCAAGAAACCCAAGGTATGATAGAATATTAAGACCACATGAAGACTCCATCTGATGCATAACCGTTTGGAGGCTAAGTATGGAAAACAAGGGACATATTTTGAAATACACCTCTTAATGTAGCTTAAAATTTTGCTTATCATTGTTGTATCATTTCGTCTTCAATGGCATTCATGGTTGCAAGAACTGAAAGTCATTCCATGTGTTTTCTCTACGTGTCTTGCTCCCTTTCACTTGTTTATTACATAGCATAGAAGATGAAGAGTATTACCACTTGTTTATTTAAGCTACGGAGGTTGTGACCAACATGATCTTATGGCTAACCAGGCATGATGCAAGGCATCCTAAGTGTTATAGACATTTTTGTGCCTTACAGCATGAAGCATGAAATCTCCATAATCTAAGGGATCCAAAGTCCCTAAGCGTGTTGTTCCTACCCCTAGAGGAACAAGGTCAGCAAACCACAACACTGAAAATCAGTTCTCCACCTGAAAACACTCAAAAACAAGCAAATTCTGGATCATGTCAACTGCTCCACTGAGCATCTGCGCTGAATGTCAAGTGCTCCACTTTGTACCTGCGTTGAATGTCAATTCCAACAAAGGCTACCTGCGCTGAGCGAGATTGGACAAGTGGCACAGTCATTCCTCAAGGTGTCAATGCCCAGGAAGCTTCCAAAATGACACTTGGATCAGGGAATTCGCCTAGTGATGAGTAAGAGGTTCTTAAACTCCAAGTGGAAGCAAGGATCTCCAAGTGGACTCGAGAAATGAAGAATAACTGAAGTGGGAGAGGACACTAGTCTGCTCTGATGCTGACTCATCCTTTCTCCAAAACTCCTATATATAGAGCTCTCTCATGAGGTCTAAGGGGGCTGGAATCTTGTGAATGTAAGGAAGTGCTGTTGGTTTGAGTATAGAACTATTGGGTGATTTGCTTTGAAGGAGGTGAAGAGGAGATTTCTTTCTGCTGGGAGGTGTTTCTGGATTGGGCCTCTTATGGTTGTAACACTTTCTGAACTTTACTTCTTCCATAAATAAAGCATTTGAGGTTCTTCTATATGCATGTGTCTCAATGATGTATTGTTATACTTGTGTATTTGATTTATTCTAATCCTTGAATCAATTATGAATGTATGCTTCTTGTAGTTTCCCTCTCTTGCCTTTTTGCAGGATCTTTGCGTAGCTGGGCCGGTGGAAGAGCAAGGAGTTGGGAGCAAGCATCAAGGAGAGAAGATTGGATCAATAATTAGCGAAAGACATCGGATAGTGGATCTCTTTCTCCCCTATTTTACTTTCATAAAGAAGAAATCTTAGATAGCTTTGCTTCGGTTGGTTCTGAGGTACTATCACCCTTAGAGTGGGATAGGGTCATTCCGTATTGGATACTTTTCCCTACAACAAATTGGCGACTCCACTGGGGATCGTATCTTGTTGGTTGTTTGTGTTTTTGCTATTCATTTCATAAACACAGGGAGTACCGAATCGAACTGCATTTGGATCTTTCAAATGCAAAGTAAAGGGCAGCTACTCTAGCTCAGTTTCTGGGCATGTTATTGATTTGAAGAGCTGATCCACAAGGACTCTGAACAGCTCTTAGTGATAGCTTTTCATCCTACTAATTACCCTTTAGTGTGTACTTGATTGATAGCTTCTGATTTGGCCAAAAACTGTGAATTTATGAGCAATCTGTGACCCGGAAACCAAGAGAAACACAAGTTTCTCTTTTCATTGCAGGCACTGTGAAGGCAGTCTGCATTTCAGCGCAGTTCCTGAAGGGGCTACCTGCGCTGAATGTCAAACTGACAGTGTACTACCTGCGCTGAACCAGTCTTGCCTTGTGCTACTGGGGTTCCCTGCTGTTTCTTGCCCTGTTTTCATCCTTGTTTTTGCAGCCTGCTGTAATTCAATGTACCTATCTGAAACCAACTTTCCTTGCCACTATTCCACCTCGGTTGTATAAAGAAACTGTGATTGTTCTTTTTGTATTTCTTACATCATTTGCAGTTTCCCATAACGAAAAGTGAACTAGTCTTGTTGTGGCCTCTTAGATCTAGACCTGTGATAAGTGTCGTATTGATCTTAAGAGTTAGTTTGTTTGATGTTCATAGCTGATTGAGCTTTTTCTTTCGTCATATGGTTTGAATTTATATATTTCTAGTGTCGAAACAAGTAAATCTTAAGGTTTCTTTTGATTTTGGACAAAGCTTGTTTGCTTTCACTTGAAATTGAATTCAAAGTTATACAACAACTTTCTTTTTGTAATACATCAACATTAAGAAAGAGAAAAGAAATACCTGCATTGTGCATGTGCATTTTGACAGCTTGTATGTTGATTTAGGGAAAAGTGCATTAGTATGTGCTCTATGATTTGTGTGAAAAGATGATGTCTTTCTTTTCCCTCAGTAGTTAAGATTTTCAAAGTTGAAAGATTGAAAAGCTTGCTTATCATCTTAGACTGCATTTAGGAAGTTGTAATATACATCTCGTGGTGATCCATAAAGGCAAACTGCTAAACAAGATCAACTTAAAATGAATTGAATTTACATAACAACGCTTTGAAACATAACGCAAACACATAGAGGTCTAAGCTAGAGACGTGTTCCGGCGTTGTTAAACGTGATATCTTAGCGTTGAGTGGTTGGGTGATTCCTCCACGGTGAAGCGATAAGTATCAATACGGACTTGTGCTCCCACGTACCGTCGCGTATATATTGGGAGACCCCTATAGGAACAAAGCCTTTATCCTTAGGAAGCCGTGTCGGCCGCCCTACTGATCCGATGCAGTGAACACAGCATTCACGAAGATCGACCACCCGTACCGTAAAACGTATTCTGTGGTTTCGCGAAAGGTTTGGCACACCCTCTGCCTAGATCTCCAGAGTAGTTTCTTTTGGCCTTTTTCAAACTCTATAACTGAAAAAGTCCATCCGAGCATTTGTCACTTCGGGCTCGTTAAAACATCGAAGGAGACAAGAGTCATCTTTAGCTTTTTATCGACTCTTAAAAAGTGAAAAAGCAAGTTGTGTCTAAAGCGTCGTTATAAAATTTATTTTAAACGGAACATAATCACCTCCTATTCCTGCGTTGATCTGTAGGTTGAGAACATGGAATGCCCCAACCAAGGAATTCCCCATGATGGAAATCCTAGTCCTTTCTCCTCTTGGGGAGAAGTTGGTGCGCCCCACATGGCCACATTGTCGCTTCCAGGACTGACAATTGGCCTGCCAATTTGGCTATTCTCAACCAATGTAGTTCATAACACCATGGTTCCTGAACAGTCGAGTCAACTGTTAGATCAGTCTAGAGCTGCCCACCAACCCTCTACTTCCTATAACTCTTCCTCCAATCCCTCGTCTTCGCAAGGTAGAGCCGGCAAAAGCCAAGCTCCCATGGAGAAGAAGGAGAAGAAGAAGAGAGAGAAGAAGGAGAAGGAGCCTAAGGCGACTGGGGGCAAGCAAAAGACATCTGACAAAAATCCACACACAGCACAGACCGGGCCTAAATCGCCATGTGTCATATGTAGAGGAGACCACTTCCATAGAGATTGTCCCTGTATTCCCCGGATACTAAGGGACTGGTCCCCTCGGTTGCACAATTCGGTAGCATCAACCTCTAATACCCATGTTGAATGCTTACTGTCAACCAACGAAAGTGAAGGTTCAAGACAAAGGGGGGGAGTAAGATTCCCCTGCAGACTGTGTGAAGGCGATCACGCCATCCACCGTTGTCCCTTCTTAGACGAAGCGAAGAGAGTTTTGGAAGATCGTCCGGTTTCACCGTTAAGACTTCCTCCTAGATACAAAAAACTCGTGCCAAGTCCTTCGTTGGTTGAAAATACAGCTGGCCCGCTCAAGTGGTCGGCTGAAGCGTCAGTCACTGAAAATGAACCTACTGAATCTAGACCGGACGAAAGTCCAAAGGTCGAAACGGCAGTTGACCCGGTTCTCCCTTCAGAAGTTTCATCTTCAAATGACACTGTCACTGAAGACTCATCTTCAAAGGACACCCTCACTGAAGAGAACAAGGATGACACCATCCAGATTCTTTTCATCAACACAGACTCTGATGAGCATCAGGGCAATGCGCCCATTCCTTTATCGCAGGAAGGAACATCGTCAAGGTAATATTCGACCATATATTCGGTCCCACCACCAAGCAACCTGGTTGTATCCATTGATTGGAATCAACTAGGCAGACCCCGGTAGCCAGCCAGTATACCATTCAGAATCATAGTCCAAATATACAGAATGATAATGGTTGGCCCTATCATTGATGAAGGGGCATCTGTGAGTATCCTTTCCTCTATTGCTTGGAAAGCACTGGGTTCCCCGGCGCTTTTGCCTGAGATAAGAAATCTCTCGGGTTTTGATAAAGGAACCAGTCGACCATTAGGGATCCTCCCCAATGTGCCTATAACATTGAAAGGGAAGACCGTTCAAATCAACGTGATGGTCATTCAAGGACCCTTGGATTATAACCTACTCCTTGGACGAGACTATATATATTGCATGGGAGCGATAGTCTCCTCACTCTTTAGAGTAATGTGTTTTCCACACGAAGGAAGAATGGTCAAGCTCGTAGACCAACTTTCATTTCCGGGATCACGCATAGCAAATAGTCAAATACCAACCCTGAATGGTCTATTCAATCAAGAAATGTCTCCACCCCCAGTCCTCCTTCCCGATGAGTGCGAGTGATTCGGAAAGATGGGACTGGAACCCAGGGGGCATGCATCCTGGTCTGCTTCAGGCAGAAGAAACCCTGGGTATAAGGTAGAATTTCCGCAAGAGAATATGGCTAGTCCATACGCCATCCGTGGATGGAAGAGGGGTTGTTCTGGAATAGGATTCTTTTGTAAAAGCTACGTGTTTGACAAAGAGTCATTCACCCTTGTCTATTTCGGTAGACAGTGCCGAGGAAATGTTTTCGTTTGAAGAAGTTAACAAAACAGTCTTTGGGTAACACGAAAGAGGCAAGCCTCCCTCAATAACACCAATGTTTTGTCTTTGAGTAGTGTTCTTCTCTTGTCGCAAATAGCTGTTCGTTAAAAGTTGGGCCGACGAGAAGACAAGTACCACGTAAGACCCATTAAAAATAACGAGAAGACAAGTATCGTTAACATTAGACTGGCAAGATGAAAAGAAGCTGTGAACACCCAAAGAAAAGCAGAGGTGGGGGAGAGGAGGGGCAGCCTTGAAATTGTATTTTATACCTCGGGGCATGCAAACCTTTTGGAGTGCAAGCTAAGAGCGGTTATTTATCTGTTTTTGGGATTAGCCGTTTCCGAACTTGCATAAAGAAAGGATGAGGAGCATAGCTTCGTGAGATAAAGCTCCATAAAAAATAGCTATCTCACAGGAGACATTTTTATCTTATGAATGGTATAATCGAGCAGTTTTAGCACATAGTTCATGCTCGTTAAAAAATAAACGCAAGATCCGAGTAGTTTTAACGTGGAATTCATGCTCGTTAAAAAATAAACATAAGCTGTGAGCAAGCTTCCCCGAAAGTTCAAGCTCATCCAGAAAAAATGAACCGGTAAATAACCATTTGAGATCGTAAATCCATCAGCCATAAAAAGCCTTGGTCGTGTTTGCACCTGTCACCTCCACTTTCCATTTGGCCGATCGTTCACCTCCATATGATTGTTTACCCATTTTGAGGAACAGCTGTGAAGAGTGATTTCACCTAGCCATCCTTGTGACACTGTCGTGATTGGAAAATTCCAACCTGTACCTGGAATCTGCTGCTATCCCTGTTCATCACTCGTTCCTCAAAAGACGAGTCTTCTTTAAGCTCTTTTCATCTGACTCGTAAAATATGAAAAGTTTGCCGAGTTTTGGCCTTCCAGCTCGTTAAAGTGACCGGAAGAGCTATCCCTCCTCTAGATTTTAATCTTTTTGGACCTGAGGGATTATTGCACAAAAAGATCGAGCGCTTGTTTTCTTCGGCTCGTTAAAAGTACCGAAAACTCATCCCTTCTGTATTGTTTTATACTTTTTCAGACTTAAGGGATTAGATGGTGAAAAAGGAATTTTGGAGTTAACTTTCTGTACCTTTTCAGACTCTCTAAAAATGAAAAGGACCGAGTTTTCCTTGTCGTTAGACTCGTTAAAATGATTAAATAGTGATAAACTTGTCTTTAGACGAGAACGAGTTTCCCTATCACTAGGCTCGTTAAAACATAGCGATGGGCTTACCTGATGGGCTTGCCCGAAGGGCAGGTTATAGAACAAGCATACGTTATCCTCCTCAAGCTTGACAAAAATAAAGAGGTACTGGTCAGAAATGACTGGGGAAAAATTGGGAGAACCTCAAAGCTTTAATGGTAGCAAGTCGCTCTTGAACATGACACTTTTCCTCTGTACCACATCGGGTTGGGTTGTTTCATTCACCGGTCTCATCACCATGGTATCGCCAAACCATCCACATTTTGGGTAGTGCTACCGATCCATCGCATCAGTGTCGTTATATGTTCAAGAGATTTCATTCAAAAGGAGCCAACCGTGTCCCATCCACTGCCATACATTATCCTTCATCCATTCATGACCGCCACCCTGAATCATATGTTACAGATTGTTTTCACCTCCACTAAAATCATTAGCTCCATTCCGTGTCACTGATGTGGGATTCATTAAGGCCCTCCTTTGACGGATCTCTTCTTGTCGACTTCAGCTCATTATCCAAGAAGTTGATCTAGGAACAAAACCCTCAGTACTTTGAAGCTTGCATGCCTCAATGGCAGGCTTCTCACTTCCGGCGACAGGTATACATCAATGACCTTCGACCAGAAGACTTTGCGTGGTGTTCGACGCCAAGTCATTTATTCACACCACGTGAATTGTACTGCAGTACCTTGAGGGTCATTATCATTATCGGTGATTCCTCTCGCGCTTGTTAACGGTTTACATCATTGACCGGTAATCAAGCGATGTCTTTCCATGTTCGACTTCAGCGCAATTCTCACATGGATCGACTTGTACTTAGAGTGAAGATCGAACGAGATTGAAGACCCCAGATCTAGTTTCATCCATCCGGGCTGCGATATATATTCAGGAAATATAAAGACATTTGACACGTACATCATTGCAGCAGACGATCATCCTACTCAAAGGATGGTAATTTCAGCAGAGAATTATCAGTCTACCATCAGACAATCGTTTGTTCTATGTACCAAAATGAATTTATAAAGCTGAGCATGGGAATGCCCGCCTCAGCTAGATCATGAAAGCAGAATGAAAAATAATGTATTGTATTGTATTTTATTACAAGTCACCTCTCAGCAATTGAATGAACTTCGGATCCTCCTGATAAAGCATTTCACCCGATAAACGACCTCATACTTTAGGGGGCAACTGTTATAGACATTTTTGTGCCTTACAGCATGAAGCATGAAATGTCCATAATCTAAGGGATCCAAAGTCCCTAAACATGTTGTTCCTACCCCTAGAGGAACAAGGTCAGCAAACCACAGCACTGAAAATCAGTTCTCCACCTAAAAACACTCAAAAACAAGCAAATTCTGGATCATGTCAACTGCTCCACTGAGCATCTGCGCTGAATGTCAAGTGCTCCACTTTGTACCTGCGTTGAATGTCAATTCCAACAAAGGCTACCCGCGCTGAGCGAGATTGGACAAGTGGCACAGTCATTCCTCAAGGTGTCAATGCCCAGGAAGCTTCCAAAATGACACTTGGATCAGGGAATTCGCCTAGTGATGAGTAAGAGGTTCTTAAACTCCAAGTGGAAGCAAGGATCTCCAAGTGGACTCGAGAAATGAAGAATAACTGAAGTGGGAGAGGACACTAGTCTGCTCTCAAGCTGACTCATCCTTTCTCCAAAACTCCTATATATAGAGCTCTCTCATGAGGTCTAAGGGGGCTGGAATCTTGTGAATGTAAGGAAGTGCTGTTGGTTTGAGTATAGAACTATTGGGTGATTTGCTTTGAAGGAGGTGAAGAGGAGATTTCTTTCTGCTGGGAGGTGTTGCGGGATTGGGCCTCTTATGGTTGTAACACTTTCTGAACTTTACTTCTTCCATTAATAAAGCATTTGAGGTTCTTCTATATGCATGTGTCTCAATGATGTATTGTTATACTTGTGTATTTGATTTATTCTAATCCTTGAATCAATTATGAATGTATGCTTCTTGTAGTTTCCCTCTCTTGCCTTTTTGCAGGATCTTTGCGTAGCTGGGCCGGTGGAAGAGCAAGGAGCTGGGAGCAAGCAGCAGGGAGAGAAGATTGGATCAATCATTAGCGAAAGACATCGGTTAGTGGATCTCTTTCTCCCCTATTTTACTTTCATAAAGAAGAAATCTTAGATAGCTTTGCTTCGGTTGTTGCTGAGGTACTATCACCCTTAGAGTGGGATAGGGTCATTCCGTATTGGATACTTTTCCCTACAACACTAAGTGGGATGAAAGATGTTTGATTATATCTATGTAGTCAGTACACTCTGCATTACTCCGTTGCATTAACCTTGCTTTGTATCTTGCATGTACCCTCACCGCTTGTCAGATTTGGCTACCCGCTACCAATAGTCTCTTAGCTCTTTCCTGACAAAGCAGGTGAAGGAATTTCCTTCAACCTGATTTCTTGAAGGCTCTTCATAGAAATTATAGACCTAAGAGAAGGAGATGTGGAATCTCACTATCAAACTCTTGAAAATACTTTTCATGTTCGAATATATCCAAACAATTAAGCTGCCACTGAACAACATTGTCAATCTTGGAAGACTCAAGAAAGATCACATCTCTAGTTATTATAAACTTCGTATACACTTCATCATAGAGATAGTATGCTTTGGAGGTATGAGTACCCAAACAAGATACATTTGTGACTCCTTGCACTGAGTTTTTGATCTGTTCCTTAGGTATGAAGGCATAATATGAGGAACCAAAAACCCTAAGATGCCTCACTGAAAGAGTGTGGCCATACCAAATTTCATAGGGAGTCTTGTTTCTAATAACAAGAGTTGGACACCTATTATTTATATGCACAACACATAGAACCACATCAACCCAAAACCTTATGAAGTAATACATTCCAATGAACTATGTGTTGAAAAATGCAGCAAGAAATTCTCAATTTGATTTTTCCTTGGTTAAATTGAAAAAAATTGAATTTCCACATAAACAGACAACTTGGATGATGTTAACTTGTGTGACATGGCTTGTGTCACCTAGTTTACTCAATAAATTCGAGTTGGAGGAGTTAGAGTTCAGTTTTGCATATTTGATTGCTAATTTGTAGCAATAGAGGTCAACTATCTCAGGTTGTTGTTAGTTAAACTAGTTATAACTTTTGGAGGAACTAGTGGAAGGTCATTTAAGTAGTGGGACTTCAGTTAAACTCGATGATCATCTAGTTAACTGATCAATCAACCCAAAATAGTTTGGGCATGAAGATAGGTCAAGTTCCCTAAGATTGGTGGAGATTCGAAGGTAGTTTTAATTTCTTGTAGCTCACACAGTTGCAAGAACTTGCTGTAACCATAGTGGAGGAGGTAGCTTGAGTAGGAGCTTATTGTGAAATTAGAGAGGAAATGATTGTTGGTAGCATTAATAGCCTACCAACAATTTGTTTTGCACCACACTTCAATGTTTTGGGCATGGTTTTTGAGGGTGGATAATTTTTTTTTTATGCTTTTTGGTCATGCACATCCTCACTAAGTATCTTGGGAGGTCTATAATAGTTCCTTGCATGCACATCCTCACTAAATATTTTTTGGGATGTCTGTAATAGGTCCTTGTAAATTTATGCTTGCCAAGGCTTAACTACTTATGATCTTAGGTCCTCACAACAATTCGACAGTTTATGACACTTTCCAAATCACCATTCCTGAAAGGATCCAACAAAATGACTTCAAAGGAAGATGAGAAGGGAAAAATCTTATTGGAACTAGCCTCGAACTAGTGGAATTGGTTGGTCCCAATGGTTTTAGAGTTGTACTAGTCTAGTTTGTTGGTTCAGATTGGCTAAGGTTGGTCTTGTATTGAACTGGCCTTGAAACACCAAATTCACTGGTTCTCTAATAAACTGACCAATTCTGAAGGATGTAGTGCAACATAGCTAATGACCACCAAATAATAAGTTTTTAATAAAAAATACTTGAGAGGAAAAAAAATTATTAATTTGAGGGCCCTACAAAACCTAACCCTAGTAATTAGTGGTAATATTTAATTTTTAAAGTTAAAGTAAAAGTTGACATTCTCCTTACCTTTCCTTTTTCAAAAGGAAAGATAAGGATAATGTGAACTCTTACTTAAATTTTTAATATTAACATTAATTGTTTCGATTTGTTTCAGAGTGGTTCCAACTTCATTCAATTTTGGGAAAGTCAAATTTTAGATCCCATTCAAAACTTAGTAGTGATTTTTTGAACCGCTTCTTTATAATGAGTCCTAGACTTTGACTTCCAATTTTTCAGGTGCAGTTATTGGATAATCATATTCCTCATGAGACTTTGTAGCAGAAGTTTATCTTTAATTCATTGCATGCACTTGACCTAGCTTAGAAAACCATCAACTACCCCTCCCAAGTTGTTCCTCAACATTGAAATTTTCTTTTTCAGTAGACATTCATTTTATCCATTAGATCATTTATTCCACTGTGACAGTCCAACAACACCCCTGCCAGCATATTCTTGAAAATCCATCTCATCTTTACTCCTACCTCATAAACACTCTTAAATCTTGTGTCTCTAATATAAAAGAGGAAGAACCAGAAAGGGCCTTCTTGGCCCTCTTCGCAACCCACAATATGTTTAGCTTCTCTCTTGTTCTTACACTCTAGTCTTCTCACAGCTTCATAATGGTGAATCTTAAACACAGTCTCATGATGTCCATTCAGGGAAGCACAATTCACCCTTTCTTTGAATCAAATTACCTCCCTAGCATTCCCTTTACCTTTACATGCAGGCATATATTTTCATTCTCAATGACTATTAAGCTTTCCATCTCTATTTCGCCTCCCTCTCCTACCCTCATGGATGAAATAACCTGAATTTAACCAATCTCAATGTATCTGAGATAAACAATCCATCCAACTAGGTAGATTGAGTTCAGACCATTTTAGAAACCAAATCCATCCCTCCACAATGATATATCCCTCCCCAACAACATCATCATGTTGTGTTCGAGATCTATCATTCCCATGATCACTATAAATTTCCGAGTCCTTCACTTACATATTTGGTAACCTCAACATTTAGATCACTTATACTTTGTTGTGTTGTTTCTTGTGTTATGATTTCCTTTAATGGAAATATCTCCCTAGTAGGCACGAGTAACCAAATTCAATTTCTTATTGAACTCTTGTGTTAACATACTTAATTTTCATTTTGACCTATTCGGTTTCAAATTCTTGTGTGGTTGGTTTACTGGTTGAATACTAGCATTCACCAAGTGGCTATTGATGATCATAGTTAGTCTAGAGTGAACGTTGGACTTTTCCTTGAAAAACAAGCCCCAAGAATAAGTAATTATCATGGAACATTTCAGAGCCCATACTAGTGGAAGGCCAATTGTGCAGTGGGACTTTAGTCAAACTCGGTGATCATCCAGTTAATTGATCAATCAACCCAAAATATCTAGTGCATGAAGAATTCGAGTTACCCAACTATGGTGGAGATTCCAAGGCAATGTAACATCAATTGTGGACTAGCGTTGAGTGTACAAGTTTTGCATGTAGTCACATGATCTACCTTCGGAATTTCACAATCCATTTTGTAAAAATTCCTAAATAATCAGGGCCTAATTTCTCAAGGAATTCCACAAGGAAATATGGGCTCAAACAGAGGTAGAAGTTTACTAAGTCTGGGTTATAGCTTCTTAGTGAGACGAGAGACAGGTTATTCACTTGCAGGTTGTTCTCGTTTGAGAAAATAAATTGCAATACATTTCTATTCATCATATTAATGCAAGCACAGATTGGGTTTTTTAGCATATTTCTTTGCACAAGAAAAATTATGTGTGCATGTGTGTTATTTCTTAGTTCATGTATGAAAATTTTGTTCTAAATTGTGAATTAACTTCGAGAGAGCAATAGAGCAGGTTTGTGTCTTGTGATTTTGATTAAAACTTCATAAGTAGTTGCAACTCTACACCATAATTTCTACAAGGATGGTGGAGGAAAATTACAGAATATTTGTTAGTAGACAATATCCCTACTTAAAAGTATCTATGACAACTTTTACGAAAAGAAGACGTTGAGGATAAAATATCGGATTGTGGAAGAATTAGTCAAAAAATTCACAAGGGCAGTAATTTTGGTTGCAGGTGTGGAGTAGATGGATTAAGTGTAATTGTGTAGGTAGACAAGTCACAGTTACCTCTTTGATATTTGTCGATGATGTGTTACTATTTGGTAGAGTGGCCTTTTTTTATCGGTATCTGCACTCCTTATGAATAATAATAAAGCTCATATGATTTATTCTTACCGAGATGATGAATTGGTACTGGAGATTTATCATATTTTTGGTGTTATCTCCACTACATTGGATGTAGATTTTGAAAATCTTAGATTTATGCTCCAACCTATTTTTTATGGAATTAAGGATTGGAGTTGACTTATAGAGAAAATCCACTGTAAGCTTTTATCATGGGCACAGAGGTCACTCTCCCTAGGAGGCAAGTTGACTGTAGTTTGGGCAGTCCTTTAGAGAATCTCTTTATATTGGCTTCATATTTTCGCTCTGTTTAAGAATATCAGTAAATGTATATTTTTGGCTTCATCTTGGCATGAGACAATATGTCGTAAAGGACAGAGTGGGCCTGGTTGTTGTTTACTATGTATGGAGGTGATGGATAGCCAGACTCATCTATTTCTTTGATTCTCAGAAAAATCATGTTGGAATGGTGTATTTAATATGTGGCATTTACAGGTATATTATAACTACTCTTTTGTGGTTGATTGTATTCGAGACTGGATTATTGAATATAAAACATTTGGACTACTTCCAATATACATTGGGGTTTCGACCCAAAGAATGCATTATTGTCCTAAGCTCCTTTGTTGCGATACATCCACCTCCATCCTTGTCAAGGAAGCTAAAAGCCTCCCTGAACTTAGACATAACCTCCATATTCCTTTAGTAGATCAAACCCTTCTCTCATTTTATGACCATGCCAATCTACCCTCCATCCCATATTCTCTCATAAGCCCTGTGTAAACCACAATTTCATTCAAGGATGGAAAATTTGATGTGTACTCCAACCATATTTGATAGATACTTTCCCCCTTTTATTGGTTATGGTTTCTTGCTTATTCATTCATTTCCAAACACTATACCACTAGTTCCAAGAATCTTGTGGATACTATTACCACAATAAATGTATATTTTATTTTATAGGAGACAAGAATTGTATATTTCCCTTTGGGACACTCCAAAAATATTTTGATGCACCTTTGTGACCTTTATGACTTTATGACCTTAATTCCCATTCCATGTTCATCCATGTGGACACACTTTATGATGTTCTACGACAACCTAATGTCCTTGTGAACTTCCTCTCATCTTCCTTCTCATGTTTTCAGGACTTGTGTATCTAACAAGAAATTTGGGAGATTAATGCCATCAAGGTAGAAAGTCAAGGGGGTTCCAATTCATTTATCTAGGGTTCCCACTAGCACAGTTCCACCATATAATGCACCCAATCCCTGAATTGGGGTCTATTGTTATTTCAATTAATTATTAGATTATCATGGTGGGCCATAATTCCAAGTTAAATATTATGACTCTTCATACGATATTATTGGAGATACTTGAGGAGACATCTTTTTGGCTAAAGGGTTAAGGGAGGATTTTGACTTCAATATCGAACCATCAACCATATACTCAACATTTGTCCCATCAACCATATCCTCAACATATCTAACCAACAATCAAGAAGAGAACTGAGGTGATGCATGGGCATCCTCTCTCGCACACATTGTTCAGGATATATATCAATTTATGAATGCCTGTACACCCCACCAACTGTGCATCAACAAAATTTTGGGTTTCCCCACTGTCCTCCAAGATGGATACATGTTGTCCTTTCATTGTGCCTTCGATTGCAGAGTGGCTAATAATCATAGTTTATCATGGATGATTGTCATCGTACATAACATCCATGGTCCAATTCATTTGTTTGGTGCCCAATGTTGGTGAATCACTGTACTGCATCATGGTAGCATATATTGCCTTTTTTAAAGCAAAAATATATTGAAAATAAATTAAGTTATGTCTCATGCAAATGTTCAATATTGTTGTGTTGTGAGTGCTTTGCATATTATATGTATCATATATCTATAATCACTTATTTCAAGCCTACTTTGAGAAATAAAGGAAGACGTGCAAGCCCTTGCCATAAGGACTCCCACCAACTCCTCTTCTCGTAGAAATTTTTCAAACGTTAGCCCATAAATCAAACACATGCCCTTGTTTCTCTAGTTTGGAAACCCTTGGATGTTTCTGACAATGAACTCCTCCCAACAACTACTTTAACCATCTATTGAATTCCTTTGATTGGTATGTGTAAATTACTTTGATTGATTCCTGGAGAGGTGTGAAATCTAATTTTGCATGACATGATAAAAACACCAAATTTAACCCATGGTAGCCAAAATTTTAGGCTTACAACTCTCTCATCCAATATTAGATACTTCACTAATTAGTCAATCGGTAATCTACTTAATAATATATTAAATATTAGAAGCATTCATATTAATAGAAAAAATAAGCATAGTATTTAATATTAAGTTATAATGTAGGTAACTGCCAAGTTGACATATTTTCTGCCTTGGAAAGTGAATAGTCAGCTTGACTTAATGTCCGATGTTAGTTTTAAAACAATTAGGACAAAATTGTTTAAGAGAACTCACATAGATCTATAAGTGCAGAGATGATAAATATGATGCAAAAATTTACTAAAAAGTTCACATTGTAAAAGAGGTTTTCACTTATAGTAATATGATCCCATTCCTCCCTTGATAGATCCAAGGTTAGTATATTTGTTCGAATATAATAAATGTGTTTCTCTTTTATATTATTAAATTAGGTTGCTTCAATAATCATGTCCTTATTGTTAAGGGGGGATTATCTTAAAGTAAGTGTTGTCATAAGTAGTGTGATAGAAGTAACAATGGGAAGCTATATCTATATATTTTTTTAGACATGTGAAAAAGTAATCCCTAATTTATCTATGTCCATGGTAGCGAAAATCTATTTGTTATAGTGGTAGGTCAATTATTTTTCATGTTAGTATGAGTGTTGGTACCTTGTGGTCATTATATTATGTTTAGTGGATATAGTAATAAATAGTGTAATTTAAATTTTTTAATTTAGACTACATTTACATCACAATGTGATAGACTATAATTGTACCAAAGCTTAGCAGTGAAGACATGACAAGTAACTAGATGTATTCAACAAAATTTTACTGCTTATCATTGTGTCTTTGAATAATACTTATAGTGCTAGCTAAATTGGGTAGTATTGACTTACTTTTACAATTCACATAGATATCATCATAACTTGTTGGTTTTGATACCTTGATTATTTGAAAATAAATTCTAGTTAAATTAGGTAGTATTGACTTAGTTTTGCAATATATATACATAAGAACATAACTGATTGGTTTGATACCTTAATTACTTTGGTTTTGCCCATTTGTATTCATAAGTATATACAAGAACATAAAGGGTTTCAAGGAATAGAGGAACAAAAGAGATTGAGAAATGTTTGCAGATTCACAAAGATGGTGATAGTGCCACACCAATGTCACTTTGTTTCTGCTATGCTAAGAGATGGCTAGAGAATCGCCTCGATTTGTTCCAGAGGGATTCTCCAGATGGCATGAGAAATTGGGCTCTTTGGCAAGAATTGATGGAAAAGAATCCAGTAGTGGGATTTGCAGAACTACTCCATTCTCTACTTGATTCCTACCATGGCTTTCCATTATGAATCCACCGAAAAATGGTGTTGCATCTTCATCAACCAAGCCTTCCTCCACACTGCAATGAACCAACACCTTTGCTTCTACTTTAACCTTGATTATTGTACTGAATGTATTTTAGAGGTAACTACTGTAAATAATTCCTTTTGTGTTTGCTGCACTTCCTCCCAAATTCTCGTCTTTTAGGAGGCCGAGGAAGAAATTTTAAGTTCCTTGTTTAAAGATATAGAGTCTGGATTCATCCATGTTGATGGCCTAATGGTGTTGGTTTGAGAAAACTTCCTGGGGCAGCAATGACCAATTCCCCACACTCAACGATTTGGCCCCTTTCACAAGGAATGCTCTCTCACACACACAAGATTGATCGACCATTGAAAAATAATTTGTATTTTTTTTGCGTAATATTCTCCTAGAGTGCAGTGATGCTAAGCCTGTGTTAGAATGAATTCCCTCTCTGCAGTTTTCTAGGGTTCTGTAAATATGCACAGGGGATGGTGGTGGCCTGTCTTAGGAGTATCATAATATATGCATGAAAGGAGGACCTCATTTGCCCCATTGCAATGGAGGGTTTGTCGAGAAAATGGAGAGACAAACACCAATGTTTGAGAGCCATGAGACTAGAGTTTCTGTGATGGCCATTAAGGGCATGAGGCCCAATGGAAGCAGAGTACATACTCTTTTATTCGTGGGTGGTGGGAGATAGATATTGAGAGCCTCATTCTTAGGAAAAGTGGGAGACATGGGCACCAACTGAGTGGGAAACAACAAGAAACAGCGGGCTAAGCCATCTTAAAATGAAAATAGGATGGCTTAAAATGGAAACAAGATGGCTGAAACCACTGAAGCATTTTTGGCGTAGAGGCTAAAAATCTTTTTGGGGCCAAATTGTTTTAGTTTTTATATGATGGGGCTTTCATTGTTATTTTGGAAAGGAACTGGAAGTTGAGCTAGAAGTTTCAAGGAATACAGCAAAAGGTTTATTTTCCATAGGTATTTTCCTTTCAATTTGATGTAATTTCCTTGCAAAGTTGTTCGAATTGGTATTATTTTCCTTGCGTAGCTGTAGCCATTGGTATATATGTAGAAACTGGGATTACTTTCATGGTATAGATGTAGGAATTGGGATTATTTTCATGGTATATTTGGGTTTGTGAGTATAATTTAACATGTTTTCCAACTAGGGAAAGTACTTTTGAATTATACTAAGTGCATGAACATGGAACGCCAACCAACATTGAATTAATTGGTCTCTAGCAGAGTCTATATATTGCGTTCATTTTCATCAATAACATATTATTATATTTTATTAGAAATTTGAATAGTCTCTCTCGTTCATTAGTCAATTTCTTAGTGGTTTTATTCTCTCTTGTTTCTTGTTTTGCAAGTAACTATGTTGTATTTTTTCACACCTATATCTTTCTATTATAGTTTTATCTTGGCTAATCAACTCATCTTGGTACCATTTCTTAAAGTCCTGCATTATTGTGATTTGAATCTATTCTCCTTAAAGGAAGTTTTGTTCAAGAGTGCATATTTTTATTTTTCTTATGTAATTCACTCTTGGAACCATTTCCAAGAAGCTCATATGAATTGACTATCCCAACCTTAGACGAATCAAATAATGATTTGTTACTAGATGTATCTATCCTTTTAGCATGGTGTATTTTTATGGAGGTGATTTTCCTCATTTTATTTGTAGATAATATGTGTTTTTCAACCTCTCAACGAATCTTTATCTTTGAAATTAATCATTGGTATCATTAGGTCTTTGTTGCAATTGCTTCTGAATTTCAAATAGATTTTCTAGCAACAATGCATTCAATTCTAACTGTCTTTCTCTCTCTTGGATTATCCTTTCATTATATATCATGTAGATTTAGAGTATTTCTTTTAGGATCCTCACTATTTTTGCAAGATTTAGGAGTGTTTCTACTTTAGGATCCTCACCATTTCTACAAGATTTAGAGGTTTTTCTACATTCATCCTCTCTTGATATTCCTCATATTTGACATGGGTGGTTTCTTCAAGAGGACATCATACCATATTGGTTTTTTCTCGTGATGTTGCTTCCACTTTTTTCACTTAATTATATTTTCTTTTTAGTGTTGTAATGAAAAAAATTCAATCATTGGTTGTAAATTAGCATCACAATTTAAATTAATAATGGAGTATAACCTTTTATATGCAATTGTGTCTTATAACATGATAGTGCTGCACCCTAACCCAACATACAACATTTTAACAATCCTAGTTCATTTGGGTGTGTTTTGAGAAATGAGGTCATCCTTTTATGAAAATGCACTCCCCATTGGCTCATTGCAATATAATTCAACTTCTGTGCAATAAATGGCCAGATTGTGTTACTTGATATCTACCATTCTAGGAGATGCACTGGGATGATCTTTTGCTTGGATATGTGATCATGTGTTTGGCACTAGACTCTAATTCTTTAGCATGAAATAGGTCCATATCACACACAAGATGCTTTTACCAGCAAGATAAAATCACATATAATATGGAAATTTTCTTTATCAACAATATAGGGAATGGTCCTTGTAAGTCCAATTGCAAATTTTGTAATCTATTGCTGAAAGTTAGTATTCTGTTTACAAGTTTAGTTCTTTTTTAATCCCCTTTACTAGGAACATTCATATCATCCAAAATAGTATAACCCTCAGCTACTTCTCCATATTCTATAGGATTTTATGTGAGGAGAATATTTTCAAAGTGCTCTGTACCATCCAAAACCGTAGCATCCTTCTCCATGACACACACATGGTCTCCAAGTGGGACATGCAGTGGAAAATATTCAATCTCCGATGTCACATCATTTTCTATAAGCTCAAGATTTTTCACTAGGGTATCATATTCTGTTCCCTCGACATGTTCAAGCCTCTTCAATGGATTATCCAAGGAAAGCTTTTGATTGCACATATCCTTGTCTTCTAGAAGAGATTCATTCATACTTAAACAAGGGGATATATTGTAACTTTTTCTAAGTTCCTGAAATTTCGGATGAAATACTGGAGTCCAGGCCAAATAAGGTGCTTAAACAAGGAGATATATTATATCCCTCCATAACCTCAGGGATCCTCAATGGAGTATCCAATTGGGAAGGTTCCTTCTTTCTCACCACAATTTGTATATTTTATCCAACTTTGAAATTCTGGGTCTCCCTAGCTTCCTAGCCATTGTTTCCCTCAATTTTGGCAGGGTCAATGAATCACTCATGTTTTTCTTTGTTTTCCATATCAAAAAATTGTTCTCTAATTGTACTTGCATCAATGATGCCATCAACAATAAAAATTATTTCCTAGCATGCTCCATATTTTACTTCATTCTTTTCCACAGCTCTATTATATCCCTCTGTAACCTCAAGAGTCTTCAAAGGGTTATCCAATTGGTAAAGTTCATACCTGCATGCAGCTTCTGTAACAATCTCTGAGATATTTTTTGGAAGAGAATTAGCTATACCTGAACAAAATAAAGCATCATTACTCTCCATAATCTTAGGCTTATCTAATGGATCACTAATGTCCAATCCAAACAAAGAATTCAAGCAAGGCGATATATCAAGGCCTTTTGTAAGCATAGCCATTTCCAATGGAGTATCCATGTTAGATGGTTCCTGGTTGCTGGCCACTTTGTCCACTTTCACAAGTTGTATATTTTGTCAAACTTTGAATTCTTGTCTCTCTTCAACTCTATTTTGAATAGATTTTTCTTCCTGCCCATCCTCTTTTCCCTCAATTTTGTCAGGGGCAACGAATTTATCATGTTTTCCATGGTTTTCCTTATCAAACAATTTTTCCTTAATTTGATTTGCATCAGTTATGCCATCAACAATACTAATGCTTTCTTTATATGCTCCATCTTCAACTTCATTTTCTTCCATAGCTACATTGTAAGATCCATGTTCCACTTGATCACCATCTGTTAAGGAAATGTGAACATTCTTAGTGATCTACTCAACTACATATTCCTCCATTTGAGGAGTTGAACCATACAACTCATTGAGGTTATAAAACTCATTTCCATTGTCTGAAAGTTTGCCTTGATGCACTTCATCCTCTGAAGCTTGAATTTTCTCATATGTTACTTGAAGTTCATTGGACATATCTACATGTTCAGGATTTTTCACTTTCATCCAAACTCCATCAGGAGAGCCGTCATTTTTCTTGTGAAAGATGGTTTCTTCAAAATCATGAGTTTTAGCTATTGAAGCAAGTTCATAATGTTCCTCTCTTTGATATATAGAGTCATGATATCCTTCTCTAGTTTTGGGATCACTCAATTTATCTTCTTGAGCTTCACCATTAACCAGTGAGATCTGACTTTTCTGAACATCATTTCAAACTAAAAGATCCTCTTCACTACATTCCCCAGGCTCTTGACCTTTACTATATGATGCTAGCTGTGACAGATTTTCTAGAGACAAATCCTTTGGCAGGAGTTCAAATTGGTGAGAACCATTCAAATTGTCGGCTTCCAATTGAAGCTTATTTTTTAATTCTGGAGTGTTGTCGCAATCCATTGGTTCACCTTCGTAAGCTTCATTCTCATAAATCTATTGGTTTTCATCTTCCTCCTTTCGAGGACCATTGAACTCATCAAGTCCAAAACACACTTTGCTTTTGTTTGAAAAATAAGACTTGATTTCATGACCTTCATCCTTCACAGCCTCTTGAGCTTCCTCATTGTAGTTCTTAGGAGATACAGTTTCTTGAGAATTCTAAGTTTCAGTCTTCGAAAACTGTAGAATTTGCTCTTCGTTTCAACTACAGAGACCTGATACCCTTCATTGGTTTTTGAATCATTCAATTCATCCTCTAAACCTTCATCATTAACAAGTGATATGGGATTTTCCTGAAGATACTATTTACTGCATCCTTCATTGGCTTGAGCTTCACTATTTGAAGTTTGCTGCACTGGACCTTCTACAACTTAATCCTCTACTAACAAATTACCTTTTTTCTTACCTCCAACTAAATCCACAATCTGCTCTTCATCGATAGTTTCTTCAGCAATTTCCAAATCATGTGATTCATCTTCATTATCTATGTCTCCTAGCAGTGGACTATTTTCCAAATCTACATTTGAAACTGGAATCTTCTCCTCCACGTCACAGTGTCCAAGCTCTGGCTTTCTAGATGCAATACTATATTCCATTCTGAACAAAGTGACTAAACAAGGAAATATATTATATCTGTCAGTAACCACAGCGGTCTTCAATAGAGTATTAACTGGGGAATTTCGTGCTTACAAGCCTCTTTTGTAAGACTCTCTATGAGTTTGTCTAGTACATAATCATCCATTCCTTAACGAAGAAACATGTCATTAGTTTCCATAGGTTTGGGCTTGTTTAAAACAGTACCAAAGTCATTACATCAGAGAGAACAACACATGAGTACTATCATTACTGAGACAATCCATCATTTATCTCGAACTGTTTTAATTATAGTCTGTATTGTCTTAAGAATTGATTTTATTTTGAATAGTCTCCTCAGCCATGACTACTTTTTCAAGAACAGATTCATGCATACCTGAACAAGGAACACATCATTACTGTTGGTAAGGTTGGGCTTGTTTAATGGTGTATTGAAATCATTATAGCAAAGGTAACATATCATTAATATTAATACTAGGGGAACTAGAACAGAGTCAAGGCATTCCTGAACTAGCGAACACATCAATATTGTCTTCAAAACTGTTTGAAGAATCAATAATTTCCTTAGCCATGTCTGGTTTTGTTTCTTTATAATTACATGAACAAATTAATTTTTGCTTTGAAGTATCACTCTCTATTTGTGTGTAGACATGAATCCAATCAACCTTGTAATGAGATGACTCACCTGCATGCTAGGAAACACTAGGCATTGGCTCATACATATGACAGACACTGTCCACTTTCGAATTATACAATTCATCAAGGCCATAAAACTGTTTGTCATTGTCTAGAATCTAAATAATGAAATTTGTCTTCATGAACTTCATCCTCAATAGCTGAGCTATGAGATTGCAGACCAACATCTGAAACTCTAATATTCTCATAAGCTTCTTGAGGTTTATCGTATGATGAATGAATCAGTGGATGATCTCCAAATTTCAAATAAACTGCATTAGACAACATGGGACAACCATCATTTTGTCTACTGTTATAATTCTTATGTGATGTTCATTCTTCATCATCGTTAGTTTCACTTTTGTAAACCTGTTCAAATTGCTCTTCTTTTTCAACTACATGATCTTGATATCTTTCAATTGCATCTGAATTCTTAAACCCGTACTCGTGAGTTTCATTATTAATAAGTGAGATGGGATTTTCCTGAATAGAAGTATCTGAAATGTACTATATGCTGCGTTCTTCACCATCTCGAACCTTCATTGGATGATGCCTCCTTTCTAAATAATAATTCTTTCTTGTCAATGAAAAACTATCTCCTTTCTAATTAAGACAAGAAAATGAATTTTCTTTATGTATCCCATGGAGTATAACCTTTTATATGCAATTGTTTCTTATAACATGATAGTGTTGCACCCTATCCCAACATACAACATTGTAATAATCATCGTTCCTTTGGGTGTGTTTTGAGAAATGAGGTCACCCTTTTATGAAAATGCATGCCCCATTGGCTTATTGTTATATATTTCAACTTCTGTGCAATAAATGGTCACATTGAGTCACTTCATATCTACCATTCTAGGAGATGCACTGGGATGATCTTTTGCTTGGATATGTGATCATGTGTTTGGCACTAGACTCTAATTCATTAGCATGAAATTGGTTCTAGAGGGGACTTATGGAAATATGGTTGATTCTCCTCTGAACATCTCAAACCTCCACAAATATGTGCATAGGTATAATACCAAGCTATGATATTTGTAGCTTGGGTCTTTGAGAAGTATGAGGCATGAAATTGGAATTATTTGGTTTAATCCCACACCAGCATTTACGCATGAATTGATGAAACTAGAGCTCATGGGCATTCACTACATTGGCTTTCATTTTAATTCACTTATTCCATGCGTGGTTAACTATATTGGAGGGCTAAACATAATTCTGGGTTTTTATACCCTCTCTACCGACATTACTCTACATTATTTTATTTCTTTTCATTTTCCAAGCATATTTTAGGGTTCTTTATTGCATATTGGTGCTCTTCTAAGGCAGCACACCTTTATGTATATGGAGACATAAAATTAGTGGGTCGCCATGTGGTCTTAAGTGGAGATTACCCATAATCTAACAATTAATCAATGCTCAAGCACAGATTTTGTGGTTGGGTTGTGTTTCATGGAGTAAACACACTTATAAATGTGGAGAAAACACATCATTACTATAAATATAAAGGAAACCCATATTTTTTCTTGAAGAATACTACCTCAACAAGGGAACAAATCAGTACTATCTTATGAATTGATTTTATTTTGAACAGTCCCCTCAGTTGTGACTGCTTTTTCAGGAACAGATTCATCCATACCTGAACAAGGAACACATCATTGTTGTCGATAAAGTTGGGCTTATTTAATGGAGTATTGAAATCATTATAGCAAAGGGAACACATAATTAATATTAATACTAGGGGAACTAGAACAGAGTCAAGGCATTCCTGAACTACCTAACACATCAATACTACCTTCAAAACTGTTTGGAGAATCAACAATTTCCTGCGTCGTGTTTGGTTCTATTTCTTTATAATTACATGAACAACTTAATTTCTATTTTGAAGGATCGCTCTCTATTTGTGTGTAGACATGAATCCAATCAACCTTGTAATGAGATGACTCACCTACATGCTAGGAAACACTAGGAATTTCCTCATACATAATACAGACATGGTACACTTTCGAACCATACAATTCATCAAGGCCATAAAACTATTTGTCATTGTCTCGACTCTGAAAAATGAAATTTGTCTTCATGAACTTCATCCTCAATCACTGAGTTACGAGGTTGCAGACCAACATCTCAAACTCGAATATTCTCATAAGCTTCTTGAGGTTCATCGTATGATGAATGAATCAGTTGGTGATCTCCAAATTTCAAATAAACTGCATTAGACAACATGGGACAACCATCATTTTGGCTATTGTTATAATTCTTATGTGATTTCCATTCTTCATCATCATGAGTTTCACTTTTGTAAACCTATTCAATTTGTTCTTCTTTTTCAACTACATGATCTTCATATCTTTCAATTGCATCTCAATTCTTAAACCCATACTCGGGAGTTTCATTATCAACAAGTGAGATGGAATTTTCCTGAATAGAGGTAGCTGCAATGTAATCTATGGTGCATTCTTCACCATCTCGAACTTCATTGGATGATTCCTCCTTTCTAAATAACAATTCTTTCTTGTCAATGAAAAATTGTCTCCTTTCTAATTAATACAAGAAGAGGAATTTTCTTTATGTATCCCATGGAGTATAACCTTTTATATGAAATTGTGTCTTATAACATGATTGTGTTGCACCCTAACCCAACATAAAACATTGTAACAGTCCTAGTTCCTTTGGGTGTGTTTTGAGAAATGAGGTCATGCTTTAATGAAAATGCACGCCCCATTGGCTCATTGTTATATATTTCAACTTCTCTGCAATAAATGGCCACATTGAGTCACTTCATATCTAGCATTCTAGGAGATTCATTGGGATGATCTTTTGCATGGATATGTGATCATGTGTTTGGCACTAGAACCTAATTCGTTAGCATCAAATTGGTTCTATAGGGGTGTTATAGAAATATGATTGATTCTCCTCTGAGCATCTCAAATCTCCACAAATCTGGGCATAGGTATAATACCAATCCATGATATTTGTAGCTAGGGTCTTTGAGAAGTATGAGTCATGAAATTGGTATTATTTGATTTAATCCCACACCAACATTTACTCATGAATTGATGAAACTAAAGCTCATGGGCATTCACTACATTGGCGTTCATTTGAATTCACTTATTCCATATGTGGTTAACTATATTGGAGGGTTAAACATAATTCTGGGTTTTTATACCCTCTCTGAAACCAGTACTCTACATTATTTTATGTCTTTTCATTTTCCAAGCATATCTCAGGGTTGTTTATTGCATATTGGTGCTCTTCTAAGGAAGCACACCTTTATGTATATGGAGACATAAAGGTAGTGGGTCACCATGTTTTCTTAAGTGGAGATTACCCATACTCTAACAATTAGGCTCTCACAAATTAGGCTCTGGTGGATATAATAGTATTCATGGTGTTATGGTGAGTGATATTTCAATCTATTATATTTTCTATTTTAGGAAAAGTAACCATGGTCATGTTGAGTTAATTGTATCTTATTAGTTATTTTACCTTATAGATATGATTATCTTTGTTAATGTAGTTTCACAAGTTTCAAAAGGAAGCTTCAGAGGAAGATCTAAAATATGCTTTATTACATGGTTCCCAAGATCTTCTCCAACACATGATAAATTGAGTGGAAAAATTAATTACTGGTTATGATCCGAGGTTAGTTGTTTATAATATTATATGAATAATGCAATAAATCAATTGGAGGTATAATGTTATTCTAACAAGTTAAAGTGTGTTGTGTATAGGAATCAGGTGAAACATCTAGGAGTGAGCATGCGGAGGAGATACAAGTACATGATGATTTGCTTGTTGCACAAAATCATCCAATTGTCATTCTTGAACCTTGGCAGGAAACCATTGTTGAATTTCAGCAAATGGGAGATAGAAATAATGAGGAGGGTGTTCAATGTGATGAGCATTCCACACCCACAATTAATGTAGCACCTCCCAAAAATAGGAAAAAAGGGATTGGTATGTGTTAAATTTTAATAACATGAACGTGCATCACTCTAGCTTCTGAGGAGTGCACAAGGTTGTGAGGGTCCAAACATGAAATAATTTTGTGTGCAACAAAACAAATTTTGAAGATACTTTGTTTTTTTGATGAGTACGTACATATTATGGGCATCACTAAGTCTGTTGCGGGTCCTAACTTGTATTATTTTTTTGATTATGGTCAATTTGATATTATTATATTTGTGTTGTATGTAGATGACCTCGTCCAAAAAGTGTGTTAAGAAAACTCTATCCCATGGTGCAAGAAGAAACTGGCAAGTGAAGTTGACATGAAGGACATACACCTCATGTGTTATTTCTTGGTCTTGGAGGTTTGGTTGAGTTGAGGTGAGGTGGTCCTCGAATAAGGGTAAGTAAGCAATTGATATTCTAAAGAAGCTTCGGATAATCGACAGTAAACCATAGGCTACTTTTATGATACTTATTTTGAAGTTATTAGTAGATTAAGATTCATATTTGATTGATTCATCAGCATCCAAAAAGTATATAGGTTCCTTAACATGTCTGGTAGAATTTAGTAGTCAAATTGCTGTGTGGATGAGATCCCTTGTCTCACAAACAAGGGGAGCTCAGACACCAATTTAGTGTCCATCTTGGCTACTAATATATGGTTGAGCTGAGGATGCTGCAAATATGCTCCATGGTGTAAGGTATGCAATGTACTTAAAGGGCACACTATCACAGTGCTTTGAGCTGCTGCATGCTTTAGTGGCTTTCGACAGTGCCTGAGATGCAGATGGAAGGAAGAGTGTTTCATGGTTTTGTTTCAACTTCTGTTAAAATATAATATCTTTGTTAGGATGCGATACCCATGTGCGCAAGTTGACGAAGTCCCTTTTTGGGCTAAAGTAGCCTCCTGTGCTTGGTACTCATGGATTTATGAGTACTTAAAGATTACAAGCATCATTAAGACTGTTGTCGGTCCTAAATTTTATTATTTGTTTGATTATGATAAATTTGATATTCTTATATTTTTGTTGTATGTAGATGACTTGGTCCAAAAAGTTAGTTAAGAAAACTCTATCCCATGGTGCAAGAAGAAACTGGCAAGTGAAGTTGACATGAATAACATACACCTCATGTGTTATTTCTTGGTCTTGGAGGTTTGGCTGAGTTGGTCCTCGAACACGGGTAAGTAAGCAATTGAGATTCTGAAGAAGTTTCCGATAATGGAAACTAAACCCTAGGCTACTTTTATGATACATATTTTGAAGTTTTCGGTAGATTCAGATTCAAATTTGCTTGATTTGTCAATGTAAAAGAAGTAGATACTTTCCCTAACATGTATGGTAGACTTTAGCAGTCAAATTGCTATGTGGATGAGATCCCTTGTCTCACAAACAAGGGGGGATCAGACACCAATTTAGTGTCCAACTTGGCTATTAATATATGGTTGACCTGAGGTTGCTGCAAATTTGTTGAAAAATGCATGCGCCATCCTTAGATGTGTTTTTTCTGTCCAATTTAGTTCAAAAATGAGAATGCCATGTGGATCAGACTTAAGTAGGGAACATTATTCCACAAGTGAGGATATCTATTATAAGAATCTACTGCATGTAACCTGTGTACGCTTCCCTAGATTAGAATGATGGTTTCATTAGGATGCACTAATTAAGGTCTCCCAACTTCTTCTATTATTCATTTAGTTTACCAGAATTCTAAAATTAGAATTCCATGTGGATCACACTTAGCTAGGGCACACTATTCCATAGTTGAGGTGATATATTATAAGCATCTGGTGCATGTAGCCTAGGTACACTTCCCTAGAGTAGAATTAGGGTTTGATTAGGATGCACTAGTTAAGGTGTCCCTGCTGTTTTTCTTATCCATTTAGTTTACCAGAGAGTGTGTGCACTATTTTTCCTTTCCCAAGCTAATAAAGACAAATATAGATGATTTTTTTAATGGTATAAATTGTTTTGTTTTGTTGTCAGTTTTCAGTTAGCATTTGAGATTTCAGATCTAGCACACAGAAGTAGTTTTGAGAGTTCCTTAAGTTTGCAGATTTGTTTGCCATGTAGTGAAATTTTAACATACTATTCTAGACATCCAAAAATTGTATGCTTCAAGTAAAGTCTGGTCAAGATTTCCTAGCCTTTTGTATGCACTAGGGATGACTTTAGACAACTTGTCTTCATCTAAATATTTTGGGGAATTGGTTTAAGTATGTAAAAGGACATAGATATTTAGTACTTTCTAGCTCTTTTATTGCTTTCTAGTTGGAAAGCATACTACATATCAACTGGTGCTTTAAACATGTATTTCAAGCAGATTCATTAAGCATATTTACCGCTTCAGGTATGAGCACATGGGTATTATCTGCGGTATAAGAATAATTTCTTGCATTCAAAATTTTATAAATAAATAAGACACTGTAAGCCTCTCTTGTTTAACATAATTGTTTTTCCTTCTTTATACCATTTCTCTAACCATTCATGAATTCATTTTTAGTGTATCAAGAGGTTTGTGATTTGTACATGGAGATGTCGTTCTCGACATGTACAACTCTGACATGGAAAGGGTATTCTTCTTAGGTAAGAGTACCGAATATACTTTGTACCATAATGATTTTTTGTAGGAATAAATTGTTACATTCCTTGCAATTCAAATAGGCATAGGTATTCTTTCTATTGATCTATCGTTAAATGGGTTTGTGATGACAATCTTAGCCTTTTTGCTGACAGTATTTCTTTTGTTTTGTATTTACAGAGTCCAGATGGGTACAGTGTTGCACTGGCTGTAGGAGATGAGACTCTTAGGTTTTGGAAAATCTTTGGAGCTCTTGATACCTTAAATAGGACAAAGTGTAAAGATGCGACTCGTGCTTTTAACATGTATCTCATGCATATCCACTAAGTAGATGGTCCTCCTTTGGGAATGAGCACATGGGTATTATCTGCTCACATTGATTGAGCTAGAAGCAGCTGACCTTATGGAAATATCCATATATGTTGAGATAAGATAGCTTTACAGGCCACACGTCTAGAGTAATGAAACTGACAAAGGTATTATTTGTATTGATCTAATGCTAAATGGATTTTGTGTTGAAATTCTTTGTTTTCTTGCTGACAGTCTTTCCTTTGTTTTTGTGTTGACACAATCACACCATTTCCTTTGTATTTGATAAGTCTTTGGAGCTCTTGATACCTTAAAGAGTACCAAGAGTAAAGATGCGGATGGCACATTAAACATGTATTTCAAGCAGATTCGTTAAGAAGATTTACCGCTTTAGTTATGAGCACATGGGTATTATTTGTGGTATAAGAATAATTTCTTGCATTCAAAATATTATAAATAAAGAAGACACTGTAAGCCTCTCTTGTCTAACATAACTTCTTTTCCTTTTTATACCATTTCTATAAGCATTCATGAATTCATTTTTAGTGTATCAAGAGGTTTGTGATTCGTACAACTTTGACATGGAAAGGGTAATCTTCTCAGGTAAGAGTAGCGAATATAATTTGTACCATAACGATTTTGTTATAGGAATAAATTGTTACATCCCTTGCAATTCAAATAGGAAGAGGTGTTAATTCTATTGATCTATTGCTAAATGGGTTTGTGCTAACATTCTTAGCCTTTTTGCTTACAGTCTTTCTTGGTTTTGTATTTTCAGAGTCTAAATGGGTACACTGTTGTATTGGTTGCAGGAGATGAGACTCTTTGGTTCTGGCATGTCTTTGGAGCTCCTGATACCTTAAAGAGGACAAAGCGTAAAGATGCAGCTGGTGCTTTTAACATGTATCTCACACATATCCGTTAAGCATATTGTCCTCCTTCAGGAATGAGCACAGGGGTATTATCTGCTCACATTGATTTAGACATAAGCAGCTGACCTTATGGAAATATCCATATATGGTTAAGATAAGATAGCTTTACAGGTCACACGTCTAGAGTGCTGCATCTGGCAGAGGTATTAATTATATTGATCTAACACTAAATGGATTTTGTGTTAAAAGTCTTTGTTTTTGTGCTAACAGTCTTTCCTCTGTTTTTGTGTTGACACAATGACAACCTTTCCTTTTTATTTGGTAAGTCTTTGGAACTCTTGATACCTGAAAGAGTACCAAGAGTAAAGATGTGGATGGTGATTTAAACATGTATTTCAAGCAGATTTTCAACTTCAGGTATGTGCACATGGGTATTATCTATGGTATACGAATAATTTCTTGCATTCAAAATATTATAAATAATGAAGACAATGTAGGCTCTCTTGTTTAACATAATTGTTTTTCCTTCTTTATACCATTTCTCTAACCATTCATGAATTCATTTTTAGTGTATCAAGAGGTTTGTGATTTATACATGGAGATGCCTAAGATAAGGGAAAAATAATAAACATTGATGACTTTGCCATTCAACCACCCCGTTCTAGGATTCCAATCACAAAGATAGCTATCACAAGGAAAACACCTTATCGACGTACACCCAATGTTTCATGTGAAATAGATGAGCACAAGGTTTGCAATGACACTATGAGCACCAGTGATATGTAAATCAATGGGTCGACATAAAAATTGATATATGTATGACCGACTCGTAGGCACGAAATTTTATCACTTGGATGGATTACATAACACTAGAATGATCTAGTAGTTCCCCCCTATAACGTGTGAAATGATATGATTACATGAAAAGTTTGGACGATGTCTCACTCAAGTTACTGGTGTCATCGTGTTGTCATAAAAGTGACAGGCATCTCTCCACTTATGTGAGATTAAAGTGGATTTTGATATTAAGTTAAACCTCTAGTCAATGTCACCCATGCTTGTATAGCCTTATAAGACATTGGCAAAACACCAAAAAGAGAAGAGTGTAGGACATTACTATATGTTTTTTTATTACAATGACAGATCCAATATGATAGTGGTCACTCTGTTTGAAAGGAAATGGATGTTTGATTGGCGTGTTATTGTTTTCTAGTAGGGAGGAGACTATAGTAGTGCATAGCAAAAAAAACCGATTTGGTACTTTCAACAAAGAGGCATGTGCCAGTAAAGTAGAGTTGACAGCCTTCAATACGTGTTTGACAACTCTTAACCCTAAAATTTTTAATGTCCATTTTATGTGGATGAAACTTCCCCACAAGTTTAATAATGTCTAACCCTAGCTGTGATCAAACAGTTTTAGCCTCCATTACCATGTGCGTGTCGTTTTCGAATTTTTTTATTTTGAAGTGGGTTACCTACTTGCTTGGTACCACACTAGCGACGAACCAATCAAGCTGGCTCAGGACTTCTTCTTTGCAAATTTCCCATTATCAATTCCTCTGTCATTACTTCATTCCTTCACTATTAAATATAAGCTAGACGCATTCCATGCCCTTTCATCGACTCACCTTCTAAGATTTCACATCTCGCAGGCATTGCAAGCCTTTGTATTGTTCAAGCCTCCTCCTAGTTTTTTAATAGAATTTGATCAAATTGGTTTTTTTTTTTTTTTTTGAGTACTAGACCTTGTGAGGTTTCATAAGGAATTGCAAGAAATGGAGTATATCCATACTGGTGTAAATCATGTTTCATCAAAGGGTGTTTGGATATTTGTGTTGATAGCTTTCTTCATGGTCAAAAAAGGCCTCACCTCCAAGCGCAATATGCTCATGGAAATGCATCTAATGATGGAGAGACGCAAAGTCTATGGCAGAAGCTTAAGGAATTTGGTGTTCCACAATTCTAAAGATAGTAGCAATCAGAGTGGCTTTGGGCTTCAAGAATATGAATTCTCCTCTAGAAACAACCCTGCCATCTTCAACATGGCCAAGAGAAAACATCACTACTTTCCCACACATATACTTCACTTTACATGCATTCATCCACATCAATTTGAAGAAAATGAAGAGCCTAACACTATTTTTCTTCCCAAGTTGGATCACAGCAATGAATACTTCAGCAAGGATTGCCTTACTGTTGATGCCTCAAAAATCGCTGCAACAACATTGGGGGATAACCACCCGGTCCGGACCTTAAAAGCAGTTCCTTTTCCGTTTGGTGTGGTGGCTCCGACTGTTCAACTAGGTCCAGTTACCTTCTCCCTATTGCTATTGGTTTATAATGTATCTTTAACTACCAATAGACAGGGACATCAGATCACTTCTTCTTGCTGATCAGGCAAGAGAAAGACCCTTAAGCTGATTTGGGTTCAGCCAAGCCACAACTAAAGTTTTGCCTCTTTGAGGAGAGGACTTAAAAGAATGTAGAATTTACACTAAATGCAAGCTTATTCTATGATGCAAACAAAAGAAACTAATCTAAATCCTATCTTAATTAGGCAGATATAGATCTAACCCAACTAAGAGCAAGATAATCAAAGTATTGGGATTTAAATATATCTTGTTTATAATGAATATCAAGTTAATGAAGTAGTTCAATTAACTGATATTATGGTTACCAAAACACATTCTATTGAGACCTTAAAACTGAAATAATAAACCAACAACATTCAGGAAGTAGTTCACAAAATGATATTGATTATCAAATCAATAAATCCAATAATTGAATAATGATATGTGGAAATAGTTCACAACACATTATTATTCAATAAATCAGTTTCATAAGACAGATTTCAGAGTAAGTAGTTACTCCAAAATGAGAAATTAATCCATAAAAACAGAGATACATAATAACAAGATTGAGACAAATTACCCATATTGACAATAGTGTACAAACATGAATAAAATGACACATTAATATCACCATAAAATTAAAACTGATATTTGAAAGAGTAGTATTAGAAATACCAATTTATTGCATCCATTTCTCTGTTCTTGGTCTCCAACAGCCCTTTACATTGCTTGAACTTCTGCCTTCAAAACTAGAGCCACAATAGTGCAAGCTTTGTTCTTCATGCATAATTCAATATACAAAGGGAAAATCCTCAATAATCCCCAGATCTGAGATTTTCTCTCCTCTCTCCTACAACTCTAAATTCCTATTATAGTAGTGCTTTGAGAAGTCTAAAATTGCAGAGGAGAGTAGCCCCTTTTACATTCTGCAATTTGTTATTTATAATATTTGTCAAGGAATTCTTGAGAGAAGAGTTTGTTGAAGAGGAATCTGCTAAATCCAATTTTACTTGCTCCTAATTCTGATCTTCAATTGCTGGAGCATTCTCATTGCTTGAAATCCTTTTCTCCATCTCGTTTCCACTGTTTTCCTGCAAAAGAAATCAAAATAAATTAAAATGCAATCAAAATATTATTTCTGGCAATTAAATAAAACCCAATCAAATTCTATTTAAATAAATAATAAAAATAAAATATAAGCTCTGTATTGATGCTTGGAATGATTTGATTGGCAAAGGGTATCTTTGGCCAATGGATCTGCAATTAGAAGAGGCTTTGGATAAATGAAATTGAAGAAAATAACTTAGAAAATTGATTTTGTTTTTCAAAATTCGGAGCCTCATCTTCTGCCTGATTTTTGACCCAATAAATGAGTAAATCTGTTGGTGAAATCTCCCCAGAAATATTCTCCTTGATTTTCTCTTTCCAATGAGCCGTCCTAGGCCTCATTTGGCCAAGTATAACTCATTCTATGAGTTTCCAAAGTTGATGAGTCAAATCTGTCATGAATCTGGAAATTCTGTTGCTGGGCTAAAAAATTGTAATTAAAAACTAATCCTAAATTAGTCTCTAATTAATTCTAATTTAATTATTAATTATGACATAAACTAATTAATCAATAAACTATTTATTAGTTAATATCTAACTAATATAATTAACAAATTAATCTGATTGATTTGATTAATTAATATAATTAACTATTTATAATCTAATTAATCTAAATAATAATTAAATTTTAATATTAATTAAATTAATTAATATAAAATTTATTATTACCAAATATTAATTTTAACATTACATACCCCTACCGTTTATTAACTCCACACTTAAACTAATATACCAACCTACACCATACGTATGAATCCAAGAAGCAAGTCGTTTGAACTATTTATATAAAACCTTGTGTTTTTTTTATTCCTTTTCGCATCGGCAATCGTGAGAATGGCGGGGTTCATTAAAATGCATCAAGTGAACTTCCATATCGCATCGGGGTTATGGGTGTTATGGTGTGTATTGCGAACAAGACCTCAAGACTTCCGACGTGATATCGCGTTGAATTTATTGTCTTTTAAACTTTGGTTAATCGGCAAATCGCGTCGGGGGTAGTCCAAGGGGTATATCGGGGGTTTTGAAAATGTGTCGCGAATAAGACTTGCGATGCGATAAAAAGTCCCGATGCAATTACTTTTATTTTATATATATTAATTTTATATATTAAATTTTAATTTAATTTAATTAATTATATTTTATATAATAATTAATTTAATTATTTTGAAATTTAATATATAAAATTAATATTTTGTTTTAATTTTATTTTAATGAAATTTAGTTATGAAATTAACTAAATTACAGCCACTTGAAAAATAAATGAAAAATAAACTACAGCCACTCTTACGTTTGGGTTTTCGATATTAGGATTTGATTAAGAAATTAGAGTGAATTTCTTAAAATCTCGATAATTAATGATTTGGGTGCATAACTAAAAATGGAAAAATATGAGTAAGAAGTAACTAGGGTTAATATTTAAAATAAATGCACTATTGAGCTAATTTATTTACAAAATGCAATATTGTACATTTTATGCATTTTTAACCGAGGCTAGATAAATGATGAGACTTCAAAGGAGTGCATTTTCAAACTAGTTGACCAAATGAGGCGAAACGAGCCTGAATGGGAAGCTTGTAAAAAATCGATTCTAAGAAAACAATCAAAACAAGAATCCAAAGAAAACTAAAAATTAACAAAAGCGTAGGGCAATCAACTAAAATAAAAATCCAAAAAAGTGTTTAGCCAAATTTTTACAGAAAGGGTCCCCATTATTTGAAGTGAACACATCAATAATGGGGGGTTGTGTTTTTACCACAACACTTATAAAAAGTTTCCTGCCCTTCATAGGTTGACCCCTTTGTTGTCTCCGATGTGTCGAATGATCTCAAACTCGTTCACTGAAGATAATGACCATTAGGTTGACAAGCATGCTAAGGAATTCATTGCTAAATTTTATGAGCAACTGAAGCTTCAAAACAGGATGTCTTTGCTAGAATACCATGAGATGCTTGAGAGTGGCACAAGTTAATTAATTCTTAATGAAAATCTTCAATACACTGAATATAGAAGTTTTGTCTAGAAATAGCCCAAACTCAGTGCCATTGATGTTGGGCTCCCCATTAATGGTGGTGTAGAAGGATAATCCAACACTCCCCATGTGTTTCATGGCATGTGCTTAAATCTAGCGATGTGTTTGTTTACCAACACCTACGGGTTTAAGTGTAATGGCAATCGTGACTCCAACAACTCTTATCAACCCAATGGTCTCGAGTTCGAAACACACCTAGCTTGCTTTGCGGGGGGAGATTGTTGGGCTCCCCATTAATGACAGTGTAGAAGGACAATCCAACCCTACTTGTGTGTTTCATGCCATGTGCTTAAATCTACCAATGTGTCTGTTTACTAACACATGAGGGTTTTGGTGTAACTGCAATCATGACTCCAACTAATCACCTGTCTCTATGGGGAAATAAATTTTCAAGAGCACCTTGCAAGTCTACAAAATCATTTCATAAAGAAAGCCCTAGAAGAAGATTGGAAAATATTTGTGGCAACACAATAGAATAATGTGCAGTGAAAGAATGAGTTATGGAAGAATTTGATGCATCAATGATCAATAAATAACAATATGACTATATATGCAGTTTTGTAAGTATTAGTAAGAATTTGGAACTTTTATTGTGTGCTTATAGTTTCTTTTGAAAATTGAATCAGATTAATAGAATATGGCATTTTTGATGAGCATATTTTTTTTATCCATAATAGAATCAATTCTGTTATTAAGAATTTTAATGGATTCGTTATTCCGGATTGTCCAATTATTTTTGTTAGTGATCGTTTTTTTTTTTAGCTAAATTTATTCTTTGTTTAAATTTGATCGCTTTGCATGTTGATATTCTATCTCAAGTGCCTCAAGTGAATTTTTGTTTACAAATTTCTTCTTCGCTTTCGGCTGCTTATTTAGATAAATTCATTCATTGTTTAGTGCTCCTTATTTGGATAAATTCCTCTGTTGTTGGCTGCTTTACATGTTCATATACTTCTACAGAGAGATCATTTTGAATTTTTGGTTTAGCGCAAGTGAGGTGAGCGAAATAAATTTAGATAATTTTTCTCTTCTGGTTTATTCACTGCCTTCGGCTTACAATCATTCATATTTACATTTTCCCAAAAAAGATAATCATTGGAATTTACAATCATTGATATTGATGGTTTTAGTTGTAAGTCATAGATGGCCACATTTTATGGACTCCTTGTGACAAACGAATAAGTAGTTTTTCCTTTTCATTAACCTGTGCTGGATTTACGTACCCCTACTTAATTATAACGATGGTTTTGGTTATTCCTTAATTACAATGTTGATTTTGATTATTGTGATACACTTGGTATGGTTATTCTCTAATTATAGCTTTGGTTTTGATTATTGTGATGTGCATCTTATTGCAGGTTTTTATTTTTATTTTTGTGATGTACAGCTTGGTGTAGGAGCTGTTATACTAGTTTCTTATGTGATTTTTATAATATATAATTGTAATTTTTTAAATTTTATATCTAAATTTAAATTAATAAATATATAATTATAAAAGCTTCATATGGGATTTGGGAAAATCCCATAGGATTGTTGATTATTAATGTTGATTGAGATTCTGCAAGTTTTAGTCAGAGATTCTATTCACTCTTCTAATAAGAGTTTTCAAATCAAATACTTCCCATCCAGCTGCATAGAAAATAGGTAATGTAATTTCATTTTAAAAGGGTTTGAAACTTACCTAGTATTTTCACTAGCATTCACTACATTTTTGGGCTTTGATTGAAAACAAACAGTGCTACCAACCAAAAATAGAGATGGTATCATCATTAAAATTTATGCTTATATTAACGAGTATATTAATTTTTTTTTTATCAATTTTTATATTGATAGTTTAATAATTTTGTAGAATTTTATTTTTATTTCAATTATTAATTATTATAAATATGGTAGGAGGTTTTACTATAAATAAAATAAGAAGACTCTACTATTGCATTTGCAGTGCTTGGCAAATCAGGCAAAACAAGGCAAGTGATAATGAAGAAATACTAAGAGTGCACACATTTCTATTTCATGTATGCACTACATTTATTTTATTTTATTTCAATAAGTATCTCTCTTGGAAATGGTTGAGCAATGGTATAAAACTTGAGTGACAGAAATTTATTTTTTTATTCTTAACACGAAGAAGGATGGGTGGTTTGGGGTGCCTCTAAGAAATAATTAACTGCCCATTTTTTTATTCTTAATAGGAAGAAGGATGGGTGGTTTGGTGTGCCTCTAAGAAATAATTAACTGCCCATTTTTTTATTCTTAATAGGAAGAAGGATGGGTGGTTTGGTATGCCTCTAAGAAATAATTAACTGACGAGAAAACATCTAGTGATAGAGACTTTCTGCAACTTCATCTTGTTATGAAGTTGATCATAATAGTTCATTACCCGAATTAGATTCATTGGATATGAAGCTTCCTCTGGAACTATATCACCACCAATTTGGATACCAATTGCTACAATTCTTGGGTTGCAACAGGAGATGGAGCCAACTCGAATTGTGAAAGCCAATAGTGGAGAAGATAATTATGTAGGTCACCAATGGATTTAGAATTGGCCCATATCATTCCTGTGTCAATTTTTCAACTTTTGTAAAACCTTCATGAAGACAGAATTTCCAATCAATTGTAAATTCAAATTCATATACATTATTACAATTTTTTTTATCAAAGAAGCCAATTCCAATTATACAAGGGCATTGAAATTGTGGTTTAACCACTAGATATAAATTTAATTTCCACCATTTAATGTGATTGAAGCTTTGAATTTCTATGTTAGAAAGTAAACCTTCTTGTAGGATGGACAAATCTAGAACATTCCTTTTTTGACTCATACTATGTCTTAAAATGAAGATTAAGTTCCAAGTGAGGATTGTGCATGTTCAAATGACCTGAATACATTTTTAGAAAATATAAGTGTGTTGCCTTATTATTTTCAATGTTGCTTTCCAGAATTGTTTATTCATTTAGATTTAAAATTACTTTGTTGTTAGCATTGAAAATAATGGATTTATCTATTTTTCATTCTATTGGTATCCATAAACAACAAATATTTAAAGTAATTAAAATCACTATTTGGGAACATTGAATGTAAAACTACTTTGAAACAACATTCAAAATGATTTTATTTATTTATTTTTAAATATTTTTTTATATTGTCTCTTAATAAACAATAATTCTTGTCTTTATAGACACAATAATAATATGTGTTCTATATGATCTTTATAGAGACAAATTTTTGAGACATTATATTTTGAGATACACCTTTAAAGACAATATTTAAGACAATACACAAGTTTCTTTTTGTCTTAGTTTAAGACAATAACTCAAATATTATCTTAAAACCACCTAGATGTAGTGCCTGCATAGCTTAATTCATCATCTCCTTCTTTTTCATTCTTAGAATTGATTCCAACGGCTTCCCGGGTGCCATTGCAGGAGAAGAATATCACAGCTACCAAGTCAGAACTGATTCAATGAATGCCTCTCCAAGAGAAATGCGCCTGCCTTCAATTTCTATGTGTCGAGGAGGGTACAATTCCCGCTTATTCCTATTTCAGCGGAACAGTGTGATCATTGTTACATTGCACATGAACATTACTCACTTTATTTCTACATTGGTCGGCAAAGCCCACCGTTCTGAATTATTTCGAAACTTTCTTGAGCCGGTGTAGAATGTAGAAGAACTACTCAAGAAGTTGCAGACACGAAACAACTTTGACTAAAAGTGGAATCCATGTTTGGAGTTTTTGATCGACTGTCTTACCTTTTATTTTTTATCAGCACTCACACTCTGTGTCATGGCACGTAAAGCCGCATTAATAATTTCAGCCTGACAATGGCAAAAATATGCCAGGGCCCACGATAGTCACGAGAGGCGCTACAGTCGCTCGATAAGTTTTACAAAAGTTGTCCTTGAGAGTTGACGTATGATATATAACGATTAAAAGATGATGAAAATGGCAAATAGAACATGGCCAAAGACAAGTAGTAGAAGACCTATGGGGAAAGAGAACTTTTAATTCTCGAATGACGGGGAGCAACGAAAAATGTCATGTCTCGGTCACCTTTATGTTTTATTTTTATACTTTCCAGAAGGGGAAGAACTGATCTTTCCTTGCAGCCAGGGTTTAGTATATTGACCGTGGCTGGAAATCCGAAGAGACAACTTACTTTGCGTGGGCAAAATATATACATATACAACTTTAGATGAAAAGCGAAATCCATTATAATTCTACTAGATTTCCACTCTCATATATTTAAATAGGGACATAATTGCAGAAATCAAGCATATGTATGTTTTTATCTCCACTTAAAGTAAACAATGACGACCCGCATGCCCAATCCTAACAGAAGTGAAGGAAAAATCAAGCATGCAACATGATATTGTGGGCGCACATTTTGGAAGCGTAAGATGCGCGCAAACAATTAACATTGAAGTATTGAAATATTCAAACGGGAGCATTGTCCAAACGTTAATTCCAAATTCATCGAATCCCCTAAAAGCGAATTTGTTGTTACAAACGTTTTAAAAATGTGCAAGGGTTCTACTAAAGTAATAGAGGCTTCAAGCATGCAACATGATATTGTGGGCGCACATTTTGGAAGCGTAAGATGTGGGCAAACAATTAACGTTGAAGTATTGAAATATTCACACGGGAGCATTGTCCAAACGTTAATTCCAAATTCCTAGAATCCCCTAAAAGCGATTTTGTTGTTACAAACGTTTTAAAAATGTGCAAGAGTTCGAGTAAAGTAATAGAGGCAAGTTCGCTCAACGAGGAAAATTACAAAGTAAATTGCAGAAAGGGCAAGTCTGTGATATCGTAGAAATGTGAAAGTTTGCGATATCGTTGGTCAGCCGGGCGCACAATGCAAATTTGAAAAGATAGTTAAGGAAAGTCACTCGGCCGATGGCTGGTTTTCTGAAGTATTGGTGGTGCCTATTTTGGGGTTTGTACTTCGCAAGGTGCCAATTTGTAGAGATGTCATATATTGGCATGAAGGAGGGGTGCCAAAGAAAGGATGTTGGGCGGGATGGATTTATTGATGCGACATGAATATGTTTTGTAGATAGATTGATAGGAATGATGGACACATTCAAACAGCAAGCTACTGGTTGTTTCTGGAGGAGACATGGGAAGTCTATGAGAGTGTTCATACAACAAAGAGAGCAGAGGAAACTTGCGATGGAATTTGTGACTAAGACAAGTGTCCCTATAAAAGTGTTGGATGAGGATGGTCCAAAGGAGCTTATGATGACTTGAGAGATTTGCAGTAATGAAGACTTCATATGATGGTCATCTTAGAGTATCTAGTTCGTTGACGAGTTGAGGTTGGTTTTGAGACTTTACTTTGATCCACTATGGGACACATACCATGGGCACAATATGGGATGTGTTCATGAGGATTGACTTGATGGATGTGATCAAGATGAGACACCTTGGATTTAGATGGTGGTTGTAGTAGACACTTTGGATTTAGATGGTGGTTCTACCCACAGAGGTCCCTTGGTGGGATCACTTAGGCATGGTTTGAGTTTGTTGAGACAACCATCTTTTATGGACATGGAGGTTGGTTATTATACAAGTGTTCTTCTTCTTTAATTATGGAGCAGAATTCAACTTTCTTTACATTATTTATGTTCAATTATTTAATTCTACAATATCTAACAGTGTGCAATATCGTAACAAAAGTCATACCAACAATATATATGAGAGGGGGTGACCTGCCAAAGTACTTTGTTGAGTATTATATTATACTTCAAATACAACTTAAAACAAATTTACAAAGGGTCCATCCATGCCCAAAATCATGCTCTACCCAAGTACAAAAAGTGGTAGTCATTGGCCCAACCCAACACAGTTACCCAAAAATACCAAGTCGACAGGGTAGTTGCTTCGACAACATTACCTTGGAAACTCCATTGCGAAGACCAAATGTCACAAAGTGTCATCCACTTGAACACCAATCGTCCTTGTTGCATGAACTCTTTGCCTTCATCGCACGAACCTTCATCAATGTCATAACTCTATATGGGTAACACTCTTCAATCCACTATCATCAGCCACAACTCGTCGCAATCTTCGATATTGCCTCAATTCATAGAAGGTTTCTCCCTCCATCTCAGCTCCATGGTATTGCTACAACATATATCATGCCAACCTATCACATTTTTCTATCATGTGAAATATTGTTGCCATATTACAACTCAACTCCACCATGCATCCGTGCACTTGGCCACCCCATGGCTCAAACTAGTTGGATGGCTAGTCGAACCATTTTCCAAATCCATGAGAATGCACCTCCTCGTGCCTTTGTTAGTCGTTTCTCAACCGTTCTGTCACATATTCAACTTGATCAAGAACTCTTCCCATCAATCTAATGCTCAATGTGCCATATCCAGGTCCATGAAGAGATCTCCACCTCATATGTGATATTATACCCATCAATGTTGTCAAAAGGGAAAGTCTACACCTACCTCATCATCTCGTCCATGATTTTCCCATGGTCATAAACCAACAACCTCCATGTCCATAAAAAATGGTTAAGTCTCAACAAAAATAACCCATGGCTTAGTGCTCGCACTAAGGAACCTCCATTGCTGCAACCAACATCCAAGTACAAGGTGTCTCGCATCTATCACATCCATCAAGTCACTCCTCACGAACACATCCCATACTCTACCATAGGTATGTGTCCCATATCGCATCAAAGACAGGTGAAAACTGACCTCGACTCCTCAATGAATCAAATACTAGAAGGGTGCCATAGCATGAATTCTTCATCAACTACAACTCTCTTAAGCCATCATAAGATCCTATGAATGATATCCATCCAACAATTTATGTAGGAACACTTTTCTTGGTCACAAGTGCCATCACAATTTGCCTCTACCCTCTTCATTGCATGAATGCTTTCATAGGTTGCCCATGTCTTCCTTCAAAACAACCATGTCCTTGTTGTTTGAATGTGCACAAAATTTCCATCAGTTCATACGCAAAATATGTTCATATCACATCGACAAGTCCATCATATCCAACATCCTTGCTTTGGCTCCCCTCCTTGATGCCAATATATGACATCTCTACAACTTTTCTCACTTTATGCCTCTATAAGAAGTCTTCCATGTGCCCCTCTTTCTCAATTCGGCAAAACCAACACATTTCATTCATTTCATCCTTGCTTCCATTCTGGTTAGTTCCCTTAGTCAGCGTACACTCATATCGTTGTCGCAGGTCCCTTCCTTCAGTGGTGTCTCCCCCACTAAAGGTTCTCCCAACACTGCCTCTTGGCCTTAATGAAACTACAATGAAGAAGTCCATCCAATATGGATACCAAGTTGTTTTCACTTTGGTTTGGTGTGCCCTTCCTTCATTTTTTCCATGATTCATTGCTGGGAAATTAGCCAATCCCCTACTCAGCTAAGCATGACTCACCCATCAAAAGGTTTACCATGCTCCACCATTGTATCACGAATTCCCACCTTCTTATCCAAGGTCACATATCACCTAGATAAGTTCTACAACAAACATTGTTCCTTACTGCGCAATTTCACAAGGTCTCATTCATGTCATCCATCAGAAGTCTGCCCATTGAACCAACAAGTAAATACATCCTTTTCCCATCTTTACATTTGAATCACCTTCATCAGGTCTTTGCACATGATTGCCTCCTTCCTTCAATGGCTTCCGCGTGCATGAATCTCATCCAACTTGGGCAATAAATGATGTACCAAGTTCCTCCTATTCCATTGGCACTTCTATAATACTTGCTTCCTCATTATATCTTGCAGCTTCCCCTTCATTTCAATTGTCAACTCCATCCTCCCCAACTACCAATCTAAGTTGAAGAAGCTATGCTTTAACTTCATCCTCAAAAACATCAAGTTCAACCCGAATTCTCAGCCTATCTTCCATCATGTGTTTCAACCAATACAAAGTTTGCAAAAGTATCGCATAAAAATATATCCAATTTTCCATCATTTAACTCGACACTTGAGCCAAGTCTATGCCATTGTCAAACTGTCACATCGCCTTACAGCCACAAATCAACCCTTATACTTTGACATGTTCACCCAACTGTTCATGGTAATCGTGCCTCCAAGTACCCAATTCATTCATCTTAGCCCTGAACATGATGTGCTTCTACCACTGCCAAAATTTAGCACTCCAAATAAGCTTGGTCCTACCTGAACCAGGCTCTTATCCCACCTACTCACAGATTGGGAAGATGTGTCAATTTTTGTCAATGGCCACTTTCTTCGAAAAGGGCTCTGATACCGCTTGACATGGCTCCACGCATGTGTGACCTAAGTCGACAGTGGGTGATATGCGACATCGGCACAATTTCACCTTTTCAAAATTACTTTTATCCAAACTATTCCTTCTTCCAACACCTAGTTACTCTACCAGTGTTCAATTAATTTACTTCATTTACATTCAATTATTCAATTTTACAATATTCAACAATGTGTGATATCGTAAAAAATATATATATATGCAAGGGGAAACTCCCCAAAGTAGTTCACCACAACCTTATATTATACTTCTAACATATTTTACAATAATTTTACAAAGGGGCCAACCATTACCAAACTCATGCGTTGGCCAAGTATAGAAAGTGGCAGTCATTGGGCCAACCCAACATGCTTGCCAAAAAAAACCAAGTCCACAAGGCATGCCAAACCTAAGGTTGTCACATTTCTAAATAGAAACCCAAGAATAGGCACCCCTAATAATTCTGAAAACAAACCTTTGGCCCTGCCAACAACTTGCCTTAATGTGGTTTCAACTCTACATTTTGCACGCTACTGACATGAAGTAATAGCCATGGTATATACTCAGATTAATTCTTCAGCTTCTTAACTTTGGAAAACGATGGATATATTGATATATCGATTGAATGAACCAATTGGAATGCCATTAATTTATGCTATATTTAATTAGAGAGGAAGAGTATTTATATATAATTGTGCAGTTGCAATAGACAATTTACGAACACATTTGGAAGTCGAAGTGGGGCACTTTTATTGATTTGTATAACAACCATTAGATCTCCTTTCATTCCAAGTTATCAACAAGAATAAAGAGAAGGAAAAAAGTTTTTTAGTCCACTTAAATTTTTAAATATAGCATATATTGTAATTTCCTCTATAGCTTAAGAAGCAAAACTTTAAATAAATTGTAAATACTTTTGTTACTTTCTTTGGTATTCCAGTTAGATGAGTGGAATCCACTATGTCATGGATGTATAACATGGTCATTAACACCATGAATGGCTATCCTACAAATTCAATAACATTGCTTTAAGAAAATTCACATAATGGAAGAGTCCAAACTGGTTAATGAACACGGGTGTCATAGTATCTAGATCAATCATTAAAATACTTGTAATTTGCAGATTTTGAATTTAGTGTTGTCTACATTCACATGTCCAGACTATGTCAATTCATGATGTTTATTAATTATTTATAATGTATCCCTATGTACACTCATATATATAGACCATGTCAAACCCTCCTTTCTTAGCCTAACCATTTTTTTATGGCTCAATGAAGTCACATAGATTTAGATTTAGAATTATTATTATGTCTTGAGTTTAGTCAGATTGGTTTTCTTGTGACATGTCCCATTGCCAAATATTGTATAATTGAGGTAAGAGGTCAGAGCTAGGGAGGAAAAGTGAAGGAGAGGCCCAAGAGTCAGAAAGGATAATTGAGCAAAGAAATCTAAAATCTATTCAAGGAATGAATCCATATAATTCCTTTGTAATTAGTTGTTAAAAGATATAATGTTGTTATTCTCTAAATGATTGGTTCCCTATCAAAGTATAAATTGGTATTGGTGTTTATTAGTCAAATATTCCTATGTTAAAAGATTAATGCCATTTTTTTTTATCCTACAGCCCCAATGTCCAAACCTTAAGAAGGAGGAGATTGCAATGGGTCTTATTAACCGAAATTGTTGTTTGTAAGTCTTAGCAGGATTGCAGGGATGGAGCCACAGGTGAGGGTGTGAGGGTGCTTCACTATGTGCTAATCTAGGGAATCTCCCAAACCCGTAGACCTATGAATCTCGATGAGATTCCCTTTGTAATCAAGTAGGAAGTCCATGCAAATTTGTGCACATCAAGGATGTCGACAATTCGATATGTAAGATTTCCGAGAAATTTTTTGAAGGGATATGGATCACCAAAATGTTCCAATTAATAACAATTTTCATATCTCATTATAATGCATGCATTTACAATAAAATCATCTAAGAAATCAATTTCCTAAAACACAAAAAACAGGTTAAACCAGAAAGAGAAGCCACTTTATTTATTACCAATTTCAAATAATACATGCTAGAATGATTAAGATAGAAAAACCTTTCCAATGACATGCAAGGCTGCTCATCAATAGACTCGACCAAATGAACTCTGAAGCACACTTGTGGACCCTAAATGGATCCACCAAACAAAGCCTCCACAAATTTTTCTTCCTCGGATCAAACTACAACTGGCCAAGCCGAGTTCTCAACAAACACAATAGTATTGATAAACTCTCGATGCACCTAAATGCCTAGCTCTTATCCCCTTTTATAGGATTGATAGACTTTCTAGAAACCTTATTTTATTATTTATCCTCAAAAAAAAAATCTTAATACCATGGAAAAATACCTTTGAAAATGCCATGGTAAATACCATGGGCATATTATTTCCATTTTGACCATATCAAGAGAAGGGAATATTACAAATCCTCCTGCCCAATAGTATTTTCCCTTAAGCAATTCACTTCTAGCCACAATAGAATCATATGCACATTAGTACCAAGATCCCAAACAATCCTTCGTCCAATCTTGCCCCACAGGGAATTCACAAGGTGATCAATATCACATCAAGTGCATTCATTTTGGGGGATATATATTGAGGAAAAAATGACATAATATGTTGAGCATATAATAAGTGGTAAATGGTTTTTATATTAACAAGTATAAAAAAATAAGCTTAAGGTTAATGAATAATATTAAGGGTTATTAAAAATATTAATGAAAAAACAGATACCTACAAATATCTAGTGAAAGTAGGGGTTTTTTAAAATGGGAAGGTGCATTGGGTTTGTATTGGTATGGGGGTTAAATAATGTGATATTTAGAGGTATTTTTCAATATGTAGTGAAATTAACGGTATTGTTTAGTATACCATGAACACACGTTATATGTAAGAAGCTTATTTAGTGAATTCCATGTGTCCTTCCCTCAATAGATTCACCTCGATCCCAACGCCACCAAAGTCTTGCAACCTGTGGGTTATGATACCATGTCATCCTTCCATCAATGCCTGTGCGTAAGGGCCCAAGCTACAATATGCCCTTGGCAAAGAGTATCCTCCTAGGAATCATCCCATCCATAGAGTTCCAACTCATAATCTCTCACTAATCTATCTCGTGGGAAGGATCTAATGCAAGAATGCCTTCACATGGAATAATTCTACTATGTTGATGTTTCCCGATTCTCAACTCATGTTGCTCCATTTGTTCACCCAACATTATCAATTTGGAGAACTCTATCCTACTTTTGCTAATGTATAAAGGTGGGTTAGTAATGTTGAAAGCCCTCTCTATGTACTCCTATAGATAGATTCTCTAAAACTCCAAACTATAGTCCTCTTGTTGCCTTGTGAGGGACTTGAGCCATTCCTCTATGCTAGACAACTTGGTCGATAACTTGGCAAATACCCCTATGAGCTCCTTATTTTTTCAGTTCTCGTGTAACATAGTGTCTCGTGGTGTCCAAAATATTTTCTTCAACATCATAAGATCTATCTTGAAACGTGTTATCTTTCCCCAAAATTTATATATTGGACATTCAAGTGCCCTGTTGAATGTTTTCGTGTCTATCTACACGGGATGCCCAACTATGAGAGCTTTAACTTGAACCTTTGACCAACTCTCTAGGAATAGTTCATCCTACACACCATGTATGTCATGCTTGTTATAACTGGGCTAGACAGGTTGGGTTGTGTCAACCTCCAACCATGTGTAACTATTTCAAACCAAATTTTAACAGGAAGCTAGCCCTTCCACTCTAAGAGGGATCTCTCAATATACATAAACATTTGACTATGATAAGCTCAAAAATTCATATGGCTAACTCTGTTTTTTCATTTGATTTTGTAGGTGAAGGAAAATGTTATGACTGCCACCATTGCGCATGGAGTCAAATTACGAAAATGACAAACAATAGAGTTTAATGGAAGCTGAGGCATCTCTGGATTTAAAATTAATATCAAATTAGCATTCAGAGTTGTACATAGTGTTAGCGCTTGAAATTTCACCTCAGGCTGAGAAAGGTAAACCTCAAGGCAACATCAAACCACTTAGCCTCGTAGCTAGCCCTACGGGGCAGGAGAGGGCTCTCTATGTTCTATCTCGATAAAGATCTTCAATGGGCGAGATAACCAATAGGGTAACACTGAATTTAGGCTAGTAAACTGATCAAAAGGGTTGATTTGGGATTTTTAGGGTTTTTGGTGGAAAATTGGGGAAATGGCAATTTTAGGTGCGTGGATTGGACACAGTTTTCGCAGGGGGTTCTTTGGGGCGAGGTAGGAAACAGTATTGATGCCTTTAATAGAGATGGATGAATGAGAATGACCGGTGAGGAGTTAAAGAGAGCAAGCAATAACCTTGAATTCCCTTTAAACAGTCGAAAACATTGATATTAAGCAAGCTTAAAAGCAGAGCATGACAGTCATGAGTTCTACTTTAACACTTCATTTGCCTAATGTGCAAAAGGAAAAGTAAGGAAATGATTCACATAAGACACTTACAAGTAAAAAGTGAAACACACCATCAATACATGTGACCACAAGAATCCCAAAAAGGACTGCAAAACCCTGGTCTTCCTTTTCCAAAAATTGCAGAGATACAGTGAGTAATACAATAAGAGCTTCTCCCTCTAGAGTCCAACCATGAAAATGAGCAAGAAAGTACATAATATAGATCATCTAACATCTTTCCCTCCCTCTAGGGGTCGAGCTCACTATCCTAGGAGCTGTTTCAACCACTTCTAAACTAAGCACTAAAAACTAGGCAGTCAAAACAACTTGCCTCAATAAGCTAGGAAACCAATTCATTCATTTAATTTTCACCTATTTCATGAATGAATCTTCTAGAAGAGATACATAAGTGTAAAAGTGTCATAAAATTACATTATTTACATCAAGGAGGATGACAATCCACTCCAAAAATTCAAACATGGTCAAAACTGCGTTTTGCTGAGCTGTACACTGAAATTTTGAGAAATTGGCCTGATGGGTCGCGCGCCATTCCCTGACGGGTCGTGCAACTTTGAGGGCACTTTTGGGGCACTTTCAGGTGTCCAAATGGGGCAAGAGTAGGCTTGTTGGAAAGTTCTGGATGTCTCCTTTCCAACCTAACTAGAATTTCTGAATTTGGTGGTAATTTAACCCTCCAAAATTGCAATCTCCCAAGACTACTTTCTGTGTGTCAAAAATGTGGCAGAAGGTCATTTTTTGCTTGTTTTTTGACACTCTAGAGACCCAAAACTTCATAAAATCTCTTGGAAATGGATGAGCATGTGTAAATTTTCATAAAAAATATGGAAATGCTTAGTTTTCTGAAAATAGAGTTGCCAAGTGAAAGGGTTGCGCGGGGGGTGAGACCTGTCAAGCGGAAAAACCTGTTTTTTGCCTTAAAAACCAAAAATCACCCAAAATGCTCAAAATTTCTTGGAATTTGTGTTGGGGATGAGCTATTTAGTTCCATGCTCAGTCAAAAAGGCTTTGGCCAAAATTTGGAGTGGATTGGGCCTTTTTCGTCGTTTTAGTGCCTTGGCCAACCTCCTTTGATCCGGCGATTGTAATTTTGACATTTATCTAAAACCATGACACCTGTGCAAAAAGTGAAGGAGGGTTTTCTTATTTGGCATGCTATGGACAAAAAACTCTCTCAGGTTTCCAAAATTCATCTTCTATTGCTCTAAAACATAATTTGAGTGCAACGTATCCCGATGTGTGGAACAAGGGATTTTGCCGAAATGAAGCGAAATGAAGGGGATAAGGGGCTTCTAAATTCTTGGGGAGATTTTTGGGAGTGGGGAGGGATGTTAGGAAGCAGGGGAAAGTGGAATCTCAGAGATTGAGCGAGGGGAAGAGGTCCAAAAGGGCAAAACAAAGGCCGAACCTAGAAAATTGCCAGGTTGTAGCTAGAAACTAGGGTTTGTGCGAAAATGAGGAATTTGGCGGATCTAAGGGATGGGAAGAATTTGGTAAGGTACTTTAAGGATAGGGGAAGATGTATGAACATTAGGATACAAGTTTTGCTGATGATTTGACCGTCCAAGAGAAATTGGCTTTCAAAACCCTAGGAGAGGGAAATGACCTTGCCTAGGTGCAACTAAAGCATGAACAAGGTGTAACATGACCCATTAGACACTGACATGATAATGAAAACCCTATGAATGATGATAGACTCAGCTGAATAGTGACATAGATTGGAATTTGGGCAACTTTGAAAAGAGTGAGAGCAAACCCTAGATCTAATGCCTAGTGACCAAATTTTGCTTGAAGACTCACTGAAATGACAAAATTTGACCTTGACACTCTGAGACCACTTTGTAAGAGCATATTTGATCACTGGAGGAAGGCTGGAAAGACTGACACTAACACATAGTATGTGAAGGAAATTGGAGCACATAACAAGAATTCCGAGTAATCAAAATACTATCAATACTGATATTAAAACAGAAGAACCATAGTAAGAGCACATGAAGCCATAAATGAATCTTAGGTACAAAAACATAGTTGCTACAATATTTATATTAAATCGATCAAAGGGTTACATAGGGTTAGCTTCTCACGTTATCGATCAACCTCCTTTAGACTCAAGGAACTACAAACATATGGAGTAAGACCATCATCATATCATTAACTACAAAAATCTTCCACTTGTGTTACATTAGATCAAATAGTTCTAAGATCTTATCCTACTTGACACCTAATGAGAAAACCTACGGATTTATGTTTTATATTATTTGAATACAAGTAGGACTCTTCCACCGTAAATGAACTCAACCGGATTTTGTTTGATGGAGCTTATCGAACCAAACTAATTTTCTGAATGGATTCGGGTTGATGTGTCTCATGCCACGTGGATGTGCTAACCTAGTTGACTTTGTTGAGCTAGACCTCCACCAAGTCGAATTTCAAAATTTTTGGCTAGGAAAATTTCTGTAAAATAGGCCTCAAAGACAAGTGTGTCTTCTCCAAAACCTGATAGTTGTGTAAACACTCAGAGTGATTTTTGTAGATGAGCTTGTGATGAACAAAAACCTCCTTCTAATTTCTAGAATTACTTTTCATTTGGTCAAAAAGTGAGCCTGGAGTTGACTACTAAAATAGTCATTTCCGAAATTTTCGTAGCAAATTTTGGTAGAAAATTTCAAAAACCACCCCTATGCTGTCATTTTGATACCTTTTCTGATTCTAAGGTGTTTAGTATGTTTTTTTATTAAACGCATTCTATCGAAACTCTATCAATTGAAACTTTTGTTGGAATTTCTTTCCACGGAAAGCTACAACCGTTTCATAGAAAACTTTGGTAGAAAATTTCAAAAAACACTCTTATGCTACCTCTTTTCTCTCTCTGCTAGTTTTGAGTTCTTGTTTGATGTTTATAAGCTAAACACAAGCCTTTAAACTATCTTTGTTGAGCTTTTTGGGCATGCAATCCCCCCCACACTATGTTTTGGGGCTCAAAGCCCAAGTTTTGGTCAAATGTATTGTAAGACTCCACAAATTACGGGTGCGAAGCGTGAAGTATATGATGAGTCATAGGGTTGTCCTCCCTAAGTGTTGTAAAGTATTGTAATGTCATGTCAGCCTACCCATGGTCCATGAACCATAGGATTGTATAAATAGAGCGAGGCTCTAAGTTGTATAGGGAAAAAATTGGAGAGATAGATGAATATGCATGGTTCGAACATAGAGTAAGAGTCTAAGCATGTTGGGTCATAGTAGTAGGAAGAGGCTCTACAGCTGAGTGCGTAAATGCCTAGTAGAGTCTGCAGTTGAGTGAGTGGACCCCTGCAACTGCTTGCACATGGAGGTGTCGAGTCTCTAATCTTGATCAAGGAATAATAAAGAGAACTTGATTCCAATTTCTCTATAACTGCTTGTGTATTGCCTTCTTCACATTTACACTGTTTTGTTTATCATGCAAACTAATATGATTGCTAGATATGATGTTAATAATCACTAGTATTACAAAAATAAGTTGAGTAATCAGGCAATAACAGATTAAATAGTAAGGAAATTGGGTACAATACAGGTCGTGCCCTGAGTTGGGTTGTGTGGAAGCAACATCGGAGGTTGTGAGGGACTAACAAGTGTGTGTAGCGACATGTGTGCAGGGTCAAATCGCGGACCTCCAAAATCTCATCAGACATCCCCAAGGTGTGGAAACCTAGTTCTAGCACCCTCCCATACTACTTCGGGTGAGGCCTCAATTGGTGCTCCACGGACTGTTGCCAAAAGGGCCAAGTAGTACTGGGATTTTCTTGGCTAAATCACCTCTTAACCTGGGTCAGGCCCATACAAACCAACAAATGGTTATGTTGCTGGGAATGGGATCTACATAAGGGATGTTTGATGTCGTGCCGTTGGAATCCAACAACGAGATAAATTGAAGAGTGGTTGGATAAGAATATTCACAAGTTCGCGGCGCAGGAAAACAAAAATCTGCGAGTGACTAAAGAACAATGGTTGAAGCGTTACTTGTATACGAAAATCCATGAAATTTTCTTTGCATCCTTTCCTTCTGAGTTGTATGACTGGATCACGAAGCTAGCAGATAGTCAGGGAAGTTGTACGCTCAACAAACCAATCGTGTGGACTCTGGAATTAGTGTGCAGACTAGAAGCATCAGGAGATAAGATCGCTCGAGTTGTGGACCATTGGCTTGACCAAATCATATGAGGATTTATCACTGAGTTTGCGGTAGACACGACTGTCAGCTACCGTGAGGGGGAGTGATGTTTCCTCAAGGAACTGTGAGGTAAGTATATCAAATCTTTGAACACTTGGATTAAGATGCTATTATGTGAAAAGCAGGTTATCCGAATAAATTAATGTTTGGGACTACGCGAAGTGGGAACATCTAGAGATGTGGAAGTAGTGAAGAATTGGAAACCAGTCCCTTAATTTCCCCCTCGCGAGAAAGTAAGGAAGATCTCGCAAAATTTTCCCCGAGAAGTGTGGTTAGTCTAATAAGGCAGCAGATTCTGTGTTTACCATCTCCACCTACACCACCTCCTGTCTCACCCTCCTCACCTACATTTCCACCCACTCAACCTCCTCCACCACCACAATTCAGCATGGCAAGTGCGATCAAACTACCAGTATTCAGAGGAGTAGTGAATGAAGATCCAGACCAATTATGGTTCATGGTAAGAGCAGTATGGGAAGCACAAGGCATTGTGGATGAAAATATCAGGAAAGCTACGTTGGTTAGCACGTTTCAGGATCGCGCATTAACATGGTACATCAAGCATTCTAATGACCATCCAAATGCAAGAATCACAGAGATCCAGGCCACGATGAACAGGTAATTTAGTAGGAAAAAGTTGGAAACACAATCAATCATCGAGTTTAAGAAGATCACGATGCTCTTGGGTGAGACCCCTTGGGATTTGGACCAAACACTGGAGGGTATGATTCGCGAAGCCAACATGATGTTGACAGATGGATAGCATCGCGCATGGTTTGTAGCATCACTGACATTGCACTTAAGCAGAGCGTTGTCACAACACCAAATTTCCACCCAGGCCAAAGCTTTAGAAATGGTGATGAGATTGCATCAAACCCCTATACAAGAACCTGGTCTGGGAGTCCAAAAAATCCATGCACAATTACAAAATATGTGTTTGGAAATTCAAAGTTTGAAACAGGATGGACACATCGGCGAGAGGCACGCGAGGAGGTATGGTGCATAAAATGAAAAGGCGAGGGGCATGACAAGGACCATTGTCCAGTTTCTATGAACTACTTCGCAGGAGGAGGGTCGATGCCATTAAGACCTGAGGCACATGAAGGGTTGAGCACTTTACCTGCATTATGGTGCGTGATCTGTCAAATAGGAGGAAAACACACTACGAACAATTGTCATCTATTGCAAAAGTATACACAAACGTCCGAACAATTGTTTTGCAACTTCTACAGGTTGGTAGGCCATGATGAGCGCACCTACAGAAACTACGAACTAATGATGGACTGGACCCCTGCCTACAAGGTGCAGATCGAAACACGAACCCTCAACCTAGATGCAGGAATGGCGCTGGCTAGATTTCAGGGTTTGCCATCTAGGTCGAGGTGGAATGGGACCAGGAAGGGGTCGCAGACAGTTAATTTGTTATAATTGCGGAGGGCTAGGACACTATGCCCACGATTATACAAATCCAATGAGGACATCGTGGTTTTACTATAATTAGTTTGATCATTAGGCAGAAGGCTACCCTACACTGATAGCGAGACTACGCGAAAAAGGGGAACTTCAACCCCCTCCGACTCAGGATTTGTAGATGATGAGGTCTGAGCTCCATGAAGAAGACCCAAATGTAAACATGATGCCCAGGAGCAGTATGACCACTGGTGATGATATTGGGAAGTAGCCAGAAGAAAGTGCGTGGGTTCGCAAGGCTCCTACAAAGGAACCCGAATTTGATTTAGAATGCGCGAAGGAGACATTCATGGAAGTTATGAAGAGTTTCATTGAGGCCTCCACTTCAGGCAGTAAGGATCAATTAGAACTAGGAATGGATCCTTCAATGCTCACTACCTTTTTGGATACATGCATGAAACTGATATGCGATAGCAAGGCAGTAAAGGGGCTACAAGAATTTATCACTAGGTGCATGGGGTCAAGAGAACCATGTGTGCTCTAGAAACTTGGAAAGCGTGAATTGCACCTAGGAAGGGAAATGTGGTTGACTGTGCAAATCAGCGAGTATGAAATGGATCAAGTAACCCTGTATATGTAATTGGACATGAATGTACTACCAAAACAAACATGGGAATGCATGGGTAGACCCATGCTACAGTGGTCTCCTATTCAGTTATGAATGGCAAACCAATAGAAGATCTTATCCATGGGAAGATTGCAAGGGGTAACAAAAGTTATTGAAGGTGCGAGTGCGCAGGCGGATTTTGAAGTGATAGAGATTGTCGATGATAGTAATCCCTATCCCACGCTACTAGGAATAGACTCGGCCATCGATATTAATGGAATCATAAATCTAAAGAAGTGCAAAATGATCTTTGAGAAAAAGTCACTACGCGTAGTAGTACGCTAGATCCAGCCGAAGGAGCGCGATACAGTAAATCGGTGTGCGACGAAAATAGTGATGACGATCTCTATTATATTTACAACATAACTATGTGAGAAGAGGATTGAGTGAATCCAACTACAGATGGAAGGATTTCGTGGGAGTGCGAAATCTCCTGCACCTCGGATTCAAACAAAGAAATAGAGCGATGGTAGAATCGATTGCACAAAGTAACAATGCTTAATTGCAACATGATGGTTAGATCACTACGCTGCGTGACAATAGAAGCAAGGGATCTACCAACATATGATGGGTTGACAGCAGTGGATGAATTCATGAGAAAATTTGAAAGCGTAGTAACAGAACAACAACAGTTTGATGCACTAAAGTGGGCGTTGTGCGCAATGCTTGGACGATGGTGGGGCGTGCATCAAGGAAGTTTTGAGGATTGGCGTGGATGCAGAAGGATGATGCACCTACATTTTGGAAAATGCCAGCTTCAAATGAGAGCTAGTCAGCAGGGGCAGAGCAACTTGCATGCCCACCTTTTACTGATGGGTACAAACATATGCTATACAACCCACACAAGCACACACCACTCCCAGAATAGAGAATCAGAACAAACTATAGCAGCAGGAAAGGTGACGCGTGCTACCAATTATCCACATTGAAGCATTCAATAAAGTGTACGAAGTACTGAACAAGGTTCATGAGATAAGATGCACTGGTTGGGACCTACGCGTACCACCAGTTCGATGGGCCTATAGGACCATATGCAAAGCCCTTACCACTTAAATGATTCTGAAGGTACGAAACAGAGTAGAGACCATAATTTTTGAAGAGAATGCAAATAGGAATCTGCACGTAATAGCTCCTGCAGTCGTGACAATACGTGAAGATCAAGACGAAGAAATCACACAGCTTTGTGAGGTCGAACACATAGATATTCAGGAAGCCAGTCGACGAGGGAACCTTAGACTTAGCGAACTCAAAAAAGACCAGGTACAACTGAGGAAGAAAAGGATTTTCATGGACGTTGAGATCAAAAGGCTAGAAAATGAGATCAAGCAAGCATTCTCGTCGATCAACCATGCATAACAAGACAAGGTGAAAATGATCATACCATTGGATTAGAAGATTTTCGTGGAGAATTTATGACTCTGCTGCCATGGCTACGACCACACCTCACCAAACTCAGTAACCAGGGGAGCGCACTACATATAGTAGAATGCGCGGCACCGGCTGTCGCGAAGGCAATTAAGGAGTTTCCACAGACTATTCTAGAAGGAAAGTTGAAGTCTCGCACAAGTTGTGTGGCCACTTGACTAGCCATAGGAAGCACAATTTCAACGCTCCAACCAGTTGAAAGAGAGCGCGGGACTATAAAAGAGTCTGTTTGGGAGCTGCACAATGAGGGAGGTGGCCGCAGAATCAACATGTCACAAGGGTCGCGATCGAGCATGGGGGGTTGCATCGCCGCGCAGATAGGATGGGAAGTGGCCGTTGGTGTCACTATTCATGACGGGATGTCTGATTTAAAGCAAAAGGGAGTGGGCAGCGGGCATTTAAGACACGAATTAAGGATAAGATTTGGGGAAATCTGCCACCAAGAAAGCATTTATGGCCCAGAATTGGGGGAAACGGTTGAATTTCAATTCATAAGGTGCTATAAAACTCTGGGGGCTGGCAATGAGACAACACTTATTCACTTGAGATTTGAGCAGTTGATTAGAGCACAGAGTGTTGAGTTCCGAGCAATATTTGAGCCCGGAAGTTTGCGAACAACCACAAACAGTTCAAATAGGATGAAAGCTACTAGGAGAGGTTTGGGCTCTAAGAAGGAACCATCAACGAGGCTGCGCAGAACCCCACAGTACATGATGTTTATAGAGATACTGGGGTCACACGGGAAATCCTGAAATCACCTCAGACGTTGAGGCCCAAGAAAGCTAAGCAGTTAGCGGGACTGGTTTGCATGTCCCCAAGGAATCTGTGGTTCAGTAAACTCTCAACAGAAGAAAAGGGCAAGGCTATCAGCATTGAGACAAATTACGAGGAGGAGGACCTACAGGCTCTCGTTGATGAGATGGAGCAAGTAGAAGACATAGAAGAGGACATCTAGTCGGTGTGCTCTGCAGCGAAATTTCCTGATTACGTACCTCCGAAAAACGAGAAAGCTAAGATATGAAAGGATTTGGATGCCATTAAGAGTTCACTCCAGACCTTGCTCCTCCCCGATGGAATTGTGTTTAAGGTCTCGCACTTGGGGTGCATGCCCACAATGAAGTTCTAAGATTGGGACCTCACGGATAGTGAGAAGTTCCCATGCTTAGAGATGAAGAGCGTCATGAAGCAGAGCACGGAGGGGCTAGTCACAACATTAGAGCCATGAAAATGGCTGCGTGGTGTGGAGAAGGCTAGATTTCTTCATCTGTTGTGGATTCCACATTTTGACCATGCACCCATCACTATTTTTCTCATCAGGAAACTACTTTTCCTAGTTCATGATGGGTACTTATGGCTGGAGGAGCCTATTCCCATCACGACAGATCTCATCCATAGAATTTATTTGCTCCCCTATAAGGGAAAGGACCCGGCAACGATAGCAGGAAAGAAAGGAGATTTGGTTCTTGCGGAGGCCATGAAGAAAAAAAACAAGCCTGAGAAGAAAAAGAGGGGTTATGTAATCAACAATATCGAAGATAAAGGGGTGTGCGTAGCCACCCAACTACTGGCTGTGAAGGTAATGAGAAAATGTCACGGTCATGAGGTGCCAACATTAGTAGTTGCATTGCTCGAACAATGCACGGAGGGGGTCCAATTCAACAGGGTCGAGTTCCTCTATGAGAAATTCTTGACCAATTACAAGGAAGCCCAGGAGCAGGGCAAGACCTTCCACTACACATGGATTCTCTTGTCCATTTTGCTAAGAAGAGGAGAACTACCAGAGGATAGTTAGTTCCCTAGCATTGAATAGGACTTACTAGAGGCCGCAAAGTATGCGTCGCTTTGGGTTAACAAGGACACGAAGCATATTTGCGAGATAAAGATCTTTTGGGTGCTCATGGAGGCAAGCATCTAGATATGGATCAATAGACGACCGCGCCTATCCCCCATAGTTCACAAAAGTCTGCGGAGCTTTGCAGACTTCAAGGCAGACATGCATAACATTTACATCAGGGCATGTAAGGATGTGACGCAGCAATGGACCAAGCTCCCCTTCATCACCATTGATGATGCAATATTTTTAGTGTTAGAATCATGGCCTCCTGATTGGCGTGCCTTGGATCTGGCAGAGTTGGATAAGACAGTGGCACATAAACAAAAGGATGAGGCCAAGTTGTGCGTCATGAAGCTAGTTGAGAAGAGGCACAATGAAAAAGTGGCCGCGGAGGTAAGGGTTGTCTACAAGGCAACAAAGGTAGCCATGGAGTAGGCAAAGGCGACCGAAGTAGCAACAACAGCATAGACAATAGGGGCCACCACAATGTAGGATAAGGAGAGACAAGACTTTTCTATAGAATAGGAAGCATAGGACACAGACCTCACAGAAGAAGGCACAAGAATGGGCACAACTTTCACCCAACTGAAAAGACTGAATGTCACAGAGAGATCGGGTCCATGAAAAAAGGTCAAGGCATCCAAATTGGCCATCGACTCGATCACATTAACAGAAGGCAACCTCTATGACATCGGTGACACAGTTCATGAAGACACCAACGAAGCACTCTAGGAAGCCATGTCGGATCAGCAGATTGTGTTGGGGGCCCTAAGGGAACATCTGCAGGAACTACAGGTGTGCCCCCCATAGGAAGGAACCATAGCCAGCTATGGTGTAGCAGGTACATCAGCAGCGGAGCAGCTGCTATGTACAAAGATGGCCAACACCCTAGTGCTACTGGAAGGAGTGATAATGGCAAGGAATTAGGACAACATAGCCGTGGTGGGTAGGATCAAGGGACTTCACCTTAATTTGGCTGCCCTTCCATGAGACACACTTTACTAACTGTAGGATGGCATAATAGCAAAGCTCCGCACGAGGGAGCGCAACACAATTTAGGAGATGAGTGTGAAAAAGATAAACATCAAACAACTCAACTTGCAGTGTGAAGAACTAGTGTCACAGAACCAACAGACCGTGCAGACAGTTGATGAAGCATGTCGGCGAGTCCCAGAGTTGTCCATTGCTGCAGACCTACCAACAGAGATGCGGATCCATTATCTAGCAAGTGGAGTCTGAAACACGCACGAGGAAACAACGTGTGTGCAGCTAGAGCTGAATCTCCAGATTTTCAAGCTATGGCTGAAGGCGCAACCTTCCACTCCTCCAGAAGTTAGAGAGCAGTGCATTAGCACTATTCAACAAGGATTGGAAGAAATTAGATGGGCAATGCAGGACTATACCAGTATGTTGGACCAAGCCTTTGGCATCCTCACATCCTTACAAGAGGACCTCAACATACAACACCTGGAAACAGAGGCGCATGAGCTCCAAGAGCACTACAATAATGTTAGGGGAACTGTGCAGACAATCATCCTCAATCAACGGCTAGAAAATATGTGGCAAGGAAGGGCAATGAAAGAGCACGTGCATGCAGCAAGATAGAAAGAGGCAATTATTAAAGCATGCATCTAGCCATGGATTGATGAGGCCTTCACTGTTACATCAGATATCAAGGGCAAGCTTACACAGATGCAGGGACTCTACGCACTAAGGCAAGAAGTTGATCCTTAGAAAGAAGCATAGGAAGAGCGCATGCAGCATGTTATCACTGAAAATATTTCAAAGGAAAAGGGTAAGGTAAGGAAGAATTGGACTTGATCATTCACATGCTCCTTTCATGCGTAAGAAGCACTTGGCAAATTCAGGGTCATCATACATAAGAATTCTTTGAAGGTTCAAGCAAGGCAAGTAAGGTAATCCTAAATTTTGATATAGACTACCTTTTGAAGTTTACCTTAAAGAATGGTGTCAAGTTATTTAGTTTTGAACAACGTCATGTCATATGGAAGAGTCATTACAAGATAAAGAAGCTCAAGGTAGTGAAATTTTGGCATTAGAAACTATGTTTTGTGATTACACAGCAGTTTCCTAGCACGCTACGAAACTACTGAAGATGATGCCTAATACACAGCACTTTCGTAGCGCGCTACGAAACTGCTGTAGTTGCATATTTTGAGGAAGATTGACCAATTTTGAGGGACAAAATGGGAACCTTTTTGAAAAGGAGTTTCTGGAGAAAGATCATTTACACAATACAGGCAATCCAACAAGGGAAAATGAGCAAAGGAAAAGCATATATGAATCATAAACCATTTGTTACAAAAGTGATCACAACTAGTATTGTTCATTATCCTTCAGGCAACATTAAAGAGGTTTTATCTTCACACAGGTGCATGGAAAAGGTCTACAAAACATGAAGAACATGGCACTTCAATACATTTTTGTTTAATCAAAGAATAACTGTAGAGATAGTTAATTTCGAAGATCCTTGTGGAGACCAAAAGCAAAAAAGGAGGAACTTTCCCTCCTTGTTTTTACCAGTCAATTTCTAAAAGCGTTTCTGAGCAATTAAAAGCTAATATTCGAAAAGTGAAAGAGGTTTTCATTCTTACGATACTGAGGTACAAAAACCTCTTCCACTTTCTTCAAATACATTATGATTTGAGAGAAATGAATTCAAACTTGCACTACGAAATTGTTGTAGGTGCAGTTTTTCACAAGAATATTTTTACACCTGTTTTTCAAAGACTCATTCTGGGTGGTAGGAAAGATGTTTCAAAAAAAAAAGAGAGGTTTTTGTTCAGAATGGATTGGTTCACAATAGCCTCCTTAATTTTTTCCAAATACATTTTTTGTGAGAAGTTATGAGCTCTGTCCCAAGACCTATTTTTCAGCCAGAACAGAGCAAGGGACAGTCTCCTAGTTTCTAGGAAAAACAAAAGGATGAGTCATCAAGGGCCAGCTGGAAGGTTATGAGCACCATCAAATTCGACTTCATGGAGTTATAGGTGTCAAACAATGCTTTAAATGTTTAGATAAGGTTGTTGTAATCGTAACACGGAGTTACACTCCTAGTTAGCTATCTTTTGTATTAAATAGTTAGTTTTAAGTGTCAATAGGTTTCAAATTAGGAGGAATTCAAATTCCCCTCACACTGGAGGAAGGAATCTACATGAACTCTATATATGTGAGAAGGACTAATGTATTAAGGGTTGGAAAATTATTAAGAAAAGCTCTCATATTGTGCTTTGTGAAAAGACTCTATTTTAGTAATACAATACTTGACTTTGCTTCTCAGGAATCAAAAGGAATTCGATGTTTTGAATGTCTTGTAGTGTCTTCTTCCTATTATATACAGTGGTATGAATGTGTGATTACTTAGAAATCACTAACAATGCTCTAATTTCCTTCATGCATTTGTGAACTGTATTAGTCCTATGTGTATCTAGTGTTTTCTCCTTATGTTGAATTCTTATGCCCTGACTTCTATGTAAAGATAACATTATTGTCAATATTGAAGCATATTTGACTCCATAAGCCCAATGGATACTTTCTAGTTGTGTTTCAACCTCTTACACTTGTTCATTTGCTTCATAGAGTTAGCCATCTTATTCATTATCCAAATCCTTAATCTTGTGAGAGAGCACTCTCAGGTTGGGGAGGCTAAGCCTCAACCAAAGTAAGGTTTGAAATAGTTATACCGAGGTAGTCTGATCAGCAGCCTATCAGGGTCCTAATTCGGTGATAACACAACAGGTCTACCAAACTGCAAAATAGTACGTCGTGGACCTTCGAGCAGTATGAGACCAGTTGGAGGGGTTCCACACCAATTAGGGGCCTGTTGGGAATGGAATCCCCCACAGCATGTTTTGGGGCTCAAATCCCAAGTTTTGGTCAAATGTATTGTAAGACTCTGTGAATTACAGGCGCAAATTCTGAAGTATAGGATGAGTCATAGGGTTTTCCACCCTAAGTATTGTAAAGCAATGTAATGTCATGTTGGCCTACCCATGGTCCGCGGATCATGGGATTGCATAAATAGAGCGAGGCTCTAAGTTGTATAGGGAGCGAATTGGAGAGATAGATGAATACAAATGGTTCGAGCATAGAGTAAGAGTCTAAGTGTATTGGGTCGAAGTAGTAGGAAGAGGCTCTACAGTTGAGTGCGCAGAGGCCTATTAGAGTCCACAACTGAGTGCGCAAACTCCTGCAGCTGGGTGCGTAGGGCGGTGTTGAGTCTGTAATCTTGATTGAAGAATAATAAAGAGAAGCTAATTTCAATTTCTATGTATCTGCTTGTGTATTTACCTCTTTACATTTATACTTTTTTTTATCTTGCACACTGATATGATTGCCGGATATGCTCTTAATAATCACTAGTCTTACACAAATAAGTTGAGTAGTCTAGTAATAATGGATTAAATAGCAAGAAAATTTGCTATAATACAGGTCACGCCCCAAGTAGGTTTGCATAGAAGCAACATCATAGGTTGCGAGGGACTAACAAGTGCACATAGAGACGTGCATGCAGGGTCAAACTGCGGACCTCCAGAAGCTCATTAGACATCCCTAGGGTGCGAAAACCTAGCTATAGCACCATCCCATACCACTTTGCGTGAAACCTCAGTCCACGCTCCATGGACTGTTGCCGACAGGGCCAATAGTAGCGGGATTTGCTTGGCTAAATCACCGCTGAACCTGGGTCAAGCCCATATAAGCCAACAAAGATTTAGACCAGCCTAAACCTCCATGGAAAGCTACAATAATTTCATAGCAAATTCTCAGCTTCATTATGGGAAGTTGCTACAAAAGTTTCTAAATTCTACGTTTTTAGATTTTTCATGATTCTTAATGCCTCCTTATGACTCCTAATATCATGTTGACTATACATGTGGCTAAGTTGACTGGTTTAGGTATAATAAAAACAAAAATTGAGAATTTTTCCATATCATGGAGTAGCATCTACTTTTGCTTGCAAATATTTGACTTGAGTTTGCAACTTTCTTCTGTCATCTTGTAGCCACCTATTCATTCTATACATATGCTTCAGCATATTTTACAGTGGTATAATTTTCTTTATCTTTTCCTAGCCTTTTTTGCAATTTCCTCATTGAAATCTAACTGCTCCAACAATTTCTTCTTCATTTGTTCAACTTACAATTTGGCCTCTATTAACTCTTCTCATGAATTCCTATTTTTGTTATGGTTGCAACACGTAGGAGCTCCTTCTTGCCACCTGCAAATCAAATTGAGAACATCTAGACCAAATGATGACAATGAAACCAATTCAGAGTGAAAGGAAAATGATGGAGAATGCTTTGATGTGTGAACATTTTGGGGATAAAAATTAACAAAAAGTGAACTTTGACACGTAATGATACTCCATCATGACTCAGACCCATGATTTATTTTTAACCATTACTAATCAGCAATGTTTCTGGATTCGTAGAAAAATAGGTGGCAGATGTGATATATTTTCTACAAAAGTTTCTAGCACTTTCGTAGCAAATACTTTGTTTTCATAACTGAATTTTCTATGAATTTGGAAAAAAGTTCCTTATTGGCTAAATGAAAATTATGAACAAGTGAGAATGACACAAATGATGATTTGGAACTTGACTGATACTGTGGACCTCACTTACGCTCATGCTAACTCTACACACTGACCAAGTGGCCAGATAGGCTTTTTGTACATGAATTTTATTTTAAGAAAAATCAAAACCCTAACTAATTTAACCAATTGACTCAAAAAATAACTCCAAGGGTTATCATGGATAACAGTTCTCACCCTCATGATCATGTTCCTCGCGTTGGTTCACTATTCTTGGCTCCTCACTCAAGTATTCCTAGCCACCTCCATCAATGAAGACAATATTTTATTCATCCTCTCCATACTTCGAACATAAATGAACTAGCAGACTTCTATTTATACTTTATTGTTCATATTATTTATGGACATCCTCTTAGAGACCTATGGACTCAGTTTTATAGGAGTCTACCTCATCAACACCATTATGTAGAATTTCCTCATCCACTTTTGAATGCCTTTCATCCTACAATTCTCCCTAAATAATATCACGTTGCTTCTCACGATCTTGAAAATCAATATACCGAAATATAGAAGAATCCCCATGATACGAAGTGATATCTTCTTGTTATGTCCTTATTCACTCCTCCGTATCACTTGGACATGAATGGTTAAGTGTCCAAGGCCTCTTACAGATAAATCATAGTCCTCTCCTTCATAGTTCATTCTTGTTGCAGGTTTTATTTCCTTTGTTCTTTCTTCCTCCATCAATCCTCTTCATCTCCTTCCTAGTCAGCATCGTTCTGAGAAATTTTATGTTTTGCATGACCAAATGTTCGACTAAATCATTCGTAGATGGTGAACCAATTAGTTCCTTTCTCCAAATGGTCAAAATTTTGCATCTTAGTATCTTGCACATGTCATCATCTCCTTCTAAGAAAAAGGGCACAATATTTTGCACTATTTTTTTAATTTAGTTTGGATGAACTAATGTAATTCTGATATGAAAGGCAGAAAGAAACTAAAATATTAAGTCATCACATACCAAATTCAGCATAAAAGTGCCAAATTTGAACTCTACCATGTGTTCTAAATATTTGAGCCACTTCTGAAAGGTAGGAAGAATCATGTTTTTCAAAACTTTAAGGGTTTCTACTATCAACTACAATATCTCCTTCATGAGATCATTATTGGAAGGCACTAGATGTGGAATTAAAGCTATGATCCTACTGAGAGAAGAGGAAATTGTGAGGCTGACCTCTTTGCAAGAATGCCCCGAGAGTTTGGATTGTATCAATGTAAGCAAGGATTGTTTGAGAGACCAACTGAGTTTCTTCCATTCTTTTCACTCCACCGTGGACATACATGTCTCTAATTCCTCCAACTTACAAGGTTCTATAACTAATTCCATTTTTTGTAGCTTGGATCCAAGTGTAGATCTTAGCCTATTTTTCTTGTCCTTCCTTCAGTTCACAAGGATGCTTCTACTATAGAATGACATGGACCCTTTTCGAGAATGGTCTATTTTTTTACCATTATTTTGGTCTGAGGTATTGGTGCATAAAGAACCATATATTTTCATTAGCTCGTCAAGAATATTCTATTTTTTTTTTCTAGGATCTCTTCAAGTTGACCCATCTTCTCACATATCAAACTAGGAAAATATGTAGGAATACGCTAATTCTTCATAGGGGGTTTATATCAACATTTTGTCAATCATACTTGCCAAATATTTCACTTCAATAAAAAATTTCCCAAATATATTATAGCCATGGATCTGGAAGATAATAGTTGGAGCTAATCTTGGAAAATAAACCTAATAAACTCCTACTTTATGAAACTACCCTTCTACACAAATTTTTTTAAATATTTTTTATTATATATATATATATATATATATATATATATATATATATATATATATATATATATATTAAATCAAACCAACCCTTCTCATATTTATTATACCATACACAAAAACGAAATAGATGAGGTCCTCTTTTATTTTATTACAATAACTGGATGGATTGTATTGCAAAAAAAAAATCACATGCTGGATTCCTCCTCACAATTTTACAACATGAAAAAGAAAGTTAAAGGGTTGGGTAAGACCCAATATTATAGCAAGATCTAATTACATGAATTCAGGGAAGAAGCATGAACATGAAAATGAGTTTGACAAGGGGAACACATTTTGTAATATTTGAAGAGGGAATCACCATTGTTTCCTTCATATTATGAAAATATTTGTATTACAAAGAGATACAGTCTCAAAACAACATGTAGTGTTTTCTCTAGAATTTATCAATGTTTTCTAAGTCTTTCTTTCCCCTACTTATCTAAATGGGTGATCAAGAAGCTACATTACAACAAAATTATCTATCTCCTAGATTCACCTGTCAAGTCGACTAGTTGTAAAAGTCGTGCATGGCTCTGTGGCCCAAAAAGATGTTATAGAAATAAATGGCTCATTGAAAGGGAGGCATGTTATAGGACATCAAAAATGAGTATCAATTGAAGACGAGCATTAATTGTCTTAGTTCCCATCACATTCATAACCATTGTTACACATTGCAATTGGCTTGTGGTATGGCCTTTCGTCCTGCTCGGTCGACTCCCATCGCTTCTTCTTTTACTACTTGGAGGCCTTCCTCTTTGGAGTACGGGTTGTGTCAACTGAAAGTGCTTGTCTTTGTAGTCCTTTTCTATGTAGAGGGACGAGGCTCCATAATGAGCCATTAATCATCCTGAGTCCCATGTGTTAGAGCCTAGATTTGTCTCAAGCTGAAAAGACAAGGTTCTAGATCCACATCAAACCACGCTCAACCTCGTAGCTAGCCCTATGAGGACAGGAGAGGGCTCTCTCCGGATCGATCTCGGAAAAAGACAAGCAATGGGTCTCAAGATGACTGAAATAAAAGATAATTTTAGGCTAGGTATGAAGTACAAGGGTTTGATTTGAGTTTTTGGGGGTTTTGTGCTGGAAACGGGGAAAGGCAAATTGGGCTCGGGGATGAGTCACAGTTTTTGCAGAGTTCTGATTGGGGCAAGGAAGGAAATCGTTTTGATGCTTTAAAGTGAGTGAATTAATAGATTATACTGGTGAGGAGCTAAGGAGAGCAAGAAAGTCTCAATAATTCTCCTTAAACAGATGAAAACATGGAAATTTAAACAAATTCAAAGGCAGAGCATAGCAGTTAATGGATTCTACCTTAATCACTCATTTGTTCAAATTCAGAAGAAGAGACACGAAAATGATACACATAACACTAATGAACTTACAATCACTTAGAGAAGAACACCATAAAATCATAAAGCCACATGGATCCCAAACAGTGCTACAAAACCATGGTCTTTCCTTTGCCAAAATTGCAGAAATGAAATGTACAATGAAGTCTTAGCAATCCCAAGTGTCCAACAATGAAAGTGACTTAGGAATTACATGATATAGATTATCCCAACCCATTCCCTTGCCTCTAGTGGTTGAGCTCATCATTCTAGGAGCTGTTTCAACAAATTCTAAACAAATCACTAAAATCTAGGCAATCAAAACAACTTGCCTCTATAAGGTAGGAAACTGATTCATTCATTAAATTTTCACTCTTTAGTGAATGAATCCTCTAGAAAAAGTAAATAAGTGCCAAAATTACATCATGTTCATCCAATTACATCAGAATAGATCAAAAATTATTTCCCAAAGCAAAACTAGTCAAACTAGCGGAATTTCTGAGCTGGAGGGTGAAAAATTGAGCAAAAATCCTTTGTGTGCCGCACCAAAATCTATATGCATCGCACCACTTTGAGGCTGAGTTTGAGGCACTTACTGAAGTCCAAATTGAGCACAAGTGTGCTTATTGGAAAGCCATACCTGTCGACTTTCCAACCCAAGTCAAATTTCTGAATTTGGATGTCATTTTCCCCTCCAAAACTTTAATCTACCAAGACTTCTTCCTGTGTGTCAAAATAGGGGCAGCGAGGTCATTTTTTGAGTGTTTTTGACCTCCTGAGGACTCAAAACTTGACCAAATTTCTTGGACATGCACCAAAAACCATTATTTTTCATGAAAAACCCAAAAATGTAAATTTTTTGCAATTTTGAGCTCCCTAGCAAAAGCGTGCACCACGTGGCGCGGCGCATAGGGAGAAAAACCCTGTTTTTTGTGCAAAAAAATTCCAAAATGCAAAAATTGCTCCAAATTTCTTGAAATTTGGATTGAAGGTGCCTCATCAAGCATCATGCTCAACCAAAGAGGCTTCAACCAAAGATTCTGAGTATATCATCCCTTTTATGGCATTTTAGTGCCCTCCTGGTGCATGCAGTTTTAGCTATAAAGTCATTGTCTTGGTCATATAATGTATCGGTGCCCGCCTCCATGGTGTTGAAAGTCTATGCCAAGTGTATGTTTGGTTTGTGGAGAACGATAAATGAGAACTTGGTGTCTTGTTTCAATGCCAAATGTGTGACAAAGGGAAATGAGGGATTGTGGCAAAAATGGGACAGTGGGAACAATGAAGTCTTGCCAAGTGGTAGTTTGCCCTTTGACGATTTGACAAACTTTGGAGGAGGGGACAACCAGTGAATGTTGGAGTAACTTGGGATTTTACAAATGAGATGGGGAAATAGAAATGATACTGAATGATGTGACTTAGGGATAGGAAAATGGGCTTAGGAGTGAATGAGGGAGCTTTAGGGATAACAGCTAGGGTTTGGGATAGTGGGAGTTTAGGAATATAGGTTTAGTGAATTTAGGGATATGGGAGTTAGGGATATGGGGATGAAACTAGAAAATGAATGTGGGAAACAAAGAGTGTGGAAGTTAGGGAATGGAATTTGGCAACAAAACACCAACTAAAAACCGTAAGCACTTGTTTGTGAGCACAAATTACAAGGTATTAGGGTTTGAATTTTCTTTTACACAACCACCATAAATTGCATGAAAAACTCCTTCACTAGCAAGAAAGAGGGCTTAAATTACTTGCAAACTAAAAGAGTTGAGTGATTTTGGAAATTTGAGGGATTTTTTGAGAGAAATCAGGCTTTTTAGCCCAGTGCGTCGCGCTAGTGTAATTTTACACCCACAATTACTGCCTAATGCACCGCTCCTTCCCAGTGCACTGTGCATTTGTCCATGCGACTTTTGGAGGCCTTCCTGGTGTCCAAATTTGGTGCAGGATAGCTTGTTGGAAAGGTAGTTGAGTCTAATTTCCAACCCAGCTATAATTGTTCAATTTTGACTTAATTTTCCCTGTAAAATATCAAATATCCCAAGACTGGTCAAAATGTGCCAAATGAGGTTGCCTCAAGGGAGAGTGTTGTTACAGTCAACTTATGAATGCCTTCCGCAACTCAAAATTGTGCTCATGATAGCTCATTCGAAATATATTTGTGTCTAGTTATCATTTGAATCATAAAGCAAGTCATTTGGCTGATAAAGCTAGGAGAAAACGTGATTTTCCAAAGGTCACTGCAGAGGTGCATCAATTCTCCCGAGGAAACTGTATTTTTTACATTTCTCCAAAACTATGACACTTGTGTAAAAAGTGAAGGAGGTTTTTCTTCCTTGGCCTATTTTGGACAAACGCCTCTCTCCGTTTTCCCAAATTCATCTTTTATTTCTGTGAAACATCATTGGAGTAAAACCTATCCCGATGTGTGGAACAGGGGATTTGTCGAAATGAAGCGAAATGAAGGGGATAGTGGGCTTCTAAATTCTTGAGGAAATTTTGAGAAGTAGGGAGGGATGTTAGGAAATAGGGGAAAGTGGAATTTCAAAGATTGAGTGAGGGGAAGGGGTCCAAAAGTAAAAAACACAGGCCTAGCCTAGAAAATAGGGTTTGTAGCAAGAAATTAGGGTTTGTGTGAAAATGAGGAATTTGGAGGATATCAGTAATGGGAAATGTTTAATAAGGTACACTAAGGATAGGGGAAGGTGGATGAACATCAGGATACAAGTTTTGCTGGTGATTTGACCGTCCAAGAGAGTTGCCTTCAAAACCTTAGGAGAGGGAAATGACCTTACCCAGGAATAACTCAAGCATGAACAACGTGTAAAATGATCCATTGGAACCTGACATGATGATGAAAATCCTCTGAATGATGGCACACTCATTTGAATGGTGACATGGACCGACATTTGGACAACTTTTGAAGGATTAAAAGCAAACCCTAGACCTAATGCCTAGTGACCAAATTGTGCTTTAAGACTCACAGAAATGAAAAAAATTGACCTTGACACCTTAAAATCACTTTGTAAGAGCATGTTTGATCACTGGAGGAAGGCTGGAAAGACTGACACTAACACCATGTACCTATCAAGTGTTGTGCCATGCTCCACTAAAATATTATATATGCCGGCCCATTTTCCCATTAAACTTATGTACTACACAATTAGGGCCTTGATGTAGTGGGTGATATGCATTCCCAGTTAATCAAGACAGTCTCGCAGGCACAAGCTTTTCCTTGAAAATAGGTGAACAAGCATTTTTTATTTCCCCCTTAGCCCACCTTCTTATTATAGCCCCTTGTTTCATTTTCCTCATATGATTGGGGGCTCGAACTGGGGGCTTATCCATCAGGCACTAAGGCCTTTCGACGTCTGCATGGGAGCCTTTTCCTTTGTTGTCACAAATACCCCAGATCGGTGTTTTAAACTTGCTTTACCATACTTCACCTTTTACCTTGGAGTGGGTCGATAGTCTGGACGAAATCTTTTTGAGGCACTAAATTGAAAATTTATCGCATGCAGGGGAGGATTCCCTCATATTGCAATCACTTGAAGGAGGGGACAACCCTTAACCTTTTTCTTTGGAGTGGGCTGACATTCTCAACTTGATATTTTTATAGGCCCTGCTGTGATAATTTATCGCATCAGGGGGAGGAGTCCCACATCTCACAATCACACTCCACCATTGTCTTTAGCCTTTTCCCCTTAATAGTTGCGATCACAGGTCCGTGAGGTCGTGTCATCACTGCCACATGTCACCCTGTGAGTGGTGACAAATGGCACCCAGAAATGACCCCTAATCACCCCTGAAGACACTAAAACTGAGTGACACATGTCCCATGCCACATCAACATATATACCACCATGCCACTCATTGTACTGCCACATGGAGGAGAGAGAAGGAGGGCGTCTTCCTTGGTTTTGGTCGCTCTTTCCTTTGGCAAATCCTTTAGCCCTCCCCCTGTGATGTAACATTATATTGCAGATCAACCCTTGCAAAGGTCTATTAGGTTTGGAGATCAACCGATACGACTATCTTATCGGATGCGAGGTGTCGGGGATGCGGGAACCCACCATGTGTAGGAGAGAAGCCGCTGACTTGACTCTAATTTTCTCGCATTTCCTGTGTTAATTTTTTCGTCCATCCCCCGACGGTGCAACCCTTTGTCGCAAATCAACCCCCACATGGTCTTTGGGGTTTGTTTTGATTGGAGGCCAGTGGTGGCAACCGATTTGTGGGATTTTCCTTATACTTAACCTTTATTTGATTTTCTGTGCTTTCCAAAGGGATTCTTCAACAGGCCCTAACTTCTGATCTAGGAGTCCTTTTTTAGACTTCTATATACCATTGGAAAGCTCCTTTTTAGCACTAGGCATTGGAGGGGATCTGATCAAGATGTGAGATCTTCTGTGGCCTAGGAGAGTGGCTCCAAATGTCACTAACCTTGGGAAACATTGACCAATTGAAACCCACAGAGTAGAGAGTGACAACATTGGCTCCAACTAGGGACAGTACCTTGTTGGCAAGGTGTTGAGGACCTGCAGACCAGTAGTAGCATTTCCTTCCATTGGGCATGGAGTTATTCTTAAACAAAATATAATTATCTAAAAAGGGACTTTTTTGACAATAAACCAAAAAATTCAAATAAGAGTTTCAACACACACATCAGATATTTACAATGAGCAAGAGACATACATCTCTAATTTTGAAAATAAAATTTTAGGAACTGGCCATTTACTGGCAGTTCCAATAGTTAACCATCCAAGTTTTCGAGCATGTAAGTGGTATTTCCCCTTTATTCTTCAAGTTTGAAGGGGGCGAGCCATAGCAGATCAAATTTCCCATGTTTTCCGTTGTCTTATCATATGACATCCCACCTGAGAACTAAATCTCCTTGCTGAAGAGGTATGTCCTTAGCCTTCTTCACAAACAGAGATTTCATCCATTGTTGGTATTTTGACAATTTGGTCCCACCTTCTCTCTATTCTCATGAAGCTCCACCAACTGATTTCTCCTTCTAATGAAGGCGCTAATCCCTTCCTTGAATTCTTGTAGCAACTTAACTACTGGAATTGCTAATTGGGTAGGGAAGACAACAACCTTGACATTTACTAGCTCAAAATGTTATTTCCCAGTGGATTGTTTGGGTGTTACACGGCTAGAACACAGAGAAAATTTTAGTTGAGAGTCTTAGTTCCTTTGATTTTTAGTGACGATCTTCTTTAAAACTCTCACTAGAGTTTTATTAGAAGACTCAAGCAATCCATTCCCTTGAGGGTAGTGTTGAAGGCTCGAAAAATCGGGACTCCAACAAGGGGGACCTTTGTGTAGCTCCTTTTCCATTTGGAATAGTGGCTATGACTCGGGATGATCGAACCAGTTTCCCAATCTATTTATGATGTTTGTGCTAACGAGATGATGTTTTTCTTTTTGGGGTTTTATGGGGTGAATACTTGTTCTAAATCTAATCTATCTTCTAACTATCATATGCAATCTATCATAATCAAAGAAAACATCTAACTTTAAAAACTATCCTGGGAGTAATGTTTACATATGCGATCTAAAATGATTTCTAAAAGTGATTGATAATGAATATCATTCAATCACAATAAGAAGAGAATCCATTTAAGAATGATTGTTTCGTATAAAAAGTTAGCTGAAACAATATGAGAAATATATCGCGTAAAGAGTCATTCACATATTCAGCATAAAGAATAAGTCATCACCATACAAAAGTGCAATAATGATAACTAAAGGTTTAAACTTTCATACATAAATAACTGAAAAATATTTATTGTTTGACACATAGGTAAAAAGCATTAAGAGATAAAAGTATCATTCGTAATACGTCCTACTCATGAGCTTTAGGAATATTGATCTATCTTCAAATCACTTAGCATCCACTAATAGTAAAAGAGTGCAATTTCAGTAGCAAATGTTAAACTCAAATAGAAAATAAATCTCGTTCCATGAATTTTATCAAAACCTCATCAATGGGGGGAAAAATGCACATTCTGAAGAATGCTTTTGATAAAACTCTGGATCTCTCTCTAAATGCATGAGAGGGTTTAAATACTAATCTATGAAATCTAAAAGTAACTATTACAAAAATAGATGAGGAGTTTTAAACGACTTGATTTGTAATATTAGTGTTCATTTCGTGGTGGGAATTCCACTGCAAAATCTTCTGGCATAATAGGTCCTTCTGTTGCAAGAGCTTGGAATTGAGACCAAGTGCCTCTATGATAAACTGTCCAATTTTGAGATCATCCTTATGTAGTTCTATTATACTCTGTAACTGTTCTTATTTACTAGCTAAACTGCTTTGATATGCCAATTGCATTTGCTGAAAGTCTTGCTGAAGTTTTTACAACTGTGTTTTGACTTGTTAGTTGATGTTGACTTGTTGTAGTTGTTGTTCCAAAAACAAAATACTATCCTCTTTTTCTTTAAACAAAGATTCTACCTTTGCCACCTTGTCAATATTTGCTGAAGCATATGCGCCTGCGACCTGTGAGAGCCTAGTGAGATTTGTCGATGGATCTGTAGACGGGTCCTTCCAAAGAACATCGAGAGGTTCATCCTTAGGAGTGAGCACATAATCCAACTTTATTTTCTTTCTTTGGCTTCTAACGATAGTTTTATGTTGAGGGTTGTAGAATACATCTAGGTGAGGAATTTCCTCTATTCTTAGTACAATCTCAAATGAGGGAGCAATGGGAATGTGCTCTTTTTCCTGAGTGTAAATAGCCCTTTCTATTACCATTTTCATGGTCGTCTCTTCTGGATTTGTTGGTGGCTCTGTGCTTTGTTCTTCAATGTTAAGTACCTTATTAAAATTTTCCCATTCTCTCTGGATCAATTACAGGCGGCTTTGCTTGCTTTGTAAGAGGAGTGGAGACTTCAGCATGCTTTCGAAACAAAGTTTGCTGATCAGACATTGCTGTGGACTAGGTTGTGTCTTTTATTGACTCCTCGCTCTTATTGTGTTCATTATTATATTAATCGCGAGACATTTTTTCTGATTCTTTTTCAGAACTTGTTTTGGGCTTCTCTTTTGAATCTTCACTAATGCTTACATTGGGAGTAGGATTCCTTACTGGTCCAATGAGTAATTGGTCCAATGGGACCTTAGAAAACCTCTTTTTCTGTAATTATCAAAAGTTTAGAGACCTTCTTGGTAAAAATGAATTCGTGTTGTACACTGAACTTCTTTGAAGGTGTTTTTCTTACAGGAAAACATCATCAAAGGCATCTTTTTCATGGGAAAATACTTTTATTTTAACCATTGTAGTAAAATCTTTCACAATACAAAAGGGATCATATTGCCTTCCCAGGAACTTGGGTAGTTGTAAATATAATACATTATTAACTTCTTTGAAAGCATGACCTAAGTCATGCAATGAAAATGCTCTGCATGTTACAGGAAATTAAGGCCAAATGGCCTTCTTGGAATCTTTCAGTACTTTGCTCATTCCCCCTTGCCGCATGTCTAATAGGTTGTCTCCCTAGCCATCATTTTATCTGAGATGTAAAAAGGTAGCACATGGGGTGAAGCAATGCTGCCAAACACTCTGATATATGTGAATAATTCTTCCCCAAACCATCTCGCTACTGGGAGAATATCTACCTCAGCTTCTTGGGAAAACCTTGGGGCATCTTTGTTGTAGATTTTTTTATGAATTGGGAGTATAAATCCATGACAAATTTTGAAGAAATATGGCACGAAATTTGATTCCCACATGACTTTGTGATAAATTTGAATGGGAAGTATATTTTGAACTGTCCATTTCCATCCCATAATAGGAAATTTGGAACCAAAACAAATAGCATCCATAACATAGGCGCTCATAAAAAATGGAGGGTAAACCCTCGAAGCAATGCTTCTTTTTCTTCTGTATTCTAAAGTTGTAGTGGCTAAATTATCTGACAGGATTTGGGCCCAATTCACTATTGTGGCATTGCTAGCCGCATCCACTAGAGGTAACCATTCTGATGAAAATTTGTTGTTTTCTCATTTACCAAATAGTCTACATAACATAGCATTGGTAAAATGGTAAGGGGAACAAAGAGAACCAGTGGTGTACATACCATTTTTCTCTTTTTAGAGTCTTTCCTCATTGTTTGACCAATGCTTCGTGCATTCTGCTAAGTCTTCATTCTTCTTGGTGAACTTCTCAACAAATTTCTTGTTGTAGAGAGCCTAGGGCTCTTGTAGATGGTACATGAGTCTTAGATTGTCTGGGGTAAACAATCCCATGACTTCTTGGCTTGCTGTCTTGAATTCTCTGTCAAATATGTCCACGTCATCTATAATCCACCTAACCATGTCAGTATAAGGGAGTATCTTTGGTCTTGTAGCAATGCGATGTAGAAATGAGCATGCAAGTTTAGTTAGGGACACATCAAAAGAGCCGCGCCCATCCACTGTAACAGTTACTTCCATAATTCCTGGTTGTTCCTCCTTCAATAGCTAATACATTGTTTCCCACGTAGATGTTCCTACATCCCGATTACAGGTAATGTCTATGAATAATGGGGTAATTTTTTACTTTTTAGCAACGGGTACCTTTCCTTTCTTCACCATTTCTTCGTATCTTCTTCTTTGTGTGTTCTTCCTTAAAGTTGCAAGAAGAGAGAAAAATATGATAAAAATGATAATGAATGTAGAAATAATCAATAAAAGGACGAAAATAAGGTGACGAAGGGTCTTTAATTCTAAATCATATCAAAAGATATCAACTTGTGTCAAATGGTCCTTTACACTGATCCTAATCGTTCTTTTAATAAATGACCACTAATGAACCGTTATGCTTAACTTTAATGTTCATAACTTCACATCAAAAGTTGAGAAGTACTCTCCTAGAACCCTGAGCCCTTCGAGTTGGGATAAAAGCTATTTTGTGATTTGCTTCACAATTTCACATATCACTATATCACAAAACTTGTTTTCATTAAAACCCACCACTACATGAGTTGCTACAATATGTGATTTGTGAAATGTTATTGCATTTCACGATATTTTCTTATGCTTTATGAAGTAGCACCGCGTGTTTGAAAGTGTAATGTGATAAGGTTATAGGATTTTATGATCTCGCATTTTCACGAATCGCATTTTCAAAGGGGTAACTTTTATAAGGGAGGCCCACCGTAATTATTTTGCGATGCGAGAATAATCTTCTTAAAGAAGGTATTTTAAAGCTTTACTTTAATATTCATGACTTTCCATTATAAATTTATTCTTAGGCTTTTTGATCATGTAGCGCTTTTTATAAGGAACTCGTCGTTTGTGAAGTTTTATGTGCTTAAAATATGAAAAGGTAAATTTCCATGTTTTAGTAAGTTCCACTTTGACATCTTATTTTATTCTAAAAATAGGAAAGGCATGATTAAATGCTAAGATTTCATTTTTTGAAAGGGTCCCCATTTATTAATGTTACTACTAACACTAATAAAAAGGGGGTTGTTGATAGGCACAATAATCGGCGATTCACTTGGAAGAACCAGTTACCTCTTTGTGTTTTTTGAATTTTCTAAAATTTCCAAAATAGAAATGGTATTGAAAATGAAACTTCATTGTATGAAATATAAGGTAAATAGTGCTATCTATTAATAAGAACATCTTATTCTAGCTATCTTTATTCTGATTATCTTCTTCTCATAGTTAGTGATTTTACTCACATCAATCATTACTTGGTTGTAAAGATAAAACAAAAACATCTCCTTAGATCAGTTTTGGTGTACTAATTTGTCATAGGTAGAGCCTCTGCTGCAAGCAAGCGTTCACAGCCTCGACAGGGTTACCTGTTACCCAGCAATGATCTAGTGTCCCACTTGAGAAGACTACAATTTTCAAAGATAAATCCTTATATACACTTATTCCTTTTTCTTTTCAAATTTCCCTTTTATTTCTTAAAGAAAAATGTCTTGGTTTGGTGGCCAAAATTGACAATGCCATTCACTTGATTTATAACTTAACTGAACAAGCTGGCTCTTGATGAGACCCCTTGTCTTTTGATTGAAACAATCTCTAGCCATTACCTTGTTTTGATATTCAGTTGGCAATGTGAGTTAGTTATAATCTTTATGATCATGATAAGCCGGCTCTTGATGAGACCTCTTATTCTTTCAGTTTAATGTGTATAATTGGATTACTCCTTGAACCTTGCAAATTCCTTGAGTGGGGAGGAATTCATTGGTTCCTTAAGAATTCTCTTGGATGACAATCGTAGAGTTTAAAAAATAAATTTTCCATAGAGAGCCTTTGTTTTCTTATTGATATGTATTCTGACTAATGTAAGGAAAACTTCTTCCTAAGGTTGATTCTAACCAAAACTTAGATAGTTGAAACATAAGAAAAGGATTTTTTTTCGAAATAGAAACACTTACCGATATGTTTCATAAATGGAGATTAATTTTCATAACCACTCCCACTTATACAAGCGAAAAAACAAAATTGAAATGAGACACTATTCTTTGCATGGAAACCAAAAGTGAACATTCTCAACCCGTTTTATTATCAAAAGAAAACTTAACTAGAACCATAATCTACAAAAATAGAAGAGATCATCTTCTATGGAAAATATTTCTTTAGGATGTATTCATTAACAGGTAAAGATTCCCTTTTTCCTACTAAATCTTGTAACATGAAATTTGATGGGCCAATGAGTTCGACAATCCGGAATGGTTCAAGCCACATCCGTTGGAATTTAGTATGCTTTCCTTTCTCTTCATGGGCTTTATCCCATTTTAATACTAAGTTCCAAGTTGAAAATATTTTCTAGACGCTGAGTTTGAATCAAAAGAAGCTTTCACTAATTGTTGATGATGTGCGTGCATAATTCTAGCCTTTTCTCATTCCTCTTCAAGTTTAAGGATCTACACTTATCTTAATTGCATGGATGAGGAAGGGGTTTCTTCAATGAATTGAACTAGGGTTAGAGAAGGAATAGCTAGATTTGTTGGTAATACCACTTCTTTCCCATAAACTAAATTAAAAGGAGAAGTGCCAATGGAGGTTTTTTGAGTTATTCGATCTGTCTAGACAGCAAACACTAAAGACTTATGCCAGTTTCTATAATTTTGTTCAATAGTCCATTTAATTATTCTAATAAGGTTTTTGTTTGTTGATTTGGCCAAACCATTTCCTTGTCGATAATAATTAGCATAATATTTGAGTTTAAAACCTCTTTGGAGAGAAAAGTTTTCCACGACATTACCTGAGAAATAGGATGCATTATCAAACATTAAAGCAGAATGTAAGTCAAACCTGGTGATTATGAATTGATTTATAGATTCGATGATATACTCAAAGTTGGCTATTTTGAGTGGAACCGCTTTTACCCATTTGGTAAAGTATTCAATAGCTGTAAGGATGTATTTATTCTATTTAGAAGAATGAGGAATGATCTCACCTATTATATCTAATCCCCATTGTTCAAATGGTTGATTAATGTTGACAGGTTGTAATGGCAATGATGGCTTCCTATATCTTCCAGTAGAAGTTTGGAAAATATAACGTCTCCTTACTTAACTATGTGCATCTTCAAATAGAGTTGGCCAATAGTAGCCAACACGCAGGATTTTGTGTGTTGTTGCATCTCCTGCACAATGTCCACTTGGTGGCCTATCATGAAGTTCCTGCAATAAATTTATTGCTTTAGATTTCTCGAGACATCTAAGGAGAACATAATCATAATTCATTCTAAAGAGTACATCATTGACAATTTGATATTGTTTAGATTTTAGCCTCAAGGCCCTTTTCTTTGTGTAATTCAAATGTGGAGGAGCATATCCATTTTTCAAGTAGAACATGATATCAACATACCTTGATTCAGAGTTGTTTAGGCTTACCTCATACACTTTTACTTCACTATTTGGAGAATGTGTTTCTGATATGTGCGATGCTTCTACCAACATCCTGCAAAAACCTTGACCTTTTACAATATTTGCTGGTTTATTCTCAACGTCATATTCTTGCAGGGTTGTGACCCAATTTTCCCTCTTTTTTCCCACATTCTTTTGTACCATAAGATTTCTTACCACTGGAAATGGTACTATTATTTTGGTGTGAGTTTTGAGAAGGAAAGGTTTGAAGTGTTTAATTTCTTTGAAAAAAGCATAAGCATGTTTCTCAAAATCAGAGTAATTTAATTCATCCCCTTGTAAATTTGAAATGAAGAAAGCAATTGGGGCTTCGGCTTTATCTTGATTCACTTGTGTAAGTATGGTAGCATATGATTTCTCGGAGGCGAATGTATATAGAGTGAAAGGATTGGAAAAATTTGGAGTTGCTAGAGATGGGGCATTTATAATTGCTTGTTTTATCAAGCTAAACACTTCATGTTCTACATGACCCCATTTGAAGAGAGAGTTTTTCTTTATCATGGCTTGTAGAGGTGACACAATTCTTGAGAAGTCAGAGACGAAAATTGATTTGACCAAGGAAAGACTGCATTACTTTTTGATTATGGGGTAGAGATACTTCAAAAATTTCCTTAATCCTATCTGGGTCAATATGGATACCTGATTTGGATACTATGAATCCAAGAAGTTTTCCTTCACTTAACGAAAAAAAAGATTTTCTCGGGTTAAGCAAAATTCCATATTTTTGACAACGTTGAAAGATTTGTTTTAAGTCTCTGAGATGATTACTACATTTTTTAGAATATACCATTATGTCGACTAAGTAGATTACCACTGACCTGTTTACTAGTCCCTTAAACGCAATGTCCATGGCTCTATGAAATGTGGCACCAACATTGAATAACCCAAATGGCACCTTTTGATAAGCATAAGTGCCCCATTTGGTTCTGAATGTAGTTTTTAATTGGTCATCCGAGTGGACCAAAATTTGATTATACCCTGAAAATTCATCTAAAAAGGACATTAATTGTCACCCTGTGACTGATTTTAATATCTGTTCCATGGGGGATAGTGGAAAATTATCCTTTTGGCAAGCTTTATTGAGGTTGCAAAAGTCTATACAAATCCGAATATCTCCATTTTTACTTATAACTGGGATGAGGTAGGAAACCCATTTTGAATGTCTGATAGCAAAAATAATCTTGGCTCTTAATAATTTGTTCAAATCAAATTTAATCTGGCTTTCCAAGTTAGGATGTATTTTCCTCAATTTCTATTAAACGTGATTTTCATCGGAAATCATAGGAATTGTATGTTGGATAATAGAACAATCATAGGTTTTAATATCATTGTAATTCCAAGCGAATACAATCTTGTATTACTTCAACAATCGATAAAACGTTGATTTTTCCTCGGATGTTAGGCCAAGGCCTAAGTTCATGTTCTGTGGTTTCATGTCTGTTGCCAGATCTAATAATTCATATCTCAGAGTTGAACTTTGGAGTTTTGAATTTTTGGATCGTTTAAATCTATCCTTTAAGTCATATAGGTCCTCTAACTTGACTACAGATTTTGATATAGCATTATTGTTATTTTCTTGTTCCAGTTGCTTGTCATGTTGGTCTTCATCAATTATCTGATTATTGTAAGAGCCTTCTGAAGTCATAAAACTCACAATATCAGGGTCATTGTTGAAAACCCTCCAATTGGTAATGTTATTAGGAATAGTGGGTCTAAAGATTAATTTAATCGATAATATGTCTAGGCTATAGTCCTCTAATGGAATAAGCTTGGAAGCTACATTAGCAAGGTGATTAACACTAGTGTTTTGGAGAATTGGAATGGATGAAATATTAAATGCTATAAAGTGTGAGGTCAGGTCATGTACTAAAGATTAACAGTGTTTCAAGTGTCCAAACAGACAATGTATAGTATTTCTTACCTGTTTAATAACAATATCAGAGTCTCAAAATACTTGCACGTATTTGATATTAAGCCTAATTGCTTTGTATAACCCTTGAACTAATTCTTCATATTCAGTAGTGTTGTTTGTACAATCGAATTCAAGTCTACATGTTAACATGGTTTTTTCTCCTTTTGGACTAACTAATAGACAACCTGCTCCTAATCCATCGTTGAATTTAAAACCATAAAAAAATAATTTCCAAAATAAGGTTTTATTTACAGGTTTATCTATAAAATTGATGCATCTAGAAGTGTCAGTTTGAGAGAAATTTTCTATCCAAGATAAAAAGAAATTTTCCAAGAAACGTGAAGTATGAGCCTTGAAATTCCCTAAGAATGACTCAACCAAATCGTTTCCTATTATGTTGTTGCCATACACTACAGGTTCGTTTTATCCTTCTAACTCTGTCACTATATACTTTTGGTGACTTTCTTTTTCAACCTTGATCTGATTTGGTTTTCCATTGTAGGGAAGCCACATATGAGACGAGTCGGTCTGAAAGTAACCTTGAAGATTTTCTAATCAATCCCTACTGAGGATTAGTCCATAGAATTCAGGAATGTCAGCTACAAGTGTATCAATAACTCGACATACCTTTGGATTTGATGAAAGCCTTATGGTTACCTGATTAAGTTCACCGATGAGCTCAACTTGAGACTGATCTCTGCTGTACTACTCATACTACAAATTTATGAGGTTGGATGTTTAACTTTGCACAAACTCTCTTAGGTAAAATGTTAGATGATATACCAGAATCCACTAGACAGTTATGCAAATTTGTCTTGAAAACTTCAAAAGTAAGGAGAAATGGCGGAGTATGAGATTTTGATCTTTTTCTAATTAGAGCAATGTCAGTCAGATCAAGTTTATTTGAAATTCCAGTCAAAGGTCTTCCCATTTCATGAGTATCTTGCGAAGTTATAGCAGCAGGGAAAGGCGTTGCAAGTACTGCAATAATCTCTTTCAAGAGTAATTTCTGTTGATGTTTTAATTTACTGAACTCATGAAAGGTAATGTTTTCTCTGGTTTCTTCATATATTCAACAATGTTATATTCCATTTCATCTGAGATGATAAGCATTTTATATGAAGTTGGTGAATCATATTAGACTAGGCTTGTCTGAGTAGACTTTGGTGAGGATTTCTTACCTACGATTTTATCCTTGGGAGTCGAAATTGGGTTTTTTTGTTTAACACTGGATTGTGGAGGATCAAGTTGATTTCTACTTCTAGTAGCAATAGGTAATGCATCTTGATCCTCCTCATCTAGAAGAATGAAGTCCCACATTCCTTTTAGTTCTACAACTTCATCATCATTAGTTTGTTCCTCATTTGAAACTTCTTCCTCTTCCCCTTCTAATTTTGCATTTTTTATAAAATTTGGGGGTTTAGGATCGGTTGCAGGATTCCTTTTAAAGGGTTTAAAATGTTTCTTGCAAGAGGTTTCTACTACTTGTTTCTTTATATGAACCATTTCTTTGGACATGGTCTTCAATACTTTCTGTAACCCTTCCAGGTCGAATGGGTCCTTTAGTTGTTTTTTCTTAGGATCATCTCTAAAAGAATATTTTTTAGACTTTCTTTCATCTACAACATTTTTCTTTTCTACGGCTAGGATATGTTTTTCTACAAATATTGCCTCTTTCATGTTTTCTGCTAACATTAGCTTGGTAGCTCTATCTACAAAGATAGCTGAATTTGAAGGCAAAGCAGAAATATACCATTCATTTTGGACTTCATCTCTAGGCTTAGACCTTGTTGGTATTTTGTTCAACAATTTATTGAAGCGAGAGTTGAAATCCTTAATTGGTTCCTTTGTTTTGACTTTTAAATTGGAGAGGTCATTTATTAAGGTTGTTGTTGACCTAACGTCCCCAAATTGTGTTAAAAACTGATCTTGAAATGTATCCCAATTATTAATGGGGCCTACTGATAAAAAAAAATACCAGGATCTTGCTTCTCCTTGTAACGTATAGGGAATACTCTTACAACTGCATCCTCTTTTATTACTCCATTCAAATTAATAGATAGCATAAACTTATTTATGTGTTCCTCATCTAGTTGGCCATTGTTAGGATTGAATTTGGGCAACCATTTCTCAGGATGAGTTGGTAATTGAGATAAAGGTATAGGCATTCTTATAGCTCCCAGATTGGCCCATGGCCTTGGTGGTGGATTTCCTGCCATCGTCAGGGTATGTGTAGGAGGAGGTGTGGCAGTAGTTGAAGGTGATTGGGTAGAGGAGGATGTTTCTCCTGTACCTATATGAACCACGATCTGGAGTTGAGGGCTGGATGAATGACCTTGTGATGATATGGATGGGATGGTAGACAAAAATGATGATATAACCTCACTCTAAGACTCTGCTGGTGTTTTCCTAGCTTTCGTATCACTCGATAGAGGAAACTAAACTAGTGGGATTCCTAGCTTTTTGCTTTGTGTTCTAGTCAGTTGTTGAGATGGGGTCAAATTAGAAGTGACACTACCTTGGGATAAATTAGATTCTTCTTGAGATATAGAAATCCCTTGTAACGTATGAATTAAAGTTTGTAACTAAGGGGGATCTGAGGAAGAATGATCTGGCTTGTTTGGGATTTTAGTAATGTGCTCTATATTTTTTCTTTCAACTTCTGGTTCAGATATGGAAGATTTGGAATGTGAATGTGAAGCTAAGGGTGATAGTGACGGAGTTTTACTCTTAAAATGGCGTGAAGATGTAGATTTACTTGCCAGTCATAGTCAAGCCCCTCCTTCTAGCGCCAAATATGTTGAAGGCTCGAAAGATTGGGACTGCAATAAGGGGGATAACCATCCAGTCCGGACCTTACTGAAACTCCTTTTCTGCTTGGAATAGTGGCTCCATCTGGTGATGATGGGACTAGTTTCCCAATCTATTTATGATGTTTGTGCTAACGGGATGATGTTTTTCTTTTTGAGGTTTTATGGGGTGAATACTTGTTCTAAATCTAATCTATCTTCTAACTATAATACGCAATCTATCATAATCAAAGAAAACATCTAACATTAAAAACTATCCAAAGTTGATGAACTCTTGTATCAAGCCTATTGTCTCATTTTCATGTTTTTATGTGTTTCTCCTCTTCTCTCATGTGCACATTAAATTTTTATGGTTAAGCTACAATTTATCCATGTAATTCTTGAATACATCTATAAGAAAAGGATCTTGGATCAAGTGGTATTGAAGCAGGTCTTTATAGATGTGAATTGCATGTTTGTATGCTAACAAGATACAGTCTCTGAAGAGGCGAAGGAAAACTAAAGTCTTTTGATCCTAAGGCGGGGCATGCACATCGAAGGAAAAACATGGCAGATGAAGAGGCTCATTATGAAGAGGAGAAAAGTTACCACAAAACCTTCTATACAATGACATAAAAGGTTGATCAATTACTTTAAAGGCTAGAGAAAATAGAAGAGACAAATCCAAAAGAACAAGGTTTGGTGCATGGAAATGGTGGAGAAGAATCCCCTCCTTCCCCTTCCACGAGTGAAAGTTCCTCTTCTTCTTCTCACCATCATCATAGGAATTCAAGAAATGCATCTAAGAAACCTTTCCTTAAATTAGATGTCAAATTTGATCTTGCCATGTATAACGGTGAAAGTAATGTTGAAAATCTTAACAATTGGATTAGGCATATTGAATTCTAGTGTGGAATTAAACGGATCGAAGAGGAGAAGGCAAAGATCTAGTTGGCATCGCTTCAACTGAGTGGCATTGTCCTCATTTGGTGGGAGAAAAAATTGCAGGACAACACGAATTTAGGTAACCTTCTCTCCTCATCGTCAAATTTTGTGTCTTCATTGAAAAAAATAATTACCCTTTGGGCAATAGGCATAAGGAATTAATAGAATGGTAACACCTAAGGCAAAGCAAAGGCTAAAATGTGCAAAACTTTACTAAAGACTTTAGAAGACAAGAATTTAATTTAAGAGTTTCCTTAGATTCACCAAAGATTGTAACTAAGTATATTAGTTCTTTACATAGTTACATAAGGAATTCATTATTATTATTTAAACTTGCTACTATCGATGAGGCCAGTGTGAAATGCATGTGCAAAATGACCACCAAAAAAGAGTCACAACAACCAAGAGGAGAGGGACAAAACCCTCTTGTACATGTTGTGAGAAAGAGGGACACGATGAAGAGAATCGTCAAAAACTTCACCCTGAGTTAAGACCTAAGAGAAATGACAAAAAGGAGAAGCAGAAAACCATCGCCACCATGTGAAAAGATCAAAAATTTGAGTTAGAGGAAGATGAGAAGGTCATGGCCACGGGTTTTGTATAAAGCATACCCATTGACTTGGATCATATTCCGGTGGCGAAAGGAGGATTGCAACTCTTGGAATAGCAACAGACAGATCCATCGATCTAGGTTCTAATTTAGGTGATGAAGTAAAATTTTCAATAGATACTATACCAAATATGGAAAGGGTGCCCGATGTGATAGGGATCTAGGGACCTAAGTAGACCAATCAAGACCTTCAAGTAGAAAATTATAATTTAAGGAGGCTCCTACGGGAAGTAGAGGAGGCGAAACAGAGGTTGCTACACCAGTTACAAACTAAGAACTAGGCCTTGGGAATATTGTAGCCTAACCCCCTTGAGGTAAAAAATAGTTCTTCAATTCCATGTACTTTTCCTTATGATGATTTCACTTCTTTTGAAAAATATACTACAGGTATCAAGTCCAAGCTATTGAAGAAGATGGGTTGTTAGGGAAAGGGCCTCGACATTGATGGCTAGGGCATCATGAAACCCATCAAAGTAGAGGAAATGCCTCATCATGCAGGACTGCATTATGTTGGAAAGGATGTTGGGGAAAGCTCCAAAGAAGTTAGTGATCCGTCAACGATGGATGGGGAGACTTCCTCCTCGTATTGCAGTGATAGTAAGGGATTTGTTGTAACATGCATTCTTGTTGCTTGTAGTATTCATTTTTCATTCAAGAACTTGAAAATATTTCAAAAAAGATAAAAGCAGGAGGAAGAAGTGATAATGACATAGTGGAATCGCTAAAGAAACAAGTACAAAATAATCGGTCCCAGTATACCCAAGCGATCAAGCTAAATAATAATATAAATGGTTATACGGAGCATAACTGAAATATATATATATATATATATATATATATATATATATATATATATATATATATATATATATATATATATATATATATATATATATAGATAGATAGAGAGAGAGAGAGAGAGAGAGAGAGAGAGAGAGAGAGAGAGAGAGAGATACTATGTTGTAAAGCCCAAGAATAAAAGCGAAGTGAGAATTCACAGAAGTCAAGCTCTGAGAGACTTGAGCAGTGGAAAAATGAAAGGCCAAAACTTGAAGAAAACTCCGGAACCGAAAAATACTGAAGAAATGGCGCAAAGTCCAAGTGAGTGGACATATGAAGAATGAACATAAAGGAACCGTTGGATCTTGGAGATCAATGGATGAGGTCGAAGGAAATGAATGATCCAAATTAAATCATGTAGATTGGAATCAAGGAATGATTGGTGAAGATTAACCAAAAGCATTGTTGGAAGAGAAATCCGAAGGAGCATCGCCGTCGTTGATGGTCAAAGATCTACAATCATCAGGCATGAACAAGTCCAAGTGTTAACTAAGGCGAAGGGCAGATTGAAAGCTATAAGAAGGATTTCTGGTGGATGAAAAATGGTAAATGGTATTTAGAGGAAAGTGCCCGATTCCATTTAATGCTTGACATGTAGAAACTAGAGGAGAGAGAGAAACCACTCATTTCGGGCAAGTAACTCTGGTGCAAGTAGTCCACCTGAAATTCATATCAGCCTTCAGATCCTGGGGTTGAAATCTAAGATGGAGAATGGAACCGATATATATATATATATATATATATACCTCTGTGTGTGTGTGTGTGTGTGTTAGCGATGTGATTAAATCACAATCACAAAAGGCAATAGTACTTATATGAAATCACACCTGGTCAAACCCGAAAATATATGCATTATGTTTTAAACTCTCAGCGCATTCGTTATATCACATATTGTTAAGTTTTGTATTGATATATCATTTAAAAGGGCCAATTGTGATTTGTGATACAAAGACAATGGAGCATTGAACGAGCGGATCCAATGGATTTATGTAGCCAATTTAATTCTTTATGAGTTCTGTGGTAAACCAAATTAGCATTAATTTCGTTGTATAAAGGGAAAATCAGTGTTAAAACAAAATCACAAGAAAAGGCAGTTGGGCATGTTTCTTTTTATTTTGGACAATCAAAAAGCCCGATATATACATAAGCCTAGTTTTCGCACAAGCCAAAGTCTAACACAGTTAATTACAGCTAAGGAAAATTAAGAATTATTAAGGCATCCACAAAGGAACTCAAGAGATTATTAACAGAGCCAAAAAGCCAGTAGTTATCCTCATCTTCTAGTTTAGTTATTTCTTGTTATTGTATGCTCTTTGAGGTGTCTTTTACCCTTGTCACACGGAATCAGTCAAAAGTGCGGACACAACCGACCTTCCTAGAAGTCTAAGACATTCTAATGACAAACAAAACAAACTAGAGCTATCCTTCTCTAAACATGCATTATGATATGAGAAATCAAGTGCTTCGTTCTTACCTTTGTCCAAACGCTGTTGTAGAAGTCCAAGCTTTGTTGATCTGGATGAGCTCCTCCTTTTCTCCAAAACCTGCAATCACCAACAGTCAAACAATTAAATAGCACCTGATTATAACATAAAACAAAGCATATTCAACATATAGACCAAGGAGTACCTAAAATAACTCATAAACAACAAGTTATTGAGAAGAATGGACCAATTTGCATTAAAGGTAATCAAAAGGAACCATTACAACCTGAGCCTTGGTGTTGTGAAAGCTCATTCCAGGGTCCACAAGAGTCTTCCTCTACTTTGACAAAGCTCACCCACTTCCAAATAGAACAAGCAAAGATGGCAATCTCTCCTCACAAGCTTCTAAATGGGAGTCCTAATTCCTGCAGCATTTACCCTTAGAAATGTATAGCTTTCAACCTCTCTCCTTCTGGCCCAATGCCTGTATTTATAGTGCTCAAGAGGAAGTTAATCAGGTCCACCATCAATGGGATAATCCCCTCTTTGGATGGGATAGCTCCCCTATTGATGGGATAAGTTCCTCTTTGGTAGGAGTGCATGAACCATCTAGAGGCGCTCAATACACGTCGAACAACCTTCTAGAATGCTCTAGAAATGACCACAAGTGACTTTTTAAAGATGAAACTTGCGCATTTTAACCTTTTCAGGGGGATGCACCTGCACCTTTACATACAGAGCGTCCAAAGACGCAGCTTTTGTGAACATTGGGTGCGTCCCCGCAGGTAAGGTTGAGAGAACCTGCGTCCCCAGAGATAAATACATTTAGAAAGGCTTTCTCTCTTTTTTGGAGTTTGACATGGAGAGCAGAGGTATAAGACTTGCCTAAGAGGGTAGTATGACTGTTGATAGAGTGATGCTAACCGTAAGTAGTCATGGTGACATTTTTTTAATGTAACAGATTGCCCCCTAAAGTGCGAAGCCTGGAATAGATTAGGTATTTATATTATCTAGGAAGGGTGAAGCGCTTTATCATTTCAAGGATTATCTCATGGAGAGCCTGGTCAGAACCTGCAATTTTCAACAGAAAATACATGTATAAGATTATATCATCACTGAGGTAGGCATTCCCATACTCAGATTAAAATTTTAACTAACAGACTAACTATTCTGATACAGGAATGATCTTGCAGTACATCATAATCATAGACTTTTGTAGACACAGTATGGGCGCAGCCATCTGTTTATGATTAGTCTACTTAGATAATGAATACAAAACTCCTTGCAGCCTGGATGGTGGAAACTAGATCCAGGGTCTTCATTTCTACTTCTCGAATTGGTACGATTCTAGCCATGCGAATAAATGAGTCGATGTCGAACATGGTAGAAACCACTTGATTACCAGTCGATGATGTGAACTGTTAACAAGCGTGAGAGAGACCACCAGTAATGTCAATGGTTCTCAAAGTACCCAGTACAATCCATGAGATGTGAATGAATGAGTTGATGTCGAACATTTCACAGAATCCTTCGATCGAAAGTAATTGATGTAAACTGACGTCAAAGGCGAGAAACCTGCCATTGATGTATGCAGACTTCAAGGTACTGATGATTTCTAAGTAATCTCTCTAGATAATGTGCTGATGTCGATAGAAAGCGACCCGTTGCAGGCAAGCCCGCAACAAGAAATCATTGTTCAAGTTGAAGAAATGTTAGTGTAAGGACTGACTCAGGGATGGTCAAATGGATGACAAGTATTTTGCAGATGAAAGTTTTGTTTGCAGACCTCTTGAACACATAACGACACGACAGATGGCTTGGTGATAAACGACTCAAATTTAATCCCCGGAACCTGGCTGAAGACTTTCAAAGTGGTTTGATCAACTGTGAGGTAAAGGATTTCCCAACCCAGGTGAATGAAAAGTGTCGTGTTCAAGAGTGGTAATAAAGTTTCTTCTGAGACAAAAGGTAACAAATAGGTTCATTCTTCTCTCTTTTCCCCCACCATTTCTGGCAAGTACCTCTTTATTTTTAACAAGCTTGAGGAGGATAACATATGCTTGATTATAAGCTCATCCTTCGGATGAGTCCAACCTAGTTTTGATTTGAACCCTAGGAAGGAGTGGTTCGTTCCTGTTTGTAATTGAACAGGTCCTTTACTGTGAAATGTTTAACGAGCCCAGTATAGGAGAAACTCGGTGTTTTTCAATTTTAGAGAGTTTGAAAAACTTAAGAAGACTCCAAGTTGAACTTTTTCGTAGATTTGTGTCCCTCAAGCCCGCAAAAGTATAAAATAATACCTGGGGGAACCGCTTGATCTTGCGACCAAGGAGTACTTTCATAATTAGTGCCACTGACCTGAAAAGTAAAAAGCGATCAAGGACACGTCGTTTTATTTCCGTATCGAGTTTGAAACGACAAAAACTCGGCAATCTTTTCCTGATTTTACGGTCAGAAAAGAGCTATAAGGGGACCGTCTTTTAATTCCATTTTAACGAGTGTAAAAGAAATGCTCGGCAATCTTTTCATTTTTTAGGAGTCAGAAAAGGGCTTAAAAGATGACTCTGATATTTTGGTTTGTGAAAAATGACAATTTTCCCTCTAAGTCCCTTTGTCCTGCACAAAAGCGACACATTACTCATACCTGTTTAAGATAGGCAAAAATACATCAAAAAACATCTTTCCATGGTGAAAAATGAACAAATTCATCCAAAAAACCTATAAAAAGACTTTTTACCATGTCAATTTTATCGTTTGACTGTTGAGGTTGAAAAAGGAGCTTTTGACAAGAAACTTCCTGTGGTCGCTGCGGAAAATCCAACCGTCAGAATTGAACGCCGTCTCTTCCAGGTATTTTACAACATCCTACTCTTCAATTTCATCCGATTAAAGTTGATTTTTAGGTTTTAGTTTCATTTTTTGGGGGGTTTAGGTTTTAGAATGCGCCACTCGGTGGACGCAGGTGCCCTTCGGGTGACCTGCGTCCCCCGACTTTTTCCTATACAGGAAAATGGTCGGGGGACGCAGCCCACCTTCAGGCCAGCTGCGTCCGGACGCCCTGTGTTGTAAACGCGGGGTGCGTCCTCCGTGAAACGCGGATTTTAAAACCCCAATCTCCACAAATAACCATTCAAATTTCCCCAAATCAATTCTAATCATTATTTCTTGGTGTGTAGGGCACTCACCATGTTGGATTGGAGAGAAAGAGAGCATGAAGACGTTGATTTAGCTGCAATTGAACATCAACCTTCCATTGATGCCCTAAAAGAATGCGGGCTATATAAATACTGGGCCATACCTGGCATGAGGGCTCAGGTAAGATTCTTAGAATGGTTGGTTGAGAGATGGAACGTTCAAGAGCAATGCTTTTACATAGGAGGGCACCAGCTCGAGATAGAGCCCTCGATGTATACTTTCTCACTGGCTTGCCAAACAGAGGCGAGCAACTCAATCTAGCCGGGACTAGGCCGGGTGGCCAATCCCTTGTTAGTCTCCGGGAAGATTGGTGCACACCTGGTGCTCACCATTCGAAAGGCGTGGAGATCAAACACATCTCTCTGCGTGAACTCAAAGTCATAGCGTTCACGGTTACCAGAATTTGCGGCGCGGCCGCTTTACACATTGCTTCCGGGTCCCAAATGCGGATGGCAATTGACTGTTACCAAGGCACCATTTTCAACTGGTGTGATGCTGTGTCGGCTAACGTGAAGAGCCAACTGACTAAGGCAAAGAACGGACGACTGAAGACTTTTGGATATGGGCCTTTAGTCGTGAGCTTTGCCTTAGAGAGAGTTCCGATGCTGATCCCTCAGCAACTCACTGTTGATATCTTGGGTCCTCGGGAGCCAAAGCTGGTACGATGGGTTGCGGTGATGGTCCGGCATCCTGACGAGGGTGCGGCAGTTGTTTGATTTTCTGATAGTTACTTTCACTGGTTGGAGGACCAGGTTTTCTCGATCCAGGACTTTCCGTATGCCGGAGTAGATTTTCGAGGTGATCCGGACATGGTTCTTCCACAGGGAGAACAATGGGATGACAGAGGTACTTTATTTTTCATCAGTTTTCAAATTATGTATTTTTTTTTTTTTTTTTTTTATATCGTCTCAAAACTGACAGTAAAATTTTCAAAATGCAGATGTTGGTCCACAGCGCCCAGCCAACCTCCAGCCTTTTTAGAGGAGACATCCAGTTGCACCGGTACCGGCCCCACAGGACGCGGCGGCTGCAGAGGTACTAGCTGAGTTGGAGCATGATCTAGAGCGTCTGACGGCGGATATGCCTGAGACTACTATGGATGATATTCCTATCAGACTTCAGCGCTATGTAGTCGCGGTCCCTGGACCGTTTAGGAGATTTTTGCGCAAGGTAGCCCGTGCAGTGGTGTCGTATAGGGAGCACCACCAGTGATTGGCTAGTCACTTTGTAGACACATGTGACATTTTTGACTTTTTGTACTCTATCATTTTTGCCGATCATAAGGTGTTTTTCAACCTATGATCGAAGACGATGTATATTTTTTGACACACTCCTATCTATATATATCACTATTACGGCTTATCTTGTTTAACATGTATGATGAAATGTTTTTAAATTTACTTGCATGATTATCGTAAATGTCTGTCCAACACTCGAGAAGCAATTGCATCTGCTAATGTATTTAAAGACCTTGGAATATGCTGATATTCAATGTAATCAAATTCACGTTCCAAGAGACGCACTCTCAAAAACAACCTTAATAACACAGGATTTCTAATGGCATAAACTCTATTAAGCTGTAATACAACAAGTTCAGAATCTAACCTCACTATCAAACGTCGAATTCCAAATGAAATAGATTCGGATAATAATTCAACCACTGCACTGTATTCTGCAATGTTGTTCGTTGTTTGACCGAGGCTTACCCCATGCATAGAAACTAACTCGTCAGAGGGTGAATAGATAACCCAAGCTGCGGAAGAGATATTCCGTGTACTACGACAAGCACCATCAGCAAATCCAATGTATGTTTGGAGAGGCGTCGACATCTGCAATATCAAGAGTAAAACCAAGATAAGCCAGAATAACGACAAAAAACACACTCGCTAAGCTAAGCACACTGACTAACTAACAAACATACTAGCTAGAAAGAAAACCTAACCTAACTAAAAATTCTCCATACCCACCATTTAAGCATAATACCTCTTTAGGTAAAGTCCATTTCTGGGTTTACCCAAAGAGTCCCCATCAAAATCTACCAGCTCATAAGCCCCTTTTGCTAGCTTTCGCTTTACAATATAGGGTCCATGCCACATAGGAACGAATTTTCCAGCACCTAGCTTATCGTTAGCTTGATCATATAAAAGCACTAGGTCTCCCTCCGAAAAACTTCGAGGGGTCACATTTCTATCATACTGAGCTTTCATTCGCTTTGCGTGAGTCTCGATTGCCAATGTGTCGTCACGTCGAGTCTCATCTAATTTAGCTAAGTACAATAAACGTTTCTCCTCTTCGGAAGTAGCTGGGAGTAATTCGACAGCCATTTGAAGTGATGGGATTTCACATTCAATGGGTAACACAGCTTCCAAGCCATAAACTAGCTGGAAAGGAGTGAACCCTGTTGAGGTTTTCACTGAGGTTCGGTATGCCCATAGCGCCGAAAATAACATGTTGTGCCAATTCGACCGATGAATACCAATGGTTCGTCGGATCATGATAACCAGAACTTTGTTGATAGACTCAACCAAACCGTTGGCTTGCGGATAATAAGGAGTAGAGCTGTCGTGGCGCAAACCAAGCTGGCTTGTAAGCTCAGTCATCATGATGTTTCGAAAATGGCTCCCATGGTCAGTAATGATTGCTTGTGGGACACCAAACCTAGTTATAATATGATTGAATACGAAAACTGCAGCTGTTTTGCCGCTTGCGTCGAATGTAGGCATCGCCTCGGCCCATTTAGTGAAATAATCAACCGCGAGGATGATATACGCATGCCCCCGGCCGAGTGAGGGTTACAAGTAATAAAGTCGATACCCCATTTGGCGAATGGACCAACGGCAATTATAGGGTGGAGAGGAGCAGGTGGTGCGCGCATCTTTCGATCAAACACTTGGCAGTTGTGGCACTTCCGGACTGCAATGATACAATCTTTAAACATAGATGGCCAGAAGTAACCAGCGCGCAACACCTTCTGAGCTGTGGCATACCCAGACATATGACCGCCACATGCTCCAGAGTGACAATCATTCAAAACCTCTCAGCCTCTTCGTGAGTTAAACAACGTCGAAAAACTAAGTCTGCCCCCGGCGATAAAGTGTATCTCCAATAATTTTGTATTGCTGGGATTGAAACCGAATTTTTCGACGTTCCGCCTTTGAAGCTTCAGGCCGAAAGGTTTGGGTTTGGAGATAGATGATTATATCCCCGTACCACGGATCTAAAGTACTGATAAGAAACAAAGATTCGTCCGCAATGGACTCCTCTGCCACAGTCTCTGTGTCAGTACGCGGGAAATCACACATCAATTCCGCAAAAACTAAGGATTTCTTAGACTTGGACTTCTCGAACTCCAAGTCGAACTCTTGCAGGATAACGATCCATTTAGAGTACTTGCCCCCTAGCAGTTTTTTTGTCAAAATGTAAATCATAGGGTTGCAATCCGAAATAACTGTAGTTTTACGGAGAAGAATGTAGTGACGAAAACGCTGGACAGCTTGAACGGCTGCCAGGGCCAATTTCTCCACATGCGAATATTTTAGCTCAGTGGGATTTAAGGTCCTACTGAGATAATATATCACATGTTCCGCTCCGAATTCATCTTCTTGAACTAACACCATTCCAATGGTGGAATGCGAAGCTGCGAGGTATAAGAAGTAGTCCTGGTTGTAGTTGGGAGGATGCAACAACGGTGCATGGGTCAACGCGTGTTTAAGTGCATCAAAAGATTGTTGGGCAATCTCGTCCCAAAAGAATTGAACGTTCTGTTTCAACAACCGTGTAAAACCTTTAGTGACCTCGGCGTAGTTTGGGATGAATCGGCGTAAAAAGTTCGCTTTCCCCTGCAAACTTTGGAGTTGGCGCAAACTCGAAGGAGGAGGCAATTTGATGATAGCCTCGACTTTCGAGGGATCGACGCGAATGCCGGCTTTTGAAACAACAAATCCCAGCAATCGACCTGTTTCTATACAGAAAACACACTTGTGGGGATTCAACCGAATTCGATAATGCCTACACCTCATAAAGATTGCTCGTAGGTGGACAAGGTGATCAGCTCGACGTAAAGAATGAGCAGGCAAATCATCGAGATACGGTTGCACAATGTGCTTGATGTCGTGAAATGCGTAAGACATCGCCCGTTGAAAAGTGGCCCCGGCATTCTTAAGCCCAAAAGGTAATTTGCAATAAGCAAATGTCCCCCATGGACAAATGAATGCCGTTTTTGGTTGGTCGGCAGGTAGAATATTGATTTGATTATAGCCCGAAAAACCATCCATGAAGGAAAACATTTCACTTCCGGCACAATCATCAATAATTTGATCGATATAAGGCGTAGGATAGTTGTCTTTTGGACAAGCTCGATTGATATCCCTATAGTCGATACAGATTCTTATTGTTCCTTGTTTCTTATTGACCGGAACAATATTCGATACCCAATCCGTTAACGGGATCGGATAAATGAAACCTGCTTTCAACAGCTTTTCGACTTCTGCTTTAATCGCAGCCGCTTTTCGAGGGTGAATCTGACGCAACCGTTGCCGGACGGGTTTAGCATCCGGGTAGGTCTTTATTTCATGAACAACAATGGCAGGATCGATTCCCGGCATTTCCTCGTAAGACCAGGCAAACACATCGCGGAATTCTTGGAATAGGGCCTTGTAAGTTTGGATTTCATTGTCTGTACATGCGGCACCTATATGAATGTTCTCCTCAATTCCGGGCTTCACTGAAATATCAATGGGAATAGTACGAGAAATATTCCCTAAATTCAACTCTGAATCAGAATGTTTCGTTGGATCCTGAGCGTCTTTGACATATTCAGCGGTAAAGATAGATGAAAAATCATTTTCAAATGCATCATCCTTAGGTAAAAACGAAGATCTGTGATGGAGATCCTCCCATGGTAGATCGTCTACACTTAGGATTTCGCGAAGTTGTTCGTCAGATGACACGACTTCGGGAAACGCTATCCGTTCTAAGGTTGAGGTGAAAAGTGATTCTTCACTGACCACATTCATTTGGTCGATCTCGGTTGAATGAGAGTCGGTAAAAGACATGAGAGCTTCATAAGCAATTTCATATGGACTCAAGGGCATAGCATCACCGAATGAGTCTATCTCAGAGTCAGATGGGACAATCCAAGGATCATCATAAATAATGTTTTCTGATGTAATCATATGAATTGTTGCAAATTAAGGTTCTACGCTGAGTCGAGGGGCAGGAAAAGTTCCCAGTAAACCGGAATCCTTAAGTAAACCTACACCAACGTCCCTATAAGGGATTGTCGTCTTACCGACATGCTGGATACTCTCTGAAGAGGCTGGGTCGGATGAAAAGTATGTCAGCTGATCAATAGTCACGATCTTACCGTTATGTGGAAACTTAATTACTCTGAAGACCGATGAAACGACCGCTGTCATAGCATATGACCAACTTCGACCCAAAAGAAGGTTGTAGTCTAGAGGGGCATCAACCACTTCCACATCCAGACTAACGGTTTTACCTTCTACCCCTATAGGCAATTCCTGTAGAATACCAAACGGACGGAACCCACGGCCATCAAAGGCCTTAAGGATGGTGGGGGATTGGTTCAACGAAGGAGAACCAAGGGATCTCCAACATTGAATCGACATAATACACGTAGAAGCTCCCTCATCAATCACAGTCCTATGAATGGGTCTGTTTTTGACTATCACTGGAATTTGGAAAGCCATTTGATGGGGAAGACGTGGTGTACTATTTTCTAGATCGAAGATTATTAGATTCGAGTCCTGAACATCAACAGCTCCTATAGCCGACAAAAGCAATTTTCGTTGTGCTGGGCATGATTGCAGCACTTCTAACGCCGACATTGCTGAGGGTGAAACAACTAAGTCCTCAATAATGTTGTAATTCTGTGCCGCTCTCGCATGCGGATTGAAAGCAGACCTTCGAAGTACACCCTTGGCGGGCGGTTTAATTACTAAGTCCGGGTTAGGTTTCTCGATCTGTAGTGGATCGGAACCAGGAGCTGAGGTTGATGGGTTAGAGTGAGAAGATTCTGCTTCCTTACCATCAACAGGATTCTTACTACCATAATCTTGCGATCGAGTCGCAATCCTCACATGAGACATCATCAAAATGGGTTCTTCACTGGCATTCGAGGAAGAACCTATCATCTTATTCTCCTGCTCGGGAAATGGATTTTTTAACACAACAGGAGTGGGAGAACCTTTGACTATTTTCACAACCTCGGCCCGATGAGGGCAATCTCTCGTAAAATGATCCTCTTCACAAATAAGACAAGGATATCGAGGTTTGCGCTTTTCGTCATTGGTTTCCGACTTTTCGGTTTTCTCCTTCGGAGCCTTGTCTGCTTTAGCCTTCTTCTTTCTTTTCTTCTTTCCGCCGTTTTTTGATTTGGCCGTAGATGACTCTACAGCGTGAATATCGGCGGTAAGTTCAGGAGAAGACTCTCCTGTCGGGGAATCGGGCAAAGTGATAATAGGAGTAGTTGAAGCCTTGGAAGACTTCTTCTTGCTCTTTGTATTCACGATACCAATCATACCATCAGCTGCATGAGATCCCGAAGGAGCAGCAGCGATTTGATTCGACTTTGGAAGATCCAGAATCTTCTCGTGTAATGTACCCGACTGAGTGTAAACTAAGTCAAGGTATTGTGCCTGAGCAATGACTTGCTCCTCAGTAACTACTCCGGCCTTAGCTACATCTTCAGTAATCCTTGGTAATAATGATTTAACAAACCATTCAGCTAAGATTTGGTCCGGGATAAAAAATTTCACTAGCCTTCTTCGACGTCTCCACTCATGAATGTGATCGGAAATATATGTGGAGGTTGATTGTTTTAGTGAAGTTAATAACTCCGTGCAGTTATCGTATCTGACCGGCAACTGAAAGTGAGTTAAGAACGAGGTAGCTAACTGGCTAAAGTTGTAAAAAGAGGCCCATGGTAACTCAATGTACCACTTGGCCGCGAGACCAATGAGTGTACGCTGGAAAAGACGTAAGCGGATCGAATCATCCGAGATAGAATTTGAAGCACACCAGAGGTGGTAAGTCATCACATGATTGGACGGATCCTCTCCAGACTTACCTTCGAACTTGGGTATATCGCTGGGCAACTTATTTGGCATTGGCGGCCAGAACGGAAGATATTGAATTGGATCGTTCGTTAGGCGCGTCAAGTCTGGTAAATCCAAAGTTGCGATAAACGGTAACTGCCGGTTAGGATCTCTAAAACTCTGGGTCACAATACCCGCCCCAGGAGGAGGATATCCAGGATAACTAGGAACAGGAGTCGCATTTGGGATATTATATCCTCCTGGAAAACCAGGATTAACCGGACCGTACTGGGGTTGCTGAGGTTGTTGATAAGTGTACCCAGGATACGGTTGATACTGGTAAACCGGTTGTTGGACAACTTGCCCAGGTTGGTACTGTCCCTGGTACGGAGGTTGAACAAATTGAGGTTGAGTAGTGACAACCGTACTTATACCAGGCTGGCCTACAGGCATCTGGACCGTGGTTTGAATCGTAGATCCAGACAACGGTAAAGATGTCTGAGGAGTGGTTACAGAGACAGTAGAAACCGGAGCTGTCGATACTCCAGAAGTAAGTATGGTAGATGTGGCGGTAGTTGCAGCAGCCGTTTGAGATGGAGTACTAGGTGCAATTGGCGGCTGAGTAACTACCGAAGTTACAAAAGTTTGAACACTTGACTGGACAGGTTGCGGTTGCTGGGGTGGACCAGAAACTACGGGTTTTCCAGCTTGAGGTACCGACTGTATACTTGGCTGCAACATCTGTTGACCCTGTGACGGATCCCACACTAACATTCCAGGGTATTGACCCGTAACAGGTTGAGGATACTGAGATCCATAGCCGGATTGAGGATAGGATTGATAACTGTAAGGTGCAGTTCCCATACCTTGACCATATGATTGACCTTGAGGTGGTTGATAACCTTGACTTGAGTATTGACCTTGAGGTTGATAACCTTGAGGTAAATACGGATACTGGGGTTGACCTTGACCTTGAGGTTGGTATCCTTGAGGTTGATACCCTTGGGGTTGATACCCTTGGGGTTGCCATCCTTGAGGTTGCCATCCTTGAGGTTGCCATCCTTGAGGTTGATATTGATACTGAGGTTGACCTTGGGGTACATATTGAGGCTGGGGTTGACCTTGAGGTATGTATTGCCCCATAGGAGCATACTGACCTTGAGGTTGCCCCCCAGACACGAATGATGTACCTTGAGGTTGCCCCCCAGGCATTAACTGAGGCTGCCCCCCAGGCGGTAATTGGCCACCTTGAGGTTGGGAAACGGGAACTGAACCTGACATCATGTAAATGTCTCCTATACCAAATGGTACATTACCACTGTTTCCAACTAATAACCCATGATCAACGGGTTGAGGAGATGCCCCCGCAAAGGTACCAGAAAGAGATTGATACCCGGTGGGAACAGAAGGACCGCCATGTAAAAAAGATTCAGGACTTTGTGTAAACACGGACGACGGACCAGACATATTTACAGGAGTATGAATACCTCCAGCTGGAAAAGGAGTACGAGGTGTGGAAAAACCTAACCCAAAGTTGTCTAAATGATTGGTTAACGAAAGGTACCAAGTAGTACTTCTAGGAGGACTGTAAAAGATAGATTCACACTCCCTTAGATCAAGGGTAAGTTGATCTTCAGGATTAGAGACACCTATTTCTTCCTCTGGAACAAGTTCTTCAATAGAAATCAAACCAATAGGAAGATTTTCGGTGATAATTCTTTCTATTCTCGGTGAATCAGGAACACTAGAAGTCGGAGTAACAGGTTTAGATATTTCTGGTTCTTCGCCTGTATCACTAGCAGACGAAAAACTACCAACAAGCTCAGAAACTGTAACAACTTCGGGATTATAACCTGTCTCTAAACTTTGGTAATCTGGATGGACCACCAAGGAAGATTGTCTTTCTTTAGGTGAACCTACTCTACTGCCACTAGGAGGAGTTACAAGGACCTTTAACCCTTCGTACTGACCCGGAACGTCTTCAGGAGATTCACCCCGCGATCTACGGAGTTTTCTTAACAAATCTGTTCCAGTAACAATTTCAGGTGACTTGCCTCGAAGTCTACGGGACTGTCTCGGTAATTCCGCCACAACTAAAAACTTGTAACTACTACACATGAAAACAAAATAAAATTTCAAATCAAACCACCTAAAGTCTCTAAAGAACCAAACAAATTTGAATCACACGCCTAAAGAATCTAGGGCGTCAAACCAAACACAAAAGTAGCCTTCCAGACAGAAAGCGCTAGTTGGTGATGAAGCCCAACATCGCTGGATTCAATACAGAAGTGGCGGGTGGAACAGTTACCCCGACAACCTGCTTAATGAATAGACTGGACCAAGTTCCTCCACTTTAACCGTCTCGAGTGAAGTGAACCCCCCAGAAAATCCAAGTGAGTCTAGCCGACGTCTGCTCCAGGTACAGTGGGATCTTCCCTCCACCGTCACCTCGGTAGAATCCTAAAGATAATGGTCACTAAGGTTACCAACAGCAACAAATGCACCTGGGGGAACAGTCTAAACTCCGACAGCACGTAAGGGCAGAGTAGCAAGCTCAATCCCCTTGCCGGCTCCTTGACAATAATCCAAGGTTTACCGACAAGTGACCCCTGGCTCCTCGAAAATGGTTAATCCGAGGTTTACCGTTTGTAATACGTGCGTGTCTGGCGTCGTTCCCAATGAGGGGGGATTGATCCCCTCACTGGTTCGGACATGAGCTCGTGCTTCTCCTTTAAGAGGAGCTTTCCCAGAGTACAAGTGAGACAATTGGATTTATTCTATCACAAGATAAGCTACTTGTTTGGTTTTGTTGTCTTGGAGAGTTAATTACTCACCTACTCCAAGACACTAGCCTGATCTAAATTGGTATTTCAGAGCCCTAGTAAATAAAAGTTACTACGTCGATTTTACTTTAAGCGTTACTTTTATGGTTTTTCTTTAAAGACAAAAGGTAGTGGAAGTGAAACCAATGGTGTGTAGACTCGACTCAAACCACTAAAAAGATGCACCTAAGATGATTTACGCTACTTTTATTTTTTCAATGAAATTCTTAACTAAGAGAGTTGAGAGAATGCAAATTTTAGAGAAAACAACTTCCTTAGAAAAGACAATCAAAGAAACAATTCTCTTTTTCTTTTCAAGCATGCAAACATGACCACTTTTTACGTGCACGAAAAAACTCTTCTTCTTTCAAAACTTTTCAAAGCTACTTGAAACAAAACTTTTCAAAGGAGATGTTTTCGTATTTTTTATTTTTAATAAAGCATATAAACCTATCTTAACAAAAAACAATTTCAAAAGCTACAAAATCTATGAAAACTTGACTTACAAGAAAATCAAAAGAGAAATTACTCTAAGCAAACCTAACAAGGCAAAAGCTTACAAAGATGATTCTAGGTTGTTTTACTTGATCAAAATCAAATCAAGGACCAACCAATGCAGAATCAAAAGACTAGTCAAAACAAAACTCAAATCTTTTTGTTCTTTTTGTAAAATGGAATTCAAGACTTAAACAACAAGCACTTCGAAATTGGCCCAAGAGACAACTCAATGGTAAGTTGCTCTCATAGGTAGACTTTGTGACAGGTCTGACTTCTTAGAATGCTGACAAAACCAGAGAGATCTAAGGCTTGACAACTTCTACCGCCAAAGTCACTACAAGACCTACTCAAAAATCAAACCCTAGGGCTTACACTTCGATGAAATCCACTAAAACACTCAATGCTATCGAAACAAGTTCAGGTGAAGATTTTTGACAAGGGACTAATGAATCTGGGCAGTAAACACTAAGAAAAAACAAAATCTAAGAGCAAAAAATGCAAAAAATGGAATTTTCTCAAATTTTAACAGGGGACGCAGGCAACCCGTTAGCACAGGTGCAGGCCCGCTCTGTGCACACAGCAAAAGTGCATCCAGGGACGCACTGTGCAGCAATCAGAGGGTGCGTCCTACTGAAAAACTCAAGAAAAATCAAAATAAAACTAATCCTAAGCTAACCCACCCAAAGACAAAGCCACAGAGCCAAAACCAGAAAAATAAACCAATTTTCTCAAAGCCAAGTTCACACAAAGGAAAAGACTTTTCTCATCAATGGAATCCCCAATGGAGTCACCAATTTGTCACACGGAATCAGTCAAAAGTGCGGACACAACCGACCTTCCTAGAAGTCTAAGACATTCTAATGACAAACAAAACAAACTAGAGCTATCATTCTCTAAACATGCATTATGATATGAGAAATCAAGTGTTTCGTTCTTACCTTTGTCCAAACGCTGTTGTAGAAGTCCAAGCTTTGATGATCTGGATGAGCTCCTCCTTTTCTCCAAAACCTGCAATCACCAACAGTCAAACAATTAAATAGCACATGATTATAACATAAAACAAAGCATATTCAACATATAGACCAAGGAGTACATGAAATAACTCATAAACAACAAGTTATTGAGAAGAATGGACCAATTTGCATTAAAGCTAATCAAAAGGAACCATTACAACCTGAGCCTTGGTGTTGTGCAAGCTCCTTCCAGGGTCCACAAGAGTCTTCCTCTACTTTGACAAAGCTCACCCACTTCCAAATAGAACAAGCAAAGATGGCAATCTCTCCTCACAAGCTTCTAAATGGGAGTCCTAATTCCTGCAGCATTTACCCTTAGAAATGTATAGCTTTCAACCTCTCTCCTTCTGGCCCAATGCTTGTATTTATAGTGCTCAAGAGGAAGTTAATCAGGTCCACCATCAATGGGATAATCCCCTCTTTGGATGGGATAGCTCCCCTATTGATGGGATAAGTTCCTCTTTGGTAGGAGTGCATGAACCATCTGGAGGCGCTCAATACACGTCGAACAACCTTCTAGAATGCTCTAGAAATGACCACAAGTGACTCTTTAAAGATGAAACTTGCGCATTTTAACCTTTTCAGGGGGACGCACCTGCACCTTTACATACAGAGCGTCCAAAGACGCAGCTTTTGTGAACATTGGGGGCGTCCCCGCAGGTAAGGTTGAGAGAACTTGCGTCCCCAGAGATAAATACATTTAGAAAGGCTTTCTCTCTTTTTTGGAGTTTGACATGGAGAGCAGAGGTATAAGACTTGCCTAAGAGGGTATTATGACTGTTGATAGAGTCATGCTAACCGTAAGTAGTCATGGTGACATTTTTTAGTGTAACAACCCTCTGTAAAACTCTGCAATATTTTTTACCTTAGATAGTTAGAGAAGTAGTTAAGTAGTTTGATAGTTTCAGAGATCAGTAACTATTACCAATGTATAAAATAGGAAAAACTACAAAGAAAAAGGTTGTTGTTGGAATTTTCGAGAACTCGGAGACTAGGCCACTGTATTCCTGATATAATGGTTGATTTATGAAAGAATCAAAAGTTTCCATGAATTGTTGGGTATAACTTTGTAACTTCACTATCATGTGTCATCTTATGTTTTATTCTTTCAAGTATAGTAACGAAGCTAAAAGTCTTTATTTTCTTATGTAGATAAAGTTAAAATTCCTTAAAAGAGTGCTCCTATACTTGAAGTTTTCGCCTTCCTTTCTAAGTTATAGATAATAGTTTTCGGGTAAGGTAGCGTATTATCTTTAACTTCTCCAAGGGTCAAAGATAGTAGTTTCTGTGCTAAGTAGCATATTGTCTATGACTCAGTTCTCATTTTCATAATTCTTCTAAGTTACAAATACTAGTTTATGTGAAAGGCCAACATATTATCTTTAACTTTTCCAAGTGTCACAGATAAAGATTCTGTGTAAAACAACATATTGTCTTTGACTTATTCCTTCTTCATTTATCATTTATATTCAACAAGTAAATGGTATTCTGAGATTTTCAAGTCACATATATATTAATAGTTAAAAACCAAGTTTTCCAGGTCCTTCATTTGAGAACACAACATATAATCAAGTGACATTAATTACAATGATTAATGTCTTAAGCACAATTTCTACAAACCCAGGAAATTCGTTTCTTAAGGTACAAAATTAATCGGCGTTGTTGCTGGGGAGAGAAGACAAGAACACCTTTCCCTTGGTTTTTCAATATTTTTCTCTGGTTGTTTAGTGAGGAGGAAGTATTTGGCTGTTTTGAATCAAAGAAATAACTCTGGCTTCAAGGAGACCCCATACAAGATCAGACACTTCACAACAGAAGGTTCAAGCTCTTTCAGGTGCTGAAAAGCTAGTTTCTAGGGGGGCTAGAATGTCTAAGAACCCAATTACACCCATCCCTACATTGTCTACATCGAGCAGTAACTTATCTGAACATTCATCTGATAAAGAGTCATCTTTTTCATCATCTTCATTTTAGGAACCTAACTCTCAAGAGAAATCTTTAGAGTCAATTATTTTTAATTTAATTGCTATAATTATTCAACCTAAACCAATATCTGATTACCACCTTTGCACACTCCATTTACTTCTAATTCAGTTTCTGCATTTGTTGGTAATCAAGGTTGAATAAACATGGCAGTACCTACATTCTTGATGAATAGGTATGCACTTGTTCAATTGCCACAACCATTAAATCAAATGCCACAGGAATACCTCAAGATTCTTCCTCGTTTTATAGGGGGAGATGAACAAGATGCAGAGAATAATGTGTTAGTATTTTGAAATTTTGCAGAAAACAAAAATGTTGAACATGTAGATGTTGTTCTAAGACTTTTTGTTTAGTCCTTGGATGGAGAAGCAAGGAAATGGTTTAAAGGACTTCCAAATAATTCTATTCCTTCTTGGGAAGAGATGGAACGTTTATTCATTCAGAAATGGGGTGAAAGAAAATACCATGGGTATTCATTAACAAAGTTTAATGCCATAAAGAAGAAGTTTGATGAAAAACTGTGGTCGAATTTGTCAGAAGATTTAACAAATTGTACAATAGTCTCCCAGCTGAGACTATGCCTCCTCCTGCTGGTGCAAAAATAGCTTTTGTAGGGGCTTTTGAATCAAATTTTGGATTCACATTAAGGGAAATAAGATCTCCAATCCTTGATCAAATCGAAACAGATGCATTAGAGATAGAAGCAAATATGGTGGTTGTAGGAAAAGCACTAGATACAAAGCATATCCAAGACAAGGGAAAGGCAAAGATGGAATCCTCTCAAAGTCAAGCATTGGAGGATATGTGTAATGTAATTAAAACTTTGTCAGATAAGTTAAATAAATTAGAGTTAAAAAATAAGAATTTATAGAAGCAAACACAGTATAATAAGAACTTTAATCCACAATACAAAAGACAACCTTTGCAAATCTTGCAGAAGGAAAGAAAATATCAAAATCAGATTCAAGCACCATTATATATAGAAGCAGATCCTGGTGAATAACAACACCAACCTGAAGATCAAATTTGTACATTATATGTAGTAGATGAAGATGAACTTGGTATCGAAGAAGAAGAGTATGAATATGATGAAACATATGATGTTCATGATGAAAATAAAATTAATGAATATTGGAAGAAATAATATGATTTTATGCAGGCTGGACTACATAAGAAATATGACTTGATATCGAGGAAAAGATCAAGAAATCATGAAAATGAAAGTGAGCAGAAAGTTTCAACTTCCTCACCAAAGGCAACACCACAAGAATCTCAGCTTGCAAAACAAGTGAATAAAGGAAAGCAATAGTAGAATGCAAATGACAAGACACAAATACTTCAGGGTGATTCTTGTCAAGATCAAGTTGAAAAAATTCCTTTAGAGAAATTTGTTTCAATTCCTCAAGTAATTCAAGTCATGAAAAAAGGTGAAGAGGAGAACGAAATGAATGCTAAACACAGTCACTTGTTTAGTCTTACTAAGGAGTTAAAAAAGGTAAGAATTCATGTTCCTCTTACAGAATTGACAAGAATACCTATTTATCAAAAGGAGATTGCTGAGATTGTTAATTTGAAAGAAAATGAGATTATAAATGACATTGTAAATCTACACGAAGACAAACAAGTAGTGGTTTTTGGTCTACATGTTGAGGAAATAGACTCTCAATACCACTTTTTTATATTTCTTTAATGGTCCATGATTTCCTCTTACATAATTGTATGTTTGATTCGGGAGCTTCACACAATCTTATGCCTTTGTCAGTAATGAAGCAACTAAATCTACAAGTTACCAAACACTGTAAGGACTTGTATTCTTTTGATTTGAATAAAGTCAAGTGTCTTGGGGTCATTAAGGATCTGGTAGTGTCACTAGCTCAAATTCCCGTTAGAAGCTTGGTCATGGATGTAGTAGTAGTAGATATTCCTGCTAGATTTGGTATGCTTCTATCTAGGTCCTGGGGGGCTAAATTGGGTAGTGTTTTGAAGGTAGATTTTACGTATGCTGTTATACCAAATTTTGGTGGGGAAGAGAGGAGATTGCATAGAGAAACTAGATTTGTAAAAACAATTACAAAAAATGGAGCAGGTAATTCACCTGTATATAGCGAGGAGAAGGATGAGTTTTCTTATTTCATGATACATGATAACGTAAAGCTGGCTGAAGATAATTAGAAGGAGCTTGCTTCAGCCAATGTATTTACAGAGCTACAAACTAAAGAAGTGTGGAAATGTTTCTTTGATGGAGCTTATTCCAAGGAAGGAAAAGGTGTTAGTTTTCTTCTAATTGCATGTGGAGGTAATATGTTCCCTTTTTCTTTTAAATTAGAGTTCGAGGCAACAAACAATGTGGCAAAATATGAATCCTTGATTATTTATTTACAAACATCTAAAGAGATGGGAGTTAAGTCAATTTTTGATTTTCGAGATTCAGAGCTAATTATTAATCAAATAAAATATCACTACCAAACAAAGCACCCTAGGCTTATGGCATACAGAAATGAGGTAGGGGATTTGATTGAGAACTTTTTTGAAGCTTTTAACATTCAATTCATTCCAAGAGATGACAATAGATTAGCAGATTCATTGGTTGTGGTTGCTAATACTTTCAAGCCTCCTATTAATCCAAGACTAAGATACGAGATAGAGATGAGACACAGACCCTCTATTACTGATAATGTTAAGAATTGGAAAGTTTTTGAGGATGATCATTAGATTAAGGAATCTTTGAATATGGTTGAAGAGTTTCAGGGTACAAAAATTGATCAGGATGAATAAGAAACAACACAAATTGTAGAAGTCAGTGGTTTAAAAGATTCAATAGATAATAATAAAATATTTCAATTGAAAGAGAATATTATGCCGAAGGGACTTGTTCCCATTGAAAGACTTTTTAATCCCAATGATGTGGTTGTTGGGTCAGGGAAAATTTCATAGGAGGAACACATTCAGGATCACAACCTTGGAACTCAGGAGCTTCCACGATAGTGAAATTATTCAATGGAGTTCCACATAATCTTCAAGAAAGATATATTAAACCTTTTAAGAATTATGTTGATGTCTTTACATGGTCTTATGAAGATCTCAAAACCTATGATGTAAATATTATTCAACACAAGATTCCCTTGAAGGAGGGAATTAAACCCTACAAACAAAAGCTTAGATAGGTAAATACTCTGCCTCTACCATCAATTGAAATGGAGGTCAAGAAGTTGCTTGATACCAAAATAATAGTTCAACTCAAGTATTCTGATTAGGTGGCTAACTTTGTGCCTCTGAGAAAGAAAAATGGAGAGATAAGGTTAAGTGTGGATTTCAAAAATCTCAACAACGCTTCTTTGAAAGATAACTATCCATTGCCTAAAATGGATCATGTGCTGTAAAAGGTAACGGGATATTTTAGAATGTCAATGCTAGATGGATTTTCTATTTATAACCAGGTGGTTGTGGATAAGGAGGATCAGAAGAGAACGGTGTTCACAACTCTCTTGGGAACCTTTATGTATGTCAAAATGCCTTTCTGATTGATGAACACAGGTGCTACATTTCAAAGGGCTAAGGACATTTCTTTTGTTGTAGATAAGTTCGTAGTAATATATTTGGATGACTACTATTTTCTCAAAGTCTGATGAAGAACATTTGGACCATTTGAAAAATACTTTTGATAAATGTAAAAGATTTGGACTTTCTTTAAATCCCAAGAAATCTATTTTTTCTCTTGAAGAAGGAAAACTATTGGGGCACATTATTTCCAGAGATGGAGTGAAGATAGATCCGACCAGAGTACAAGCTGTGCAAAAAATACCATTGCCTAGGAGTAAAAAGGATATTCAAAAGTTTCTGGGAAAGATAAACTTCCTCAAAAGATTTGTATACAACTAAGCAGAAATTGTAAAAGAAATTACTAATATGCTAAAGAAGGAGAATGAAGTGAATCGGACCAAAGAAGATAGAGAATCATTTTCTAGGATTAAAGAGGCATAGGCAGCTCTAGTTTTAATGAGCCCTGATTACGAAAATCCTTTCTAAGTTTTTTCATTTGCATCATCAAGTTCAATAGCTATTGTCTTACTGCAGAAGAATGATGAAGAGAAGGAGTAGTGAGTTGCATTCTTCAGTAAGATTCTTAGGGATTCTAAGCCAAAATATAATATTCTTGAGAAGCAGGTGTATGATTTGGTAAAAGCCCTTTAAGCTTTTAGAATTATGTGTTGCAGTCACAAATCATTGCCTATGTGCCAAATGTTGTAGTGAAAGATGTATTACCACAGGGAGATGTAGAAGGCAGAAGAGGAAAATGGATAGCCAAGATCCAAGAATATTATTTGGACATAAAACCCACAAAGTTGGTGAAAGAACAAGGATTGGCAAGATTTTTGAAAGAATAAAACTTTTAGGCATTGGGAATCAGCTTGCTAGCACCTGCGTTTGAAAAAGCAGCTGAAGAAAGTGAAGGAAACCAAGATCTAGAAATGAAGATCAAGTATAAATTTTTGTGTTCAAAATGGTATAAGCATATAATTCATTATTTGTGATTTCTTTCCTATCCCCAATCCTTATATAGAACAAAGTATAGGACACTAAAGATCAAGGCACAGCCATATGTGATTGTGGAAGGAAGATTGTACTGGAAGGATCCTGCTGGAATTTTATTTCTATGTTTAACATAGGATGAATTTACAGAAACAATCAAAGATTATCATGAGGGGTTATGTGGAGGAAATTACATTTGGAAAGTAACTGCACACAAGATCCTTTAGGCACGATTTTATTGGCCTACTTTATTTGGTGATACATATAAGTTTGTTAGAAGTTTTCAGAAGTGCCAGCTTTTTGTCAAGAAAAAGAGATTAGCCCCTTTACGTTTGATTCTAGTTTTCATAGAGGAGCCATTTAGAGAGTGGGTATTGGACTTTGTTGGAGAAATCAATCCACTGTCAAGTAGACAACACAAGTGGGTTCTCACAGCAACTGATTATTTCAGCAAATGGGTAGAGGCTATACCTACTAAGAAAGAAAACGATTAGATAGTAATGAAGTTCTTGGAGGAGAATATTTTCAGTGGGTTTGGATGATCCATCAAAATTATAACAGACAATGCTCAAGTCTTCAATTCAAGTAAGTTTATTTCTTTTTGTCACAACTATAATGTTACTTTTTTCCATTCAACGGCTTACCATCCATAGGGAAATGGAATAGTTGAATCTAATAACAGAACTTTGATGAATATCCTTAAGAAAACCATTGCAAAAAGTTAAAGAGATTGGGATTCTAAGTTAAAGTTTTCTCTGTGGGCTGCTAGAGTAACTACAAGAAGATCTATAGGGAAATTACCTTTTGAATTAGTATATAGAACTCGGGCTCTGTTTCCATGTCAACTTGTGAAGTTGGTGATTGCAATGATTCAGTAGGTGAAAGAAAAACCAAATGCTTTATAAGAAGAATGAATAAAGTGATGGAGCTAAGAAAAAACAAGGACAAGGTAAGAGACAACTTGATTATTGATCAATCTAAGATGAAAAATATTTTTGACAGAAAAGGAAACGAAATTGATTTTAAAGTTGCTGATCTAGTATTGAGATGGGATACCAGAAGAGAAGATAAGGGTAAACATGTGAAGTTTGATTCTCTCTGGTATGGCCCTTTTAGAATTACTGAATCATGATGGCGAAACTCTACAATTGCCTGTCAATGGGAAATACTTAAATCATTACTTCCAGTTCTGAAGAATAAGTGTCGTTTCATTGTAAATACCGAAGTGAAATCATTGTACAGATGCCATAGAATTTAAATTTATGCGAAGCAATATATGAATCCATGCTCGAGGTGAAGGCACTAATTTGGGGTTCTTAGTTCTTCTATGGAAAGAGTGTTATCCCCAGGTGGAGCCAGATGTTGTAACATGCATTCTTGTTGCTTGTAGCATTCATTTTTCATTCAAGAACTTGAAAATGTTTCAAAAAAGATAAAAGTAGGAGGAAGAAGTGATAATGACATAGCGGAATTGTTAAAGGAACAATTATAAAATAATTGGTCGTAGTATACCGATGCCATCAAGTTAATTCATAATGTAAATGGTTATACAGAGCCATAACTAATTTATATATATATACTATGTTGTAAAGCCGAAGAATAACAGCGAAGTGAGAATTCGCAGAAGTCAAGATCTGAGAGAGTTGAGCAGTGGGAAAATGAAAGACCAAAACCCTAAAGAAAACCCCAGAACAACAAAATACTGAAGAAATGGTGCAAAGTGAAAGTAAGTGGATAGATGAAGATTGAATGCACAGGAACTGTTGGATCTTAGAGATCAAGGGATGAGGTCGAAGGAATTGAATGATTGAGACTAAATCATGTAGATTTGAATCAAGGAATGGAATCAAGGAATGAACGATGGAGATTAAAGAGAAGCACTAGTGGAAGAGAAATTTGAAGGAGCATCGCTGTCATCGATGGTTGAAGATCTACGGTCATCGGGTACAAACAAGTCCGGGCGTTAAGAAAGACGAAGGGTGGATTTAAAGCTATAAGCTGGATTTTGGGTGCATGCAAAATGGTAAATGGTATTTAGAGGAAAGCACCCAATTTCATTCAATTGTTGGCATGTAGCAAATAGAAGAGATAGAAAAACCACTCATTTCGGGTGGGTAACTGTCGTGCATGTAGTCCACCCGAAATTGTCATCAGTCGTCAAATCTTGGGGTTGAAATCTACGGTGGAGAATGGACCCAATATATATATATATATATATATATCGATATATATATATATATATATATATATATATATATATATATATATATATATATATATATATATATATATATACATATATATCTGTGTGTGTGTGTGTGTGTGTGTGTGTGTGTTAGCAATGCGATTAAATCACAATCACAAAAGGCAGCGGTACTTATATGAAATCACCCCTGGCTAGACCCAAAAATATATGCATTATATTTTAAACACTTAGCACATCCGTTATATCACATATTGTTAAGTTTTGTATTGATATATTATTTGAAAGTGCCAATTGCGATTTGTGATATGAAGTTAATGGAGCATTGAACGGGTGGATCCGATGGATTTGTGAAATTGAATTAATTCTTTTTGAATTCCACGATAAACCAAAGATTAGCATTAATATCATTGTATAAAGGGAAAATCAATGTTAAAACCAAATCTGAAGAAAAGGCAGTTGGGCATGTTTTCTTTTTATTTTGGCCAATCAAAACACCCGATATATACATCAGCCTAGTTTTCACACAAGTCAAAGTTTAACACAGCTAATTATGGTTAAAGTGGATTAAGAATTATTAAAGCATCCACAGGGGAACTCAAGAGCCGATTAACAAAGCCGAAAAGCTAGCAGTTATCCTCATATTCTAGTTCAGTTATTTCTTGTTATTGTATGTTCTTTGAGGTTTCTTTTACCTTGTGTAAAATTCTATAATAATATTTACTTCAAATGTTAGAGACGCAGTTAAGTAGTTTTATAGTTTCAGAGATCAGTAACTATTCCCAATGTATAAAAGTGGAAAAACTACAAAGAAAAAGGTTGTTGTTGGAATTTTTGAGAACCCAGAGATTAGGCCACTATATTCTTGATATAACAGTTGATTTATTAAAGAATTAGAAGTTTCCATAAATTGTTGCATATAATTTTGTAACTTCTCTGTCGTGTGTCATCTTATGTTTTCTTCTTTCAAGTATAGTAATGAAGGTGTAGGTCTTTATTTGCTTATGTAGACAAAGTCAAAATTCCTTAAAAGAGTGTTGCTATACCTGAAGTTTTCACCTTCCTTTCTAAGTTATAGATAATAGTTTCTGTGTAAGGCAACATATTATCTTTAACTTCTCCAAGGGTCAGAGGTAGTAGTTTCTGTGCTAAGCAGCATATTGTCTATGATTCAGTTCTCATTTTAATAATTCTTATAAGTTACAGATAGTAGTTTCTGTGAAAGACCAACATATTATCTTTAACTTTTCCAAGTGTCACAGATAATAGATTCTATGTAAAGCAGCATATTGTCTCTGACTTATTCCTTCTTCATTTATCATTTATATTCAACAAGTAAATGGCATTCTGAGATTTTCAGGTCACATATATATTAATAGTTAAAAACAAAGTTTTCCAGGTCCTTCATTTGAGAACACAACATATAATCAAGTGACAGTAATTACAATCATTAATGTCTTAAGCACAATTTCTACAGAGCCAAGAAATTTGTTTCTTAAGGTACAATAGGATCCAAGAACCCTTATCAGAGGAACACCAGAGGGAAGTGCTTCAAGAGGACACAGAAGGGTTGGAGAAATAAAAATCATTGTAGTCATTGCAACAAATAGGGACATCAGGAAAGCACATGCAAAATTCTCCATAGACAAAAACCGTAATAGAGTAGTCATCTGGTGACAACACTCAAACACATTCATGGTGGTCTGCTTTATTAATGAAAGGACATTTTTTTAAGACTAGTTTGTATCACCTCGGTTTGTAAATCATGCGTTGAAATTAAATGTAAAAGTGATGATGTGTTGCCATCACCTCAAAATGCAACGATGATGTTTTCAGTCCTTCTTATGAGTAGTTGAAGTATTGATTGCTATTGTGTAATCCTTGACAAAAGAGTGTGTGCTATTAATTCTTGGCAAGTGAGGGATTGCTGAGTCATGAGTTAGTGCAAAAGATGTACTAGTTTTGTGTGCAAATGATTGAAGGTGTGGTTTCGCAAGGAAATAGGTCATATGTTGAATAATGTTAATGCTTTTGGAGGTCCAAAAGCTCTTAATGGGGAGGACTGATCGAGGTGGACCTCTAGGCACCAGTGGCATGAACAATTATCAAAATTCAAAGTGGTAGAAAGTCGATTAACTTGACATTAGATATAATATCTGGCTTAGATTCCTTGTGCTATGTCGGCATTAGAGGCACTGTAGTCATGCCTAGCTCAAAGGAGTGCATTTGTCACTGCGATCAAAGTAGTTGATCCAAAAAACTCTCTTGTGCTTACATTTGATATGTCTAACATCAAGAAGAGACTCCCACATCATATGGATTTTGAAATCAAGTCTACATATCATAAGACTAATATATTTTGAACTATAACTGACGAGGGAGCTTCCACATGTGTAATGTCCATATCATGTTGGAAGGTTATTAGATTGCCTCAAATTTTTCCTTCACCTACTCTATTAACAACATTTGATGGTCATTCTCATAGACCACATGGGATTATTCCAGCTGTTCCCATCTTTGTTGGGGGTAAGGTTATAAACATTGAAGTAGATATAGTTCATGAAAATCTGGATTACAAACTCCTTTTAGGTAGAAATTGGATTTACAAGATGGATATTATTGTATCGTCATTATTTTTCATCCTCTGTTTTCGTCATGAGGGGAGAATTGTAATGGTTGATTAGATGGATTATTCTCTGAGTGAGTCCCATGCATCTTCTAAATCTATTGTTCCATTGGTGAAAAATCCCAAGCATCTTATAGAGAATTTAGGAGTTGGAATGTACTCGTCCTTAATGGGTACCTTTGATTTTCCTGCTCCTATAGCTAGAATTAATGTTATCTCATCCTTAAAGGAACCTTCACGAAGAGAGTTCTTTAGAACTCATTATTTTTTGAATCCCTGGCCCTTACCCTCTTCTACCACCACATTAGATGAGGGGTAGGTTGGTGGAATGGCATGTGCTATGTTTGCATCTGAAATTGCTTACCAGTCTACTGTTAACACTGTGGACACCGATCCTACTCATTTTTCAGCAGAGGAGTTGGATGGGGATGTGGCTCTAGCCTGGACTCTAGATTTATTAGATATCGTTTTTCCATCTAAAGAAGTTGTCCTAGAAGAAATGATGGTTGTTTAAAGACTGTGGAATGAGTTGCATCATCGGTCATATTTCCTCCCTCATTTGTAGGAAGTAGAATCAAGTTTGTCCAGTTCTTCATCTACTAGTGATGTTGACACAGTTTTAAATCCATTGGCTCCAACAAAGTTTTCTGCCGAGGGCAACATGTTCGTCATTTCATAAAACTATTCCAGTGAACATCTCTAGGAATCCCAACATTATTGAAAATGTCTTCATTGGTTCTAACTGTTCCCCTGAAGAAAGTCAAACTTATACCGATCTCTTTAAAGATTTTCGAGACATGTTCACTTGGTCTTATGAGGAAATTCCTCAGATAGATCCATCTATAGTCTAGCATGAGATCAAGATGTATGAAAATGAAAAACCTATTCATCATAGACTTCGACTGGTAAACACTATAAAAGAAGAAACTAACAGAACTTAGGCTGTGAAGTTGCTTAAGGCGAGTTTCATATACACCGTTTCTTTAACTGAGTGGGTCTTGAATCTAGTCCCCATAGAGAAAAGGAAGGAATGATCCATGTATGCATTGAATTTAGGGACCTAAATAATGCATGACCTACGGATAATTACCCCACACCCTTTATTGGTCAGCTCATCGATGAGTGTATGGGTAATGAAATTTTCTCATTTACGGATGGATTTTATTGTTATAATCAAATCACTATCTGTATAGAAGCTCAACATAGGACAACTTTTATTTTCCCTTGGGGTACATTTGTGTATTTAAATATGCCTTTTGGCCTTAAAAATTTTGGAGCTACTTTTCAGCAAACCATGTCATATGATTTTCATGATATCAAGCATATTATCGAAGCTTATTTGGATGATTTAGCTGCTCATTCTCGAAAGAGAATAGATCATCCTAAACATCTTCGATTGATTTTCGAACAATGTCGTTTTTATAAAATATGGTTGAATCTGAATAATGTGTTGAGTCCTCTGCTTCTTTGTTGAGTCCACCTAATTATAGAAGAGACTTCCTTTTATATCCCGCTACAGCAAAATCAACTATTGGTATGGTTTTGGTTTAAGAGGATGATTCTCTCTGCGAGCACGTAATCTACTATCTGAGCTAAGGCTTAGTGGGTCTGGAACTGTGTTATTCTCCCATTGAGAAATTAGCTTTGGTAGTTGTCCATGATGTCTAGTGACTTAGAAATTATATTCTTCTTCGAAAAACTTTTGTCTTAGTGACCGTCAATTCATATTGAGTTTGTTATCAGAAGGCAAGTGATTGGGGGCAAATGTAAGAGATGGATTGTCATTTTACAAGAATTCGATCTCAAATTCATGTCGTCTATGTTTAAGAAATATTTAGTATTTTTAGAGTTGATCTCATAGTTTCCTTTTAAGGAAGAAATCGTTTATGAGGAAACTTTTCCTGATGAACATATTTATCTTATTTCCTTGCAAGATCCTTGGTACATAGATATTGTTATATATCTCCAAACTTTGAAGTTTCAGCTCACTTTTTTGAAGGATGAACGTAGAAAATTACGTCACCTCGCTAAAAGCTATATTATTATAGGTGGCACTTTATATCATCGTGGGGTTGATTCAATCCTTATATGTTGTTTAAACTTAGAAGAATTTGAGTTTGTGCTTAATGATTTCCATAGTGGAGCTTGTGGTGGTCATCTATTTGGGCCTGCAACAACTCAAGGGAATTTGCGTGTAGGCTACTTTTGGCCTTTGATCTTCAAAGATAGAATTGAAGTAGTCAAAAGAGCCCTTCCTTGTCAGGTTTATACTCGGAAAATGCACGCACATCCATCTACACTTTTCCCTATGCTCACCGTCAGTCCTTTCACAAAGTGGGGTATTGATTTTACTACTTGTAATCTGCCTTTAGCAGGAAATCACAAATATATCATCATAGTCTTAGACTACTTTACTAAGTGGCCTAAGGTTATGTCTACTTTCAATAATGATGTTGAAACAACAACCTTGTTTCTCTTCAATCAAGTTATTTCCGGGTTCTGTATTCCTAAAGAGATTGTCGCTGAGCATGGAAGCCATTTCCAAAATCAAATGATATCTGAATTGGCTCTTAAATTGGGTTTAAGGTAGGAGCATTCATCTCCATATTATCCTTAGGCCAATCAGTAGGTTGAAGCCATGAAAAAATCCCTAAATATAATCCTACAGAAGACGATTAACAAAGCTCGATCCAAATACAACATTATGTTATAATCGACACTTTGGGCATACCGAATATTAGTTAATACCACCACTAGTTTTACTCCATTTCAACTATTTTATGGGTTCAAAACCATGTTTCCTGTGGAATGAGAAATTCCTTCCCTTAAATTTTTTGTTGAACTTCTTCCCAATACTTCTAGTCTTGAAGAACACCTCATAATTTGGAACATGTCGATGAGTAACGTCAAGATGTGTCCATAATCAACAATGCTCATAAAAGGTGAGTAAAAAACCAATATGATAAAGCTGCCTGTCTTAGAGTTTTCTTTGAAGGTGAGCTTGTGTTGGTTTATGACCAAGAAAAATATGCCTTGGGGGAAGGCAAGTTTAAATCTATGTGGTACGGTCCCTTTATTGTCATTTTTTTAAGAAGGGAGCTGATGAGTTGATTGATTTAGAGGGGAACAAGTTGTGAGAGCCTAGAAATGGGCTCTATCTTAAGAAGTATTTTTCTTAGGCCTCGGCCTAAGATTTTCTTGACTGTAAATATTGTATCTTTCTGCATATCTATCTATCGATTTTGTAGTGATGTCGATATTTTTTGATCTACTTTGGCAGGTATTGATGGAGGATTTGATATATCTAGGGTTCACTGATGGTGCTAGCAGACACATCCAGAACCTTGCTTCTGTGGTTTGGGTGATTTATTATCCGTAAGGCCAATTTTTGGTTTTGATAGGAATATGTATCGATCCCGCTTCAAATAAAGTCGTCGAATATACTATTGTTATTAATTTACCATCTGAGGCAATATATCTTGGTATTGTTTCATTAGTAGTTTGTATGGATTCACAACTGGTGGTATGTCAACTGAATAACATCTATCATGTGAGAGATCCTTATTTATATCGTCAATTTCTAAGATTGCATTTATTGCAAAGATCATTCGTTTATATCACATTTGTTCATATTCCACGATCATAAAATTCAATAGCAGATTCTATCGCTAATCGAGCAATAGATTGGCATATAAATCATTCATCACATTAAAAAATAAAAATTAATAGAAGTATCATCTATATGTATATATATATATATATATATATATATATATATATATATATATATATATATATATATATATATATATATATATATATATATATATATATATATATATATATAGATATATATATGATCATCATGATAAACCATCTATACATAGATAAATTTTTGTGTCCAAAATAATATACAAAATCAAGAAAAAATGTCCTACAAAATTAGGGATTATGCCCATCATCACGTGTAATAAAAAAATATTTGATTATCTGTTTAGCGATCCTACTCAAGATTAGTGGAAAGGAAGAAAATGATGGCATTTTACACCCTTTGAAATAACTACAACCAATCCTGTGGTACTCCTACCATGCGTCGTTGAATCTCCTCTGGTAGGTCCTCTACAACCACTATAGGTACTTGGTGAGTTAACCTCACCGAGCTTCTCTAGACTACATCAAGGGTCCTCTCAGTCTCTATCATGGCTCCTTTGGCATCTCTTCCATGATGCCTTTGTCGAGGTAGCGCATTAGGTCTCACTGGTCCAACATATGTGTCATGATCAATTATTTTGTAAGTATTTTGTCTCATCAAAAATATTTTCAGCTCATTTATACTTAAAATCTAAGAAAATCTTAAAATTCAAAAATTAAAAAACATTTGTAGCTATGGTGCCCCATGCTACATCTGGTGGAAAAACCAATCGAAGATTGTAGTGAGACAATCCAATGCAAGACTCATTGAAACGTGAGAGGCCTAATGTAGGGAAGTAGAACGATTTACCCTGGTAATGGTAAAAATAAATATTCTTAGTGATAAACTCTGTACATGTTTCATTGGAATATGGGTTTCAATCTTCTCGTTGTTTCCTAGACAATAGATGCGTGCATACTCTTCCTATTCTTCCTGTTGAGTGGACCCTCTCTCCACTCTAGGAAAGACTTGTGATGAAATAGATATCCTCTATTTCAATCCTCAAGGGAATCTGATCAATAAAAAAGGAATCTTCTTCTGGACTCTAGTAGTGGATTAACATCTGAAGCAACCTAGTATTTTCCTTCATGTTCAGCATTTTGAAATTTTTTAACAATCCACATCCTCATAAGGCATATAATGCATTTCGATCCTCCATTACCTAATTATCAATCACACTATTATCTATTTCATGACAAGTAATCGAAATCCTGCAAAAAATGATGTTTTGAATAATTAAAATCTTGTTTTTAAATTTTGAATTCACACACATGGGGGTTTGTTATTTACACAGTCGGGTATAGGGATTTCCTATACGTGGTTAACATGTATCCAACCTGTGTGTGTGCAAAGAGAAATTTTTAAAAATAAATTCGCACAGTAAAATTTGTGACAAAACATTTAAAATCACTAAAACTTATTAAAAGATCAGTTAGAAGGTTACCTGGAAGATTGGAGGATGTTTGAATGGATGAATCTGATTGAGGAAGCTTGCTTGGTTTTTCTACCATAGCTCCTTCACCCAATTGCTAAAAACACAAATGAGAAATTGTGAGTGAAAAATTCCTTATATAAGTTGACATTTCAAAATTACATTTTCTAAAGTTTATTTTTCTTTTTTGTGGGCTTTTTGACCTTTTGTCTTGGAGTGTTGGGATGGGTTGTTTTTATAGGATACTTTGAATATTTTTTGAGAGATTGCTTCGGTTCGATGACTACAGACCCGTCATGGTAGGTGTCATTTTTTCACTAGCATATAGGTTAGGGATATAATTTTCCGCTGCATTTTCCATACTAGCCTCCATACGGTGATATTTTAACCAAAGGGTTGCCCCTGTCATGTCTTGGCTATAAAACCATTTTCACTCACTGACTTCTAAAATCATGATATGATGGTAAAGCCAACCTTTACATGGGAGCCTTAGTTAGATCCTTGCTAGCATATGTTGCCTATGCTTCTCTATTGAGCAGGCTTAGGAATTCTCTTTAGTCCCACCATGACCTATGCGATGAAGACTCATTCTCTTACTTCTTCATTATTTTTCTGGCTTTATACCCTAGAGGTTCCTTTGTGTTGAGTTATACTCATGCATTACATGTTGACCATTTGTACCTTTTGGCATTAAGCTGGTTTCACTTGGACTAGTGTTTAAGCCACCTTTTGACCATGTCTTTTATGAAATCAACCTTGAAATCACCTAGCCTTCGCAATTTGACACCCTCTTACCTCTGGAAAGAACATTCCTTTGAGTGTCATTGACAAGTTTCGTCACCTTGCATTGAGCATAGGAATGTTCCCCTCTGAGGAACTAGTGCATCTGTATTTGAACACTCGTTCTTTCCATTATACTTTAGGCATTCTTTTATTCCTTTTCAGGCTTCATAAATATGAAAAAAAAATATATATATATATATATATATATATATATATTCCAAAAAGAGCAGGAACGAGACATTATTTCCATGATTGATGGAAGCTAGAGTCAGTTGTGTCGCCCTTGAACAAAACACTTAAAAATAAGTCATTCCTCCACTGGGATGGGCTTTAGTTTGACTTATGATATCATTAAACTTGTTATTGAGTCAGTACTCCTTCGATTTGTTATATCTTCCAATCATATGGAGAGTTTTCTTATGCCTCCTTCATGAAAAACTTATACAAAGTTATCATATGTTGCCATGTAGTCACATTTGATTTGTGCCTTTGTTCAAGGGAAGTAAACCTAAGTCGGACTTTTTGTTGTGTCTGCTGACCTATTTTTTAGTTGCTCATCCCTGGTTGTCAGAGTCATGTTCATTATCATATCAACTATTTGGTTATTTTCTCGTGTCAGTTTGAAAAGGTCTCCAGTGACATCTTGCTGGCAGGTCTTGCTCTTATCAACTACTAAAAATTTCTCTAAGATCGGATCTAGAGTTGCACCCTAGCCCTATTTATATTATTGATAGGTTATCTTGTGCTCAACATCAACTAGTATCATGGGTTTTTGGCTGTGTCATTTCCCTTGTGTTCGACACTAGCATTCATTATCACACATTCGGATTTTTCTAGTACCTTGGTTTCCACTTGACCCTATTGGTGGATTCCTCACCTCTGTGTCAACTCTCATTATTGGTTAGTTCAAATGGTTTCTATCGTGTGATAGCCACATCTTGTGTATACCGGAAACATGCTTCAGTTGGGTTACTATATCTTTCTTCATTTGATTCCTTCCACATTATTTCCCTATGGGTTACACCCACACTATATTGATGAAGGATGCCTTAATGCCTTCCTTCTAGCAGATCTTTTCCCATTCACCTCAACCCAATGCTCTAGGAACAAGGTCTAGAGTCCATTTGGTAATACCTTCAGGTTTGCAGTCATCAATGGGAGATGCCTTCGCTGTCCACTGTGGGAAAACATAATTGTCTCCTCGTTGATAGATTCTTCCAATTGTTCGACTATAGCTCATTTATTTTCACTTCTTAGATTGTACTGGGTACCTTGACTCTCATCATCATTATCAGTGAGTAGTCTCGCGTTTTTTAATGGTATACATCAATGATGAATAATCAAATGATTTCTCACATGGTCGACCTTAGATCATTTATTCCCATTGTGTAGAAATGTACGATGACGGTTAGTGAAGATCTTGGGTTTGCATCAACATTTATTGGCTCACTTGTCAGTTCCTCATGTTTCTACTAGCTGACACCATCCACCTTATATGTTGCTGTTCATTACAACAACATCCTGTATGTTGGCACCCAAGTTATGTGTAGTACAATTTGTTTGACCGTTTGACTTGGTACTTTTTGGATCAGCTTTATGACTTCAGTGATCATCTTTCTACTTCAGCGTCAATGATTAATTCGTTATATGTGATATTGAGACATGTACTTCTATAGATATGGTCGGATGATACACTATGTTTTTCCAGTATTTTTATACTTGTATACATATTGGATCCACTTATGTACTTGACATGTATACATACTTTATTATCTGTGAGCATGTGTATGCCCACCTTAGATAACAACTTTCTTTCTGATCTCTTTCACTGGCTTGGTAGGCTAAATTCTGGTGAAATCCTCTCCGGTCTTGCTAGGATTCCTTCTATACACTTAATACATTTCGGGACCTCAGATATTAGGGACATATGTTATAGCACCATTTACTAATCTTAGCAGATTTGATGCTCTAGTTATGGTGTGTGGAAACCCTTCCTTTCCAGACTTGGTACAAATTCTAAAAAGTAGTGTTTTACTTCCCATATACTATTTTTCCTTGTATGAAAAGCGTGTACACACGGGTCAGTCTATACCCAACCCACGTATATGTGTTAAACACTAAAAAATATACAATCTCCTTAAATTCAAGTGAAGTTGACAGGTTTTACCTGTTACTCACCTACTATAGCCTGTGGCTCAACTCTTTCCCAACTGAAAAATCTAATTTGGATAAGTATAAATAAACCTCCTTGGAAAGGTCTAAGGGGGATGAGAGACGAGATATTCATATTATAGTTGATTACGTCCTTGATCAATTCTGAAGAAATATCGATGGCTCCTATACTCCCAAGTTATAGGAAACCCTTGTTTCCTCCTTTGAGATGTCCATCATCGCTTATATGGCATCCTTTTGTATATCGATGGGGGAAGATTGCTAAGGTCTAGGCAGGACGATCGAGAGGATGGTTCCACTTTGAACTAGATGAAGACTTAAGTTGTAGTTTTCCACATTTCATTTAGCTTTCATCAATAAAGAATTGTTGTTTTGCTCCTGATATTTATTGTGTTTATGCATTAATCTATGTTATGATTTTCTTATGAATCTTATTTTAATGCTCATTTTCTCACCTGGTTATATGATTTAACACCTACATCATGAACATGCTTTTTATTATTGTTGTTGTATATGATTTTCTTGGATAAATTATAGGTTATGAAGGCATCAGAAGGAGGAGACGGTTTGGACCCTCCAGGATTGACCTCGAACGTAGGACCTCCAGGTAATACCTCCTCTTGGTACTTCAGTAGTTTAAGCATTTAGAAAACTTGTCTATGTATTTCTTTATGTTGTATGCCCTCCACTCTGTTGGGGTTTTCAACCCAAGAGCCTAGGGTGCTTCCACTTGCAACATCAATATGAAGTCGCTAAAACCAGATCAAGGTGTTCTTCCCTGCCACCCCCCCCCTGAAATCGTACTAATAGGATGTTACCTCATTTAAAGCCTGTCTTTCAATCCCACAATGCTTTATTCCACCCTTACTTAGTGTTTTTCTCCAACTAAGTGATTTAAGAGGTCCTTCTCTCCCATCATATTAAATCTTGTCGGTCAACTCCTGGGTATTTTTAGGAGTTATTTAAGGGAGATTTATTTTGATCTCATCTACCAATAATGGGTTTTAAATCTTCGAAAGAATCGCTCAGCTCTAGTGTTTCTTTCCCAAATTATTAAAACTTTATTCATTACATTATCATACTTTATTACTCACGTTCATTCAAATCCAACACGGTTTTATAGTCATTAAATCTAGAAATAGTTAGATATAAAAACGTAAAAATATTTACATAAAAACATAGGCTGTCACAAATACAAACATTTGTGTTTATCACTTAACCATTTACCAAGTAACTTAGTGAAAATAAAATAAAATATTTACAACTCATTGAAGAGTATTACAATTAATATGACAAATACTCTAAATTTTAGATTGAATATAATATAATGTAAATGGACAAAATAATATATTTTGAACTTATGTTTTATATTTTATAAATATAAAATTTAGCAATAATTAACTTAAATAATTAATAATATTTTAATATTTATTTATGAAAATTTTAATAAAAATGTATAAATAATTTATTAAAATTTTAGTTTAATTGTCTTATAATATGTGAAAATTGAGGTTGTAATTGTAAAAAATTTAATCATGTGAAAAGTTTTTTAAATTTAGAATAAAAAAATATACTACAATCTTTTTAGGTAGTCGTATAATGAGGCAGAGGAATTGCCGAGACAACCAAAAGTGGTTGGAATCCGGGCAAAAGAATTTCAAAAAATCTTGTAGAGACAGTGTCTGAATCGTGTTTTTGATGGTGGAAATGGATTCAACACCATCAAAAACATCTAGGACACCTAAAATTTTGAAGTTTAACAACTATAACTTAGATTTATAAAAATCCTTACCAGATTTTCTCTAAATATACCTGAAATTTCCATAACTTTCCGAAAAATTCCTCTGGCTAATTAGACTACAGCTCTTTTTATCCTATCCCCTTATGAGTGTTGGGATTTTAACCAGTTAAAAAAAATTATTATAATTTTAATATATAAGTGAAAAACATAATTAACCTAGAAAATAAGTTTTGCGTCTTTTATATTTTTTAATTTTTAATAAAATTTATTTCAAACATAGAAAATGTCCGTATAAAGATGTTTATTGTTTATTTAGTTTTGTAAAGTAAAAACAATATACTAAAATTTAAATATTATTAACAAGTTTATAACAATTATCATTATTTTTTATATTTGAACGAGTCTTTACCATATTTATAATAAAATTAGATGTAAAACAAAACTTAAATGTGGGATTGGAAGTTATATATATATATATATATATATATATATATATATGAAAATGTAATTATCGAGCTAAAAAATAATGAGGGGTGGTGGAAAGATATTAGATGTAATATTAGAGTTAAATAAGGATATCCCCTCTCCCCTACTGTATTTGGCATTTACATCGACAAGCTTGAAGGTTCTTTAGAGGAAGCAGGATGTGCTGGCACGATCTTAGCTGGTATAGTAATCATCCTTCTTATCTATGTTAATGATATTGTTCTTCTCGCAAGGTGCCCATATGATCTTGATAAGCAACTTAGGCTTCTTAAGGATTTCTGCTCTACCATGGGTATAACTTTTAACACTCACAAAACAAAATTTATTATTGTCAAATCCAAGAAGCACACTTACGCTAATTTTATGTATGACAATAATAACTTATTCTTACAAGTACCTAGGAATTCATATTCACCACAAGCTCAACTCGAACTTTAGCATTGAGAAAAGGATTAATGGGAGGTGGAAAGCTTATTTTGGTCTTGAAAATAACTGTAAAACGATAAACCTCATAATGTGGAATAAAAAGAAGTTCCTCTTTTAAACTTTAGCCACTCCTGTTATCTTATATGGATGTGAGGTCTAGGGTTGCAGCATCTCTAGAGAATCTTAGAGAAAGATTGAGAAAATCTGGAAGCACTTTATAACGTATAACTTGAAAATTAAAAGCAATACACCCTATTATATTCTCCTTATAGAAGTACGTATTTCCCCTACCAAGAGCCTAGCTATGACTAGGCTTATATTGTACAAGCAGAAACTCAATAACATAGGAGATCATAGTCTTCCTAAGCTAGCTTTAAATTCCAGCCAAAATCACCCAAGGCTCAAGCGGGGGTGGTATAAATACACGAGGGCTTGGTTAAACCATTGGGAGATCAACGAGAATGATGCATTGCAAAACATTAATAACATTAGAATTATTGTTACTTCTAAGTTCAAAGAAAAAATGTGGTGTGAGAAAGATTTAGCAGCTAAAAGAATATTAAGTTATTATAAGAAGTTCATCAACCCCACCATAGAAGATCGAAAGTATCTCTCTATTTTAACTAACTCAAAGAAGAAAATTAATATTGTGAAGATTAGAACAAACTCTCATGAGCTCCATAGTGAAAGAGGTCATTGGGCAGTTCCTAAAACACCATGGATGGAAAGGATCTACCATCTCTGTTAGAATAGGAACATCGAGGATGAAAACCACTTCCAATTAGAGTGCCCCATGTACAACCGCATTAGATCTCAATTTCATAATTTTTGTCGCAATACTCACCTTCCTAGCCTTTAACAAAGTCAAAATTATAGTGAGCTCGAGAGTGTAGGAATTTACAGGGTAAGTTCCTCAGAAAGAATACCAAAAGGACACCGCTCACAACCAGATCTCAAATCAATACACCAGTATTTTTGACGTGGTTAAAACCCTCAGAGTGCAAGGAGGGAAACAGTCCACGGCCTGTCCCAACGTGGGTACAGACAATTTATTAATCAAAGAATGAAAATTTACATAAGCTTCTCTCATGCACGGATTGCCCGAACAATGACCCTCCATGCGCTTTAAATAGAACTCATGGACCAATCGGGTGTCAAGCCACGGATCAAGTGTCGGTAATACCGAGGTGAGAGTGAACCGTCGGATCACTACATATCGTGACCGTCGGATTGTAAGTTACAAAATGTACAACGGTAAAGAAACACACTTTACCTAACTCTAACCTAACTCTATACTAGACCAAGTTGAACTTAACTATATCCTATGTGTCGGATATCCTAACATCCCCCCTTAAGAACAACTTGGGATAGGACTGAAGGATTTACAAATATGACACAATAGGAGAAGGAAGGAGGCACTAGAGCCTATCCCCCCTTAGTGACAACTTCCTGAACTCCAAGCATATATCGAAGTTTAGTGAACTTCGCCTCTGTGAGAGCCTTTGTGAAGATGTCTGCAACCTGATCATCCGTTGGACAATATTGCACTTCAAGAACATGGTCATGAATGAGCTTTCTGATGAAGTGCATGTGTAGTTCAATGTGTTTGCTGCGCTGATGCTGGACTGGATCTTTGCATAGCTGAATGGCACTTTGATTATCACACCAAAGTGTGGTTGGATGCTGCTGCTCAAAGCCAAATTCTGATAGGATCTGACGAAGCCACAAGGCTTCCTTACTAGCTTCCACGGCACCACGATACTCTGCTTCTGCTGACGAAAGAGAAATGGCAGCCTGTTTCTTACAAGCCCATGTAATAGGTCCTGAACCAAGAGTGAAGACATAACCGGCAGTAGACTTTCGATCATCAAGGTCACCAGCCCAATCAGAATCAGTGAAACCAACTAACAGAGGAGCTGCTTTGGCACTGTAATGAATCCCAAACTGTACTGTACCTCGAACATAACGAAGTATTCTTTTAGCTGCTTTCCAATGACTTTCACGGGGGTTTTGCATAAAACGAGCAACAAGGCCAACAACAAAGGAAAGATCAGGACGAGTATGGGTTAAATACAAGAGTTTTCCGACAAGTTGACGGTATAAGGTAGCATCAACTTCAGGAGAAGTACAAGAGACTGAAAGTTTGACTCCAGACTGAAAGGGAGAAGGGGCTGGCTTACAGTCTTCCATGTGAAAATGACGAAGAATATCACAAGCATACTTGGACTGGGAAAGGAAAATACCTTCTTGGGATTGCAAGACTTGAAGACCGAGAAAATAGTGTAAGTGTCCTAAGTCTGTCATTTCAAATTTCTTTTTAAGGCTGGACTTCACATGGTTTATAAGGTTGGGATCACTACCAGTAAGAATAAGATCATCAACATAAAGAACAAGGATGATAAGAGAGTTGCCCACTTTCTTGGTGTAGACAGTATTGTCAGAATGACACCTAGAAAAGCCAGATTCTAAAAGAAAGCTATCCATTTTGGCATACCAAGCCCGAGGAGCTTGCTTGAGGCCATAAAGGGATTTCTTAAGTCGACAAACGAGGCTGGAGTCTGTTTGTATGAAGCCAATGGGTTGTTCCATATAGATTTCTTCCTGCAAGTCCCCATGCAAGAAGGCAGATTTAACATCCATTTGATGGACTTCCCATTTTAAAGAGGCAGCAAGGGAAAGAACAAGGCGGATAGAGTTCATTTTGGCAACTGGAGAGAAGGTTTCAGTGTAGTCAATGCCTTCAACCTGTGAAAAGCCCTTAGCAACTAGACGAGCTTTATGTTTATCAACTTTCCCATCTGGTCCATACTTGGTTCTGTAAACCCATTTGCATCTAACAAGTTTGCGTCCCTTTGGTAGAGGAACAAGATCCCATGTATCATTTGTCATCAATGAATGATATTCTTCATTCATAGCTGCTTCCCAATGTGGATGGCCTGAAGCTTCTGCAAAAGTGTCAGGATCATGATTTACTGGAGCTTGAGCCAGTAAAGAAGAGGCTCTTTCAAACTGAGAACGTGTACGTCGCTGATCTGTAGGATCACCGGCAAGATCACCTGCTGCATCCCGAGTAGCACGGACCCATCTTGGAAGTTGAGGATCCTGAGAAGGTGGGGGAGGATTATCATCCTCGCTTTCATCATCAGAAGAAGAAATGTTTTCAAAGATAGAAGAGATAGGAAGAGGTGGCACATCCGCCGGACTAGGCTCGCAGGCCGATTTATTTTCATCAAATTTTACATCTCTTCTAATGATAACATTTTTGGACTTAAATGGAATAAGTCTATAACCTTTTACATCTTCAGAATATCCAACAAAAGTACATTTCTCACTCTTAGGTTCTAAAGCTTTATGCTTTTCATCTGGAATATGGGCCCATGCTTCACTTCCAAACACACGAAAGTGACTTACATCTGGTTTAATGGAACTCCAAGCTTCTTCTGGAGTGATATTCTCTAGAACCTTAGTAGGAGTGCGATTGATTATATAATTTGCACAATTAATTGCTTCGGCCCAAAAACTAAGACTGAGTCCTTTAGATTGCAGCATACAATTAGCCATTTCCTTTAAGGTGCGATTTTTCCTTTCAGCTACACCATTTTGTTGTGGAGTGTATGGAACAGTATGTTGCATTTGAATTCCATTTTCGGTGCAAAAGTTGATGAATGCATTTTTAACATATTCTCCACCATTATCAGTTCTTAGCTTAAGAATTTGATGTCCAGATTGTTTTTCAACAAATGCTTTGAAGGCCAAAAAAGTGCTAAATACTTCGCTCTTGAGTTTTAAGAAGTATACCCAAGTGCGTCTAGAGAAATCATCAATGAAAGTTAAGAAGTACTTGCAGCCAGAGAATGAAGCAACAGGAAGAGGACCACATAAATCACTGTGCACAAGCTGTAAAGGGGCTGAGGCGTGCCAAGAGGCACGTTTGTCAAAACTGTCCCGATGATGTTTTCCGAGTACACATCCGGAACAAACACCATCTTTGCAAGATACCATAGGAAGACCTGTCACCATATTTTCTTTACATAGATGCTGAAGGGAGCGATAGTTTAAGTGACCAAACCGCTCATGCCAAAGTTTGCTCACTTCATCATTATGAGCAACAAACACTGAGGGAAGATGGGATGACCCAAAGTTGTGAAACTTATACAACCTTTTGGAATCATCAGCAAGACCAGTAGCTAGAATCTGTTTAGGATCTTTTAGATCCTTGATTACAACATCATGAGGTGAAAATTCAACAATTTTACCTTCACCTGAATGAGTTATCTGATAGACAGATAGAAGGTTGCAGGATAAGTTTGGAACACATAATACATCATTGAACTGACCATTGTCTAGATGAACAGTTCCAGTCCCTACAACATTAAGAGATCTATCATCACCAACATATATATTTTTGGTGTTACAATCATTTAAAGAAGAAAACATGGCTTGGTTTTTGGCCATGTGACAAGAGGCTCCAGAATCAATGAGCCACTCATGAGAATGAGAAGAAGAAGAAGATACATTTAATGCATAACCAGACTGAGATGATTGACGATGACATGCAGAAAGTGCCGTTCCGGAAGTTGAAGTTGAAGTAGGCTCCAGATGGATGTTATGTTTCTTCATTGCGGCTTCCAAGGCTTCCATCTTCTTAAAGCATTTAGATTCTAAGTGGCCATCTCGATTACAAAAGTTACAATGTCTGTCAGTCCTCTTCCATTTGTTTTTATTGGTCTTGTCATTTTGCTGAAATGATCTTTCATCTTGAGGCTGAGTTGGTTTAGGACCATTCCTTTGAGGATAAGACTTCTTAGGATTCTTTGAATTTGGTTGCTGCTGGGCGGCTAACGCTTTCGAGGAAGAGTTTCCAAGATTAAGAAGACCAAGGTGTAAGAGTTTTTCTTGTTCTCTTATTAAGGAATCACAAAAGGAGTCAAAGGAAGGGGGTTTGTAGTCTTTGCCTTGACAAATGAAAGCTTCCCTTGTAGAATGGAAAGTGGAAACAAATACAGAGTAGGCTGGTCCCAACTTAGTAAGGATGGAATAAATAAGGTTACCATCTTCTTTCTTAACTTTAACACCTTCCAAGAGATATCTAAGGGTCTTGAATTTGGACAAGAAATCTTCAATGCAAGAAAAATTATTAGGATCCAAAGTAAGCAACTCATTCTCAAGTTGATGGGCTCTAATTTCATTTTTAATCCCAAAAACTTTAGCAAGTTTTTCTAATGCTTCATGAGGAGTTTCAATTTCTGCAATGTGGAATCTAAGATCAGGAGAAACAGACATTCCTATCAAACCACGTGCTTGATCTTGTCTATTTTCCCATTTTTCGGCCTTGTCTTCATCTTTGGGTTTCTTCTCTTGGTCTGTGGCTATTCTGAAGAGACCTTTACTTCTAAGTAAATCTCCCATGTAGGCTACCCATTGGAAGTAGTTAGTGCTGTCAAGAATGACTTGGCATGGACTTTCCATTTTTTTGAAAAAAAAAAACTGAAGCTGAAGATGCTGAAAGTAAGTGGTCCAATGGATAGATCTCGAAAAAATAGGCGGTTTTAAAAAAAACGGCTCTGAAAAAGGCTTCCGGATGAAGAAGTTATGGCTTTTTGAAAAAAAAATTGTTGACGTTGCCGGCAAAGTGCGCGAATGTGCGGGAATGAAAAAATCCGCCCCCACAAAATGGAGACTTGAACCCAAGACCTCTACTCTCTTAAAAAGTCTTTGAACCAATTGATCTATACAAAATATTTGAGAGAGAGAGAGAGAGAGAGAGGGGGGGGGGCCTCGATTTGCGTGCTTGCCTTGGGAAGGCTCTTTTCCCTACAAAACACAAAACACAAAACCCAACACGAATATGCAAAGAAAAACGAACCTTACGGCTCAAAGTTAGCTTTAGCCAAAAAACTAGAATTTTAAAAAAAATCTCAAAGTTAGCTTTTAACCGAAAAACTAAATATTTTTCTCAATGTTTCTGATTTTCCAAGATCACACTAAGGTGCAGGGAAAAGAGCATACGCATGAGAAAAATCCTTTCTTTCTGTTTCTGATTTGCCCAGATCGCACAGAGTCGCAGGGCAAAGAGCATACGCAGAAATGAAAGGTATAGATCCGGGAAAAAAAAAAAGGCTAAATAAACCGAAACCGAAATAAGCAGAGAGAAAATGACAGTAAACTGCCAAAAAAACACTGTATACCTCCCGATCTGAAAAATGACGCAGCTAGGGCTACCGGAAACCTTTTCGCGTGAAACGAAAGGGGTTCCTCACTGAAACAGATGCTCCGAACGCAACAGAGCAGTCCTCTCGGCCCGAAAGCAGTCAGAAACAGCAGATCTAGGAAACGACAGCCGCATGCAGTTCTACCGGCTTCAGATTTGGATCACCAACGGACGCGGCCCTCAAATAGCTCTGATACCATGTAGGAATTTACAGGGTAAGTTCCTCAGAAAGAATACCAAAAGGACACCGCTCACAACCAGATCTCAAATCAATACACCAGTATTTTTGACGTGGTTAAAACCCTCAGAGTGCAAGGAGGGAAACAGTCCACGGCCTGTCCCAACGTGGGTACAGACAATTTATTAATCAAAGAATGAAAATTTACATAAGCTTCTCTCATGCACGGATTGCCCGAACAATGACCCTCCATGCGCTTTAAATAGAACTCATGGACCAATCGGGTGTCAAGCCACGGATCAAGTGTCGGTAATACCGAGGTGAGAGTGAACCGTCGGATCACTACATATCGTGACCGTCGGATTGTAAGTTACAAAATGTACAACGGTAAAGAAACACACTTTACCTAACTCTAACCTAACTCTATACTAGACCAAGTTGAACTTAACTATATCCTATGTGTCGGAATATCCTAACAGAGAGGCTTCTCTGCAAGCTTTTTGACAATAGGAATAAAATCTTAAATCAAACTAAATAATTTGTTTCTTTAGGTCCGATAGACGAAAGTTTGGTCTCAGTGGACGTTAACCATCATCATCATCATCATCATATAATCATCATTATTAGATGAAGATTGAGAGTAATTTTTTTGCGACCTTAAAATGAATTATTTATAAATACATTAAGAAACTCAAAAAAATTAAAATAGTGCATTTTCCATCTTTTTAATCACAAAAACAAAAATAGAAACAATGGGTAAAAATAAAGTGGATATATATTTAATTAAATATTTGTTACTATTTTAAAAATTTAATATTTTAATATTCATTTATTTAAATAAAAGTATTCATATATATATATAAGAATTCAGTTATTGGTATTTGAAATTTGGATCTTTTAGTTTTAAGTGATTTCTTATTATTTTATTCACTAATTGAGCTATTTCTAAACAAATTTTAAAATACATTAAAAGAAATATACTTTATAACATTTTTCTCATAAATTTAAATTTTGAGTGTATGATTATGGTTAAATATTTAATCTATAAAAATAAGAGAAACAACATACTTAATATTAAAAGTATTATACGTTGAAAACTCCTATTGCAATTTAGAAAATAAATAGAAAAATAACATATTACAAGAAAGCGGTCAATTCAACTTTAGGAAATAAAAACTAAAGTATTTTTCTATTTTAGTTAGTATGAAAAAGGAAAATCAATTTATAAAAATACGAAACAAGTCCCACAAACATGTTAAATAAAGATGACATTAGAAAATTCCAAAATACTGTAAAATGCATAAATTTGTTATCTTTATCAGACTAAAATTGTTGAAGACTAAATATACTTCCTTCTATAATTTATTAAATACCCTCCAATTAAAATTTAATTTCAAAACATATATAAAAAAATGTTAATAATATGTATGTTTTTTTCCCAACACCCAAATTTTATCAACTAAATCCCTTTTAGAACAATGCAACTTCTAAGTCACATGTTTTATTTCTGTTTTTCTTCCAACACCCAGATTATATCAATTAAATCCGTTTTAGAACAATGCAACTTCTAAGTCAAATGTTTTATCGAAATATAAGGTTGGTTTTTTTATAATCGTTGTCTAGCACTAGTCTTGTACTCAAAGTCCCGTAACTATTGATTATTTTGCTGAGTTTTTATTTTTTACTAAAGTTTAAATAATGACTTCATATTTTTCTATAAATCAAAAAATCATTTTTTAATTTCTGAAAATATTATTTTTAATTTTCCATTGGATAAACGAGGTTTGATCGGACATAATATCGTTCGTAGAGGCCTATTTATTTTCATTGTCAATTCTTAATAAATAATTAAAAAAAAAAGACTAATTTTCTAAGTAGTCATTGCGTCAGTAAGTTCTATGAAATTGTTATGTCTCACACTATTATTTCTTTGTCGAAAGATGTGCAGGTCCCATACATAATTGGGGGGAAGCAACTATTATTTTGTGTGAGAAAGGGTATGCACAAAGTGAATGAGAAAGGGTATGTGGTAAGTCTCACAGAAGGGACTATATCAAGTCAAAATTTCTTCTTCTGCATTCTACATAATGCTAATTTAATGCCTAGGAAGAACTTACTTACCAAAAGGAAGTGCTCAGAGAATATTAAACTTTAAATTAAGAGAATATTATGAATTATAGCAATGTGGAGGTGTGGAACAAGTAACGTTGATACATTGTGCACAATGATTAAAGAGTCCAAAGATGACAAAATTGACGAGGTTGTAGGTACGTTATGTAAGCAAGGGAGGGTAGGCGGGTTAGTTGTGTTATTTCATTGTACAAAGAAAGGGTATGTAGAACATGCAAGAGAAACAATGTGCAGGAAGTTCGGGAGTAGGGACTATATCTAGTCTATCTCTCTTCCTCCACATTCCGCATAAGGCTAATTTAACATTGTAGGATAAATTTACTTAGCAAGAGGAAGTGCTAAAAGAATATCATGTTTTAAACTAGATCATATTATGACTTATATTACTATGGTTATATTTTTGTTTGAACGTGCAAAACAAGTAACATTAATATATTGTATGAAGTGCCTAAAGATCATATGGATGCTTAATGCAGTAGCATGTTTTGTTTTATATATACAAATCAAGTGGATATAACAAATTTGAAGGATATGGGGCATGTTCTAGAGTGGCCAATTTTTTTTTACCTTTATAGAAACATAATTAATTAATTAAAATCCATATGGATAATTAATTAATACTAATAGGAGATTCGAAAGAGACAGGACAAGTTGTTGAGTGGAAAGACTTTCAAAGGAGCAAGTACTCGTGGAGGACTATTTGAGAAACATTGAAGGAATGCGATTGAAAAAATTATATTTGCTATTGATTGTCAATAGTGGAAGAGTCGTGCTTTTATATGTAATTTTAAGAAAAATTAAGTGAAGTGTCCTTTTTCTATTGAAGAATAGTTGTGCGGAGGAGGAAACATAAAAATTATGTCATAATGTTTCTTATGTTTGTATATATTTTCGTATGAGTTTACTTATACAACTTACATATCACAAAGTATAGCAAATGTATAGAAAAAAACATAGAATTGTATAATGTAATAATAATGAAAATTCTCTTCGCAAATTTATCATTTAATTTTGTATTTATTTCAATTTTTTTCATTTTCCCATATCTCATATTAAATTAATATTTCAAAGCCACTTCTACATATTTGTTCCCAATTTCTCCACACATCCTTTTAGATGCACTTCCTTCACAACCTTTCTATTTCCTTTGCATATCACAAAACTGGACTTATTAGAAAAAATAACAATGTAACATTGGTATCTCTCATTGTTTCATGTAAATTTCAGACAATTCGCGCTAAATTAAAAATTATAACAATCATTGTCAAATATTATTAAACACAATTTTTGCTTTCTAGAGATGCTAAACAAGTTTCAAGACTACATATAATCTTTATTCACTCTGCACAATGTATAAACTTTATTTTCTCTGCACCTCAACACAATAATATAAGCACATTAATATAAGTTGCTCAGCATAAGGAAAGCTTGATAGAATGAAATATTGACTATGGACAAATAAAATTTAACTTTAACATTATGAACAAATCAAATTTATTTAATAATACATTTTATCAATCCAAATTACCTTTGTAATTAGTTGTTATACATGTGTACATTTTATTTTCATAAAGCAAAAAATAATTTGAATAACTTCTGTAGGCTCTGTCTATACATATTCTCTAAGCACATATTTAAATCTTTTCAAAGTTTCAAATATTTATTTAGTAATGAAATATTTAACTTGTAAAAGGGAATGTTGAGAATAAACATTGTGTTTGTGGTCATAAGTACACAATGCAAATTGAGAGCCTTGATAGAAAAATCTCATTTCATTATGCATATATTTCTTTATGCGGAGCTTACAATATAAGATTTCACTGTGGAGGAAGATTATTTTTCATAGTGAAAGCTTTGAACAAGGAAATTTTTGTGCAAAGAAATATTGACCAAACTAAGTTTAATTTTAACTTTATGAGAAAATCAAATTCATTTAATGATATTTTTTTATCATTAGCACTTGCTTCGTAGTTGAATTGTGGTGACTATCCATTATTTTGTCTCATTTTTTTGTTAGTCCATGCCTCAGTAAAAACTATAGAACTTGCCTTGTGGTCAAAGTATATTGACTATCAATTATTTTTCACTACAATTGTTTATATGAAGGTCGATGTCCCCTGACAATCAATCATTTATATCGACGTATAATTCCATAAAACATTACATATTCATATTTTCCTCTAAATTCTCTTTACATTAATAAATGATCTCAATTGGAAAAGTTGGATAAGGCTATGGATTGTTTCCCTCTTAAAGGGTTTTATCCACAAAAAAATATTGGTTTTATGCTCTGGTATGGATGTGTGAGGGTTATTGAAGTTGTTCTCCTTGTGTATTACTTCATGATTGCATTGTGATACCCCTCTTGAAACTCTCTTTGCTTATTTTATGGTCTTATGTCTACTTGTAAGTATTTTAGTGGGAAACATTGGTTGTAGGGCAAGACTGAAATTAAGCCTGTGAAAGAAAGATGTAATATTTATGTGCAATTATAAATAACATGTCGTTCTTAATTGGAAATATTATGGAAACCAACATGTGAGTAATTAACTACATTGTTGTCAAATAGATATTAGTTCATTGGATTCCTAGGTAATGGACACATTAATGTTACAATTATTATAGTTATAACTTCCATTATCCACTAAGATTTGAAGAGGAATAACCGCCAGGAAAGAGACAACATAGCTGGATTTAAGTTCTATTTTAGGTGGGTTGATACTTCTAGCACTATCGCACGGCAACATTGGTCAAGGGGAGAAAAATACAAGAATATGGGTTTATTGTGTACAATGCACTGGATGGGAGGAACATGTTTATTCCTAACTTATTTGGAGTATTAATATAAGTGAAAAGGTCTATTGTATTTGTTGATTATCATGATTGTTTTATGGAGAGTACTAACTAGTGGACAATAATAAATGGTTGTAAGAGGAATAAAGAATAATGTATTCAATAAATAGAGAATAGAAACATATAGCTAATACACAATAGAAATTTCTAGTAACTTTCATGAGGTTTCATGCCAAAATGAAGAAGTATAAAGTAAAAATACATTGTTGTCTTTTACTACATGATGCAAAGTTAATCTTCGACATGATGAACATGGTGAGATTATTTAATAAATAAAGGCTAACATCCCCTAGTTGAATTATTAACGAAAATAATTCCTATTTATATCTTTTTTTCTTTTCTTTCGAGCATTGTCGATTTGAATAAAATAACTATTTAAATTCTAAAATACTCCTAGAAATAAATTATAGAACTTTTAATGTATAATGTAATCAATAATTACCCATATGATCAAATATTTCGTAGAGGAAAATATGAGCAAGATTTAAATGATAAATTTAATAGAAAGGAAACACTGAGGAGGAAATTTGAGACATTAAGGGTAAGGAAGCCTTTACGTGCTAAAGTGGAGAGGTAAGAATGGAATAGAAACATTCTTTTTATATACTCCAAGTTGAAAGGTTATAAAAAATAGATCATAAAGTAAATAATTTACAAGGAGTAAGATACATATGGAAATAACATACGCATATTAGTTAAGTGAAAAAAGGTAAATATGTTTAATAATGGTTTGAAAAATCTAGATAAACAAAAAGAGATACAGATCATTCTATAAAGAATTGAATCCAAAATGAGTGTGCTTGAGTAAGACTTTGGAGTTAGTTAATACAAATTGTTTGACAAACTATTTAATAAATTCCAAAACCAACTTTTAATATAAAAAATTTAATCCGAATATACTAAAATAGTTTTAACATAATAGTGATGGCCATATATGCTCGATCTCTAACTCCATATGAGAAAACCCTACATAAGAATGGACGAGTTAAAGAGACTTCATACCTAGAAAGGTAAATAGTTTCTCTATGAATAGAATAATGTTGACATATCCTTGAGATGGGTTGAAGAACTAACCCATAATATACTGGGGATGGAGAGAAATTTGAAGTAGCATTAAGATATTTGTACAAAGAAGGTCACAGATTCAAATCTTACAATTGAATAATGAAACCCTGATAGTATTGTTGACAAATATGGGTTATAGACCGTATATTTTAGAATACCTTTCCAACAACCCAATATCTCTCAAAATAATAAATATACATCAAAACATACTTCAACAATCCCTTGAAGGTTCTACATCATTGCAAAAATCATTAAAAAAATAATTACAAAACCCAAGTAATATTTAGAAGTGAATATTTAGTTCAAGACCTAATGAAAAATTTATAGTTAACAACCAAGAAACCCTTGAAAAAATAATAAATACACTAATCTTGAAGGAAAAATATATTACATGATGTATGTCATACACAAAGCTACGAGAGAATTGGATTGGAAGCCAAAACATACTGAGAAACATAATGTCATTTGTGGAGCATAACTCTAGACAAGTGTTGCAAACATTTTGGACCATAGAGAAAGGGCGAATAGGAGATGAGTGGTTCAGGAGGATAGTCATCTCGAGCTATGAATTTGTCAAACCCCGTCACTGTGATGACCTTATCACATGGAGTAGTTAGATCCTTGGGTACAAGTGCAACATTTACGGACAAGGGGACCCACATCTCATATATTCCATGAGTGTCTTGAAGTACTCATTTAAATAATAAAGACTTAAACACGATTATAGGAAGTACACAATCTAGAGTAGAATAAGTTGTATCATTCAAATGACTACACAGTTGGGATGTAGCATAATCCTATTTACTTGATGGTTGATTTGAGTTGTTCATGTCAAACTCATTAACATCAATAAGGAAAATATTTATCAACATGTTGGGGGTGCACAAGAATGATAGCATGGTCGTTTACATAGTATTGATAAGTAGCTTTGTGGAATCTTGAGACTAAGAATTTGAGTTTCTCTCACCCAAATTTTATGTTTATATAATTATTAGTTTTTGAAAAAAAATCTATAGGATCATTCTAAAAGAAGTTCCATGGAATTTTAATATAATTTGAAAATGGTGATTAGCACATATAAGCAAAGGATATAAAGATTGATAATAGAATTTAAAAAAACAAAAAAAACAAAAGATATAAAGATGAATAGTAGAATTTCAAAAAAAATTATGGTATTTTTTTTGGTATATTATATGTATTATTATATTCAATTACTATTTTTGGATTTAAAAATGATTTTTTTTGTTTCTTTTGAAAATATTTGGTTGATATCTAAGTTTTCTTTTCTTAACTAAAAAGTTAATAATGATTTTACAATTTTGACTATTATTTTTATTATTATTTAGACAATAATATCTTTAAAACCCATTCATAATTTTTTATTTTCTTTTATTTAAAAGAATTAAAGTTATTATTTTAAAATGTATTTTATTTTCATTAATATTTTATTTATTTATCAATAATATTAATATAATTTCAATACCTCAATCAAATAAGCTCAAAAGAATGCAACTTCATTAAAAAAATTCATTCAAATAATTTTCTCTTTTCTTTAACTCTAAAACCAAAAATACATTTGAGATGGTTATGCTTTTAATATGTAGCATATTTTTGCTTGGTGTCAAATTATCCCCAAATTCTCATCTTAGAATGTACGTTTGACATGTAACAAAGTCGCTCAACCTGTAAAAGCTTTAAAAAAACGAAAAAACCCATGCCGAATTTCAGATTCCACATTGCATAATTATATTAATATACCAAATATAATGTTTACTTATCCCTGTTAATAAAATGATCTAAATGGTAGTGGTCTAAATAAGAGTAATGAATCATAATACTATGAGTACACTAGATTAAATAGATTATTTAATCATATAACGAGTACACCTGGTCTTAATATACGAAATATAATATTTAGTTCTCCCTGTCAACCTAATGATCTAAATGGTAGTGGTCTAAATAAGAGTAATGAATCATAATACTATCAGTACACTGTAATAATACTTTATAATAATACTATGAGTACACTATAGTAGGATCTAAATAGATTATTTAATCATACAACGAGTACACCTTGTCTTGAAACAGAGATAAAGATAATGTGCAGCATATGCATAAATAAATTATTTAATCATACAACGAGTACACCTTGTCTTGAAACAGAGATAAAAGATAATGTGCAGCATATGCATTTTTTCTTTTATCAGTCATCTCCACATTGTACCGAAGTTATTTTTATTTTTTTATTGTTTAATTAAAATAATTTTATATTTTACTATTTAAACTAAGATACCTTAATGGTGGGGTCGAGATAAGAAAAATCGGTTCTTCTAGAAACATTATTACTTGCAATAATTGTGCTCAAAATGGTCATCATGAAACTATCAAAAGAGGAAAAAGTGTTACAATTGTAGATCCAGTCATGAAGATTCAGTACCAATTCGAAATTTCATGACATCACTGCAAAGTGAGTATGCATTAATCATTATACTGTGACGTTTTCTTATTTCGAATAAACAACGCAACCAACTGTGTTAAGCTTTCCATTTGTGTTATCAATTCGTGACTCTTTTCAGCTCCTCTTTTCTCGACTCTCTGAAACAATTTGTCTGTCATTTCTGCTCCGACATGGGCTTCGGTCATAGTCTCCAATCCATTTCTATACTCCATTGAGAGCTGTCTTCCTAATAAACCGCGGTCTTTGCTCCTGTACTCTTGTAATTTATGGCAATGCTATATCCAGTTCCTTCGAAAGAAGGAAATATCTATTGAAACGTCGATTTGGATTTCGAGGAATGGAACTTCGGTTAAATCTTTACACAAAAACTAGTATGCATTAGTTAAAATAAAAAAATAATATATATATATAACTAGTATGCATTAGTTAAAATAAAAAAATAATATATATATATATATATATATATATATATATATATATATTTTAAGGAAAGAAAACAGATTTTTTAGACGTTAATTTGGATTTAGGAAAATGGAGTTTGAACCAAATCATAAATAGTTGGTTACAGAAAATTTATTAGCATAAATATAACAATATAATGGTCATAAAACAGGGGTAACTGACCGAGGTGGCAACTGGGTATGGTGAAAATCTAAGAAGAAATTAGATACATTCATAATAACTGTAAACCTTTTACAGATTGGTAAAGCTATAGATGAGAAGATTAGTTGATAGAGGAGAAGACAATAGATACATATAATAAATTTGACATACCAAAATAAATACAAGTTATGAAACATCATTCACATCATAAATTCATTATATTCAGAAAAATGTTAACTCATCGATAATGACCTGAACATAGTAGTTTCGTCACTACTACACCAAGGGTACTTTTAAGACATTTTTTTAAGACAAAAGAAATCTTTTGTCTTAAAAAATCACTTTTTATTTTAGTTATTTTAGTTATTTTAAATTAAAACTTAATATTAATTGAATTGTCTTAAATAAATACTTTAATACAAAAATATTTTAAGACGAAACATTAAGACAAAAATAGTTTAGGACAAAAATATTTTAAGACAAAAGCAGTTTGAGACAAAATTTTATATTTAAGACAAAAATATTTTGAGACAAAGCTTTATATTTAAGACAAAAGTAATTTGAGACAAAAATTTAAAAACAAAACTTTATATTTAAGACAAAAATAGTTTAAGACAAAAACAAGTTAAGGCAAAATTATTTTAAGACAAAACTTTATATTTAAGACAAGAGCAGTTTGGGACAAAAATATTTTAAGACAAAACTTTATATTTAATACAATGACCACTTTATATCAAACCTATTTGATACAAAATTTAACAATTAAGACACGAAAATATCAATCTAAGATGATCTTATCTAATTACAACTGCAAAATTGACTATGACAGTGCGTTCTAAGTCGGCCAGCTTGTAGACAACTATTGTCTTGCGCCTATATCAAGGTTGTTATTTTACTTACCATTCACGTTATATTATATAAAGACAACGGTTTGTTGGGCTCCTTGTTTTGTGGGGGTAGTCAACTAAGAAGAGCGCGACAAGTTTTACTGAAAAGATTTCTCGAACATCAATTCCTCTTTTGTCCCTTTCATATATGCTGATACGATTAGAGACAAGTTGTCTATTGTTGCATTCAGCACTACTACACGGACGGGGACTTTAAGACAATTTTTTAAGAGAAAAGAAATATTTTGTCTTCAAAATTTCAATATGAGGCAATAGTAAAAGGAGGTAAAGGTAAAGGATTAGGGGTCTGTCTACTAGCATTCACTAAGTGGTTGGTTTACCATAGTTGTGAAGTCATATTCAACAAAGGAAAAGCAATCCTAAGACAGATAGCCACGGGGCATGTGAAGCAGATCGGGGTTCGTGTGAAGAACCTATATAAGCTAGATGTGGAAGAGTATGCTACATTAAGCACTAAGGCGAAGAAAGTGAAGGTTGCGATGTCGATGAACTTTGGCACAAAATACCTGGTCATTTGTATCATGGTACTTCGAATATTATAGAGCAAATAACCACTCGCCTCTCTAAAGGATTACTTAAGAAATAGGATATATGCAAAGGATGTACATTACAGAAGTCCATAAAATCCACATTCCATGATCAGAACAACAAAGCACATGCAGTCTTAGAAAGGATCCACTATAATGTTTATGGACCTTTCTCGACAACCTACACTGTCAGACACAATTTCCACTTTTATTGATGACTTCTCAAAGAAGTGTTGGATATTCTTCACATGGAATAAATATGAGACATTCTTTGAGTTCAAAGAATTCAAGGCACTAGTTGAAAAAGAAGCTAGCAAGAAGGTGAAGGCTCTGTTGTAGAGGCTGCAACACCCTCCAAAATTTTGGCCTGCACTTAAATTTCAGAGAGTACTATGGATATTGTGATCGATCGTTCCTTAGTCACTTATTGGTAAGTTGATGATCTCAAGCTCCCGTTTTCAATTTTAAGAGTCGTTCATGCTTTTATCTTTACATACAATGTGTCATCTTTGGGCATGGGGGTAATCACTTGTCGTGCAAAGGGAGGTTTGTTTTTCTTCAAGGGGAGATATTTATGAGAATGGGTTGTCCTCACCACATAGACATGTTTAACACTCATTTCACACACTCTTACACAAGTGTCGCCTTTATCCTCTTGTTGTGGCCACCAACAACCCCCCTCCTTATTTAGTATTAGCAATAACACTAGGTAAGTGGGGACCCTTAGTAAAAATTTGAAAAACCAATTAAGGCTCATGTATTTTACTCCTTAAGAAAACATCGCATCGCGCAAAGAATGATAGGAAATTTCCTTATAAGTAAAAAATGATAAACTGCTAGATTGCGACGTGAACCCCAGCGCATCACATGCATTAAGAAATGCTCACATTGCAAAACCTTAAAAAAATCACCGATATGCGATATGCGATATCGCCATATCGCATATCGCAAAGTTGCATGAAAAACACATAACGGTTTAACGATTACAGCGATCTGCGATTTTGTGATACTGCGATCCGCGATTTTGCGATAGCGCGATCAAACGACCTTGCGATAACACAACACAATGAAATTGCGATAATTCGATGCTGCGATGCGAATCGCAGAAACATCCCATCACAAATTTCCCTCGCTCAATATTCAAGAAAAGTTTTCCATAAACCAAAAACTGGATACGTGCTTTAATGATAATTAATGAATGATATGCCAGTTGTTAATGAAAGATGGTTATGTGTTGTTCGAATAGTCAGGTTACATCAGGTTGCATGTTTTTGTACATCCGTAGAGCTTAAAGCTTTCTTGTCGATTTTTATTGTCATTACTCTTTCCTCACTTACTGCAGGGACAAAAAACAGAAGTAACACAAAGCAATGTGCAGGAAGCCATGAAGGAAAAGGGTAAAGCTCCAATGCTCAGAGACAGAGAAAAGATACCCTCATAAATGGATACCGCATGCAACGGAGCCACAGATTCACAGAACGTTGTTGAGCTATCTGTTACAGATCTTTCATTCACAGCCATGGTTGAATGAGTAGTTGAACAATGCTGATATCAACAGGCGGTTTAACGCTCAAGGTCAGAAGCTCACGAAAGCAGTATTTTTACAAATTTTGAAGCTTATACTCGGTGAAGGAAAAGGCGCTAAAGGCGAAAAACGCATCAGAGAGGCTCGGATCAAAGAACGGAGGCAGTTTCCGATGCGCAATTAGCACCTAGCACTAATTGTGCATCACTGAGAAAATTGCTCAAAAAGCAAAGCATCTAACTGCTCAGTCACTTGTAAGCCCAGAAAACGCAAGAAAGCAATGGTAAAGAACAAACTGGAAACATAAAGGTGAAAGAAAAGGCAGAAGCAATTCGAGGATTAACCAAGTGGAACTTGGATTATTACTCGGCATACATAGTAAATCCACATAGCCATAGGATGACTCTCGAGTATATCATCGATTTTGCTGAAAATATGGTGCCAGCTCTTACCATTTCTGTTTTCTTAGCTCAACCAAAAGCGGAAGATAGTCAGTCGACTCTACCCAGGCAAATATTGAATGCTCGCAACATTAAGGAGCAAATGCATAAATAGTTAGATATTAGATTTAATTTTTAGAAATAGTTTTTCTTAGAAAAATGGTGGTCATTTAAACCGTATCCTGAATCTGTGTAATTAAGTTATTTATTTAGTAGTATTTAAACGCTTCTCATGCATTTAGAGAAGGGTCCAGAAATTTATCAAAAACTTGTCCTCAAAACATGCACTTTTGCACCCTCAGAGGAGGTTTTGGTGAATAAATGGATCAAGATTTGTTGATGTTTGCATTCCATATCTGCTACTGATGTTGCACTTCTGTACTCTTAGTGGATGTTAGAGCAAGGAGAGATAAATCATTGTTGCTTGAAGCTTATGAGTAGGACTAGTCATAAATGGTACTTTTATCTCTTGACCATTTCTGCTTATATGTTAAAGTGATATATAGTTTTTAGTTGTTTATGTATTATTGCATGAATGCTTGAGTTACCATTTGGCACTTTTGAACGGTGATAACTATTTATTTATGCCTAATGTATGAATAGATCATTATGCGATATGTTTTTCACAACTGTTTCGTCTAACTTTTTATGCGAAGTGGTTCATCTTGATTGATTTCCTTTCTTATAATCTCTGAATGATATTTATTACCAGTTGTTATTTGAAATCTCTTTAGATCGCATAATAGAAGAATTACATCCCAGGTTAGTATAGATTTAGATGTGATGTTTGTTAGATTACAATAGCATAGAATTAGATTAAAATTTTGAATTAGAATATCTTAAATAAGAACTGTTAGATCAGCAACATCGAATTCTACACACACACTTATAGATTGGGAAACTGGTCCCATTATCTTCAGTCGAACCCGCTATACCAAACGGATAACGAGCTGCCAACCAAGGTCTGGACCGGGCAAGTATCCCCCTTGTTGTAAACCCGATTTTCGGGGCCTTCAACATATTTGGCGCTAGAAGGAGGGCCTGAACTATGAATGACAATTAAATCTAAATCCGAATACCATTCTGAGAGTAAATCGCCCTCATCATCTCCGCTGACTTCTCCATTACACTTAAATCCAGATTTAGAAGTCGCTCGAGTATCAACCACTGCTACACACCCTGATATTCCAGAAAAATCTACCGTTGAACTTCCTGAAGTCGAACCCCTCATTCACAAACTTCAGCGATTTTCCATTTCTCCTCAAAGGTCTGACAAATCTCAAGGCATCGTGACTTCGCAGTACAACCCTGCTCATCTCCTGACTAGGATAAAGAGTGAAAATTTTGGCGTCCAACCAACCGAATTACCTCTTCCCACCAAGAAAAGAGCGAGGAGATCACCTAAAGACTCTGACAGTGAGACTCTTTCATCAACATCGTCCATCTCAACTACTTCACTGCGAAGTCAACCATCCACTCCACCACTCTAGATAATCATCCATCCATCCACTGGAACCCCCACAACCCCTCTTCAATCATCTACAATCGTAGTATCCTCATCGTCCCAGCCGCAGGGATCATCTTCTGCACTTTCCTCTGTTAGCAGTTCAAGAATGCCCCAGTCTCCATGGAATAACACTGGGGCAGTCTTAATGCCTGCACCCTTGAGTCAAATACCGGCCCATCCTGAGAAATGGCTACCTAAATTTAATCCCGAGGCAAGCATGCTAGCAAAAGAGCACATAAACAACTTCCTGCTTTCCATTAATATCAATGCGGTTACTAATGAAGACGCTGTTGTTCGGCTTTTTCCTTACACACTGTAAGGAACAGTCGGGTCATGGTATTTTTCATTACCCTCCAGATCCATCACAAGTTGGGACATCTTCCAGGAATAATTCCTAACCAAGTTTGGTGATGACAGGTCTACGGCAACATTAATCAATGACCTAGCCAATCTTAAAGCCAAAACTAGAGAGCCTATCAAGGATTTCAATTTACGTTTCAACAAAATTTTCAACAAAATTCCTACTGCTTCCCAGCCCAGCGAAGAAGTACGATGTGAATGGTATATCACCACTCTACCATCGAACATAGCAATCTTCATGGACAGGGCTAATAAAACAACCTTAACCGAGAACATGAAAGAAGCAATAGCAGTAGAGAAACGAATAATAGCCCTGGAAAAGAAATCTGCAATAAAGGAACGTAAATCCAAAAAAGTCACCTTCAAGGAAGACTCCAAGAAGAAACAAGCAAAAGATCCATTTGATTTGGAAGGATTGCATAAAGTTCTAAAGACCATGTCCAATGAAATGGTCGGCATAAAAAAACAAGTAGCAGAAACTTCTTCAAAAAAGCCCCACAGAGCTTTTAAAAGAGGTCCTTCAACGGATTCAAAGCCACCCAATCCCATTTCAAATTTTGAATCCGAGGAAGAGGAAGAGGAAATTGCCATTGAAGGGCAGACTGATGACGAAGAAGTTGTGGAATTACAAGGAATGTGGGATTTCATCCTCCCACAAGAAGAAGATCAAGAAGTATTTCCAGTTAGCACACGAAGCAAAAATCAGCTTGATCCTCCCCAAACTACCCCTAAGATGAAGAGCGCAAGCTCTGCAATAAAGGATAAAGTCATGACAAACAAAACGATGTCTAGAGCGACTCAAACCAGCCCAGTCCAAACAGATGAAACAACTCCATCTAAAATACTGATAGTGTCGGATGAAATGGAGTACAATATTATTGAAGACATGAAAAAGACTAGGGCTAACATCACCCTTTACGAACTGAGCAAGTTGAAGCATCAACAGAAGATAATGATGAAAGAATTACATGTTGTGCCAGTTGCACCTTTGCCTGCCGCTGTACTTTCTCAAGCTTCCTATAACATGGGAAGACCTCCAACTGACGCGATCAATAAGATTGATCCAAATGACATCACTCTAATTGGAGGAATATCAAGATATCACACTCCCCCGTTTCTCCTTACTTATGAAATCTTCAATAAAAATGTGCACAATTTTTTGGTAGATTCTGGTGCTTCATCTAATATTTTACTCAAATCTATATGTGCGAAGTTAAATGTTCAACCACATAAATCCGCAGTGCACACAGTTCAGCTAGATCGATCTCAAGTCGAAGTGATTGGTGAACTAAATCAAGTAACCATAAGGTTCTCATCCAACCCGAAGGTATGTCAGGTTATTGACATTCTAGTTGCCGATATCCCAAAATTCTATGGCTTAATTCTTAGCAGGGATTGGTCAGAAAAACTTCATGGATACATCACAACCGACTAGTCGCACATGTGGCTTCCCTACAACGGTAAACCGAATCAAATAAAAATTGAACGAGAGCTACATCAGAAGTACATAATAATGAAGTTAGAGGGAGAAAATGAACCAGTAGCGTATAACGGCAACATTATTTGCAATTACTCGGTAGATTCTTTCCTCAACAATTTTAATTCTCATGTGTCACCCTATTTAGAACACTGTTTTGTCCCAAGTCGAAAATTTTTCTCGAACTGATAGTTCGAAATGTATCAATATTTTAGATAAACTTGTAAATAAATCTTTGTTTTGGAAATTATTTTTTGATGGTTCTAGATCTAACGAAGGAGCAGGAGTAGGATGCATTCTGATTAGTCTAGAAGGAGATAAAATCATGCTCACATGTAGACTCGAATTCGATTACACAAACAATACAGCAGAATATGAGGCTTTGGTTCAAGGCCTGTACAAAGCAATTGGGTTAAATTTCAAGTATCTTCAAGTTTTTGGAGACACTGAGATTGTGGTTAAACAAGTACGTAACACTATACATTGCTTATCAGGTCATTTAAAACATTATCAATCCTTAGTTCAATATTTTAATGAGCATTTCATAGCGTTTAATATCTCTTCAACCCCCATAATCCAAAACGCAAGTGCAGACCTTTTGGCTAACGTAGCTTCTAAGCTTATTCCTTTGGAAGATTTTAGTCCAGATAGATTCTCAATAGAATTAATCTTTATACCATCCATTCCTGACAACATCACAAATTAGAGAGTATTCAATGACGATCCTGATATCGTAAATTTCCTCACATCTGAATGATCCTACTCCAATCAAATAATTGACGAAGACCAGCACAATTGACAATTGCAACAAAATAGCACTAACAATGCTATACCTAAGTCGGTAGTCAAATTCGAAGACTTGTACGATTTGAAATATCGGTTTAATAGGTCTACCAATTCAAAACTCCAAAGTTCAACCTTGAACTACGAATTAGTAAACCTAGGGACCGATGCTAAACCACAAAACATTAATCTAGGCCTCGGCCTAGCCCCTGAAGAGAAACTAGCAATATTCGTATTTTGAGACAATATAAAAATGTTTTTGCCTAGGATTTTGATGAGCTAAAAACATATGACACTTCCATCATCCAGCATACTATTCCCATGATCGATAATGAAAAACCTGTCCAACAAAAGTTTTGAAAGATCCACTGCAATTTAGAAAATCAGATAAAAGCTTAGCTCAATAAGTTATTGAAAGCCAAAATAATCTTTCCCGTCAGACATTCCAAATGGGTCTCCAATATGGTACCTGTTAGAAACAAAAACGGAGATATTAGGATTTGCATTGACTTTCGAAACCTTAACAAAGCCTATCAAAAAGATAATTTTCCTCTACCACCTATGGAACAGATACTGCAAGCAGTGGCGCGCTCAGAATTAATGTCTTTCTTGGATGGATTTTCAGGATACAATCAAGTGTTGGTACATCCTGATGATCATTTGAAAACCGCATTCAGAACTAAATGGGGCACATATGCATAATGCGGGTGCCACATTCGAGAGAGCCATGGACATCGCATTCAAATGTTTAGTCAATAAATCTGTAGTAATTTATTTGGATGATATAACAGTGTACTCGAAGAAGCGAAGCAACCATCTCAAAGACCTGAAACAAAGCTCTCAACGGTGTTTAAGGTATGGAATTTCACTTAACCCAAAGAAATCTTTTTTCGTGCTAAGTGAAGGGAAACTTATAGGATTCATAGTGTCAAAATCTGGTATTCACATTGATCCCGACAAAATCAAAGAAATTTCTGAAATATCCTTACCTCATAACAAAAAATCCATGCAATCTTTCCTTGGTCAGATCAACTTTGTAAAGAGATTTGTTCCAGATTTTTCATGAATCGTGTCTCCTTTGCAAACCATGATTAAAAATAATTCAAATTTTAAATGGGGCCAAAATGAACATGAAGCATTCGACCTGATCAAACAAGCTATTATTAATGCTCCATCTTTAGCAACTCTGAATTTTTCAGAGCCTTTTATTTTATACACATTTACCTCAGATAAGTCATATGTTGCGATTCTAACTCAAGCAAATCAAGAAAAAGCGGAAGCTCCAATTGCATTTTTTAGTTCGAATTTACAGGGTGCTAAACTAAATTATTCAGATGTGGAGAAACAGGCCTATGTTGTTTTCAAAGTGGTCAAATACTTCAAACCTTTCTTACTTAAAACCCATACTAAGATCATAGTATTGTTTCCAGCGGTAAGGAACCTTCTAGTATAGAAGGATGTGGGTGAGAAAAGGGCCAATTGGGTTACTGCCTTACAGGAATATGACATTGAGATCAAACCAGCAAACATTGTAAGAGGTCAAGGCTTCTGCAAAACGTGGGCTAGAGCAGCACAAATTTCTGAAATTCCATCTGAAGAGGTACAAATGTGTGAGGTAAGCCTAAACGATGCAGAATCATTATATGCTGATATCATTTATTATCTTAAAAACGGGTATGCTCCTTCACACCTTGATCATACTAATAAAAGAGCTCTAAGGTTGAAAGCCAAACAATATCAGCTCATAAATGATATTCTTTTTAGAAAAAAATATGATTTTGTTATTATTAGGTGTCTTGAGAAAGCTGAAGCTGAAAAAGTTTTGCAGGAACTCCACGATGGGCCGGCAGGCGGACACTATGTTGGAGATGCTACTGCACATAAAATATTGCGCGTAGGATATTACTGGCCCACGTTATTTAAAGACTCGCACAGTTACGTGAGGAGATGTCAAGTCTGCCAAGCTACTGCTAGAAGACAAAAGAAGTTGTCCCTGCCACTACAGTTGGTAAACATCAAGCAACCTTTCAGTCAGTGGGGATTGGACATAATAGGTGAGATCGTTCCTCACTCTTCTAAGCAGCATAGATACATCCTCATAGCAACAGATTATTTTACTAAGTGGGTAGCAGCAGTTCCACTCAAGACGGCTAATTCTGAAAATATCATTGAGTTCATAGATCAATTTATATCACCAGGTTTGGATTGCCATCCGCTTTAATGTTTGATAATGCATCACACTTTTCTGGAAATGCAATGACAAAATTCGCACTTAAAAGAGGATTCAAACATAAATATTCAGCTAATTACTACCCACAAGGTAATGGGCTAGCTAAGTCAACAAATAAAAACCAAATCAAGATTATTAAAAGAACAATTGACCAAAATCATAAAAATTGGCACAGGGATTTGATATATGCTTTATGGGCAGATCGGATAACGCAAAAAGCTTCTATCGGCACTTCTCCCTTTAATTTAGTTTATGGGAAAGAAGTGGTTCTTCCGACTCACTTAGAAATTCCCTCTTTGTCTTTAGTACAATACATTGATGAAGTACCCACTTCCTCCTTACATCTAAGATAAATGGAAATAATTAAATTAGAAGAACAACGAGAACAAGCTAGGAAAATGCATGCTTATCACGAAGCACTAGTAAAATCCTCTTTTGATTCAAACATAATGACCAGAAAAGATTTTCAGATGGGAGATTTAGTTTTAAAGTGAGACAAGACTCATGAAGAAAAGGGAAAACATACAAAATTTCAAAGGATGTGGCTTAGTCCTTTTCAGATTGTAGAAGTCATAGGTCCATCAATGTTTGTGTTATAGATTTAGTAGGTAAGAGGGATCCTTTGCCTGTTAATGGACAAATTCTCAAGAAATATTTTCCATAGAAGATTATTCTTCTATTTTTGTAGAATAGGTTTTTTTCTTTTTCATAATAAAACTAGTTGTGAGTGGTTACATTAGGCATTTACGAAAAAGACACCAATTCTCTTTCAGATTTTGAACTTTTTGCTTGTATAAATAGAAAATCTTTTGGAAAACTGATATTTATTATTGATAGATACAGTTAAAAACTTTAGCCTAGATATGATACTAGTTTCAACTTCAAAAATTTGATGAAAGCAACCTTTAGTGAAGAAATTGTTTTATCTCAGTACAATTAAAGGTATCAATAACAAGATAAAGATTCTCGGTAGAACAGTTGTTTCCAAAAACTCTATTATTATCCTCTAGAGCTATCTTAAGGAAACAATGACTTCCTCCCTGCTAAGGAAATCACAACTTTCAGAGGAATAACCCAAGGATACACTTTATCTTCAAGAATAAGAGGTCTCATCACGAGCCGGCTTATCATTATCACAGATATTATAACTTGTTGACTTTGCCAATATTGTACACCACAACAGGGAAATGACTCAAGATTGTTGCAATCAAAAGGCAAGGGGTCTCATCACGAGCCACCTTGTTCAGCAAAGTTATAAATCAAGTGAATGACTATGTCATAATTTTTCTACGAAACCAAGACATTGTTCTTTAAGAATAAAAGGAAAATCAAAGCAATAAGTGTGGATATGGATTTTTCTTTGAAAGTTGTAGGCCACCTTAAGTAGGATACAGGATCATTGCTGGGTAACAGGTAACCCTGTCGAGGCTATAAACGCCTGCTGGCAGCAGAGGCTCTACCTACGAAAAATGAGCATATTTAAAACTGGTTTACAGAGGAGACTTTTTTTTATCTTTACAAGACCAAGTAATGGCTGATGTAAATACAAGGACTAGCCTGAGGAAGAAAATAATCAAAGTAGAAAGTGGTTGAAACAAAATATCATTGATGGTTTAGAGCATAATGTACTTTATCTTTCCATAATAAAGTTTAATTTTCTAAAAAAAAATATGTTTTGGAAGTTTGAAAAATTCAATAGAAACACAGAGATAACTGGTTCCTCCAAATGAATCGCTAATTTTTGTGGCCACCAACAACCCCCTACTTATTTAGTATTAGCAATAACACTAGGTAAGTGGGGACCCTTAGTAAAAAATTTAAAAATCAATTAAGGCTCATGTATTTTACTCCTCAAGAAAGCATCGTATCGCACAAACAATGATAGGAAATTTCCTTATAAGTAAAAAATGATAAACTGTGAGATTGTGACGTGAACTCCATCGCATCGCATGCATTAAGAAACGCTCACATTGGAAAACCTTAAAACATCGCCAATATGCGATATGCGATATCGCCATATCACATATCACAAAGTTGCATGAAAAACACATAACGGTTTAACGATTACAACGATCTGCAATTTTGCGATACTGCGATCCGTGATTTTGCAATAGCGTGATCAAACGACCTTGCGATAACATGACACAATGAAATTACGATAATGCGATGCTGCGATGCGAATCGCAGAAACATCCCATCACAAATTTCCCTGGCTCAATATTCAAGAAAAGTTTTCCATAAACCAAAAACTGGATACGTGCTTTAATGATAATTAATGAATGATATGCTAGTTGTTAATGAAATACGGTTATGTGTTGTTCGAAGTGTGAAGTTACGTCAGGTTGCATGTTTTTGTACATCTGTAGAGCTTAAAGCTTTCTTGTCGATTTTTATTGTCATTACTCTTTCCTCACTTACTGCAGGGACAAAAAACAGAAGTAACACAAAGCAATGTGCAGGAAGCCATGAAGGAAAAGGGTAAAGCTCCAATGCTCAGAGACAGAGAAAAGATGCCCTCATAAACGGATACCGCATGCAACAGAGCCGCAGATTCACAGAACGTTGTTGAGCTATCCGTTACAGATCTTTCATTCACAGCCATGGTTGAATGAGTAGTTGAACAATGTTGATATCAACAGGTGGTTTAACGCTGAAGGTCAGAAGCTCACGAAAGCAGTATTTTTACAAATTTTGAAGGTTATACTCGGTGAAGTAAATGGCGCTAAAGGCGAAAAACGCATCAGAGAGGCCCGAATCAAAGAACAGAGGAAATTTCAGATGCGCGATTAGCGCCTAGCAGTGACCATGCATCGCTGAGAAAATTTCTCAAAAAGCAAAGCCTATAACTGCTCAGTCACTTGTAAGCCCGGAAAACGCAAGAAAGCAATGGTAAAGAACGAACTGGAAACATAAAGCTGAAAGAAAAGGCAAAAGCAATTCGAGGATTAACCAAGTGGAACTTGGATTATTACTGGGCACACACAGTAAATCCACATAGCCAGAGGATGACTCTCAAGTATATCATTGATTTTGCTGAAAAGATGGTGCCAGCTCTTACCATTTTTGTTTGCTTAGCTCAACCAAAAGTGGAAGACAGTCAGCCGACTCTACCTAGGCAAATATTGAATGCTCCCTACATTATGGAGAAAATGCAGAAATAGTTAGATATTAGATTTAGTTTTTACAAATAGTTTTGCTTAGAAAAAGGGCGGTCATTTAAACCATATCCTAAATCTGTGTCATTATGTTATTTAGTTAGTAGTATTTAAACCCTTCTCATGCATTTAGAGAAGGGTCCAAAAATTTATCAAAAACTTGTCCTCAGAACATGCACTTTTGCACCCTCAGAGGAGGTTTTGGTGAATGAATGGATCAAGATTTGTTGATGTTTGCATTTGATATCTACTACTGATGTTGCACTTCTGTACTCTTAGTGGATGTTAGAGCAAGGAGAGAAATCATTGTTGCTTGAAGATTATGAGTAGGACTAATCATAAGTGGTACTTTTATCTCTTGACCATTTCTGCTTATATGTTAAAGTGATATACAGTTTTTCGTTGTTTATGTATTATTGCATGAATGCTTGAGTTACCATTTGTCACTTTTGTATGGTGATAGCTATTTATTTATGCCTAATGTATGAATAGCTCATTATGCGATATGTTTTTCACAACTGTTTTGTCTAACTTTTTATGCGAAGTGGTTCATCTTGATTTATTTCCTTTCTTATAATCACTGAATGATCTTTATTACCAGTTGTTATTTGAAATCTCTTTAGATCGCATAATAGAAGAATTACATCCTCGGTTAGTATAGATTTATATGTGATGTTTTTTAGATTACAATAGCATAGAATTAGATTAAAATTTTGAATTAGAATATCTTAAATAGGAACTGTTAGATCAGCAACATCGAATTCTACACACACACAGTCATAGATTTGGAAATTGGTCCCATTATCCCCAGTCGGACCTGCTATACCAAACGGATAACGAGCTGCCGACCAAGGTCCGGACCTGGTGGGTATCCCCCTTATTTTCGACCCAATTTTCGGGGCCTTTAACACCTCCCAAAGTCTATAACCAGAGCCACACTTGTCGTAAGCTACCAAAAAGGTTGTTGCATTAAGTGAAGTATGTGTTATATGTTCTGGATGGTCTATGTTGCATCGATAATTTTTCAAGTGTGTGATCATAGTGAAGTTTTATCACTATTCACATAAGTTCCACTGATCCCACACTTAACTAAATTTCGAAGTTTCCTTGGCAACGTAGCCTCATCCAACTTTCCTGAACTACGCACTTCACATATGTAACCCTCAAGATTTTACGTTGCTTGTTCGAATAGTGCAATGCACAGAAATCCCAACCTCCCTTACAATTCAAAAATGTGCAGTGGTTTCCTCCAGTTCCCTTCCCTCAGTCGGAACCCACTGTCTCCAAAAACTATGCAGTTTTGTCCCCTGACTACCCAGTCTGCCTTACATCCTGAAATTGGATAGATGTGTCCTCCCAAGGCCTCATCCCATACTAGTTATTTACATCCTAACACTGTGTAAATGTGTCCTTGCACGTCCTCATCCTGCAATAATCACTGCCCATTGAAACTACACAATTATGTCTCTCACGGGCCACGAAGAAAGATGACATGAGAGATGACTCTCAAGGAGCTAAGGAGAAAAATAAGCAGACCAAGAAACCAAAGGTATGATAGAATATTAGGACTGCATGAAGACTCCATCTGATGCATAACCCTTTGGAGGCTAAGTATGGAAAACAAAGCACATATTTTGAAATACACCTCTTAATGTAACTTAAAAGTTTGCTTATCATTGTCGTATCATTCCGTCTTCAATGACATTCATGGTTGCAAGAACTGAAAGTCATTCCATGTGGTTTCTCTACATGTCTTGCTCCCTTTCACTTGTTTATTACACATCTTAGAAGATGAAGAGTATTACCACTTGTTTATTTAAGCTACGGAGGTTGTGACCAACATGATCTTATGACTAACCAGGCACGATGCAAGGCATCCTAAGTGGGATGAAAGATGTTTGATGATATGTATGTAGTCAGTACACTCCTCTGCATTACTCCTTTGCATTAATTCTTGCTTTGTATCTTGCATGTACCCTCACCGCTTGTGAGATTTGGCTACCTACTGCCAATAGTCTCTTAGATCTTTCCTGACAAAGCAGGTGAAGGAATTTCCTTCAACTTGATTTCTTGAATGTTCTTCATAGCAATTATAGAGCTAAAAGAAGGAGATGTGGAATCTCACTATCAAACTCTTGAAAATACTTTGCATGTTCGAATATATCCAAACAATTAAACTGCCACTCAACAACATTATCAATCTTGGAAGACTCAAGAAAGATCACATCACTAGATATTATAAACTTCTTATTCACTTCATCATAGAGATAGTATGCTTTGGAGGTATGATCACCCAAAGAAGATACATTTGTGACTCCTTCCACTGAGTTTTTTAATATGTTCCTTAGGTATGAAGGCACAATATGAGGAACTAAAAACCCTGAGATGCCTCACTGAAAGAATGTGGCCATACCACATTTCATAGGGAGTATTTTTTCTAATAGCAAGAGTTGGACACCTATTATTTATATACACAACACATAGAACCACATCAGCCCAAAACCTTATGAACTTAACATGTGAACTATGCCAAGTTCATAGTGGAAGTAATACATTCCAATGAAATATGTGTTGAAAAATGCAACAAGAAATTCTCAATTTGATTTTTCCTTAGTTAAATTGAAAAAAAATGAATTTCCACATCAAAAGACAACTTGGATGATGTTAACTTTTGTGACATGGCTTGTGTAACCTAGTTTACTCAATAAATTCAAGTTGGAGGAGTTAGAGTTCAGTTATGCATATGCGATTAATAATTCGTAGCAATAAAGGTCGATTATCTCAGGTTGTTGTTAGTTAAACTAGTTCTAACTTTTGGAGGAACTAGTGGAAGGTCATTTAAGCAGTGGGACTTCAGTTAAACTCGGCGATCATCTAGTTAACTGATCAATCAACCCAAAATAGCTGCGGCATGAAGAGAAGACAAGTTATCTAAGATTGGTGGACATTCGAAGGTATTCTTAATTTCTTGTAGCTCACACAGTTGCAAAAACTTGCTATAACCATAGTGGAGGAGGTAGCTTGAGTAGGAGCTTCTTGTGAAATTAGAGAGGAAATGATTGTTGGTAGCATTAATAGCGTCCTAGAAATTTGTTTTGCACCACACTTCAATGTTTTGGGCATGGTTTTTGAGGGTGGATAATTTTCTTTTATGCTTTTTGGTCATGCACGTCCTCACTAAGTATCTTTGGAGGTCTATACTAGTTCCTTGCATGCAGATCCTCACTAAATATTTTTTGGGATGTCTGTACTAGGTCCTTGCAATTTACCATTTGCCAAGGCTTAACTACTTATGATCTTAGGTGCTCACAACAATTCGACAGTTTATGGCACTTTCCAAATCACCATTCCTGAAAGGATCCAACAAAACGACTTCAAAGGAATATGAGAAGGGGAAACTCTTATTGGAACTAGCCTAGAACTAGTGGAATTGGTTGGTCCCGATGGTTTTAGAGTTGTACTAGTCTAGTTTGGTGGTTTAGATTGGCTAAGGTTTCTCTTGTATTGAACTGACCTTAAAACACCAAATTCACTAGTTCTCTAATAAACTGACCAATTCTAAAGAATGTAGCGCAACATAGCTAATGACCACCAAATAATAAATTTATAATAAAAAATACTTAAGAGGAAAAAAAATTATTAATTCGAGGGCCCTACAAAACCTAACCCTAGTAATTAATGGTAATATTTAATTTTTAAAGTTAAAGTAAAAGTTGACATTCTCCTTATCTTTCCTTTTTGAAAAGGAAAGATAAGGATAATGTGAATTTTAACTTAAATTTTGAATACTAACATTAATTGTTTCGAGTTGCTTCAGAGTGGTTCCAACTTCATTCAATTTTGAGAAAGTCAAATTTTCGATCCCATTCAAAACTTAGTTGTTATTTTTTGAACCACTTATTTATAATGAGTCCTAGACTTTGACTTCCAATTTTTCAGGTGCAGTTATTTCATAATCATATTCCTCGTGAGGCTTTGCAGCAGAAGTTGATCTTTAATCCATTGCAAGCACTTGACCTAGCTTAGAGAACCATCAGCTACCCATCCCAAGTTGTTCCTCAACATTGAAATTTTCTTTTTCAGTAGACATTCATTTTATCCATTAGATCATTTATTCCACTGTGACAGTCCAACAAAACCCCTACTAGCATATGCTTGACAATCCATCTCATCTTTACTGCTACCTTATAGAAACTCTTAAGTCTTGTGTCTCCAATATAAAAGAGGAAGAACCAAAAAGGGCCTTCTTGGCCCTCTTCACAACCCACAATATGTTTAGCTTCTCTCTTGTGCTTACACTCTAGTCTTCTCATAGCGTCAGAATGGTGAATCTTAATCACAGTCTCATGATGTCCATTCAGGGAACAATAATTCACCCTTTCTTTGAATCAAATTACCCCCCTAGCCTTCCCTTTACCTTTACATACAGGCATATATTTTCCTTCTGAATGACTATTAAGCTTGCCATCTCTATTTCGCCTCCCTCTCCTACCCTCATGAACCTCATAACCTGAATTTAACCAATCTCAACGTATCTGAGATAAAAAATCCATCCAACTAGATAGATTTAGTTCAAACCCTTTTAGAAACTAAATCCATCCCTCCACAATGATATATCCCTTCCCAACAACATCATCATGTTGTGTTCGAGATCTAACATTTCCATGATCACTATAAATTTATGAGTCCTTCACTTACATATTTGGTAACATCATCATTTAGATCACTTATACTTTATTGTGTTGTTTCTTGTGTTATGATTTCCTTTAATGGAAATATCTCCCTAGTAGGAACGAGTAACCAAATGCAATTTCTTATTGAACTCTTGTGTTAACATACTTAATTTTCATTTTGACCTATTCGGTTTCAAATTCTTGTGTGGTTGGTTTACTGGTTGACTACTAGCATTGACCAAGTGGTTATTGATGATCATAGTTAGTCTAGAGTGAACATTGGACTTTCCCTTGAAAACCAAGCCCCAAGAATAAGCAATTATCATGGAACATTTCAGAGCCCATACTAGTGGAAAGCCAATTGTGCAGTGGGACTTTAGTCAAACTCAGTGATCATCCAGTTAATTGATCAATCAACGCAAAACATCTAGTGCATGGAGAATTCGAGTTACCCAACTACGGTGGAGATTCCAAGGAAACGTAACATAAATTGTGGACTAGCCTTGAGTGTACAAGTGTTGCATGTAGTCACATTATCAACCTTTGGAATTTCGCAATCCATTTTGTAAAAATTCCTAAATAATAGGGGCCTAGTCTCTAAAGGAATTCTGCAAGGAAATATGGGCTGAAACAGAGGTAGAAATTTACTAAGTCTGGGTTATAGCTTGTCAGTGAGATGAGAGACATGTTATTCACTTACAGGTTGTGCTCAGTTGAGAAAATAAATTGCAATACATTTATATTCATCATATTAATGCAAGCAGAGATTGGGTTTTTTAGCATATTTCTTTCCCCAGGAAAAATTATGTTTGCATGTGTGTTATTTCTTATTGCATGTATGAAATTTTTGTTCTAAATTGTGAATTAACTTCGAGAGAGCAACAGAGTAGGTTTTTGTCTTGTGATTTTGATTAAAACTTCATAAGTAGTTGCAACTCTACACCATAATTTCTACAAGGATGGTGGAGGCAAATTACAAAATATTCGTTAGTAGACAATATCCCTACTTAAAAGTATCTATGACAAATTTTGCGAGAAGAAGACATTGAGGATAAAATATTGGATTGTGGAAGAATTAGTCATAAAATTCACAAGGGTAGTAATTTTGGTTGCAAGTGTGGTGTGTATGGATTAAATGTAATTATGTAGGTAGACAAGTCACAATTACTTCTTTGATATTTGTCGATGATGTGTTACTATTTGATAGATTGACCTCTTTTAATTGGTGTCTGTACTGCTTATGAATAATAGTAAATCTCATATGATTTCTTCTTACGGAGATGATGCATTGGTATTGGAGATTTATTATATTTTTGGTGTTATCTCCATTGCATTGGATGCAGATTTTGAAAATCTTAGATTTATGCTCCAACCTAATTTTATGGAATTAAGGATTGGAGTTGACTTATAGAATAAATCCACTGTAAACTTTTATCATAAGCACAGAGGTCACTCTCCCTAGGAGGCAAGTTGACTGTAGTTTGAGAAGTCCTTTAGAGAATCTCTGTATATTGGCTTCATATTTTCGTTCTGCCTAAGAATATCAATAAATGTATATTTTTGGCTTCATCTTGGCATGAGACAATGTGTCGTAAAGGACAGAGTTGGCCTGGTTGTTGTTTACTATGTATGGAGGCGATGGATAGCTAGACTCATCTATTTCCTTGATTCTCCTTACAAAAATCATTTTGGAATGGTGTATTTAATATGTTACATTTACAGGTAGTTTATAACTACTCTTTTGTGGTTGATTGTATTCGAGACTGGATTATTGAATATAAAACATTTGGACCACTTCCAATATACATTCGGGGTTCGACCCAAGGAATGCATTATTGTCCTGAGTTCCTTTGTTGTGATACATCCTCCTCCATCGTTGTTAAGAAAGCTAAAAGCCTCCCTGAACATAGACATAACCTCCATATTCCTTTAGTAGATAAAACCCTTCTCTCATTCTCTAACCATGCCAATCTACCCTCCATCCCATATTCTCTCATGAGCCCTGTGTAAACCACCATTTCATTCAAGGATGGAAACGTTGATGCATACTCTAACCATATTTGTTAGATACTTTCCCCCTTTTCTTGGTTATGGTTTCTTGCTTATTCATTCATTTCCAAACACTATAACACTAGTTCTAGGAATCTTGTGGATACTATTACCACAATAAATGTACATTTTATTTTATAGGAGACAAGAATTGTATATTTCCCTTTAGGACACTCCAAAAATATTTCGATGCACCTTTGTGACCTTTATGACTTTATGACCTTAATTCCCATTCCATGTGGACACACTTTATGATGTTCTACGACAACCTAATGTCCTTGTCAACTTCCTCTCGTCTTCCTTGTCATGTTTTCAGGACTTGTGTATCCAACAAGAAATTTGGGAGATGAATGCCATCAAGGTAGAAAATCAAGGGGGTTTCAAGTCATTTATTTAGGGTTCCCACTAGCATAGTCCCACCATGTAATCCACCCAATCCCCAAATTGGGGTCTATTGCTATTTAAATTAATTATTAGATGATCATGGTGGGCCATAATTCCAAGTTAAATATTATGAATTTTCATATAATATTATTGGAGATACTTGAGGAGACATCTTTTTGGCTAAAGGGTTAAGGGAGGATTTTGACTTCAATATCTAACCATCAACCATATCCTCAACATTTGTCCCATCAACCATATCCTCAACATATCTAACCAAGAATCAAGAAGAGAACTGATGTGAAGCATTGGCATCCTCCCTCGCACACGTTGTTCAAGATATATATCGATTTATGAATGCCTCTACACTCCACCAACTATGCATCAACAAAATTTTGGGTTTCCCCACTGTTCTCCAAGATGGATACATGTTGTCCCAGCATTGTGCCTTTGATTGCAGAGTGGCTAGTAATCATAGTTTATCGTGGATGATTGTCATCGTACATAACATCCTTGGTCCAATTCATTTGTTTGGTGCCCAATGTTGGTGAATCATTGTATTGCATCATGGTAACATATATTGCCTTTTTTAAAGAAAAAATATATTGAAGATAAATTAAGTTATGTCTCATACAAATGTTCAATATTGTTGTGTTGTGAGTGCTTTGCATATTGTATGTATCATATATCTATAATCACTTATTTCAAGCCTACTTTGAGAAATAAAGGAAGAGGTGCAAGCCCACCAACTCTTGTTCTTGTAGAACTTTTTCAAACGTTAGCCCATAAATCAAACACATGCCCTTATTTCTCTAGTTTGGAAACCCTTGGATGTTTCTGACAATGAACTCCTCCCAACAACTACTCTAACCATCTATTGAATGCCTTTGATTCGTATGTGTAAATTATTTTGATTGATTCCTGGAGAGGTGTGAAATCTAATTTTGCATGACATGATACAAACACCAAATTTAACCCGTGGTAGCAAAAAATTTTAGCTTTACAACTCTCTCATCCAATATTAGATACTTCACTAATTAGTCAATGGGTAATCTACTTAACAATATATTAAATATTAGAAGCATTCATATTAATAGAAAAAATAAGAATAGTATTTAATATTAAGTTATAATGCAGGTAACTGCCAAGTTGACATATTTTCTACCTTGGAAAGTGAATAGTCAGCTTGACATAATGTCTAATGTTAGTTTTAAAACAATTAAGATAAAATTGTTTAAGAGAACTCACATAGATCTATAAGTGCGGAGATGATAAATATGATGCAAAAATTTACTCAAAAGTTCACATTGAAAAAGAGGTTTTCACTTATAGTAATATGATCCCATTCCTCCCTTGATAGATCCAAGGTTAGTATATTTGTCCCAATATAATAAATGGGTTTCTCTTTATTAAATTAGGTTGCTTCAGCAATCATGTCCTTATTGTTAAGGGTGAATTATTCTAAAGTACGTGTTGTCATAAGTAGTGTGATGGAAGTAACAATGGGAAACTATATCTATATATTTTTTTAAACATGTGAAAACGTAATCCCTAATTTATCTATGTCCATGGTAGTGAAAATCTATTTGTTATAGTGGTAGATCAATTATTTTTCATGTTAGTATGAGTGGTGGTACCTTGTGGTCATTATATTATGTTTAGTGGATATAGTAATAAATGGTGTAATTTAAAATTTTTAATTTAGACTACATTTACATCACAATGTGATACTCTATAATTGTACCAAAACTTAGTAGTGAAGACATGACAAGTAACTAGATGTATTCAACAAAATTTTAATGCTTTTCATTGTGTCTTTGAATAATATTTATAGTGCTAGCTAAATTGGGTTGTATTGACTTACTTTTACAATTCACATAGATATCATCATAACTCATTGGTTTTGATACCTTGATTATTTGAAAATAAATGCTAGTTAAATTAGGTAGTATTGACTTAGTTTTGCAATATATATATATACATAAGAACATAAATCATTGGTTTGATACCTTAATTACTTTTGTTTTGCCCATTTTTATTCATAAGTATATACAGGAACATAGAGGGTTTCAAGGAATAGAGAGGGTTTCAAGGAACATAGGAACAAAAAAGGTTGAGAAATGTTTACAGATGCACGAAGATGGTGATAGTGCCACACCAATGTCACTTTGTTTCTACTATGCTAAGAGATGGCTAGAGAATAACCTTGATTTGTTTGAGAGGGATTCTCCAGACGGCATGATAAATTGGGATCTTTGCCAGGAATTGATGGAAAGGAATCCCGCGGTGGGCTTGGCAGAACTACTCCATTCTCTGCTTGATTCCTACCATGGGTTTCCATTACGAATCCATCGAAAAATGGTGTTTCATCTTCATCAACCAAACCTTCCTCTGCACTGCAATGAACCAACACCTTTCCTTCTACTTCGACCTTGATTATTGTACTGAACATATTTCAGAGGTAACTATTGCAAATAATTCCTTTTGCGGTTGCTGCACTTCCTCCCAAATTCTGATGTTTAAGGAGGTCGAGGAAGAAATTTTAAGCTGCTTGTTTAAATATGTAGAGTTTGGATTCATCCACGATGATGGCCTAATGGTGTTGGTTCAAGAAAACTTCCTGGGGAACCAATGACCAATTCCCCACGCTCAACAATTTGGCCCCTTGCACAAGGAATGCTCTCTCACATACAAAAGATTGATCTACCATTGAAAAATAATTTGTATTTATTTTGCATAATATTCTCCTGGAGTGCAGTGATGCTAAGCCTGTGTGAGAATGAATTCCCTCTCTGCAGTTTTCTAGGGTTCTGTAAATATGCACAGGGGATGGTGGTGGCCTATCTTAGAAGTATCATAATATATGCATGAAAGGAGGGCCTCATTTGCCCCATTGCAATGGAGGGTTTGTCGAGAAAATGGAGAGACAAACACCAATGTTCGAGAGCGACGAGACTAGGGTTTCTGTGATGGCCATTAAGAGCATGATGCCCAACGACAATAGAGCACATACTCATTTATTCGTGGGTGGTGGGAGATAGATATTAAGACCCTCAGTCTTAGGAAAAATGGGAGACCTGCGCACCGACTGAGTGGGAAATAGTAAGAAACAGTGGGCTAGGCCATCTTAAAATGGAAACAGGCTGGCTTAAAATGGAAACAAGATGGCTGAAACCACTGAAACGTTTTTGGTGTAGAGGCTGAAAATATTTTTGGGGCCAAATTGTTTTAGTTTTTATATGATGGGGCTTTCATTGTTATTTTGCAAAGGAACTAGAAGTTGAGGTAGAAGCTTCAAGGAATACAACAAAGGGGTTATTTTCCATATGTATTTTCCTTTCAATTTGATGTATTTTCCTTGCAAAGTTGTTGGAATTGGTATTATTTTCGCTGTAGCCATTGGTATAGCTGTGGAATTTTTGACTACTTTCATGGTATAGATGTAGGCATTGGGATTATTTTCATGGTATATTTGGATTTGTGAGTATAATTTAACATGTTTTCAAGCTAGGGAAAGTACTTTTGAATTATACTAAGTGCATGAACATGGAACCCCAACCTAATTTGAATTAATTGGTCTCTAGCAGAGTCTATATATTGCATTCATGTTCATCAATAGCATATTATTAGATTTTATTATAAATTTGAATCGTCTCTCTCGTTCATTAGTCAATTTCTTAGTGGTTTTATTCTCTCTTGTTACTTGTCTTGCAAGTAACTATCTAGTATTTTTTCACACTTATATTTTTCTATTATAGTTTTATCTTGGCTAAGCAACTCATCCTAGTACCATTTCTTAAAGTCTTGCATTATTGTGATTTGAATCTATTCTCCTTCAAGGAAGTTTTGTTCAAGAATGCTTATTTTTATTTTTCTTATGTAATTCACACTTGGAACCATTTCCAAGAAGCTCAGATGAATTGACTATCCCAACCTTAGACAAATCAAATAATGATTATTTACTAGATGTATCTATCCTTTTAGCATGGTGTATTTTTATGGAGGTGATTTTCCTCATTTTATTTGTAGATAATATGTGTTTTTCAACCTCTCAACGAATCTTTATCTTTGAAATTAATCATTGGTATCATTAGGTATTTATTGCAATTGCTTCTGAATTTCAGATAGATTTTCTAGCAACAATGCATTAAATTCTAACTGTCTTTTTCTCTCTTGGATTATCATTTCATTATCTATCATGTAGCTTTAGAGTATTTCTTTTAGGATCCTCACTATTTCTGCAAGATTTAGAAGTGTTTCTACTTTACAATCCTCACCATTTCTACAAGATTTAGAGGTTTTTCTACATTCATCCTCTCTTGATATTCCTCACATTTGACATGGGTGCCTTCTTCAAGAGGACACCATACCATATTGGTTTTCTCTTGTGATGTTGCTTCCACTTTTTTCAGTTAATTATATTTTCTTTTTAGTGTTGTAATGAAAAAAATTCAATCATTAGTTGTAAATTAGCATAACAATTTAAATTAATAATGGAGTATAACCTTTTATATGCAATTGTGTCTTATAACATGATAGTGTTGCACCCTAACACAACATACAACATTGTAACAATCCTAGTTCATTTGGGTGTGTTTTGAGAAATGAGGTCATCCTTTTATGAAAATGCACTCCCCATTGGCTCATTGCTATATAATTCAACTTTTGTGCAATAAATGGCCACATTGTGTCACTTGATATCTACCATTCTAGGAGATGCACTGGGATGGTCTTTTGCTGGGATATGTGATCATGTGTTTGGCACTAGACTCTAATTATTTCACATGAAATAGGTTGATATCACACACAACATGTTTTTACCAACAAGATAAAATCACATATAATATGGAGATTTTATTTATCAACAATATAGGGAATGGTCCTTGTAAGTCAAATCGCAAATTTTGTAATCTATTGCTGAAAGTTAGTATTCTGTCTACAAGTTTGGTTATTTTTGAATCCCCTTTACTAGGAACATTCATATCATCCAAAATAGTATAACTCTTAGCTACTTCTCTAGATTCTACAGGATTTTTTGTGAGGAGAATATTTGTAGAGTGCTCTGCACCATCCAAAACCATAGCATCCTTCTCCATGACACACACATGGTCTCCAAGTGGGACATGCAGTGACAAATATTCAGTCTCTAATGTCACATCACTTTCTATAAGCTTGAGATTTTTCACTAGGGTATCATATTCTGGTCCCTCGGCATGTTCAAACCTCTTCAATGGATTATCCAAGGAAAGTTGTTGATTGCACACATCCTTGTCTTCTAGAAGAGATTCATTCATACTTAAACAAGGGGATATATTGTAACTTTTTCTAAGTTCCTGAACTTTTGGATGGAATACTGGAGTCCAGGCCAAATGAGGTGCTTAAAAAAGGAGATATATTATATCCCTCCGTAACCTCAAGGATCCTCAACGGAGTATCCAATTGGGAAGGTTCCTTCTTTCTCACCACAATCTATATATTTTGTCCAACTTTGAAATTTTGGGTCTCTCTAGCTTCCTAGTGATTATTTCCCTCAATTTTGGCAGGGTCGATGAATCACTCATGTTTTTCATTGTTTTCCATATCAAACAATTGTTCTCTTGTTGGAGTTGCATCAGTTATCGCATCAACAATAAAAATTATTTCCTTGCATGCTCCATATTTTACTTCATTCTTTTCCACAGCTATATTATATCCCTCTGTAACCTCAGGGGTCTTCAAAGGATTGTCCAATTGGTAAAGTTCCTACCTGCATGCAACTTCTGTAACAATCTCAGAGATATTTTCTGGAGGAGAATCAGTTATACCCGAACAAAATAATGCATCATTACTCCCCATAATCTTGGGCTTATCTAATGGATCACTAATGTCCAATCCAAACAAATAATTAAAGCAAGGAGATATATCAAGGTCTTTGGATCACTAACATCCAATCCAAACAAATAATTCAAGCAAGGAGATATATCAAGGCCTTTTGTAAGCATATTCATCTTCAATGGAGTATCCATGTTAGACGGTTCTTGGTTGCTGGCCACTGTGTCTACTTTCATAAGTTGTATATTTTTTCCAACTTTGAATTATTGTGTCTCTTCAACTCCGTTCTATATAGATTTTTCTTCCTGCTCATCCTCTTTTCCCTCAGTTTTGTTAGGGGCAATGAATCCCTCATTTTTTCCATGGTTGTCCTTATCAAACAATTTTTCTTTAATTTGATTTGCATCAGTTATGCCATCAACAATACTAATGCTTTCCTTATATGCTTCGTCTTCAACTTCATTTTTTCCATAGCTACATTGTAAGATCCATGTTTCACTTGATCACCATCTATTAATGGAATGTGAACATTCTTGGTGATCTACTCAACTACATATTCCTCCTTTTGAGGAGTTGAACCATACAACTCATTGGGGTTATAAAACTCATTTCCATTATCTAAAAAGTTGCCTTAATGCACTTCATCCTCTGAAGCTTGAATGTTCTCATATGTTACTTGAAGTTCATTGGATATATCTACCTGTTTAGGATTTTTCACTTTCATCCAAAACCCATTAGTAGAGCCATCATTTTTCTTGTGAAAGATGGTTTCTTCAATATCCTAAGTTTCATCTATTGAAGCAAGTTCATAATGTTCCTCTCTTTGATATATAGAGTCATGATATCCTTCTCTAATTTTGGGATCACTCAATTTATCTACTTGAGCTTCACCATTAACCAGTGAGATGTGACTTTTCTGAACATCATTTCGAACTAAAAGCTCATCTTCACTGCATTCCCCAAGCTCTTGACCTTCACTCTATGATGCCAGCTGTGACATATTTTCTAGAGACAAATCCTTTGGCAGGACTTTGAATTGGTGAGCACCATTCAAGTTGTTGGCTTCAAATTGAAGCTTATTTTTTAATTCTAGAGTGTTTCCACAATCGATTGGTTCACCTTCATAAGCTTCATTCTCATAAATCTATTGGTTTTCATCTCCCTCCTTTTGAGGACCATTGACTCATCAAGTCCAAAACACACTTTGCTTTTTTTTGAAAAATAAGACTTGATTTAATGAGCTTCATCCTTCACAGCCTCTTGAGCTTCCTCATTGTAGTTCTTAGGAGATATAGTTTCTTGAGCATTCTGAGTTTCACTCTTCGAAAACTGTTGAATTTTCTCTTCGTCTTCAACTATAGAGACCTGATACCCTTCAGTGGTTTTTGAATCATTCAATTCATCCTCTAAACCTTCATCATTAACAATTGGCATGGGATTTTCCTGAAGATACTATTTACTACATTATTCATTGGCTTGAGCTTCACTATTTGAAGTCTGTTGCACTGGACCGTGCAAAACTTAATCCTCTACTAACAAATTACATTTTTTGTTACCTCCAACTTAATCCGCAATCTGCTCTTCATCGAAAATTTCTTCAGCAATTTCCAAAAATTGTGATTCATCTTCATTATCTATGTCTCCTAGCGGTGGACTATTTTCCAAATCTACATTTGAAACTAGAATCTTCTCCTCCACGTCACAGTGTCCAAACTCTGGCTTTCTAGATGCAATGCTATATTCTAGTCGGAACAAAGTGACTAAATAGGGAGATATATTATATCTGTCAATAACCATAGGGGTCTTCAACAGAGTATTTGACTAGGGAACTTCCTGCTTACAAGCCTCTTTTGTAAGACTCTCTACGAGTTTGTCTAGTACAGAATCATCCATTCCTTAACAAAGAAACATGTCATTAGTGTCCATAAGTTTGGGCTTGTTTAAAAGAGTACCAGAGTCATTACATCAAAGAGAGCAACACATGAGTACTAGCATTACTAAGACAATCCATATTTTATCTGGAACTGTCTTAATAATTGTCTGTACTGTCTTAAGAATTGATTTTATTTTGAACGGTCTCCTCAGTTGTGACTGCTTTTTCAAGAACAAATTCATCCATACCTGAACAAGGAACACATCATTACTGTCGGTAAGTTTGGGCTTGTTTAATGGAGTATTGAACTCATTATAGCAAAGGAAACACATCATCAATATTAATACTAGGGGAACTAGAATAGATTCAAGGCATTCCCGAACTAGCGAACACATCAATACTGCCTTCAAAACTATTTGAAGAATCAATAATTTCCTGAGCCATGTATGGTTCTATTTTTTTATAATTACATGAATACCTTAATTTTTGCTTTGAAGTATCAGTCTCTACTTGTGTGTAGACATGAATCCAGTCAACGTCGTAATGAGATGAGTCACCTGCATGCTAGGAAACTCTAAGCATTGGCTCATACATACTACAAACATTGTCCACTTTCAAACCATACAATTCATCAGGGCCATACAACTGTTTGTCGTTGTCTAGACTCTAAATAACGAAATTTGTCTTCATGAACTTCATCCTCAATAGCTAAGTTATGAGGTTGCAGACCAACATCCGAAACTCAAATATTCTCATAAGCTTCTTGAGGTTCATCGTATGATGAATGAATCAGTGGATGATCTCCAAATTTCAAATAAACTACATTAGACAACATGGGACAACCATCATTTTTTCTACTGTTATAATTCATATGTGATGTTCATTCTTCATCATCATGAGTTTCACTTTTGTAAACCTGTTCAATTTGCTCTTCTTTTTCAACTACATGATCCTGATATCCTTCAATTGCATCTAAATTCTTAAACCCATATTCGTGAGTTTCATTATTAACATGTGAGATGGGATTTTCCTGAATAGAAGTAGCTGAAATGTACCATATGGTGCTTTATTCACCATATCGAACTTCATTGGATGATGCCTCCTTTCTAAATAACAATTCTTTCTTCTGAATGAAAAACTTTCTCCTTTATAATTAAGACAAGAAAGGGAATTTTCTTTATGTATCCCATGGAGTATAACCTTTTATATGCAATTGTGTCTTATAACATCATAGTGTTGCACCCTATCCCAACATACAAAATTATAACAATCCTAGTTCCTTTGGGTGTGTTTTGAGAAATGAGGTCATCCTTTTATGAAAATTCATGCCCCATTGGCTCATTGTTATATATTTCAACTTTTGTGCAATAAATGGTCACATTGATTCACTTCATATCTACCATTCTAGGAGATGCACTGGGATGATCTTTTGCTTGGATATGTGATCATGTGTTTGGCACTAGACTCTAATTCATTAACATGAAATTGGTTCTAGAGGGGAGCTACGGAAATATGATTGATTCTCTTCTGAACATCTCAAATCTCCACAAATCTGCGCATAGGTATAATACCAAGCCATGATATTTTTAGCTTGCGTCTTTGAGAAGTATGAGGCATGAAATTGGCATTATTTGGTTTAATACCACACCAACATTTACTCATGAATTGGTGAAACCAGAGCTCATGGGCATTCACTACATTGGCATTCATTTGAATTCACTTATTCAATGTGTGGTTAACTATATTGGAGGGTTAAACATAATTATGGGTTTTTATACCCTCTCTGTCAGCAGTACTCTACATTATTTGATGTCGTTTCATTTTCCAAGCATATTTTAGGGTTCTTTATTGCATATTGGTGCTCTTCCAAGGTAGCACATGTTAGGTACCTATAATAATAGTGATTACCCCATTACTATTGTAGTTGTATCCCTTATTAATATTTTTGTGCCCCTATTTTCCCCATAGAATCCCTCTATTGTTATTTTTGTGCCTTTATATTATTATTGTTAGGTCGGCTGGGTTATATTATGACTCCTTAGACTCCTATATATATAAAGAATGTTTTTTCATTTGTATCATCCAAGAATTTCTCATTTATATAATGTAAAGGAGGTTGCCCCCTCGAAGAGGCTAAATTCTAAGGCGTGGATCTCTCTTTTCTATGTTTTTTTTAGCTAGTTTCATAACATTTGGTATCAGAGCTTTGGATTCTAGGGTTTCGCTGCTCCAAACAGGTCATCATGGAATTTTTTTTATAAATTTTTTTATGCGATGTTTCAGAAGCTAAAAAAAAAAACATTTGAGAAGAAACCGCGTTGAATCTCAGGTCTGAATTTCAGAGCTTTTCGCGCTATATTTGCGGAGATATGATCTGAGGAAGTTGCTCTTTTTGTAGACTCCTGAATTACATTCCAAATAGGTGACCTGGGGAAAATCGTCATAACTTTATCTTTGATCATCGGATTGAAATTTTGTAAGGAGGTACAAAAAGAGGATGGATTGTAGTTTCATTTACATCATTTTTAGATCCAAAGGTCAAAACAGTGACTCGTGGCATGTCGTACAAGTTCGCTCTACTGAACTAGTCTATAATCAGGTCATCCTGGAAGATTGTGCATAACTCTTCCTTGGAGAATCCAACTTGGATCAGACTGGTCGCATTGGAAAGAGGACACAAAGGGCTACTACAAGTCACAATTTCAGAACTGGATGATCCGAAATTGCAGAGATACATCAGATTCAATATCAAGCTTCTACAAAGTGAAAAAGGGTGTGTAGTCTTTTTTAAATTTTTGCATATGCTTGGTTTGAAAAGTTAGTTTGAATCGGTAATCGATGCCCCGAGGAAAGACGCCTAGTAAGAAACCTGAAAGCTCTAGCATGACTTATGAAGAAGAGGAAGAAATGCGACATGATATATCAAAATTACGAGACCAAGTGCAACAAGTTTCACTTGCACAAAAAGCAATAGAATCTAAGATGGATGGTTTAAGGAAATTTGTAGAAGCTAAGATGGATGGTTTAAAGAAAGGTGTAGAAGCTAAGATGGATTGTTTGAATAAAGGTGTAGAAGCTAAGATGGATGGCATGGGAGCTAAGATGAATGGCATGGATGCTAAAATTGATGGCATCGATGATAAGATGGAAGAATTCAAGATAAATATGAATAAGTTGCTACAAGAAATGGTCACTAATGGTGAAACCGCAGTAAAGAAAACTCATGGTGAGAACAAAAGAAATTTTAATCATGATTCCATAGACTCTAATGTTGGATCGAAGACCCACCATATTCCAAAAATTGATATGAGGAAGTTTGATGGCAAGGATCCCGCAACATGGATATTACAGATGGAGCAATTTTTCGATCTCAATAATGTGCAAAACACACAAAAGGTACGTATTGCAACTTTATATTTGGAACCAAATTATTTTGTATGGTATCAATGGCTTTGCTCTCGTAAACAAATTATCGCTTGGGAAATTTTCACGGAAGAATTGAGAGCACATTATGAGGATACAAAAAGCAACACTTTTTTTAGCCAATTGATAAGTCTCAAACAAAAGGGTTGAATAATGGAGCACATTGAGTTCTAAAAATTGAACATAAGGGTAAAAAATATTTGAGAGGAGCATAGGATTGATGTGTTCATGGGGACTTTAAAGGATAATATCCAAAATGATGTTCGCCTTTGGGAGCCTGATTCATTACAGAAGGCATTCAGGTTAGCAAGAAAAATGGAAAGCAAAATTATGGCAACCAGGAAGCATACCACTCACAACTATAAAGATGGAAGTGTTGTTGCCCCTAGTCTTCCACAACCTATAAGGTTGACACCACAACAATTGGAAGAAAAAAGAGCAAAAGGACTTTGTTACAGTTGTGATAGCAAATACACTAAAGGTCACAAGTGTGCTGAGAAGAAATTATTCTACATAGATTGTGAAGAGGAAGAAGAAAAGCAACAAGAACGGTCAAAAGAAGAGGATATACTCCAGGAACAAAGCCTAGATAAAGAAGAAATGAATCCAACCGTATCTTGTAATGCATTGGCGGGTATTAACACTCCTAAAACCATCAAGATAGAAGGAAAAATCAAGAAGAAAAAGGTAATAGTGTTGATTGATTCAGGAAGTACCTACAATTCTATTCATTATAAGGTAGCAAAAGAATTGAATTTCTTCTTATATCCAACACCAGAGTGTCAAGTGATGGTTGCAAATGGAGGGACAATAAATTTCTCTGGAAATTTGCATAATATCAAGTTATCCATGGGAGAATATGTATGGAGTAGCCCAATTCTCTCCATTCCAATGGGAGGTGCTGATGTTGTACTAGGAGTCCAATGACTACAATCCTTGGGTACAATAGCTTCCAATTTTACAAACTTTTCATGAAATTTTCTGTGGAAGGAAAGGAAGTTGAATTAAGGGGTATTGCAGGGAAACCATGAAAGATAATCAGCTCTAATGGTTTGACAAAGCTTCTAAAAAAGGAACAAAGAGGTGTAATTGCACAATTATGTTCGCTAGATGTTTCCACATTGGAATCGTCCATTTCTCCAAATCTCCAAAAATTATTGGACAATCATTCCAATGTATTTGAGACTCCCAAAGGTCTCCCACCTATTCATGATCATGATCATGCTATTCCAGGAAGTGTTCCTCCAAACATCAGGCCGTACAGATATCCCTATGCCCAAAAGAGTGAAATTTAACATATGGTTGCAGAAATTCTAGAGGCTGGTATAATTCAACCGAGTCAAAGTTCTTTCTCTACTCCAGTAGTATTGGTGCACAAGAATGATGGATCATGGTGCATGTGTCCGGATTATAGGGAGCTCAGCAATTTCACTAGTAAAGATAAGTTTCCCATTCCTGTCATTGATGAATTACTGGATGAATTGCATGGATCAATTTAATTCACCAAGTTGGATCTTCGTTCAAGATATCATCAAATCAGAATAAAGACTGAAGACATTCTGAAAACAGGGTTTAGAACTCATGAGGGTCATTATGAATTTTCGGTCATGCCTTTTGGCCTTACCAATGCACCTTCAACATTTCAAGGTTTGTTGAATTCCATTTTCATACCATTCCTTAGAAAAATTTCGTTAGTATTTTATGATGATATAATAATCTATAGTAGGTCTTGGAATGATCATGTTGAACATGTTGACAAGGTGCTACAACTATTGGAGGAGAAACAATTATATGCAAAAAGATCCAAATGTTTCTTTGGAGTACAAGAGGTGGAATATTTGGGTCATATTTTATCTCATGAAGGAGTTAAGGTACACCCTAGAAAAATTAAATCCATTAAGGAATGGAAAATCCCCACATCCATAAAGCATCTGTGGGAATTTCTCGAGTTGACAGGGTATTATCACAAGTTTGTTAAGAATTATGGGAGAATAGCAGCACCTCTAACAACATTATTGAAGAAATATGCATTTTCATGGACTCCAGAAGCAACAAAGGCCTTCGAGCATCTTAAAGGGGCAATGTGCCAAGCACCGGTCTTAGCTACACCAACAATGTGATGCTTTAGGAAATGGAATTGGTGCTATTTTAATGCAAGATGAAAGACCCATTGCTTTCGAAATTCATCCAATCAAGGGAAAGTTTTTACACAAATCTATTTATGAGAAGGAAATGTTGGCAATACTCCATGCACTTAAGAAATGGAGACCCTACCTAATGGGAAGACACTTCAAGGTAAAAATGGATCATGATAGCCTTAAATACTTTTTAGAAAAAAGATTATCCTCTGAAGAGCAACAAAAGTGGGTCACAAAGATGTTGGGTTATGACTTTGAAATCATCTACAAAAAAGGGAAGCAAAATGTGGTGGCAGATGCACTCTCAAGGAAGGATGAGGATGTGGAAGCATTGTTGTGTGCCATTACTATTATCCAACCAGATTGGATAAATGAAGGAAGGGAGGAATGGAAGAATGACGAAGAAGTGTGGGCACTTATTCGAAAGTTACAACATGACTCTAGTGTGTCTGATACATTTAGCTAGCAAAATGATTCGTTATGGTACACAGATCCGTTATACCTATGTAATAATTCCCCACTAAAACAAAAGATTCTTATGAATTGCAGACTTCTCCCTTAGGAGGGCACTCAGGATTTTTAAAAACTTACCACAGGGTTAAGAAGGAATTTTTTTGGGAGGGCCTTAAATCAGATAATCAGAAGTTTGTGGCAGAATGTTTTGTTTGCCAACAAAATAAGGTTGAAACAATTAAGACACCGGGTCTATTACAACCTTTATCCATTCCAGGCCAATGTTGGGATGAGGTTTCAATGGATTTTATCACAGGTTTACCCAAGTCTGAGGGAGAGAGTGGCATCATGGTGGTAGTTGACAGAATTACCAAGTATGCGCACTTTTGTGCATTATCACGTCCATTTAGAGCCAATATAGTTTCTACTGCATTTATAGAAACAATTCAAAAGCTACATGGAAACCCAAAGATTATTGTAAGTGACAGAGATCCCATTTTCACTGGAAATTTTTGGACAGAATTATTTTCTTGTCTTGGTACTCAGTTAGCTCATAGTTCATCTTATCATCCTAAATCTTATGGGCAAACTGAGATAGTAAACAAACGTTTATGTTGGGTCCCTATAATACTAGTGATTACCCCATTACTATTGTAGTTATACCCCTTATTAATATTGTTGTGCCCCTATTGCCCCCATATTGTTATTACTGTGCCCCATAGAATCCCTCTATTGTTATTTTTGTGGCTTTATATTATTATTGTTAGGTCGGCTGGATTATATTGTGATTCCTTAGACTCCTATATATAGAAAGGAGGTTTTGTCATTTGAATCATCCAAGAATTGTTCATTTATGTAATGTAAAGGAGGTTTCCCCTCGAAGAGGCTGAATTCTAAGGCGTTGATCTATCTTTTCTATCTTTTCTTGAGCTGGTTTCATAACATTTGGTATCAGAGCTTTGGATTCTAGGGTTTCGCTGCTCCAAACAGGTCATCGTGGGATTTTCACTATAACTTTTTTTCTGCAACGTTTCAGAAGTTACAAAAAAAACCCATTTGAGAAGAAATCGAATTGAACCTTAGGTCCGAATTTCAGAGCTTTTCGCTCTATATTTTTGGAGACTCCAGAATTACATTCCAAATAGGTGACCTGGGGAAAATCTTCATAGCTTTCTCTCTGGGGATCAGATTGAAATTTCGTAAGAAGGTACAGAAAGAGGACGGACATAGTTCCTTTTATGAATTTTTGAGATCAAAAGGTCGAAACAGTGACTCATGCAACGTCGTACAAGTTCTCTCTACTGAACTAGTCTATAATCAAGTCATTGTGGGAGATTTCGCATAACTCTTCCTTGGAGAATCCAATTTGGGTCAGACTTGTGGCATTAGAAAGAGGACACAAAGGGCTACTACAGGTCACAAATTCAAACTAGATGATCTCAAAGTACAGAGATACATTAGAGGCAATATCGAGCTCCTACAAAGTGAAAAAAGGTGTGTAGTTTTTTAAATTTTTGCATAAGCTTGGTTTGAAAAATTATTTTGAAGGAATTCAAAGGGCATAGTAAAGCATTATTATCGGTAACTGATGCCCCGAGGAAAAAAATGCAAACACCTAGTAGGAACCTGAAAGCTCTAGCATGACTCATGAAGAAGAGGAAGAAATGCAACATGATATATCAAAATTACAAGACCAAGTGCAACAAATGTCACTTGCACAAAAAGGAACATAATATAAGATGGATGGTTTAATGAAAGATGTAGAAGCTAATACGGATGGTTTAAAGAAAGGCGTAGAAGCTAAGATGGACGATTTGAAGATAGATCTGAAGACAGACATGGATGAATTGGAGATAAATATGAATAAGTTGCTACAAGAAATGGTCACTAATGGTGAAAGGGTACTAAAGGAAACTCATGATGAGAACAAAAGAAATGTTAATCATGATTCCATAGACTCTAATGTTGGATCGAAGACTCACCATATTCCAAAAATCGATATGAGGAAGTTTGATGGCAAGGATCCCGCCACATGGATATTACAGATGGAGCAATTCTTCGATCTCAATAATGTGCAAAACACACAAAAGGTACGTATGGCAACTTTATATTTGGAACCAAATCAGTTTGTATGGTATCAATGGCTTTGCTCTCGTAAAAATTTATCACTTGGGCAATTTTTACGGAAGAATTGATAGCACATTATGAGGATACAAAAAGCAACACTTTTTTTAGCCAATTGATAAGTCTCAAACAAAAGGGTTCAATAATGGAGCACATTGAGGAGTTCCAAAAATTGAACATAAGGGTAAAAGATATTCCAGAGGAGCATAGGATTGATGTGTTCATAGGGTCTTTAAAGGATAATATCCAACATGATGTTCGCCTTTGGGAACCTGATTCATTAGAGAAGGCATTCAGGTTAGCAAGAAAAATGGAAAGCAAAATTATGGCAACCAGGAAGCATACCACTCACAACTATAAAGACGGAAGTGTTGTTGCCCCTAGTCTTCCACAACCTATAAGGTTGACACCACAACAATTGGAAGAAAAAAGAGCAAAAGGGCTTTGTTACAGTTGTGATAGCAAATACACTAAAGGTCATAAGTGTGCTGAGAAGAAATTATTCTACATAGATTGTGAAGAGGAAGAAGAAAAGGAGCAAGAAAGGTCAAAAGAAGAGGATATACTCCAGGAACAAAGCCTAGATGAAGAAAAATAAATCCGACCATATCTTGTAATGCATTGGCGGGAATTACCACTCCTCAAACCATCAAGATAGAAGGACAAATCAAGAAGAAAAAGGTAATAGTGTTGATTGATTCAGGAAGCACCCACAATTTTATTCATTGTAAGGTAGCAAAAGAATTGAATTGCTTCCTATATCCAGCACCAGAGTGTCAAGTGATGATTGCAAATGGAGGAACAATAAATTTCTCTGGAAAGTGCCATAATATCAAGCTATCCATGGGAGAATATGTATTGACTAGCCCAATGCTTTCCATTCCAATGGGAGGTGCTGATGTTGTACTAGGAGTCCAATGGCTACAATCCTTGGGTACAATAGCTTTTAATTTTCAAGAACTTTTCATCAAATTTTCTATGGAAGGAAAGGAAGTTGAATTAAGGGGTATTGCAGGGAAACCAGGAAAGATAATCAGCTCTAATGGTATGACAAAGCTTCTAAAAAAGGAGCAAAGAGGTGTAATTGCACAATTATGTTCGCTAGATGTTTCCACATTGGAATCATCTATTTCTCCAGATCTCCAAAAAGTCCTGGACAATCATTCCAAGGTATTTGAGACTCCCAAAGGTCTCCCACCTATGCGTGATCATGATCATGCTATTCATCTGATTCCAGGAAGTGTTCCTCCAAACATCAGGCCGTACAGATATCCCTATGTCCAAAAGAGTGAAATTGAACGTATGGTTGCAGAAATGCTAGAGGCTGGTATAATTCAACCGAGTCAAAGTTCTTTCTCTGCTCCAGTAGTATTGGTGCACAAGAAGGATGGATCATGGCGCATGTGTCCGGATTATAGGGAGCTCAACAAGCTCACTATTAAAGATAAGTTCCCCATTCCTGTCATTGATGAATTACTGGATGAATTGCATGGATCAATTTACTTCACCAAGTTGGATCTTCGTTCAGGATATCATCAAATCAGAATGAAGATTGAAGACATTCCGAAAACAGCATTTAGAACTCATGAGGGTCATTATGAATTTTTGGTCATGCCTTTTGGCCTTACCAATGCACCTTCAACATTTCAAGGTTTGATGAATTCAATTTTCAAACCATTCCTTAGAAAATTTGTGTTAGTATTTTTTGATGATATACTAATCTACAGCAAGTCTTGGAAGGATCATGTTGAACATGTTGACAGGGTGCTACAACTATTGGAGGAGAAACAATTATATGCAAAAAGATCCAAATGTTTCTTTGGAGTCCAGGAGGTGGAATATCTGGGTCATATTGTATCTCATGAAGGAGTTAAGGTAGACCCTAGCAAAATTAAAGCCATTAAGGAATGGAAAATCCCCACATCCATAAAGCATCTGCGAGGATTTTTCGTTTGACAGGGTATTATCGCAAGTTTGTTAAGAATTATGGGAGAATAGCAGCACCTCTAACAACATTATTGAAGAAAGATGCATTTTCATGGACTCCGGAAGCAACAAAGGCCTTTGAACATCTTAAAGAGGCAATGTGCCAAGCACCGGTCTTAGCTACACCGGACTTCACAAAAACCTTTATTGTGGAATGTGATGCTTCAGGAAATGGAATTGGTGGTTCTAATGCAAGATGAAAGACCCATTGCTTTTGAAAGTCGTCCAATTAAGGGAAAGTTTTTAAGCAAAGCTATTTATGAGAAGGAAATGTTGGCAATACTCCATGCACTTACGAAATGGCGACCCTACCTAATGGGAAGACACTTCAAGGTAAAAACGGATCATGATAGCCTTAAATACTTTTTAGAACAAAGATTATCCTCTGAAGAGCAACAAAAGTGGGTCACAAAGATGTTGGGTTATGACTTTGAAATCATCTACAAAAAAGGGAAGCAAAATGTGGTGGCAGATGCACTCTCAAGAAAGGATGAGGATGTGGAAGCATTGTTGTGCGCCATTTCTATTATCCAACCAGATTGGATAAACGAAGCAAGGGAGGAATGGAAGAATGACGAAGAAGTGTGGGCACTTATTCGAAAGTTACAACAAGATTCCAGTACGTCTGATACATTTAGCTGGCAAAATGATTCGTTATGGTACAAAGATCGCTTATACCTCTGTAAGAATTCCCAGCTAAAACAAAAGATTCTTATGGAATTGCACACTTCTCCCTTAGGAGGGCACTCAGGATTTTTAAAAACTTACCACAGGGTTAAGAAGGAATTTTTTTGGGATGGCCTTAAATCAGATATTCAAAAGTTTGTGGCGGAATGTTTGGTTTGCCAACAAAATAAAGTTGAAACAATTAAGACACCGGGTCTATTACAACCTTTATCCATTCCAAGCCAACGTTGGGAGGAGGTTTCAATGGATTTTATCACAGGTTTACCCAAGTCTGAGGGAAAGAGTGTCATCATGGTGGTAGTTGACAGACTTACCAAGTATGCACACTTTTGTGCATTATCACATCCATTTAAAGCCAGTACAGTTTCTACTGCATTTATGGAAACAATTCAAAAGCTACATGGAAACCCAAAGATTATTGTAAGTGACAGAGATCCCATTTTCACTGGAAATTTTTGGACAGAATTATTTTCTTGTCTTGGTACTCAGTTAGCTCATAGCTCATCTTATCATCCTCAATCTGATGGGAAAACTGAGATAGTAAACAAATGTTTGGAAGGATATCTTCGTTGCTTTGTATCTGATAAACAGACACAATGGGTCAAATGGTTGCCTCTGGCTGAATGGTGGTATAACACTTCCTTCCATACAGCAACAAAAATGACCCCATTTATGGCACTTTATGGGTATCAACCACCATCCATCACATCATATTTAAGAGAAAATTCTAAGGTTCAGGCAGTGGAACATCACATCGAACATCAACAACAAGTCCTCCAACTCTTAAAGGATAACCTCGTGTTGGCACAAAATAGAATGAAACAACAGGCAGATCAACATCGCAGTGAAAGAAGTTTTGATGTAGGTGATTGGGTATTCCTACGGCTACAACCATATAAGCAAATGTCCCTCAAGCAAGCTAAGAAGGATAATAAATTATCACCAAAGTATTATGGTCCGTACAAGGTGTTGCAAAAGATTGGTACTATGGCATACAAATTGGAGCTTCCTGCAGCTTCTCGATTGCACCCAGTTTTCCATGTTTCATGTTTAAAGAAGGTTATAGGCGACAAGCTCCCAGTTCAAACAATATTGCCAGAACTTGACGAGGAAGGAAAAATTATATTGGAACCGGAAGCAGTCACAGAAACAAGAACTCGACAGCTACGAAATCGATCAATTTCAGAGTATCTTATCAAGTGGAAGAACTTATCCGCTGAAGATTCCACATGGGAGGATGAGAATTTTATGCAGAAGTATCCAGAACTACTCAAGCGTTGAGGACAACACTTTTTTGAAGGAGAGGGGCATGTTGGGTCCCTATAATACTAGTGATTACCCCATTACTATTGTAGTTATACCCCTTATTAATATTTTTGTGCCCCTATTGCCCCCATATTGTTATTACTGTGCCCCATAGAATCCCTCTATTGTTATTTTTGTGGCTTTATATTATTATTGTTAGGTCGGCTGGATTATATTGTGACTCCTTAGACTCCTATATATAGAAAGGAGGTTTTTTCATTTTAATCATCCAAGAATTGTTCATTTATGTAATGTAAAGGAGGTTGCCCCCTCGAAGAGGCTGAATTCTAAGGCGTTGATCTATCTTTTCTATCTTTTCTTGAGCTGGTTTCATAACAGTTTGGAAGGATATCTTCATTGCTTTGTATCTGATAAATAGACACAATGGGTCAAATGGTTGCCTCTGGCTGAATGGTGGTATAACACTTCCTTCCATACAACAACAAAAATGACCCCATTTATGGCACTTTATGGTTATCAGCCACCATCCATCACATCGTATTTAAGAGAAAATTCTAAGGTTCAAGCAGTGGAACATCACATCGAACATCAACAACATGTCCTCCAACTCTTAAAGGATAACCTCGTGTTGGCATAGAATAGAATGAAAAAATAGGCAGATCAACATCGCAGCGAAAGAAGTTTTGATGTAGGTGATTGGGTATTCCTACGGCTACAACCATATAAGCAAATGTCCCTCAAGCAAGCTAAGAAGGATAATAAATTATCACCAAAGTATTATGGTCCGTACAAGGTGTTGCAAAAGATTGGTACTATGGCATACAAATTGGAGCTTCCTGCAGCTTCTCGATTGCACCTAGTTTTCCATGTTTCATGTTTAAAAAAGGTTATAGGAGAAAAGCTCCTAGTTCAAAAAATATTGCCAGAACTTGACGAGGAAGGAAAAATTATATTGGAACCAGAAGCAGTCACAGAAACAAGAACTCGACAGTTATGAAATCGATCAATTTTAGAGTATGTTATGAAGTCGAAGAACTTATCCAGTGAAGATTCCACATGGGAGGATGAGAATTATATACAGAAGCATCCAAAACTATTGAAGCATTGAGGACAACACTTTTTTGAAGGAGAGGGGCATGTTGGGTCCCTATAATACTAGTGATTACCCCATTACTATAGTATTGTCCCCATATTGTTATAATTGTGCCCCATAGAATCCCTCTATTATTATTTTTGTGGCTTTATATTATTATTGTTAGGTTGGCTGGGTTATATTGTGACTCCTTAGACTCCTATATATAGAAAGGAGGTTTTTCATTTGTATCATCCAAGAATTACTCATTTATGTAATGTAAAGGAGGTTTGCCCCTCGAAGAGGCTGAATTCTAAGGCGTGGATCTCTCGTTTATATATTTTTGTGAGCTGGTTTCATAACAACACACCTTTATGTATATGGAGACATAAAAGTAGTGGGTCGCCATGTGGTCTTAAGTGGAGATTACCCATACTCTAATAACTAATCAATGCTCGAGCACAAATTTTGTGGCTGGGTTGTGTTTCTTGGAGTAAAAACACTTATAAATGTGGATAAAACACATCATTATTATAAATATAGAGGAAACCCATATTTTTTCTTGAAGAATAATACCTAAACAAGGGAACACGTCAGTATTGTCTTAAGAATTGATTTTATTTTGAACAGTCTCCCCAACCGTGACTGCTTTTTCAAGAACAGATTCATCCATACCCGAGCAAGGAACACATCATTACTGTCGGTAGGGTTGGCCTTGTTTAATGGATTTTGAAATCATTATAGCAAAGGGAACACATCATTAATATTAATACTAGGGGAACTAGAACAGAGTCAAGGCATTCCTGAACTAGCTAACACATCAATACTTCCTTCAAAACTATTTGATGAATCAACAATTTCCTGAGCTGTGTCTCATTCTATTTCTTTATAATTACATGAACAACTTAATTTCTACTTTGAAGTATCACTCTTTATTTGTGTTTAGACATGAATCCAACCAACCTTGTAATGAGATGACTCACCTGCATGCTAGGAAACACTAGGAATTTTCTCATACATACTACAGACACGGTACACTTTTGAACCATACAATTCGTCAAGGCCATAAAACTATTCGTCATTGTCTGGACTCTAAATAATGAAATTTGTCTTCATGAAATTTATCCTCAATAGATGAGTTATGAGGTTGCAGACCAACATCTGAAACTCGAATATTCTCATAAGCTTCTTGAGGTTCATCGTATGATGAATGAATCAGTTGGTGATCTCCAAATTTCAACGAAACTACATTAGAAAACATGGGACAACCATCATTTTGGCTACTGTTATAATTCTTATGTGATTTTTGTTCTTCATCATTGTGAATTTCACTTTTGTAAACCTGCTCAATTTTCTCTTCTTTTTCAATTACACGATCTTGATATCTTTCAATTGCATCTCAATTCTTAAACTCATACTCGTGAGTTTCATCATTAACAAGTGAGATGCGATTTTCCCGAATAGAAGTAGCTGAAATGTACTCCATGGTGCATTCTTCACCATCTCGAACTTCTTTGGATGATTCCTCCTTTCTAAATAGGAATTCTTTCTTGTCAATGAAAAATTGTCTCCTTTCTAAATAATACAAGAGAAGGAATTTTCTTTATGTATCCCATGGAGTATAACCTTTTATATGAAATTGTGTCTTATAACATGATAGTGTTGCACCCTAACCCAACATACAACATTGTAACAACCCTAGTTCCTTTGGGTGTGTTTTGAGAAATGAGGTCATCCTTTTATGAAAATGCATGCCCCATTGGCTCATTGTTATATATTTCAACTTCTGCGCAATAAATGGCCACATTGAGTCACTTCATATCTACCATTCTAGGACATGCACTAGGATGATCTTTTGCTTGGATATGTGATCACGTGTCTGGCACTAGACACTAATTCATTCGCATGGAATTTGTTCTCAAGGGGTGTTATGGAAATATGATTGATTCTCCTTTGAACATCTCAAATCTCCACAAATATTCGCATAGGTATAATACCAAGCCATGATATTTGTAGCTTGGGTCTTTGAGAAGTATGAGGCATGAAATTGGCATTATTTGGTTTAATCCCACACCAAAATTTACTCATGAATAGATGAAACCAGAGCTCATGGGCATTCACTACCTTGGCATTCATTTGAATTCACTTATTCCATGTGTGGTTAACTACATTGGAGGGTTAAACATAATTCTGGGTTTTTATACCCTCTCTCCCACTAGTACTCTACATTATTTTATGTCTTTTCATTTTCGAAGAATATTTCAGTGTTCTTTATTGCATATTGGTGCTCTTATAAGGCAGCACACCTTTATGTATATGGACACATAAAGGTAGTGGGTTTCCATGTGGTCTTAAGTGGAGATTACCCATACTCTAACAATTAATCAATGCTCAAGCACAAATTTTGTGGCTGGGTTCTGTTTCATGGAGTAAAAAAACTTATAAATGTGGAGAAAATAAATCATTACTATAAATACATAGGAAACCCATTTTTTTCTTGAAGAAAAACACCTAAAAAATGGAACAAATCAGTATTGTCTTAAGAATTGATTTTATTTTGAAGAGTCTCCTCAGCCGTGACTAATTTTTCAAGATCATATTCATCCATACCTGAACAAGGAACACATCATTACTGTCGGTAAGGTTGGGATTTTTTAATGGAGTGTTTAAATCATTATAGCAAAGGGAACACATCATTAATATTAATACTAGGGGAACTAGAATAGAGTCAAGGCATTCCCGAACTAGTGAACACATCAATACTACCTTCAAAACTGTTTGAAGAATCAACAATTTCCTGAGCCGTGTCTGGTTCTATTTCTTTATAATTAGATGAACAACTTAATTTCTGCTTTGAAGTATCACTATCTCTTTGTGTGTAGACATGAATACAATCAACCTTGTAATGAGATGACTCACCTACATGTTGGGAAACACTAGGCATTGGCTCATACATACTACAGACACTGTCCACTTTCAAACCATACAATTCATCAAGGCCATAAAACTGTTTGTCATTGTCTGGACTCTGAATAACGAAATTTGTCTTCATGAACTTCATCCTGAATAGCTGAGTTATGTGGTTGCAAACCAACATATGAAACTCGAATATTCTCATAAGCTTCTTGAGGTTCATCTATGATGATTGAATTAGTTGATGATCTCCAAATTTCAAGGAAACTGGATTAGACAACATGGGACAACCATCATTTTGGCTATTGTTATAATTCTTATGTGATTTTAGTTCTTCATTACCGGCGTTTCACTTTTGTAAACCCGTTCAATTTGCTCTTCTTTTTCAACTACATGATCTTGATATTTTTCAATTGCATCTCAATTCCTAAACCCATACTCGTGAGTTTCATTATTAACAAGTCAGATGGGATTTTCCTAAACAAAAGTAGCTGAAATGTACTGTATGGTTCATTCTTCACCATCTCGAACTTCATTGGATGATTCCTCCTTTCTAAATAACAATTCTTTCTTGTCAATGAAAAACTGTCTCCTTTCTAATTAAGAAAAGAAAAGGAATTTTATTTTTTTATCCCATGGAGTATAACCTTTTATATGCCATTGTGTCTTATAACATGATAGTGTTACACCCTAACCCAACATAAAACATTGTAACAATCCTAGTTTGTTTTGGTGTGCTTTGAGAAATGAGGTCATGCTCGAATGAAAATGCACGCCCCATTGGCTCATTGTTATATATTTCAACATTTGTGCAATAAATGGCCACATTGAGTCACTTCATATCTACCATTCTAGGAGATGCACTGGGATGATATTTTGCATGGATATGTGATCATGTGTTTGGAACTAGACTCTAATTCGTTAGAATGAAATTGGTTCTATTGGGGTGTTATGGAAATATGATTGATTTTCCTCTGAACATCTCAAATCTCCACAAATCTATGCATAGGTATAATACCAAGCCATGATATTTGTAGCTTGGGTCTTTGAGAAGTATGAGGCATGAAATGGCATTATTTGGTTTCATCCCACACCAATATTTACTCATGAATTGATGAAACTAGAGCTCATGGGCATTCACTACATTGGCATTCATTTCAATTCACTTATTCCATATGTGTTTAACTATATTGGAGGGTTAAACATAATTCTGGGTTTTTATACCCTCTCTCGCACCAGTACTCTACATTATTTTATGTCTTTTCATTTTCTAAGCATATCTCAGGGCTCTTTATTGCATATTGGTGCTCTTCTAACGAAGCACACCTTTAGGTATATGGAGACATAAAGGTAGTGGGTCGCCATGTGGTGTTAAGTGGAGATTACCCATACTCTAACAATTAGGCTCTCACAAATTAGGCTCTAACAAATTGGATCTCACAAATTAGACTCTGGTGGATATAATAATATTCATGGCATTATGGTAAGTGATATTTCCATCTATTATATTTTCTATTTTAGGCAAAGTAACCATGGTCATGTTGAGTTAATTGTATCTTATTAGTTATTTTACCTTATAGATATGATTATCTTTGTTAATGTAGGTTCACCAGTTTCAAAAGGAAGCTTCAAAGGAAGATCTAAAATATGCTTTATTACATGGTTCCCAAGGTCTTCACCAACACATGATAAATTGAGGGGAAAAATTATTTACTAGTTATGGATCCGAGGTTAGTTGTTTATAATATTATATGAATAATGTAGTAAATCAATTTGAGGTATAACGCTATTCTAACAAGTTAAAGTGTCTTATGTATAGGAATCAGGTGAAACATCTGGGAGTGAGCATGGGGAGGAGATACAAGCACATGATGATTTGCTTGTTGCAAAAAATCATCCAATTGTCATTCTTGAACCTTGGCAGGAAACCATTGTTGAATTTTAGCAAATGGGAGACAAAAATAATGAGGAGGGTGTTCAATGTGATGAACATTCCACACCCACAATTAATGTAGCGCCTCCCAAAAATAGTACAAAAAGGATTGATATGTGTTAAATTTTAATAACTTGAACGTGCATTGCTCTAGCTTCTAAGGAGCACACTAGGTTGTGAGGGTCCAAGCATAAATTAATTTTGCATACAACAAAGCAAATTTTGAAGATACTTTGTTTTTTTTATGAGTACTTACATATTATGTGCATCACTAAGTCTGTTGCAGGTCCTAACTTATATTATTTGTTTGATTATGATAAATTTGAAATGCTTATATTTGTGTTGTATGTAGATGAGCTGGTCCTAAAAGTTAGTTAAGAAAACTCTATCCCATGGTGCAAGAAGAAACTGGCAAGTGAAGTTGACATGAAGGACATACACCTCATGTGTTATTTCTTGGTCTTGGAGGTTTGGTTGAGTTGAGGTGAGGTGGTCCTTGAATAGGGTTAAGTAAGCAATTGAGATTCTGAAGAAGTTTTGGATAATGGACTGTAAACCATAGGCCACTTTTATGATACATATTTTGAAGTTATTAGTAGATTAAGATTCAGATTTGATTGATTCGTTTCAGCGTACAAAAAGTATATAGGTTCCCTAACATGTTTGGTAGAATTTAGTAGTCAAATTGTTGTGTGGATGAGATCCCTTGTCTCGCAAACATGGGGGGCTTAGACACCAACTTAGTGTCCATCTTGGCTACTAATATATGGTTGAGCTGAGGATGCTGCAAATATGCGCCATGGTCTAAGGTATGTGAGGTACTTAAAGGGCACACTGGCACAGTGCTTTGAGCAACTGCATGCTTTAGTGGCTTTTGACGGGGCCTGAGATGCAGGTGGTAGGAAGAGTGATTCATGGTTTTGTTTCAACTTGGGTTCAAATATAATATCTTTGTTAGGATGGGATACCCATGTGTGCAAGTTGAAGAAGTCCCTTTTTGGCTAAAGTAGCCCCTATGCTTGGTACGCATGGATTTATGAGTACTTACAGATTACGGGCATCACTAAGACTATTGAAGGTCCTAAATTTTATTATTTGTTTGATTATGATAAATTTGGTATGCTTATATTTGTGTTGTATGTAGATTACCTGGTCCTAATAGTTAGTTTAAAAAACTCAATCCCATGGTGCAATAAGAAACTGGCAAGTGAAGTTGACATGAAGGACATCAACCTCATGTGTTATTTCTTGGTCTTGGAGGTTTGGCTGAGTTGAGGTGAGCTGGTCCTCGAACACGGGTAAGTAAGCAATTGAGATTTGGAAGAAGTTTCAGATAATGGACAATAAACCCTAGGCTACTTTTATGATACATATTTTGAATTTTTCAGTAGATTCAAATTCAGATTTGCTTGATTTGTCAATCTACAAAATGTAAATACTTTCCCTAACATGTATGGTAGACTTTAGTAGTCAAATTTATCTGTGGATGAGATCCCTTGTCTCACAAAAAAGGGAGGATCAGACACCAATTTAGTGTCCAACTTGGCTGTTAATATATGGTTGAGCTGAGGTTGCTGCAAATTTGCTGAAAAATGCATGTGCCATCCTTAGATGTGTTTTTTCTGTCCAATTCAGTTCAAAAATTAGAATTCCATGTGGATCAGACTTAGGTAGGGCACATTATTCCACAGGTGAGGATATCTATTATAAGAATCTGCTACATGTAACCTGTGTACACTTCCCTAGAGTAGAATGATGGTTTGATTAGGATGCACTAGTTAAGGTGTCCCAGCTGCTTTTGTTATTCATTTAGTTTACCAGAGTTCTAAAATTAGAATTCCATGTGGATCACACTTAGCTAGGGCACACTATTCCATAGTTGAGGTGATATATTATAAGCATCTGGTGCATGTAGCCTAGGTACACTTCCCTATAGTAGAATTAGGGTTTGATTAGGATGCACTAGTTAAGGTGTCCCTGTTGTTTTTGTTATCCATTTAGTTTACCAGAGAGTGTGTGCACTGTTTTTCCTTTCCCAAGCTAATAAAGACAAATAGAGATGATTTTTTGAATGTTGTAAATTGTTTTGTTTTGCTATCAGTTTTCAGTTAGCATTTGAGATTTCAGATCTAGCACACAGAAGTAGTTTTGAGAGTTCCTTAAGTTTGCAGGTTTGTTTGCCATGTAGTGAAATTTTAACATACTATTCTAGACATCCAAAAATTGTATTCCTCGAGTAAAGTCTGCTCAAGATTTCCTAGACTTTTGTATGCACTAGGGATGACTTTAGACAACTTGTATTCATCTAAATATTTTGGGGAATTGGTTTAAGTATGTAAAAGGACATAGATATTTAGTACTTTCTAGCTCTTTTATTGCTTTCTAGTTGGAAAGCATACTACATATCAACTGGTGCTTTAAACATGTATTTCAAGCAGATACATTAATCATATTTACCGCTTCAGGTATGAGCACATGGGTATTATCTGTAGCATAAGAATAATTTCTTGCATTCAAAATTTTATAAATAAAGAAGACACTATAAGCCTCTCTTGTTTAACATAACTATTTTTCCTTCTTTATACCATTTCTCTAACCATTCATGAATTCACTTTTAGTGTATCAAGAGGTTTGTGATTTGTGCATGGAGATGTTGTTCTGGATATGTACGAGTCTGACATGGAAAGGGTAATCTTCTCAGGTAAGAGTAGCGAATATACTTTGTACCATAATGATTTTGTTGTAGGAATAAATTGTTACATTCCTTGCAATTCAAATAGGCATAGGTATTCTTTCTATTGATCTATCGTTAAATGGGTTTGTTGTGACAATCTTAGCCTTTTTGCTGACAGTATTTCTTTTGTTTTTTATTTTCAGAGTCTAGATGGGTACAGTGTTGCATTGGGTGCAGGAGATGAGACTCTTAGGTTTTGGCAAGTCTTTGGAGCTCTAGATACCTTCAAGAGGGCAAAGCGTAAAGATGTGGCTGGTGTTTTTAACATGTGTCTCACGCATATCCACTAAGCAGATTGTCCTCCTTCGGGAAAGAGCACAGGGGTATTATCTGCTAAAATTGATTTAGCCAGAAGCAGCTGACCTTATGGAAATATCCATTTATGTTTAAGATAAGATAGCTTTACAGGTCACACGTCTAGAGTGATGAAATTGACAGAGGTATTCAATGTATTGATCTAACGCAAAATGGATTTTGTGTTGAAAGTCTTTGTTTTTTTGCTGACAGTCTTTCCTTTGTTTTTGTGTTGACACAATCACACCATTTCCTTTGTATTTGGTAAGTCTTTGGAGCTCTTGGTACCTTAAAGAGTACCAAGAGTAGAGATGTGGATGGCGCATTAGACATGTATTTCAAGCAGATTTGTTAAGAAGATTTACCAGTTTAGGTATGAGCACATGGGTATTATCTGCGATATAAGAATAATTTCTTGCATTCAAGATATTATAAATAAAGAAGACACTGTAAGCCTCTCTTGTTTAACATAACTTCTTTTCCTTTTTATACCATTTATCTAACAATTCATGAATTCATTTTTAGTGTATCAAGAGGTTTGTGATGTGTACAAGTCTGACATGGAAAGGATAATCTTCTTAGGAAAGAGTAGAAAATATACTCTGTACCATAATGACTTTGTTATAGGAATAAATTGTTACATCCCTTGCTATTAAAATAGGCAGAGGTATTAATTCTATTGATCTATTGCTAAATGGGTTTGTGCTAACAGTATTAGCCTTTTTGCTGATAGTCTTTCTTTTGTTTTGTATTTTTAGAGTCCAGATAGATACGTTGTTGCATTGGTTGCAGGAGATGGGACTCTTAGGTTTTGGCATGTCTTTGGAGCTCCTGATACCTTAAAGAGGACAAAGTGTAAATATGCAGCTGGTGCTTTTAACATGTATCTCACGCATAATCATTAAGTAGATTGTCCTCATTCAGGAATGAGCATAGGGGTATTATCTGCTCACATTGATTTAGCCAGAAGCAGCTGACCTTATGGAAATATCCATATGTGGTTAAGATAAGATAGCTTTATAGGTCACATGTTTATAGTGCTGCATCTAGCAGAGGTATTCATTATATTGATCTAACACTAAATGGAATTTGTGTTGAAAGTCTTTGTTTTTGTGCTGACAACCTTTCCTTTGTTTTTGTGTTGACACAATGACAACCTTTCCTTTTTATTTGGTAAGTCTTTGGAACTCTTGATACCTAAAAGAGTACCAAGAGTAAAGATGTGGATGGTGCTTTAAACATGTATTTCAAGCAGATTTTCCACTTCAGGTATGAGCACATGGGTATTATCTGTGGTATAAGAATAATTTCTTACATTCAAAATATTATAATTAAAGAAGACATTGTAGCCTCTCTTGTTTAAAAGAATTGTTTTTCCTTCTTTATACCATTTCTCTAACCATTCATGAATTCATTTTTAGTGTATCAAGAGGTTTGTGATTTGTACATGGAGATGCCTAACATAAGGAAAACATAATAAACATTGATGACTTTGCCATTCAACCACCCTTTTCTAGGAGTCCAATCACAAAGATAGCTATCACAAGGAAAACACCTTATCGACGTACTCCCAATGTTTCATGTGAAATAGGTGAGCACGAGGTTTATAGTGACACTATGAGCACCATTGGTATGTGAATCAATGGGTCCACATAAAAATTGATATATGCATGACTGACTGGTAGGCACGAAATTTTATCACTTTGCTGGATTACATAACACTAGAATGATCTAGTAGTGGCCCCCTATAACATGCAAAATGATATGATTACATGAAAAGTTTGGACAATGTCTCACTCAAGTTACTAGTGTCATTGTGTTGTCATAATAGTGACAGGCATCTACCCACTTATGTGAGATTAAAGTGGACATTGATATTAAGTTAAACCTCTAGTTAATGTCGACCATGTTTGTATAGCCTTATAAGACACTGAAAAAACACCAAAAACAGAAGAGTGCAGGACATTACTATATGTTTTTTATTACAGTGACAGATCCATTACCATAGTGGTCACTTTGTTTGAAAGGAAATGGATGTTTTATTGGCGTGTTATTGTTTTCTAGTAGGGAGGAGACTATAGTAGTGCATAACGAAAAAAAATTGATTTGGTACTTTCAACAAAGAGGCATGTGCCAGTAAAGTAGAGTTGACAGCCTTCAATACGTGTTTGAAAACTCTTAACCCTAAAATTTTTAATGTCCATTTTATGTGGATGAAACTTCCCCACAAGTTTAATAATGTCTAACCCTAGCTGTGATCAAAGAGTTTTAGCCTCCATTACCATGTGCATGTCACTTTCGATTTTTTTTATTCTGAAGTGGGTTACCTGCTTGCTCGGTACCACACTAGCGACGAACCAATCAAGCTCACTCATGACTTCTTCTTTGCAAATTTCCCATCATGAATTCCTCTATCATTACTTCATTCCTTCACTATTAAATATAAGCTAGAGGAATTCCATGCCCTTTCATCAATTCACCTTCTAAAGTTTCACATCTCGCATGCATTGCAATCCTTTGTATTCTTTAAGCCTCCTCCTGGTTTTTAAATAGAATTTGATCAAATTGCTTTTTTTTTTGTGAGTATTAGACCTTGTGAGGTTTGATCAGAAATTGCAAGAAATGGAGAATATCCATTCTGGTGTAAATCATGTTTCATCAAAGGGTCTTTGGAGATTTGTGCAGATAGCTTTCTTCATGATCAGAAAAGGCCTCACCTCCAAGCGCAAGATGCTCATGGACATGCATCTGATGATGGAGAGAGGCAAAGTCTATGGCAAAAGCTTAAGGAATTTGGTGTTCCAGCATTCCAAAGACAGTAGAAACCAGAGTGGCTTTGGGCTTCAAGAATATGAATTCCCCTGTAGCAACAACCCTGCCATCTTCAACATGGCCAATAGAAAACATCACTACTTTCCAACACATATGCTTCACATTCCATGCATTCATCCACATCAATTTGAAGAAAATGAAGAGCCTAACACTATTTTTCTTCCCAGGTTGGATCACTTCAATGAATACTTCAGCGAGGATTACCTTACTCATAACAAGTTGCATGCTCTTCAAAGGTTGAGCCCTTTGTTGTCTCCAATGTGTCGAATGATCTCGAACTTGTTCAGTGAAGATAATGACCATCAGGTTGACAGGCATGCTGAGGAATTCATTGCTAAATTCTATGAGAAACTGAAGCTGTAGAACAGGATGTATGTCTTTGCTACAATACCAGGAGATGCTTGAGAGAGACACAAGTTAATTACTTTCTTAATGAAAATCTTCAATACAAGGAATATAGAAGTTTGTCTAGAAATAGCCCAAACTCAGTGCCATTGATGTTGGGCTCCCCGTTAATGGCGGTGTAGAAGGATAATCCAAAACTCTCCATGTGTTTCATGGCATGTGCTTAAATCTAGCGATGTGTGTGTGTACACCTACGGGTTTTAGTGTAATGGCAATCGTGACTCCAAAAACTAATATCAGAGCCAAAGGTCTCGTGTTTGAAACACACCTCGCTTGCATTGCGTGGGGAAACTTTTGGGCTCCCCATTAATGGAGGTGTAGAAGGATTATCCAACACTCCTCTTGTGTTTCATGGCATGTGCTTAAATCTACCGACATGTCTGTTTACTAACACCTGCGCGTTTTGGTGTAACGACAATCATGACTCCAACAACTGACCTGTCTATATGGGGAAATAAATTTTAAAGAGCACCTTGCAAGTCTACAAAAGAATTTCATGACGAAGGTCCTAGAAGAAGATTGGAAAATATTTGTGGCAACACAATAGAATAATGTGCAGTGAAAGATTGAGTTATGGAAGAATTTGATGCATCAATGATCAATGAATAACAATATGACTATATATGCAGTTTTGTAAGTATTAGTAAGAATTTGGAACTTTTATTGTGTGATAATAGTTTCTTTTGAAAATTGAATCATATCAATAGAATAGGGCATTTTTGATGAGCATATTTTTTTATCCATAATAGAATCAATTCTGTTATTAAGAATTTTAATGGATTCGTTATTTCGGATTGTCCAATTATTTTTGTTAGTGATGGTTTTTTTTTTTTTAAGCTTTTTTACATGTTCATATTTTGGTGTAGAGAGAACTTTTAAAATGTCTGGTTCACCACAAGTGCATCAAGCGAAATTATTTTAGATAAATTTATTCTTTGTTTAAATTTGCTCGCTTTGCATGTTGAAATTCTGTTCTCAAGTGCCTCAAGTGAATTTTTGTTTACAAATTTCTTCTTCGCTCTTGGATGCTTATTTAGATAAATTCCTTCTTTGTTTAGGGCTCCTTATTTGAATAAATTCATCTATTTTTGGCTGCTTTACATGTTCATATATTGTTACAGAGAGATCACTCTGAATTTTTGGTTTAGCGCAAGTGAGGCGAGTGAAATAAATTTAGATAATTTTTCTCCTCTGGTTTATTCGCTGCCTTCGGCTTAAAATCATTCATATTTACATTTTCCAAAAAAAAAATAATCATTGGAATTTAAAATCATTGATATTGATGCTTTTAGTTGTAAGTCATAGATGGCCACATTTTATGGACTGCTTGTCACAAACGAATAAGTAGTTTTTCTTTTTCATTACCCTGCGCTGGATTTACGTACCAATACTTAATTATAATGATGGCTTTGGTTATTCCTTAATTACATTGTTGATTTTGATTATTGTGATACACTTGGTTTGGTTATTCTCTAATTATAACTTTGGTTTTGATTATCGTGATGTGCATCTTATTGCAGGTTTTTATTTTTATTTTTGTGATGTACAGCTTAGTGTAGGGAGTTGTTATACTAGTTCAATAATTATAATTTTTTAAATTTTATATTTTAATTTAAATTAATAAATATATAATTATAAAAGCTTCATATGTGGATTTGGGAAAATCCCATATGATTGTTGAGTATTAATGTTGATTGAGATTCTGCAAGTTTTCAGTCAGAGATTCTGTTCACTTTCTAATAAGAGTTTTCAAATACTTCTCATTCCACTGCAGAGAAAATAGGTAATATACTTTCATTTTAAAAGGGTTTGAAACTTATTTAGTATTTTCACTAGTATTCACGACATTTTTGGGCTTTGATTGAAAACAAACAGTGCTACCAACCAAAAATAGAGATGGTATCATCATTAAAATTTATGCTTATATTAAAGAGTATATTGATTTTGTTTTTGATCGATTTTTATATTGACAGTTTAATAATTTTGTAGAATTTTATTTTTATTTCAACTATTAATTATTATAAAGATGGTAGAGGTTTTTAGTATAAAAAAAATAAGAAGACTCAACTATTGCATTTGCAGATGCTCGAGGGAATGAGGCAAAGCAAGGCAAGTGATAATGAAGAAATACTAAGAGTGCACACATTTCTATTTCATGTAGACACTACATTTATTTTATTTTATTTCAGTATCTTTCTTGGAAATGGTTGAGCAATGGTATAAAACTTTCCTTACAGGAATTTATTGTTTTATTCTTAACATATGGGTGGTTTGGTGTGCCTCTAAGAAATGATTAACTGCCGAGAAAACATCTAGTGATAGAGACTTTTCTGCAACTTCAGCTTGTTATGAAGTTGATCATAATATTTCATTAACCAAATTAGATTCATTGGATATGAAGCTTTCTCGGGAACTATATGACCACCAATTTGGATACCAATTGTTACAATTCTTGGGCTGCAACAGCAGATGGAACCAACTTGTATTGTGAAAGCCAACAGTTGAGAAGATAATTATGTAGGTCACCAATAGATTGAGAATTGGGCTATATCATGTTGCTACGACCTGTCTCAATTTTTCATCTTTTGTAAAACCTTCATGAAGACAAAATTTCCAATCAATTGTAAATTCAAATTCATATACATTATTACAATTCTTTTTTATCAAGGAAGCCAATTCCAATTATACAAGGGTATTGAAATTGTGGTTTAACCATTGGATATAAATTTAATTTCCACCATTTAATGTGATTAAAGCTTTGAATTTTTATGTTAGAAAGTAAACCCTTTGTAGGATGGACAAATCTAGAACATTTCTTCTTTGACTCATACTATGTCTTAAAATGAAGATGAAGTTGCAACTCACGATCCTGCATGTTCAAATGATGTGAATGCATTTTCAAGAAATATAAGTGTGTTGCCTTATTATTTTCAATGTTGCTTTCCAAAATTGTTTTTTCATTTAGATTTAAAATTACTTTGTTGTTAGGGTTGAAAATAATGGATTTATCTATTATTTTGTTGGTATCCATAAACAAAAAAGATTTAAGGTAATTAAAGTCACTATTTGGGAACTTTGAATGTAAAACTACTTTGATATAACATTCAAAATGATTTTATTTATTTATTTTTAAATATTTTTTTATATTATCTCTAGAGAGACAATAATTTGAATTATGGACATATAGTCTCTATAGAAACTATATGTTTTCAATCTTAGCTATTGTCTCTAAAAAGACACAAAAAATTGTCTCTAGAGAGACAAATGAAATTGTCTCTTAATAGACAATAATTCTTGTCTTTATAGAGACAATAATAATATGTCTTCTATATTGTCTTTATAGTGACAAATTTTTGAGACATCATATTTTGAGATCCAGGGTTAAAAACAATATTTAAGACAATACACAAGTTTCTTTTTGTCTTAGGTTAAGACAATTGACTCAAATATTGTCTTAAATAGTCTTAAAACCCCTACATGTAGTAGTGTTTCCATAGATTAATTCATCATCTCCTTCTTTTTCATTCTTAGAATTGATTCCAACAGCTTCCCGGCTGCCGTTGCAGGAGAAAAATATCACAGCTACCAACTCAGAACTGATTCAGTGACTGACTCTCGAAGAGAAATGCGCCTGCCTTCAATTTATATGTGTCGAGGAGGGTACAATTCCTGCTTATTCCTATTTCAGCGGAACAGTGTGATCATTGTTACATTGCACATGAACATTACTCACTTTATTTCTACATTGGTCGGCAAAGCCCACCGTTCTGAATTATTTCAAAACTTTCTTGAGCCGGTGCAGAATGTAGAACTACTCAAGAAGTTGCAGACACGAAACAACTTTGAGTAAAAGTGGAATCCATGTTTGGAGTTTTGGATCGACTGTCTTACCTTTTATTTTTTATCAGCACTCACACCGAGTGTCATTTTTCTGATCATTTTCAATAACCTGGCACGTAAAGCTGCATTAATAATTTCAGCCTGACAATGTTAAAAATATGCCAGGGCCCACGATAGTCACGAGAGGCGCTACAGTCGCTCGATAAGTTTTACAAAAGTTGTCCTTGAGAGTTGACGTATGATATATAACGATTAAAAGATGATGAGAATGGCAAATAGAAGATGGCCAAAGACAAGTGGTAGAAGACCTATGGGGAAAGAGAACTTTTAATTCTTGAATGACGGGGAGCAACGAAAAATGTCATGTCTCAGTCAACTTTATGTTTTATTTTTATACTTTCCAGAAGGGGAAGAACTGATATTTCCTTGCAGCGAGGGTTTAGTATATTGACCGTGGCTGGAAATCCGAAGAGACAACTTACTTTGCGTGGGCAAAATATATACATATACAACTTTAGATGAAAACCGAGGTCCATTATAATTCTACTAGATTCGCACTGTCATATATTTAAATAGGGACATAATTGCAGAAATCAAGCATGTGTATGTTCTTATTTCCACTTAAAGTAAACAATGACGACCGGCATGCCCAATCCTAACAGAACTGAAGGAAAAATCAAGCATGCAACATGATATTGTGGGCGCACAGTTTGGAAGCGTAAGATGCGGGCAAACAATTAACGTTGAAGTATTGAAATATTCACACGGGAGCATTGTCCAAACGTTAATTCCAAATTCCTCGAATCCCCTAAAGCGAATTTGTTGTTACAAACGTTTTAAAAACGTGCAAGAGTTCGACTAAAGTAATAGAGGCTTCAAGCATGCAACATGATATTGTGGGCGCACATTTTGGAAGCGTAAGATGTGGGCAAACAATTAACATTGAAGTATTGAAATATTCACACGGGAGCATTGTCCAAACGTTAATTCCAAATTCCTAGAATCCCCTAAAAGCGATTTTGTTGTTACAAACGTTTTAAAAATGTGCAACAGTTCGACTAAAGTAATAGAGGCAAGTTCGCTCAACGAGGAAAATTACAAAGTAAATCGCAGAAATGTGATATCGCAGAAAGGGGAAGTCTGTGATATCGTAGAAATGTGAAAGTTTACGATATCGTTGGTCAGCCGGGCGCACAACGCAAATTTAAAAAGATAGTTAAGTCATTCGGCCGAGGGCTGGTTTTCTGAAGTATTGGTGGTGCCTATTTTGGGGTTTTTACATGGCAATGTGCCAATTTGTAGAGATGTCATATATTGGCATGAAGGAGGGGTGCCAATGAAAGGATGTTTGGCAGGATGGATTTGTTGATGCGACATGAATATATTTTTTAGATAGATTGATAGGGATGATGGACACATTCAAACAGCAAGCTGCTGGTTGTTTCTGGAGGAGACATGGGAAGTTTATGAGAGTGTTCATACAACAAAGAGAGCAGAGGAAACTTACGATGGAATTTGTGACTAAGACAAGTGTGCCTATAAAAGTGTTGGATGAGGATGGTTCAAAGAAGCTTATGATGACATGAGAGATTTGCAGTAATGAAGACTTCATATGATGGTTGTCTTAGAGTATCTAGTTCGTTGAGGAGTTGAGGTCGGTTTTGAGACTTTACTTTGATCCACTATGGGACACATACCATGGGCACATTATGGGATGTGTTCATGAGGAGTGACTTGATGGATGTGATCTAGATGAGACACCTTGGATTTAGATGGTGGTTGCAGCGACGGAGGTCCCTTGGTGGGATCACTTAGGCATGGTTTGAGTTTGTTGAGAGAACCATCTTTTATGGACATGGAGGTTGGTTATTATACAAGTGTTCTTCTTCTTTAATTATGGAGCAGAATTCAACTTACTTTACATTATTTATGTTCAATTATTTAATTCTGCAATATTTAACAGTGTGCAATATCGTAACAAAAGTCATAACAACAATATATATGAGAGGGGGTGACGTGCCAAAGTAGTTTGCCCCAATATTATATTATACTTCAAATACAGTTTAAAACAAATTAACAAAGGGTCCATCCATGCCCAAAATCATGCTCTACCGAAGTAAAAAAAGTGGTAGTCATTGGCCCAACCCAACACAGTTGCCCAAAAATACCAAGTCGACAAGTAGGGTGTGCCCAACCTAAGGTTAACACCTTGCCTTATATAAACCCAAGAATAGGTCCCCCAATACTTCAAAAATCCAGCCCTTGACCCTACAAATGACTTACCTTAACTCCATTTTCAATTCTGTGTTGTGCACCCTATTCACCTGTGATATCACAAACTTTCACATTTCTGTGATATTGCAAACTTGCACTTTTTTGCAATCTAGTTCTACAATTTTCCTTGTTGATCTAACTTACTTCTCTTCCTTGGCCGAACTCTTGACTTCTACTTATATGCATTCAACCATCATCCTTTTCATGGTTCGATGCCCCATCAAACTTTTGAGTCGACCTGCAACTTTTCATGGGTGCTCTTGACGCATGGGGGCACCCCTTGCACCGACCTACCTATGGGCGTGTGGGTGCCCCTTGCTGGGTGGGCACGCCCCTTGCCTGCACCCCGCCTTTCCTTGGCACTCATGCTTTACTCCCAAGTCACTTGCTTGTGTCGCACGTCATGTTCTCTCACTACCCTATCATGCCGCACCTCACCCATCGTATCACATTACCCATCATGTCGCATCGCCTATCACCTCGCATTGCCCGGGTGCACCATGGTGTGGGTGTACCCGTCGGCATGGGTTCATGAGTTGAAAGCCACTAGAACTTTTGAATACATGTGCTTGTTTCCTGAGTTGTGTGGCGCCCTCAACTATAATTCCCATACCTCTCAACTTCAAGTTGTCTTCACCTACGCTAATCTTCAAGTCACCACCAAGTTGGCTCGTCACATAAGTGGATGCCATGCCTTCATGTGGGCACACCCAGCTTGTGATATTATCCAAATCGGTCCAAATACATTTTTTTTTAATCTCCCAATGTTCGTGGGAAGTCATGGTTGCTCGTTGGCCTTGGTTCTAATTCGGGTCCCTAACACCCTAGCCCACTTCAAAAAAGGTAGTCGCTTCAACGACAATACCTTGGAAACTCCATTGTGAAGACCAAATGTCACAAAGTGTCATGCACTCGAACACCAATCATCCTTGTTCCATGAACTCTTTTCCTTCATTGCATGAACCTTCATCAATTTCATGACTCTATATGCGTAACACTCCTCAATCCACGATCATCAGCCACAACTCATCGCAATATTCCATATTGCCTCAATTCATGGAAGGTTTCTCCCTCCAACTCAACTCCATGGTATTGCTACAACATATATCGTGCCAACCTATCGCATTTTGTTATCATGTGAAATATTGTTGCCATACTACAACACAACTCCACCATGCATCTGTGCACTTGGCCACTCCATGGCTCAAACTAGTTGGATGGCTAGTCGAACCATCTTCCAAATCCATGAGAATGCACCTCCTCATGCCTTTGTTATTTGTTTCTCAACCATTCTGTCACATATTCAACTTGATCAAGAACTCTTCGCATCAATATAATGCTCAATGTGCCATATCCAAGGCCATGAAGAGATCTCCACCTCATCTGTGATATTATACCAATCAATGTTGTCAAAATGGAAAGTCTACACCTACCTCATCATCTCGTCCATGTTTTTCCCATGGTCATAGACCAACAACCTCCATGTCCATAAAAAATGGCTAAGTCTCAACAAAAATAACCCATGCCTAAGTGCTCGCACCAAGGCACCTCCATCGCTGCAACCAACATCCAAGTCCAAGGTGTCTCGCCTAAATCACATCCATCAAGTCACTCCTCACGAACACATCCCATACTCTACCATAGGTATGTGTCCCATACCGCATCAAAGTCAAGTGAAAACTGACCTCAGCTCCTCAAGGAATGAAATACTAGAATGCTGCCATAGCATGAATTCTTCATCAACTGCAACTCTCTTAAGCCATCATAAGGTCCTATGAATGGTATCCATCCAACAATTTAGGTAGGAACACTTTTCTTGGTCACAAGTGCCATCACAATTTGCCTCCATCCTCTTCGTTGCATGAATGCTTTCATAAGTTGCCCATGTCTTCCTTCAAAACAACCATGTCCTTGTTGTTTGAATGTGCACAAAATCCCCATCATTTGATATGAAAAATATGTTCATATCACATCGAGAAGTCCATCATATCCAACATCCTTGCTTTGGCTCCCCTCCTTGATGCCAATATAAGACATCTCTACAACTTTTCTCACTTTATGCCTCTATAATAAGTCTTCCATGTACCCCTCTTTCTCAATTCGACAAAACCAACACATTTCATTCATTGCATCCTTGCTTCCATTCTGGTTAGTTCCCTAAGTCAGCCTACCCTCATATCATTGTCGCAAGTCCCTTCCTTCAGCGGTGTCTCCCCCAACCCTAAAGGTTCTCCCAAGACTGCCTCTTGACCTTAATGAAACTGCAATGAAGAAGTCCATCCAATATGGATACCAAGTTGTTTTCACTTTGGTTCGGTGTGCCCTTCCTTCATTTTTTCCATGATTCATGCTGGGAACTTAGCCAATCCCCTACTCGGCTACACATGACTCACCCATCAAAAGGTTTATCATGTTCCACAACTGTATCGCGAATTCCCACCTTCTTCTCCAAGGCCACATATTGCTTAGATAAGTTCTGCAACAAACATTGTTCCTTACTACCCAATTTCAGAAGGTCTCATTCATGTTATCCATCAGAATTCTTCCCATTGAACCAACAAATACATACTTCCTTTTCCCATCTTTACATTTGAATCATCTTCATCAGGTCTCTGCACATGATTGCCTCCTCCCTTCAATGGCTTCCGCATGCATGAATCTGATCCAACTTGGCAATAAATGATGTACCCAGTTCCTCCTATTCGATTGACACTTCTACAATACTTGCTTCTTCATTATATCTTGTAGCTTCCCCTTCATTTCAATTGTCAACTCCATCCTCCCCAGCTACCAATCTAAGTTGAAGAAGCTATCCTTTAACTTCATCCTCAAAAACATCAAGTTCAACTCGAATTCTCGACCTATCTTCCTTCATGTCTTTCAACCCATACAAAGTTTGCAAAAGCATCCCATAAAAATATATACAATTTTCCATCATTTAACTCGACACTTGACCCAAGTCTATGCCATTGTCAAACTGTTACATCGCCCTACGACCACAAATCAACCCTTATACTTTGACATGTTCACCCAACTATTCATGGCATTCATGACTCCAAGTACCCAATTCATTCATCTTAGCCCTGAACATGATGTGCTTCTACCACTGCCAAAATTTAGCACTTCAAATAAGCTCATTCCTACCCGAACCAAGCTCTTATCCCACCTACTCATAGGTTGGGAAGTTGTGTCAATTTTTGTCAATGGCCACTTTCTTCGAAAAGGGCTCTGATACCACTTGACATTGCTCCACGCATGTGTGACCTAAGTTGACTGTGGGTGCTATGCGGCATCGGCACAATTTCACCCTTTCAAAGTTACTTTTATCCGGACTATTCCATCTTCCAACACTTAGTTACTCTACCAGTTTTCTTCTTATTCAATTATGTAGTGGAATTCACTTTAATTTACTTCATTTATTTTCAATTATTCAATTTTACAATATTCAACAATGTGCGATATCGTAAACAAAAATATATATGCAACGGGAAACTCCCCGAAGTAGTTCACCACAACCTTATATTATACTTCTAACATATTTTAGAATAACTTTACAAAGGGTCCAACCATTACCAAATGCATGAGTTGGCCAAGTATAGAAAGTGGCAGTCATTGGCCCAACCCAACATGCTTGCCCAAAAATACCAAGTCCACAAGTAAGGCATGCCAAACCTAAGGTTGTCATATTTCTCAATAGAAGCCGAAGAATAGGCACCCCCAATACTTCTGAAAACCAACCTTTGGCCCTGCTAACAACTTACCTTAACTGCGGTTTCAACTCTACACTGTGCACACTACTGACATGAAGTAATAGCCATGGTATATACTCAAATCAAATCTTCAACTTCTTAACTTTGGAAAACAATGGATATATTGATATATCGATTGAATGAACCAATTGGAATGCCATTAATTTATGCTATATTTAATTAGAGAGGAAGAGTATTTATATATAATTGTTCAGTTGCAGTAGAAAATTTAAGAATACATCTAGAAGTCGAAGTGGGGTACCTATATTGATTTTTATAAAAACCATTAGAGCTCGTTTCATTCCAAGTTATCAACAAGAATAAAGAGAAGGAAAAAAGTTTTTTAGTCAACTTAACTTTTTAAATATAGCATATATTGTAATTTCATGTATAGATTAAGAAGCATAACTTTAAATAAATTGTAAATACTTTTGTTACTTTCTTTGGTATTCCAGTTAGATGAGTGGAATCCACTATGTCATGGATGTATAACATGGACATTAACACCATGAATGGCTATCCTACAAATTCAGTAACATTGCTTTAAGAAAATTCACATAATGGAAGAGCCCAAAATGGTTAATGAACAAGGGTGTCATGGTATCTAGATCAATCATTAAAATACTTGTAATTTGCAGATTTGTGAATGTAGTGTTGTCTACATTCACATGTCCAAACTATGTCAATTTATGAAGTTTACTAACTATTTGTATTGTAGCCCAATGTACGTTCATATCTATAGACCATGTCAAGCCCTCCTTTCTTAGCCTAACCATTTTTTTATGGCTCAATGAAGTCGCATAGATTTCGATTTAGAATTATTATTATGTCTTGAGTTTAGTTAGATTGGTTTTTTTGTGACATTCTCCCATTGCCAAATATTGTATGATTGAGGTAAGAGGTCAGAGCTAGGGAGGAAAAGTGAAGGAGAGGCCCAAGAGTGAGAAAGGATAATTGAGCAGAGAAATCTAAAATCTATTCAAGGAATGAATCCATATAATTCCTTTGTAATTAGTTGTTAAAAGATATAATGTTGTTATTATCTAAATGAGTGGTTCCCTATAAAAGTATAAATTGGTATTGGTGTTTATTATTCAAATATTCCTATGTTAAAAGATTAATGTCATTTTTTTCATCCCATATCCTCAACGCCCAATCCCTAAGAAGGAGGAGATTGCAATGGGTATTATTAACTGAAATTGTTGTGTGTAAGTCTTAGCAAGATTGTAGGGATGGAGACACAGGTGAGGGTGTGAGGGTGCTTCACTATGTGTTGATCTAGGGAATCACCCAAACCCATAGACCTGTGAACCTCAATGAGATTCCCTTTGTAATCAAGCAGGAAGTCCATGCAAATTTTTGCACATCAAGGAGGTTGACCATTCAATATGTATGATTTCCAGGAGGAAAATTTTGAAGGGATATGGATCACCAAAATGTTTCAATGAATAAAAATTTTCATATCTCATTATAATGCATGCATTTACAATAAAATCATCTAAGAAATCAATTTCATAAAACACAAAACACAAAACACAGGTTAAATGAGAAATAGAAGCCACTTTATTTTATTAACAATTTCAAATAATACATGCTAGAATGATTAAGATAGAAACCCTTTCTAATGACATCAAAGGCTGCTCATCAACCGAATCAACCAAATGAACTTTGAGGCACACTTGTGGACCCTAAATGGATCCACCAAACAAATCCTCCACAAAGTTTTCGTCCTCAGATCAAACTACAACTGGCCAAGTCGAGTTCTCAACAAACACAATAATATTGATAAACTCTCGATGCACCTTAGGGTCCACAAGTGTGCCTCTAGAAACCTTATTTTATTAGTTATCCTCAAAAATCAAAGCTCAATACAATGGGAAGATACCATGGGAAAATGCCATGTTAAATACGATGGGCATATTATGTCCATTTTGACCATATCAAGAAAAGGGAATATTACAAATCCTCCTGCCCAATATTATTTTCCCTTAATAAATTCACTTCTAGCCACAATAGAATCATATGTACATTAGTACCAGGATCCCAAAGAATCCTTCGTCCAATCTTGTCCCACATGGGATTCACAAGGGGAGCAATATCATATCAAGTGCATTCATTTTGGGGCATATATATTGAGGAAAAAATGACATAATATTTTGAGCATATAAAAAGAAGCTAAAGGTTAATGAAAAATATAAAGGGTTATTAAAAATATTAATGAAAAAATAGATACCTACAATATGTAGTGAAAGTAGGGGTTTTTTAAAATGGGCAGGTGCATTGGGTTCATATTGGTATGGGGGTCAAATAATGTGATATTTAGAGGTATTTTTCAATATGTAGTGAAATTAACAGTATTTTTTAGTATACCACGAGCACACATTATATGTAAGAGATTTATTTACTGAATTCTGCATATCCTTCCGTCAAAAGATTCACCTCGATCCCAATGCCACCAAAGTTTTGCAACCTGTGGGTTATGATACCATCTCATCCTTCCATCAATGCCCGTGCTTAAGGGCCCAAGCTACAATATGCCCTTGGCAAAGAGTATCCTCCTAGGAATCATCCCATCCATAGAGTTCCAACTCATAATCTCTCACTAATCTATGCCGTGGGAAGGATATAATGCATGAATGCCTTCACATGGAATAATTCTACTATGTTGATGTTTCCCGATGCTCAACTCATGTTGCTCCATCCATTCACACAACATGACCAATTTGGAGAACTCTTCCCTACTCTTGCTAATGTATAAAGGTGGGTTAATAATGCTAAAAGCCCTCTCTATGTACTCCTATAGAGAGATTCTCTAAAACTCTAAACTGTACTCCTCTTGTTGCCTTGTGAGGGACTTGAGCCATTCGTCTATGCTAGACAACTTGGTCGGTAACTTGGCACATACCCCTATGAGCTCCTTAATTTTTCAGTTCTCGTGTAACATAGTGTCTCGGGGTGTCCAAAATATTTTCTTCAACATCATAATATCTATCTTGAAATGTGTTATCTTTCCCCAAAATTTCTCTACTAGACATTCAAATGCCCTATTGAATGTTTTTGTGTCTATCTAAACCGGATGCCCAACTATGAGAGCTTCAACACTACCCTTTGACTGACTCTCTGGGAATGGTTCATCCTACACACCATGTATGTCATGCTTGTTATAACTGGGCTAGACAGGTTGGGTTGTGTCAACCTCCAACCAAGTGTAACTATTTGAAACCAAATTTTAACTGGAAGCTAGCCCTTCCAATATAAGAGGGATATCTCAATATACATAAAAATTTGACTATGATAAGCTCAAAAATTCATATGGCTAACTCTTTTTTTTCATATGATTTTGTAGGTGAAGGAAAATGTGATGACTGCCACCATTGCGCATGGAGTCAAATTACAAAAATGGAAAACAATAGAGTTTAATGGAAGATGAGGCATCTCTGGATTTAAAATTAATATCAAATTAACATTCACAGTCATACATAGTATGTGAAGGAAATTGGAGCACTTAACAAGAATTCCAAGTAATCAAAATACTATGAATATTGATATTAAAACAAAAAACCAAAGTAAGAGCACGTGAAGCCATAAATGAATCTCAGGTACAAAAACATAGTTGCTACAATATTTGTATTAAATCGATCAAACGGTTACATAGGGTTAGCTTCTCATGTTATCGATCAACCTCCTTTAGAGTCAAGGAACTAAAAATATATAGAGTAAGACCATCATCATATCATTAACTTCAAAAATCTTCCACTTCTATTAGATTCGATCAAACAATTCTAAGACCTTATCCTACTTGACACCTAATGAGAAAAACTACAGATTTATGTTTTATATTATTTGAATACAAGTAGGACTCTTCCACCATAAATGAACTCAACCGGATCTTGTTTGATGGAGCTTATCGAACCAAACTAATTTTCTGAATGGGCTTAGGTTGATGTGTCTCATGCGACATGGATGTGCTTACCTAGTTGACTTTGCTGAGCTGGACCTCCACCAAGTCGAATTTCAAAATTTTTGGCTAGGAAAATTTCTGTAAAATAGGCCACAAAGACAAGTGTGTCTTCTCCAAAACCTGATAGTTTTGTAAACACTGAGAGTGGTTTTTGTAGACAAGCTTGCGAAGAATGAAAACCTCCTTTTGATTTCCAAAATTACTTTTCATTTGGTCAAAAAGTGAGCCTGGAGTTGACTAGTAAAACAGTCATTTCCAAAATTTTCGTAGCAAATTTTGGTAGAAAATTTAAAAAACCACCACTATACTATCATTTTGATACCTTTTCTAATTTTAATTTGTTTATTAATTTTTTTTTATTAAACTCGTTCTATCAAAACTCTCTCAATTGAAACTTTTCCTGGAATTTCTTTCCATGGAAAGCTACAATTGTTTCGTAGAAAACTTTGGTAGAAAATTTCAAAAAACACTCTTATGCTACCTCTTTTCTCTACTAGCTAGTTTTGAGTTTTTGTTTGATGTTTATAAGCTAAATACAGGTTTTTATAACTATCTTTGTTGAGCTTTTTGGGCATGGAATCCCCCCACACCATGTTTTGGGGCTCAAAGCCCAAGTTTTGGTCAAATGTATTGTAAGACTCCGCGAATTACGGGTGCGGAGCGCGAAGTATAGGATGAGTCATAGGGTTGTCCACCCTAAGTGTTGTAAAGTAATGTAATGTCATGTCAGCCTACCCATGGTCCGCAAACCATGGGATTGTATAAATAGAGCGAGGCTATAAGTTGTATAGGGATAAAATTGTAGAGATAAATGAATACGCATGGTTCGAGCATAGAGTAAGAATCTAAGCATATTGGGTCGTAGTAGTAGGAAGAGGCTCTACAGTTGAGTGTGCAAAGGCCTAGTAGAGTCTACAACTAAGTGCACATGACAGTATTGAGTCTCTAATCTTGTTCAAAGAATAATAAAGAGAACTTGATTCAATTTCTATGTAACTGCTTGTGTATTGCATTGTTCACATTTACACTGTTTTGTTTATTGTGCACACTAATATGATTGTTGGATATGATGTTAATAATCACTAGTCTTACAAAAATAAGTTGAGTAATTGGGTAATAACAGGTTAAATAGTAAGGAAATTGGGTATAATACAGGTCGTGCCCTGACTAGGGTTGTGTGGAAGTAACATCGGAGGATGCGAGGGACTAACAGGTGCGCGTAGTGGCATGTGCACAGGGTCAAACCGTGGACCTCCAAAAGCTCATCAAACATCCCCAAGGTGCGGAAACCTAGTTCTAGCACCCTCCCATACTACTTCGGGTGAGGCCTCAATTAGTTCTCCATGGATTTTTGCCAAAACGGCCAGCAGTATCGTTATTTGCTTGGCTAAATCACCTCTTAACCTGGGTCAGGCCCATACAAACAAAGAAATGGCTCCATTGTTGGGACTGGGATCTACATAAGGGATGTCTGATGTCGTGCCGTTGGAATCCAACAACAAAATAAATTTAAGAGTGGTTGGATAAGAAGATTCAAAAGTTCGTTGTGCAGGAAAACAAAAATCTGCGAGTTACTAAAGAACAATGGTTGAAGCGTTACTTGTATACAGAAATCCATGAAATTTTCTTTGCATCCTTTCCTTTTGATCTGTATGACTGGATCGCGAAGCTAGCAGATAGTCAAGGAAGGTGTCGGCTCGAAAAACCAATCATGTGGACTCTGGAATTAGTGCGCAGACTAGAAGCATCCGGAGATAAGATCGTGCGAGTTGTGGACCATTGGCTTGACAGGATTATAGGAGGATTTATCACTGATTTTGCGGTAGACACGACCGTTATCTACAGTGAGGCGGAGAGACATTTCCTCAAGGAACTGTGAGGTAAGTATATCAAATCTTTGAACACTTGGATTAAGATGCTATTATGTGAAAAGCAGGTTATGCGAATAAATTAATGTTTTGGACTACGCAAAGTGGGAAGATCTACAGAAGTGGAAGTGAAGAATTACAAACCAGTCCCTTAATTTCCCCCTCACGGGAAAGTGAGGAAGAGCTCGTAAAAGTTTCCCCAAGAAGCGTGGTCAGCATCATAAGGTAGCACATTCCATGTTGACCACCTCCACCTACACTGCCACCTGTCTCACCCTCCTCACCTACATCTCCACCCACCCCACCTCCTCCACCACCACAATTCAGCATGGCAAGTGCGATCAAAATACCAGTATTCAGAGGAGTAGGGATGAAGATCCAGACCAATTCTGGTTCATGGTAAGAGCAGTATGGGAATCACAAGGCATCGTGAATGACAATATTAGGAAGGCTACGCTGGTGATCACGTTTCATGATCGCGCATTAACATGGTACATAAAGCATTCTAATGACCATCCAAACACAAGAATCATAGAGATCTAGGCCACGTTGAACAGGGAATTTAGCAGGACAAAGTCAGAAACACAATCAATCATCAGGTTTAAGAAGATCACGATGCTCCCAGGTGAGACCCCCTCAGATTTGGACCAAAGATTGGAGGGTATGATTCACGAAGCCAACATGATGGTGACAGATGGACAGCATCGCGCATGGTTTGTAGCGTCGCTGGCATCGCACTTAAGGACAACATTGTCATAGCAAAAACTTTCCACCTAGGTCGAAGGTTTAGAAATGGCGATGAGATTGCATCAAACCCCTATACATGACCCTGGTCTAGGAGTCCAACAAATCCACACACAATTACAACATATGTGTTTGAAAATGCAAAGTTTGAAACATGATAGGACACATTGGCTAGAGGAACGTGAGGAGGTATGGTGCATAAAATGAAAAGGTGAGAGGCATGACAAGGACCACTATCCAGTGTTCAAGAGCTACTTGGCAGGAGGAGGGTCGATGCCATTAAGACCTGAGGCACATGAAGGGTCGAGCACTTTGCCTGAATTATGGTGCGCCATTTGTCAAGTAGGAGGAAAACACACTACAGACAATTGTCATCTATTGCAAAAGTATACACAGACGTGCCAACAATTGTTTTGCAACTTCTACAGGTTGGTAGGCCATGATGAGCACACCTATAGAAACTATGAACTAATGATGGATTGGACCCCTACCTACAAGGTGCAGACCAAAAAACGAACCCTCAACCCAGATGCAGGAATGGCGAGGGTTGGATTTCAGGGGTGCGGTCTGGGTCGAATTGGAATGGGACCAGGAAGGGGTTGCGGACAGTTAATTTGTTATAGTTGTGGAGGGGCAGGGCCCTATGCCCACGATTATACAAATCCAATTAGGACATCATGTTTTTACTATACTTAGTTTGATCATGAGGCAGAAGACTGCCCTACACTGATAGCGAGACTGCGCAAAAAGGGGTACTTCAACCCCCTCCGACTCAGGATTTGCAGATGATGAGGTCTGAGCTACACGAAGAAGACCTGAATGTGAACATGATGCTCAGAAGCGGTATGATAATTGGTGATGATAAAGGGAAGCAGGCAGAAGAAAGTTTGTGCATTCGCAATGATCCTACAAAGGAACCTGAATTTGATTTAGAATGTGTGAAGGACACATTCATGGAAGTTAAGAAGAGTTTCATTGAGGCCTCCACTTTAGGCAGTCAGGATCAATTAGAACCAGGAATGGATCCTTCAATGCTCACTACCTTTCTGGATACATGCATGAAAATGCTATGCGACCGCAAGGCAGTAAAGGGGCTATAGGAATTTATCACTAGGTGCGTGGGGTCAGGAGAACCATGCGTGGTCTGGAAACTTGGAAAGCTTGAATTGCGCTCAAGAAGGGAAATGTGGTTGACTGCGCAAATCGACGAGCATGAAATGGATCAACTAACCCTGTATCTATAGTCGGACACGAATGTACTACATGGGCAGACCTGCGCTATAGTGGTCCCCTATTAGTTATGAATGGATAACCAACATAAGATCTTGCCCATGGGAAGATTGCAAGTGGTAAGAAAAGTTATTGAAGGTGTGAGTGTGCAGGCGTTTTTTGAAGTGATAGAGATTGTCGATGACAGTAATCCCTATCCCACACTACTAGGAATAGACTGGGCCACCGATATGAACAGAGTCATAAATCTGAAGAAGTGTAAAATGATCTTTGAGAAAAAGTCACTACGTGTAGTAGTACGCTAGATCCAGCCGAAGGAGCGCGATACGCTATACCGATGTGCGACGATGATAGTGATGACAATCTCGATTACATTTACAACATAACTACATGAGAAGAGGATTGGGTGAATCCGACTGCAGATGGAAGGATTTCGTGGGAGTGTGAAACCTCCTACACCTCAGATTCAGACGAAGAAATAGAGTGATGGTAGAATCGATTGCACGAAGTAACAATGCTTAATTGCAAAATGATGGTTAGATCACTAAGCTGCATGACAATAGAAGCAAGGGATCTACCAGCATATGATGGGTTGATAGTAGTGGATGAATTCTTGAGAAAATTTGAAAGCGCAGTAAGAGAACAACAAGAGTTTGATGCACTAAAGTGGGCACTGGATGCAATGCCTGGACGATGGTGGGGCATGCATCAAGGAAGTTTTGAGGATTGACATGGATGCAGAAGGATGATGCACCTACATTTTGGAAAACCCCAGCTTCAAATGAGAGCCAGTCAGCAGAGGCGAAACAACTTTCATGCCCACCTTTTACCGATGGGTACAGACATATGTTGTACAACCCACACAAGCACACACCACTCCCAGAATAGAGAATCAAAACAATCTGTAGCAGTAGGAAAGGTGACGCGTGCTACCAATTATCCATGGTGAAGCATTCAATAAGGTGTGTGAAGGAACAAGGTTCAACAAACAAGATGCACTGATTGGGACCTGCACGTACCACCAGTTCAATGGGCCTATAGGACCATATGCAAAAACCTTACCACGTAAATGATTCCAAAGGTGCGAAACATAGTAGAGACCATAATTTCTGAACAGAATGAAAACAGGAATCCACACATAATAGCTCCTGCATTTGTGACAATACGCGAAGATCAAGACGAACAAATCACACAGCTATGCGATGTCGAACACATAGATATTCAGGAAGCTAGTCACCGAGGGAAACTTAGACTTAGCGAACTCGAGAAAGACTAGGTATGACTGAGGAAGAAAAGGATTTTGATGTATTTCAAGATCAAAAGGCTAGAAAATGAGATCAGGCAAGCATTCTCGTCGATCAACCTTGGATAACAAGACAAGGTGCAGATGATCATACCATTGGATTAGAAGATTTTCGCTGTGAATTTATGACTCTGCTGCCATGGCTACAATCACGCCTCACCAAATGCAGTAACCAGGGGAGTGCACTACATATAGTAGAACTTGCGGTATCGGCTGTTGTCAATGCAATTGAGGAGTTTCCGCTGACTATACTGGAAGGCAAGTTGAAGTCTCTCACAAGTTGTGTTGTCACCTGACTAGCCATAGGAAACACAATCTTAGTGCTCCAAGCAGTTGAAAGAGAGCGCGAGACTATAAAAGAGTCTGTTTGGGAGTTGCACAATGAGGGAGGTGCCCGTCGAATGAACATGTCACAAGGGTCACGACCGAGCATGAGGGGTTGCACTGTTGTGCGGGTAGGCTAGGAAGTGACCGTTGGTGTCACTATTTATGACGAGATGTCCGATTTAAAGCAAAAGGGAGCAGGCAGTGAGCATTTAAGACACGAATTAAGGACAAGATTTGGGGAAATCGGCCATCAAGAATGCATTGATGACCCAAAATTGGGGGGAGCAGTTGAATTTCAATTCAGAAGGAACTATAATACTCCAGGGGCTAGCCACGAGACAACACTTGCTCACTTGAGATTTGAGTAGTTGATTATAGCATAGAGTGTTGAGTTCCAAGAAATATTTGAGCTTGGAAGTTCGTGAATGACCACAAATAGTTAAAACAAGATGACAACTACTACGAGAGGTTTGGGCTCTAAGAAGGAACCATCAACGAGGCCGCGCAGAACCCCAGAAATCCTAAAATCGCCTCGGCCGCCGAGGCCCAAGAAAGCTAAGCAGGTAGCGGGACTGGTTTGCATCTCCCCAAGGAATCTGTGGTTCGATAAAATCTCAATAGAAGAAAAGATCAAGGCTATCACCACTGAGACAAATTATGAGGAGGAGGACCTACATGCTCCCGTCGATGAGATACAGGAAGTAGAAGACATAGAAGAGGACATCCAGTCGGTGCGCTCTACAGCGAAATTTCCTGATTACGTCCCTCTACAAAAAGGGAAAGCTAAGATACCAAAGGATTTGGATGCCATTAACAGTGCACTCCAGACCCCGCTCCTCCTCGATGGAATTGTGTTTGAGATCTCGCACCTGGGCCGCATGCCCACAATGAAGTTCTAAGACTGGGACCTTGAGGATAGTGAGAAGTTCCCATGCTTAGAGATGAAGAGCCTCATGAAGTAGAGCACGGAGGGGCCAGTCACAACATTAGAGCCGCGAAAATGGCTGCGCGGTGTGGAGAAGGCCGAATTTCTTCAGCTGTTGTGGATTCCACACTTTCACCATGCACCCATCACTATTTTCATCATCAGGAAACTGCTTTTCCTAGTTCATGATGGGCACCTATGGCTGGAGGAGCCTATTCCCATCATGACAGATCTCATCCATAGAATTTGTTTGCTCCCCTATAAGGGAAAGGACCCCACAGCGATAGCAGGAAAGAGCGGAGGTTTGGCGCTTGCGGAGGCCATGAAGAAAAAATACAAGCTTGAGAAGAAAAAGAGTGGTTACATAATCAACAACATCAAAGATAGAGGGGTGTGCGTAGCCACCCAACTCTTGGGTGGGAAGGTAATGAGAAAATGTCCCGGCGATGAGGTGCCAACGTCAGTAGTTGTGTTGGTCGAACAATGCATAGAGAGGGTCCAATTCAACTGGGCCGAGTTCCTCTATGAGAAGTTCCTGACCAGCTATAAGGAAGCCCAGGAGCAGGGCAAAACCTTCCACTACGCGTGGTTGCTCTTGTCCATTTTGTTAGTAACAGGAGAACTACCAGAGGACAGTCAGTTCCCTAGCATTGAACAAGACTTACTAGAGGCCACAAAGTATGCGTCACTCTGGGCTACCAAGGACACGAAGCAGATTTGTGAGATAAATATCTTCTTGGTGCTCATGGAGGCAAGCATCCAGATATGGATCAATAGACTACCGCACCTATCCCCCACAGTTCACAACAATCTGTGGAGTTTTGTAGACTTCAAGGTAGACATGCATAATATTTACATCAAGGCGTGTAAGGATGCGGCATAGCAATGGGCCAAGCTCTCGTTCATCACCTTTGATGATGCAATATTTTTAGTGTTAGAATCATAGCCTCCCAAGAGGTGTGCCTCGGATCTGGTAGAGCTGGATAGGACAGTAGCACAGAAACAAAAGGATGAGGCCAAGTTGTGCATCATGAAGCTAGCTGAGAAGAGGCGCAATGAAAAAGTGGTTGCAGAGGTAAGGGTTGTCTATGAGGCAGCAAAGGCCGCTAAAGTAGCAGCTGCAACATAGACAATAGGGGCCACCACAGTGTATGATGAGGAGAGCCAGGACTTTTCTATAGAATAGGAAGCATAGGACACAGACCTCACAAAAGAAGGCGCAGAAACGGGCACAACTTCCACCTAACTAAAAAGACTAAATGTCATAGAGAGATTAGGTCCATGAAAAAAGGTCAAGGCATCCAAATTGGCCATCGACCTGATCACGTTAATAGAAGGCGACCTCTATGACATCGGTGACACAGTTCAAGAAGACAACAAGGAAGCCATGTCAAAGCAGCAGATTGTGTTGGGGCCCCTAAGGGCACATCTGTAGGAACTATAGTTGTGCCCCCCACAGGAAGGAACCGTAGCCACCTATGGCACAGCTGGCACATCAGCAGCGGAGCACCTGCTACGTACAAATATGGCCAACACCATAGTGCTACTAGAAGGAGTGCTAATAGCAAGGAATGAGGACGACATAGCCGCGGTGGGCAGGATCAAGGGTATTCACCTTAATTTGGCTGCCCTTCCGCGACACACACTATACTAACTGTAGGATGGCATAATAGCAAAGCTCCGCACCAGTGAGGGCAACATAATTTAGGTGATGAGTGAGAAAAATATAAACATTAAACATCTCGGCTTGCGGTGTGAAGAACTGGTGTCACAGAACCAACAGATCATGCAGATAGTTGATGAAGCATGTCAGTGAGTCCTAGAGTTGTCCATCGTCGCAGACCTTCCAACAAATATGCGGATCCACTATCTCGCAAATGGAGTCTGAAACACATGCGAGGAAACAACGTGTGTGTAGCTAGAGCTGAATCTCCATATTGTCGAGCTGTGGCTGAAGGCGCAACCTTCCACTCCTCTAGAAGTTAGAGAGAAGCGCGTTAGCACTATTCAACAAGGATTGGAAGAAATTAGACGGGCAGTGTAGGACTGTACTAGTTTGTTGGACCAAGCCTTTAGCATCCTCACATCCTTACAGGAGGATGCCAACACACAATGCCTCGAAATAGAGGCGCATGAGCTTCAGGAGAAGTACAATAATGTAAGGGGAACTGCGTAGACAATCGTCCTCGCTCAACAACTGGCAAATATGTAGCAAGGAAGCGCACTGAAAGAGCAGGTGGATGCAGCAAGACAGAAAGAGGCACTTCTCAAAGCACGCATCTAGCCATGGATTGATGAGGCCTTCACTGTTACATCAGATATCGAGGGCGAGCTAACATAGATGCACGAACTCTATGTGCTAAGGCAGGCAGTTGATCCTCACAAAGAAGAATAGGAAGAGCGCATGCAGTAGGTCCATCAAACCGCAAAATAGTACGTCGTGGACCTTCGGGTAATACGAGACCAGTTGGAGGGGTTCCGCAACAATAGAGTGACTTGAGACAAGTCACGATGATTGTCTTGGGGGCTTGTTGGGAATGGAATCCCCAACAATATGTTTTGGGGCTCAAAGCCCAAGTTTTTTTCAAATGTATTGTAAGACTCCGTGAATTATGGGCGCGGAGTGCAAAGTATAGGATGAGTCATAGGGTTGTCCACCCTAAGTATTGTAAAGCAATGTAATGTCATGTCGGCCTACCCATGGTCCGCGGACCATGGGATTCTATAAATAGAGCGAGGCTCTAAGTTGTATAGGGATCGAATTGGAGAGATAGTTGAATACACATGGTTCGAGCATAGAGTAAGATTCTAAGTGTATTGGGTCGAAGTAGTAGGAAGAGGCTCTACAGTTGAGTGTGCAGAGGCCTAGTAGAGTCCACAGTTGAGTGCACAAACCCTTGCAGCTGAGTGTGTAGGGCGGTGTCGAGTCTGTTATCTTGATTAAAGAATAATAAAGAGAAGTTGATTCCAATTTCTATGTATCTGCTTGTGTATTGACTTCTTTAAATTTATACTATTTTTTTTATCGTGCACACTAATATGATTGCTAGATATGCTCTTAATAATCACTAGTCTTAAACAAATAAGTTGAGTAGTCTGGTAATAAAAGATTAAATAGCAAGAAAATTTGGAATAATACGAGTCGCACACCAAGTAGGCTTGCGCAGAAGCAACATCATAGGTTGCGAGGGACTAACAGGTGCACATAGAGAGATGCGTGCAGGGTCAAACTGCGGACCTCCAGAAGCCCATCAGACATCCACAGAGTGCGAAAACCTAGCTCTAGCACCCTCCCATACTACTTCGGGTGACCTCCATCCACATTCCATAGACTGTTGCCGAAAGGGCCAATAGTACCAGTATTTTCTTTTCTAAATCAGCTCTGAACCCGGGTCAAGCCCATACAAGCCAACAGAGCTTTAGACCAGCCTAAACCTCCATAGAAAGCTACATAGTTTTGTAGCGAATTCTCAGCTTCATTATGCGAAGTTGCTACAAAAGTTCCTAAATTCTACATTTTTAGATTTTTCATGATTATTAATGCCTCCTTATGACTCCTAATATCATGTTGACTATACATATGGCTAAGTTGACTGGTTTAGGTATAATGAAAACAAAAACTGAGAATTTTACCATATCATGGAGTAGCATCTACTTGCGCTTGCAAATCTTTGACTTGAGTTTGCAACTTTCTTCTGTCGTCTTGTAGCCACCTATTCATTCTATACATATTCTTTAGCATATTTTACAGTGGTAGAATTTTCTTTATCTTTTCCTAGTATTTTTTGCAATTTCCTCATTGAAATCTAACTGCTCCAACAATTGCTTCTTCATTTCTTCAACTTCCAATTTGGCCTCTATCAACTCTTCTCATGAATTCCTATTTTTGTTATGGTTGCAACATGTAGGAGCTCCTCCTTGCCACCTGCAAATCAAATTAAGAACACCTAGATCAAATGATGACAACGAAACCAATTCAGAGTGAAAGGAAAATGATGGAGAATGCTTTGATGTGTGAACATTTTGGGGATAAAAATTTAAAAAAATGTGAACTCTGACACGTAATGATACTCCATCATGACTCAAACGCATGATTTGTTTTTAATTGTTACTAACCAGTAGTGTTTCTGGATTCGTAGAAAAATAGGTGGCAGATGTCATATATTTTCTACAGAAGTTTCTATCACTTTCGTAGCAAATACTTTGTTTTCATAACTGAATTTTCTATGAATTTGGACAAAAGTTCCTTACTAGCTAAATGAAATTTATGAACAAGTGAGAATGACACAAATGATGATTTGGAACTTGACTCATACTGTGGACCTCACTTATGCTCATGCTGACTTTACACACTGACCAAGTGGCCAAATAGGCTTTTTGTACATGAATTTTATTTTAAGAAAACTCAAAACCCTAACTAATTTAACCAATTGACTCAAAAACTAACTCCAAGGGCTATCATGGATAACAATTCTCACCCTCATGATCATGTTCCTCACGTTGGTTCACTATTGTGGGTCCTCACTCAAGTATTCCTGGCCACCTCCATCTATGAAGACAATATTTTATTCATCCTCTCCATACTTCGAACATAAATGAACTAGCGGACTTCTATTTATACCTTATTGTCCATATTATTTATGGACATCCTCTTAGAGGCCTATGGACTCAATTTTATAGGAGTCTACCTCATCAACACCATTATGTAGAATTTCCTCATCCACTTTTGAATGCTTTTCATCTTGCAATTCTCCCTAAATAATATCACGTTGCTACTCACAATCTGGAAAATCAATAGACCCAACTATAGAAGAATCCCCATGATATGAAGTAATCTCTTCTTGTTATTTCCTTATTCAATCCTCTGTATCACTCGGACGTGAATGGTTAAGTGTCCAAGGCCTCTTGCAGATAAATCATAGTCCTCTCCTTCATAGTTCATTCTTGTTGCAGGTTTTATTTCCTTTGTTCTTTCTTCCTCCATCAATCCTCTTCATCTCCTTCCTAGTCAGCATTGTTCTGAGCAATTTTATGTTTTGCATGATCAACTTTTAGACTAAATCATTGGCGGTTGGTGAACCAATTAGTTCCTTTCTCCAAATGGTCAAAAATCTGCATCTTAGTATCTTGCACATGTCAGCATCTCCTTCAAAGAAAAAGGGCACAATATTTTGCATTCTTTTTTTTACTTAGTGTTAGCTACCTATACCAATAGGTTTCATATTTCATGATTGCGTATGAAAGGACCAAATATGCTCTGCTTTGATGACTCAAAGATCACATATTTCCAAGAGAACTCAATCTATGCTTATAGCTTGGTATGAACTTCAAATTTTGATGGATGATTCAACAGTTTAATCTGGATCATTCCATGGTTTAAATTTGCAGTTGTAGAATAGAGAAAGGAGTCTGTCCAAACTGTTTAATCTTGGCAGACAAGTAGTTCAGGTAGAGAAGAAAAGGCTCCCAACAGCTTAATCTGGGACCTTGGAAGAGATAAGGGTAGAAGTAGATAGAAAAAACAAAGGAAAAGCCAAAGAAAAGAAAAGGCAAGTAAGGGTCTGCAAGTCCAAGTGCACCCTCTAAGAAGAAATAAAAAATGCTAGGCAAGTAGTTGGGTAAGTAGTTGGGGTTGCAAAAAGGTTATCTTTACCATTGCAGATGTGTTAACTGTGCTTACCAAGGCAAAGTCTATCAATTGACAAGGTGTTCATCTTCATCAAGTTACAGCAAGGAGCATGACTAACCTCCCTCTCCCCCTTCATTTCATTACTAACATCCCCTTATCAGCTGAGATTCATGGAAGAAGATCATGGTTTCATGGTGCTTCTTGTTCATTCAAAAGCCACATTTCTTGTGTAAAAGTCTTTTCATTTTGATCTACTCTTTAAACCAAGTGTTTTACAAACAAATTCAGTGTTTTCCCCCTTCATTCCCCTAATCCATATTAACTCTAACTTTACTATATAAATCCCTATATCACCTCTCCCCTACTAATATTAAACACCATGGTGTATAAACCCCAAATTTTGTATAAATACCCCTCCCCTTGGCATTATAGCCAATAAGTCCTATGTCAGGGATCAAAGTGACATCTGGCCACTTGGATAAACCTACACCTCATCTACCCCCCCCTTGCCTCAAGTCATTCCACTCACTAAGCCATTATTTGCCAAGAAAAACCCTATACAAGCCCCTTTTACCCATAACCCCTTTCAAATCACGAAAAGACCCAAAAAACCCACTTTTGACCGCTTAAACCAAAGTTGGCGCATGCATTTGGTTTATTTTTGAAATACATTGAAAACATTGTGAAAACCCATATCCGAAAGGTTTCCGCCGGGCGCTGCTCCCAAAAATAAATAATAAAAAAGTATCCGCCCGCATGCATATCCCCCGAACATATCATTCCCCCGTCCACCGTCGGATCAGAACCAAGAGATCCGACGGTTCGTATTAATATCGGAGCGGCCCCTGCGACAGAGGTTTAGCGCCCGAGAAAGTGACGTTGCGTTACGTCAGGGCGCGGCCATGCGTCACCCATTAAGGGCTCTCAGAGCAATCTCTGACAAATGCGGGGCCGTATCATAACCGCCCCGAGAAACCGTGGCGGCTAGGGCTAAACCGTAACCGTTATGTCCCTCACCGCCCCGTTTGAGGGTCCAGCATAATCTCCACGTCATCACCCTGCCTGCCACCGCATCACACTTTTGTCCGCATCCGTGCCAACGTGCCTGCCACCTCGTCACCCCGTGGACCAATGGCAGCCCACCACCTCATCCGATGACGTCATGCTGACGTCATCCAAGGCTGACCCCACCCTATGACATCATGCTGACGTCATCACAGAAAAAGCGCCAAATTGTAAAAAGTCCATATTTAGCCAAAAAACGCATTTTTGTGTACTTTTCACTCATTTGCTACTGTTTCCTCTGCATGCTATTTTTACGTCCTGAACTGCGCCACCTACGGGAAACGTCCTGAAGACCTCCAGAGCACCAATTACACCCACATTTACGACCTCTGTTCGCGGTTAGCCAGGTATTTCTCATAGTTCATCCTCCAGACGCCTAAATTCACTGTAAATTGCTCAGAACGCTTAAGTAACACTGAAACTCACTATTTCACCGACAGTTTTCCTCTGCAACACTTCTAATTACAATTGCAACCTTGAAACCACCAGCAGAGCCTTCATTTCCCGAGTTTTGGTTAAAAAACTGTAAACTGCTCGCGCAAACGTGAGACAGTTGGTCAAGATACTTAAAACCTGCCATAGAAGACAGAGGGAGACCAGGCATTGGTCTTATTCATAATTCGAGCAGTATTTCAATTGCTGCCCGTCCACTCCACCCCCTGCTCCCCATAATTCACAGTTGCATTGCAAAAACTCACCTCTGTGATGTAATGCTCACTTGAAACTAATTCACCTGCAGGACAGAAACTGAATAGACCATGGAGACTCCAATTGCACTGAACATCAAGCCTCTCAATGCCCCTCACCAGGAATTAGAATGGAAAGCCCTGGGAGATATGGATTATCAAATGCTAGACTGGTTTCCATTGGGCTCCAAATATAATATTCAGATGCTGAATGAGTTGAAAGCCCAGCACCTTAGTGGAGCAAACATCTTAGGGATTTGGGACTCAAACTTGCCCATCTACAACCTCCCCCAAGTAAATCCTATGCCAGAGTTGATCTACAGATGCCAGGAGTGCTATGACCCAGGCCAAAGAGCTGTCCTCAGCCCTACAGGCTCAGTCCTGTTCCATATCACCACAGAGAGTATAAATGAGATGTTGCACTTCCATACTGCAAAGCCATTGACCCCCCTCCACATGCAGAACTTGATAAAGAAGGGGAACAAGTTGTCAAATGACCAACTCATCAAAATCAACCAGCTGTTTGTACAACCAGGCTCTGAAGCCATCAGAACTCCTCCTATTGGATATCAGTACTTGAATGAATTGGGCAGAATGTTAGTGGATTTGATCAGCTATGTCCTAGGGTTCAAGGGACTGGAGGATGTGGATGAAATCCTAATGGCAATGCTGTCTATATTCTCTCCTGGTAAGCCCCCAGCTGTACATTATGATTATGCTACATACATTGCAGATAAGATCCATGACCAGCTTATGAATTTGAAGAGGGAAAGACTGTTCAGGTATACTTCATACATATACCACCTATTCTTGTTTTATCAGCCAGCCAGCTTCTCTATTCCCTTGAAGCAAGTCAATGCCCAGGGAAATCCAAGGTCAGTTGTGTTTTTGACCTCTATCTTTCATTGTGCCTCTGTATCACCATATACATACTCCGAGTTCATTGACTTGTTCATTCATGCAGCCATCACAGTATTGCATGGTGTTCCTCCTCCAAGGTTAACTGATGACATGAGGAGAATTCTCCACCTGAACAAAACCTACAGCATTGGTAATTGGTACCTCTACCAAGACCACACAGTCATCAAAATATATGGCTGTGAGTTGAAGCCTTTTAGGTTGCCAAGGTATGTCCCCATGAGGCTTTTTGCCTTGGAATATTTCAGGCAGTTTGGGAATGCCGACTACCTCCACTTTCAAAGCAAGAACAAGAAGTCACAGTTAAAAGTAAGGAGCCAGCTGGGCCCTTTCCTATACAACAGAAAAGAGGAGGGGTGGAAAGAGGCAAACAGTATCCTAGAGGCCCTCAAACTGCAAACTAGCTTTGAATGGATACCCTATGACCCCAATCACTTTGTCTCCCTCAGGAGGATAAAATACAAATTGGGCAGCTATTCACACGTGAGGCAGCCTGAGATTGATCAGTATGCCAATACATTAAGCTGGGAAGAAGGTACCCTAGAAGAGGAAATTACTAGTGAGGAGCTGCTAGAGAGAGAGGCTAGAAATATTCAAAAGGAAGCTGACTTAGAAACTTGTGGACAGGTTTCCCTCTCATACAAAAAACAACTTGGAGCAGCTGCCTCGTCCTCAACAAAGCATCATCAAGCTGCCATGAATCCTCCACAGACAGTCAACAAGGGCAAAGAAAAGTAGGTGGAACAGCCACCTCCTATGACCGAAGAGGAAATGGAAACCCTAGTGCAGCAACAAGAAGAGATGGAGCAGCAGGGTGAAGGGCAGCAGCAAGAGGAGCAGCAACAACAAAAAGAACAAAGGCAGGAACAGTCTGCCCAGAAAAAGCAAACAGTGGAAGCCCCTAAATCCACTGAACAAACTGAGCCTCCAAGGCAAGAGACTTCAGCTGAGGCATCCACACTCCAGACACCACAAAAGGAGGACACAAGCAGGAAAAGGGACAGAGAAACTCCCCTTACAACGTCAGCAACTCATGGGGAGAAGAGGCAGAGAATCAATCCTCTTTCAGAGGAAGAGATGCCAATAGGGCAGCCGCTGGGTATGGTCCCACCCAGCAGGGAAACATCAGCGAGTTCCTTTCAACAGGAACAGGATAGGGCAATGGGAGGAGAAGTAAGTTCCTCCAGGTAGCAAAGGGAAGGTGGGCCTAGTATCAAACAACAGTTAATCAATATTAAGATGAGAAATGAGCCCATCAAAAGACAGTTGTACAACCATCTGCTAAAATTGGCTCCCACCAATCAGCAAAGACTCATATCTGCATATGATGTGCAGGGAGGCAAAATGATAATGAGTCATTTCATGCCAACAGCAGTACAACCCCAAACTGCCTCTGATTACTTGAGGACTAACTTGGAATTCCTTGCCAAGGATATCCACCCAATGGACAAAATAGAACTGCACAAGAAAACGGGTGAGATGGTCTATGCTTCCCTGGCAGAGCAGACCTTGGATAACTATAGGCTACAAAATAGCCTTAACAATACAGCCTCTCAACTGGAGTTGGAGAGGGCATCATCCCAGGCAAAGGACAACAGAATAAGGTCCTTGGAAGAAATAATCATTGAGATTGGACATGATCCCAAAGATATCAAAGGGATCCAAGAGATATTGAAGTTGAGGGATGCTGACATGGCAGCATTGAGGAGAAAGATGAAACTCCCTGCCACAATCCACCCTCAAACAGATGATGTGGCCCAGCAAAGGCATGATCAAGAGGCCACAACCCTGTTGATATCTCTATACAAGGAGCTAATCCGGACTCAAGACAAACTAGGAGAATCAGAGGCTGCAAAGGCAGCACTACAGGCAGCATTGAAACAAAAAGAAGAGGGTCAAACCTCCCAGCCTCCTCCTGAAATAATCAATCTTGAAGAAGCTGCTCCAACAACTGCCCCTCCTCCTCAGAAAACAGGGCCTACAGCACCAACTACATCAACAACTGCACCAGCAACAGAACAGACACATAGTCTGGATATGCAGAAGCTCCAAAATGAAATTCAAGTCCTGGAAGCTCAAATGCTGGAGCTCAATTCAGCCAAAGAATCTTTGGCTAAAATAAATGAGAGATATGATAAGAGAAAACAGAATGCAGTTGAAAAGGAACGAGAGATAAAAGCTCTAAAGAAGAGGATAACTGAGCTTGAGAAGGAGCTCACACTAGAAAAGGTGACTGCAGAGCTAAAAGCAGTCCTTTGGTCCAATATTGGCCGGTCTATCACCAATCAGTGGCAGTACATCGAGACTATAGATGAACAAACAGTACTCATTACAAAGGCAAACAGGGAAATACACAGAGCTAGAGCAAGTATTGGCAACATGCCTGATGCTGCCACCATAATGATAAATATTTTAAATAACAGGACAAGCTCTCAACTGGCCACCATGGGAATTGCTCACAGGACTGAGACAATCTCAATGGTTAAAAGGGTCCTGACACTACGAAACCTGGTTGGAACACTGGAAAGAAGAACCTAGGATATGCAGACTGAAATCAAAAAGTTCATGGACAGATTTCAGGCATTACAGAACAGAGGCCTCCCCAGCATATTAAGCAGTGTAGGAAGACTGCTTACCCTTGAAAACTACATCAAGAGGGTTGATGCCCATGCTGCAGGACAAATTGCAAGACAGCCCAGCACTTCAGCAGAATCAGGGCCAGCATCAGGGCAAACTTTATACAATAGGGTGGACAACCTATTTTTTAATATGAATGAGATCAATCATCTGCTCGATGTGCCTCCAAAATTTTTTAAGTATACAGAAGCAGATGAAACCATAGAGGCAATTGTGAAGCACCAATTGCCCACACAGGAAGTCTGGAAGAATTTGACACAGATAATATTATCAAGCCAGAACCTGTAAATGTTAATTTTTGTCCAGTTTATAAGTAGTCATACACAGGCAGAATTTTGGTAGATAAGCATACAGAGGAAAGATAAAGGCTGAGCCAACTCAGCAGGGCTATTCGGTCACCACAGCAGCAATCACAATCACAGGTGGCAAACCTGAGAAAATACACCGCAGCAAGCATAAAGACGTGTTCTCTAGCATTAAAGCAAAGTGGCTCAACCGACTCACTGACCTCCAAAGGTCACATTATCCTCTGACAGACATAAAGAGCATTTATGCTGCATTCAAAGTTGTAATAACTTCTTTTCTACTTTCTGTACGAAGTTATGAAGATATTTCCTCTCTCAGATGACTCAATGCCTGAGATATTTTGTATAAACATTCCTATAAAGTCCCCTTCGCATGAGCTTGCAAGGGTTGTTGATTTCTCCTAAAGAAATTCTTATGCCGTAATCCTTTCAGAAGTTTAATAAAGAAAGTGATGGAATTTCTCGGATTTCTGAAGTGTTGAATGCGTTCTGGTGTCTGTTGATAACTGTTGGATTCCTGTGTATTTCACCATACAATAAGTCTCTGTAACTCTCTCTGTTAATTAGTTGTTTTGTTAAAATCCATATATGTTACCTGATTTTCAATACTAAGCAACAAGGAAAAAGAATAACTTCCAGGATTTATTCACTGAGTACCCTGAGTTCAATCTGTGTTGTTTATGAATGTTTTCTTCAGCTGTAATCTAGATAAGTGTAATTCTTAATTGCTGCACTTTCAGAATACACCTTTCACAGTGGCCTTTGTCAAAGGAATTCAAGTTTTTCTCCTGTGCAGTGTGTTCACCTTCACCTCACCAATTTAATAGAAAATTCTTAATTGCTTTCTGTTGGTTGACATACATCACCATTTAAGCTAACTTTGTTTGTCTAAAATACACAATAGGCCCTGCATTTTGAACACCACCAATCCTGCATCTCAAATCATTTCACAACTCCAGACTCCATTGCCCAATGGTATTTCATTGTCTAAACACTATATCATAAGACTTGAAAGAAATCCTTCAACCAAAACATAAACCCAAACCTGAGCATGATAGGCAGCCTAAAATACCATCATAACAGAGATAAATCATAAAGAGAGAGCCCTCTCTGATTACAGTTTGGCTACAAACTGTGATCCAAAGATTGGTTAGTGGTTACCCCGGCCGTATTCCCTTGGGAGTCATAGGGAACAACCTGGGTGTTAACATAATTGGCGACTCCACTGGGGAGTGCTTGAGATTTTTTAATTACTATATATCTTCCATAAGCTACTATCAAGCCTGAAATAAGTCAAGAGGCCTTTAATCTATTTCTGTATCACATTAACAGTTTCAGGGAGGAGCTTGTTTAGGGAATCTTCATCTTAGCTCTGAGAATATATAGCCATTGCAAAATCTTCATCCAGTCCTTCAGATATAAAAATTTCCCAGAAAATCCTAAAAAACGGTCAGAAACTGGCTCCTAAGAAAAATCCTCGGCACACTAGGGCAAATCCTGACCCTAATCCACCTACCATTGTTGATATCCAAATACCATCCCAAGAAACATTAGGAGGCAGAAAAAGCAGGAGCAACCTGCTGATTTGACTTCAGAGCCAGATCATCCTAGCCTCATACCTACTCCATGCAAGGTCCTTTTTAGGTATACCTCTAGTTCCCCTAGTTCACCATCCACATCTCAAATTCCCCCTCTCATATCTTCATCCACTGCACATATCCCCTTGATCAACCTTCTAAGTTCACCCCTACCTGTTACCCCGTGATACCCACTGTTCCTATTGTCCCAGCTGCCCCTGTAAATCCTCTAAATCCTGTAAATATGGCCAACAGATATGCACCACTGCAGATACCAGCTAATGCTGCATCCCTACCCCAAGATTACCAAACCAAAATTTCATATTTTGACTCCAATGGCCCTCTGACAGCTGCCCAGCATGCCAAAAGGATGCAAGACCATTTTGAGACCTATGAAATAGATGATGACAGTGTCAGAATGAGGATGTTTGTCAAAAGCCTAACTGGGGATGTAAGAACTTGGTTTAGATCCCTGAATGCAAACTCCATTACAACTCCTGCTGAACTGTATCAAGCCTTCACCAGTAGATGGGAGAAGAAGAAAGATCCTCTGCACATACTTGGGGAATATGACACTATCAAAAGAGGTCCCCAAGAGACTGTTTTGGAGTATTGTGCAAGATTTAACAATGTATATAACTCAATTCCACAGAATCTAAGGCCTCCTCCTGATTTAGCCTTGTACAAATTCCCTGATGGTTTTGACCTTGACATGGCCTATCAATTGAAGGAAAGAGACTGTCAATCCTTGGAAGAAACCCAAAGGGTTGCTGTCACAGTGGAAGCCAACCTGATTGCCAAAAGAAATAGGGAAAGGTTGGAAAAGAGGATTGTTTTCAAAGAAGAACCCTCTGCCTTTGACCAAAAACTTGATGCCATATTAAATGGAATGAAAAGATTAGGTGATAGAGTGGAATCGGTTGAAAGAAAGTCATCATGGGAAGCACCACAAAACAACCCTCCTAGGAATCCAAATGTTAGGAGAACCCAAAACCCAGGCATTGGCAAAACCAGTGTTGATCAAGAAATAAGACCCCCTTTCCAAGAAAATTATGCTGAAACCTCCACTTCAGCAGAGCCCAATGAAGATCCGGAGATTAATTTAATAGGGCTGGATGGTGAAAGTCAAGTTTTCTTAACACAAGAAGATCATGAGGATGAGGAAATCAAACTGTTCCAAACTAAATCAGGTGAATCCTTTGACTTTAAACAAGGCTATGACGCTGCTGTTTATGAAGTCCATAAACAGTACAAGCTAAGGAGTAGAACTGTGAATTTCAACCAGCCTGAAAAGAAAAATGATAATCAACAGCCTGAAAGGGTTATAGTCACAGAACCTAATGACCAACTAAATTTACCTACAGAAGAAGTGATTGTTGAAGAGATCACTGAACCACTGTCCTTAAGACAGCAGTCTCTGGACACTTCATCTTCTCATCCTAATTTAAATGTTACTCCTCAAGAGATGAGTAAAAAGGATAAATCTCAAAGTCAAAACAAAAATCAAGAAGAAGATGTAATGAACAAGGAAAGAACTGTCACCTATAACCCCAAGACCCAATCTGAAAAACCTTTTGATCTTGAAACAGAAATTGGCAAAATAAAAATAGCTATTCCTCTCTTGGAACTAGCCAAGCATGACATCTATAAATTGCAAATCAAAAAGTCCCTTCAACTCACTAGCAACAAAGATGATGTCAATGTGCTGGATGACACCCCAGAACTCCTGTTTGGCCCAGAAGTGGATGGAAAAATAGTAGTCACAGGGGTACTGCCGTTCTATGTCAGTTTACATATTCATGACAAAATATTACATAATGCAATGTTTGACTCAGGTGCCTCTCACAATCTCATGCCAAAAGCAGTAATGGAGAGATTGAATCTAGACATAACAAGACCATACAAGGATCTGTTTTCCTTTGACTCCAGTCAAGTCAAGTGTCTAGGTCTCATAAAAGACCTATGTGTGTCTCTAGTTCAATACCCAAACAAGACAATCCTAATGGATGTGGTAGTTGCTGATATCCCACCTAAGTATGGAATGCTGTTATCAAGATCATGGGGTGCCAAACTCCAAGGTTCCCTACAATTAGACATGTCATATGCTACCATCTCTGTCTTTGGGCAACCAAAAAGACTGTACAGAGAAACACTAATGAAGTACATGGTCAGCAGTGAAGAAAAACCTCAAAATTTTCCTATATATGCTGTCCATTCAGACATAGACTCATACATTCTCTTCAATGATACAACTACTCCCTCCAAAGGTGAAGTTGAAACCAAGATATTCATACAAGAGGAAGATGCAAATGAAAGTAGTATCACTTATGAAACAACAGTCAATCAAACTTTAGATAGTGTTGCTTCCTTGGTTGTCAAGAACATCCAATTAAATGATGAGACTGCCCTAGATGACAAGCTAGAGAAAAAACCACAATTGCTACTTACATTACCAGCCCATGAACAGATCATAAAACCTCCTTCCCAACAAGATATTCTATGGTTCCTTGAATTTGATGGCTCAGTCAACAAATTAGGGGCAGGAGCTGGAGTCTGGGTACACAATAAAGAAAATAGTCATGCAGAAGGCAGAGCCTATAGACTGAATTTCAGATGCACTAATAACATGGCAGAATATGAAGCCCTTTTACTAGGACTCAAGTTGGCAAAATTCTTACAAGCTGCCAGGGTTTCAATCATGGGAGATTCAGATTTAGTTATCCAACAAGTGAAAGGAAACTTTGTCACCAATGACAAAAGACTAAGGACTTATAGGTCTGCTGTTGCTGAGGTACTAAACTTTTTCTCTGAATTCCAAATTACTAAAATTCCGAGAACCCAAAATCTACATGCTCATAGTTTAGCCACCTTTGCAAGTACCTGCAAGTTGCCCTTTCAGCCCCACCATTGTTTCACAGCTGAAGTAAAACACAGACCCTCCATACCAAACAACATCAATGATTGGCAAGTATTTGAGGATGACAAGCAAATAAACCATTTTTTAACTCTGCAGCAAGAATTTGCAGGATTAAATATAGACAATGAGACAGCAAGTCAATCAAAAATACTTGAGACAACAAGTCAATCACAAATACTTGATGGAGCAAGTCCATCACAAATACAGTTTCAACAGACTGCTCAGCCAATATCACCTAGAACTGCAAAACAAATGCTGAATCCAACTATTTTCAATATAGAAAACATCCAGCAAATTCAACAAGTTGACTGGGAAAAGGGAGTGTCCAATGCTGAAATTGAAATCATTGAGCTAAAAGACAATTTTCTACCAACAGGCCTAACCCCACTAGAGGACATCTTTGATTCAAATGATATTCCCAGAAAGCCAAAAATGCAGCCCCTAAATGCAGCCATTGAAGAATGTAACATAGGTACAATTGACAAACCCAAGATAATTAAATTATCTGCTTCCTTACCCCCTGACCAAAAGCCAAAATACATTGACCTCTTCAAAGAATTCCAGGATGTTTTTGCATGGAGCTATGAGGACCTAAAGTCCTATGACACCTCTGTAATCCAACACACTATCCCTCTCAAACCAGATCAAAAGCCCTTTAAACAAAAACTGAGGAGAATCAATCCTATGCTTCTCCCAGCAATGGAACTGGAGGTACAAAAAATGTTCAAAGCAGGCATCATAGCACCAATCAGATTCTCTGAATGGATTTCCAACTTAGTCCCTACAAGAAAGAAGACAGGTGAGATCAGGCTGTGTGTGGACTTAAGGAATCTAAACCAAGTATCCTTAAAAGATAACTACCCCTTACCCAAGATGGATCACATTCTTCAAAGGGTGGTAGGGGCCTCAAGGATCTCATTACTGGATGGATTTTCCGGTTTCAACCAGATCTTAGTTCACCCTGATGATCAGGACAAAACGGCATTTACAACTCCATGTGGAACTTTCAAATATGTAAAGATGCCTTTTGGATTAAAGAATGCAGGGGCAACATTTCAAAGAGCAATGGATATTGCCTTTGCCAAGGAAATTCATGACTTTTTAGTCATTTATCTAGATGACCTAACACCTTTCTCAAAATCAGACCAAGAACATATAAAACATTTGAGACAGATCTTCCTAAAATGCAGAAAATATGGAATCTCCTTGAATCCTAAGAAGTCCCTCTTTGGTTTAGAAGAAGGCAAGCTCTTAGGACACATCATCTCAAAAGATGGCATTAGAATTGACCCAGATAGGATACAAGCTATCCTGCAAATGCCTCACCCAAGGAATGTCAAAGAATTACAAGGATTCTTGGGAAAAATAAATTTCTTGAGAAGGTTTATCCCAAACCTAGCAGAGCTAATCAGATTATTAAATAACATGCTGAAAAAAGATTCAAAGGTGAAGTGGACTGTTGAAGCCAATCAAGCATTTGAAGGTATAAAATTGGCCCTTACCCAAACCCCAGTCCTGACCAATCCTCAGTTTGACAGAGATTTTATCATTTTCTCTTTTGCCTCCCAACATACTATTGCTGTTGTTCTATTACAAAAAGATGACCAAGGAAATGAGAAGCCAATTGCTTTCTTTAGCAAAGCTCTTAGAGATGCACCTTTAAAGTATCAAATCATGGAAAAGCAAGCTTATGCTTTAGTCAAAGCAATTAAAGACTTTAGGATTTATATCCTTTATTCCCATGTTAAAGCATATGTGCCAAGTCCTATTGTCAAAGACATTCTCACCCAAGAGAATTTAGAAGGCAGAAGAGGAAAATGGATTGCCAGCATTTTGGAATTTGACATTGAAATAAAACCAACAAAACTAATAAAAGGGCAAGGCTTGGCCAAATTAATGACAGAGACAAATTTTCAAGCCTTAGACATCAATCAGCTGGACAGTGAAACAGAGCTGGCGACTCCAAAGATCAATGTAGCCTTTGAACAATCCCCCTTGTATTCTAATATCTGTTATGTGTTACAAAACCTGTGTGCTCCCCCAGGACTGTCCAAAACTAAGTGTAGGTTCTTAAAAATGAAAACATCAAGATTTTGTGTGATGGATGGCAATTTGCTTTGGAAAGACCATGAAGGTATATTGCTGCACTGTTTAATGGAAAATGAGATTAACAATATCATGCAAGAGTTTCATGCAGGAGACTGTGGTGGACACTTGTACTGGAAGTCCACTGTGGATAAAGTACTAAGGGCTGGATACTACTGGCCCACCATGTTCTCTGATGTCAAAAAATTCATCACATCATGTCATAAATGCCAAGTGTTTGAGGGAAAGAGACAACTGCTGCCACTTCCTTTAAGGCCTATTGCAACAGAGAGACCTTTTCAACAATGGGGATTGGACTTCATTGGGGAAATTCATCCCTCATCTTCAGGCCAACATAGATGGATCTTAACAGCCACAGACTACTTCACTAAGTGGATTGAAGCTGCCCCATGCAGACAAGCAAATGACTCAATAATCATTCAGTTCTTGGAAAACAACATACTGGCTAGATTTGGCTGCCCTGATAAAATCATTACAGACAATGCTGCTGCTTTCAGATCCAAGAAAATGGTGAATTTCTGTCACAAATTTCATATTACTTTGGGCCATTCTACTGCATACTATCCCCAAGGAAATGGCCTTGCTGAGTCATCAAATAAAAGCCTGGTAAATATCATAAAGAAGGTGCTGGAAGAGAACAAAAAGAACTGGCACAAGAAACTAGTCAATGCCTTATGGGCAGATAGACTAACAACAAAAAGATCAATTGGGACCAGCCCATATGAGTTGGTTTATGGACTAGAAGCCAAATTTCCCTCATCACTAGGAGTGCCTGTTATGAAGCTTCTTCAAGAAAGCCAAGCTGAACCAAATGATATGCAAAGAAGGATAAATCAAATCATATGTCTGCAGCAAACCAGAGATCAAGTTTTCAGCAGAGTTCAGGTATTACAAGAAAAACTAAAGAAAGCCTTTGACAGAAGAACCAAAGTAGAAGATTTTAATGTTGGTGATAAAGTCCTCAAGTGGGATGCAAGGAGAGAGGACAAAGAAAAACATGGAAAATTTGATTCCTTATGGAGAGGAACATTTGCTGTCCAAGCAGTGCAAGGAAACAATACTTACTTCCTCAAAAGTCTTAGTGAAACTGACTTGGATGAAAGTCCTGTGAATGGCAGGATGCTGAAGCATTATTTTGAATACCACCCCTAAGTGCAGCATAAGCCCTACATTGTACATACCCAAATGTATATATTACTTTCTGTTTAATTGTAAAATGCAGTTTCTCAAGTGCTATTAGTTGTCAGCAAAAGGTGAAAAGAATCAGAGGTTTACCAAGAAGAAAAGCACACAATTTGGGCACTTCAAGGCAGCAAAACTTCAAGTTCATAAAAGCAGTAAAAGGCCAAGGCATTCTGACCTGCTGTTCTTGGTCTTTCAAAAGAAACACCATCCCCATGTGGAGCCACTGTTAGCTACCTATACCAATAGGTTTCATATTTCATGATTGGCTATGAAAGGACCAAATATGCTCTGCTTTGATGACTCAAAGATCACATATTTCCAAGAGAACTCAATCTATGCTTATAGCTTGGTATGAACTTCAAATTTTGATGGATGATTCAACAGTTTAATCTGGATCATTCCATGGTTTAAATTTGCAGTTGTAGAATAGAGAAAGGAGTCTGTCCAAACTGTTTAATCTTGGCAGACAAGTAGTTCAGGTAGAGAAGAAAAGGCTCCCAACAGCTTAATCTGGGACCTTGGAAGAGATAAGGGTAGAAGTAGATAGAAAAAACAAAGGAAAATCCAAAGAAAAGAAAAGGCAAGTAAGGGTCTGCAAGCCCAAGTGCACCCTCTAAGAAGAAATAAAAAATGCTAGGCAAGTAGTTGGGTAAGTAGTTGGGGTTGCAGAAAGGTTATCTTTACCATTGCAGATGTGTTAACTGTGCTTACCAAGGCAAAGTCTATCAATTGACAAGGTGTTCATCTTCATCAAGTTACAGCAAGGAGCATGACTAACCTCCCTCTTTCCCCCTTCATTTCATTACTAACATCCCCTTATCAGCTGAGATTCATGGAAGAAGATCATGGTTTCATGGTGGTTCTTGTTCATTCAAAAGCCACATTTCTTGTGTAAAAATCTTTTCATTTTGATCTACTCTTTAAACCAAGTGTTTTACAAACAAATTCAGTGTTTTCCCCCTTCATTCCCCTCATCCATATTAACTCTAACTTTACTATATAAATCCCTATATCACCTCTCCCCTACTAATATTAAACACCATGGTGTATAAACCCCAAATTTTGTATAAATACCCCTCCCCTTGGCATTATAGCCAATAAGTCCTATGTCAGGGATCAAAGTGACATCTGGCCACTTGGATAAACCTACACCTCATCTACCCCCCCCTTGCCTCAAGTCATTCCACTCACTAAGCCATTATTTGCCAAGAAAAACACTATACAAGCCCCTTTTACCCATAACCCCTTTCAAATCACGAAAAGACCCAAAAAACCCACTTTTAACCGCTTAAACCAAAGTTGGCGCATGCATTTGGTTTATTTTTGAAATACATTGAAAACATTGTGAAAACCCATATCTGAAAGGTTTCCGCCGGGCGCTGCTCCCAAAAATAAATAATAAAAAAGTATCCGCCCGCATGCATATCCCCCGAACATATCATTCCCCCGTCCACCGTCGGATCAGAACCGAGAGATCCGACGGTCCGTATTAATATCGGAGCGGCCCCCGCGACAGAGGTTTAGCGCCCGAGAAAGTGACGTTGAGTTACGTCAGGGCGCGGCCACGCGTCGCCCATTAAGGGCTCTCGGAGCAATCTCTGACAAATGCGGGGTTGTATCATAACCGCCCCGAGAAACCGTGGCGGCTAGGGCTAAATCGTAACCGTTAGGTCCCTCGCCGCCCGGTTTGAGGGTCCAGCATAATCTCCACGTCATCACCCTGCCTGCCACCGCATCACACTTTTCTCCGCATCCGTGCCAACGTGCCTGCCACCTCGTCACCCCGTGGACCAATGGTAGCCCGCCACCTCATCCGATGACGTCATGCCGACGTCATCCAAGGCTGACCCCACCCTATGACGTCATGCTGACGTCATCACAGAAAAAGCGCCAAATTGCAAAAAGTCCATATTTAGCCAAAAAACGCGTTTTTGTGTACTTTTCACTCATTTGCTACTGTTTCCTCTGCATGCTATTTTTACGTCCTGAACTGCGCCACCTACGGGAAACGTCCTGAAGACCTCCAGAGCACCAATTACACCCACAGTTACGACCTCTGTTCGCGGTTAGCCAGGTATTTCTCATAGTTCATCCTCCATACGCCTAAATTCACTGTAAATTGCTCAGAACGCTTAAGTAACACTGAAACTCACTATTTCACCGACAATTTTCCTCTGCAACACTTCTAATTACAATTGCAACCTTGAAACCACCAGCAGAGCCTTCATTTCCCGAGTTTTGGTTAAAAAACTGTAAACTGCTCGCACAAACGTGAGACAGTTGGTCAAGATACTTAAAACCTGCCATAGAAGACAGAGGGAGACCAGGCATTGGTCTTATTCATAATTCGAGCAGTATTTCAATTGCTGCGCGTCCACTCCACCCCCTGCTCCCCATAATTCACAGTTGCATTGCAAAAACTCACCTCTGTGCTGTACTGCTCACTTGAAACTAATTCACCTGTAGGACAGAAACTGAATAGACCATGGAGACTCCAATTGCACTGAACATCAAGCCTCTCAATGCCCCTCACCAGGAATTAGAATGGAAAGCCTTAGGAGATATGGATTATCAAATGCTAGACTGGTTTCCATTGGGCTCCAAATATAATATTCAGATGTTGAATGAGTTGAAAGCCCAACACCTTAGTGGAGCAGACATCTTAGGGATTTGGGACTCAAACTTGCCCATCTACAACCTCCCCCAGGTAAATCCTATGCCAGAGTTCATCTAGAGATGCCAGGAGTGCTATGACACAGGCCAAAGAGCTGTCCTCAGCCCTACAGGCTCAGTCCTGTTCCATATCACCACAAAGAGTATAAATGAGATGCTGCACTTCCATACTGCAAAGCCATTGACCCCCCTCCACATGCAGAACTTGATAAAGAAGGGGAACAAGTTGTCAAATGACCAACTCATCAAAATCAACCAGCTGTTTGTACAACCAGGCTCTGAAGCCATCAAAACTCCTCCTATTGGATATCAGTACTTGAATGAATTGGGAGGAATGTTAGTGGATTTGATCAGCTATGTCCTAGGGTTCAAGGGACTGGAGGATGTGGATGAAATCATAATGGCAATGATGTCTATATTCTCTCCTGGTAAGCCCCCAGCTGTACATTATTATTATGCTACATACATTGCAGATAAGATCCATGACCAGCTTATGAATTTGAAGAGGGAAAGACTGTTCAGGTATACTTCATACATATACCACCTATTCTTGTTTTATCAGCCAGCCAGCTTCTCTATTCCCTTGAAGCAAGTCAATGCCCAGGGAAATCCAAGGTCAGTTGTGTTTTGGACCTCTGTCTTTCATTGTGCCTCTGTATCACCATATACATACTCCGAGTTCATTGACTTATTCATTCATCCAGCCATGACAGTATTGCATGGTGTTCCTCCTCCAAGGTTAACTGATGACATGAGGAGAATTCTCCACCTGAACAAAACCTACAGCATTGGTAATTGGTACCTCTACCAAGACCACACAGTCATCAGAATATATGGCTGTGAGTTGAAGCCTTTTAGGTTGCCAAGGTATGTCCCCATGAGGCTTTTTGCCTTAGAATATTTCAGGCAGTTTGGGAATGTCGACTACCTCCACTTTCAAAGCAAGAACAAGAAGTCACAGTTAAAAGTAAAGAGCTAGCTGGGCCCTTTCCTATACAACAGAAAAGAGGAGGGGTGGAAAGAGGCAAACAGTATCCTAGAGGCCCTAAAACTGCAAACTAGCTTTGAATGGATACCCTATGACCCCAATCACTTTGTCTCCCTCAGGAGGATAAAATACAAATTGGGAAGCTATTCACACGTGAGGCAGCCTGAGATTGAGCAGTATTTCAATACATTAAGCTGGGAAGAAGGTACCCTAGAAGAGGAAATTACTAGTGAGGAGCTGCTAGAGAGAGAGGCTAGAAATATTCAAAAGGAAGCTGACTTAGAAACTTGTGGACAGGTTCCCCTCTCATACAAAAAACAACTTGGAGCAGCTGCCTCGTCCTCAACAAAGCATCATCAAGCTGCCATGAATCCTCCACAGACAGTCAACAAGTGCAAAGAAAAGCAGGTGGAACAGCCACCTCCTATGACCGAAGAGGAAATGGAAACCCTAGTGCAACAACAAGAAGAGATGGAGCAGCAGGGTGAAGGGCAGCAGCAAGAGGAGCAGCAACAACAAAAAGAACAAAGGCAGGAACAGCCTGCCCAGCAAAAGCAAACAGTGGAAGCCCCTAAATTCACTGAACAAACTGAGCCTCCAAGGCAAGAGACTTCAGCTGAGGCATCCACACTCCAGACACCACAAAAGGAGGACACAAGCAGGAAAAGGGACAAAGAAACTCCCCTTACAACGTCAGCAACTCATGGGGAGAAGAGGCAGAGAATCAATCCTCTTTCAGAGGAAGAGATGCCAATAGGGCAGCCGCTGGGTATGGTCCCACCCAGCAGGGAAACATCAGCGAGTTCCTTTCAACAGGAACAGGATAGGGCAATGGGAGGAGAAGTAAGTTCCTCCAGGCAGCAAAGGGAAGGTGGGCCTAGTATCAAACAACAGTTCATCGATATTAAGATGAGAAATGAGCCCATCAAAAGACAGTTGTACAACCATCTGCTAAACTTGGCTCCCACCAATCAGCAAAGACTCATGTCTGCATATGATGTGCAGGGAGGCAAAATGATCATGAGTCATTTCATGCCAACAGCAGTATAGCCCCAAACTGCCTCTGATTACTTGAGGACTAACTTGGAAGTCCTTGCCAAGGATATCCACCCAATGGACAAAATAGAACTGCACAAGCAAACGGGTGAGATGGTCTATGCTTCCCTGGCAGACCAGACCTTGGATAACTATAGGCTACAAAATAGCCTTAACAATACAGCCTCTCAACTGGAGTTGGAGAGGGCATCATCCCAGGCAAAGGACAACAGAATAAGGTCCTTGGAAGAAATAATCATTGAGATTGGACATGATCCCAAAGATATCAAAGGGATCCAAGAGATATTGAAGTTGAGGGATGCTGACATGGCAGCATTGAGGAGAAAGATGAAACTCCCTGCCACAATCCACCCTCAAACAGATGATGTGGCCTAGCAAAGGCACGATCAAGAGGCCACAACCCTGTTGATATCTCTATACAAGGAGCTAATCCGGACTCAAGACAAACTAGGAGAATCAGAGGCTGCAAAGGCAGCACTACAGGCAACATTGAAACAAAAAGAAGAGGGTCAAACCTCCCAGCCTCCTCCTGAAATAATCAATCTTGAAGAAGCTCCTCCAACAACTGCCCATCCTCCTCAGCAAACAGGGCCTACAGCACCAACTACATCAACAACTACACCAGCAGCAGAACAGACTCATAGTCTGGATATGCAGAAGCTCCAAAATGAAATTCAAGTCCTGGAAGCTCAAATGCTGGAGCTCAATTCAGCCAAAGAATCTTTGGCTAAAATAAATGAGAGATATGATAAGAGCAAACAGAATGCAGCTGAAAAGGAACGAGAGATAAAAGCTCTAAAGAAGAGGATAACTGAGCTTGAGAAGGAGCTCACACTAGAAAAGGTGACTGCAGAGCTAAAAGCAGTCCTTTGGTCCAATATTGGCCGGTCTATCACCAATCAATGGCAGTACATCGAGACTATAGATGAACAAACAATACTCATTACAAAGGCAAACAGGGAAATACACAGAGCTAGAGCAAGTCTTGGCAACATGCCTGATGCTGCCACCAGAATGATAAATATTTTAAATAACAGGACAAGCTCTCAACTGGCCACCATGGGAATTGCTCACAGGACTGAGACAATCTCAATGGTTAAAAGGGTCCTGACACTACGAAACCTGGTTGGAAAACTGGAAAGAAGAACCCAGGATATGTAGACTGAAATCAACAAGTTCATGGACAGATTTCAGGCATTACAGAACAGAGGCCTCCCCAGCATATTAAGTAGTGTAGGAAGACTGCTTACCCTTGAAAACTACATCAAGAGGGTTGATGCCCATGCTGCAGGACAAATTGCAAGACAACCCAGCACTTCAGCAGAATCAGGGCCAGCATCAGGGCAAACTTTATACAATAGGGTGGACAACCTATTTTCTATTATGAATGAGATCAATCATCTGTTCGATGTGCCTCCAAACTTTTTTAAGTATACAGAAGCAGATGAAACCATAGAGGCAATTGTGAAGCACCAATTGCCCACACAGGAAGTCTGGAAGAATTTGACACAGATAATATTATCAAGCCAGAACCTGTAAATGTTAATTTTTTTCCAGTTTATAAGTAGTCATACACAGGCGGAATTTTGGTAGATAAGCATACAAAGGAAAGATAAAGGCTGAGCCAACTCAGCAGGGCTATTCGGTCACCACAGCAGCAATCACAATCACAGGTGGCAAACCCGAGAAAATAGAGCGTAGCAAGCATAAATACGTGTTCTCCAGCATTAAAGCAAAGTGGCTCAACCGACTCACTGACCTACAAAGGTCACATTATCCTCTGACAGACATAAAGAGCATTTATGCTGCATTCAAAGTTGTAATAACTTCTTTTCTACTTTATGTACGAAGTTATGAAGATATTTTCTCTCTCAGATGACTCAATGCCTAAGATATTTTGTATAAACATTCCTACAAAGTCCCCTTCGCATGAGCTTGCAAGGGTTGTTGATTTCTCCTAAAGAAATTCTTATGCTGTAATCCTTTCAGAAGTTTAATAAAGAAAGTGATGGAATTTCTCGGATTTCTGAAGTGTTTAATGCGTTCTGGTGTCTGTTGATAACTGCTGGATTCCTGTGTATTTCACCATACAATAAGTCTCTGTAACTCTCTCTGTTAATTAGTTGTTTTGTTAAAATCCATATATGTTACCTGATTTTCAATACTAAGCAACAAGGAAAAAGAATAACTTCCAGGATTTATTCACTGAGTACCCTGAGTTCAATCTGTGTTGTTTATGAATGTTTTCTTCAGCTTTAATCTAGATAAGTGTAATTCTTAATTGCTGCACTTTCAGAATACACCTTTCACAGTGGCCTTTGTCACAGGAATTCAAGTTTTGCTCCTATGTAGTGTGTTCACCTTCACCTCACCAATTTAATAGAAAATTCTTAATTGCTTTCTGTTGGTTGACATACATCACCATTTAAGCTAACTTTGTTTGTCTAAAATACACAATAGGCCCTGCAGTTTGAACACCACCAATCCTGCATCTCAAATCATTTCACAACTCCAGACTCCATTGCCCAATGGTATTTCACTTTCTAAACACTATATCATAAGACTTGAAAGAAATCCTTCAACCAAAACATAAACCCAAACCTGAGCATGATAGCTAGCTTAAAATACCATCATAACATAGATAAATCATAAAGAGAGAGCCCTCTCTGATTACAGTTTGGCTAGAAACTGTGATCCAAAGATTGGTTAGTGGTTACCCCGGCCGTATTCCCTTGGGCGTCATAGGGAACAACCTGGGTGTTAACACTTAGTAAGGATGAACTAATGTAATTCCGATATAAAAGGTACAAAGAAACTAAACTATTAAGTCATCACATACCAAATTCAGCATAAAAGTGCCAAAGTTGAACTCTACCATGGGTTCTAAAAAATTTCGCCACTTCTGAAAGGTAGGAAGAATCATGTTGTTCAACCCTTTAAGGGTTTCTACTATCAACTACAATATCTCCTTCATGAGATCATTATTGTAAGGAACTAGATGTGTCATTAAAGCTATGATCCTGCTGAGAGAAGAGGAAATTGTGAGGCTGACCTCTTTGCAAGAATGCTCCGAGAGTTTGGGTTGTATCAATGTAAGCAAGGATTGTTTGAGAGACCAACTGAGTTTCTTCCATTCTTGTCACTCCACCCTGGACATACATGTCTCTAGTTCCTCCAACTTACAATGTTCTATGACTAACTCCATTTTTTGTACCTTGTATCCAAGTGTAGATCTTAGCCTATTTTCCCTGTCCTTCCTTCAGTTCACATGGATGCTTCTACTATAGAATGACATGGACCCTTTTCAAGAATGGTCTATTTTCTGACAATTATTTTGGTCTAAGGAGGTATTGGTGCATAAAGAACCATATAGTTTCACTAGCTCATCAAGAAGATTCTAGTTTTTTTCTAGGATGTCTTCAAGATGACCCATCTTCTCATATATCAAACCATGAAAATATGTAGGAATACGCTAATTTTTCATAGGGGGTTTACATCAGCATTTTGTTAATCATACTTGCCAATATTTCACTTCAATAAAAATTTCCCAAATATATTATAGCCATGGATCTGGAAGATAATAGTTGGAGCTAATCTTGGCAAATGAACCTAATAAACAACTACTTTATGAAACTACCCTTCTACGCAATTTTTTTTAATATATATATATATATATATATATATATATAGAGAGAGAGAGAGAGAGAGAGAGAGAGAGAGAGAGATATAGATATATTAAATCAAACCCACCTTTCTCATATTTATTATACCATACACCAAAACGAAATAGATGAGGCCCTCTTTTATTTTATTACAATAACTGGATGGATTGTATCAAAAAAAAAATCACATGGTGGATTCCTCTTCACATTTTTACAACATGGAAAAGAAAGTCAAAGGGTTGGGTAAGACTGAATATTCTAGCAAGATCTAATTACATGAATCCAGGGAAGAAGCATGAACATGAAAATGAGTTTGACAAGGGGAACACATTCTATAATATTTGAAGAGGGAATCACCATTGTTTCCTTCATATTATGAAAAGATTTGTATTACAAAGAGATACAGTCTCAAAACAACATGTAGTGTTTTCTCTATAATTTCTTAACCTTTTCTAAGTCTTTCTTTCCCCTGTTTATCTAAAGAGGTGATCAAGAAGCTACATTAAAACAAAAATATCTATCTCCGACATTCACCTATCAGGTCGACTAGTTGTAGAAGTTGTGAATGGCCCTGTGGCCCAAAAAGATGTTATAGAAATAAATGGCTCATTGAAAGGGAGGCATGTTATAGGATATCAAAAATGAGTATCAGTCAATGTGGAGCATTAATTGTCCTAGTTCCCATCCCATTCATAACCACTGTTACACATTGCAATTGCCTTGTGGTATGGCCTTTCGTCCTGCTCGGTCGACTCCCATCACTTCTTCTTTACTACTTGGAGGCCTTCATCTATGTAGTACGGGTTGCGTCAATTGAAAGTTCTTGCCTTTGTAGTCCTTTGCCGTGTAGAGGGACGACGTTCCATAATGAGCCATTAATCCTCCTGAGTCCCATGTACCTCTCAAGTGTTGTGCCATGCTCCACTAAAATATTATATGTCAGCCCATTTTCCCATTAAGCATACGTACTACACAATTAGGGCCTTGATGTAGTGGGTGAGATGCATTCCCGGTTAATCAACACAGTCTCGCAGGCACAACTTTTTCCTCGAAAATAGGCGAACAAGAATTTTTTATTTCCCCCTTAGCCCCCCACCTTATTATAGCCCCTCGTTTCATTTTCCTCATACGATTGGGGGCTGGAACTGGGGGCTTATCCATTAAGCGCTAAGGCCTTCAGACATGTGCATGGGGGCCTTTTCCTTTGTTATTGCAAATACCACACATCGGTGTTTTAATCATGCTTTACCATACTTCACCTTTTACCTTGGAGTGGGGTGATAGTTTGGACGAAAGATTTTTGTAGGCTCTCCATTAAAAATTTATCGCATCCAGGGGAAGACTCCCTCATATTGCAATCGCTTGAAGGAGGGGACGAACCTTAACATTCTAGACATGAGATTTTTATAGGCCCTACTGTGATAATTTATCGCATCAGGGGGAGGAGTCCCACACATCACAATCACACTCCACCATTGTCTTTAGCCTTTTCCCCTTAATAGTTACGATCAAAGGTCCATGGGCTCACGTCATCATTGCCACGTGTCACCCTATGAGTGGTGATACATGGCACCTAGAAATGGCCCCTCATCACCCCTGAAGACACTAAAACTGAGTGACACGTGTCCCATGCCACGTCAACATCTTTACCGCCATGCCACTTATTGTACTGCCACATGGAGGAGAGAGAAGGAGGGCATCTTCCTTGGTTTAGGTCCCTCTTTCCTTTGGTAAATTGTTTACCACTCCCCTGGTGATGTAACATTATATTGCAGATCAACCCCTGCAAAAGTCTATTAGGTTTGGAGATCAACCGATACGACTATCTTATAGGATTTGAGGTGGGTGGGATGCAGGAACCCACCACGTGTAGGAGAGAGAAGGGGGTGACTTGACTCTATTTTTCTCACCTTTCCTGTGTTAATTTTTTCGTCCATCCCCCAACGGTGCAACCCTTTGTCACAAATCAACCCCCACATGGTCTTTGGGGTTTGTTTTGACTGGAGGCCAATGGTGACAACCGATTTGCGGCATTTTCCTTATACTTAGCCTTTATTTGATATTTTGAGCTTTCTAAAGGGATTCTTGAACAGGTCCTCAGTTCTGATCTAGGAGTCCTTTTTGGACTTCTATATACCATTGGAAAGCTCTTTCTTAGAACTAGGCATTGGAGGGGGTCTGATCAAGATGTGAGATCTTCTGTGGCCTAGGAAAGTGGCTCCAAATTTCATTGATCTTGGGAAAACTTGACCAATTGAAACCCACAGTGTAGTGAGTGACAACATTGCCTCCAACTAGGGACAATACTTTGGAGGCAACGTGCTGAGGACCTGTAAACTAGTAGTAGCCTTTCCTTCCGTTGTGCATGGAGTTATTCTTAAACAAAATATAATTATGTAAAAAAGGACTTTTTTGAAAATAAACCGAAAAATTCAAATAAGAGTTTCAACACACACATTCGATATTTACAATGAGCAAGAGACATATATCTTTAATTTTGAAAATAAAATTTTAGGAACTGGCCATTTACTCGCAGTTCCAACAGTTCACCATCCAAGTTTTTGAGCATTTAAGTGGTATTTCCCCTTTATTCTTCAATCTTGAAGGGGACGAACCATAGTAGATCAAATTTCCCATTTTTTCCTTCGTCTTATAATATGACATCACACCTAAGAACTAAATCTCCTTGCTGAAGAGGTATGTCCTTAGCCTTCTTTTCAAATAAAGATTTCATCCTTTATTGGTATTTTGACAATTTGGTCCCCACCTTCTCTCTGTTATCATGAAGCTCCACCAACTGATTTCTCCTTCTAGTGAAGGCGTTAATCCCTTCCTCGACTTCTTTTAGCAACTTAACTACTGGAATTGCTAATTGGGTAGGGAAGACAACAACCTTGGCATTTACTAGCTCAAAATGTGATTTCCCAGTGGATCGTTTGGGTGTTACACGGTTAGCCCACAGAGAAAATTTTAGTTGAGAGTCTTAGTTCCTTTGATTTTCAGTGATGGTCTTCTTCAAAACTCTCACTAGAGTTTTATTAGAAGACTCAAACAATCCATTCCCTTAAGGGTAGTATTGAAGGCTCGAAAAATTGGGACTCCAATAAGGGGGATAATCACCCGGTCCAGACCTTAGTGCAGCTCCTTTTCCGTTGGAATAACGGCTCTGACTAGGGATGATGGGATGAGTTTCCCAATCTATTTATGATGTTTTTGCTAACAAGATGATGTTTTTCTTTTCGGGGTTTTATGGGGTGAATACTTGTTCTAAATCTAATCTATCTTCTAACTATCATATGCAATCTATCATAATCAAAGAAAACATCTAACTTTAAAAACTATCCCGGGAGTAATGTTTACATATGCGATCTAAAATGATTTCTAAAAGCGATTGATAATGAATATCATTGAATAAAAATAAGAAGAGAATCCATTTAAGAATGATTGTTTCGTATAAAAACTTAGCCGAAACAATTTGAGAAATATATCGCATAAAGAGTCATTCACATATTCAGCATAAAGAATAATTCACAACCATACAGAAGTCACGCAATAATGATAACTAAATGTTTAAACTTTCATACATAAATAGCTGAAAAATATTTAGTGCTTGACACATAGGTAAAAAGCATTAAGAGATAAAGTATCATTCGTAATATGTCCTACTCATGAGCTCTAGCAATATTGATCTATCTTCAAATCACTTAGCATCCACTAAGAGTAAAAAAGTGCAATTTCAGTAGTAGATGTTAAAATCAAATCGAAAATAAATCTCGTTGCATGAATTTTATCAAAACCTCATCAGTCAGGGGAAAAATGCACATTCTGAAGAATGTTTTTGATAAAAATCTAGATCTCTCTCTAAATGCATGAGAGCGGTTTAAATACTAATCTATGAAATCTAAAAATAAATATTACAAAAATAGATGAGGAGGTTTAAACGACCTGCCTCATTTTAAGAAAAAATAAACAAAAACAAAAATAAAATATGTCTATGACTAATCCTACATCTGATCCTTTAGATCAAAAATATCCAGCATCGGTTTTAAGAGTGTTGGCTGACCGACTTTAGCTTTTAGCTATCCTACAAATATGGCATTGGTGAGAGTTGGCACTGTCTTCTCAGCGGAAGTCATTAGGAAGTTTAGGATCATCCATTGGATATGCAGTTTCACTAGGTATTTCCAGTATGCTTCCCAATTCAATCTATTTACCTGTTTAATTGCCTTTACGCTTTCCTTCCTTGCTTGAAGCTATTGTGCTTCTGGAAGAAAGCCAGGGGTGGTTTCTGCTAATAAATTATCCTTGTGTAGATTTTCATTTACGAATTCGATGACACTATTCACTATTGCCACCGCATCCTCCATTGCCTATTATGTCTCTCCTAGCCGAGAATCCCATTTCCTAAATAAAATCTCTTTGTGCGATTCATCAATTTTGGGCATGTCTGCTCTTTTCCCTTCTTCAAATTTCTACCAATTTAAGAAGTCTGATACATTCTTAAAAATTGAATCATATTCAAGTTGTAATTCCACGACTTGATTTGTAATATTATCGCTCATTTCGTAGTGGGAATTCCACTGCAAAATCTTCTGGCATAATAGTTCCTTCTGTTGCAAGAGCTGGGAATTGAGACCAAGTGCCTCTATGACAAACTGTCCAATTTTGGGATCATCTTTATTCAGTTCTATTATACTCTATAACTGTTCTTATTTACTAGCTATATTGCTTTGATATGCCAATTGCATTTGCTGAAAGTCTTGCTGAAGTTTTGCCAACTGTGTTTTGACTTGTTAGTTGATGTTGAATTGCCGTAACTATTGTTCCAAAAACAAAATACAATCTTCTTTTTCTTTAAGCAGAGATTCTACCTTTTCCACCTTGTTAATAGTTGTTGAAGCGTATGCGCCTGCGACCTGTGAGATCCTAGTGAGATTTGTCGATGGATCTGTAGATGGGTCTTTCCAAAGAACATCGGGAGGTTCATCCTCATGAGTGAGCACAGAATCCAAATTTATTTTCTTTGCCTTCTAACGAAAGCTTTATGTTGAGGGTTGTAGAATACATCTAGACAATGAATTTCCTCTATTCTTAGTACAATCTCGAATGAGGGAGAAATGGGAATGTTCTCCATTTCCTAAGTGTTAATAGCCCTTTCTATTACCATTTCCATGGTTGTCTCTTTTGGATTTTTTGGTGGCTCTGCACTTTGTTCCTCTATGTTATGTATCTTATTAAAATTTTTCCATTCTCCTTCTAGATCAATTACGGGTAGCTTTGCTTGCCTTGTAAGAGGAGTGGAGACTTTAGCCTGCTTTCCAAACGAAGTCTACTGATCAAACTTTGTTGTGGACTGGGTTGTGTCTTTTATTGAATCCTCGGTCTTACTGTGTTCATTCTTAGATTAATCACCAGACATTTTTGTTGATTCTTTTTCAGAACTTGTTTTGGACTTCTCTTTTGAATCTTCACTAATATTACACTGGGAGTAGGATTCCTTACTGTTTCAATGAGTAATTGGTCCAATGGGACCTTAGACAACCTCTTTTTTATGTAATTATCAAAAGTTTGGAGACCTTCTAGGTAAAAAGGAATTTGTGTTGTACGCTGAACTTCTTTGTGGGTGTTTTTCTACATGAAAACATCATCAAAGGCATCTTTTTCATGGGAAAATACTTTTATTTTAACCATTGTAGTAAAATATTTTACAATACCAAAGGGATCATATTTCCTTCCCGGGAACTTGGGTAGTTATAAAGATTATACATTATTAACTTCTTTGAAATCATGACCTAAGTCATGCAATGAAAATGCTCCACATGTTATAGGAAATTGAGGCCAAATGGCCTTCTTGGAATCTTTCAGTACTTTGCTCATCCCCCCTTGCCGCATGTCTGATAGGCTATCTCCCTAGCCATCAATTTGTCTGGGATGTAAAAAGGTAGCACATGGGGTGAAGCAATGCTGCCAAACACTCTGATATACGTGAATAATTCTTCCCCAAACCATCTCACTACGGGGAGAATATCTACCTCAGATTCTTGGGAAAACCTTCGAGAACCTTTGTTGTAGATTTTTTTATGAATTGGGAGTATAAGTCCATGACAAATTTTGAAGAAATGTGGCACGAAATTTGATTCCCACATGACTTTGTAATAAATTTGAATGGGAAGTAGATTTTGAACTGTCCACTTCCATCCCATAATAGGAAATTTGGAACTAAAACAAATAGCATCCATATTACACAGGTGCTCATGAAAAATGGAGGGTAAACCCTTGAAGAAATGCTTATTTTTCTTCTGTATTATAAAATTGCAGTGGCTAAATTATCTAACAGGATTTGGGCCCAATTCAGTATTGTGGCATTGATAGCCACATCCACTAGGGTAACCATTCTGATGAAAATTTCTTGCTATCTCATTTACCAAATAGTATACATAACATACCAACGACAAAACAATAAGGGGAAAAAAGAGAACCAGTGGTGTACATATCATTTATTATCTTTTTTGAGTCCTTCCTCATTGTTTAACCAATGCTCTGTGCATTCTGCTAAGTCTTCATTCTTCTCGACAAACTTCTCAACAAATTGATTGTTGTAGATAGCCTGTGGATCTGGTAGATGGTACATGAGTCTTAGGCTGTCTGGGGTAAACAATCCCATGACTTCTTGGCTTGCTATCTTGAATTCTCTGTCAAATATGTCGACGCCATCTATAGTCCACTTAACCATGTCAGTATAAGGGAGTACCTTTGGTCTTGCAGCAATGCGATGTAGAAATGAGCATGAAAGTTCAGTTAGGGACGCATCAAAAGAGCCGCGTCCATCACTGTAACTGTTACTTCCATAATTCTTGGTTGTTCCTCGTCTAATAGCTGATACATTGTTTCCAACGTAGACGTACCTGCATCCCGATTACAGGTAATTTCTTTGAACAACGGGGTCATTTCTGACTTTTTAGCAATGGGTGCCTTTCCTTTCTTCACCATTTCTTTGTATGTTCTGCTCTGTGTGTTCTTCCTGAAAGTTGCAAGCAGAGAGAAAGATATGATAAACATGATAGTGAATTAAGAAATAATCAATAGAAGGATGAAAATAAGGTGACAAAGGGTCTTTAATTCTAAATCATATCAAAAGATATCAACTTGCGTCAAATGGTCCTTTACATTGATCTAATTGTTCTTTTAATAAATGACCACTAATGAACTATTGTGCTTAACTTTAATGTTAATAACTTCACATCAAAAGATGGGAAGTACTCTCCTATAACCCTGAGCCCTTCGAGTTGCGATAAAAGTGATTTTGCGATTTGCTTCACAATATCGCAAATCACTATATCGCAAAACTTGTTTTCACTAAAACCCACTGCTACATGACTTGCTGCAATATGCAATTTGAGAAATGTTATTGCATTTCATGATATTTTCTTATTCTTTATCAAGTAGCACCGTGCATTTGAAAGTGTAATGCGATAAGGTTATAGGATTTTATGATCTCGCATTTTCGCGAATCACATTTTCAAGAGGTAACTTTTATAAGGGAGGCCCTCCGTAATTGTTTTGAGATGCGAGAATAATCTTTTTAGGGTAGGTCTTTTAAAGGTTTACTTTAATATTCATGACTTTCCGTTATAAATTTATTCTTAGGCTTTTTAATAATGTAGCGCTTTTTATAAGAAACTCGTCATTTGTGAAGTTTTAAGTGCTTAAAGTATAAAAAGGTAAATTTCCATGTTTTAGCAAGTTCCACTTTGACATCTTATTTTATTCTAAAAACAAGAAAGGCATGATTAAATGCTATGATTTAATTTTTTGGAAGGGTCCCCATTTATTAATGTTACTACTAACACTAATAAAAGGGGGGTTGTTGATAGGCACAATAATCATCAATTCACTTGGAAGAACAAGTTACCTCTTCGCGTTTTTTGAACTTTCTAAAATTTCCAAAATAGAAATGGTGTTGAAAATGAAACTTCATTGTACAAAATATAAGGTAAATAGTGCTACTTATTAATAAGGAGATCTTGTTCTCGCTATCTTTATTCTGATTATCTTCTTCTTAGAGTTAGTCATTTTACTCACATCAATCATTACTTGGTTGTAAAGATAAAACAAAAACATCTCTTTAGATCAGTTTTTGTGTACTCATTTGTCATAGGTAGAGCGTCTGCTACCAGCAAGCATTCATAGCCTCGACAAGGTTACCTGTTACCCAACAATGATCCAGTGTCCCACTTGAGAAGACTACAATTTTCAAAGATAAATCCTTATACACACTTACTTCTTTTTGTTTTCAAATTTCCCTTTTATTTCTTAAAGAACAATGTCTTGGTTTGGTGGCCAAAATTGACAGTGCCATTCACTTGATTTATAGCTTAACTAAACAAGTTGGCTCTTGATGAGAGCCCTTGTCTTTTGATTGAACCAATCTCTAGCCATTACCTTGTTTTGATATTCATTATGGCAATGTGAGTTATTTATAATCTTTATGATCATGATAAGCCGACTCTTGATGAAACCTCTTATTCTTTAAGTTTAAGGTGTATAATTGTATTACTCCTTGAACCTTTCAAATTCCTTGAGTGGGAAGGAAGTCACTGGTTCCTTAAGAATTCTCTTGCACCACAATTGTAGAGTTTAAAAAATATGTTTTCCATAGAGAGTCTTTGTTTTCTTATTGATACTTATTCTGACTGATGTAAGGAAAACTTCTTCCTAAGTTTGATTCTAACCAAAACTTAGATAGTTGAAACAAAAGAACAAGAATTTTTTTTCGAAATAACAACACTTACCCATATGTTTCATAAATGGAGATTAATTTTCATAACCACTCCCACTTATACAAGAAAAAAAACAAAATTGAATTGAGACACTATTCTTTGCATGGAAACCAAAAGTGAACATTCTCAACCTATTTTATTATCAAAAGAAAACTTAACTAGAACCATAATCTACGAAAATAGAAGAGATCATCTTCTATAGAACATTTTTCTTTAGGATCTATCCATTAACAAGTAAAGATTCTGTTTTTCCTACTAAATATTGTAACATGAAAGTTGATGGGCCAATGAGTTCGACAATCTGGAATGGTCCAAGCCACATCCGTTGGAATTTACTATGCTTTCATTTCTCTTCATGGGCTTTATCCCATTTTAATACTAAGTCTCCAAGTTGAAAATCTTTTCTAGACATTGTGTTTGAATCAAAAGAAGCTTTCACTAATTGTTGACGATGCGCGTGGGTAATTCTGGCCTTTTCTCATTCCTCTTCAAGTTTAAGGATCTACAATTGTCTTAATTGCATGGATGAGGAAGGGGTTTCTTCAATGAATTGAACTAAGGCTAGAGAAGGAATAGCTAGATTTGTTGGCAATACCTCTTCTTTCCCTTAAACTAAATTAAAAGGAGAAGTGCCAATGGAGGTTTTCTGAGTTATTCGATCTGTCTAGACATCATACACTAAAGACTTATGCCAGTGTCTATAATTTTGTTCAATAGTCCATTTAATGATTCTAATAAGGTTTTTGTTTGTTGATTTGGCCAAACCATTTCCTTATGGATAATAATTAGCAGAATATTGGAGTTTAAAACCTCTTTTGAGAGCAAATTCTATCATGGCATTACCTGAGAAATAGGATGCATTATCAAACATTAAAGTAGAATGTAATCCAAACCTGGTGATTATGAATTGATCTATAAATTTGAAGATATTCTCAAAGTTGGCTATCGAGTGGAACCGCTTTTACCCATTTGGTAAAGTAGTCGGTAGCTGTAAGGATGTATTTATGCTATTTAGAAGAATGAGGAATGATCTCACCTATTATATCTAATCCCCATTGTTCAAATGGTTGATCAATGTTGATAGGTTGTAATGGCAATGATGGCTTCTTTTGTCTTCTAGTAGTAGTTTGGAAAATCTAACATCTCCTTATGTAACTGTGTGCATCCTTAAATAGAGTTGGCCAATAGTAGCCAACACACATGATTTTGTGTGTTGTTGCATCTCCTGCACAGTGTCCACCTGGTGGCCTATCATGGAGTTCCTGCAATAATTTTATTGCTTTAGATTTCTTGAGACATCTAAGGAGAATGGAATCATAATTCATTCTAAAGAGTACATCATTAACAATTTGATATTGTTTAGCTTTTAGCCTCAGGGCCCTTTTCTTTGTGTAATTCAAATGCAGAGGAGCATATCCATTTTTCAAGTAGAAAATCATATCAACATACATTGGTTCAGAGTCGTTTAGGCTTACCTCATACAGTTGTACTTCACTATTTGGAGACTATGTTTCTGATATGTGCGATGCTCCTACCAACATCCTGCGAAAACCTTGACCTTTTACAATATTTGCTGGTTTAATCTCAACATCATATTATTGCAGGGCTGTGACCCAATTTGCCCTCTTTTTTCCCACATCCTTTTGTACCAAACGATTTCTTACCACTGGAAATGGTACTATTATTTTGGTGTGAGTTTTGAGAAGGAAAGGTTGAAGTGTTTAATTGCCTTGAAAAAAGCATAAGCCTGTTTCTCAACATCAGAGTAATTTAATTCAGCCCCTTGCAAATTTGAACTGAAGAGAGCAATTAGGGCTTCGACTTTATCTTGATTTTCTTGTGTAATTATGGTAGCATATGATTTCTTGGAGGCGATTGTATATAGAGTGAAAGGATTGGAAAAATTTTGAGTTGCTAGAGATGGGTATTTATAATTGCTTGTTTTATCGAGCGAAATGCTTCATGTTCTGCATGACCCCATTTGAAGAGAGTGTTTTTCTTTATCATGTCTTGGAGAGGTGAGACAATTCTTGAGAAGTCAGAGACAAATCTTTTAACAAATTTCATTTAACCAAGGAAAGACTACATTGATTTTTTATTATGGGTTAAAGATATTTCAGAAATTTCCTTAATCCTATCTGGGTCAATATGGATACCTAATTTGGATACTATGAATCCAAGAAGTTCTCCTTCACTTAAAGCAAAAAATGATTTTTTCGGGTTAAGCGAAATTCCATATTTTTTACAACATTGAAATATTTGTTTTAAGTCTCTAAGATGATTACTACATTTTTTAGAATATACCGTTATGTCGACTAAGTAGATTACCACTGACCTATTTACTAGTCCCTTAAATGCAATGTCCATGGCTCTCTGAAATGTGGCACCAACATTGATTAGCCCAAATGGCATCTTTTGATAACCATAAGTGACCCATTTCGTTTTGAATGTAGTTTTTAATTGGTCATCCGGGTGGACCAAAATTTGATTATACCCTGAAAAGCCATCTAAAGAGGACATTAATTCTGACCGTGCAACTGATTGTAATATCTGTTCCATGGGGGGTAGTGGAAAATTATCCTTTTGGAAAGCTTTATTGAGGTTGCAAAAGTCTATACAAATCTGAATATCTCCATTTTTACTTCTGACTGGGACGAGGTTGGAGACCCATTTGGAATGTCTGACAGGAAAAATGATCTTGGCTCTTAATAATTTCTTCAAATCAAATTTAATCTGGCTTTCCAAGTTAGGATGTATTTTCCTCAATTTCTATTGAACGAGATTTTCATCAGAAATCATAGGAAATGTATGTAGGATAATAGAATTGTCATAGGTTTTAAGATCATCGTAATTCCAAGCGAATACACTCTTGTATTACTTCAAAAATTGATAAAAAGTTGATTTTTCCTCGGATGTTAGGCCAAGGCCTAAGTTGATGTTCTATGGTTTCATGTCTGTTCCCAGATTTACCAATTCATATCTCAAAGTTGAACTCTAGAGTTTTGAATTGGTGGATCGTTTAAATATATCCTTTAAGTCATATAGGTCGTCTAACTTGACTACGGATTTTGGTATAGCGTTGTTGTTGTTTTCTTGTTCCAGTTGTTTGTCATGTTGGTCTTCATCAATTATCTGATTATTGTAAGATCCTTCTGAAGTCAGAAAACTCACAATATCAGGGTCATTGTTGAAAACTCTCCAATTGGTAATGTTATTAGGAATAGAGGGTCTAAAGATTAATTCAATCGAGAATCTGCCTGGGCTATAGTCCTCTAATGGAATAAGCTTGGAAGCTACATTAGCAACGTGATCAGTACTAGCGTTTTGGAGAATTGGAATGGATGAAATATTAAATGCTATGAAGTGTGAGATTAGGTCCTGTACTAAAGATTTACAGTGTTTCAAGTGCCTTGATAGACAATGTATAGTATTTCTTACCTATTTAATAACAAGATCAGAGTCTCCAAATACTTGCAGGTTTTTTATATTAATCCTGATTGCTTTGTATAACCCTTGAACTAATTCTTCATATTCAGTAGTGTTGTTTGTGCAATCGAATTCAAGTCTACAAGTTAACATGGTTTTTTCTCCTTTTGGACTAACTAATTTACAACCTACTCCTGATCCATCATTGAATTTAAAACCATCAAAAAATAATTTCCAAACTAAGGTTTTATTTACAGGTTTATCTATAAAATTGATGCATCTAGAAGTGTCAGTTTGAGAGAAATTTTCTATCTAAGATAAAAAGAAATTTTCCAAGAAAGGTGAAGTATGAGCCTTGAAATTCCCTAAGAATGACTCAACCAAATAGTTTCCTATTATGTTGTTGTCATATGCTACAGGTTTGTTTTCTCCTTCTAACTCTGTCACTATATACTTTTGGTGACTTTCTTGTTCAACCTTGATCTGATTTGGTTTTCTGTTGTAGGGAAGCCACATATGAGACCAGTCGGTCGCAAAGTAACCTTGAAGATTTTCTAATAAATCCCTACTGAGGATTAGTCCATAGAATTCAGGAATGTCAGCTACAAGTGTATCAATAACTTGACATACCTTTGGATTTGACGAAAGCCTTATGGTTACTTGATTAAGTTCACCGATAAGCTCAACTTGAGACTGATCTAGCTGTACTATTTGTACTACAAATTTATGAGGTTGGACGTTTAACTTTGCACAAACTATCTTAGATAAAATGTTAGATGATATACCAGAATCCACTAGACAGTTATGCAAATTTATAGTGAAAACTTCAAAATCAAGGAGAAATGGCGCAGTATGAGATTTTGATCTTCTGCCAATTAGAGCAATGTCAGTCGGATTGAGTTTATTTGAAATGCCAGTCGAAGGTCTTCCCATTTCATGAGTAGCTTTTGAAATTATAGCAGTAAGGAGAGGCATAGTACGTACTTCATTCAGCTCTTTCAAGAGTAATTTCTATTGATGTTTTAATTTATCGAGCTCGTGAAAAGTAATGTTTTCTTTGGTTTTCTGCATATCTTCAACAATGTTATATTCCATTTCATCTGCGATGATAAGTGTTTTAGATGAAGTTGTTGAATCAAATTGGACTAGGTTTGTCTGAGTAGACTTTGGTGAGGATTTCTTACCTACGATTTTATCCTTGGGAGTTGGACTTTTGTTTTTCTGTTTAGAACTAGATTGTGGAGGATCAAGTTGATTTCTACTTCTAGTAGCAATAGGTAATGCATCTTGATCTTCCTCATCTAGAAGAATGAAGTCCCACATTCCTTGTAGTTCTACAACTTCATCATCATTAGTTTGTTCCTCATTTGAAACTTCTTCCTCTTCCCCTTCTAATTCTGCATTTGGTATAACATTTGGAGGTTTAGGATTGGTTGGAGGATTTCTTTTAGAGGGTTTAAAAGGTTTCTTGGAAGAGGTTTCTGCTACTTGTTTCTTTATATCAACCATTTCTTTAGACATGGTCTTCAATACTTTCTGTAACGCTTCCAGGTCGAATGGGTCCTTCAGTTGTTTTTTCTAAGGATCATCTCTTAAAGAAACTTTTTTAGACTTTCTTTCATCTACAACGTTTTTCTTTTCTATGGCTAGGATACGGTTCTCTACAACTATTGCCCCTTTCCTGTTTTCTGCTAACATCAGCTTGGTAGCTCTCTCTACAAAGATAGTTGAATTTAAAGGCAAAGCAAAAATATACCATTCATTTTGGACTTCATCTCTAGGCTTAGACGTTGTTGGTATTTTGTTCAACAATTTATTGAAGCGAGAGTTGACTTCCTTAATTGGTTCCTTTGGTTTGACTTTTAAATTGGAGAGGTCATTTATTAAGGTTGACGTTGACCTAACATCCCCAAATTTTGTTAAAAGTTGATCTTGAAATGTATCTCAGTTATTAATGGGGCCTACTGGTAAAGAAAAATACCAGGATCTTGCTTCTCCTTGTAACATATAGGGGAATAATCTTACAACTGCATCCTCTTTCGTTACTCCATTCAAATTAATAGATAGCATAAAATTATTTATGTGTTCCTCAACTAGTTGGCCATTGTTAGGATTGAATTTGGGAAACCATTTCTCAGGATGAGTTTGTAATTGAGATAAAGGTGTAGGCATTCTTATAGCTCCCAGATTGGCCCATGGCCATGGTGGTGGATTTCTTGCCATCGTCAGGGTATGAGTAGGAGGAGGTGTGGTAGTACTTGAAGGTGATTGGGTAGGGGAGGATGTTTCTCCTGTACCTATATGAATCGCGATCTGGAGTTGAGGGATGGATGAATGACCTTGTGATGATATGGATGGGATGGTAGACAAAAATGACGATAGAACCTCACTCTGAGACTCTACTGGTGTTTTCCTATCTTTCTTATGACTCGATAGAGGAAACTAAACCGGTGGGATTCCTAGCTTTTCACTTTCTGTTGTAGTCAGTCGTTGAGATGGGGTCAAATGAGAAGTGACACTACCTTGGGATAACTTAGATTATTCTTGAGATATAGAAATCCCCTGCAACTTATGAATTAAAGCTTGTAGCTTAGGGGGATCTGAGGAAGAATGATCTGGCTTGTTTGGGATTGTTGTGGAGGTAAATCCTCTCTGCGGATAGAGACGATCCCTACTAGCCCAGACCGGGTCTAGCAACAATCAAACAATGCTATCACGCAAGTTCCTAATTGCAAATTAAAGGTGGATGATGAGAACCTACTTGGATTCCAACGCTAATATTCGTAGGAGAGACGTCGCTCCCGTTCCTTTGCCTCGGCCGGTCACGATCCCCACGATCTCCGTGGTTGGACACCTTCACATGCAAAGAACAACACAAATACAAGCATAAAATCCAATAGATGCAATTATATATCAGTCAGAAAAGATATAACTCAACATCAAACATAGGACAATGAGAGTGGAACCATAATGATAATCATCTATTATTGATAAATAACAAAGAAGGATACAACCATAGTTCTGACGTCAAATCCTCCTTTGGTTGGGTAGTCAGCTACACAAGTCTTGCAAAGCTTGTTGGGATGGGAAACAAGCCTCTCTCTCTTGGGTGACAAGGATCTCATCACTTAGATTTGGCCTTATGGGTGCAAAGAAGGCTCTTGCAGCTTCAAACTCTTGAACTCCTGGAATTCTATATCACTATGTTGGAACTAGCTTGCTCAAGGCATAGGGACAAGCTTTTATAGATAGAGGGGAAGGAGATAAGATCAATCACAACTTCCATGGGATTGGCTTTATCACTTAGAAGCTTCCATGAAAGGTGGCAAACCACTTCCCTTCTATGGAGATTCGAAGCCAAAACCATCCTAGCTCAACATAGATTGAGTTGATGAATGGGTTAGGGAGAACCGAATTGATTTTGTTAAAAAATTTACTCAATTCGGTTGGTGCGAGTGCGACTCTGAGACAGAGCACCAATGGCACGCCCTCTTTAGAGGATTTCCCCCATTGGCGCGAGTAGTACACGGTGGAACTGCGCCAATGCAAAAAGAGGTCTTTTATGGGTATTCTGCAGGAGATGTCTTCAGGGCATATGAAGCTCATACTTAGAGGAATATGATGCAAGTGGTTTCAGGTCATGTCACTTCTCACAGGTCCCATAATGAGTCCTCCAGTGTGCGGGAGAGGGGTAACAAGGACGGTGACAAACGGTGACAAATTGTTGTGTAACAACAATTTTAGTAATGTGCTCTGTATTTTTCCTTTCAACTTCTGGTTCAAAGATGGAATGTTTGGAATGCGAACGAGAAGCTGAGGGTGATGGTGATGGAGTTTTACTCTTAGAATGGCGTGAAGATGTAGATTTACTTGCCATTCACAATCAAGCCCTCCTTCTAACACCAAATATGTTGAAGGCTCGAAATATTGGGACTCCAACAAGGGTGATGACCACCAGGTCTGGACCTTAGTGTAGCTCCTTTTCTATTTGGAATAGTGGCTCCAACTGGGGATGATGGGACCAGTTTCCCGATCTATTTATGATGTTTGTGCTAACATGATGATGTTTTTCTTTTTGAGGTTTTATGGGGTGAATACTTGTTCTAAGTCTAATCTATCTTCTAACTATGATATGCAATCTACCATAATCAAAGAAAACATATAACATTAAAAACTATCCAAAGTGGATGAAATCTTGTATCAAGCCTATTATCTTATTTTCATGTTTTCATGTGTTTCTCCTCTTCTCTCATGTGCACATTAAATTTTTATGGTTAAGCTACAATTTATCCATGTAATTGTTTAATACATCCATATAAAAGGATCTTGGATCAAGTGGTGTTGAAGCGGGTCTTTGTAGATGTGAATTGCATGTTTGTATGCTAACAAGAAATAGGCTCTAAAGAGGCGAAGGGAAACTAGAGTCTTTTGATCTTGGGGAAAAGCGTGCACATCGAAGGAGAAACGTGACAGATGAAGACGCTCATTATGAAGAGGAGAAAAATTACCACAAAACCTTCTATACAATGGCAAAAAAGGTTGATCAATTGCTTTTAAAGGCTGGAGAAAGTAGAAGAGACAAATCCAAAAGAACAAGGTTTGGTGCATGGAAATGGTGGAGAAGAATCCCCTCCTTCTCGTTCCGCGAGTGAAAGCTCCTCTTCTTCTTCTCACCATCGTCATAGGAATTCAAGAAATGCATCTAAGAAACCTTTACTTAAATTAGATGTCAAATTTGATCTTCCCATGTATAACGGTGAAAGTAATGTTGAAAATCTTAACAATTGGATTAAGCATATTGAAGTCTAGTACGGAATTCAATGGATCAAAGAGGACAAGGCAAAGATCTAGTTGGCATCCATTCAACTGTGTGGCATTGTCCTCATTTGGTGGGAGAACAAATTGCAGGACAAAATGAATCTGGGTAACCTTCTCTCCTCATCGTCAAATTTTGTGTCTTCATTAAAAAAAAAATATTACCCTTTGGGCTATAGGCATAAGGCATTAAAAGAATGGCAGCACCTAAGGCAAAGAAAAGGTCAAAATGTGCAAAACTTTACTGAAGACTTTAAAAGACAAGAATTTAATTTAAGAGTTTCCTTAGATTCAGTAGACATTGTAACTAAGTATATCGGTTCTTTACATAGTTACATAAGGAATTCATTATTATATTTGAACTTGCTACTATCGATGAGGCCAGTGTGAAAGCCATGCATCTTGAAAGCAGTGAGATGCATGTGAAAAATGACCACAAAAGAAGAGTCACAACAACCAAGAGGAGAGGGACAAAACCATCTTGTACATGTTGTGAGAAAGAGGGACACAATGAAGAGAATTGTTGAAAACTTCACCCTGTTTTAAGACTTAAGAGAAATGACAGAAAGGAGAAGCAGAAAACCATCACCTCCATGTGACAAGATCGAACATCTGAGTTAGAGGAAGATGAGAAGGTCACGACCATGAGTTTTGTAAGAAGCAGACCCATTGACTTGGGATCAGATTCCAGTGGCGAAAGGGTTATTGCAACTCTTGGAATAGCAACAGACACATCCATCAATCTAGGTTCTAATTTAGGTGATGAAGTAAAATTTTCAATAGATACTATACCAAATATGGAAAGGGCGCCCAATGTGGTAGGGCTCCAGCAACTTAAGTAGACCAATCAAGACCTTCAAGTAGAAAATGCTAATTTAAGGAGGCTCCTACAGGAAGTAGAGGAGGAGAAACAGAGGTTGCTACACCAGTTACAAATTAAGAATGAGGCCTTGGGAATATTGCAGCCTAACCCCCTTGAGGTAAAAAATAGTTCTTCAATTCCATGTACTTTTCCTGATGATGATTTCGCTCCTTTTGAAAAATATACTACAGGTATCAGGTCCAACCTGTTGAAGAGGATGGGATGTTAGGAAAAGGGCCTCGGCATTAACGGCCAGGGCATCATGAAACCCATCAAAGTAGAGGAAATTCCTCGTCATGCAGGACTCCATTATGTTGGAAAGGACATTGGGGAAAGCTCCAAAGAAGTTAGTCATCAGTTAACGATCGATGGCGAGACTTCCTCCTCCTATTGCAGTGATAGTAAGGGACTTTTTGTAAACTTGTAGTATTCATTTTTCATTCAAGAAATTGAAAATATTTCAAAATAGATAAAAGCAGGAGGAAGAAGTGATAATGACATAGTGGAATCACTAAAGGAAAAAGTATAAAATAATCGGTCCCAGAATACCGAAGCGATCAAGTTAAATTATAATATAAACAGTTATACGGAGCATAACCGAAATATCTATATATATCTATATATATATATATATCTATATATATATATATATATATATATATATATATATATATATATATATATATATATATACTATGTTGTAAAGCCCAAGAATAATAGCAAAGTGAGAATTCACAGAACTCAAGCTCTGAGAGAGTTGAGCAGTGGAAAAATGAAAGGCCAAAACATTGAAGAAAACCCCAGAACCACAAAATAATGAAGAAATGGTGCAAAGTCAAAGTGAGTGGACATATGAAGAATGAACACAAAAGAACCATTGGATCTTGGAGATCAATGGATGAGGTCGAAGCAAATGAATGATCCAGATTAAATCGTGTAGATTGGAATAAAGGAATGAATGGCGAAGATTAACTAGAAGCGTTGTTGGAAGAGAAATCCGAAGGAGCATCGCCGCCGTTGATGGTCAAATATCTATAGTCATCGGACGTGAAAAAGTCCAAGCGTTAACTAAGTCAAAGGGCAGATTGAAAGCTATAAGCGAGATTTTTGGCAGATTAAAAATGGGAAATGGTATTTAGAGGAAAGCGCCCGATTCCATTTAATGGTTGACATGTAGCAACTAGAGGATAGAGAAAAACCACTCATTTCGGGTGAGTAACTCTCGTGCAAGTAGTCCACCTAAAATCGATATCAGCCTTCAGATCCTAGGGTTGAAATCTATGATGGAGAATGGACCCGATATATATATATATATATATATATATATATATATATATATATATATATATATATATATATATATATATATATACATATATATTAGTGATGCGATTAAATCACAATCGCAAAAGGCAACAATACTTATATGACATAACACCTGGCTGGACCCAAAAGTATATGCATTATGTTTTAAACTCTCAGCGCATATGTTATATCACATATTGTTAACTTTTGTATTGATATATCATTTAAAAGGGCCAATTATGATTTGTGATACGAAGTCAATGGAGCATTGAACGAGCGGATCTAATGGATTTATGTAACCGATTTAATTCTTTTTGAGTTCTGTGGTAAAACAATGATTAGCATTAATTTCATTATGTAAAGGGAAAATCAGTGATAAACCAAAATCACAAGAGAAGGCAGTTGCACATGTTTTCTTTGTATTTTGGACAATCAAAATGCCCGATATATACATAAGCCCAATTTTCACACAAGCCAAAGTCTAACGCAGTTGATTACGGTTAAGGAAAATTAAGAATTATTAAAGAATCCACAGAGGAACTCAAGCGCTGATTAACAGAGCTGAAAATCCAGCAGTTATCCTCATATTCTAGTTTAGTTATTTGTTGTTATTGTATGCTCTTTGAGGTGTCTTTTACCCTCTAAGATTCTGTAATAATTTTTACTTCAGATAGTTAGAGAAGTGGTTAAATAGTTTGATAGTTTCAAAGATTAGTAACTATTCCCAATGTATAAAAGAGGAAAAACTACAAAGAAAAGGGTTGTTGTTGGAATTTTCGAGAACCCAGAGACTAGGCCACTGTATTCCTGATATAATGGTTGATTTATGAAAGAATCAGAAGTTTCCATGAGTTGTTGGGTATAATTTTGTAACTTCTCTGTCATGTGTCATCTTATGTTTTCTTCTTTCAGGTATAGTAATGAAGTTGCAGGTCTTTATTTGCTTATGTAGATAAAGTTAAAATTCCTTAAAAGAGCGCTCCTATACTTGAATTTTTCACCTTCCTTTCTAAGTTATAGATAATAGTTTTAGTGTAAGGTAGCGTATTATCTTAAACTTCTCCAAGGGTCAGAGATAGTAGTTTCTGTGCTAAGCAACATATTGTCTATGACTCAGTTCTCATTTTAAAAATTCTTCTAAGTTACAAATAGTAGTTTCTATGAAATACCAACATATTATCTTTAACTTTTCCAAGTGTCACAGATAAAGATTCTGTGTAAAGAAGCATATTGTCTTTGACTTATTCCTTCTTCATTTATCATTTATATTCAACAAGTAAATGGAATTCTGATATTTTCAAGTCACATATACATTAATAGTTAAAAACCAAGTTTTCTAGGTCCTTCATTTGATAACACAACATATAATCAAGTGATAGTAATTACAAGCATTAATGTCTTAAGCACAATTTCTACACAGCTAGGAAATTGGTTTCTTAAGGTACAACATTAATTGGAATCGTTGTTGGGGAGAGAAGACAACAACACTTTTCCCTGGGTTTTTTAATATTTTTCTCTGGTTGTTTTGTGAGGAGGAAGTATTTGGTTGTTTTGAATCAAAGCAATAACTCTGGCTTCAAGGAGACCCCATACAAGATCAGACACTTCACAACAGAAGGTTCAAGCTCTTTCAGGTCCTGAAAAGCTAGTTTCTAGGAGGTCTAGAAAGTCTAAGATCCCAATTACACACATCCCTACATTGTTTGCATCAACCAGTAACTTATCCGAACATTCATATGATAAAGAGTCATCTTTTTCATCATCTTCATTTTAGGAACCTAACTATCAAGAGAAATCTTTAGAGTCCATTACTTTTCATTTACCTGCTATAATTATTCAACCTGAACCAGTATCCACAATACCACCTCTACACACTCCATTTACTTCTAAATTAGTTTATACATTTGTTGGTAATCAAGGTTCAATAAACATGGCAGTACCTGCATTCTTGATGAATATGTATGCACTCTTCAATTTCCACAACCATTAAGTCAAATACCACAGGAATACCTCGAGATTCTTCCTCATTTTACAGGGGAAGATGAACAAGCTGTAGAGAATAATGTGTTAGTATTTTTCAATTTTGCAGAAAACAAAAATGCTGAACATGTAGATGTTGTTCTAAGACTTTATGTTCAGTCCTTGGATGGAGAAGCAAGGAAATGGTTTAAAGGGCTTCCAAATAATTCTATTCCTTCTTGGGAAGAGATGCAACGTTTATTCATTCAGAAATGGGGTGAAAAAAAATACCATGGGTATTCATTAACAAAGTTTAATGCCATAAAGAAGAAGCGTAATGAAACTGTGGTCGAATTTGTTAGAAGATTTAACAAATTGTACAATAGTCTCCCAGCGGAGATTATGCCTCCTCCTGCTAGTGCAAATATAGCTTTTGTAGGGGCTTTTGAATCAAATTTTCGCTCCACATTAAGGGAAAGAAGATCTCCAACCCTTGACCAAATCCAAAAAGATGCATTAGAGATAGAAGCAAATCTAGTGGTTGCAGGAAAAGCACCAAAGAGAAAGCCTATCCAAGAAAAGGGAAAGGCAAAGATGAAATCCTCTGAAAGTCAAGCATTGGAGGATATGTGTAATGTAATTAAAACATGGTCAGATAAGTTAAATAAATTATAGTTAAAAAATAAGAATTTACAGAAGCAAACACAGTATAATAATAACTTTAATCCCCAATAAAGAATACAACCTTTTCAAATCTTGCAGAAGGAAAGAAAAGATCAAAATCAGATTCAAGCACCATTATATATAGAAGTAGATCCTCGTGAAGAACAAGAGCAACCTAAAGATCAAATTTCTACATTATGTGTAGTAGATGAAGATGAACTTGGCATCGAAAAAGAAGAGTATGAATATGATGAAACATATGACATTCATGATGAAAATAAAATTGATGAATATTCGAAGCAATTCTCTGATTTTATGCAAGATGAACTACATAAGGAATATGACTTGATATTGAGGAAAAGATCAAGAAATCAAGAAAATGAGAATGAGAAACAAGTTTCAACTTCCTCACCAAAGGCAAAACCACAAGAATCTCAGCCTGCAAAAAAAGTGAACAAAGGAAAGCAGCAGCAGAATGCAAATGGGAAGACACAAATACTTCAGGGTGAGTCTTCTTAAGATCAAGTTGAAAAAATTCCTTTGTAGAAATTTGTTTCAATTCCTCACGTAATTCCAATCATGAAAAAAGGTGAAGAGGAGAGTGAAAGGAATGCTAAACAAGGTCACTTTTTTAGTCTTACTAAGGAGTTGGAAAAGGTAAGAATTCAAGTTCCTCTTAGATAATTGACAATAATACCTATTTATCGAAAGGAGATTGCTGAGATTGTTAATTTGAAAGAAAATGAGATTATAAATGACATTGTAAATATGTAGGAAGACAAACCAGTAGTGGTTTTTGGTCTACATGTTGAGGAAATACACTCTTCAATACCACCTTTTTATATTTCTTTATTGGTCCATGATTTCCTCTTACATAATTGTATGTTTGATTCGGGAGCTTCACACAATCATATGCCTTTGTCAATAATGAAGCAACTAAATATACAAGTTACCAAACCCTGTAGGGACTTGTATTCTTTTGATTCGAACAAAGTCAAGTGTCTTGGGGTCATTAAGGATCTGGTAGTGTCACTAGTTGAAATTCCCTCTAGAAGCTTGGTCATGGATGTAGTAGTAGCAGATATTCTTGCTAGATTTGGTATTCTTCTATCTAGGTCTTGGGGGGCTAAATTGGGCAGTGTTTTGGAGCTAGATTTTATGTATGCTGTTATACCAAATTTTGGTGGGGAAGAGAGTATATTGTATAGAGAAACTAGATTTGTAAAAACAAATACAAAAAATGGAGCAGGTAATTCACCTGCATATAGTGAGGATAAGGATGACTTTGCTTATTTCATGCTACATGATAATGCAAAGCTGGCTGAAGATGATTAGAAGGAGCTTGCTTCAGCTAATGTAATTACAGAGTTGCAAACTAAAGAAGTGTGGAAATGTTTCTTTGATGGAGCTTATTCTAAGGAAGGAACAAGTTTTGGTTTTCTTCTAATTGCACCCGGAGGTAATATGTCCCTTTTTCTTTTAAATTAGAGTTCGAGGCAACAAAAAATGTGGCAGAAGATGAATCCTTGATTAATTCTTTACAAACAACTAAACAAATGGGAGTTAAATCAATTTTTTATTTTGGAGATTCAGAGCTGATTATTAATCAAATAAAATATCACTACCAAACAAAGCACCCTAGGCTTATGGCATACATAAATGAGGTATGGGATTTGATTGAGGACTTTTTTGAAGCTTTTAACATTCAATTCATTCCAAGAGATGAGAGTAGATTAACAGATTCATTCGTTATGGCTGCTAATACTTTCAAGCCTCCTATTAATCCAAGACTAAGATACGAGATAGAGATGAGACACAAACCCTCTATTGCTAATAATTTTAAGATTGAGCAAGTTTTTGAGGATGATCAGCAGATTAAGGAGTTTTTGACTATGGTTGAAGAGTTTCAAGGTACAAAAATTGATCGGGATGAATAAGAAACAACAGAATTTGCAGAAGTCAGTGGTTTAGAAGATTCAATAGCTAATAATAAAATATTTCAATTGAAAGATAATATTATGCCAAAGGGACTTGTTACCATTGAAAGACATTTTAATCCCAATGATGTGCCTGTTGACTCAGGGAAAATTTCATAGGAGGAACACATTCAAGATCACAACCTTCGAACTCAGGAGAATCCCAGGTTAGTGAAATTATTCAGTGGAGTTCCACCTAATTTTCAAGAAAGATATATTAAACTTTCTAATAATTATGTTGATGTCTTTACATGTTCTTATGAAGATCTCAAAACCTATGATGTAAATATTATTCAACACAATATTCCCTTGAAGGAGGGAATTAAACCCTAGAAACATAAGCTTAGACAGATAAATCCTCTGCTTCTACCATCAATTGAAAGGGAGGTCAGGAAGTTTCCTGAAACAAAAATAATAGTTCCTCTCAGTTATTCCGATTAGGTCGCTAACTTAGTGCCTCTGAGAAAGAAAAATGGAGAGATAAGGTTAAGTGTGGATTTCAAAAATCTCAACAAGGCTTCTTTGAAAGATAACTATCCATTGCCTAAAATGGATCATGTGCTGCAGAAGGTAAGGATATCTTTTAGAATGTGAATGATAGATGGATTTTTTGGTTATAAACAGGTCATTGTGGGTAAGGAGGATCAAGAGAAAACAATGTTCACAACTCCCTGGGGAACCTTTATGTATGCCAAAATGCATTTCGGATTGATGAACCCAGGTGCTACATTTCAAAGGGCTAAGTACATTCCTTTTGTTGGAGATAAGCTTGTAGTAATATATTTGGATGATATTACTATTTTCTCAAAGTCTGATGAAGAACATTTGCACCATTTGAAAAAGACTTTTGATAAATGTAAAAGATTTGGACTTTCCTTAAATCCCAAGAAATTTGTTTTCTCTCTGGAAGAAGGAAAACTATTGGGGCATATTATTTCCAGAGATGAAGTGGAGATAGATCCGACTAGAGTACAAGCTGTGCAAAAAATACCACTGTGTAAGAGTAAAAAGGATACTCAAAAGTTTATGGGAAAGATAAACGTCCTGAGACGATTTGTATACAACTAAGCAGAAATTGTAAAAGAAATTACTAATATGCTAAAGAAGGAGAATGAAGTGGATTGGACCAAAGAAGCTAGAGAGTCATTTTCTAGGATTAAAGAGGCATAATAGGCAGCTCCAGTCTTAGTGAGCCCTGATTACCAAAAGCCTTTCTAAGTTTTTTCATTCGCATCATCAACTTCAATAGCTATTGTCTTACTGTAGAAGAATGATGAAGAGAAAGAGCAGCGAGTTGCATTCTTCAGTAAGATTCTTAGGGATTCTGAGCTGAGAAACAATATTCTTTAGAAGTAGGTGTATGCTTTGGTAAAAGCCTTGAAAGCTTTTAGAAATTATGTGTTTCAGTCACAAATCATTGCCTATGTGCCAAATTCTGTAGTGAAAGGTGTATTACCACAAGGAGATGTAGAAGGTAGAAGAGGAAAATAGATAGCCAAGATCCAAGAATATGATTTGGACATAAAACCCATAAATTTGGTGAAAGAACAAGGATTGGAAAGATTTTTGATAGAATCAAACTTTCAGGCATTGGGAATCAACTTGCTAGCACCTCTGTTTGAAAAAGCAGATGAAGAAAGTGAAGGAAAGCAAGATCTAGGTATGAAGATTAGGTACAAATTTTTGTGTTCAAAATGGTATAAGAATATAATTCATTATTTGTGATTTCTTTCCTATCCCCAATCCTTAGATAGAACAAATTATAGGGCACTAAAGATCAAGGCACAAGCATATGTGATTGCAGAAGGCAGATTGTACTAGAAGGATCCTGCTAGAATTTTATTGTTATGTTTAACATAGGATGAATTTATAGAAACAATAAGAGATTATCATGAGGGGTTATGTGGAGGAAATTACATTTGGAAAGTAACTGCACATAAGGTCCTTTAGGCATGATTTTATTGGCCTACTTTATTTGGTGATACATATAAGTTTGTCAGAAGTTGTCAGAAGTGTCAGCGTTTTGTCAAGAAAAAGAAATTAGCCCCTTTACGTTTGATTCCAGTTTTCATAGAGGAGCCATTTAGATAGTGGGGATTGGACTTTGTTGGAGAAATCAATCCACCTTCAAGTAGACAACACAAGTGGGTTCTCACAACAACTAATTATTTCACCAAATGGGTAGAGGCTATACCTACTAAGAAAGAAAATGATTAGATAGTAATGAAGTTTTTGGAGGAGAATATTTTCAGCAGGTTTGGATGCTCCATCAAAATTATAATAGACAATTCTCAAGTCTTCAATTCAAGTAAATTTATTTCTTTTTGTCAAAATTATAATGTTACTTTGTCCCATTCAACGGCTTACCATCCGCAGGGAAATGGATTAGCTGAATCTACTAACAAACCTTTGATGAATATCCTTAAGAAAACAATTGCAGAAAATCAAAGAGATTGGGATTGTAAGTTAAAGTTTTCTCTGTGGGCTGCTAGAGTAACTACAAGAAGATCTACAGGGAAATCACCTTTTGAATTAGTATATGGAAGTCAGACTCTTTTTCCAAGTCAACTTGTGAAGTCGGTGATTGCAATGATCTAGGAGGTGAAAGAAAAACCAAATGCTTTGATAAGAAGAATGAATAAAGTGATGGAGATAAGCAAGAATAGGGACAAGGTAGGAGACAACTTGATTATGTATCAATCCAATATGAAGAATATTTTTGACAAAAAAGCCAACGAAATTGATTTTAATGTTGTTGATTTAGTATTGTGATGGGATACGAGAAGAGAAGATAAGGCTAAACATTGGAAGTTTGATCCTCTCTGGTATGGCCCTTTTAGAATTGCTGAAGTAAGATCCAATAATACCTTCATTCTTGAGAATCTTGATGGAGAAACTCTACAACTGCCTATCAACGGGAAATACTTAAATAATTACTTCCAGTTCTAAAGAATAAGTGTCATTTCATTGCAAATATCGAAGTGAAATCAATGTATAAATGCCATAGAATTTAAATTTATGCGAAGCAATATATGAATCCATGCCCGAAGTGAAGGCAAAAATCTGCAGTTATTAGTTCTTCTCTAGAAAGAGCGCTATCCCCAGGTGAAGCCAGACGTTGTAACATGCATTCCTGTTCCTTGTAGTATTCATTTTTCATTCAAGAAATTGAAAATATTTCAAAAAAGATAAAAGTAGGAGGAAGAAGTGATAATGACATAGTGGAATGACTAAAGGAACAAGTATAAAATAATCGGTCCTAGTATACCCAAGTGATCAAGTTAAATTATAATATAAATGGTTATACGGAGCATAAATGAAATATATATATATATATATATATATATATATATATATATATATATATATATATATATATATATATATATATATATATATATATATATACTATGTTGTAAAGCCCAAGAATAACAGCAAAGTGAGAATTCACAGAAGTCAAGATCTGAGAGAGTTGAGCAGCGGGAAAATGAAAGACCAAAACCATGAAGAAAACCCCAGAACAAAAAAATACTGAAGAAATGGTCCAAAGTCAAAGTAACTGGACAGATGAAGAATGAATGCACAGGAAATGTTGGATCTAGAGATCAAAGGATGAGGTCAAAGGAAATGAATGATTGAGACTAAATCATGTAGATTGGAATCAAGGAATGAACAACAGAGATTAAGAAGAAGCACTAGTGGAAGAGAAATCCAAAGGAGCATCACCGTCGTCGATGGTTGAAGATCTATGGCCATCGGGTACAAACAAGTCCAGGCGTTAACCAAGATGAAGGGCAGATTTAAAGCTATAAGCGGGATTTTGGGTGCATGCAAAAAGGTAAATGGTATTTAGAGGAAAGCGCCCAATACCATTCAATGGTTGGCATGTAGCAAATAAAGGAGATAGAAAAACTGCTCATTTTGGGTGGGTAACTGTCGTGCAAGTAGTCCACCTGAAATTGACATCAGTCGTCGAATCTTGGGGTTGAAATCTACGGTGGAGAATGGACCCAAGATATATATATGTTAGCGATGTGATTAAATTGCGATCACAAAAGGCAGTGGTAGTTATATGAAATCACCCCTGGCTGGACCTGAAAATATATGCATTATATTTTAAACTCTTAGCACATTCATTATATCACATATTGTTAAGTTTTGTAGGGATATATCATTTGAATGGGCCGATTGCGATTTGTGATATGAAGCCAATGGACCATTGAACAGGTGGATCCGATGGATTTACGCACTTGAATTAATTCTTTTTGAGTTCCACGATAAACAAAATATTAGCATTAATATCGTTGTGTAAAGGGAAAATAAATATTAAAAACAAATCCGAAGAAAAGGCAGTTGGGCATGTTTTCTTTGTATTTTGGCCAATCAAAACACCTGATATATACATTAGCCTAGTTTTCACACAAGTCAAAGTCTAACGCAGTTAATTATGGGTAAAGTGGATTGAGAATTATTAAAGTATCCACAGAGGAACTCAAGGGCCGATTAACAAAGCCGAAAAGCCAGCAGTTATCCTCATCTTCTAGTTCAGTTATTTCTTGTTATTGTATGTTCTTTGAGGTGACTTTTACCTTGTGTAAAATTCTGTAATAATTTTTACTTCAGATAGTTAGAGAAGCGGTTAAGTAGTTTGATAGTTTCAAGGATCAGTAACTATTCCCAATTTATAAAAGAGGAAAAACTACAAAGAAAAAGGTTGTAGTTGGAATTTTTGAGAACCCGGAGATTAGGCCACTGTATTCCTGATATAACGGTTGATTTATTGAAGAATTAGAAGTTTCCATAAATTGTTGGGTATAATTTTGTAACTTCTATGTCATGTGTCATATTATGTTTTCTTCTTTCAAGTATAGTATGAAGCTGCAGGTCTTTATTTTCTTATGTAGATAAAGTTAAAATTCCTTAAAGGTGCATTCCTATACTTGAATTTTTCACCTTCCTTACTTAGTTATAGATAATAGTTTCTGTGTAAGGCAGCGTATTATCTTTAACTTCTCTAAGGGTCAAAGATAGTAGTCTCTGTGCTAAGAAGCATATTGTCTATGATCCAGTTCTCATCTTAATAATTCTTCTAAGTTATAGATAGTAGTTTCTGTGAAAGACCAACATATTATCTTTAACTTTTCCAAGTGTCACAGGTAATAGATTCTGTGTAAAGCAACATATTGTGTCTGACATATTCCTTCTTCATTTATCATTTATATTCAAGAAGTAAATGGCATTCTGATATTTTCAGGTCACATATATATTAATAGTTAAAAACAAAGTTTTCTAGGTCCTTCATTTGAGAACACAACATATAATCAAGTGACAGTAATTACAATCACTAATGTCTTAATCACAATTTCTTCATAGCCAGGAAATTGGTTTGTTAAGGTATAATAGGATCCATGAAACCTTATCAGAGGAACACCAAAGGGAAGTGATTCAAGAGGTCCAAAAAGGTTTGGAAAAATAAAAATCATTGTAGTCACTGCAACAAATAGGGACATCAGGAAAGCACATGCCAAATTCTCCATAGCCAGAAACCGCAATAGAGTAGCCATCTAGTGACAACACTCAAACACATTCATGGTGTTCCGCTTTATTAACGAAAGGACATTTTTTTAAGAGTAGATTGTATCACCTCAATGTTTAAATCATGCGTTGAAATTAAATGTAAAAGTGATGATGTGTTTCCATCACTTCAAAATGCAAAGATGATTTTTTTAGGCCTTCTTATGAGTAGTTTAAGTATTGATTACTATTTTGTAATCCTTGACCAAAGAGTGTGTGCTATTAATTCTTGGCAAGTGAGGGATTGTTGAGTCTTGAGTGAGTGCAAAAGATGTACTAGTTTTCTGTGAAAATGATTGAAGGTGTGGTTTCGCTAGGAAATAGGTCATATGTTGAATAATGCTAATGCTTTTGGAGGTCCAAAAGCACTCAATGCATAGGACTAATCCAGGTGGATTCCCAGACACTAGTGGCATGAAAACTGATCAAAATTCAAAGTGGCAAAAAGTCGATTAACTTGACATCAAATAGAATATCTGGCTAAGATTCCTTGTGCTATGTGCAAACTATCTTAGGTAAAATGTTAGATGATATACCAGAATCCCCTAGAAAGTTATGCAAATTTTTATTGAAAACCTAAAAAGTAAGGAGAAATGGCAGAGTATGAGATTTTGATCTTCTGCCAATTAGAGCAATGTCAGTCAGATCGACTTTATTTGAAATGCCAGTCGAAGGTCTTCCCATTTCATGAGTAGCTTGTGAGATTGTATCAGCAGGGAGAGGCGTAGTAGGTACTGCATTCAACTCTTTCAAGAGTAATTTCCGTTGATGTTTTAATTTGCTGAGCTCATGAAAAGTAATGTTTTCTCTGGTTTTCTTCATATCTTCAACAATGTTATATTCCATTTCATCTGAGATGATAAGCGTTTTAGATGAAGTTGTTGAATTAGATTGGACTAGGTTTTTCTGAGTAGACTTTCATGAGGATTTCTTACCAACAATTTTTTCCTTGGGAGTTGGACTTGGGTTTTTCTGTTTAGCACTGAATTGTCGAGGATCAAGTTGATTTCTAATTCTAGTAGCAATAGGTAATGCATTTTGATATTCCTCATCTAGAAGAATGAAGTCCCACATTCCTTGTAGTTCCACAACTTCATCATCATTAGTTTGTTCCTCATTTGAAACTTCTTCCTCTTCCCCTTCTGATTCTGCATTCGTTATAACATTTGGAGGTTTAGGATTGGTTGGAGGATTCCTTTTAAAGTGTTTAAAAGGTTTATTGGAAGAGATTTCTGCTACTTGTTTCTTTATATCAACCATTTCTTTGGACATGGCCTTCAATAATTTCTGTCACCCTTCCAAGTTGAATGGGTCCTTCGGTTGTTTTTTCCTAGGATCATCTCTAAAAGAAACTTTTTTAGACTTTCTTTCATCTACAATGATTTTCTTTTCTACGTCTGGGATAGATTTCTCTACAACTATTGTCTCTTTCATGTTTTCTGCTAACATAAGCTTGGTAGCTCTATCTACAAAGATAGCTGAATTTGAAGGCAAAGCGGAAATATACCATTCATTTTGGACCTAGTCATCTCTAGGTTTAGAGGTTGTTGGTATTTTGTTCAACAATTTATTGAAGTGAGAGTTGAAATCCTTAATTGGTTCCTTTGGTTTGACTTTTAAATTGGAGAGGTCATTTATTAAGGTTGTTGTTGACCTAACATCCCCAAATTTTGTTAAAAACTGATCTTGAAATGTATCCCAGTTATTAATGGGGCCTACCGGTAAAGAAAAATACCGGGATCTTACTTCTCCTTTTAATGTATAGGGGAATAATCTTACAACTGCATCCTCTTTTGTTACTCCATTGAAATTAATAGATAGCATAAAATTATTTATGTGTTCATCGACTAGTTGGCCATTGTTAGGATTGAATTTGGGCAACTATTTCTCAGGATGAGTTGGTAATTGAGATAAAGGTACAAGAATTCTTATAGCTCCCAGATTGGCCCATGGCCTTGGTGGTGGATTTCCTTCCATCATCGGGGTATGAGTAGGAGGAGGTGTGGTAGTAGTTGAAGGTGATTGGGTAGAGGAGGATGTTGCTCTTGTACCTGTATGAACCACTATCTGGAGTTGACGGATGGATGAATGACCTTGTGATGATATGGATGGGATGGTAGACAAAAATGATGATAGAAACTCACTCTGAGACTATGTTGGTGTTTTCCTATCCTTCTTATGACTTGATAGAGGAAACTAAATTGGTGGGATTCCTAGCTTTTCGCTTTGTGCTGTAGTCAGTCGCTGAGATGGGGTCAAATGAGAAGTGACACTATATTGGGATAGCTTAGATTCTTATTGAGATATATAAATCCCCTGTAACTTATGAATTAAAGTTTGTAACTTAGGGGGATATAATGAAGAATGATCTGGCTTGTTTGGGGTCTTAGTAATGTGCTCTGTATTTTTCATTTAACCTTCTGGTTCAGAGATAGAAGATTTGGAATGCGAACGAGAAGGTGAGGGTGATGGTGATGGAGTTTTACTCTTAGAATGGCGTGAAGATGTAGAATTACTTACCATTCAGAGTCAAGCCCTCCTTCTAGCGCCAAATATGTTGAAGGCTCAAAAGATCGGGACTCCAACAAGGGTGATAACCACCCAGTCCGGACCTTAGTGTAGCTCCTTTTCTGTCTGGAATAGTGGCTCCAACTGGGGATGATGGGACCAGTTTCCTAAAATATTTATGACATTTGTGCTAATGGGATGATGTTTTTTCTTGATGTTTTATGGGGTGAATACTTGTTCTAAATCTAATCTATCTTCTAACTGTAATATGCAATCTATCATAATCAATGAAAACATCTAACATTAAAAACTATCCAAAATGGATGAACTCTTCTATCAAGCCTATTTTCTTATTTTCATGTTTTCATGTGTTTCTCCTCTTCTCTCATGTGCACATTAAATTTTTATGGTTAAGCTACAACTTATACATGTAATTATTTAATACATCTATAAGAAAAGGATCTTGGATCAGGTGGTATTGAAGCAAGTCTTTGTAGATGTGAATTGCATGTTTGTATGCTAACAAGAAACAGGTTCTGAAGAGGCGCAGGGAAGATAAAGTCTTTCGATCCTGAGGCTGGGCATGCACATCAAAGGAGAAACATGGCAGATGAAGAGGCTCATTATGAAGAGGAGTAAAATTTCCACAAAACCTTCTATACAATGGCAGAAAAGGTAGATCAATTGCTTTTAAGGCTGGAGAAAGTAGAAGAGACAAATCCAAAAGAACAAGGTTTGGTGCATGGAAATGGTGGAGAAGAATCCCCTCCTTCTCCTTCTGCAAGTGAAATTTCCTCTTCTTCTTCTCACCATCGTAATAGGAATTCAGGAAATGCATCTAAGAAACCTTTCCTTAAACTAGATGTCAAATTTGATCTTCCCATGTATAACGGTGAAAGTAATGTTGAAAATCTTAACAATTGGATTAGGCATATTGAAGTCTAGTGCGAAATTCAATAGATCGAAGAGGACAAGGCAAAGATCCAGTTGGCATCCCTTCAACTGAGTGGAATTGCCTCATTTGGTGGGAGAACAAATTGCAGGACAACACGAATCTGGGTAACCTTCTCTCCTCATCGTCAAATTTTGTGTGTTCATTGAAAAAAAAAAATTACCCTTCGGGCTATAGGCATAAGGCATTAATAGAATGACAACACCTAAGGCAAGCAAAGGTCAAAATATGAAAAACTTTACTGAAGACTTTAGAAGACAAGAATTTAATTTAAGAGTTTCCTTAGATTCACCACAGATTGTAACTAAGTATATCGGTTCTTTACATAGTTACATAAGGAATTCATTATTATTATTTGAACTTGCTACTATCGATGAGGCCACTGTGAAAGCCATGCATCTTGAAAGTGGTGAGATGCATGTGAAAAATGACCACCAAAAAAGAGTCACAACAACCAAGAGGAGAGGGACAAAACCATCTTGTACATGTTGTGATAGAGAGGGACACGATGAAGAGAATTGTTGGAAACTTCACCCTGAGTTAAGACCTAAGAGAAATGACAGAAAGTAGAAGGAGAAAACCATCTCCACCATGTGAAAAGATCAAACATCTGAGTGAGAGGAAGATGAGAAGGTCACGGCCATGGGTTTTGTACGAAGCAGACCCATTGACTTGGGATCAAATTCCAATGGCGAAAGGAGGATTGCAACTCTTGGAATAGCAACAAATAGATCCATCGATCTAGGTTTTGACTTATATGATGAAGTAAAATTTTCAATAGATACTGTACCAAATATGGAAAGGGCGCCCAATGTGGTAGGGCTCCAGGAACTTAAGTAGACCAATCAAGACCTTCAAGTAGAAAATGCTAATTTAAGGAGGCTCCTACAGGAAGTAGAGGAGGAGAAATAGAGGTTGCTAAACCAGTTACAAACTAAGAATGAGGCCTTGGGAATATTGAAACCTAACCCCCTTGAGGTAAAAAATAGTTCTTCAATTCCATGTACTTTTCCTGATGATGATTTCACTGCTTTTGAAAAATATACTACAGGTATCAGGTCTAAGTTGTTGAAGAAGATGGGTGTCGGGGAAAGGGCCTCGACATTAATTGCCAGGGCATCATGAAACCCATCAAAGTAGAGGAATGCCTCGTCATGCAGAACTCCTTTATGTTGGAAAGGACGTTGGGGAAAGCTCCAAATAAGTGAGTGATTGGTCAACGATGGATGACGAGACTTCCTCCTCCTATTCCAGTGATACTAAGGGATTTTTTGTAACAAAAATTCTTGTTTCTTGTAGTATTCATTTTTCATTCAAGAACTTGAAAATATTTTAAAAACGATAAAAGCAGGAGGAAGAAGTGATAATGACATAGTGGAATCACTAAAGGAACAAGTATAAAATAATCGGTCCCAGTATACCCAAGCGATCAAGTTAAATCATAATATAAATGGTTATACAGAGCATAACAAAAATATATATATATATCTACTATGTTGTAAAGCCCAAGAATAATAGCAAAGTGAGAATTTAGAGAAGTCAAGCTCTAAGAGAGTTGAGTAGCAGAAAAATGAAAGGCCAAAACCTTGAAGAAAACCCTAAAACCACAAAATACTGAAGAAATGGCGCAAATTCAAAGTGAGTGGACATATGAAGAATGAACACATATGAAACATTGGATCTTGGAGATCAATGGATGAGGTTGAAGGAAATGAACGATCCAGATTAAATCATGTAGATTGGAATGAAGGAATGAATGGTGAAGATTAATGAGAAGCGTTGTTGGAAGAGAAATCTGAAGGAGCATCGCTGCCGTTGATGGTCAAAGATGTACAGTCATCGGGCGCGAACAAGTCCAAGGATTAACTAAGAAGAAGGGCAGGTTGAAAGCTATAAGCGGGATTTCTGGCAGATGAAAATTGGTAAATGGTATTTCGAGGAAAGCGCCTGATTCCATTTAATGGTTGACATGTAGCGACTAGAGGAGAGAGAAAAACCGCTCATTTCGGGCGAGTAACTCTCGTGCAAGTAGTCCACCCAAAATTGATATCAGCCTTCAGATCCTGGGGTTGAAATCTATGATGGAGAATGGACCCGATATATATATGTGTTAGCGATGCAATTAAATCAAAATCGCAAAAGGCAACAACACTTATATGAAATCACACCTGGCCGGACCCGAAAATATATGCATTATGTTTTAAACTCTCAGCGCATCTGTTATATCACATATTGTTAAGTTTTGTATTGATATATCATTTAAAAGGGCCAATTTTGATTTGTGATACAAATTCAATGGAGCATTGAATGAGCGGTTCCAATGGATTTATGTAGCCGATTTAATTCTTTTTTAGTTCTGCGGTAAACCAAAGATTAGCATTAATTTCGTTCTATAAAGGGAAAATCAGTGTTAAAACAAAATCACAAGAAAAGGCAGTTGGGCATGTTTTCTTTGTATTTTGGACAATAAAAATGCCTGATATATACATAAGCCCAGTTCTCGCACAAGCCAAAGTCTAACGCAGTTAATTACGGTTAAGGAAAATTAAGAATCATTAAAGCATCCACAAAGGAACTCAAGAGCTAATTAACAGAGCTGAAAAGCCAGGAGTTATCCTCATCTTCTAGTTTAGTTATTTCTTGTTGTTATATGCTCTTTGAGGTGTATTTTAACATCTATAAAATTCTGTAATAATTTTTACTTCAGATAGTTAGAGAAGCAGTTAAGTAGTTTGATAGTTTCAGAGATCAGTAACTATTCCCAATGTATAAAAGAGGCAAAACTAGAAATAAAAAGGTTTTTGTTGGAATTTTCAAGAACCCGAAGACTAGGCCACTGTATTCCTGATATAATGGTTGATTTATGAAAGAATCAGAAGTTTCCATGAATTGTTGGGTATAATTTCGTAACTTCTCTGTCATTTGTCATCTTATGTTTTCTTCTTTCAAGTATAGTAATGAAGTTGCAGGTCTTTATTTGCTTATGTAGATAAAGTTAAAATTCCTTAAAAGAGCACTCCTATACTTGAAGTTTTCACCTTCCTTTCTAAGTTATAGATAATAGTTTTAGTGTAAGGAAGCGTATTATCTTTAACTTCTCCAAGGGTTAGAGATACCAGTTTCTATGCTAAGCAACATATTGTCTATGACTTAGTTCTCATTTTCATAATTCTTCTAAGTTAAAAATAGTAGTTTCTGTGAAAGTCCAACATATTATCTTTAACTTTTCCAAGTGTCACAGATAAAGATTCTGTGTAAAGCAGAATATTGTCTTTGAATTATTGCTTCTTCATTTCTCATTTATATTCAACAAATAAATGTCATTCTGATATTTTCAAGTCACATATATATTAATAGTTAAAAACTAATTTTTTGAGGTCCTTCATTTGAGAATACAACATATAATCACGTGACAATAATTACAATCATTAATGTCTTAAGCACAATTTCTACATATCCAGGAAATTGGTTTCTTAACGTACAACATTAATTGATGTCATTGCTAGGGAGAGAAGACAAGAAGACTTTTCCCTGGGTTTTTCAATATTTTTCTTTGGTTGTTTTGTGAGGAGGAAGTATTTGGCTATTTTGAATCAAAGCAATAACTCTAGCTTCAAGGAGACACCATACAAGATCAGAAACTTCACAACGGAAGGTTCAAGCTCTTTTAGGTCCTGAAAAGCTAGTTTCTAGGAGGACTAGAAAGTCTAAGATCCCAATTACACCCATCCCTACATTGTCTGCATCAAGCAGTAACTTATCCGAGCATTTGTTTGATAAAGAGTCATGTTTTTCATCATCTTCATTTTAGGAACCTAACTGTCAAGAGAAATCTTTAGAGTTCGTTACTTTCCATTTACCTACTATAATTATTCAACCTGAACCAATATCCACATTACCACCTCTACACACTCCATTTACTTCTAAGTCAGTTTCTGCATTTGTTGGTAAACAAGGTTCAATAAACATGGTAGCACCTGCATTCATGATGAATAGGTATGCACCTCTTCAATTGCCACAACCATTAAATCAAATGCCAGAGGAATACCTCAAGATTATTCCTCATTTTACAGGGGAAGATGAAAAAGCTGCAAAGAATAATGTGTTAGTATTTTGCAATTTTGCAGAAAAAAAATATTGAATATGTAGATGTTGTTCTAAGACTTTTTCTTCCGTCCTAGGATGGAGAATTAAGGAAATGGTTTAAAGGACTTCCAAATAATTCTATTCCTTCTTGGGAAGAGATGGAACGTTTATTCATTCATAAATGGGGTGAAAAAAAATATCATGGGTATTCATTAACAAAGTTTAATGCCATAAAGAAGAAGTCTGATGAAACTGTGGTCGAATTTGTCAGAAGATTTAACAAATTGTACGATAGTCTCCTACCGGTGCAAAAATATCTTTTCTAGGGGATTTTGAATCAAATTTTGGATTCACATTAAGGGAAATAAGATCTCCAATCGTTGATCAAATCCAAACATATGCATTAGAGATAGAAGCAAATCTGGTGGTTGCAGGAAAAGCATGAGAGACAAAGCCTATCCAAGACAAGGGAAAGGCAAAGATGGTATCCTCTCAAAGTCAAGCATTGGAGGATATGTGTAATGTAATTAAAAATTTTCCTGATAGGTATAATAATTTAGAGTTAAAAAATAAGAATTTACAGGAGCAAACGCAATATAATAAGAACTTTAATCCCTAATACAGAAGACAACCTTTGCAAATCTTGCGGAAGGAAAGAAAAGATCAAAATCAGATTCAAGCACCATTATATATAGAAGCGGATCCTGGTGAAGAACAAGAGAAACCTGAGATCGAATTTCTTCATTATATGCAGTAGATGAAGACGAACTTAGTATCGAAGAAAAGGAGTATGAATATGATGAAACATATGACGTTCATGATGAAAATAAAATTGATGAATATTAGAAGCAATTCTCTGATTTTATGCAGGCTGAACTACATAAGAAATATGACTTGATATCGAGGAAAAGATCAAGAAATCAAGAAAATGAAAGTGAGCAGCAAGTTTCAACTTCCTCACCAAAGGCAACACCACAAGAATCTCAGCCTACAAAACAAGTGAACAAAGGAAAGCAGCAGCAAAACGCAAATGGCAAGACACAAATACTTCAGGGTGAGTCTTCTCAAGATCAAGTTGAAAAAATTCCTTTGGAGAAATTTGTTTCAATTCCTCAAGTAATTCCAATCATGAAAAAAGGTGAAAAGGAGAACAAAAGGAATTCTAAACACGGTCACTTGTTTAGTCTTACTAAGGAGTGGAAAAGGTAAGAATTCAGGTTCCTCTATCATAATTGACAAGAATACCTATTTATCAAAAGGAGATTGATGAGATTGTTAATTTGAAAGAAAATGAGATTATAAATGACATCGTAAATCTGTAGGAAGACAAACCAGTGGTGGTTTTTGGTCTACATGTTGAGGAAATAGACTCTTCAGTACCACCTTTTGATATTTCTTTATTGGTCCATGACTTCCTCTTACATAATTGTATGTTTGATTCAAGAGCTTCACAAAATCTTATGCCTTTGTCAGTAATGAAGCAACTAAATCTACAAGTTACAAAACCCTGTAGGGACTTGTATTCTTTTGATTTGAACAAAGTAAAGTGTCTTGGGGTCATTAAGGATCTGGTAGTGTCACTAGCTCAAATTCCCGCTAGCAGCTTGGTCATGGTTGTAGTAGTAGTAGATATTGCTGCTAGATTTGGTATGCTTCTATCTAGGTCCTGGGGGGCTAAATTGGGTGGTGTCTTGAAGCTAAATTTTAAGTATGCCGTTATACCAACTTTTGGTGGGGAAGAGAGGAGATTGTACAGAGAAACTAGATTTGTAAAAACAATTACAAAAAATGGAGCAGGTAATTCACCTATATATAGCGAGGAGAAGGATGACTTTGCTTATTTCATGCTACATGATAATGCAAAGCTGGTTGAAGATAATTAGAAGGAGCTTGCTTTAGCCAATGTAATTACAGAGATGCAAACTAAAGAAGTGTGGAAATGTTTCTTTGATGGAGCTTATTACAAGGAAGGAACAAGTGTTAGTTTTCTTCTAATTGCACTTGGAGGTAATATGTTCCCGTTTTCTTTTAAATTAGAGTTCGAGGGAACAAACAATGTGGCAGAATATGAATCCTTGATTATTTCTTTACAAAAGAGCTAAACAGATGGGAGTTAAGTCAATTTTTGATTTTGTATATTCGAAGCATATTATTAATTAAATAAAATATCACTACAAAACAAAGCACCCTAGGCTTATGGCATACAGAAATGAGGTATGGGATTTGATTGAGAACTTTTTTGAAGCTTTTAACATTCAATTCATTCCAAGAGATGAGAATAGATAAACGTATTCATTTGTTGTGGCTGCTAATACTTTCAAGCCTCCTATTAATCCAAGACAAAGATACGAGATAGAGATGAGACATAGACCCTCTATTCCTGATAATGTTAAGAATTGGAAAGTTTTTGAGGACTATGGTTGAATAGTTTCAGGGTACATAAATTGATCAGGATGAATAAGAAACAATAGAAGTTGCAGAAGTTAGTGGTTTAAAAGATTCAGTGGCTAATCATAAAATATTTCAATTGAAAGATAATATTATGCCAAAGGGACTTGTTCCCATCGAAATACTTTTTAATCCCAATGATGTGGTTGTTGACTCAGAGAAAATTTCATAGGAGGAACACATTCAGTATCACAAACTTGGAACTCAGGAGAATCCTAGGTTAGTGAAATTATTTAGTGTAGTTCCACCTAATTTTCAAGAAAGATATATTAAACTTTGTAAGAATTATGTTGATGTCTTTACATGGTCTTATGAAGATCTCAAAACCTTGAAGGATGGAATTAAAACCTACAAACAGAAGCTTAGACAGATAAATCCTCTGCTTCTACCATCAATTGAAAGGGAGGTCAAGAAGTTGCCTGATACCAAAATAATAGTTCCACTCAGGTATTCCAATTAGGTGGCTAACTTAGTGCCTCTGAGAAAGAAAAATGGAGAGATAAGGTTAAGTGTGGATTTCAAAAATATCAACAAGGCCTCTTTGAAAGATAACTATCCATTGCCTAAAATGGATCATGTGCTGCAAAAGGTAACAGGATCTTTTAGAATTTCAATGCTAGATGGATTTTGTGGTTGTAACCAGGTGGCTGTGGATAAGGAGGATCAAAAGAAAACGGTGTTCACAACTCCCTGGGGAACCTTTATGTATGCCAAAATGCCTTTCAGATTGATAAACGCAGGTGCTACATTTCAAAGGGCTAAGGACATTGCTTTTGTTGGAGATAAGTTCGTAGTAATATTTCGATGATATTACTATTTTCTCAAAGTCTGATGAAGAACATTTGGACCATTTGAAAAAGACTTTTGATAAATGTAAAAGATTTGGACTTTCCTTAAGTCCCAAGAAATCTATTTTTTCTCTGGAAGAAGGAAAACTATTGGGGCACATTATTTCTAGAGATGGAGTGAAGATAGATCTGGCCAGAGTACATGCTGTGCAAAAAATACCATTTCCTAGGAGTAGAAGGGATATTCAAAACTTTCTGGGAAAGATAAACTTCCTGAGAAGATTTGTATACAACTAAGCAGAAATTGTAAAATAAATTACTAATATGCTGAAGAAGGAGAATCAAGTGATTTGGAAGAAAGAAGCTAGAGAATCATTTTCCAGGATTAAAGAGGCATTATAGGCAGCTCCAGTATTAATGATCCCTGATTACCAAAAGCCTTTCTAAGTTTTTTCATTTGCATCATCAAGTTCAATAGCTATTGTCTTACTGCAGAAGAATGATGAAGAGAAAGAGCAGCGAGTGTCATTCTTCAGTAAGATTCTTAGGGATTTTGAGCTAAAATATAATATTCTTGAGAAGCAGGTGTATGCTTTGATAAAAACCCTAAAAGATTTTAGGAATTATGTGTTGCAGTTAAAAATCATTGCCTTTGTGCTAAATGTTGTAGTGAAAGATGTATTACCACACGGAGATGTAGAAGGCAGAAGAGGAAAATGGATAACCAAGATCCAAGAATATGATTTGGACATAAAAACCCATAAAGTCGGTGAAATAACAAGGATTGGAAAGATTTTTGAAAGAATCAAGCTTTCAGGCATTGGGAATCAGCTTGCTAGCACCTGTGTTTGAAAAAGCAGCTGAGGAAAGTGAAGAAAACCAAGATCCAGGTATGAAGATCAGGTATAATTTTTTTTGTTCAGAATGGTATAAGCATATAGTTCATTATTTGTGATTTCTTTCCTATCCCCAATCCTTATATAGAACAAATTATAGGGCACTAAAGATCAAGGCACAACCATATGTGATTGTGGAAGGCAGATTGTACTCGAAGGATCCTCTTGGAATTTTATTGATATGTTTAACATAGGATGAATTTACAGAAACAATAAGAGATTATCATGAGGGGTTATGTGGAGGACATTATAGCAGCTAACCATTTCACCAAATTGGTAGAGGCTATACCTGCTAGGAAAGAAAATGATTAGATAATAATGAAGTTATTGGAGGAGAATATTTCCAGCAGGTTTGGATGCTCCATCAAAATTATAACAGACAATGCTCAAGTCTTCAATTCAAGTAAGTTTATTGCTTTTTGTCACAATTATAATGTTACTTTGTCCCATTCAATGGCTTACCATCCACAGGGAAATGGATTAGCTGAATATACTAACAAAACTTTGATGAATATCCTTAAGAAGACCATTTCAAAAAATCAAAGTGATTGGTATTCTATGTTAAAGTTTGCTCTGTGGGCTGCTAGAGTAACTACAAGAAGATCTACAGGGAAATCACCTTTTGAATTAGTATATGGAACTCAGGCTCTGTTTCCAAGTCAACTTGTGAAGTCGATGATTGCAGTGATTCAGGAGGTGAAAGAAAAAACAAATGCTTTGATAAGAAGAATGAAGAAAGTGATGGAGCTAAGCAAGAACAAGGACAAGGTAAGTGACAACTTGATTGTGTATCAATCCAAGATGAAAAATATTTTTGACAAAAAAGCCAAGGAAATTGATTTTAAAGTTGCTGATTTAGTATTGAGATGGGATACCAGAAGGGAAGATAAGGGTAAACATGGGAAGTTTGATCCTCTCTTGTATGGACCTTTTAGAATTGCTAAAGTAAGATCCAATAATACCTTCAATCTTGAGAATCTTGATGGCGAAACTCTACAACCTCCTGTCAATGGGAAATACTTAAATCATTACCAGGGAAAATTTGAAGAACCCCACCTAAATTTACATGTATAATAAATGGGCAAATCTCCATGGTATATAGGAAAAACGGAAGGCGATTTTATCAATAATATGATATGTATATATAATTTTTTGGCGAATCTCTCACTAGGCATGGCGAATATCTTACTCAATTATAAAATCTTGTGTTTATTGAATACATAAATGAAATCATTGCATTTCTTTAAAATATCTTTTGAAATCAAAATTACCAAAATTACATATCGATAACCTAGTGGGTGTAGGATAAAATTCACCCATGCCATTCACAGAAGGCATGAGAAAAAACGTAATACTATATATAAAACCATGAAAAATTCAAATTCATCACTTCTAGGGACCTCGTAACCACCCTACCAATACACAAGTATGTTCCTATTTGCAATTAGAAAAATTACCCAATTTACAATCTGTTTACTCCAACATATGTTGGAAAGTTATAGTAGGATGACTAGTGCAATCAATCCATTCCTTTTACCCCTAGATTTGTTCCAGTTTAAAACAAAAGTATACAAATATACTTGTCCAATCTCTATGCTTTAACCATTCACCTTAAGATGTTTTTACAATATAATTTCCTAAGTCTATTTAATATCTTCATTATCATAAAAACCAACCTATATCCATCTTAACTCCACATCTACCACTCTTAGGGGGATGAAATCTATTTATCCCTCTGAGCATTTGGTAGACCAAGAATTAATATGGATCTAAGATGATAGAATTTCCCCTTTAAATAGTCTATGCTCACATGAATACCATGGTATTACCATGGGTCAATACCATGGGTTATCATAAACGTGGAGCTTAAAAATTACTATTAGTAATTTATAAAAATGAATAAAATTAATAGTTGATTTTTATTTTATTTTTTATTTTAACCAAGCTAAAATGTTTAACATACATTAAATTACAACATCCATTTTTACTCTTGATCGGATCAAATATTTTTTCACTCTATGCTAGTTTTCATATCACGATATTTGATACTTCTAAGGGGTTAGTAGATCTGGAGTAAAGATGTATCTATGCTGGTTTAATTCCCCCATTTAAATAGGCTACATTCCAGGTGAATACCATGGGTCAATACCATGTGCCATTTTTATTTTTATTAATACTAATATTATGGTTAATAATGTTTTTTTGCATGGTATTAATAACAATCTAATCCATGGTATTTGTCCCATAGTATTTTTCCCATAGGTTTCACCTAAATATAACGCATTTTTTGAGTGTTCATTAATATAAGGTGACTTATGGAGTAAATATAAAAAAATGTTTTATTTGTTTACCATACCTCTCGTTTATTTATATTTTTATTAGTTTACCATACCTCTTTTACAAATATGGTATTTGGCCCATAGGATTCACTTAAATAAAACCTCTTCTTGAGCATTCATAAATAGAACGAGGGTTATGGACTAAATATAAAAGGAGGTTTTATTTATTTACCATGCATCTAGTTTATTTATATTTTTATTTATTTACCATACCTTTTGAGTAAGTATAACAAGATGTTTTATTTATTTACCATACCTCCACTTTACTTATCTTTTTATTTGTTTACACCCTTGCATGTATATAAGGTGACTTATGGAGTAAATATAAAAAATGTTTTATGTATTTACCATACCTTTCATTTATTTATATTTTTATTAATTTACCATACCTCTTTTATAAATATGGTATTTGGGCCTTTGGCCCATAGGATTCACTTAAATAAAACCTATTCTTGAAAATGGGTGAATGGAACGTTGTAACTCCTAATTTCAAGGGCTAAATTTACCTTTTTTACCCTCTCCCTTAAAATAAGGTGGACTATTTGAGGTGATTTGTAAAAATGTACTATGATACAAAATATTCGCCCACTAAAAATTTAAAACCCCTCAATTTCGCCAAAGGGCGAACATTCACCCCTAAAATTTTCTATGATCATTACTTCCAGTTCTAAAGAATAAGTGTCATTTCATTGTAAATACCGAAGTGAAATCAGTGTACAAATGCCATAGAATTTAAATTTATGCGAAGCAATATACGAATCCATGCCCGAAGTGAAGGCACTAATTTGTGGTTCTTAGTTTTTCTCTGGCAAGAATGCTATCCCCAGGTGGAACCACATGTTGTAACATGCATTCTTGTTGCTTGTAGTATTCATTTTTCATTAAAGAACTTGAAAATATTTCAAAAAAGATAAAAGTAGGAGGAAGAAGTGATAATGACATAGCGAAATCATTAAAGGAACAAGTATAAAAGATTGGTCCCAGTATACCCATGTGATCAAGCTAAATCATAATGTAAATGGTTATACAAAGCCATAACTGAAATATATATATATACTATGTTGTAAATCCCAAGAATAACAGTGAAGTGAGAATTCACAGAAGTCAAGATCTAAGAGAGTTGAGCAGGGGGGAAATGAAAGACCAAAACCCTGAAGAAAACCCCAGAAAAACAAAATACTAAAGAGATGGTGCAAAGTCAAAGTAAGTGGACAGATGAAGAATGAATGCACAGGAACTGTTGGATCTTAGAGATCAAAGGATGAGGTAGAAGGAAATGAATGATCGAGACTAAGTCATGTAGACTAGAATCAAGGAATGAATGACGGAGATTAACGAGAAGCACTAGTGGAAAAGAAATCCGAAGGAGCATCGCCATCATCGATGGTTGAAGATCTATGGTCATCGGGTACAAACAAGTCCGGGCGTTAACCAAGGCAAAGGGAAGATTTAAAGCTATAAGCGGGGGATTTTGGGTGCATGAAATATGGTAAATGGTATTTAGAGTAAAGCAACCGATTTTATTCAATGGTTGGCATGTAGCAAATAGAGGAGACAGAAAAACCACTCATTTCGGGTGGGTAACTGTCATGAAAGTAGTCCACCCAAAATTGATATCAGTCGTCGAATCTTCGGGTTGAAATCTACAGTGGAGAATGGACCCAATATATATATGTGTTAGCGAGGTGATTAAAACGCAATCATAAAAGGCAGCGGTACTTATATGAAATCACCCCTGGCCGGACCTGAAAATATATGCATTATATTTTAAACTCTTAGCACATCTGTTATATCACATATTGTTAAGTTTTGTATTGATATATCATTTGAAAGGGCCGATTGCGATTTGTGATATGAAATTAATCGAGCATTCAACGGGTGGATCCGATGGATTTATGCAGTTGAATTAATTCTTTTTGAGCTCCACAGTAAACCAAAGATTAGAATTAATATTGTTGTATAAAGGGAAAATCAATGTTAAAACCAAATCTGAAGAAAAGGTAGTTGGGCATGTTTTCTTTGTATTTTGGCCCATAAAAACACCCAATATAGACATCAGCCCAATTTTTGCACAAGTCAAAGTCTAACATAGTTAATTATGGTTAAAGTGGATTAAGAATTATTAAAGCATCCACAGAGGAACTCAAGAGCCGATTAACAAAGCTGAAAATCCAGTAGCTTTCCTCAACTTCTAGTTCAGTTATTTCTTGTTATTGTATGTTCTTTGAGGTGTCTTTTACCTTGCGTAAAATTATATAATAATTTTTACTTCAGATAGTTAGAGAAGCAGTTAAGTAGTTTGATAGTTTCAAAGATCAGTAGCTATTCCCAATGTATAAAAGAGGAAAAACTACAAAGAAAAAGGTTGTTGTTGGAATTTTTGAGAACCTAGAGATTAGGCCACTGTATTCCTGATATAACGGTTGATTTATTAAAGAAGTAGAAGTTTCCATAAATTGTTGGGTATAATTTTGTAACTTCTTTGTCATGTGTCATCTTATGTTTTCTTCTCTCAAGTATAGTAATGAAGCTGCATGTATTTATTTTCTTATGTAGATAAAGTTAAAATTCCTTAAAAGAGTGTTCCTATATTTGAAGTTTTCACCTATATTTGAAGTGTTCCTATATTTCTAAGTTATAGATAATAGTTTCTGTGTAAGACAACATATTATATTTAACTTCTCCAAGGGTCAGAGATAGTAGTTTCTATGCTAAGAAACATATTGTCTATGATTCAGTTCTCATTTTAATAATTCTTCTAAGTTACAGATAGTAGTTTCTGTGAAAGACCAACATATTATCTTTAACTTTTCCAATTGTCACAGATAATAGATTCTGTGTAAAGTAGCATATTGTCTCTAACTCATTCCATCTTCATTTATCATTTATATTCAACAAGTAAATGGCATTCTGAGATTTTCTGGTGACATATATATTAATAGTTAAAAAAAGGTTTTCCAGGTCCTTCATTTGGGAACACAACATATAATCAAGTGACAGTAATTACGATCATTAATGTCTTAAGCACAATTTCTACACAGCCAGGAAATTGGTTTCTTAAGGTCCAATAGGATCCATGAACCCTTATGAGAGGAACACCAAAGGGGAGTACTTCAAGAGGACCCGAAAGGTTTGGAGAAACAAAAATCATTGTAGTCACTACAACAAATAGGGACATCAGGAAAGCACATGCCAAATACTCCATAGCCAGAAAACCGCAATAGAGTAGCCATCCGGTGAAAACATTCAAACACATTCATGGTGGTCCACTTTATTAACGGAAGGAAATTTTTTTAAGAGTAGTTTGTATCGCTTCGGTTTGTAAATCATGCGTTGAAATTAAATGTAAAAGTGATGATGTGTTGCCATCACTTCAAAATGCAACGACGATGTTTCTAGGGCTTCTTATGAGTAGTTGAAGTATTGATTTCTATTGTGTAATCCTTGACCAAAGAGTGTGTGTTATTAATTCTTGGTAAGTGAGGGATTGCTGAGTCATGAGTGAGTGCAGAAGATGTAGTATTTTTGTGTGCAAATTATTGAAGGTGTGGTTTCCCAAGGAAACATGTCATACGTTGAATAATGTTAATGCTTTTGGATGTCCAAAAGCTCTCAATGGGGAGGACTGATCTAGGTGGATCTCCAGACACCAGTGGCATGAAAATTGATCAAAATTCAAAGTGGCAGAAAGTCGATTAACTTGACATCAGATAGAATATCTAGCTCAGATTTCTTGTGCTATGTCGGCATTAGAGGCACTCTAGTCATGCCTAGCTCAAAGGAGTGCATTGCTCACTCCGATCGGAGTAGTTGATCCAAAAAACTCTCTTGTGCTTACATTCGATATGTCAAACATCAATAAGAGACTCCCACATCATATGGATTTTCAAATCAAGTCTACATATCATAAGACTAATATATTTTGAACTATAGCTGACGAGGGAGCTTCCACATGCGTAATGTCCATATCATGTTAGAAGGTTATTAGATTTCCTCAAATTTTTCCTTCACCTACTCTATTAACAACATTTGATGGTCATTCTCATAGACCTTATGGGATTATTCCAGTTGTTCCCATCTGTGTTGGGGGTAAGGTTATAAACATTGAAGTAGAGATAGTTCATGCAAATCTGGATTACAAACTCCTTTTAGGTAGAAATTGGATTTATGAGATGGATATTATTGTATCTTCGTTATTTCACATCCTTTGTTTTCCTCATGAAGGGAGAATTGTAAAGGTTGATTAGATGGATTATTCTCTGAGTGAGTCCCATGCATCTTCTAAATATACTGTTCCATTGGTGAAAAATGCCAATCATCTTATAGAGAACTTAGGAGTTGGAATGTACTCGTCCTTAATAGGTACCTTTGATTTTCCTACTCCTATAGCTAGAATTAATGTTATCTCATCCTTCAAGGCACCTTCTCAAAGAGATTTTTTTAGAACTCATTATTTTTTGAATCTCTGGCCCTTACCCTCTTCTGCCACCACATTAGATGATGTGCAGGTTGGTGGAATGTCATGTCCTATGTTTGCATCTGAAATTACTTACCAGTCTATTGTTAACAATGCGGGCACCGATCCTACTCATTTTCCACCAGAGGAGTTGGATGGGGATGTGGCTCTAGCCTGGACTGTATATTCGAATTCTGCTCTAGATTTATTAGATATTGTTTTTCCATCTGAGGAAGTTGTCCTAGAAGCAATGATGGTTGTTAAAAGACCATGGAATGAGTTGCATCATCGGTCGTATTTCCTCCCTCATTTGTAGGAAGTAGAATCAAGTTTGTCCAGTTGTTCATCTACTAGTGATGTTGACACAGTTTTAAATCCGTTGGCTCCAACAAAGTTTTCTGCCGAAGGTAACAAGTTCATCATTTCACAAACTGTTCCAGTGAACATCTCTAGGAATCCCAACATTATTGAAAATGTCTTCATTGGAGCTAACTGTTCCCCTGAAGAAATTCAAACTTATACCGATCTCTTTAAAGAGTTTCGAGACATGTTTGCTTGGTCTTATGAGGAAATTCCTCAGATAGATCCATCTATAGTATAGCATGAGATCAAGACGTATGAAAATGAAAAACCTATTCATCATAAACTTTGACCGGTAAACACTATAAAGGAAGAAAATAACACAACTTACATTGTGAAGTTGCTTAAGGTGGGTTTCATATACACCGTTTCTTTAACTGAGTGGGTCTTGAATCCAGTCCCCAAAGAAAAAACAAAGGAATGATCCGTGTATGCATTGACTTTAGGGACCTAAATAAAGCATGACCTAAGGATAATTACCCCACACCCTTTATTGGTCAGATCATCGATGAGTGCATGGGTAATGAAATTTTCTCATTTATGGACGGATTTTCTAGTTATAATCAAATTATTATCTGTATAGAAGCTCAACATAAGACAACTTTTATTTTCCCCTGAGGTACATTTTTGTATAAAAATATGCCTTTTGGCCTTAAAAATTTTGGAGCTACTTTTCAGCAAACCATGTCATATGGTTTTCATGATATCAAGCATATTATCGAAGCTTATTTGGATGATTTAGCTACTCATTCTAGAAAGAGAATAGATCATCCTAAGCATCTTCGATTGATTTTCGAACAATGTCGTTTTTATCAAATATGGTTGAATCTGAATAATGTGTTGAGTCCTATGCTTCATTATTAAGTCCACCTGATTATAGAAGAGACTTCCTTTTATATCCTTCTAGAGAAGAATCATCTATTGGTATGGTTTTGGTTCAGGAGGATTATTCTCTCTACGATCACGTAATCTACTATCTGAGTAGAGGCTTAGTGGGTCCTGAACTATGTTATTCTCCCATTGAGAAATTACCTTTGGCAGTTTTCCATGTCATCTAGCGACTTAGAAATTATATTCTTCTTTGAAAAAGTTTTGTCTTAGCAGCCATCAATCCATTTTGAGTTTGTTCTCAGTGGACAAGTGATTGGGGGAAAATGTATGAGATGGATGTTCATTTTACAAGAATTCGATATCGAATTCATGTTGGCTAAGTCTAAGAAATATTTAGTATTTTTAGAGTTGATCTCATAGTTTCCTTGTGAGGAAGAAATTGTTTATGAAGAAACTTTTCTTGATGAACATATTTATCTTATTTCCTTGCAAGATCCTTGGTACGGAGATATTGTTATATATCTCCATACTTCAAAGTTTTAGCTCACTTTTTTGAAGGATGAACGTATAAAATTACGTCACCTCGCTAAAATCTATATTATTATAGGTGGCACATTATATCGTCGTCGGGTTGATTCAATCCTTAGATGTTGTTTAACCTTAGAAGAAGTTTATTTTGTGCTTAATGATTTCCATAGTGGAGGTTGTGGTGGTTATCTATTTGGGCTTGCAACAACTCAAAAGAATTTGTGTGTAGGCTACTTTTGGCCTTTGGTCTTCAAAGATAGAATTTAAGTAGTCAAAATATACCATCCTTGTTAGGTTTATACTCAGAAAATGCACGCACATCCATCTACACTTTTCCCTATGATCATCGTCAGTCCTTTCGCACAGTGGGGTATTGATTTTACTACTTTTAATCTGCCTTTAGTAGGAAATCACAAATATATCATCATAGTAGTAGACTACTTTACTATGTGGCTTGAGGTTATGCCTACTTTCAATAATGATGGTGAAACAACAACCTTGTTTCTCTTCAATCAAGTTATTTCCCGGTTCGGTATTCCTAAAGAGATTGTCGCTAACCATGGAAGCCATTTCCAAAATCAAATGATATCTGAATTAGCTCTTAAATTGGGTTTAAGGTAGGAGTATTCATCTACGTATTATCCTTAGGCCAATCGGTAGGTTGAAGCCATGAACAAATCCCTAAATATAATCCTACAAAGGATGATTAAAAAAGCTCAATCCAATTGGAACATTATGTTATATTCAACACTTTGGGCATACCGAATATCAGTTAATACCACCACTAGTTTTACTCCCTTTCAACTATTTTATGGGTTCGAAAACATGTTTCCTGTGGAATGCGAAATTCCTTCCCTTAAATTTGTTGTTTAACTTCTTCGTGATACTTCTAGTCTTGAAGAACGCCTCATCATTTGGAACATGTCAATGAGCAACGTCGAGATGTGTCCATAATCAACAAAGCTCATAAAAGGTGAGTAAAAAATAAATATGATAAAGCTGTCCGTCTTAGAGTTTTCTTTGAAGGTGAGCTTGTCCTGGTCTATCACCAAGAAAAATATGCCTTGGGGGAAGGCAAGTTTAAGAAGGGAGCTTATGAGTTGATTGATTTCGATGGAAACAAGTTGTCAGAGCCCAAAAATGGGCTCTATCTTAAGAAGTATTTTTCTAAGGCTTCGGCCTAAAATTTGCTTGATTGTAAATATTGTATCTTTCTGCATATATATCTATCAGTTTTATAGTGATGTCAATATTTTTTGATCTACTTTGGCAGGTATTGATGGAGGATTTGATATATCTAGGGTTCACTGATGGTGCTAGTAGACACATCCAGAAACTTGCTTCTGTGGTTTGGGTGATTTACTATCCATATGGCTAGTTTTTGGTTTTGATAGGCGTATGTATCGATCTCGCTTCAAATAAAGTCATCAAATATACTATTGTTATTAATTTACTATCTGAGGCAATATATCTTGGTATTGTTTCATTAGTAGTTTGTATGGATTCACCACTGGTGGTATGTCAACTGAGTAACATCTATCGCATGAGAGATCCTTATTTATATCGTTAATTTCTGAGATTGCATCTATTTCAAAGATCACTCGTTCATATCACATTTGTTCATATTCCACGATCATAAAATTCAATAGCAAATTATATCGCTAATCGAGAAATTGATTGGCATATAAATCATTCATCACATTAAAAAATTAAAGTTAATAGAAGTATCATATATATATATATATATATATATATATATATATATATATATATATATATATATATATATATGATCATCATGATAAACCATTTGTGCATAGATAACGTTTTGTGTCCAAAATAATATACAAAATCGGGAAAAAATGCCCTACAAAATTAGGGACTATGCCCATCATCACGTCCAATAGAAAAAGATTTGATCATCTGTTTATCGATCCTACTCTATAACAGTGGCAAGGAAGAAAATGATGGCATTTTACACCCATTGAAATAGCTGCAACCAATCCCGTGGTACTCCTACCATGTGTCATTGAATCTCCTCTGGTAGGTCCTCTACAGCCACCATAGGTACTTGGTGAGTTAACCTCACCAAGTTTCTCTAGACTACATCAAGGGTCCTCTCAGTCACTGTCATGGCTCCTTTGACATCTCTTCCATGACGCCTGTGTTGAGGTAGACCATCAGGTCTCACTGGCCCAACATATGTGTCATGATCAATTATTTTGTAAGTATTTTTTCTCATTAAAAATATTTTTAGCTCATTTCTACTTAAAATCCAAGAAAATCTTAAAATTCAAAAATTAAAAAACATTTGTAGCTATGGTGCCCTATGCTACATCTGGTGGAGACACCAGATTTGGATCTCCTATGAAGTCCATTCAGGAATAAGGGTAGTCCTCGACCGCAATGAACTATTATTCCCACCAAAGGAAAAACTCGTCATCAAATGTATTCCCAAGGACCTCACTGCCCCCTATTCATTTCATTAAGTCAGCCCACCTACCCATCCATGGATCTCTTAGGCTAATGATGGTGGATAATACCTTGGGATGAAGCCCAGGTACTCTCTCAAAGAAGCAGGAAGAAAAGATGGTTCTGCATCCAAAGGTCTTTTTCTGACCCTTATGGATAGAAGTAAGTTGTTTTTTCATATTGGCTAGCAAGGTTGCACACCAATCGAAGATTGTAGTTAGACAATGCACTGTAAGACTCATTGAAACACAAGAGGCCTAATGTAGGGAAGTAGAACCATTTACCCTGGTAATGGTAAAAATAAAAATTCTTAGTGATAAACTCTGTACATGTTCCATTGGAGTATGGGTTTCAATCTTATCGGTGTTTCCAAAACAATAGATGCGTACGTAGTCTTCCACACTAAGACTACATCCTATTCTTCCTGTTGAGTGGACCCTCCCTCCCCTCCAGGAAATACTTGTGACGAAATAGATATCCTCTATTTCAATCCTAAAGGGAATCTGATCAATAAAAAAAGAATCTTCTTCTGGACTCCAATAGTGGATTAACATTTCAAGCAACCTGGTATTTTCCTTCATATTCAGCATTTTGAAAATTTTTAACAATCCACATCCTCATAAGGCATCTAATGCATTTTGATCCTCCATTACCTAATTATCAATCACACTACTCTCTCTTTCAAGCCAAGTAATTGACATCCTGCAAAAAATGATGTTTTGAATAATTAAAATCTTGTTTTTAAATTTTGAATTCACGCACATGCGGGTTTGTTATTTACATAGTCAGGTATAGGGATTTCCTATACGTGGTCAACAGGTATCCAACTTGTGTGTATGCAAAGTGATTTTTAAAAATAAATTCGCAAAGTTAAATTTGTGACAAAACATTTAAAATCATTAAAACTTATTAAAAGATCAGTTAGAAGGTTACCTGGAAGATTGGAGGATGTTTTAGTGGATGAATTTGATTGAGGAAGATTGCTTGGCTTTTTTGCCATAGCTCCTTCACCCAATTGCTCAAAACAAAAATGAGAAATTGCGAGTCAAAAATTCCTTATATAAGTTGACATATGAAAATTACTTTTTTCTAAAGTTTATTTTTCTTCTTTGTGGGCTTTTTGACCTTTTGGCTTGGAGTGTTGGGATGGGTTGTTTTTATAGGATACTTTGAATATTTTTTGAGAGATTGCTTTGGTTCCATGACTGCAGACCCATCATGGTAGGTATCATTTTTTCACTGGCATATAGGTTCGGGATATCATTTTCCGCTGCATTTTCCATACTATCCTCCATACATTGATATTTTAGCCAGAGGGTTTCCCCCATCATGTCTTGGCTATAAAACAATTTTCACTCACTAACTTGTGAAATCATGATATGATGGTAGAGCCAACCTTTACATGGGAATCTTAGTTAGATCCTTGCTAGCATATGTTGCCTATATTCTATATTGAGTAGACTCAAGAATTCTCTTTAGTCCTGCCATGAATTATGCGATGAAGACTCACTCTCCTATTTCTTCGTTATTTTTCTGGCTGTATACCATAGAGGCTCCTTTGTGTTGAGTTGCACTCCTGCATTGCGTGTTGACCATTTGTACCTTTTGGCCTTAAGCTGGCTAGTGTTTAAGCCACCTTTTGACCATGTCTTTTGTGAAATCAAACTTGAAATCACCCAACCTCTACAATTTGACACCCTCTTACCTGTGGAAAGAACATTCCTTTGAATGTCACTGAAAAGTTTCGTCACCTTGCATTGAGCATAGGAATTTTCCCCTCCGAGGAACTAGTGCATCTATATTTGGACACTCTTTCTTTCCAATATATTTTAGGCATTCTTTTATTTCTTTTTCGGGTTCATAAATATGAAAAGGACAAATATATATATATATATATATATATATATATATATATATATTCCCAAAAGAGCGGGAATGGGACATGATTTCCATGTTTTATGGCAGCTGGAGTCAGTTGTGTCGCCCTTGAACAAAGCACTTAAAAATAAGTCATTCCTCAACTAGGAAGGGCTTTAGTTTGACTTAGGATATCATTAACCTTGTTATTCAGTCAGTACTCCTCTGATTGGTTATATCTTCCAATCATATGGAGAGCTTTCTTATGCCTCCTACACGAAAAAACTTATACAAAGTTATCGTATGTTGCCATGTAGTCACATTTGAGTCGTGCTTTTGTTGAAGGGAAGTAAACCTGAGTTGGACTTTCTGCTGTGTTTGTTGACCTATTTTTTAGTCGGTCATCCCTAGTTGTTAGAGTCATGTTCATTATCATATCAACTATTTGGTTCTTTTCTCCTGTCGGTTTGAAAAGGTCTCCACTAACATCTTGCTGGCAAGTCTTGCTCTTATCTACTACTAAAAATTTCTCTAAGAGCAGATCTAGAGTTGCACCCTAGCCCTATTTACATTATTGATAGGTCATCTTGTGTTCAACATCAATCACTATCATGGGTCTTTGGCTGAGTCATTTCCCTTGTGTTCGACATTAGAATTCATTATCACACATTCAGATTTGTCTAGTACCTTGGTTTCCACTTGACCCTATTAGTGGATTCCTCGCCTTTTGTCAGCTCTCATTATTGGTTAGTTCAAAGGGTTTCTCTCGTGTGATAGCCACATCTTGTGTACACCGGAAACATGCTTCAATTGGGTTACTACATCTTTCTTCATCTGATTCCTTCCACATTATTTCCCTACGGGTTACACCGATGCTAGATTGATGAAGGATGCCTTAATGCCTTCCTTCTAGCAGATCTTTTCCCATTGAACTCAACTCAATGCTCTGGGAACAAGGTCTAGAGTCAATTTGATAATACCTTCAGGTTTGCAATCATCAGTTGGAGACTCCTTCACTATCCACTGTTGGAAAACATAATTGTCTCCTGATTGATAGATTCTTCCAAGTGTTTGACTACAACTCATGTATTTTCACTTGTTAGATTGTACAGCGTACCTTAACTCTCATCATCATTATTTGTGAGTAGTCTCGCGCATTTTTTAACACTATACATCAATGACTAGTAATCAAATGATTTCTCACATGGTTGACTTTAGATCATTTATTCCCATTGTGTAGAAATGTACAACGGCAGTTAGCGAAGACCTTGGGTTTGCATCAACATTTATTGGTTCACTTGTCAGTCCCTCTTGTTTCTACTAGTTGACACCATCCACCTTATATATTGTAGTTCATTACAACGACATCCTATATGTTGGCACCCAAGTTGTGTGTAGGACAATTTTTTCCACCATTTGACTTGGTACTTTTTGGATCAGCTTTTTGACTTTAGTGATCATCTTTCTACTTTAGCATCATTGATTAATTCTTTATATGTGATATTGAGACATGTACTTCTATAGATATGTTCAGATGATACACTATGTTTTTCCAGTCTTTTTATACTTGTATACATATTGGATCCACTTATGTACTTGACATGCAGACATACTTTATTATCTATGAGCATGGGTATGCCCACCTCAGATAACAACTTTCTTTCTGACATCTTTCACTAGCTTGGTAGGCTAAATTCCGGTGAACTCCTCTCAGGTCTCGGTAGGATTCCTTATATACACTTAATACATTTCGGCACCTCATATATTAGGGGGCATTTGTTATAGCATCATTTACTAATCTTGGTAGATTTGATGCTCTAGTTATGGACTGGGGCAACCCTTCCTTTCCAAACTTGGTACAAATTCTAAAAAACAACGTTTTACTTCCCATATACTATTTTTCCCTGTATAAAAAGCGTGTACACGCGGGTCAGTCTATACCCAACCCACGTATATGTGTTAAAACCCTAAAAAATATACAATCTCCTTAAATTCGAGTGAAGTTTACAATTTTTACCTGTTACTCACCTACTATAGCCTGTGGCTCAACTGTTTCCCAACTGAAAAAACTAATTTGGAGAAGTATAAATAAGCCTCCATGGAAAGGTCTAAGGGGCATGAGAGATGAGATATCGATATTATAGTTGATTACATCCTTGATCAATTCTGAAGAAATTTTGGTGGCTCCTTTACTCCCAAGTTATAGGAAACCCTTATTTCCTCCTTTGAGATGTCCATCATCCCTTTTATGATATTCTTGTGTATATCGATGGAGGAAGATTGCTAAGGTATAGGAATGACAGATCCAGAGGACGGTTCCACATGGAACTGGAGGAAGACTTAAGTTGTACTTTTCCACATTTCATTTAGCTTTCGTTAATAAAGAATTGTTGTTTTTCTCCTGATATTTATTGTGTTTATGCATTAATCTATGTTATGATTTTCTTATGAATCTTATGTTAATGCTCATTTTCTCACCTGCTTATATGATTTAACACCTACATCATGAACATGCTTTTTATTATTGTTGTTGTATATGATTTTCTTGGATAAGTTATAGGTTATGAAGGCATCAGAAGGAGCAGTGGGTTTGGACCCTCCAAGATTGACCTCGAATGTATGACCTCTAGGTAATACCTCCTCTTTTTACTTCGGTAGTTTAAGAATTTAGACAACTTGTCTACGTATTTCCTTATGTTGTATGCCTTCCACTTTATTGGGGTTTTCAACCCAAGAGCCTAGGGTGCTTCCACTCACAACTTCAATATGAAGTCGCTAAAACCAGATCAAGGTGTTCTTCCCTCCCAACCCCCCCACCCCCCCCCCCCCCCTCTGACATTGTAATAATAGGATGTTACCTCATTTAAAGCCTGTCTTTCTCTCCCACAACGCTTTATTCCACCCTTACTTAGTGTTTTTCTCCAACTAAGTGATTTAAGAGGTCATTCTCTCCCATCATATTAAATCTTGTTGGTCAACTCCTGAATATTTTTAGGAGTTATTTAAGGGATATTTATTTTGATCTCATCCAACAATAATGGGTTTTAGATCTTCGAAACAATCTCTTAGCTCTAGTGTTTTTTTCCCAAAAAATTTCCATTTTTTTTCATTAATGAAAATTTATTCATTACATCATCATACTTTATTACTCACATTCATTCAAATCCAACATGGTTTTCTAGTCATTAAATCTAGAAATAGTTAGATCTAAAAACGTAAAAATATTTACATAAAAACATAGGGTATCACAAATACAAACATTTGTGTTTATCACTTAGCCATTTACCAAGTAACTTAGTGAAAATAAAATTAAATATTTATAACTCAGTGAAGAGTATTACAATTAATATGACAAATACTCGAAATTTTAGATTGAATATAATTTAATGTAAATGGACAAAATAATATATTTTGAAATTATGTTTTATATTTTTTAAATATAAAATTTAGCAATAATTAACTTAAATAATTAATAATAATTTAATATTTATTTATGACCATTTTAATAAAAATGTATAAATAATTTATTAAAACTTTATTTTAATTGTGTTATAAATATGTGAAAATTGAGATTGTAATTGTAAAAACAGTAATCATGTGAAAAGTTTTTTAAATTTAGAATAAAAAATATCCTACTATCTTTTGATGCAATTGTATAACAAGGCGGAGGAATTGCTTGGACAACCAAAAGGGGTTGAAATCCGAGCAAAAACAATTTCAAAAAATCTTGTAGACACAGTGTTTGAATTGTGTTTTTGATGGTGGAAATGGATTCAGCACCATCAAAAACATCTAGGACACCTAAAATTTTGAAGTTTAACAACTATAACTTGGATTTACAAAAATCCTTGCAAGATTTGCTCTAAATATACCCGGAATTTCCATAACTTTCTGGAAAATTCCTCTGGCTAGTTAGACTACAACTCTTTTTATCCTACCCCTTATGAGTGTTGGGATTTTAACAAGTAAAAAAAATTATAATAATTTTAATATATAAGTGAAAAACATAATTAACATAGAAAATAAGTTTTACGTTTTCTATATTTTTTTAACTTTTAATAAAATTTATCTCTAACTTAGAAGATGTCCTTATAAAGATGTTTATTCTTTATTTAGTTTTGTAAAGTAAAAACAATATACTAAAATCTAAATATTATTAAAACGTTTATAACAATTATAACTTTTTTATAACAAAATTATCATTATTTTTTATATTTATAATAAAATTAGATGTAAAGCAAAAATTAAATGTGGGATTGGAAGTTATATATATATATATATATATATATATATATATATAAGAGAATGTAATTATCGAGCTAAAAAGCAATGAGGGTTGGTCGAAAGATATTAAATGTAATATCAGAGTTAAATAAGGATATCCCCTCTCCCTTACCCTATTCGACATTTACATCGACAAGCTTGAAGGTTATTTAGAGGAATCAAGATGTGCTAGCACGATCTTAGCTAGGATAGTAATCATCCTTCTTCTCTATGTTGACGATATTGTTCTTCTCGCAAGGTGACCCTCTGATCTTGATAAGCAACTTAGGCTTCTTAATCATTTCTGCTCTACCATGAGTATAACTGTTAACACTGACAAAACAAAAGTTATGATTATCAAATCGAAGAAGCGCACTTACGCTAATTTTATGTATGACAATAATAACTTGGAGGAAGTGTATTCTTACAAGTACCTAGGAATTCATATTCATCACAAGATCAACTGTAACTTTAGCATTGAGAAAAGTATTAGTGGGAGGTGGAAAGCTTATTTTGGTCTTGAAAATAATTGTAAAATGACAAACCTCGTAATGTGGGATAAAAAGAAGTTCCTCTTTGAAACTTTAGTCACTCCTGTTATCCTATATGGATGGGAGGTCTAGGGTTGCAGCATCTCTAGAGAATCTTAGAGAAATATTGAGCAAATCTAGAAGTTCTTTATAACGTATAACCTGAAAATTAAAAGCAATACACCCTATCCTATTCTCCTTATAGAAGTAGGTATTTCCCCTATCGAGAGCCTAGCTATGACTAGGCTTATATTGTACAAGCACAAACTCGATAACATAGGAGATCATAGTCTTCCTAAGCTAGCTTTAAATTCCAGCCAAAATCACCTAAGGCTGAAGCGGGGGTGGTATAAAGACACGAGGACCTGGTTAAACCATTGGGAGACCAATGAGAATGATGCATTGCAAAACATTAATAACATTAAAAATATTGTTACTTCTAAGTTCAAAGAAAAAATGTGGTGTGAGAAATATTTAGCAGCTAAAAGAAAATTAGTTTATTATAAGAAGTTCATCAACCCCACATAAAAGATCAAAAGTATCTCTCTATTTTAACTAACTCAAAGAAAAAAATTAATATAGTGAATATTAGAACAAACTCTCATGAGTTCCATAGTGAAATAGGTCGTTGGGCAGTTCCTAAAACACCATGGATGGAAAGGATCTGCCATCTCTGTTAGAATAGGAACATCAAGGATGAAAACCACTTCCTATTAGAGTGCCCCATGTACAACCACATTAGATCTTAGTTTCATAATATTTGTCACAATATTGACCTTCCAAGCCTTTAACAAAGTCAAAATTATAGTGAGCTCGACAGGCTTCTCTCCGAGATTTTTGAGCATAGGAATAAAATCTTAAATCAAACTAAATAATTTGTTTCTTTAGGTCCAATAGACCAAATCTTGGTCTTAGTGGACGTTAACCATCATCATCATCATCATCATATAATCATCATTATTAGATGAAGATTGAGAGTAATTTTTTTGCACCCTTAAAATGAATTATTTATAAATACATTAAGAAACTCACAAAAATTAAAATATTGCATTTTCAGTCTTTTTAATCACAAAAAAAAAATAGAAACAATCGGTAAAAATAAAGTAGATATATATTTAACTAAATATTTGTTAGTATTTTAAAAATTTAATATCTTAATATTAATTTATTTAAATAAAAATATTGTTGTTGTTTATATATATATATATATAAAAGAATTCAGTTATTGATATTTAAAATTTGGATCTTTTAGTTTTTAGGGATTTAATATTATTTTAGTCACCAATTAAGCTACTTCTAAAAAAATTTAAAATACATGGAAAGAAATATATTTTATAACATTTTTCTCATAAATTTGAATTTTAAATTTTAAATGTATAATTATGGTTAAATATTTAATCTATAAGAATAAGAAAAACGACATACTTAATATTAAAAGTATTATTACACTGAAAACTCTTGATGCAATAAAGAGTTAAACAATAAAAAGAAAAATAGCATACGACAAGAAAGCGGTCAATTCAACTTTAGGAAATAAAAACTAAAGTATTTATCTATTTTAATTAGTATGAAAAAGGAAAATCAGTTCGTAAAAATACGAAGAAAGTCGCACAAACATCTTATTTAAGATTATTTAAGATGATATTAGACCATTCCAAAATATTGTAAAATACATAAATTTGTTATCTTTATCGCACTAAAATTGTTGAAGACAAATATACTTCCTTCTGTAATTTATTAAATACACTCCAATTAAAATTTAATTTCAAAACATATATAACAAAAATCAACCTTTTAAAATTCAATAAATTAATTATAATTTAAAACAATGTTAATAAGATGTATGTTTTTCTTCCAACACCGAAATTATATCAATTAAGTCCATTTTAGAACAATGCAACTTCTAAGTCACATGTTTTATCCAAATATAAGGTTGGCATTTTTATAGTCGTTCTCTAGCACTAGTCTTGTACTCAAAGTCTCGTAACTATTGATTATTAACTATTGATTATTTTGCTGATTTTTTATTTTTACCTAAAGTTTAAATAATCACTTCATATTTTTCTATAAATCCAAAAATCATTTTCTAATTTCTGAAAATATTATTTCTAATTTTCCATTGGGTAAGCGAGTTTTGATGGGACATAATATCGTTGGTGGAGGCCTATTTATTTTCACTGTCAGTGCTTAATAAATCATTTTTAAATAAAAATAAAAAGATTAATTTTGTGAGTAGTCATTGTGTGAGTAAGTTCTCTGAAATTGTTATGTCTCACACTAATATTTCTTTGAAGATGTGCAGGTCCCTTACATAATTGGTGGGGAGCAACTATTATTTTGTGTGAGAAAGGGTATACACAAAGTGAATGAGAAAGGTTGTGCGGTAAGTGTGATTGAAGGGACTATATCAAGTCAAGATTTCTACTTCTGCATTCTACATAATGCTAATTTAATGATTAGGAGAATTTTACTTACCAAAAGGAAGTGCTTAGAGAATATTAAACTTTAAATTAAGATCATATTATGAATTATAGCAATGTGGAGGTGCGGAACAAGTAATGTTGATACATTGTGCACAGTGATTAAAGAGTCCAAAGATGACAAAATTGACGAGGTTGTAGGTACATTACATAAGCAAGGGAGGTTAAGGGGGTTAGTTGTGTTATTTCATTGTACAAAGAAAGGATATGTAGAACACGTAAGACAAACAGTGTGCGGAAAGTTCAAGAGTAGGGATTATATCTAGTCTAGCTTTCTTGCTCCACATTTTGCATAAGCCTAATTTAACATTGTAGGATAAATTTACATAGCAAGAGGAAGTGCTAAAAGAATATCATGCTTTAAATTAGATCATATTATGATTTATATTAATATGCTTATATTTTTGTTTAAGCGTGCAAAACAAGTAACATTAATATATTGTATGAAGTGCCTAAAGATGATAAAGATCATATGGATGCTTAATACAATAGCATGTTTTGTTTTATATATACAAATCAAGTGGATATAACAAATTTGGAGGATATGGGGCATGTTCTAGAGTGGCCAAACTTTTTTTACTTTTATAGAAACATAATTAATTAATTAATATCCATATGGATAATTAATTAATACTAATAGGAGATTCGAAAGAGACAGGACAAGTTGTGGAGTGGAAAGATTTTCAAAGGAGCAAGTACTCATAGAGAACTATTTTGGAGACATTGAAGGAATGCGGTTGAAAAAATTATATTTGCTATTGCTTGTCAATAGTGGAAGGGTCGTGCTTTTATATGTAATTTTATGAAAAATTAAGTTAAGTGTCTTTTTTCTGTTGAAGAATAGTTGTGCGGAGGAGGAAACATAAAAATTATGTCGTAATGTTTCTTATGTTTGTATATATCTTCGTATGAGTTTATTTATACAACTTACATATCACAAAGTATAGCAAATGTATAGAAAAAAACATAGAGTTGTATAATATAATAATAATCAAATTCTCTTAGAAAATTTATCATTATATTTTGTATTTATTTCAATTGTTTTCATATTCCCATATTTCATATTAAATTAATATTTAAAAGCTACTTCTACATATTTGTTCCCAATTTCTCCACACATCCTTTCAGATGCACTTCCTCCACAACCTTTCTATTTCCTTTGCATATCACAAAACTGGACTTGTTAAAAAAATAACAATGTAACATTGGTATCTCTCATTGTTTCATGTAAACTTCAGACAATTTGAGCTAAATTAAAAAGTATAACAATCATTGTCAAATATTATTAAACACAATTTTTGCTTTCTAGAGATGTTAAACAAGTTTCAAGACTACATATAATCTTTATGCACTCTGCACAATATATAAAATTTATTTTCTCTGCACCTAAACACAATAATATAAGCACATTAATATAAGTTGCTCGGCATAAAGAAAGCTTCAGAGAATGAAATATTGACTATGGCCAAATAAAATTTAACTTTAACATTATGACCCAATCAAATTTATTTAATAATACATTTTATCAATCCAAATTACCCTTTGTAATTAGTTGTTATACATGTGTACATTTTATTTTCATAAAGAAAAAAATAATTGAAATAACTTCTGGTAGAGTCTGTCTATACATATTCTCTGAGCACATATTTAAATCTTTTCAAAGTTTCAAATATTTATTTAGTAATGAAATATTTAACTTGTAAAAGGGAAAGTTGAGAATAAACATTGTTTTTGTGGCCATAAGTGTACGATGCAAATTGAGAACCTTGATAGCAAAATCTCATTTCATTATGCATATATTTCCTTATGCGGAGCTTACAATATAAGATTTCATTGTGGAGGAATATTCCTTTTCATAGTGAAAGCTTTGCGCAAGGAAATCTTTGTGCAAAGAAACATTAACCAAATTAAATTTAATTTTAACTTTATGAGAAAATCAAATTCATTTAATGATGGTTTTTTATCATTAACACTTGCTTCATAGTTGAATTGTGTTGACTACCCATTATTTGTCGCGTTTTTTTATTAGTCCATGCCTCAGTACGAACTATAGAACTCGCCTTGTGGTCAAAGTCTATTGACTATCAATTATTTTTCACTACAATTTTTTATATGAAGGTCGATGTCCCTTGACAATCGATAATTTATATCGAGGTATAATTTAGTAAAACACTGGATATTCATATTTCCATCTAAATTCTCTTTACATTAATAAATTATCTCAATTGGAAAAGTTGGATAAGGCTATGGATTGTTTCCCTCTTAAAGGGCTTTATCCACAAAAAAATATTGGTTTGATGATCTCTTATATGGATGTGTGAGGGTTATGGAAGTTTTTCGTCTTGTGTATTATTTCATGATTGCATTGTGACACCCCTCTTGAAACTCTCTTTGCTTATTTTATGGTCTTATGTCTACTTGTAAGTATTTTAGTGGGAGACATTGGTTGTGGGGCGAAGACTGAAATTAAGCTTGTGAAAGAAAGATGTAAATATTTATGTACAATTAAAAATAACACATTGTTCTTAATTGGAAATATTATGGAAACCAACATGTGAGTAATTAACTACATTTTTGTCAAATAACTATTAGGACATTGGAGTCCTAGGTAATGGACACATTAACGTTACAATTATTACAGTTATAACTTCCATTATCCCCTAAGATTTAAAGAGGAATAACCACCACGAAAGAGACAACATAGCTGGATTTAAGTTCTATTTTAGGTGGGTTGATACTTCTAGTGCTATCGCACGGAAACATTGGTCAAGGGGAGAAAAATACAAGAATATGGGTTTATTGTGTACAATTCACTCGTTGGGAGGAACATGTTTATTCCTAATTTATTTTGTGTATTAATATAAGTGAAAATTTCTAATGTATTTGTTGATTATCATAAATGTTTTATGGAGTTTACTAACTAGTGGACAATAATAAATGGTTGTAAGAGGAGTAAAGAATAATGTATTCAATAAATAGAGAGTAGAAACATGTAGCTAATACACAATAGAAATTTTTAGTAACTTTCATGAGGTTGCCTGCCAAAATGAAAAAGCAAAAAGTATAAATACATTCTTGTCTTTTACTAGATGATGCAAACTTAATCTTCAACATGATGAACATGGTGATATTATTTAATAAATAAGCGCTAACATCCTCTAGTTGAATGATTAACGACAATAATTTCTATTTATATCTTTTTTCTTTTCTTTTGAGCATTGTCGATTTGAATACAATAACTATTTAAATTCTAAAATACTCCTAGAAATAAATTACAAAACTTTTAATGTATAATGTAATCTATGATTACACATATGATCAAATATTCTGTAGAGGAAAATATGAGCAAGGTTTAAATGATAAATTTAATAGAAAGGAAACACTGAGGAAAAAATTTGAGACATTAAGGGTAAGGAAGCCTTTAGGTGCTAAAGTGGAGAGGTAAGAATGGAATAGAAACATTCTTTTTACATACTCCAAGTTGAAAGGTTATAAAAAATAGATCATAAAGTAAATAATTTACAAGGAGTAAGATACATATGGAAATAACATATGCATATTAGTTAAGTGAAAAAAGGTAAATATGTTTAATAATGGTTTGAAAAATCTAGATAAACAAAAAGAGATACAGATCATTCTATAAAGAATTAACTCCAAAATGAGTGTGCTTGAGTAAGACTTTGGAGCTAGTTAATACAAATTGTTTGACAAACTATTTAATAAATTCTAAAAGAAATTTTTAATAGAAAAGGTTTAATTAAGGCCGAATATACTAAAATAGTTTTAACATAATAGTTATGGCCATATATGCTCGAGCTCTAACTCCATATGAGAAAACCCTACATAAGAATGGAGGAGCTAAAGGGAATTCATACCTAGAAAGGTAAATAGTTTCTCTATGAATAGAATAATGTTGACATATCCTTGAGATGGGTTGAAGAACTAACCCATAATATAGTGGGGATGGAGAGAAATTTGAAGTAGCGTTAAGATATTTATACCAAGAAGGTCACATTCAAATCTTACACTTGAACAATAAAACCCTGATACTATTGTTGACAAATATGGGTTATAGAGCGTGTATTTTAGAATACATTTCCAACAACCCAATATCTGTCAAAATAATAAATATCCATCAAAACATACTTCAACAATCCCTTGAAGGTTCTACATGATTGCGAAAATCATTAATAAAATAATTACAAAACCCAAGTGTAGAGTCGTTAATATGCCATTATTATTGTCACTTGTGAACATTTATTCTACCCATTTCTACCATTCTTCATCATGTCATTTATTATAATTTATTAAATAAATCCATTTTATGATGATTTATGCTCTAATATTATTTATTTTCCTTTATTTCTAATAAATTGATGATTATGCATTATTTTACCAATGATAGTTCTAATAAGTTGGTTATAACACTATTCACCATTTTTAGCCTCCAAAGTAACTTCCAGATTGAAGATTTGATTTTTAAATCAGCCAACTCAGAAATTCGTTGGTTTAAGGAGTGATAGTTTTTCGGTTAAGATTTTGAGCAAATGAAGATGGATTTGGAAAATCCGGAATATGGGTTTTGTCCAGAATGGACCCAATTATCTTCCTACAGAGCAGTTTGCCCAAATTCGGCTTGTACAGGGAGAAACGCAGGGTTCTTTGAGCACAATTTTCTGAGATTTGTTGTTGCGGCCGCCCTCCAAATCTTAGCTGCAAACCCAAATCCGCCTTGTTCTTGTTGATCAATGGGTTAGAATCAACCTAAATTTGTAAGAGAAATCATGATTGTAATTATCTATGCTCTGATCTTTCTCTATTTAATGAAACCAAAGATCAGAGGGCGGGGGAAAAACGACTGTTGTTGTAATTATAAGTTTCAGAACAACTTTGATCATCGAGTCTTGTTGAGATCTGATTTTGTATACTTTTGTTAATGCAATCAATATAAAGGATTTGGTGTTCAATTCGTCCCTGCATCTGAAGTAAGTTACGGCGGTGCCATTGGAAGCTACGGGCCCGGCTCCAACGGACACTTGCCGTTGTATTGTTATACGGTAAATTGTGTTTGGTTTGCTTATTTCTATTGTTTCAGCAATCTGATATATCTTTCATATGATAGACTATGCTTTATACTTAATATCTGAATCTGAATAAGTTCCTTATCTCATGTCTCTGTATTACGCACAGTGAATCTACTCGATACATCTGTTTCCATAGCAGGATATTGGTATGAATGTTATCATCATTAGATTCATATGAAATAGTATTTGCGAGACTTGAAAGCAATATTACTTCATTCAGAAATGTAATCATATCATTCGTTATTTTCAGATTGCTATAGTAGTATAGAACATGTACATAAGGATGAGGATTGTTGTTCCAAGATTCATTGAGGATTGTTTCATTTTATTATTGCTGTTTCATTTACTGCCGTTCTATTTCCTTGTGATGTTCGATTTATTCCTAGAATAAAGATTGCTATTACTTTGGCTTTGCTGATTTCCATTAATTAAAGTTTGCTGTTCAGATTCCTTTAATTCTAGTTTGCTGATTCCATTTACGACCGTTCCATTTTAGACTTGCTGTTCCATTTATTTTCTGCTGTCCATTTACTTGTATTTATTGCTTTGGTGTGAGAGATGGTCTAAAGCTGTAGTGAGTCAGCAAGTCGCTGCTTAGCTCCCAGATCTTTGGTCCATGCTCTAATTTCCATTCCATTTACTTGCATTTACCGTTTTAGTGTGGGAGGAGGATCAAGGCTGTCGTGAGACACAGCAGACGCTATTATGCTCCCAGATCCATGATCCATACTCTAATTCCTTTTCCTTCATCAATTTCTAGAGGAATGAGTTATTGCTACTATATCCTCGATTGATGGTTGTTTGAATGAATGATTTTGTTTCTTGCCGTTCCAATTAGATTTCGTTTCAAGCATTCATTTACTTTTGGGTTTTAAGCACTATACTGCAAAACATTACTCTTAAGTAAATAGCCGTCTCAGACAGAGTACACTCTTGAAATAAAAAGTCGTCCCTGGGTTGATAATTAATGTGAGGTAATTAGGAGTTCACAAGACACCTTTTTATCGCTCCACATTTTGGCGCCGTTGCCGGGGAGAGTGTAGCTATTTCTAAAGAGTAGTGTGAATCTGATGAGTGCTTGTTAGGGAAGAGTTGGATTTTAAAAACAGAAGGTAAGAACCTGCGTACGGAACATGTAAAAGCCCTGCTCCACTGTCCGCTTTCCTAACAGATTTGCTCTTGTTTTATTGTGTAGAAATAGATGTTTGAATTTTTGTGTGAATTATTAGGAAAAATAGAAATTTTGAAAAATAAATCACATTATTTCACTCAAGTGGTGATGTAAGCACCACCCATTTCACTAACTAATTGACAGGAATATTGGAAGAAGGAGCTTCGAAGGAACACATGAAGGACATCTTCTGTTATGGTAAGAAACTGCCCAACATTTTTTTTGAATTTCCTGCTCAACTAATTCCACACCTTCACCGCAATAAACCAGTACAACATGCTTACAGTGTTGAACTGCCAAATTAACCCACCCTTCCCACCCATTCTATCTCATATGCGCTATCAAAGAAAATTTATAATGAGATTCAGAATGTTTTAAATTCAAAATTGTAGAAGCTATGGAAAAAATGAGGTTTCTTTTACTATGCATCAACAAGCTATTTTAAAAGCTCAAGAACTTCATGATATGATGGCTATGGGAAATCAAGAAAATAAAGGATACATTGAAGATTGGTTTCACTCCATCATTTGTTTGCAACATCACTCCATGCTTCAACAATTTTCGATACCATTTTTTGAAGGGAAGTTGGCTTCTCATACCCTAATTTTTATCAACATGCATTTTTCGAATTTGGGTATGTGCATACATGAGGCCTTATTTCTAACATGGTTCCACTGGAAATACTCTTATACATAAACATAATCAATTCTCAAAGAAGAGTAGGATAGTGGAGAAAATAAAATAAATAACGAAATAAAACAAGCACATTTTTTTATTTTTTGTAAAAAACTAGGGTTTTTGTTGCAACATGCTATGCAAATCAACATCGGTGATAATTTTTTTTATAATTTGTGTATGTGGATGAATCATAATTGAAATAATAAGTTCTACAAACACTCATTTTCATTTTTATCACCAATTTGAAAAAATGCTTGAATTTCATTTTTTTTGGCTTGCGGGCTTGATGAACTTTCTGGAAAAACAGTCGGGACAGTCATGTTTTGAGGGACCAAAAATGAATATTTTTAAAACCTGTTTCAATCCTAAGTAGCCCTTGATGTCTACTTTCCAATCCAATTTGAATCACTCAATTTGGATTTGAAACGAAAAAGTTAGAGCCAAAACATTGACCGGATGTCTAGCGGGCAGCTCAGGAACAGAGTTGGGACAGTCAGCTTTTGGAGGCCTAAATGAATGAATTTTTAAAACCTGTTTCTATGGTAGGTTTCCCTATTAATCTAGTTTACAATGCAATTGGAACCACTCATTTTCGATATCGTATGGGGAAGTTATGATCAAAATACTGACTGTCTATCGTAAATCAGCACCCTTAAAACTATGTCTTTTCAGTTGTTCCTTAAAGTATTTGACCTATCAATTCTTCTTGTATTCAAAACATGTTTCTATTGGAGATCAATAAATGAATCTATTTTCATTTCCAATTTGAATCATTCGAATCCGACATCAAACGAAAAATTTATGCTTGAAATATCAACTGTTGGTCTAAGCCGGGTAATCGAAAATGACTCTATTCTGCAGGTTGTTCTAAACAAATTTGACATATCATATGATTGAATTTTTAAAAACCTGTTTCTACTGGAGATAAACCTTTGATTTAGCTCTCATTTGGCTTTGGAATCACTCAATTTGGACAAAAAAAAAGAAGTTGTGATTAAAACACTGTTGGTTAGTATGGTCGACCACTGCTCTCCCGCAGGTAACAAATAAATTTTACTTTGTTATTTTCTCTATGGATTTGTTATAACAGAGTAACTACTTGTTGTTTTTTGCATAATTCTTGGATTAGGGGAGCCCGATCACCTCTCTTTCTTCATGATTGAATGTTTTATTGCAGGTAGACACTCATTTTTTGCAGGTCCTGGGAAAATAAAGAAGGTCAATTTATGGACGAGTGATTTTTCAAAGAAATTTTTATAAAACAAAGGAATTTTATCCAAATCATTACCCAACGGATTCATAATAGAACAAATGAAGAATTGATTTCCATTTGAAGATTCATGTCATGTCTTTGCTGCCAAAACATTTTTCGAATAGATCATTTTTTTTTTTTACATAACATCATAGCTGTTGCAACTCAATTTATTTTACATACTGTTTTTTGTTGTTTCTTTTCTAATTTCTTTTATATTTTGTGTTTCAGGTGTTGCTTCATCCAAAGTGCAACTCATCCTCAACATCAATGCAGTGAACAGCTAATTCATTCTTTGCGTGTTTTTGCTATTTTTGTTGTTCCTTTTCGAAAAGGAACATCACCTATGTGTTTTTGCTGTTCCTTTTCGAAATGTAACAGCATTCGTGTGTTTTTGCTGTTCCTTTTCGAAATGGAACAACATTTGTGTGATTTTTCTGTCCCTTTTCGAAATGGAACAACACTTGTGTGACTTTGCTGTTCCTTTTCAAAAAGGAACAGCACTTGCGTGTTTTTGCTGTTCCTTTTCGAAATGGAACAACATTCGTGTGTTTTTGCTGTTCCTTTTCGAAATGGAACAGTATTTGTGTGATTTTGATGTTCCTTTTCGAAATGGAACAGCACTTGTGTGATTTTGTTGTTCCTTTTCAAAAAGGAATAACACTTGCATGTTTTTGCTGTTCCTTTTCGAAATGGAACAGCATTCGTGTGTTTTTGCTGTTCCTTTTCGAAATGGAACAGCATTTGTGTGTTTTTGCTGTTCCTTTTCGAAATGGAACAGCATTTGTGTGTTTTTGTTGTTCCTTTTCGAAATGGAACAGCATTTGTGTGTTTTTGCTGTTCCTTTTCGAAATGGAACAACATTTGTGTGTTTTTGTCGTTCCTTTTCGAAATGGAACAACATTTGTGTGATTTTGCAGTTCCTTTTCGAAATGGAACAACACTGGCGTGTTTTCGCTGTTCCTTTTCGAAATGGAACAACATTTTTGTGTTTTTGCTGTTCCTTTTCGAAATGGAACAGCATTTGTGTGATTTTGCTGTTCCTTTTCAAAAAGGAACAGCACTTGCGTGTTTTTTGTTGTTCCTTTGCGAAAAGGAACAACACGTGCATGTTTTTGCTGTTCCTTTGCGAAAAGGAACAACACTTGTGTGTTTTTGCTCATTCTTTGCGAAAAGGAACAAAATTTGAGTGTCTCTGTTATTCCTTTCTCAGAAGAAACAACATTTGTGATTTTTCGAACGACATTTGCATTTTCACGTTTTTTGTATGTATTTTTGTTTTTTTGATGTGCATTTTCTTTGATGTTCCTTACACGAAACACCGCTTTGTGAGTGCTTTTGCTGTTCATTCAAAAGAGCAACACTTTGGGAATATTTTTGAGGGCAACCCTTTCCTTTCTCTTGTGGGATTATTCATAGTCAGCTCAACCACATTCTCCTGATTCTCTTTCATGGCATGAAGTACACTATTTTTATGAGGACAAGAATTATGGATTCTTTTGAAGCAAGTATTATCATTTACGTTATGATCTTTAACAGGACAGCTCCTTGATGACAGATTTTTTTCAAAAGAGACACAATTATTTATATATTACTTTACTGCATTGTTTTTGCTGTACATGATATTGATTGATCATCTTAATACCATGCTGGTTCCACCCTTCCTGGTTATAATCTTCTCTGTCTGTAATAAATGAGATTATGGGTATATTTTTTTCTATTGACATGTTCAACTTCTTCCGCCATCTCTGCTCTTAGGGAGTATTGGGCCTCCCTCTTTTTATCATAAAAATGTGTAATAATAACAAAAAAAATTTCGCAGATGGAGGATAGGGGGTCTCATTACGAGCCAGCCTACCATGTTCATAAGGCTGTAACAAAGTGACATTCCCATTATGGCCACCACACCAGGGTTATGATCCATTGGATAGCCAAATTATCCTTGGAACAGGAGGTCTCATCACGAGCTGGCCTGATCACTTTTGCTACCTCCTAGTGAATGGCAGTGTGGTTATCTGGTTACCACGCCAGCACATTGATCTCTTCTGTAGAACAACACTAAAACTCTCCATTTATAAATTGAGGATCCTGGCTCATATGGGTTAAAAAGCAACCCTGTCGAGGCTATGGACGCCTGCTGGTAGCAGCGGCTCTGCTTATGGTATTGAAATTATATCTTTTCGTCAATTATTATTATAATACCCTTTTCTTATTTTCTTTTTATCAGAGAAGTTATTTCCTTAAATCTTTCCCTGTTTGAACCTTTATGCATGAGAAATTGTTTTATGATCAATCACATCATTTTCAGCTAGAATACCGTCAGCAAAGCATCTTTTTAGCATATTGTTGTCCTTTTTCGTTTTGCATAAACTATCATCACTCCAAAGCGTCCTATCTCTTATTCATAACTATCCTTACACACTTTGCTCTCAAAATAACCATAACTTTCACCGTCCTATCATTGATAAGTGTACTCTGCCTCCCTTACTGATATGTTGTTCATTCCATTGCCTTGTCGTCAGCACCACCCCTTTCATATGCTTTATGGTTATGGAACCCATTTTCCAATTGGAGGGGGGAATGTATGCATTATGGGATTGCATGCGATATGATTACTGCACTTTGCCATACCTCGTTGATTTGAGTTTTTCTAATTGCAATTTTGCATGCATCTTATCTGTTGCTATTCAAAGCTAACACTATGGATTCAAGCACATTGTATGCAAAATAGTGCTTTGTTTGCAGGAGAACAACAAGTATGGGCAAAATTCTATTCACAGCATGACCGCACTATTGCAACTAACAGATGCGGCTCGAGCAACTTGCGAACATGAACAACTCTTCAGACATTATGTGCTTACCTGGATTCCACCTTTTGCATCACTTTCAGCACCAACTCTGCCTACATCAGCTTCAACAACTGCCAGTATTTATATGTCATTCCACATTTTTTGGAGGTAAAACTTGAGGTAAAATTGCATAGTTTTCTAATTTATTATAAATTTAGGAGAATCTACTGAAAATCCATTTTGAGCATTATTTGTCATCCTTCATTCCACATCTTTACCACTTTCCCTTTTTCAGCGGCATATCATTTCCGAGTATGGGGGAGTGTTCCTTCATTTCTTTCTTATGACCATGTCATTCATATTCTTTATCACTCATTGCTCTTCTTATTCATTCTCAACGCCTCCCTTATTTCATGATTGTTTTACACCAAGCGTAGAATTCAACAGCTGGTAGCAACCACCTCTATTTGTTTTCTAGCATCGCATGAGGACATGCTAATTTTTCAGAGAGAGGGAGGAATTGCTATGCATGATGGATGTTTTCTACTTTCTTCCTTATTTAAGGCATACAATTTCATTTTTACACAGTGGAGAAATTGATTTCCACATATTTAAAAAAAAAAAAACTATGAACTCAATCCTTGTAATTTTTCGAAAACACATACGTATCATTAATACAAATCCACACAATTTCAAGAAATAGTGGTTCATAAAATTTCGGAAATCATGCACTCTCACCTACAACCATTTTGTTTATATCTCATGATCCGTGCATCAAAACAATCTGATTTTTGGATCATAAAGGCATTCATATATTCTAAATTTACTTGCCAAATTTCGACAAAAGTTGGCTTGTAGTTTTTGGGGAAAATGGTTAATGAAGTTTGTTGCTATCTATGTCATATTTTGCGGCAACCTCATACATATAGTTGAATGTCAATGTAAAAATTGTTATGCCTTCATCGAGATTGCTAAAATTGAATATTCATTAATTAAGGAAGCATTCATTTATTCTCAAATTTTTATTGCTTGGTTAACACATGGTTTTTTTCTTTGGGTTGCATGAGGACATGCAATATATTCAGTTTTCGTTGCATGAGGACATGCAAAATATTGAGTGCGGGGGTGTGTAGAGTTGTTAATATGCCATTATTATTGTCACTTGTGAACGTTTATTCTACCCATTTCTACCATTCTTCCTCATGTCATTTATTATAATTTATTAAATAAATCCATTTTATGATGATTTATGCTCTAATATTATTTATTCTCCTTTATTTCTAATAAATTGATGATTATGAATTATTTTACCAATGATAGTTCTAATAAGTTGGTTATAACACTATTCACCATTTTTAGCCTCCAAAGTAACTTCCAGATTGAAGATTTGATTTTTAAATCAGCCAACTCATAAATTCGATGGTTTAAGGAGTGACATTTTTGCGGTTAAGATTCTGAGCAAATGAAGACGAATTTGGAAAATCTGGAACATGGGTTTTGTCCAGAATGGGCCCAATTATCTTCTCAAAAAATAGTTTGCCCAAATTCGTCTCGTACAGGGAGAAACGCAGGGTTCTTTGAGCACGATTTTCTGAGATTTGTTGTTGCGGCCGCCCTCCAAATCCTAGCTGCAAACCCAAATCCGCCTTGTTCTTGTTGATCAATGGGTTAGAATCAACCTAAATTTGTAAGAGAAATCATGATTGTAATTATCTATGCTCTGATCTTTCTCTATTTAATGAAACCAAAGATCAGAGGGCTGGGGAAAAACGACTGTTGTTGTAATTATAAGTTTCAGAACAACTTTGATCATGGAGTCTTGTTGAGATCTGATTTTGTATACTTTTGTTAATGCAATCAATATAAAGGATTTGGTGTTCAATTCGTCCCTGCATCTGAAGTAAGTTACGGCGGTGCCATTGGAAGCTACGGGCCCGGCTCCAACGGACACTTGCCGTTGTATTGTTATACGGTAAATTGTGTTCGGTTTGCTTATTTCTATTGTTTCAGCAATCTGATATATCTTTCATATGATAGACTATGCTTTATACTTAATATCTGAATCTGAATAAGTTCCTTATCTCATGTCTCTGTATTACGCACAGTGAATCTACTCGATACATCTATTTCCATAGCAGGATATTGGTATGAATGTTATCATCATTAGATTCATATGAAATAGTATTTGAGAGACTTGAAAGCAATATTACTTCATTCAGAAACGTAATCATATCATTCGTTATTTTCAGATTGCTATAGTAGTATAGAACATGTACATACGGATGAGGATTGTTGTTCCAAGATTCATTGAGGATTGTTTCATTTTATTATTGTTGTTTCATTTACTGCTGTTCTATTTCCTTGTGATGTTCGATTTATTCCTAGAATAAAGATTGCTATTACTTTGGCTTTGCTGATTTCCATTAATTAAAGTTTGTTGTTCAGATTCCTTTAATTCTAGTTTGCTGATTCCATTTACGGTCGTTCCATTTTAGACTTGTTGTTCCATTTATTTTCTGTTGTCCATTTACTTGTATTTATTTCTTTGGTGTGAGAGAAGGTCTAAAGCTGTAATGAGTCAGCAAGTCGCTGCTTAGCTCCCAGATCTTTGGTCCATGCTCTAATTTCCATTCCATTTACTTGCATTTACCGTTTTAGTGTGGGAGGAGGATCAAGGCTGTCGTGAGACATAGCAGACGCTATTATGCTCCCAGATCCATGATCCATACTCTAATTCCTTTTCCTTCATCAATTTCTAGAGGAATGAGTTATTGCTACTATATCCTCGATTGATGGTTCTTTGAAAGAATGCAACTTCATTAAAAAAAATTCATTCAAATAATTTTCTCTTTTCTTTAACTATAAAACCAAAAAAAAAACATTTTAGATGGTTATGCTTTTAATAACCCTTGTTTGCTTAGTGTCAAATTATCCACAAATTCTCATCCTAGAATGTGCGTTTGACATGTAACAAGGTCATGCAACCTGTAAAAGCTTTAAAAAAAAATGAAAAAACCCATGCCGAATTTCAGATTCCACATTGCATAATTATAATATACCAAATATAATATTTAGTTATCCCTGTTAATAAAATGATCTAAATGGTGGTGGTCTAAATAAGAGTAATGAATCACAATACTATGAGTACACTAGATTAGATAGATTATTTAATCATACAACGAGTACACCCGGTCTTAACATACGAAATATAATATTTAATTATCCCTGTTAACCTAATGATCTAAATGGTAGTGGTCTAAATAAGAGTAATGAATCATAATACTATCAGTACACTGTAATAATACTTTATAATAATACTATGAGTACACTATAGTAGGGATCTAAATAAATTATTTAATCATACAACGAGTACGCCTTGTCTTGAAACAGAGATAAAGTTAATGTGCAGCATATGCATTTTTTCTTTTATTAGTCATCTGCACATTGTACCATAGTTATTTTTTATTTTTTTATTGTTTAATTAAAATCATTTTATACTTTACTATTTAAACTAAGATACCTTAATGGTGGGGTCGAGATAAGAAAAATCGTTGCTTCTAAAAACATTATTACTTGCAATAATCGTTGCTTCAAAATGGTCATATGAAACTATCAAAAGTGAAAAAAGTGTTACAATTGTAGATACAGTGATGAAGATTCAGTACCAATGCGAAATTTCATGACATCACTGCAAAGTAAGTATGCATTAATCATTATACTGTGACGTTTTCTTATTTCGAATAAATACCACAATCAACTGTGTTAAGATTTCCATTTGTGTTATCAATTCGTGACTCTTTTCAGCTCCTCTTTTCTCGACTCTCTGAAACAATTTGTCTGTCATTTCTGCTCCGATATGGGCTTCAGTCATAGTCTCCAATCCATTTCTATACTGCATTGAGAGTTGTCTTCCTAATAAACCGCGATCTTCACTCCTGTACTCTTGTAATTTATGGTCATGCTATATCGACTTCCTTCGAAAGAAGGAAATATCTATTGAAACGTCGATTTGGATTTCGAGGAATGGAACTTCGGTCAAATCTTTACACAAAAACTAGTATGCATTAGTTAAAATAAAAAAAATATATATATATATATATATATATATATATATATATATATATATAAGGAAAGAAAACAAATCTTTTTTAGACGTTAATTTGGATTTAGGAAAATGAAGTTTGAACCAACTCATAAATATTTGATTACAGAAAATTTAGTAGCATAAATACAACAATATAATGGTCATAAAACAGGTGCCACTGACCGAGGTGGCAACTGGGTATGGTGAAAATCTAAGAAGAAATTAGATACATTCAGAATAACTGTAAACCTTTTACGGATTGGTAAAGCTACAGATGAGAAGATTGGTTGACAGAGGAGAGGACAGTAGATGCATATAATAAATTTGACAAACCAAAATAAAGACAAGTTATGAAACATCCTTCATATCATAAATTCATTATATCCAGAAAAATCTAAGGAGGGTAACTTATTGATAATAACAAAAATCACTTTTTATTTTAGTTATTTTACATTAAAATTTAATATGAATTGAATTGCTTTAAATATAAATTTTAAGACAAAAATATTTTAAGACAAAACTTTATATTTAATACAAAAATAGTTTAAGACAAAAATATTTTAAGACAAAAGCAGTAACAAAATTTTATATTTAAGACAAAAATAATTTACGAGGAAAATATTTTGAGAGAAAACTTTATATTTAAGACAAAAGTAGTTTGAGACAAAAAAAAAAAAAAAACTTTATATTTAAGACAAAAATAGTTTAAGACAGTTATTTTAAGACAAAAACAATTTAAGACAAAATTATTTTAAGACAAAACTTTATATCTAAGACAAAAGCAGTTTGAGACAAAAATATTTTCAGACAAAGCTTTATATTTAATACAATGACCACTTTAGATCAAACCTATTTAATACAATTAACAATTAAGACACAAACATATCAATTTAAGATGATATTATCTAATTACAACTGCAAAATTGACTATGGCAGTGCGTCCTAAGTCGGCCAGCTTGTAGACAAGTATTATCTTGCGCCTATATTGAGGTTGTTATTTTACTTACCATTCACAATATCTTATATAAAGACAACGGTTGGTTGGGCTCTTTGTTTTGTGGAGGTAGTCAACTAAGAAGAACGCGACAAGTTTTACTAAAAAGATTTCTCGAACATCAATTCCTCTTCTGTCCCTTTCATATATGTTGATACGATTAGAGACAACTTGTCTATTGTTGCATTCACCACTACTACACGGAGGGGGACTTTAAGACAATTTTTTAAGAGAAAAGAAATATTTTGTCTTCAAAATTTCAATATGAGGCGATATTAAAAAAGGGTAAAGGTAAAGGATTAGGGGTCTGTCTACTAGCATTCACTAAGTGTTTAGTTTACCATGGTTGTGAAGTGATATTCAACAAAGGAAAAGCAATCCTAAGACACATTGCCACGGGGCAGGTGACGTAGATAGGGGTTTGTGTAAAGAAACTGTATAAGCTAGATGTGGAAGACTATGCTACATTAAGCACTAAGGCGAAGAAAGTGAAGGTCGCGATGTCGATGAACTTTGGCACAAAATACTTGGTCATTTGTGTCATGGTACCTCGAATATTATAGAACAAATAACCACTCGCCTCTCTAAATGAGTACTTAAGCAATAGGATATATGCAAAGGATGTACATTACAGAAGTACATAAAATCCACATTCCATGATCAGGACAACAGAGCACATGCAGTCCTAGAAAGGATCCACTATGATGTTTAAGGACCTTTCTCAACAACCTACACTGTCAGACACAATTGTCAATTTTATTGATTACTTCTCACAAAAGTGTTGGACCTTCTTCACGTGGAATAAATATGAGACATTCTCTGAGTTCAAAGAATTCAAGGCACTAGTTGAAAAAGAAGCTAGCAAGAAGATGAAGGCTCTGTTGTAGAGGCTGCAACACCCTCCAAAATTTTGCCCTGCACTTAAATTTCAGAGCCTACTATGGATATTGTGATCAATCGGTCCTTAATCACTTATTGGTAAGTTGATGATCTCAAGCCCCCCTTTTCGATCTTAAGAGTCATTCATGCTTTTATCTTTACATAGAATGTGTCATCTTTAGGCATGGGGGTAATCGCTTGTCAGGCAAAGGGAGGTTTGTTTTGCTTCAAGGGAAAATATTTATGAGAATGGGTTGTCCTCACCACATATACATGTTTAACACCCATTTCACACAGTCTTACACAAGTGTCGCCTTTATCCTCCCAAAGTCTATAATCAGAGCCACACTTGTCATAAGCTCCCACAAAGGTTGTTGCATTAAGTTAAATATGTGTTACATGTTCTGGATGGTCTATGTTGTATTGATAAGTTTTCAAGTGTGTGATCATAGTGAAGTTTTATCACTATTCACATAAGTTCCACTGATCCCACACCTAGCTAAATTTCAGAGTTTCCTTAGCAACGTAGCCTCATCCAACTTTCCTGAACTACACACTTCACATATGTAACCCTCAATATTTTCCATTGCTTGCTTGAACCATGCAATGCGCAGAAATCCAAACCTCCCTTACCATTCAAAAATGTGCAGTGGTTTCCTCCTGTTCCCTTCCCTCAGCCAGAATCCACTGTCTCCAAAAACTATGCAGTTTTGTCCCTTGATTACCAGTCTGCCTTGCATCCTAAAATTGCATAGATGTGTCCTCCTAGGGCCTCATCCCATAATAGTTCCTTACATCCTAAACCTGTGTAAATGTGTCCTCATAAGGCCTCATCCTGCAACAGTCACTGCCCATTGAAACTACACAATTATGTCTCTCACGGGCCACGAAGAAAGATGACATGATAGATGACTCTCAAGGAGTTGAGGAGAAAAATAAGAAGACCAAGAAACCCACTGGTATAATAGAATATTATGACCGCATGAAGACTCCATCCGATGCATAACCCTTTGGAGGCTAAGTATGGAAAACAAAGCACATCTCTTGAAATACACCTCTTAATGTAGCTTAAAAGTTTGCTTATCATTGTCGTATCATTCCATCTTCAATGACATTCATGGTTGCAAGAACTGAAAGTCATTCCATGTCTTTGCTCTACATGTCTTGCTCCCTTTCACTTGTTCATTACATAGCTTAGAATATGAAGAGTATTACCATTTGTTTATTTAAGCTACGGAGGTTGTGACCAACATGATCTTATGATTAACTAGGCACGATGCAAGGCATCCTAAGTGGGATGAAAGATGTTTGATTATATGTATGTAGTCAGTACAATCCTTTGCATTACTCCTTTGCATTAATCCTTTCTTTGTATCTTGCATGTACCCTCACCACTTATCAGATTTGACTACCTGCTACCAATAGTCTCTTACCTCTTTCCTGACAAAGCAGGTGAAGGAATTTCCTTCAACCTGATTTCTTGAAGGCTCTTCATAGAAATTATAGAGCTAAGAGAAGGAGATGTGTAATCTCACTATCAAACTGTTGAAAATACTTAGCATATTCGAATATATCCAAACAATTAAGCTGCCACTCAACAACATTGTGAATCTTGGAAGACTCAAGAAAGATCACATCTCTAGATATTATAAGCTTCTTATTCACTTCATCATAGAGATGGTATGCTTTGGAGGTATGAGTACCCAAAGAAGATACATTTGTGACTCCTTGCACTGAGTTTTTTAATCTGTTCCTTAGGTATGAAGGCATAATATGAGGAACCAAAAACCGTGAGATGCCTCACTGAAGGAATGTGACCATACCACATTTCATAGGGAGTCTTATTTCTAATAGCAAGAGTTGGACACCTATTATTTATATACACAACACATAGAACCACATTAGCCCAAATCCTTATCAACTTAACATGTCAACTATGCCAAGTTCATAGTGAAAGTAATACATTCCAATGAACTATGTGTTGACAAATGCAACAAGAAATTCTCAATTTGATCTTTCCTTGGTTAAATTGAAAAAATTTGAATTTCCACATCAATAGAAAACTTGGATGACATTAACTTGTGTGACATGGCTTGTGTCAGCTAGTTTACTCAATAAATTCGAGTTGGAGGAGTTAGAGTTCAGTTCTGCATATGCGATTGCTAATTTGTAGCAATAAAGGTCAATTATCTCATGTTGTTGTTAGTTAAACTAGTTCTAACTTTTGGACGAACTAGTGGAAGGTCATTTAAGCAGCGGGTCTTCAGTTAAACTCGGTGATCATCTAGTTAACTAATCAATCAACTCAAAATAGTTTTGGCATGAAGAGAAGTCAAGTTCCCTAAGATTGGTGGAGATTCGAAGGTAGTTTTAATTTCTTGTAGCTCACACAGTTGCAAAACCTTGTTATAACCATAGTGGAGGAGGTAGCTTGAGTAGGAGCTTCTTTTGAAATTAGAGAGTAAATGATTTTTGGTAGCATTAATAGCCAACCAGAAATTTGTTTTGCACCACACTTCAATGTTTTGGGCATGGTTTTTGAGGGTTGATAAAATTTTTTTATGCTTTTTGGTCATGCACGTCCTAACTAAGTATCTTGGGACGTCTATAATATTTCCTTGCATGCACATGCTCACTAAATATTTTTTGGATGTCTGTACTAGGTCCTTGCAAATTTCTATTTTCCAAGGCCTAAGTACTTATGATCTTAGGTGCTCACAACAATTCGACAATTTATGGCACTTTCCAAATCACCATTCCTGAAAGGATCTAACAAAACAACTTCAAAGGAAGATGAGAAGGGAAAACTCTTATTGGAACTAGCCTATAACTAGTGGAATTGGTTGGTCCCAATGGTTTTAGAGTTGTGCTAGTCTAGTTTGGTGGTTCAGATTGGCTAAGGTTGGTCTTGTATTGAACTGAGCTTAAAACACCAAATTCACTAGTTCTCTAATAAACTGACCAATTCTGAAGAATGTAGTGCAACATAGCTAATGACCACCAAATAATAGTTTTTTAATAAAAAATACTTAAGACGAAAAAAAATTATTAATTCGATGGCCCTACAAAACCTAACCGTAGTAATTAATGGTAATATTCAATTTTTAAAGTTAAAGTAAAAGTGGACATTCTCCTTATCTTTCCTTTTTTGAAAAGGAAAGATAAGGATAATGTGAAATTTTACTTAAGTTTTGAATAGTAACATTAATTGTTATGAGTTTTTTCAGAGTGGTTCCAACTTCATTCAATTTTGAGAAAGTCAAATTTTAAATCCCATTCAAAACTTAGTCGGGATTTTTTGAACCGCTTATTTATAACGAGTCCTAGACTTTGACTTCCAATTTTTCAGGTGCAGTTATTGCATAATCATATTCCTCGTGAGACTTTGCAACAAAAGTTGATCTTTAATCCATTTCAAGAACTTGACCTAGATTAGCGAACCATCAGCTACCCCTCCCAAGTTTTTCTTCCACATTGAAATTTTCTTTTTCAACAGAGATTCATTTTATCCATTAGATCATTTATTCCACTGTGACAGTCCAACAACACCCCTGCCAGCATATGCTTGAAAATCCATCTCATCTTTACTGCTACCTTATAAACACTCTTAAATCTTGTGTCTCCAATATAAAAGAGGAAGAACCAGAAAGGGCCTTCTTGGCCCTCTTCACAACCCACAATATGTTTAGCTTCTCTCTTATGCTTACACTCTAGTCTTCTCACAACTTCATAATGGTGAATCTTAAACACGGTCTCATGATGTCCATTCAGGGAAGCATAATTCACCCTTTCTTTGAATCAAATTACCCACTAGCATTCCCTTTACCTTTACATGCAGGCATATATTTTCCTTCTGAATGACTATTAAGCTTTCCATCTCTATTTCGCCTCCCTCTCCTACCCTCATGCAGCTGTTAACCTGAATTTAACCAATCTCAATGTATCAGAGATAAACAATCCATCCAACTGGGTAGATTGAGTTCAGACCCTTTTAGAAACTAAATCCATCCCTCCACAATGATATATCCCTCCCCAACAACATTATCATGTTGTGTTCGAGATCTATGATTCCCATGATCATTATAAATTTTCGAGTCCTTCACTTACATATTTGGTAACATCCTCATTTAGATCATTTATACTTTGCTGTGTTGTTTCTTGTGTTATGATTTCCTTTAATTGAAATATCTCCCTAGTAGACACGAGTAACCAAATTCAATTTCTTATTGAACTCTTGTGTTAACATACTTAATTTTCATTTTGACCTATTCGGTTTCAAATTCTTATGTGGTTGGTTTATTGGTTGACTACTAGCATTCACAAAGTGGTTATTGATGATCATAGTTAGTCTAGAGTGAACGTTAGACTTTTCCTTGAAAACCAAGCCCTAAGAATAAGCAATTATCATGGAACATTTCAGAGCCCATACTAGTGGAAGGCCAATTGTGCAGTAGGACTTTAGTCAAACTCAATGATCATCCAGTTAATTGATCAATCAAATCAAAATATCTAGGGCATGGAGAATTCGAGCTACCCAACTATGGTGGAGATTCTAAGGCAATGTAACATCAATTGTAGACTAGCCTTGAGTGTACAAGTGTTGCATGTAGTCACATGATCAACCTTGGGAATTTCACAATGGATTTGTAAAAATTTCTAAATAATAGCGGCCTAATTTCTCAAGGAATTCTGCAAGGAAATATGGGCTCAAACAGAGGTAGAAATTTACTAAGTCTGGGTTATAGCTTCTCAATGAGACGAGAGACAGGTTATTCACTTGCAGGTTGTGCTCAGTTGAGAAAATAAATTGCAATACATTTCTATTCATCATATTAATGCAAGCAGAGATAGGGTTTTTTAGCATATTTCTTTCCCCGGGAAAAATTATGTGTGCATGTGTGTTATTTCTTATTACATGTATGAAATTTTTGTTCTAAATTGTGAATTAACTTCGAGAGAGCAATAGAGTAGGTTTGTGTCTTGTGATTTTGATTAAAACTTCATAAGTAGTTGCAACTCTACACCATAATTTCTACAAGAATGGTGGAGGAAAATTACAAAATATTTGTTAGTAGAAAATATCCCTACTTAAAAGTATCTATGACAACTTTTGCGAGAAGAAGATGTTGAGGATAAAATATTGGATTGTGGAAGTATTAGTCCCAAAATTCACAAGGGCAGTAATTTTGGTTGCAGGTGTGGAGTAGATGGATTAAATGTAATTGTGTAGGTAGACAAGTCACAATTACGTCTTTGATATTTGTCGATGATGTGTTACTATTTGGTAGATTGAACTCTTTTGATCAGTATCTGCACTCCTTATGAATAATAATAAATCTCATATGATTTCTTCTTACCAAGATGATGCATTGGTACTGGAGATTTATCATATTTTTGGTGTTATCTGCACTGCATTGGATGCAGATTTTGAAAATATTATATTTATGCTCCAACCTAATTTTTATGGAATTAAGGATTGGAGTTGACTTATAGAGAAAATCCACTGTAAAATTTTATCATGGGCACAGAGGTCGCTCTCCCTAGGGGGCAAGTTGACCATAGTTTGAGCAGTCCTTCAGAGAATCTCTATATATTGGCTTCATATTTTCGCTCTGTTTAAGAATATCAGTAAATGTATATTTTTGGCTTCATCTTGGCATGAGACAATGTGTCGTAAAGGACAGAGTGGGCCTGGTTGTTGTTTACTATGTATGGAGGCAATGGATAGCCAGACTCATCTATTTATTTCATTCTCCTTAGAAAAATCATTTTGGAATGGTGTATCCAATATGTTGGATTTACAGGTAGATTAAAAATACTCTTTTGTGGTTGATTGTATTTGAGACTGGATTATTGAATATAAAACATTTGGACCACTTCCAATATACATTGGGGTTTCGATCCAAAGAATGCATTATTGTCCTGAGATCCTTTGTTTTGATACATAGACCTCCATCCTTGTCAAGAAAGCTACAAGCCTCCCTGAACTTAGACATAACCTCCATATTCCTTTAGTAGATAAAACCCTTCTCTCATTTTTTGACCATGCCAATCTACCGTCCATCCCATATTCTCTCATGAGCCCTGTGTAAAACACCATTTCGTTCAAGGATGGGGAATTTGATGCGTACTCTAACCATATTTGTTAGATACTTCCCCCTTTTCTTGGTTATGGTTTCTTTATTATTCATTCATTTCCAAACACTATACCACCAGTTCTAAGAATCTTATGGATACTATTACCACAATAAATGTATATTTTATTTTATAGGAGACAAGAATTGTATATTTCCCTTTGGGACACTCCGAAAATATTTTGATGCACCTTTGTGACCTTTATGACTTTATGACCTTAATTCCCATTCTATGTTCATCCATGTGGACACACTTTATGATGTTCTACGACAACCTAATTTCCTTGTCAACTTCCTCTCATCTTCCTTCTCATGTTTTTAGGACTTATGTATGCAAAAAGAAATTTGGGAGATGAATTCCATCAAGGTAGAAAATCAAGGGGGTTTCAAGTCATGTATCTAGGGTTCTCACTAGCATAGTCCCACCATATAATGCACCCAATCCCTAAATTCGGGTCTATTGCTATTTCAATTAATTATTAGATGATCATGGTGGGCCATAATTCCAAGTTAAATATTATGACTCTTCATATGATATTATTGTAGATACTTGAGGAGACATCTTTTTGGCTAAAGGGTTAAGGGAGGATTTTGACTTCAATATCAAACCATCAACCATATCCTCAACATATCTAACCAACAATCAAGAAGAGAACTGAGGTGAAGCATGGGAATCCTCTCTCGCACACGTTGTTCAGGATATATATCAATCTATGAATGCCTCTACACTCCACCAACTGTGCATCAACAAAATTTTGGGTTTCCCTACTATCCTCCAAGATGGATACATGTTGTCCCTGCATTGTGCCTTTGATTGCAGAGTGGCTAATAATCATAGTTTATCGTGGATGATTGTCATCGTACATAACATCCATGGTCCAATTCATTTGTTTGGTGCCCAATGTTGGTGAATCATTGCATTGCATCATGGTAGCATATATTGCCTTTTTTAAAGCAAAAATATGTTGAAAATAAATTAAGTTATGTCTCATGCAAATGTTCAATATTGTTGTGTTGGGAGTGCTTTGCATATTATATGTATCATTTATCTATAATCACTTATTTCAAGCCTATTTTGAGAAATAAAGGAAGAGGTGCAAGCCCTTGACATAAGGACTCCCACCAACTCCTCTTCTCATAGAAAATTTTCAAACATTAGCCCATAAATAAAACACATGACCTTGTTTCTCTAGTTTGGAAACCCTTGGATGTTTCTGACAATGAACTCCTCCCAACAACTACTTTAACCATCTATTGAATTCCTTTGATTGGTATGTGTAAATTATTTTTATTGATTCCTGGAGAGGTGTGAAATCTAATTTTGCATTGATACAAACACCAAATTTAACCCATGGTAGCCACAATTTTAGCCTTACAACTCTCTCATCCAATATTAGATACTTCACTAATTAGTCAATGGGTAATATACATAACAATATATTAAATATTAGAAGCATTCATATTAATAGAAAAAATAATAATAGTATTTAATATTAAGTTATAATACATGTAACTGCCAAGTTGCTATATTTTCTTCCTTGGAAAGTGAATATTCATCTTGACTTAATGTCCAATGTTAGTTTTAAAACAATTAAGATAAAATTTTTTAAGAGAAATCACATAGATCTATAAATGCAGAGATGATAAATATGATGCAAAAATTTACTCAAAAGTTCACATTGTAAAAGAGGTTTTAACTTATAGTAATATGATCCCATTCCTCCCTTGATAGGTCCAAGGTTAGTATATTTGTCCCAACATAATAAATGTGTTTCTCTTTTATATTATTAGATTAGGTTGCTTCAATAATCATGTCCTTATTCTTAAGGGGATATTATCTTAAAGTAAGTGTTGTCATAAGTAGTGTGATAGAAGTAACAATGGGAAACTATATCTATATATTTTTCTAAACATGTGAAAAAGTAATCCCTAATTTATCTATGTCCATTGTAGTGAAAATCTATTTTTTATAGTGGTAGCTCAATTACTTTTCATGTTAGTATGAGTGGTGGTATCTTTTGGTCATTATATTATGTTTAGTGGATATAGTAATAAATGGTGTAATTTAAAATTTTTAATTTAGACTACATCTACATCACAATGTGATACTCTATAATTGTACCAAAACTTAGCAGTGAAGACATGACAAGTAACTAGATGTATTCAACAAAATTTTAATGCTTATCATTGTGTCTTTGAATAATATTTATAGTGCTAGCTAAATTGGGTAGTATTGACTTACTTTTATGATTCACATAGATATCATCATAACTCGTTGGTTTTGATACCTTGATTATTTGAAAATAAATGCCACTTAAATTAGGTAGTATTGACTTAGTTTTGCAATATATATACATAAGAACATAACTCATTGGTTTTATACCTTAATTACTTTGGTGTTGCCCATTTGTATTCATAAGTATATACAGGAACATAGAGGGTTTCAAGGAATAGAGGAACAAAAAGATTGAGAAATGTTTGTAGATTCACGAAGATGGTGATAGTGCCACACCAATGTCACTTTGTTTCTACTATGCTAAGAGATGGCTAGAGAATCGCATCGATTTGTTCCAGAGTGATTTTCTAGATGGCATGAGAAATTGGGCTCTTTGGCAGGAATTGATGGAAAAGAATCTAGCAGTGGGCTTTGCAGAACTACTCCATTCTCTGCTTGATTCCTACCATGGCTTTCCATTACGAATCCACCGAAAAATGGTGCTGCATATTCATCAACCAAACCTTCCTCCACACTGCAATGAACCAACACCTTTGCTTCTACTTTAGCCTTGATTATTGTATTGAATGTATTTCAGAGGTAACTACTGTAAATAATTCCTTTTGCGCTTGCTGCACTTCCTCCCAAACTCTCGTCTTTCAGGAGGCTGAGGAAGAAATTTTAAGCTCCTTGTTTAAATGTAGAGTCTGGATTCATCCATGCTGATGGCCTAATGGTGTTGGCTCAAGAAAACTTCCTGGGGCAACAATGACCAATTCCCCATGCTCAACAATTTCACCCCTTGCGCAAGGAATGCTCTCTCACACACAAAAGATTGATCTACCATTAAAAAATAATTTGTATTTATTTTGCGTAATATTCTCCTGGAGTGTTGTGATGCTAAGCCTATGTCAAAATGAATTCCCTCTCTGTAGTTTTCTATGGTTCTATAAATACGCACAGGGGATGGTGGTGGCCTGTCTTAGGCATATCATAATATATGCATGAAAGCAGGACCTCATTTTCCCCATTGCAATGGAAGGTTTGTCGAGAAAATGGAGAGAAAAACACCAATGTTTGAGAGCCACGAGACTAGGGATTTTGTTATGAAACCAGCTCAAGAAAAGATAGAAAAGATAAATCCACGCCTTAGAATTTAGCCTCTTCGAGGGGGCAACCTCCTTTACATTACATAAATGAACAATTCTTCGATGATTCAAATGACAGAATCTCCTTTCTATATATAGGAGTCTAAGGAGTCACAATATAATCCAGCCAACCTAACAATAATAATATAAAGCCACAAAAATAACAATAGAGGGATTCTATGGGGCACATAAATAACAATGTGGGGGTAATAAGGGTACACCAATATAAATGAGAGGTATAACTACAATAGTAATGGGGTAATCACTAGTATTATAGTGACCCAACATGCCCCTCTCCTTCAAAAAAGTGTTGTCCTCAACGCCTGCGTAGTTCTGGATACTTCTGCATAAAATTCTCATCCTCCCATGTGGAATCTTCAGCGGATAGGTTCTTCCACTTGATAAGATACTCTGAAATTGATCGATTTTGTAGCTGTTGAGTTCTTGTTTCTATGACTGCTTCCGGTTCCAATATAATTTTTCCTTCCTCGTCGCGTTTTGGCAATATTGTTTGAACTCGGAGCTTGTCACCTATAACCTTCTTTAAACATGAAACATGGAAAACTAGGTGCAACCGAGAAGCTGCAGGAAGCTCCAATTTGTATGCCATAGTACCAATATTTTGCAACACCTTGTACGGACCATAATACTTTGGTGATAATTTATTATCCTTCTTAGCTTGCTTTAGGGACATTTTCTTATATGGTTTTAGCCGAAGGAATACCCAATCACCTACATCAAAACTTCTTTCACTGCGATGTTGATCTGCCTGTTGTTTCATTCTATTTTGTGCCAACACGAGGTTATCCTTTAAGAGTTGGAGGACTTGTTGTTGATGTTCGATGTGATGTTCCACTGCCTGAACCTTAGAATTTTCTCTTAAATATGATGTGATGGATGGTGGTTGATACCCATAAAGTGCCATAAATGGGGTCATTTTTGTTGCTGTATGGAAGGAAGTGTTATACCACCATTCAGCCAGAGGCAACCATTTGACCCATTGTGTCTGTTTATCAGATACAAAGCAACGAAGATATCCTTCCAAACATTTGTTTACTATCTCAGTTTTCCCATCAGATTGAGGATGATAAGATGAGCTATGAGCTAACTGAGTACCAAGACAAGAAAATAATTTTGTCCAAAAATTTCCAGTGAAAATGGGATCTCTGTCACTTACAATAATCTTTGGGTTTCCATGTAGCTTTTGAATTGTTTCCATAAATGCAGTAGAAAATGTACTGGCTTTAAATGGATGTGATAATGCACAAAAGTGTGCATACTTGGTAAGTCTGTCAACTACCACCATGATGACACTCTTTCCCTCAGACTTGGGTAAACCTGTGATAAAATCCATTGAAACCTCCTCCCAACGTTTGCTTGGAATGGATAAAGGTTGTAATAGACCCGATGTCTTAATTGTTTCAACTTTATTTTGTTGGCAAACCAAACATTTTGCCACAAACTTTTGAATATCTGATTTAAGGCCATCCCAAAAAAATTCCTTCTTAACCCTGTGGTAAGTTTTTAAAAATCCTGAGTGCCCTCCTAAGGGAGAAGTGTGCAATTCCATAAGAATATTTTGTTTTAGCTGGGAATTCTTACAGAGGTATAAGTGATCTTTGTACCATAACGAATCATTTTTCCAGCTAAATGTATCAGACGTACTGGAATCTTGTTGTAGCTTTCGAATAAGTGCCCACACTTCTTCGTCATTCTTCCATTCCTCCCTTGCTTCGTTTATCCAATCTGGTTGGATAATAGAAATGGTGCACAACAATGCTTCCACATCCTCATCCTTTCTTGAGAGTGCATCTGCCACCACATTTTGCTTCCCTTTTTGTAGATGATTTCAAACTCATAACCCAACATCTTTGTGACCCACTTTTGTTGCTCTTCAGAGGATAATCTTTGTTCTAAAAAGTATTTAAGGCTATCATGATCCGTTTTTACCTTGAAGTGTCTTCCCATTAGGTAGGGTCGCCATTTCTTAAGTGCATGGAGTATTGCCAACATTTCCTTCTCATAAATAGCTTTGCTTAAAAACTTTCCCTTGATTGGACGACTTTCAAAAGCAATGGGTCTTTCATCTTGCATTAGAACAGCACCAATTCCATTTCTTGAAGCATCACATTCCACAATAAAGGTTTTTGTGAAGTCCAGTGTAGCTAAGACCTTTGCTTGGCACATTGCCTCTTTAAGATGTTCAAAGGCCTTTGTTGGTTCCGGAGTCCATGAAAATGCATCTTTCTTCAATAATGTTGTTAGAGGTGCTGCTATTCTCCCATAATTCTTAACAAACTTGCAATAATACCCTGTCAACCCAAGAAATCCTCGCAGATGCTTTATGGATGTGGGGATTTTCCATTCCTTAATGGCTTTAATTTTGCTATGGTCTACCTTAACTGCTTCATGAGATACAATATGACCCAAATATTCCACCTCCTGGACTCCAAAGAAACATTTGGATCTTTTTGCATATAATTGTTTCTCCTCCAATAGTTGTAGCACCCTGTCAACATGTTCAACATGATCCTTCCAAGACTTGCTATATATTAGTATATCATCAAAAAATACTAACACAAATTTTCTAAGGAATGGTTTGAAAATTGAATTCATCAAACCTTGAAATGTTGAAGGTGCATTGGTAAGGCCAAAAGGCATGACCAAAAATTCATAATGACCCTCATGAGTTCTAAATGTTGTTTTCAGAATGTCTTCAATCTTCATTCTGATTTGATGATATCCTGAATGAAGATCCAACTTGGTGAAGTAAATTGATCCATGCAATTCATCAAGTAATTCATCAATGACAGGAATGGGGAACTTATCTTTAATAGTGAGCTTGTTGAGCTCCCTATAATCCGGACACATGCGCCATGATCCATCCTTCTTGTGCACCAATACTACTGGAGCAGAGAAAGAACTTTGACTCGGTTGAATTATACCAGGCTCTAGCATTTCTACAACCATACGTTCAATTTCACTTTTTTGGACATAGGGATATCTGTATGGCCTGATGTTTGGAGGAACACTTCCTGGAATCAGATGAATAGCATGATCATGATCACGCATAGGTGGGAGACCTTTGGGAGTCTCAAATACCTTGGAATGATTGTCCAGGACTTTTTGGAGATCTGGAGAAATAGATGATTCCGATGTGGAAACATCTAGCGAACATAATTGTGCAATTACACCTCTTTGCTCCTTTTTTAGAAGCTTTGTCATACCATTAGAGCTGATTATCTTTCTTGGTTTCCCTGCAATACCCGTTAATTCAACTTCCTTTCCTTCCGTAGAAAATTTGATGAAAATTTCTTGAAAATTAAAAGCTATTGTACCCAAGGATTGTAGCCATTTGACTCCTAGTACAACATCAGCACCTCCCATTGGAATGGAAAGCATTGGGCTAGTCAATACATATTCTCCCATGGATAGCTTGATATTATGGCACTTTCCAGAGCAATTTATTGTTCCTCCATTTGCAATCATCACTTGAGACTCTGGTGCTGGATATAGGAAGCAATTCAATTCTTTTGCTACCCTACAATGAATAAAATTGTGGGTGCTTCCTGAATCAATCAACACTATTACCTTTTTCTTCTTGATTTGTCCTACTATCTTGATGGTTTGACGAGTGGTAATTCCCGCCAATGCATTACAAGATATGGTCGAATTTATTTTTTCTTCATCTAGGCTTTGTTCCTGGAGTATATCCTCTTCTTTTGACCTTTCTTGCTCCTTTTCTTCTTCCTCTTCACAATCTATGTAGAATAATTTCTTCTCAGCACACTTATGACCTTTAGTGTATTTGCTATCACAACTGTAACAAAGTCGTTTTGCTCTTTTTTCTTCCAATTGTTGTGGTGTCAACCTTATAGGTTTTGGATGACTAGGGGCAACAACACTTCCATCTTCATAGTTGTGAGTGGTATGCTTCCTCGTTGCCAAAATTTTGCTTTCCATTTTTCTTGCTAACCTGAATGCCTTCTCTAATGAATCAGGTTCCCAAAGGTGAACATCATGTTGGATATTATCCTTTAAAGACCCTATGAACACATCAATCCTATGCTCCTCTGGAATATATTTTACCCTTATGTTCAATTTTTGGAACTCCTCAATGTGCTCCATTATTGAACCCTTTTGTTTGAGACTTATCAATTGGCTAAAAAGAGTGTTGATTTTTGTATCCTCATAATGTGCTATCAATTATTCTGTAAAAATTGCCCAAGTGATAAATTGTTTACGAGAACAAATCCATTGACACCATACAAACGGATTTGGTTCCAAATATACAATTGCCATACGTACCTTTTGTGTGTTCTGCACATTATTGAGATCGAAGAACTGCTCCATCTGTAATATCCATGTGGCGAGATCCTTGCCATGTGACGAGAAAATTTGTCAAATCTGTCTTCAAATCTGCCATGTGTATCTTCAAGTCTGTCTTCAAATCATCCATCTTAACTTCCATGCCCTTTATCTTAGATTCCACGCCATTTATCTTAGATTCCACGCCATTTATCTTATATTCCACGCCATTTATCTTATGTTCTTTTAGCTTTTGTGAGCGTGACATTTGTTGCACTTGTTCTTGTAATTTTGATATATCATGTAGCATTTCTTCCTCTTCTTCATGAGTCATGCTAGATCTTTCAGGTTCCCTACTAGGTGTTTTCATTTTCTTTCTTCGGGGCATCAATTACCGATAATAATGCTTTACTATGCCCTTTGAATTCCTTCAAACCAAGCTTACGCAAAAATAAATAAAAAAACTACACACCTTTTTTCACTTTGTAGAAGCCTGATATCGAATCTGATGTATCTCTGTCATTTTGGATCATCCAGTTCTGAAATTGCAACCTGTGGTAGCCTTCTGCGTCCTCTTTCCAATGCCACAAGTCTGACCCAAATTGGTTTCTCCAAGGAAGATTTATGCGAAATCTCCCACAGTGACTTGATTATAGACTAGTTTAGTAGAGAAGACTTGTATGACGTGCCACGAGTCACTGTTTCAACCTATGGATCTGAAAAATTCCTACAATAAACTACAGTCCATGCTCTTTTTGTAGTTTCTTACGAAATTTCAATCCAATCCCCAGAGAGAAAGTTATGACGATTTTCCCCACGTCACCTGTTTTGAATGTAATTCAGGAGTCTGCAAAAAGACCAAATTTCTTAGATCATATCTCCGCAAATATCGCGCGAAAAAGCTCTAAAATTTATACCCAAGATTCAGCGTGATTTATTCACAAATGGGTTTATTTGCGACTTCTGAAACGTCAAAGAAAAAAATTTATAGCGAAAATTCCACGATGACCTGTTTGGAGCAGCGAAACCCTAGAATCCAAAGCTCTGATACCAAATGTTATGAAACCAGCTCAAGAAAAGATAGAAAAGATAAATCCATGCCTTAGAATTCAGCCTCTTCGAGGGGGCAACCTCCTTTACATTACATAAATGAAAAATTCTTCGATGATTCAAATGACAGAACCTCCTTTCTATATATAGGAGTCTAAGGAGTCACAATATAATCCAGCCGAACTAACAGTAATAATATAAAGCCACAAAAATAACAATAGAGGGATTCTATGGGGCACATAAATAAAAATATGGGGGTAATAAGGGCACAACAATATAAATAAGGGGTATAACTACAATAGTAATGGGGTAATCACTAGTATTATAGGGACCCAACAGTTTATGTGATGGCCATTAAGGGCATGAGGCCCAACGGCAGTAGAGCACATACTCTTTTATTTTTGGGTCGCAGGAGATAAATAATAAGACCCTCATTCTTAGGAAAAGTGGGAGACATGAGCACCGACTGAGTGGGAAACAGCAAGAAACAGCGGGCTAGGCCATCTTAAAATGGAATCAGGCTGGCTTAAAATGGAAACAAGATGGCCGAAATCACTGAAATGTTTTTGGTGTAGAGGCTGAAAATATTTTTGGGGCCAAATTGTTTTAGTTTTTATATGATGGGGCTTTCATTGTTATTTTGCAAAGGAACTGGAAGTTAAGCTAGAAGTTTCAAGGAATACAACAAAGGGTTTATTTTCCACAGGTATTTTCCTTTCAATTTGATGTATTTTCCTTGCAAAGTTGTTGGAAGTGGTATTATTTTCCTTGCATATCTATAGCCATTGGTATAGCTGTCGAAATTGTTATTGATGATGATGATGATGATGATGGTGGTGGTTAACGTCCACTGAGACCAAATTGGTCTATCGGACCTACAATTTTCTTAATTTTTACTTGTCTGGCTCCTCATCTTTCTTGGCGAGATTGGTGTTGTAGCTTTCTTTTTTTTCTCTACGGTCTTCCAACTTCCTTTATCTTGCATCTCCTTCATCTCTTCTGGTTCTTGGCACATTGGTGTCTTAGCTTCGCGATCTATTGTGTTCGTTCTTTTGAAGATAGTCGGAGAAGAGGTTTGGTACTTTCATGGTATAGATGTAGGCATTGGGATTATTGTCATGGTATATTTGGGTTTGTGAGTATAATTTAACATGTTTTCCAGCTAGGGAAAGTACTTTTAAAATATACTAAGTGCATGAACATGGAACCCCAACCCAATTTGAATTAATTTGTCTCTAACAGAGTCTATATATTGCATTCATGTTCATCAATAACATATTATTATATTTTATTAGAAATTTGAATTGTCTCTCTCGTTCATTAGTCAATTACTTAGTGGTTTTATTCTCTCTTGTTTCTTGTTTTGCAAGTAACTATCTAGTATTTTATTCACACTTATATCTTTCTATTATAGTTTTATCTTTGCTAAGCAACTCATCTTGGTACCATTTCTTAAAGTCTTGCATTATTGTGATTTGAATCTATTCTCCTTCAAGAAAGTTTTCTTCAAGAATGCTTATTTTTATTTTTCTTATGTAATTCACTCTTGGAACCATTTCCAAGAAGCTCATATGAATTGACTATCCCAACCTTAGACGAATCAAATAATGATTTTTTACTAGATGTATCTATCCTTTTAGCATGGTGTATTTTTATGGAGGTGTTTTCCCTCATTTTATTTGTATATAATATGTGTTTTTCAACCTCTCAACGAATCTTAAACTTTTAAATTAATCATTGGTAGCATTAGGTCTTTGTCGCAATTGCTTCTGAATTTCAGATAGATTTTCTAGCAACAATGCATTCAATTCTAACTGTCTTTATCTCTCTTGGATTATCCTTTCATTATCTATCATGTAGCTTTAGAGTATTTCTTTTAGGATCCTCACTATTTCTGCAAGTTTAAGGAGTGTTTCTACTTTAGGATCCTCACCATTTCTACAAGATTTAGAGGTTTTTCTACATTCATACTCTCTTGATATTCCTCACATTTGACATGGGTGGTTTCTTCAAGAGGACATCATACCATATTGGTTTTTTCTTGTGATGTTGCTTCCACTTTTTTCACTTAATTATATTTTATTTTTAGTGTTGTAATGCAAAAAATTCAATCATTAGTTGTAAATTAGCATCACAATTTAAATTAATAATGGAGTATAACCTTTTATATGCAATTGTGTCTTATAACATGATAGTGTTGCACCCTAACCCAACATACATCATTGTAACAATCCTAGTTCACTTGGGTGTGTTTTGAGAAATGAGGTCATCCTTTTATGAAAATGCACTCCCCATTGGCTCATTGCTATATAATTCAACTTCTGTGTAATAAATGGCCACATTGTGTCACTCGATATCTACCATTCTAGCAGATGCACTGGGATGATCTTTTGCTTGGATATGTGATCATGTGTTTGGCACTAGACTCTAATCCTTTAGAATGAAATAGGTCCATATCACACACAACATGCTTTTACCAGCAAGATAAAATCAAATATAATATGGAAATTTTCTTTATCAACAATATAGGGAATGGTCCTTGTAAGTCCAATTGTTAATTTTGTAATCTATTGCTAAAAGTTAGTATTCTGTCTACAAGTTTGGTTCTTTTTGAATCCCCTTTACTAGGAACATTCATATCATCCAATATAGTATAACCCTCAACTAATTCTCCAGTTTCTACAGGATTTTATGTGAAGAGAATATTTTCAGAGTGCTCTGTACCATCCAAAACCATAGCATCCTTCTCCATGACACACACATGGTCTCCAAGTGGGACATGCAGTGACAAATATTTAGTCTCTGATTTCACATCATTTTCTAGCTCGATATTTTTCACCAGGGTATCATATTCTAGTCCCTCGGCATGTTCAAGCCTCTTCAGTGGATTATCCAAGGAAAGTTGTTGATTGCACACATCCTTGTCTTCTAGAAGAGATTCATTCATACTTAAACAAGGGGATATATTGTAACTTTTTCTAATTTCCTGAACTTTTGAGTGGAATACTTGAGTCCAGGCCAAATTAGGTGCTTAAAAAAGGAGATATATTATATCCCTTCGTAACCTAAGGGATCCTCAATGGAGTATCCAATTGGGAATGTTCTTTCTTTCTCACCACAATCTGTATATTTTCTCCAACTTTGAAATTTTGGATCTCTCTAGCTTCCTAGCCATTGTTTCCCTCAATTTTGGCAGGGTCAACGAATCACTCATGTTTTTTGTTTCTTTCCATATCAAACAATTATTCTCTAATTGGACTTGCATCAGTTATTCCATCAACAATAAAAATGCTTTCCTAGCATGCTCCATATTTTACTTCATTCTTTTCCAGAGCTATATTATATCCCTTTGTAACCTCAGGGGTCTTCAAAGGATTATCCAATTGGTAAAGTTCCTACCTGCATGCAGCTTCTGTAACAATCTCTGAGATATTTTCTGGAAGAGAATCAGCTATACCTAAACAAAATACTGCATCATTACTCTCCATAATCTTGGGCTTATCTAATGGATCACTAATGTCCAATCCAAACAAAGAATTCAAGAAAGGAGATATATCAAGGTCTTTTGTAATCTTAGCCATCTTCAATGGAGTATCCATGTTAGAGAGTTCCTGGTTGCTGGCCACTGTGTCTACTTTCACAAGTTGTATATTCTGTCCAACTTTGAATTCTTGTGTCTCTTTAGCTCCGTTCTGTATAGATTCTTCTTCCTGCTCATCCTATTTTCCCTCAATTTTGTCAGGGGCAATGAATCTCTCATGTTTTCCATGGTTGTCCTTATCAAGCATTTTTTCTTTAATTTTATTCGCATCAGTTATGCCATCAACAATACTAATGATTTCCTTATATGCTCCATCTTCAACTTTGTTATTTTCCATAGCTACATTGTAAGATCCATGTTCCACTTGATCACCATCTGTTAAAGGAATGTGAACATTCTTGGTGATCTACTCAACTACATATTACTCCTTTTGAGGAGTTGAACCATACAACTCATTGTTGTTATAAAACTCATTTCCATTGTCTGAAAAGTTTCCTTGATGCACTTCCTCCTATAAAGCTTCAATGTTCTCATATGTTACTTGAAGTTCAATGGACATATCTTCCTATTTAGAATTTTTCACTTTCATCCAAACTCCATGAGGAGAGCCATCATTTTTCTTGTGAAAGATGGTTTGTTCAATATCCCGAGTTTTAGCTATTGAAGCAAGTTCATAATGTTCCTCTCTTTGATATATAGATTCATGACATCCTTCTCTAGTTTTGGGATCATTCAATTTATCTTCTTGCGCTTCACCATTAGCCAGTGACATGTGACTTTTCTGAACATCATTTCGAACTAAAAGCTCCTCTTCACTGCATTCCCCAGGCTCTTGACCTTCACTATATGATGCCAGCTGTGACAAATTTTCTAGAGACAAAGCCTTTGGCAAGTTCGAATTGGTAAGCACCATTCAAATTGTCAGCTTCAAATTGAAGTTTATTTTTTAATTCTAGAGTGTTGCCACAATCCATCGGTTCACCTTCATAAGCTTCATTCTCATAAATCTATTGGTTTCCATCTCCTCCTTTTGAGGACCATTGAACTCATCAAGTCCAAAACACACTTTGCTTTTGTTTGAAAAATAAGACTTGATTTCATGAGCTTCATCCTTCACAGCCTCCTGACCTTCCTCATTGTAGTTCTTAGGAGATATAGTTTCTTGAGCATTCTGAGTTTCACTCTTCAAAAATCGTTGAATTTGCTCTTCATTTTCAACTACAGAGGCCTAATACCCTTCAATGGTTTTTGAATCATTCAACGCATCCTATAAACCTTCGTCATTAACAAGTGATATGGAATTTTCCTGAAGATACTATTTACTGCATGCTTCATTGGCTTGAGCTTCACTATTTGAAGTCTACTGCACTGAACCTTCCAGAACTTAATCCTCTACTAACAAATTACCTTTTTCTTACCTCCAACTTAATCCACAATCTGTTGTTCATCGACAATTTCTTCAACAATTTCCAAATCATGTGTGTTGTAGCTTTGATACCCAAGATATTATGATAATACAAATAACCCAAGAATAACAAGATAGAAATATATAGAAATTCTTCTTTATTATCAAACCCTTAAGATAGGGCAACACCATACATTCACTCCTTAAGGAAGGAGAACACTCCACAAGCCATATGCTTGTTCATACAATAATCTTTGACTATATTCCTTGACATGGAGTCTCTAGCCTCTATGTAGGCTTCATACATACAATACCATGGGTCATTACCATGGTTCCCTCATACCATCAAACTAATACCATGGGCCCACTACATTATTATTAACTACTTGTGGTCCCTTACATGATATGGGTTAACCACCTTATTTATTACTATGGCCCATCCCATTATTACATTATTACCTTGGGTACCTCCCTTGGTACCCCATATTATCCCCCCTAGGTATATAACAATGTGATTCATCTTCATTATCTATGTCTCCTAGCAGTGGAGTATTTTCCAAATCTACATTTGAAACTGGAACCTTCTCCTCCATGTCATAGTGTCCAAGCTCTGGCTTTCTAGATGCAATACTATATTCCAATCCGAAAAAACTGACTAAACAGGGAGATATATCATATCTGTCAGTAACCACAAGGGTCTTCAACAGAGTATTTAACTGGGGCATTTACTGCTTACAAGCCTCTTTTGTAAGACGCTCTATGAGTTTGTCTAGTACAAAATCATCCATTCCTTAACAAAGAAACATGTCTTAGGAATTGTTTGTATTGTCTTAAGAATTGATTTTATTTTGAACACTCTCCTCCATCATGACTGCTTTTTCAAGAACAAATTCATCAATAACTGAACAAGGAACACATCATTACTATCGGTAAGGTTGGGCTTGTTTAATGGAGTATTAAAATCATTATAGAAAATTGAACACATAATTAATATTAATACTAGGGGAACTAGAACAGAGTCAAGGCATTCCCGAATAGCGAACACATCAACATTGCCTTCAAAACTATTTGAAGAATCAATAATTTCCTGAGCCGTGTCTAGTTTTGTTTCTTTATAATTACATGAACAACTTAATTTTTGCTTTGAAGTATCACTCTCTATTTGTGTGTAGACATGAATCCAATCAACCTCGTAATGAGATGACTCACTTGCATGCTAGGAAACACTAGGCATTGGCTCATACATACTACAAACATTGTCCACTTTCGAACCATACAATTCATCAAGGCCATAAAACTATTTGTCATTGTCTAGACTCTAAATAATGAAATTTGTCTTCATGAACTTCATCCTCAATAGCTAAGTTATGAGGTTGTAGACCAACATCTCAAACTTGAATATTCTCATAAGCTTCTTGAGGTTCATCGTATGATGAATGAATCAGTGGATGATATCCAAATTTCAAATAAACTGCATTAGACAACATGGGACAACCATCATTTTGGCTACTGTTATAATTCTTATGTGATTTTCGTTCTTCTTCATCGTGAGTTTCAATTTTGTAACCCTGTTCAACTTTCTCTTCTTTTTCAACTACATGATCTTGATATCTTTCAATTGCATCTGAGTTCTTAAACCCATACTCGTGAGTTTCATTATTAATAAGTGAGATGGGATTTTCCTAAATAGAAGTAGCTAAAATGTACTGTATGGTGCATTCTTCACCATCTTGAACTTCATTGGATGATGCCTCATTTCTAAATAAAAATTCTTTCTTATCAATGAAATATTGTCTCCTTTCTAATTAAGACAAGAAAAGGAATTTTCTTTATGTATCCCATGGAGTATAACCTTTTATATGCAATTGTGTTTTATAACATGATAGTGTTGCACCCTAACCCAAAATACAACATTGTAACAATCCTAGTTCCTTTGGGTGTGTTTCGAGAAATGAGCTCATCCTTTTATGATAATGCACGCCCCATTGGCTCATTGTTATATATTTCAACTTCTGTGCAATAAATGGTCACATTGAGTCACTTCATATCTACCATTCTAGGAGATGCACTGGGATGATATTTTGCTTGGATATGTGATCATGTGTTTGGAACTAGACTCTAATTCATTAGCATGAAACTGGTTCTAGAGGGGAGTTATGGAAATATGATTGATTCTCCTCCGAACATCTCAGATCTCCACAAATCTGCGCATAGGTATAATACCAAGCCATGATATTTGTAGCTCGGGTCTTTGAGAAGTATGAGGAATGAAATTGGCATTATTTGGTTTAATCCCACACGAACATTTACTCATGAATAGATGAAACTAGAGCTCATGGGAATTCACTACATTGGCATTCATTTGAATTCACCTATTCCATGTGTGGTTAACTATATTGGAGGGTTAAACATAATTTTGGGTTTTTATACCCTCTCTACTAGCAGTACTCTACATTATTTTATGTCTTTTCATTTTCCAAGCATATTTCAGGGTTCTTTATTGCATATTGGTTCTCTTCTAAGGAATCACACCTTTATGTATATGGAGACATAAAGGTAGTGGGTTTCCATGTGGTGTTAAGTGGAGATTACACATACTCTAACAATTAATCAATTCTCAAGCACAGATTTTGTGGCTGGGTTGTGTCTCATGTAGTAAAAACACTTATAAATGTGGAGAAAACACATCATTACAATAAATATAGAGGAAACCCATATTTTTTCTTGAAGAATAATACCTAAACAAGGGAAAAAATCAGTACTATCTGTTATCACTCAAGTTGTTCCCTTTGACTCCCAAGGGAATACGGCTGAGGTAACCACTAACCAATATTTGGACTGCAGGTCCTAGCCTACCTGCAATCGGAGAGGGATCTCCCTTTATGATTTAGCTTTGTTGATGATGATTCTAGGCTAGTTATTGAGTTCATGGGGTTTTGTTTAAGTTTTGGTGGGAAGGATGATACTTTCAAGTAGAGAGGTAGGTATAGTATGAAAATTTCGAACCATTGGGCATGGAGTCAAGGAGTAGTACTGATGGTGCATTTTCTTGGTCACAAGAGGAATATCGAGCAAGATAGCTACACATGAAACAACTTTCAAGCTAAATGGATATGGATTGAAGGTTAAGGAATGAGAGGCAATTAAGAATCTCTCTTTCAGCTTAACAGAGGGAAAGTGAATGAGCTCTACCTAGGAGCAGTAAAGAATCCCTAGATAACTGTCAAACGTGGGTGAATCAGGGAAAATATGAGCCAATGGGAATTCATATTCATTACCAATTCAGAGGAAAACATAAAGAAAAAACATAAATTGAGCATAGAGTGCAGTTAAACAAAGTCTAAGCTATTCATTTTTCCTGCTATTTTAGATGGTGACATATGTGTGATATGAGCATATATCAATGGAAAATAGAGGTAAAAAACACTTATTGAGTCATGTTGCAGCACAAGAATTCCATATTCATTCTTCAAAATAGTAATAACACAACAGACAGTCCATCCTCCAAGCTTTTCAACAGTCTTTGATTAAAGAAAACATCAAGTATACAAAGCGAGTCTCTAGTAAATTAGGGTGGTTTTATAAGCAAAATATCTACAAGAATCAGATCTCAGACATATTTGATGCAATAAGTGTCTTTAACCTAACATATGCCTGAAATAAATGCCCAAAATAGCTATCTAATGCTGCGTCGAGGGCATCCGCCTCAAAAATGAGTAATTATGATGTCCTTAGAGCCCTGTGCCAGCATTTGGCCACAACTGTGCTTTGATTTCTGCAGCGCCGCCCTTAGGTGGCCTTATGCATTAACTTTGATCAGGTGATCTTTGATGGCCCAATAATGCTTTATTGACTTTGATGGGGGCCTCTTAATGTTTACCTACTTTGGAAATGCGAATTTCCACCAAAAATACTAACAGGTAGTCTTCGCCGCTTCCTCTGATACACTTTCACTGAACCTGGGCTCCTTGTTGTCTTCTGAATGCCTTAAACTGTACCATCGACATTTTATGGCTGCTTTCCAGCCCTCTGTTGTTTTAAGAACTATTTTCGCCCCTTTTCTGAATCCTGCGTGAAGAAATTCCTGTGAATTTTGCGAATTTTTGGCCTGCTGGTAGCCGAGCCATGAGAGGGTTTCCATTTTGGCCTATTTTTCGTGCTTAAAAAACTGCCTCAGTTTTTTTATTCCGGGTATCCGTTGCTGCAGATTTCACGCTTCGCGCCCTTTTTGGTGATGACGTCAGCATGACGTCAGCGGTGGTTCCCAGTACGGCGGTGACGTGGCACAGTGACTTCAGCAGGGTGACGTCAGCAGTACGACAGGGTGACATGGCGGTGACATAGTGGTAGGAGGCTAACACAGGTTGATGACGTGATGAGGACGTGGCGTTGACGTCATTCGGTGGAGGCAGTATCCAGTTTTCTCCCGCACCGCTTTTCCACGTAGGAGGTATTGGGTGAGGGGCCTTCGAACACACCGGGAGGCTGACACGTGGCGGGGGTACGGCAAGGAAACCGCCCATCCCCCGGACATTAACCTTCGGCGGGTCGGTATATGAAAACACCCGCCCACCGTTCGATCTGAAACACTGGGCATCAGACGGCTGGCGGGGTAGGCAAGGTGGCAGGAGGTTAGGGACGGGACCTTCCCGTATTATTTAAACAACATTATGCCGCGACGGGTCAAAAACTTTGGGAAATGTGGGTTTTATGGGTTAGTTTTAAGTGGGGGTAATAATAATTTAATGTTTCATAAAACATTTAAACATTAATTTTGGGAAAATGACTGCGGAGGTGTAGGAATATGAGGTTTTAAGGGTAAAGGGGTGGATATAGGTTATTGGCTTAACCAGAGGTTTTGACCAATCCTAGAGTTATGACACGGATGGGTTCATAATAGTCCCAGGTGGACTATTATTTCCCAGGACTGTATGTACATAGCTATAGTGCTATAGGGTGGGATATGTAATATTTTTGGGATTTTATATAGTTTTTTGTATAATAAGGGATAAGGAAATGATATAGGGAGCTAGAGAGTAGAGTTAGGAGTTAATATGAATTTGTGAGGTGAAGTGTAGGAGAGAGGCAAAGTTTGTGAGCTGAAACTTAGACATAGGAAGTGAATGGAATACGGAGACATGATTTTTACACAAGAAATGTGGCTTCTTTTCACTGAAGAGAGTCAAATCTTGACTTGGTCTTCTATAAAAATGAAGTGATAACAGGACTGGTTGGGCAGATCCCAAGGTCCTCAAGGGGATGTTAGTGAGTGATTTGGAGATTTAGAAGAAAGTGGAATTAGACATGCCTTGCTTGAGCTCCTCCAAAGGGAAATTGCCTTATACTTGTGATCTGAATAGTTATAGCATTAAAAAACATGAAATGGATACATAGCTTGATTCTGCAACCACAAAACTACTTACCCAGCCTACTTACCTAGCATTTTTTCTTCTTTTTGCATGAGTGCACTTGGATTTGCAGACCCCGATTATCCTTTTTCTTTTGACTACCCTGCTAACTAAATCTACCCTTACCTCTTCCAGGGGCTTAGATTAAGTTGTTAAGCACCCTTGTTTCTCTACCTATATTCAAATATGCCAAGATTAAGCTGTTTGGACAGATGTTCATTCTCTATATTCGACAACAAGGAATTGAAACCTAGGGAAGCCAAGATTAAGATGTTTGGACTTCCCTTAACTGAAAAACTCATGAAAATAGATTAACTCATCAAAATTTGGAATACAACAGTGGCATTTAGACTAGACACTTTCATGGCCTCTTCTTTGGCCTCTTTCTGGAAATATGGAACCTTGTAGGATGAAAAGAGGACATATTTGGCACTTTCAACTGTCAATCATGAAATATGAACACCTATTGCGATAGGAGGCTAACAGTGGCTCCACTTGGGGATGGCTTTTCCTTGTGAAAAGCCAAGAATAACAGGTCAGACTGTCTTGATCTTCTATTGTTGTTGTAGAATGAAACTTTCCTTGTTTTGGCTGTTAAATGATTGAAACTTTGAAACCTGTACACAACATTCTCATAAGCTGAATTTTTATACAATAGCAGCACTGCCTTCTTTCTTCTGCGTGCTCTATCATTACATGCACCTCTTTCTGAGAACCTGCCTTTGAAGTAAACACAAGATAGGGGAACAAAACTGGAGCACTTCCCTTGATTCTATCTTGAAAAAGGGTGTTGTTGTAAACTGAAAATCCTCTTCTCTTTTAATACCATTGACAGGAAAATTGCCTGCTCTTTTGTTGAGATTAATGCAATGACAGAGATCTGAATGGAGGACTTGCTTTGGTTCTGCCTTTAAAGAACTTTTCTGCATTGTTCTATTATTCGGCCTACTAAAAAAACAAAGTGTTGAAAATACAAGTATTTATGTACAAATATAATACAGTTGCGCTGTGTTCAACAACAGGGAACATAATAATGCTTTAGCATTCGGCCATTAACAGGGCCTTCTTCAGTTATGCCATCCTCTACAGATTTGAGGAAATATGTGTTATTTCCCTACACAACGCTGATAACAAATGGACCTTTCCATAAAAAATCAAATTTTGCATGTTTGCCCTTGTCTTCTCTTCGTGAGTCTCACCTTAGAACTTTGTTGCCAAAACAGAAATCCTCAGCCTTAGCTCTCTTATCAAACATCCTTTTGAGCTTCTCTTGCAAAATTTGAGCTCTGTCATAGACCTGCTCTCTCGTTTGCTGAAGATGAATGTTCTGGTTGATTCTTCGTTGAACATCATTTGGTTCAGCTTGGATCTCTTGTAACAGCTTGATGATAGGAATGCCCAAGGAAGATGGAAATATGGCCTCCATGTCATACACCAGCTCATAAGGGCTCATCCTAATGGATTTCTTTGTTGAAAATTTGTCTGCCCATAGGGAATTTGTGAGCTTTTTATGCCAGTTCTTCTTGTTTTCTTCTAGTACTTTCTTTATGATGTTGATGATGCTTTCGTTGGATGTTTCGGCCAAGCCATTACCTTGAGGGTAATAGGTTGTGGAGTGGCCCAAGGTAATGTGAAATTTATGGCAAAAATTGATCATCTTTTTGGATTTGAAGGTAGCGGCGTTGTCAATAATGATCTTCTCAGGGCAGCCAAATCTAGAAAGGATGTTGGTCTCAAGGAATTGGATAATGATGGAGTCATTGGCCTGTCTACATGGGATGGCTTCAATCCACTTAGTGAGATAGTCAGTGGCTGTTAGAATCCACTTATGCTGGCCTAAGGAAGAGGGATGGATTTCTCCAATGAATTCAAGACCCCATTCTTGAAAAGGCTTCTCAGTTGAGATGGGCTTAAGAGGCAAAGGTAACAACCTTCTTTTGCCCTCAAAGATTTTGCATTTATGACATGAGATAGCAAATTTCTTTACATCTGCAAATAAAGAGGGCCAATAGAAACCAGCCCTTAAAATTTAATCAGCAGTGGACTTCCAATATAGATTTCCTCCACAGTCCCCTGCATGGAATTCTTTCATGACATTGTTAGTTTCATTCATGGTTAAACAATTAAGCAATATGCCTTCATGATTTTTCCAAAATAAAGCACCGTCTACGACACAAAAACTTGGAAGCTTTCATCTTTAAAAATATTTTCTTGGTTCTGGAAAATTTTGGGGGACCAAACAGGTTTAACAAAACAAAGCATATATCAGCATACCATGGGGATTGCAAAAAGGTTTCACTGATCTGTGGATTCGCCAGCTCCTGTTCATTGTCCAGTTGGTTAATGTCTAAGGCTTGAAAGTTTGTTTCAGACATCAGTTTGGCTAAACCTTGTCCCTTTATGAGCTTGGTCGGTTTTATTTCTATGTCATACTCAAGGATGTTAGCGATCCACTTGCCTCTTTTGCCTTCTAACCCCTCTTGGGTTAATATGTCTTTTACAATAGCATTTGGGACATAGGCAATCACATGTGAATATAAAATGTAAACTCTGAAGTCTTTGATTGCTGTAACAAGGGCATAAGCCCGCTTCTCCATGACTTGGTACTTCAAAGGGGCATCTCTTAAGGCTCAACTGAAAAATGCAATTGGCTTTTCAGCTCCTTGATCATCTTTTTGCAAAAGGACAATAGCTATGGTGTGCTCAGATGCAAAAGAAAAAATGATAAAATATTTGTCAAATTGTGGATTAGTGAGGACTGGGGCTTGGGTTAAGGCAGTTTTGATACTCTCAAAGGCTTGCATGGTTTCAAGAGACCATTTTACCTTGGCATCCTTTTTTAACATGTTGCTTAACAGTCTTATCAACTCGGCTAGATTTGGGATAAATCTCATTAGGAAATTGATCTTTCCAAGGAATGCTTGCAACTCTTTTATGTTTCTTGGAAATGGGATTTGAAGGATGGCTTGAATTCTTTTAGGATCAATTCTAATCCCATCTTTTGAGATGATATGGCCTAGTAATTTACCTTCTTCAAGGCCAAAGCGAGACTTCTTGGGGTTCAAGGAAATGTCGTATTTCCTACATGTCATGAATATCTGCCTTAGGTGTTTGAGGTGCTCTTGATCAGATTTGGAGAAAGGGGTAAGGTCATCAAGATAGACAACCAAGAAATCGTGGATTTCCTTGGCAAATGCAATGTCCATGGCCCTTTGAAAGGTAGCACCAACGTTTTTAAGTCCGAAAAGCATCTTCACATATTTAAATGTTCCCCACGGTGTGGTAAAGGCTGTCTTGTCTTGGTCATTCGGGTGAACCAGTATTTGATTAAAACCTGAAAAGCCATCTAGCAAAGAGATTCTAGATGACCCCACTACTCTTTGTAGGATGTGGTCCATTTTTGGCAATGGGTAGTGGTATTTTACGGAGACTTGGTTTAAATTTCTTAGATCTACACATAGCCTAATCTCACATGTCTTCTTTCTTGTGGGAACAAGATTGGATACCCATTCAAAAAATCTGATGGGTGCTATGATACCTACTTCAAACATTCTTTTAACTTCCTTTTCAATCAAAGGGAGAAGCACAGGATTGATTCTCCTTAGTTTCTGTTTGAAGGGCTTTTGATTTGGTTTTAAGGGAATGGTGTGTTGGATCACTGAGGTGTCATAGGACTTCAAGTCCTCATAACTCCAAGAAAATACATCTTGGAATTATTTAAACAAATCAACATATTTGGGCTTTTGATCGTGCGGCAAAGATTGAGATAGTTTGATCATTTTGGGCTTCTTTGCTGTACCAATGTTGTGTTCTTCTATAGCAATGTTTAAGGGTTGCATTTTTGGCTTTTTGGGAACATCATTTGCATCAAACGTATCTTCTAGTGGAGTGAGGCTAGCAGGGAGAAAGTTATCTTTTAGATCAACGATCTCAGCCTATGTTTCGGCTATTTCCTCCAAATGCATCTTTTTCAGCTCTTCTATGTTTGCATTGTCAAAAAAAGTTGGGTTTAGCATTTGTTTGGTTGTTACAGCTGTTACAGCCTGCTGATTTTCATTTGTTTGCTGTTGTTCATCCCTCATAGCATCCATGTCAATGTTAATATTTGAAAACTCATGCTCAAGAGTGAGGAAATTGTTAATCTGGGCATCATTTTCAAACACTTGCCAATCTTTAACATTATTTGGGATAGCAGGCCTATGTTTTATCTCAGCAGTGAAATGGTGATTTGGCTCAAAGGGCAGCTTGCATGTACCAGCAAAAGTGGCTAAGGTGTGTGCATGAATGTTATGATCTCTTGAAATCTTGGCAAACCTGGATTCAGTGAGTGTATTGAGTATATTAGTGGCAGCAGTCCTATAGGCCCTCATTCTATTGTCATTAGTGACAAAGTTGCCTTTCATTTGCTGTATGACTAAATCGGAGTCACCTAGAATGGATACTTTTGCAGCTCCTAGAGCTTTGAGCAGTTTAAGGCCTAAAAGGAGAGCCTCATACTCTGCCATGTTGTTGGTACATTTGAAGTTTAGTCTGTAGGCATGGCCTTCTGCATGATTGTTGTGTGTATTGTGAATCCATACACCTGCCCCTGCTCCTAACTTGTTAACAGAGCCATCAAACTCCAAATACCATGTGATTTCTTGCTTGTGGTTAGTATTAAGAGTTTCAGTCATTCTTGCAGTGGGCAGATTTGAATTTTCTATTTGGGGAGGTTCTTCTTGTATGCTGGTTACCTTGATTGTTTTGATAGTTTCATCAGTATGGGCAACCGATTTTTCATTGATGTGTGTGTCCAGTTCTAAAGCCAACGGCTTATCATCAGTGGGAGGACTTATTTCATCATTAAATAAAATAAAAGAATCCATATCAGAATGGATTGAATAGATAGGGAAGTTTTGGGGCTTTTCCTCATTACTTACCACATACTTCATTAGTTTTTCTCTATATAGTCTCTTTGGTTGCCCAAAGACAGATATAGTGGCATAGGATAGGTCTAGTTGGAGAGATCCTTGGAGTTTTGCTCCCCATTATCTTGACAATAGCATGCCATACTTTGGTGGAATGTCAGCAACCACCACATCCATGAGGATTGTCTTGTTTGGGTATTGGACTAAGAAGACACATAAGTCTTAGAATAAGCTTAAACACTTGACCTGACTTGAGTCAAAGGAGAATAAGTCTGTGTAGGGTCTTGTAACATCAGGGTTTATCTTCTCCATTACAGCTTTGGGCATAAGGTTGTGTGAGGAACCTGAGTCAAACATAGCATTATGCAATACTTTATCATGAATGTGCAAACTAACATAGAATGGTAACACAGCTCCATGTCCTGATTTACCATTGACTTCAGGACCGAAAAGGAGCTCAAGTTGATCATCTAATACATTCACATCATCCCTATTTTCTCGCATTTGCAGCGATCTTTTGATTTGTTGTCTATAGATATCATGTTTGGCAAGTTAAGATAAAGCGATGGATATCTTCAGTTTACCTATTTCTGCCTCTAAATCAAAAGGTTTTTCTGACTGTGATTTAGTATTATGACTGGCAGATTTTCCCTTTTCAATTGCACTCTCGGCAGTTTTCTCTTGTTCTTCATTGATTTCTTAAACTATTTCTGATTTGGAAAGGTTTTTAGGAGAGCTGTTCAAATCTTCTTTTGAGGAAGAAGGTGGCAGAGGCTGATCATTAGAGGTATGCATGTCTGTAACATCCTCTATGGTGACATCCTTTGGATTTTGGACTGTTTTATCAGCAGTTCCTATGAGGGCAGCCTTTTCTTTGATCTTCTTAGGATGTTTGGTATCACTTGGTTTAACCTTTTCGGGTACATCTATGGTTCTTGTCCTCAGCTTATATTGTTTGTGGACCTCATAAACAGCTGAATCATAACCTTGCTTGAAATCAAAAGACTCACCTGACTTAGTCCGAAATTGATTTATCTCATGGTCATCTTGGTCTTCTTGGGTTAAGAAAATTTTTTTCTCACCCTTTAGATCCATCAAATTCATGTTAGTGTCTTCTATCTGCTCACTAGCTGTGGATGCTTCTGTGTAGTTCTCTTGGAAAGGAGGCCTTATATCATGGTCTGGGATAGACCTATCAGCATTTGTGTTCTGAGTTTTCCTGAAATTTGGGTTCCTTATGGTATTTGGTTGTTGTCCTTCCATGTAGATTTCCTTTCAACGCTTTACACTCTATCCCCCAGCTTGTGCATGCCATTGATAATATCATCCAGCTTTTGGTATAAGGTTGTGGGTTCTTCCTTAAAGGTGGTTCTTCTCTTAGTTCTAGCTCTGTTTCTTTTCGCAATCAGATTTTCCTCTACACTAACAACAACATCTTGCATGTCCGCTCGGCCTTGAGGGGCTCTTTCCCTTAACTGATAAGCCATGTGAGTATCAAAACCATCAGGGAATTTATACAAAGCAAGATCAGGTGGAGGTCTTAAGTTCTGTGGTATTGCATTATAAACATTATTAAATCTCGCACAATAGTCTAAGACAGACTCTTGAGGGCCTCTTTTGATGGTGTCATATTCAGATAATATGTGCAAGGGATATTTCTTTTTCTCCCATCTGTTAAGAAATGTTTGGTAAAGGGCCTCTGGGTTAGCTATGGAGTTTGCAACAAGGCTTCTAAACAAGGGTCTTACATCTCCTATTAAGCTTTGGACAAAAATCTTCATTCTCACGCTATCATCATCTATCTTGTAGTTCTCAAAATAGTCTTGCATTTTTTTGGTATGCTGAAGGGTTGTGCAAGAACCAGTACCATCGAAGTATCTGATTTTAGTTTGGTAATCCTGAGGCATTGCCCCTGGATTAGCAGGTAACTTCGCCATATTCACAGGGATAAGTGGAACAACAGGGATAAATGGAACGACGGGAACAACGGTAATAATAGATGTAATGGGAGTATGTACAGTGAATGGAGGTGTGGAAGGAGTGCTTTGAGAGGTGGATGATGAACTAGGAGAAGTAGGGGTTAAACGAAATAAAACTTTGACAGGGGTTGGAACATAACTTGGCTGGACTGCTTCAGGGCTAGAATCAACAAAATCTTCTCTTCGCTCTAGCATCCTGAGGTTCCTTGGGATTAAATTAGGATTTTCAAAAATAGCTCGCGGATGTGGGTCTGGAGTTGACCTTGTATAACATGAATTCCTTTTGGGAGCCAGATTCTGAACTTGTTTTGGTATTTTCTATGAATGTTTTTAGAATTAGCAAGGAAGTGATCAAATTTTGGAATAGCTATCTACAGCTTAAAACTAGCATGAAGATTGACTGAAGCAACCTTTATTTACTTCTGTAAATGCAAAGAAAGAACAGTTTCAAAGGCTCCCTTGCTGACATTCAGGCTTCATTTGTAGTTTTAAGGAATATAAAGCAATTAGAAAATTCATTGGTCCCCAACGGAGTCGCCATTATGTTATCACTCAGGTTGTTCCCTTTGACTCCCAAGGGAATACGACCGAGGTAACCACTAACCAATCTTTGGACTGTAGGTCTAGCCTACCTGCAATCAGAGAGGGCTCTCTCTTTATGATTTAGCTTTGTTGATGATGATTCTAGGCTACTTATTGAGTTCAAGGGGTTCTGTTTAAGTTTTGGTAGGAAGGATGATACTTTCAAGTAGAGAGGTAGTTATAGTATGAAAATTTCGAACCATTGGGCATGGAGTCAAGGAGTAGGACTGCTAGTGCATTTTCGTGGTCACAAAAGGAATATGGAGCAAGATAGCTACACATGAAACAACTTTCAAGCTAAATGGAGATGGATTGAAGGTTAAGGAATGAGAGGCAATTAAGAATCTCTCTTTCAGCTTAATAGAGGGAAAGTGAATGACCTCTACTTAGGAGCAGTAAAGAATCCCTAGATAACTGTCAAACATGGGTGAATCGGGGAAAATATGAGCCAAAGGGAATTCATATTCATTACCAATTCAGAGGAAAACATAAAGAAACAATAGAAATTGAGCATAGAGTGCAGTTAAACAAAGTCTAAGCTATGAATTTTTCCTGCTATTTTAGATGGTGACATATGTGTGATATGAGCATATATCAATGGAAAACAGAGGTAGAAAACACTTATTGAGTCATGTTGCAGCACAAGAATTCCATATTCATTCAAAACAGTAATAACACAACAGACAATCCATCCTCCAAGCTTTTCAACAGTATTTGATTAAAGAAAACATCAAGTATACAGAGCAAGTCTCTAGTGGAGCAGATCAACCAACCAACCCTCTAAACAGTAAATTAGGGTGGTTTTATAAGCAAAATATCTACAAGAATCAGCTCTCAGACATATCTGATGCAATAAGTGTCTTTAACCTAACATATGCCTGAAATAAATGCCCAAAATATTTATCTAATGTTGTGTCGGGGGCAGCCGCCTAAAAAATGAGTAATTATGATGTCCTTAGAGCCCTGTGCCAGCATTTGGCCATAACTGTGCTTTGATTTCTGCAACACCGCCCTTAGGTAGCCTTATGCATTAACTTTGATCAGGTGAGCTTTGATGGCCCAATAATGCTTTATTGACTTTGATGGGGGCCTCTTAATGTTTACCTGCTTTGGAAATGTGAATTTCCACCAAAAATACTAACTAATAGTCTTCGTCGCTTCCTCTGATACACTTTCACTGAACCTGGGCTCCTTGTTGCCTTCTGAATGCCTTAAACTATCCCGTCGACATTTTATGGCTGCTGTCTGGCCCTCTGTTGTTTTAAGAACTGCTTTCGCCCCTTTTCTGAATCCTGCGTGAAGAAATTCCTGTGAATTTTGCGAATTTCGGGCTTGTTGGTAGCTGAGCCATGAGAAGGCTTCCATTTTGGCCTATTTTTCTTAGCGATGCGTGATTAAGCGTTAATCGCACATCAAAAATTGCCTCAGTTTTTCATTTTGGGCATCCGTTCCTGCAGATTTCGTGCTTCGCGCCCTTTTTGGTGATGATGTTAGCGGTGGGTCCCACTACGGCAGTGACGTGGCAGGGTGACGTCAGCAGTATGGCAGGGTGACATAGTGGTGACACAGTGGTAGGAGGTCGTCGCAGGTTGATGACGTGATGAAGACATGGCGCTGATGTCATTTGGCGGAGGCGGTATCCGGTTTTCTCCCGCACCGCTTTTCCACGTAGGTGGTATTGGGGGAGGGGCCTCCGAACACACCGGGAGGCTGACACATGGCGGGGGTATGGCAGGGAAACCGCCCATCCCCCGGACGTTAACCTCCGGCGGGTCGATATATCAAAACACCCGCCCACCATTGCATCTGAAACGCTGGGCATCGGACGGCTGGCACAGTAGGCAAGGTGGCGGGAGGTTAGGGATGGGACCCACCCGTATTATTTAAACAACATTATGTCGCAGGGGGTCAAAAACTTTGGGAAATGTGGGTTTTATGGGTTAGTTTTAAGCGGGGAGAATGATAATTTAATGTTTAATAAAACATTTAAACATTAATTTTGGGAAAAAGACTGTGGAGGGGTAGGAATATGAGGTTTTAAGGGTAAAGGGGTGGATGTAGGTTATTGGCCTAACCAGAGGTTTAGACCAGTCCCAGACTTATGACACGGATGGGTTCATAATATTCCCAGGTGGACTATTATTTTCCAGGACTGTATGTACATAGCTATAGTGCTATAGGGTGGGATATGTAATATTTTTGGGATTTTATATAGTTTTTTGTATAATAGGGGATAAGGAAATGATCTAGGGAGCTAGATAGTAGAGTTAGGAGTTAATATGAATTTGTGAGGTGAAGTGTAGGGGAGAGGCTAAGTTTGTGAGCTGAAACTTAGACATAGGAAGTGAATGGACTGTGGAGACATGATTTTTACACAAGAAATGTGGCTTCTTTTCACTGAAGAGAGTCAAAGCTTGACTTGGTTTTCTACAAAAATGAAGTGATAACAGGACTGGTTGGGAAAATCCCAAGGTCCTCAAGGGGATGTTAGTGAGGGATTTGGAGATTTAGAAGAAATGGGAATTAGAAATTCCTCGCTTGAGCTCCTCCAAAGGGAAATTGCCTTATACTTGTGATTTGAATAGTTATAGCATTAAAAAACATGAAATGGATCACATAGCTTGATTCTGCAACCACAAAACTACTTACCCAGCCTACTTACCTACCATTTTCTCTTCTTTTTGCATGGGTGCACTTGGACTTGCAGACCCTAATTATCCTTTTTCTTTTGATTTCCCTTCTAACTAAATCTACCCTTATCTCTTCCAGGGGCTTAGATTAAGTTGTTAAGCACCCTTCTTTCTCTACCTATCTACAAATCTGCCAAGATTAAGCTGTTTGAACAGATGTTCATTCTCTACATTCTACAACAAGAAATTGAAACCTAGGGAAGCTAAGATTAAGTTGTTTGGACTTCCCTTAACTGAAAAACTCATCAAAATGGATTAACTCATCAAAATTTGGAATACAACAGTGGCATTTAGACTGGCACACTTTCATGTCCTCTTCTTTGGCCTCTTTCTGGGAATAGGGAACCTTGCAGCATGAAAAGAGGAGATATTTGGCACTTTCAACTGTCAATCATGAAATATGAACACCTATTGCGATAGGAGGCTAACACTGCCTTAAGAATTGATTTTATTTCGAACAGTGTCCTCAGCCATGACAGCTTTTTCAAGAACAGATTCATCCATACCTGAACAAGGAACACATCATTACTGTCGGTAAGGTTGGGCTTGTTTAATGGAGTATTTAAATCATTATAGCAAAGGGAACACATCATTAATATTAATACTAGGGAAACTATAAGAGAGTCAAGGCATTCCCGAACTAGCTAACACATCAATATTGCCTTCAAAACTGTTTGAAGAATCAACAATTTCCTGAGCCCTGTCTGGTTCTATTTCTTTATAATTACATGAATAGCTTAATTTCTACTTTGAATTATCGCTCTCTATTTGTGTTAAGACATGAATGCAATCAACCTTGTAATGAGATGACTCACCTGCATGCTTGATCCAGGTGGATATTGGTGGCCACCTGCCAAGTCCACTTGGACCCCCACCATTATTCTTCTCAACATTTTCAGTTTCCTTAATTGTAGCACAACTTACTATTTTTAGCAGTTTTTTCGGATCCTGAACTTCCGGAGCCGTTTTGAGGCCCTAAACGATGTTTTTTGGGGAATCCGGGGGCAACATGGGTCCATTGAATGGACCGATGTTGCCTATTCCAGTAATGATAGTGCTCGGATAGATATTTCTAACGAGCTATTGTATGCGTCAAACGTAGATCGTATGCCAAAGTTACGACCCCGGGAAGTTGATGTACCAACTTACCCCAAACAGGGCCCCATAGTTTGGCGTTTCATCTTCTAGGGTTAGGTTTTGGAATGTTAAGGGTTTTCCACTGTTTCTCAACAATAAATAGGCCTTCGAGCCTCATTGTAAGACAGTTCAGAGGCATGTAGCCATCACATCTTTTCTCAGGGATAAGCTACCATCGCCCTAGCTGGTTTATTTCCATATCTGTTTGTAAGCATATTTCAGTATTTTCCATTAATGAAATGAAGTATTATTTCTGCTGCATCTTTGTGTATATGGTTATCTCTGTAATTTGTTGCATTCCTGTTTAAATCCGGATCAGTGGTATCAGAGCGGTCTGCTTTTTCTCTGTTTTTCTTTGCATGTCCCCAACAAGGTCGAGATATAAGGAGTTAGGGCTTGAACTGGATGAACCTTTGCAAGACCAGCCTCGCAAATCCCGACGGCCTCCCATGGCGGATGAGAAGAAAGACGAGGGGGCAGGAGATCCCATCAAAATCTTGCTCGAAGAAGCCCTCGAGCGACAACGGAACGCGATGATGGACAACTTTGCCCACATCCTTCAGCGGCTACCCAGAAGCAACGCATCGGCTTCCAATAGCTACTCTGGAAATGCCACACCCTTTAAGGTACAAGTTAATTTTGGAATCCCCATATTCGAGGGTCAGATAGACGCAGATGCCGTAGATAAATGGTTAAATCTGCTAGAGGATTATTTTTCTGTTCATGAATTTTCGAGTCGGGAAAAGATTGCTTTTGCTCTTCTCAAAGCAGCCCCCACGTCAAGGACTGGTGGGAGACCTACTGCGAGCAGAAGGATGAAAGTACTGGCTCACTATTTTCAGCCGCACCCACCTGGGATTCGTTCCGGGATGCCATCAAGGAGCAGTACTACCCTGTTGGAAGTTATGAGGATGAATACATAAAGTGGACCACGCTGCGGTAGGGAAGGCACCAAGACGTGCCGGAGTTCACCAATCTTTTCCATACCCTTCGCACAAAGTTGGGTATCAAGGATTCGGAGCAACATTTGATACTCAAATACCGTGGCTGCCTGCACAAGTACATCCAGGAAGAAGTACAATTCCTAAACATCTCCTTGCTCAGCGCAGCATACCGATATGCCGTCAAGGTCGAGCATAAGTTTAAACAAAAGAAGCGAGACTTTGGATCTGCGAATCCAAAGCAGGGGAAAGGTGCCCCTAAACCACAAAACAAAGGACAAAGCCAAGGTGGGACAGCCCAAGACAACCAGCCAAAGCTGCAAGCAAAGAACAGCGCCGCGAAGCCGAGAAAGGACACTGGAAAATGGTGCGAGTTCCATAAGAGCTCCACTCACAACACAAGTGAGTGTCGGGCCAAGCAGTCACTGGTGGCTGAGCTAAAGTTTTCAGAATCAGATGCATGTTCCAACTCTGAGTCAGAACCTGATAAGGGGAATGAAAAAGGGAAGCAGATCATTGATGTGGATCCCAGCGCCACTGTTGCGACCGCAAAGATCCAGAAAAATGAACCCGAAGATCCAGAGTAGGAGGAGCGTCTCTTCCACTCCCAGATGTGGGTAAAGGGCTCCCCAATACAGTTCATTGTTGATAGCGGGAGTCAAAACAACCTCATTTCCGCAGAGGTCGTGAAGCGGTTGGGCTTACCGACCACAGCACATCCACAACCATACCCCATTGGGTGGCTTCACCAAGGACGAGATCTTCGCGTGAGCCAACAGTGTCGCCTTCCATACAACATCAAGCCCTTCACGGATGAGGTATTGTGTGACATTGCTCCCCTTGAAGTTTGTGATGTATTACTAGGACAACCATACTTGTGGAAGCGACATGCAGTGTATGAATCAAGGGCCTGTGCTGTTATTATTACATTGGGAAATAAGTTGTACAGGATACCAGAGGTAGCACCACCTACCGCCATCTCTTTGATTACTGCAAAACAATGCAGTAAGATCATTTCCAAAACCAGGAAATTTGTTTTCCTGATGATACTTCCTCAAGGAAAGAAGAAGACAGTGGCCGCGGCCTCCAGACGGGGTCCCTCTGCATGACAACTACATATGGACAAGGTTGTGGAGGAGTACGAGGACATCTTCACCTCCCCGGCAGGGGTTCCTCTGCACTGTCAAGTCAAGCACTCCATCGATCTGACCCCAGGTGCGCCGCTACCCAATGGACCAATTTATCGGCGCTCCGTTCTAGAGAATGATGAAATCAAGAGGCAGATTCAGAAGCTCCTGCAAAAAGGTCACATCCGTCCGAGTTCATCGCCCTGTGGGAGCCCAATCGTGTTGGTACAGAAGAAGTATGGGACGTGGAGACTCTGTATTGACTATCGGGCGGTGAACAAGATCACTGTCGGTAATAGGTACCCGATCCCGCGGATTGGTGACCTCTTAGACCAGTTAAAGGGGGCGAAATATTTCAGCAAGATTGATGTGAAATCAGGATATCACCAGGTACCAATCAAACCCTCTGATGTGTGGAATATTGCCTTCAAATCCAAGGAGGGCCTCTTCGAATGGTTGGTTATGCCTTTCGGATTGACGAATGCTTCTAAAACCTTCATGAGGCTAATAGATGACATCTTGCAGCCATTCACCAACTCCTTTGTAGTAGTATACTTGGATGACATTCTGATCTTCGGCCAGAGTTGGGAAGAGCACCTCCACCACATCCGACAGCTTCTCCAAACACTGTGGCAACACAAGCTATGTGCCAATTTGGAGAAATGCACTTTTGGAATGACCCAGGTTCAGTATCTGGGATAAATCATTGATGAACAGGGGGTGCACGTCGATCGAGCCAATATCCGAGTCATTCAGGATTGGCCCTCTCCAACCACTGTAACAGAGCTCCGCAGCTTTCTAGGTCTCGCCAACTTCTACCGCAGGTTTGTGTTGGGGTTTTCTCATATTTCTTGGCCCTTGAGTCGAGTCACCAAGGGAGGGGCGAAAGCAAAATTCTTTTGGTCTGAATCTCAACAGAAGGCATTCATGGAGTTGAAGGATCGCCTCTGCATGGCACCAGTGCTCGCGTTACCAGATTTACAACAACCATTTGAGGTCGAGACAGATGCCTCTGACTATGCTATTGGGGCAGTCCTTACTCAACATGGACATCCAGTGGCATATCACAGTGAAACACTTTCAGACACAGTCCGGAAGTACCCCACTTATGATAAAGAGATGTATTCCATTGTACAGGCCTGCCGACAATGGAAGCATTACATTTTGGGGAAGGAAACGGTCATCCACACAGACCACCAACCCCTGCAATTCATACAGACCCAAGGGAAATTGCAGAATGATCGCCATCAGAAGTGGTCTACATACCTGCAACAGTTCCACTTGAATATCAAGTATAAGAAGGGCAGCACCAACAATGTTGCAGATTGCCGCAGTCGACCACCGATCATGGCGTTAACCACCGTGCTCAACTCTTGTGGGCACGAGACTTCTGATTGGCCACTTCTCTACAAAAGCGACCCAGAATTCGGCCACACATACCAAACACTCTTGGAGGGTCGGCATGTTCCATATTTTCACCTTCAGGATGCCCTATTATGCCACCTCAGTCACCTTTGTGTTCCTTCAAGCGAGCGTGCCAAGATGATTTGGGAAGCCCACTACAGTCGGGCTGCTGGGCATTTCGGGGTCGAGAAAACAGTGGCAGTTCTGCAAAATTATTTCTATTGGTCGAATCTTCAGCAGGATGTTGGAAAGTACATCAGATCATGTACTGCCTGTGCCATTGCCAAACTGACCATTAAGAAGCACGACCTCTATACCCCGTTGCCTACCCCAAGTCGGCCTTGGGAATCCATCTCCATGGATTACATGTCAGGCCTTCCTTCCACCAAGCATGGAAATGACTGCGTTTTTGTGGTCGTCGACAGGTTCTCGAAGATGGCCATTATGGTGGCCTGCAAGAAGAATATCACAGCAGAAGCCACTGCTAAACTCTTCTTTGAACGAGTGTGGGTGCACTTTGGGATCCCACAGTCTATCATCTCAGATCGGGATAGTCGGTTTCTCAGCACATTTTGGTCCAGTCTCTGGTCAATGCTGGACACCAAACTCACGAAGTCCACAGCCTTCCATCCTCAAACTGATGGCCAGACAGAGGTTGTCAATAGGATGATTGTGCACATTCTGCACATGTATAACTCAAAGCATCCACGCACATGGTACGAGAGCCTCCCCTATGTTCAATACAGCTACAACCGAGCTCTTCACAGCTCCATTGGCCATAGCCCTTTTCAGGTGGGTTTGGGATTCCAGCCACTATGCCCCATTGATGTGGCCATGCCACTTGCAGCTACTCACATAAATTCAGCTCATGTCCAGTCTGAAACAGATAAGGCCACCAGCTTCATTGAGCGCATCCAACACATTCGCCAGCAAGTCCATGACATTCTTGAGAAATCAAATGCCAAGTACAAGCAGGGACATGATCAACATCGGGTGCCACACACGTTTCAGGTGGGCGACAAAGTCTGGTTGCATTTGCAAAAGGAACGCCTTACTGGAGCCTATCAGAAATTGAGACCACTCCGATATGGTCCTTACAACATTACTAAGGATATGGGAGACAATGCATTTGAGCTCAGCATTCCCCCATTCCTTGGCCTGTACACAGTGTTCAATGTGGACCGCCTTCGGCCATACTTTCCACCATTGCTAGACACATCCGACATTGCAGAACAACTCAAACCCACAGAATTAAATCCAGATTGCATGGAACAAGCTGCAACTGATCGGATCATGGACACACAGATCAAGAACACTCGCCAACAGAATATCCAACTGTATCGAGTTGTCAAAGCATGCCAACTCCTTCAGCAGGGCAAGTGGCTCACCAGGGAACAAGTTCAGCAAAAGTTTCCTCATCTCATGGAGGAGCTCAACGCAATGGGTACCATTGCTTCCTAAGGGGGGAGGAATGATCCAGGTGGATATTGGTGGCCACCTGCCATGTCCACCTGGACCCCCACCATTGTTCTTCTCAACATTTTCAGTTTCCTTAATTGTAGCACAACTTACTATTTTTAGCAGTTTTTTCGGGTCTTGAACTTCCGGAGCCGTTTTGAGGCCCTAAACGACGTTTTTTGGGGAATCCGGGGGCAACATGGGCCCATGGAATGGACCGCTGTTGCCCGTTCCATCAATGATAGTGTTGGGATAGATCTTTCTAACGAGCTATTGTATGCGTCAAATGGAGATCGTATGCCAAAGTTACGACCCGAGGAAGTTGATGTACCAACTTACCCCAAACGGGGCCCCATAGTTTGGCGTTTCATCTTCTAGGGTTAGGTTTTGGAATGTTAAGGGTTTTTCCACTGTTTCTCAATAATAAATATGCCTTCGAGCCTCATTGTAAGACATTTCAGAGGCATGTAGCCATCACATCTCTTCTCAGAGATAAGCTACCATCGCCCTAGCTGGTTTATTTCCATATCTGTTTGTAAGCATATTTCAGTATTTTCCATTAATGAAATGAAGTATTATTTTTTCTGCATGTTTGTGTATATGGTTATCTCTGTAATTTGTTGTGTTCTTGTTTAAATCCGGATCAATGCTAGGAAACACTAGGAATTTGCTCATACGTACTACAAACACTGTACACTTTCGAACCATACAATTCATCAAGGCCATAAAACTGTTTGTCATTGTGTGGACTCTGAATAATGAAATTTGTCTTCATGAACTTCATCCTCAATAGCTGAGTTATGATGTTGCAAACCAACATCTAAAACTTGAATATTAGTAATTTACCATTCACGTGTAATTAAATAGTAATTGAATAATAATAAATCATTTAATATATATTATATAATGACCATTATAATTAAAATATTAATATTATACTCTTAATATTCGAGATAATATTAATAATATATCTATTTTTAAATTAATTTATTATTATTCATTTATTTAAATAATAATTGAATAATATTAAATCATTGAATATATATTATATAATGACCATTAAAATATTAATATTATACTTAAATTAACAAATGAATTCTTTTATTTACCTATTTTAACTATTTCTAGAAATATTAATTAACTATTTTAGTAGTTTGACTAGGTTCCTTAGGCCAAATTAGCCGTTGGAATTATAGCTGTTGGAGTCTCTGCACACTCTATTTAATCTAGCTAAGCCGGATTGGTTCTTCAACTTGTCCTGACGATGAACCACGCTGGTTGGTTCGAAACGCGTCGACAAAAGATTGGTTATGTGATTTTGTCGAAGACTATCTTAACAACTTGAATATTCTCATAAGCTTCTTGATGTTCATCGTATGATGAATGAATCAGTTGGTGATCTCCGAATTTCAAAGAAACTGCATTAGACAACATGGGACAACCATCATTTTGGCTACTGTTATAATTCTTATGTGATTTCCGTTCTTCATCATCGTCAGTTTCAATTTTGTAAGCCTATTCAATTTGCTCTTCTTTTTCAACTACATGATCTTGATATCTTTCAATTGCATCTCAATTCTTAAACCCATAACCGTGAGTTTCATTATTAACAAGTGAGATGGGATTTTCCTTAACATAAGTCGCTGAAATGTACTATATGGTGCATTCTTCACCATCTCGAACTTCATTGGATGATGCCTCCTTTCTAAATAACAATTCTTTCTTGTCAATGAAAAATTGTCTCCTTTCTAATTAAGACAAGAAAAGGAATTTTCTTTATGTATCCCATGGAGTATAACCTTTTATATGCAATTGTGTCTTATAACATGATAGTGTTGCACCCTAACCCAACATACAACATTGTAACAGTCATAGTTACTTTGGGTGTGTTTTAAGAAATGAGGTCATCCTTTAATGAAAATGCATGCCCCATTGGCTCATTGTTATATATTTCAACTTTTGTGCAATAAATGGCCACATTGAGTCACTTCATATCTACCATTCTAGGACATGCACTGGGATGATCTTTTGTTTGGATATGTGATCATGTGTTTGGCACTAGACTCTAATTCGTTAGCATGAAATTGGTTCTAAAGGGGTGTTATGGAAATATGATTGATTCTCCTCTGAACATCTCAAATCTACACAAATTTGTGCATAGGTATAATACCAAGCCATGATATTTGTAGCTTGGTTCTTTGAGAAGTATGAGGAATGAAATTGTCATTATTTGGATTAATCCCACACCAACATTTACTCATGAATAGATGAAACCAGAGCTCATGGGTATTCACTACATTGGCATTCATTTGAATTCACTTATTCCATGTGTGGTTAGCTATATTGGAGGGTTAAACATAATTATTGCTTTTTATACCCTCTCTGCCACTACTACTCTACATTATTTTATGTCTTCATTTTCCAAGCATATTTTAGTGTTCTTTATTGCATATTGGCGTTCTTCTAAGGCAACACACCTTTATGTATATGGAGACATAAAGGTAGTGGGTTGCCATGTGGTCTTAAGTGGAGATTACCCATACTATAACAATTAATCAATGCTCAAGCATAGATTTTGTGGCTGGGTTGTGTTTCATGGAGTAAAAACACTTACAAATGTAGAGAAAACACATCATTATTATAAATACAGAGGAAGCTCATTTTTTTCTTGAAGAATAACACCTGAAAAAGGGAACAAATCAATATTGTCTTAAGAATTGATTTTATTTTGAATAGTCTCCTCAGCCGTGACTGCTTTTTCAAGATCATATTCATCCATAACTGAACAAGGAACACATCATTACTGTCGGTAAGGTTTGGCTTTTTTAATGGAGTATTTAAATCATTATAGCAAACGGAACACATCATTAATATTAATACTAGAGGAAATAGAACAGAGTCAAGGCATTCCCGAACTAGTGAACACATCAATACTGCCTTCAAAACTGTTTGAAGAATCAACAACTTCCTGAGCCGTGTCTGGTTCTGTTTCTTTATAATTACATGAAAAACTTAATTTCTGCTTTGAAGCATCGCTCTCTATTTGTGTGTAGACATGAATCCAATCAACCTTGTAATGAGATGACTCACATGCATGTTGGGAAACACTAGGCATTGGCTTATACATACTACAGACACTGTCCACTTTCGAACCATACAATTCATCAAGGCATAAAACTATTTGTCATTGTCGGGACTCTGAATAATGAAATTTGCCTTCATGAACTTCATCCTCAATAGCTGAGTTATGAGGTTGTAGACCAACATCTGAAACTCGAATATTCTCATAAGCTTCTTGAGTTTCATCGTATGATGAATGAATCAGATGGTGATCTCTGAATTTCAAAGAAATTGCATTAGACAACATGGGAAAACCATCATTTTGGCTACTGTTATAATTCTTATGTGATTTCTGTTCTTCATCATCGTGATTTTCACTTTTGTAAACCTATTCAATTTTCTCTTCTATTTCAACTACATGATCTTGATATCTTTCAATTTCATCTCAATTCTTAAACCCATACTCGTGAATTTGATTATTAACAAGTGAGACGAGATTTTCTTGAATAGAAGTAGCTGAAATGTACTATATGGTGCATTCTTCACCATCTCAAAATTCATTGAATGATGCCTCCTTTCTAAATAAAAATCCTTTCTTGTCAATGAAAAACTGTGTCATTTCTAATTAAGACAAGAAAATGAATTTTCTTTATGTATCCCATGGAGTATAACCTTTTATATGCAATTGTGTCTTATAACATGATAGTGTTGCACCCGAACCCAACATACAACATTGTAAAAGTCGTAGTTCCTTTTGGTGTTTTTTGAGAAATTAGGTCATCCTTTAATGAAAATGCACACCCCATTGGCTCATTGTTATATATTTCAACTTCTGTGCAATAAATTGCCACATTGAGTCACTTCATATCTACCATTCTAGGAGATGCACTAGGATGATCTTTTGCATGGATATGTGATCATGTGTTTGGCACTAGACTCTAATTCATTAGCATGAAATTGGTTCTATATGGGTGTTATGGAAATATTATTGATTCTCCTCTGAAAATCTCAAATCTCCACAAATCTGCACGTAGGTGTAATACCAAACCATGATATTTGTAGCTTGGGTCTTTGAGAAGTATGAGGCATGGAATTGGCATTATTTGGTTTAATCCCACACCAACATTTACTCATAAATTGATGAAACTAGAGCTCATGGGAATTCACTACATTGGCGTTCATTTGAATTCACTTATTCCATATGTGGTTAACTATATTAGAGGGTTAAACATAATTATGGGTTTTATACCTTCTCTGCCACTATTACTCTACTTTATTTTATGTCTTTTCATTTTCCAAGCATATCTCAGGGCTCTTTATTACATATTGGTGCTCTTCTAAGGAAGCACACCTTTATGTATATGGAGACATAAAGGTAGTGGGTCGCCATGTGGTCTTAAGTGGAGATTACCCATACTCAAGCAATTAGGCTCTCACAAATTGGATCTCACATATTAGGCTCTGGTGGATATAATAGTATTTGTGGTGTTATGGTAAGTGATATTTCCATCTATTATCTTTTCTATTTTAGGCAAAGTAACCATGGTCATGTTGAGTTAATTGTATCTTATTAGTTATTTTACCTTATATATATGATTTTCTTTGTTAATGTAGGTTCACCAATTTCAAAAGGAAGCTTCAGAGGAAGATATAAAATATGCTTTATTACATGGTTCCCAAGGTCTTCGCCAACACATGATAAATTGAGGGGAAAAATTAATTACTAGTTATGGATCCAAGGTTAGTTGTTTATAATATTATATGAATAATGCAAGAAGTCAATGGAGGTATAATGTTATTCTTACAAGTTAAAGTGTGTTGTGTATAGGAATCAGGTGAAACATATGGGAGTGAGCATGGGGAGGAGATACAAGCACATGATGATTTGCTTGTTGCACAAAATCATCCAATTGTCATTCTTGAACCTTGGCAGGAAACCATTGTTGAATTTCAACAAATGGGAGACAAAAATAATGAGGACGGTGTTTAATGTGATGAGCATTCCACACCCACAATTAATGTTGCGCCTCCCAAAAGAGGACAAAAAGGATTGATATGTGTTAAATTTTAATAACTTGAACATGCATTGCTCAAACTTCTAAGGAGCACACTAGGTTGTGAGGGTCCAAACATAAACTAATTTTGTGTGCAACAAAACAAATTTTGAAGATAATTTGTTTTTTTTATGAGTACTTACATATTATGGGCATCACTAAGTCTGTTGTAGGTCCTAACTTGTATTATTTGTTTTATTATGATCAATTTGATATGCTTATATTTGTGTTGTATGTAGATGACCTGGTCCTAAAAGTTAGTTAAGGAAACTCTATCCCATGGTGCAAGAAGAAACTGGAAAGTGAAGTTGACATGAATGACATACACCTCATGTGTTATTTCTTGGTCTTGGGGGTTTGGCTGAGTTGAGGTGAGGTGGTCCTCGAATAGGGGTAAGTAAGCAATTGAGATTCATAAGAAGTTTCAGATAATGGACAATAAACCATAGGCTACTTTTATGATACATATTTTGAAGTTATTAGTAGATTAAGATTCATATTTGATTGATTTGTCAATGTACAAAAAGTATATAGGTTCCCTAACATGTCTGGTAGAATTTAGTAGTCAAATTATTATATGGATGATATCCCTTGTCTCACAAACAAGGGGGGCTCAGACACCAATTTAGTGTCCAACATGGCTGTTAATATATGGTTGAGCTGAGAATGCTGCAAATATGCTCCATGGTCTAAGGTATGCGAGGTACTTAAAGGTCACACTCGCACAGTTCTTTTGAGCTCTTGCATGCTTTAATGGCTTTTGACAGGGCGTAAGATGCAGGTGGCAGGAAGAGTGATTCATGGTTTTGTTTCAACTTGGGTTCAAATATAATATCTTTGTTAGGATGGGATACCCATGTGTGCTTGGTACTCATGGATTTATTAATACTTACAAATTATGGGCATCACTAATACCGTTGTAGGTCCTAAATTTTATTATTTGTTTGACTATGACAAATTTGATATGCTTATATTTTTGTTGTATGTAGATTACCTGGTCCTAACAATTAGTTTAAAAAACTCTATGCCATGGTGCAATAAGAAACTGCCAAGTGAATTTGACATGAAGGACATCAACCTCATGTGTTATTTCTTAGTCTTGGAGGTTTGGCTGAGTTGAGGTGAGCTGGTCCTCAAACACAGGTATGTAAGCAATTGATATTTTGAAGAAGTTTCGGATAATGGACAATAAACCCTAGGCTACTTTTATGATACATATTTTGAAGTTTTCAATAGATTCAGATTAAGATTTTCTTGATTTGTCAATGTACAAAAAGTAGATAGGTTCCCTAACATCTATGGTAGACTTTAGCGGTCAAATTGCTATGTGGATGAGATCCCTTGTCTCACAAACAAGAGGGGATCAGACACCAATTTAGTGTCCAACTTGGCTGTTAATATATGGTTGAGCTGAGGTTGCTTCAAATCTGCTGAAAAATGCATGTGCCATCCTTAGATTTGTTTTTTCTATCCAATTCAGATCCAAAATTAAAATTCCATGTGGATCAGACTTAGGTAGGGCACATTATTCCACAGGTGAGGATATCTATTATAAGAATCTGTTGCATGTAACCTATGTACACTTCCCTAGAGTAGAATGATGGTTTGATTAGGATACACTAGTTAAGGTTTCCCAACTGCTTCTGTTATTCATTTAGTTTATCAGAGTTTTAAAATTAGAATTCCATGTGGATCACACTCAACTAGGGCACACTATTCCATAGTTGAGGTGATATATTTTAAGAATCTGGTGCATGTAGCCTAGGTACACCTCCATAGAGTAGAATTAGGGTTTGATTAGGATGCACTAGTTAATATGTCCCTGCTATTTTTGTTATCCATTTAGTTTACCAGAGAGTGTGTGCACTATTTTTCCTTTCCCAAGCTAATAAAGACAAATAGAGATGATTTTTTTAATGTTGTAAATTGTTTTGTTTTGCTGTCAATTTTCATTTAGCATTTGAGATTTCAGATCTAGCACACATAAGTAGTTTTGAGAGTTCCTTAAGTTTGCAGGTTTGTTTTCCATGTAGTGAAATTTTAACATACTATTCTAGACATCAAAAAATTGTATGCTTCAAGTAAAGTCTACTCAGATTTCCTAGCCTTTTGTATGCACTAGGGATGACTTCAGCAATGTGTCTTCATCTAAACATTTTGGGGAATTGGTTTAAGTATGTAAAAGGACATAGATATTTAGTACTTTCTAGCTCTTTTATTGCTTTCTAGTTGGAAAGCATACTACATATCAACTGGTGTTTTAAACATGTATTTCAAGTAGATACGTTAAGCATATTTACCGCTTCGGGTATGAGCACATGGGTATTATCTGCGGTATAAGAATAATTTCTTGCATTCAAAATTTTATAAATAAAGAAGACATTTGTAAGCCGCTCTTGTTTAACATCACTGTTTTTCCTTCTTTATACCATTTCTCTAACCATTCATGAATTCATTTTCAGTGTATCAAAAGGTTTGCGATTTGTACATGGAGATGTTGTTCTAGAAATGTACAAGTCTGACATGGAAAGCATAATCTTCTCAGGTAAGAGTAGCGAATATACTTTGAACCACAACGATTTTGTTGTAGTAATAAATTGTTACATTCCTTGCAATTCAAATAGGCATAGGTATTCTTTCTATTGATCTATCATTAAATGGGTTTGTGCTGACAATCTTAGCCTTCTTGCTGATAGTCTTTCTTTTGTTTTGTCTTTTTAGAGTCCAGATGGGTACACTGTTGCATTGGCTACAGGAGATGAGACTCTTAGGTTTTGGCAAGTCTTTGGAGCTCTTGATACCTTAAAGAGGACAAAGCGTAAAGATGCGACTAGTGCTTTTAACATGTATCTCACACATATACACTAAGCAGATTGTCCTCCTTTAGGAATGAGCACATGGGTATTATCTGCTCACATTGATTTAGCCAAAACCAGCTAACCTTATGGAAATATCCATATATGGTTAAGATAAGATAGCTTTATAGGTCACACATCTAGAGTGATGAAACTGATAGAGGTATTCATTGTATTCATCTAACGCTAAATGGAATTTTTGTTGAAAGTATTTGTTTTTTTGCTGACAGTGTTTCCTTTGTTTTTGTGTTGACACAATCACACCATTTCCTTTGTATTTGGTAAGTCTTTGGAGCTCTTGATACCTTAAAGAGTACCAATAGTAAAGATGTGGATGGCGCATTAAACATGTATTTCAAGCAAACTCAATAAGAAGATTTACCACTTCAAGTATGAGCACATGGGTATTACATGCGGTATAAGAATAATTTCTTGCATTCAAAATATTATAAATAAAGAAAACACTGTAAGCCTCTCTTGTTTAACATAACATCTTTTCCTTTTTATACCATTTCTCTAACCATTCATGAATTCATTTTTAGTGTATCAAGAGGTTTGTGATTTCTACATGGAGATGTTGTTCTTGACATGTACAAGTCTGTCATGGAAAGGGTAATCTTCTCAGGTAAGAGTAGCGAATATACTCTGTACCATAACGATTTTGTTATAGGAATAAATTATTACATCCCTTGCAATTCAAATAGGCAGAGGTATTAATTCTATTGATCTATTGCCAAATGGGTTTTTGCTGACAGTCTTTATTTTGTTTTGTATTTTTAGAGTCCAGATAAGTACACCATTTCATTGGTTGCAGGAGATGAGACTCTTAGGTTTTGGCATGTCTTTGGAGCTCCTGACACCTTAAAGAGGACAAAGCGTAAAGATGCAGTTGATGCTTTTAACATGTATCTCACGCATATCCATTAAGCAGATTGTCCTCCTTCAGGAATGAGCATAGGGGTATTATCTGCTCACATTGATTTAGCCAGAAGCCGTTGACCTTATGGAAATATCCATATATGGTTAAGATAAGATAGCTTTACAGGTCACACATCTAGAGTGCTGCATCTAGCATAGGTATTCATTATATTGATCTAACACTAAATGGATTTTGTGTTGAAAGTCTTTGTTTTTGTGCTGACAGTCTTTCCTTTTCTTTTGTGTTGACACAATGAGAGCGTTCCGTTTTATTTGGTAAGTCTTTCGAACTCTTGATACCTAAAAGAGTACCAAGAGTAAAGATGTGGATGGTGCTTTAAACATGTATTTCAAGCATATTTTCCGCTTCAAGTATGAGCACATGGGTATTATTTGTGGTATAAGAATAATTTCTTGCATTCTAAACATTATAAATAAAGAAGACAATGTAGCCTCTCTTGTTTAACATAATTGTTTTTCCTTCTTTATACAATTTTGCTAACCATTCATGAATTCATTTTTAGTGTATCAAGAGGTTTGTGATTTGTACATGGAGGTGCCTAACATAAGGAAAACATAATAAAAATTGATGACTTTTCCATTCAACCACCCTTTTGTAGGAGTCCAATCACAAAGATAGCTATCACAAGGAAAGCACCTTATCGATGTACTCCCAATGTTTCATGTGAAATAGGTGAGCACGATGTTTATAGTGACACTATGAGCACCATTGGTATGTGAATCAATGGGTCCACATAAACATTGACATATGCATGACCGACTGGTAGGCATGAAATTTTATCACTTTTCTGGATTACATAACACTAGAATGATCTAGTAGTGCCCCCCTATAACGTGCAAAATGATATGATTACATGAAAAGTTTGGACGATGTCTCACTCAAGTTACTAGTGTCATTGTGTTGTCATAACAGTGACAGGCATCTCCCCACTTATGTGAGATTAAAGTGGACTTTGATATTAAATTAAACCTCTAGTCAATGTCACCCATGTTTGTATAGCCTTATAAGACACTGACAAAACGCCAAAAAGAGAAGAGTGCAGGACATTCCTATATGTTTTTTATTACAGTGACAGATCCATTACCATAGTGGTCACTCTGTTTGAAAGGAAATGGATGTTTGATTGGCGTGTTATTGTTTTCCAGTAGGGAGGAGACTATAGTAGTGCATAGCGAAAAAAACTGATTTGGTACTTTCAACAAAGAGGCATGTGCCAGTAAAGTAGAGTTGACAACCTTCAATACATGTTTGACAACTCTTAACCCTAAAATTTTTAATTTCCATTTTATGTGGATGAAACTTCCCCACAAGTTTAACAATGTCTAACCCTAGCTATTATCAAACAATTTTAGCCTCCATTACCATGTGCATGTCATTTTCAATTTTTTTTATTTTGAAGTGGGTTACCTGCTTCCTCGGTACCACACTAGCAACGAACCAATCAAGCTGGGTCAAGACTTCTTCTTTGCAAATTTCCCATTATCAATTCCTCTGTCATTACTTCATTCCTTCACTATTAAATATAAGCTAGAGGCATTCCATGCCCTTTCATCGGCTCACCTTCTAAGGTTTCACATCTCACAAGCATTGCAAGTCTTTGTGTTATTCAAGTCTCCTCCTAGTTTTTAATAGAATTTGATCAAATTGGTTTTTTTTTTTTGTGAGTATTAGACCTTGTGAGGTTTGATCATAAATTGCAAGAAATGGAGAATATCCATTCTAGTGTAAATCATGTTTCATCAAAGGGTCTTTGGAGATTTGTGCGGATAGCTTTCTTCATGATGAAAAAAGGCCTCACCTCCAAGTGCAAGATGCTCATGGACATGCATCTGATGATGGAGAGAGGAAAAGTCTATGGCAAAAGCTTAAGGAATTTGGTTTTCCACCATTCCAAATACAGTAGCAACCAAAGTGGCTTTGGGCTTCAAGAATATGAATTCTCCTATAGCAAAAACCATGCCATATTCAACATGGCCAAGAGAAAACATCACTACTTTCCCACACATGTGCTTCACTTTCCATGCATTCATTCACATCAATTTGAAGAAAATGAAGATCCTAACACTATGTTTCTTCCAAAGTTGGATCACAACAATGAATACTTCAGCAAGGATTGCCTTACTCATAATAAGCTTCCTGCTCTTCCGAGGCTGAGCCATTTGTTTTCTCCGATGTGTCGAATGATCTTGAAATTGTTTAGTGAAGATAATGACCATCAGGTTGACATGCATGCTGAGGAATTCATTGCTAAATTCTATGAGCAAGTGAAGTTGTAGAATAGGATGTCTTTGTTGCAATACCAGGAGATTCTTGATAGAGGCCCAAGTTAATTACTTTCATAATGAAAATCTTCAATACAAAGAATATAGATGTTTTGTCTAGAAATAGCCCAAACTCAGTGCCATTGATGTTGGGCTCCCCGTTAATGACGGTGTAAAAGGATAATCCAATGCTCCCCATGTGTTTCATGGCATGTGCTTAAATCTAGCAATGTGTCTATTTACTAACACCTACGGGTTTTAGTGTAACGGCAATCGTGACTCCAACAACTCGTATCAGAGCCAAAGGTCTCGAGTTCGAAACACACCTCGCTTGGTGGGGGGGGAGATTTTTGGGCTCCCTGTTAATGGCGGTGTAGAAGGATAATCCAACGCTCCTCGTGTGTTTCATGGCATGTGCTTAAATCTACGGATGTGTCTCTTTACTAACACCTACGGGTTTTGGTGTAACGGCAATCGTGACTCAAAAAACTAACATGTCTATATGGGGAAATACATTTTCAAGAGCACCTTGCAAGTCTACAAAATCATTTCATGAAGAAGGTCCTAGAAGAAGATTGAAAAATATTTATGGCAACACAACATAATAATGTGCAGTGAAAGATTGAGTTATAGAAGAATTTGATGCATCAATGATCAGTAAATAACAATATGACTATATATGCAGTTTTGTAAGTATTAATAAGAATTTGGAACTTTTATTGTGTGCTTATAGTTTCTTTTGAAAATTGAATCACATTAATAGAATATGGCATTTTCATGAGCATATTCTTTTATCCATAATAAATCAATTCTGTTATTAAGAATTTTAATGGATTCGTTATTCCGGATTGTCCAATTATTTTTCTTAGTGATGGTTTTTTTTTTTTTTTAAGCTTTTTTACATGTTCATATTTCGGTGTAGAGAGAACTTTTAAAATGTTTGGTTCACCCCAAGTGCATCAAGCGAAATTATTTTAGATAAATTTATTCTTTGTTTAAATTTGCTCGCTTTGCATGTGGATATCCTCTTCTCAAGTGCCTCAAGTGAATTATTGTTTACAAATTTCTTCTTCACTTTTTGCTGCTTATTTAGATAAATTATTTCTTTGTTTAGGACTCCTTATTTGGATAAATTCCTCTGTTTTTGGTTGCTTTACATGTTCATATATTGTTACAGAGAGATCACTCTGAATTTTTGGTTTAGCGCAAGTGAGCCGAGCGAAATAAATTTAGATAATTTTTCACCTCTAGTTTATTCGCTGCCTTTGGCTTACAATCATTCATATTTACATTTTCCCAAAAAAGATAATCATTGGAATTTACAATCATTGATATTGATGGTTTTAGTTGTAAGTCATAGATGGCCACATTTTATGGACTCCTTGTGACAAACGAATTAGTAGTTTTTCTTTTTCATTAACCTGTGCTGGATTTACGTACCACTACTTAATTATAACGATGGCTTTGCTTATTCCTTAATTACAATGTTGATTTTGATTATTGTGATACACTGGGTTTGGTTATTCTATAATTATAACTTTGGTTTTGATTATTGTGATGTGCATCTTATTGCAGGTTCTTATTCTTCTTTTTGTGATGTACACCTTAGTGTAGGGAGCTATTATACTAATTTCTTATATGAGTTTTATAATATAATAATTATAATTTTTTAAATTTTATATTTAAATTTAAATTAATAATTTTATAATTATAAAAGTTTCATATGGGATTTGGGAATGATGGTTGAGTATTAATGTTGATTGAGATTCTGCAAGTTTTAGTCAGAGTTGTTCACTTTTTTATTAAGAGTTTTCAAATACTTCCCATGCCACTGACTAGAAAATAGGTGATGTACTTTCATTTTAAAAGGGTTTGAAACTTAAGTAGTATTTTCACTAGTATTCACGACATTTTTGGGTTTGATTGAAAACAAACAGTTACCAACCAAAAATAGAGATGGTATCATCATTAAAATTTATGCTTTTGTTTTTGATAGACTTTTATATTGAGAGTTTAATAATTTTTTAGAATTTTATTTTTATTTCAATTATTAATTATTATAAAGATGGTAGGGGTTTTTATTATAAAAAAATAAGAAGAATCTTGCAGGTGCTCCTCCGGGGAATCAGACAAAGCAAGGCAAGTGATAATGAAGAAATACTGAGCGTGCACACATTTCTATTTCATGTACGCACTACATTTATTTTATTTTATTTCAGTAAGTATCTCTCTTGGAAATGGTTGAGCAATGGTATAAAACTTGCCTTACAGGAATTTATTGTTTTATTCTTAACATGAAGAAGGATGGGTGGTTTGGTGTGCTTCTAAGAAATGATTAACTGCTGAGAAAACATCTAGTGATAGAGACTTTTATGCAACATCAGCTTGTTATGAAGTTGATCATAATAGTTCATTATCCGAATTAGATTCATTGGATATGAAGCTTCCTTGGGAACTATATCACCACCAATTTGGATACCTATTGCTGCAATTCTTGGGCTGCAAAGGAGATGGAGCCAACTCGAATTGTGAAAGCCAATATTGGAGAAGATAATTATGTAGGTCACCAATAGATTGAGAATTGGCCTATATCATGCTGCCATGACCTGTGTCAATTTTTCATCTTTTGTAAAACCTTCATGAACACAAACTTTCCAGTCAATTGTAAATTCAAATTCATATACATTATTACAATTATTTTTTATCAATGAAGCCAATTCCAATTATACAAGGGTATTGAAATTGTGGTTTAACCACTGGATATAAATTTAATTTCCGCCATTTAATGTGATTAAAGCTTTGAATTTCTATATTAAGAAGTAAACCCTCTTGTAGGATGGAAAAATCTAGAACATTTCTTTTTTGACTCATACTATGTCTTAAAATAAGATGAAATTCTAACTGAGACCATGTTCAAATGACGTGAATGCATTTTCAGAAAATTGCCTTGTTATTTTTAATCTTGCTTTACAGAATTGTCTTTTCATTTAGATTTAAAATTGCTTTGTTGTTAGCCTTGAAAATAATGAATTTATCTATCTTTTATTCTTTTGGTATCCATAAACAACAAAGGTTTAAGGTAATTAAAATTACTATTTGGGTACTTTGAATGTAAAACTAAGAACATTCAAAATGATTTTATTTATTTATTTTTAAATCTTTTTTTATATTGTCTCTAGAGAGACAATAGTTTGAATTATGGACATATAGTCTCTATAGAGACTATATGTTTTTAATCTCAGCTATTGTCTCTAAAAAGACAAAAATGTAATTGTCTCTAAAAACACACAAATGAAGTTGTCTTTAGAGAGACAAATGAAATTTTCTCTAGAAAGATAAATCAAATTGTCTCTTAATAGACAATAATTCTTGTCTTTATAGAAACAATAATAATATGTGTTGTATGTTGTCTTTATAGAGACAAATTTTTGAGACATTATATTCTGAGATACCAGGTTAATGATAATATTTAAGACAATACACAAGTTTCTTTTCGTCTTACGTTAAGACAATTGACTTAAATATTGTCTTAAAACTCCCTACATGTAGTAATGCGTTCATAGCTTAATTCATCATCTCCTTCTTTTTCATTCTTAGAATTGATTCCAACGGCTTTCCGGCTGCCATTGCAGGAGAAGAATATCACAGCTACCAACTCAGAACTGATTCAATGAATGACTCTCGAAGAGAAATGCACCAGCCTTCAATTTATATGTGTCGAGGAGGGTACAATTCCTGCTTATTCCTATTTCAGCGGAACAGTGTGATCATTGTTACATTGCACATGAACATTACTCACTTTATTTCTACATTGGTCGGCAAAGCCCACCGTTCTGAATTATTTCAAAACATTCTTGAGCCCGTGTAGAATGTAGAAGAACTACTCAAGAAGTTGCAGACACGAAACAACTTTGAGTAAAAGTGGAATCCATGTTTGGAGTTTTTGATCGACTGTCTTACCTTTTATTTTTTATCAGCAGTCACACCGAGTGTCATTTTTCTGATCATTTTCAATGACCTGGCACGTAAAGCTGCATTAATAATTTCAGCCTGACAATGTTAAAAATATGCCAGGGCCCACGATAGTCACGAGAGGCGCTACAGTCGCTCGATAAGTTTTACAAAAGTTGTCCTTGAGAGTTGACGTATTATTTATAACGATTAAAAGATGATGAAAATGGCAAATAGAAGATGGCCAAAGAGAAGTGGTAGAAGACCAATGGGGAAAGAGAACTTTTAATTCTCGAATGACGGGGAGCAACGAAAAATGTCATGTCTCAGTCACCTTTATGTTTTATTTTTATACTTTCCAGAAGGGGAAGAACTGATCTTTCCTTGCAGCGAGGGTTTAGTATATTGACCGTGGCTTGAAATCCGAAGAGACAACTTAATTTGCGTGGACAAAATATATACATATACAACTTTAGATGAAAACCGAAATCCATTATAATTCTACTAGATTCCCACTGTCATATATTTAAATAGGGACATAATTGCAGAAATCAAGCATCTGTATGTTTTTATTTCCACTTAACAATGACGACCGGCATGCCCAATCCTAACAGAACTGAAGGAAAAATCAACCATGCAACATGATATTGTGGGCACATTTTGGAAGCGTAAGATGCGGGCAAACAATTAACGTTGAAGTATTGAAATATTCACACGGGAGCATTGTCCAAACGTTAATTCCAAATTCCTCGAATCCCCTAAAAGCGAATTTGTTGTTACAAACGTTTTAAAAACGTGCAAGAGTTCGACTAAAGTAATAGAGGCTTCAAGCATGCAACATGATATTGTGGGCGCACATTTTCGAAGGGTAAGATGTGGGCAAACAATTAACGTTGAAGTATTGAAATACTCACATGGGAGCATTGTTCAAACGTTAATTCCAAATTCCTAGAATCCCCTAAAAGCGATTTTGTTGTTACAAACCTTTTAAAAATGTGCAAGAGTTCGACTAAAGTAATAGAGGCAAGTTCGCTCGACGAGGAAAATTACGAAGTAAATCGCAGAAAGGGCAAGTCTCTGATATCGTAGATATGTGAAAGTTTGCGATATCGTTGGTCAGCCGGGCGTGTTGGAAATTTTTCTGCTAAAATTCCAAAAACAAACAAACTACAAAACAGAGAACAATGCTCTGTTTTACACACACACGATCTTAGCACAGGGAAGCTTTAAAAATTTCTTTGAGCAGAAGAGATTACACACACAAAAACTTTGCATTCATCAATAAAATAAGTGCTGTTACAGACTTCTTCTTCTCTCAGAGGGATTTACAAAAGACTGCTTCAGATGCAGTTCCAAGAACAAAACATTCAAATTGTTACAGAACAACCAGAAACATTTTTAGCACTGCTGTGCATTCCTTTTTCTTTGTTATACTACGCTGCTGCGTATTACATACATACACTTGCTGCTGCACTTCTATTTTTCTTCGCACTGCTGTGCATTCTCTAATTCAATTACATTGGCGCTGCTGCGTTTCCCCTCTTCACACAAATCATAAAAAAACATTACATATATATATATATATATATATATATATATATATATATGACAACAAAAGAAACTTACTTCACATTTTCACTTACCATGCTCCGTAAAAGAAATAATGGAAATTAAATGCTTTTACCGACTATTACTTGAGCCCATACTCCCGCTGAAATAAAATTAAAAACTTCATCAAAACTTACCAACCCACAGTAAATAGCATTTACTGTTTTACTGACATCTACTGGCCGTAAAGATACTTTTACTTCACGTCAAATTTATTTGCCTGCTGGCCTGTACTTCACCCATTGACTTCATTTAAATCGCATCGTAGAATCCCATTTGGTTGGAACACAAAATTGGGGCACACAGATGATGCGATCTGCGATATGCGATCGGATCGCATCGCACCATCGCAATCGCCACAAAACACAAGTTGTAACCAAAGGCAATGAGGCTGAGGATGCGATTTGCGATCTGCGATCTCATCGCATCGCAAAGGTAATAAAATAGTTTATTGCAGTTGAAATTATATTTCAACACTCCCCTTTAATTTCAACTGCTGGGTTATCAATCATACCCAGACGTTTCCTCAAAAATTCAAAGCTTTTCTGGTCCAATGGCTTTGTGAGAATGTCTGCAACCTGTTCCTGAGTGCTGCAATGTTGTAAACTGATTTCTCCATTGTTCACTAATTCCCTGATGTAGTGAAACCTTGTATCAATGTTTTTCGTTCGCTTGTGAAACAGAGAATTCTTGGACAACGCAATAGCTGAGCTATTGTCACAAAGAATCATTGTTGAGTTTGCCTGCTCTTGGCCTAAGCTCCTCAACATTCTTCTCATCCAAACTGCTTGACATGCTGCTGCTGTAGCTGCCACATACTCTGCTACTGCTGTAGATAACGCCACAATTGGCTGTTTCTTGGAAGCCCATGAAATGGCTCATAAACCCATGTGAAAGACATAACCGGAAGTGCTTTTCCGATCATCCACACTTCCAGCCCAATTGCTATCAGTGTATCCAACCAAATCTGAATTTTCTGAAAAAGTATACAAAATGCCAAATCTTTTTGTACCTTTGACATACCTCAGAATTCTTTTTGCTGCCTACCAATGTGCCTCCTTTGGCCTCTCCATGAATCTGGAAATCAAACTAACAACATGCATAATATCCGGCCTAGTTGCAGTTAAATACATAAGGCTGCCAACTATGCTCTTGTACAAGCTAGGATCAAAATCCTTGTTGTTGTCCTCTTTGCTGAGTTTTAATCCCATTACCGTGGGAGTGATTGCTGCCTTGCACTCTTGCATGTGGAATCTTTCCAACACTTCATTTACATATCTTGCTTGTGAGATAAAAATTCCTTTTTCATTTTGATCTACTTCTATGCCTAAAAAGTATCTCAAGAAACCCATGTCAGTCATTTCAAATTCCTCTTTCATGACTGATTTAAAATTCTCAATGAGGTGATTATCATTACCTGTGAAAATAAGATCATCAACATACAAGACAATAATTAAAATCTTGCCATTCTTTTCTTTGATGTAGACTATGGGTTCTCCCACACATTTGTCAAATTCATTTTCCAGTAGATCGGAGTCTATCCTACTGTACCACGCTCTTGGCGCTTGCTTCAGCCCATAAAGAGCTTTCTTCAATATGCACACTTTGTGCTCTTGGACTTTCTTCTCATAGCCTAATGGTTGTTCAATGTAAACCTCCTCCTTTAACACTCCATTTAGGAATGCCGACTTCACATCCACTTGGTAGACTTTCCATTTATTTTGTGCTGCTATGGACAACACTGCTCTCACGGTTTCCATTCTTGCAACCGGTGCGAAAGTCTCCTCATAATCTCTCCCATACTGCTGCTTGTATCCCTTGACCACAAGCCTTGCCTTGTGTCTTTCTATCTTACCTTCAGCATTGCATTTGATCTTATAGACCCATTTGACTCCAATGACTTCTTTACCTTTTGGTAGCTCAACCAAATCCCATGTCTTGTTTCTTTCTATGGCATTCATCTCCTCATCCATAGCTTCTATCCATTTCTTATCTTTAATAGCATCTTCGAAATGAATAGGATCATCAACATGACAATACAAGGCAAATAAGGAATTCATTCCTTCATTATAAATGTCACTTAAATTTCTGAACTTCTTACCTCGTTCATTCGGTGTGCAAGTGCTTGAGGATGCACTTGAATTTCCTCCTTGTGCTGTGCTTGGAGAAGCACTCTCATTTTTCTTCAAGGGTGTTCCTTGTTGGCCTTGTGTTGGCGCTGCTATTTGGGGATGCATTTCTACCATCTCCTCATCATCTTCATCATGAGACAAACAGTTTTTAACATTCATTGTTTTCTCTATGCTTCCATCTCAAGCTTCCTCTTCAATGAATTGAACATCTCTGCCGACGAAAAACTTATTGGTAGATGGGATATACAACCTGTAGGCTTTGGATTCCTCACTGTATCCAATGAAAATACATTTCTCCCCTTTGTTTTCCAACTTCCTCCTTAGCTGATCTGGAATGTGTGCATAAGCCACACATCCAAAAACTTTCATGTGGGTGACTCCTTGCTTTCTCCCACTCCATGCTTCTTCCGGCACTTTGTTCATTACAGCTTTTGTAGGACACCTATTCAAGATATATACAGCACAGTTTACGGCTTCAGCCCAATAATCATTTGGCAAATGCTTTTCCTTTAACATGCTCCTTGCCATATCCATAATGGTCTTGTTCTTCCTTTCAGCAACTCCATTTTGTTGTGGGGTGTACCCTGCTGTGAATTGCTTGTGAATTCCATTTTCTCTGCAAAACCATATGAATTCCTTGGAGATATACTCACCTCCTCTATCTTTCCTCAAGACATTAATACGCAGTCCACTTTGATTTTCCACAAGTGCTTTGAAATTTCGGAATTTTTCAAACACTTCTCATTTGTTCTTCAAGAAATAAACCCAAGTCTTTCTTGTAAAATCATCAATGAATGTTAGAAAATATTGGCTGCCTGCTAAAGATTGATTTTGCATCGGTCCACATAAATCTGAGTGGACAATTTCTAAGGGTGCTTTTGCCCTTATGCTTTTCCCTGATGGAAAACTTTCTCTGTGTTGTTTACCCAATATACAACCTTCACAAAGGCTGTCCGGTTTCTCTATCAATGGTAATCCTCTTACCATTCCTTTCCTACTCAACAAATTAAGACCTCCAAAGTTGAGATGTCCAAATCTCAAGTGCCACAACCAATTTTCATCCTTTGGCACACTTTGGAGAGCCTCTTGGGTAACTGCTGCCATTGCATCTTTGTTTTTCAAATATGCCCTTATTCTGAGAGGAAACATTCTATTCCTCGTCATCCTCACTTCAGCAATGCATCGCTTGCTGGGTGGAATATCCATGATGGTGCATACATCATTTTCAAAGAAAACATTGTAACCTTTTTGGACAAGCTGTCCAATACTCAAGAGGTTACATCTCATTCCAGGAACATAATAGACATCTGCTATGGTTTTCTTTTCACCTTGCCTTGTAAATATTTTAACTTCTCCTTTACCCATAACAAAAATTTTGCTATCAGTCCCAGGTGTGACTTGTGACTTCACACTTTGATCTAAAGCAGAAAACAAAGCTATGTTTCCTGTCATATGGTTGTTGCAACCAGAGTCTAGAAACCATATATCTTCACTATTTGTTTCAGCCATGTTACAAGCTAACAATACATTATTTTGGCTGACATTTTCTCTAGTAATATTTGCACTAGAATTATTATTCACATCATGCTGCTTCTTCCTACATTCACTGGAAAATGCCCATATTTTTTACAATAATAACATTGGACATTGGTTTTTTCATACCTTTGTCCTTGAGCATGATGTTGTCCTCCTTGTTGGTTGCTGCCTTGACCTTGGTTCTGATTTGGATTGCTGCCTCTTCCTTGAGCATTTGCTGGACTGTTCCTTCCACCTCTGTTCTGGCTTCTGCCTCTTCCTCTCTTGTTTCCTCTGCCTTGACCTCTTCCTCTTCTAAAGGGCATCTGGGTCTTGAAGGCTTGCTCTAGAGATGAGTTTTCATTTCTACTCAACCTCTGTTCATGTGTTATCAGTGATGCATGAAGCTCATCAACTGAAAAGTTTGAGAGATCCTTTGTCTCTTCTATGGTGGTGACAATCACATGGAATCTTGAGGGTAGGCACCTCAATAGTGTCTCCACAATCCTACTTTCTTCAAGTATCTCTCCATGAGATCTTATTTGTGTGACCAGGCCAATTACTTAAGTGAAGAATCAGTCAATATTGTATAACTCCTTCATGTTCAGATTCTCAAAATCTTTCCTCAGCAACTGTAGCTTTGATGTCTTCACTCTCTCCATTCCTTGATAGGCTGTCTTGAGAGTTCGCCATGCATCTTTGGATGTCTTAGCTGTTGCTAACCTTGGAAACATGCTTCCATGCACTGCCTGATACAAGAAGAAGAGGGCTTTTGAGTCCTTCTTCTTGTGGCTATTTAACAGATCCTTCTCTCCCTGAGTTAATGCATTAAACTCATTTTCATCTGCTGTTGTTCAAAACCATCCTCAACTATTTCCCATAAGTCTTGGGAAGCAAACAAGGCTTTCATTGTTATTGCCCAATAGTCATAGTTTTTACCATCAAATAATGGGAGCTGCATACCCATGTTATTGCTGGTGCTGGTGCCAGCCAGTTTTGCACTCTTAACTATGCTTCAAATACTTCACTATGTATTTAAAATAACAGACTGTCTTCAACAGCAACACACAAAAAAAAACTTGAGAATTACCTTGGATTCTTTTGCCTGAGTGTTCACTTTGCTGGAGAAGCTGCTGCAGCAAAAGTATTTCCTTCAGATTCTTTGAACCCTTCAAAGAGCCTGGATTAGCTCTGATACCACTGTTGGGAATTTTTCTGCTAAAATTCCAAAAACAAGCAAACTACAGAACAGAGAACAATGCTCTGTTTTACACACACAGGATCTTAGCAAAGGGAAGATTTAAAAATTTCTTTGAGCAGACAGAGATTACACACAAACACAAAAACTTTGCATTCATCAATAAAATAAGTGTTATTACAGACTTCTTCCTCTCTCAGAGGGATTTACAAAAGACTGCTTCAGATGCAGTTCCAAGAACAAAACATTCAAATTGTTACAGAACAACCAGAAACATTTTTAGCACTACTGTGCATTCCTTTTTCTTTGTTATATTACGTTGTTGCTTATTACATACATACACTTGTTGCCGCACTTCTATTTTTCTTCGCACTGCTGTGCATTCTCTAATTCAATTACATTGGCGCTACTGTGTTTCCCCTCTTCACACAAATCATAAAAAAACATTACATATATATATGACAACAAAAGAAACTTACTTCACATTTTCACTTACCATGCTCCGTAAAAGAAATAATGGAAATTAAATGCTTTTACCGACTATTACTTGAGCCCATACTCCCGCTGAAATAAAATTAAAAACTTCATCAAAACTTACCAACCCACAGTAAATAGCATTTACTGTTTTACTGACATCTACTGGCGGTAAAGAGACTTTTACTTCACGTCAAATTTATTTGCCTGCTGGCCTGTACTTCACCCATTGACTTCATTTAAATCGCATCGCAGAATCCCATTTGGTCGGAACACAAAATTGGGGAACACACATGATGCGATCTGCGATATGCGATCGGATCGCATCGCACCATCGCAATCGCCAGAAAACACAAGTTGTAACCAAAGGCAATGAGGCTGAGGATGCGATTTGCGATCTGCGATCTCATCGCATCACAAAGATAAGAAAATAGTTTATTGCAGTTGAAATTATATTTCAACAGGGCGCACAACGCAAATTTGAAACGATAGTTAAGGAAAGTCACTCGGCCGAGGGCTGGTTTTCTGAAGTATTGGTGGTGCCTATTTTGGGGTTTCTACTTGGCAAGGTGCCAATTTGTAGAGATGTCATATATTGGAATGAAGGAGGGGTGCCAATGAAAGGATGTTGGGCAGGATGGATTTGTTGATGCGACATGAATATATTTTGCAGAGAGATTGATAGGGATGATGGACACATTCAAACAGCAAGCTGTTGGTTGTTTCTGGAGGAGACATGAGATAGATTGATAGGGATGATGGACACATTCAAACAGAAAGCTGCTGGTTGTTTCTGGAGGAGACATGGGAAGTCTATAAGAGCGTTCATAGAACAAAGAGAGCAGAGGAAACTTGCAATGGAATTTGTGACTAAGACAAGTGTGCCTATAAAAGTGTTGGATGAGGATGGTTCAAAGGAGCGTATGATGACTTGAGAGATTTGCAATAATGAAGACTTGCCAAAAGTAACAAAAGTCATAACAACAATATATATGAGAGGGGGTGACTTGCCAAAGTAGTTTGCACCAGTATTATATTATACTTCAAATACACATTAAAACAAATTTACAAAGGGTCCATCCATTCCCAAAATCATGCTCTACCCAAGTACAAAAGGTGGTAGTCATTGGCCCAACCCAACACATTTGCCCAAAAATAGCAAGTAGACAAGTAGGGTGTGCCCAACCTAAGGTTGACACCTTGCCTTGTAGAAACCCAGGAATAGGTGCCCCCAATACTTTAGAAATCCAGCCCTCGACCCTACAAATGACTTACCTTAACTTCATTTTCAATTCTGTGTTGTGCACCCTGTTGACCTGTGATATCACAAACTTTCACATTTCTATGATATTGCAAACTTGCCCTTTTTTCTGATCTAGTTCTACAATCTTCCTTGTTGATCGAACTTGCTTCTCTTCCTTGGCCGAACTCTTGACTTCTACTTATATGCATTCAACCATCATCCTTTTCAAGGTTCAATGCCCCTTCAAACTTTTGAGTCGACCTGCAACTCTTCATGGGTGCTCTTGACGCATGGGGGCGCCCCTTGCACCAACCTACCTATGGGCGTGTGGGTGCCCCTTGCTGGGTGGGCGCGCCCCTTGCTTGCACCTTGCCTTTCCTTGGCACTCATGCTTTACTCCCAAGTCACTTGCTTGTCTCGCACGTCATGTTCTCTCACTACCCTATCATGCCGCACCTCGCCCGTCATGTCGCATTGCCCGTCATGTCGCATCACCCATCACCTCACATTGCCCGGGTTCACCATGGTGTGGGTGTACCCGTGGGCATGGGTTCATGAGTCAAAAACCACTAGAAATTTTGAATACATGCGCTTGTTTCCTGAGTTGTGTGGCGCCCTCAGCTATAATGCCCATACCTCTAAACTTCAAGTTGTCTTCACGTACTCTCATCTTCAAGTCACCACCAAGTCGCCTCATCACATAATTGGATGCCTTGCCTTCATGTGGGCACACCCAGCTTGCGATCTTATCCAAATCGGTCCAAATACATTTTTTTTGAATCTCCCAATGTTCGTGGAAAGCCATGGTTGCTCGTTGGCCTTGGTTCTAATTCGGGTCCCTGACACGCTAGCCCACTTCAAAAAAGGTAGTCGCTTCGACAACATTACCTTGGAGACTCCATTGTGAAGACCAAATGTCACAAAGTGTCATCCACTCGAACACCAATCATCCTTGTTGCATGAACTCTTTGCCTTCATCGCATGAACCTTCATTAATGTCGTGACTCTATATGGGTAACAATCCTCAACCCATGGTTATCAGCCATAACTCGTCGCAATCTTCCATATTGCCTCAATTCATGGAAGGTTTCTCCCTCCAACTCAACTCCATGGTATTACTACAACATATATCGTGCCAAGCTATCACATTTCATTATCATGTGAAATATTGTTGCCATATTACAACTCAACTCCATCATGCATCCGTGCACTTGGCCACCCCATGGCTCAAACTAGTTGGATGGCTACTCCAACCATCTTCCAAATCCATGAGAATGCACCTCCTCATGCCTTTCTTAGTCATTTCTCAACTATTTTGTCACATATTCAAGTTGATCAAGAACTCTTCCCATCAATCTAATGGTCAATGTGACATATCCAAAGCCATGAAGAGATCTCCACCTGATCTGCAAAATTATACCCATTAATGTTGTCAAAAGATAATTTCTACACCTACCTCATCATCTTGTCCATGTTTTTCCCATGTTCATAGTCCAACAACCTCCATGTCCATAAAAAATGGCTAAGTCTCAACAAAAATAACCCATGCCTAAGTTCTCGCACCAAGGCACCTCAATTGTTGTAACCAACATCCAAGTCCAAGGTGTCTCTCCTCTATCACATCCATCAAGTCACTCCTCATGAACACATCCCATACTCTACTGTAGGTATGTGTCCCATATTGCATCAATGTCAGGTGACAACTAACCTCACCTCCTTAATGAATCAAATACTAGAAGGCTACCATAGCATGAATTCTTCATCAAATGAAACTCTCATAAGTCATCATAAGATCCTATGAATGATATCCATCCAACAATTTAGGTAGGTACACTTTTCTTGGTCACAAGTGCCATCACAATTTGCCTCTACCCTCTTTGATGCATGAATGTTTTCATAGGTTGCCCATGTCTTCCTTCAAAACAACCATGTCCTTTTTGTTTGAATGTGCACAAAATCCCCATCATTTCATATGAAAAATATGTTCATATCACATCGACAAGTCCATCATATCCAACATCCTTGCTTTGGCTCCCCTCCTTGATACCAATATATGACATCTCTACAACTTTTCTCGCTTTATGCCTCTACAAGAAGTCTTCCATGTGCCCCTCTTTCTCAATTTGGTAAAACCAACACATTTCATTCATTGCATCCTTGCTTCCATTCTGGTTAGTTCCCTTAGTCAGCCTACCCTCATATCGTTGTCGCAGGTCCCTTCATTCAGCAGTCTCTCCCCCACTAAAGGTTCTCCCAAGGCTTCCTCTTGGCCTTAATGAAACTGCAATGAAGAAGTCCATCCAATATGGATACCAAGTTGTTTTCACTTTGGTTCGGTGTGCCCTTCCTTCATTTTTTCCATTATTCATGCTGGGAACTTAGCCAATCCCCTACTCAGCTATGCATGACTCACCCATCAAAAGGTTTATCATGTTCCACCATTGTATCGCGAATTCCCACCTTCTTCTCTAAGGTCACATATCGCCTAGAAAAGTTATGCAACAAACATTGTTCCTTACTACCCAATTTCACAAGGTCTCATTCATGTCATCCATCATAAGTTTGCCCATTGAACCAGCAAATACATACTTCCTTTTCCCATCTTTACATTTGAACCATCTTCATCAGGTCTCTGCACATGATTGCCTCCTTCTTTCAATGGCTTCCACGTGCATGATTCTCATCCAAGTTGGGCAATAAACGTTGTACCAAGTTCCTCCTATTCCATTGGCACTTCTACAATACTTGCTTCCTCATTATATCTTGCAGCTTCCCCTTCATTTCAATTATCAACTCCATCCTCGCCAATTGCCAATCTAAGTTGAAGAAGCTATCCTTTAACTTCATCCTCAAAAACATCAAGTTCAACCTGAATTCTCGGCCTATCTTCTTTCATGTGTTTCAACCCATACAAATTTTGCAAAATTATCCCATAAAAATATATCCAATTTTCCATCATTTAACTCAACACTTGACCCAAGTCTATGCCATTGTCAAACTATCACATCGCCCTGTGGCCACAAATCAACCCTTACACTTTGACATGTTCACCCCACTATTCATGGCAGTCGTGCCTCCAAGTACCCAATTCATTCATCTTAGCCCTGAACATGATGTGCTTCTACCACTGCCAAAATTTAGCACTTCAAATAAGCTCGGTCCTACCCGAACCAAGCTCTTATCCCACCTACTCACGGATTGGGAAAATGTGTCAATTTTTGTCAATGGCCACTTTCTTCGAAAAGGGCTCTAATACCACTTGACATGGCTTCATGCATGTGTGACCTAAGTCAACTGTGGGTGCTATGCAACATCAGCACAATTTCACCTTTTCAAAGTTACTTTTATCCGTACTATTCCTTCTTCCAACACTTAGTTACTCTACCAGTGTTCTTCTAATTTAATTATGTTGTGGAATTCACTTTAATTTAATTCATTTATATTCAATTATTCAATCTTACAATATTCAACAATATACAATATCGTAAACAAAAATATATATGCAAGGGGAAACTCCCTGAAGTAGTTCACCACAACCTTAGGTTATACTTGAAACATATTTTAAAATAACTTTACAAAGGGACCAACCATTACCAAACTCATGTGTTGGCCAAGTATAGAAAGTGGCAGGCATTAGCCCAACCCAACATGCTTGCCCATGTTATCACTCAGGTTGTCCTTAAAGCTCCTTAAAGGATACGGCCAAGGTAACCACAAACCAGAGAGGGCTCTCTCTTTATAATTTAGCTTTGTTTTGGGTTGATTTTAGGCTAGTTATGATTTTCTTGGGTTTTGTTTTGATTTTGGTGGGATGGAGGATTCTTTCAAACAGAGTTGGGATGCATAGTGTGAGAAGTTCAAACCATTGGGCATGGAGTGGTGGATTAGGCTTGTTGTTGCGTTTTCTTGGTCAAAAGAGGAATGCAGAGCAGGATAGCTACACATAAAACAATATCTAGCTAGAATAAAGATGGAACAAAGGTCAGTGAATGAAAGGCAACTAAGTAGCTCTCATTATGCTAACAGAGGGAAGGTGAATGAACACTTATATAGGAGAAATCAAGGATTCCTAAACAACATTCATATATGAAGGAACTAATGTACATATGAGCAAATTAGTATTCATATTCAGGACTAATTCAGAGGAAAACATAGATAAATCACAGAACTTGAGAACATAATACAACTAAGTGAGCTGTGAACTATTCTTTCTTTCTACTATTTAGATAGTGAAACCATGATGGCATAAAACATATAAACTGTAAACAGATATAAGAAACACTTATTGGGCTATGAAGAAGTGTTAGGATTCCATAGTCACTCTTCACACATTGAAACACAACAGTCAGTTCATCTCCCAAACATTCCAGCGATCTTTGATTATAGAGACTCTCAGAAAAAACAATGCAAGTCTAGAGGAAGTTATCGACCAACCAACCCTTAAAACAGTGAAGAGGGTGGTTTAAATAGAAAATATTTACAAACATCAGATCTGGGGTAGATCTCCTCAAATAAATTCCTTTAACCTAATTTGTACAAAAGTAAATGGCAGAAATATCTATCTAACACCTGTGCTGGGGTAACTGGCATCTCAAAATATCTATTACAGCAGATCTTAGGCAGATCTGAGGAAAATGATTTCTTTAATCTATTTTATCTTGAAGTAAATGCTTAAAACATTTATCAAAGTGTTGCGCCGGGGAAGCTGCATAAAAAATGGATCAAAAGAGTTCCTTGAGCCACGCACTGTCCTTTTTGTGATAACTGTGCATTTAGGGAAGCATCGCTGCTCCAAAAATATGACTGGGAACAATGTCTCTGCAATAAATCTGCCTTGAAAGCCTTCATCTATGCCTTTAGGTGGCTTTAAAGCAAAAAAATAGGTGTTGGTGAGCCTTAATGGCCAAATGATGCTTTGTTGACTTTGCTGGGCTTGCTTTGCTTTCATCTGCTTTGAAAAACTGGACTGATACTCTTTGTCGCATCCTGATACACTTTGGCACTGAATCTGGGCCTTTTCTCACCGTTGATACTCTTTAGACTGTCCCATCGCCCCCTTTTTGCCTTTTAATGCAAAAATAACTGCTGCTAATGTCCTCTTTGGCCTTTGGGTGCAATCGGTGCTTGGCCGATCAAAAATAGCATTAAACCTTGCAAACAATTCCGCAAAAAGGAGGATTTGTATGCTGCTAACTGTACCGAGGCCGAAACTGTCTATCTAAAGAAAAATTGGGCCTTGGAGCGATCTCAAAAAGCTTAGGGATACTTGAATTCCCTTATCGGGAGCCGGGCGCGGGCATATATGTGAAAATATGAACAAATGCCGCATTTTCTTTTACACAGAAAAAAGACCAATTTCTATGTAAAATTCGTGAAAAACATAGGCGGGAGCGGCACTGTAGCGGAGATTAAATCCTGGCCGTTCGATCGTACAAAGGCAAATCCAACGACTGGCACTAACTCGCACCGGGGCAGACCATTGGTCCCAACACACAAAACCTCCGAATAGCGATGAACCTGGCGGATCCGAAATGCTTATATGCCCTTTCTTTATGGAGATCGGGTCGGGTCCGTTGGCGATTTCATATCGGCGGATTTTAACAAAATCAATATGCGGACCCGAAAACCTTTTAAACTGCCCTTTAATATTTTTCGGCTCCAGGATATATGAGCACACAACGCGGACCCTTTCGAACCCGATAAGCCTTTATGCCGCGCTTTATTACTTTTCGGCTACGCTGGTCGGAGCCATATAGGAGTGATGCGATTAAACATGGGCCGTTGATCTGTGGGCCTGAATGGGCCGCTGAGATTAACTCGGCAATTCACTATCGGCGGGGTCATGGGGTTGCCACAAATAAATGCCGAAACCCATTGGACCCGATAAGTTATACAGGCCCTCTTTATTTTATTTCAGGTCCGACCCATCGGCGGAACCCAAATCGGCGGTTTTAACAGTGGAATGGGTCCGCGGACCCGAAAACCCTTTAACACTGCATTTGATAACTCATCGGCTCCGCCAAATTGGAGCAGTATATGGGGCGATGTGAAGTGAGGGGTCACACGACAATATCTGGGCCGTCAGATCTGGGGCTCAATCCAACGGTCCTGGATCCGTCGGCGAATCGACAGTCGGAGGGACCAGAGGGCGGCACATATGGAATCGCCGAATTGTGCGGACCCGATATTCTATTACCGGTCCACTTTATATGTTTTTAGGTCTGCCCCATCAGCACTATGCCCCATGCCTTGAGACTTAGCCATTTTCGCTTATATATCCCACTGCCCCCTCCCGTTAGCGATATCGCATCGGAGGGGGACCAAATGTATCCTTTTCTCATCAGAGCATGCATTTTATTAAAATGCAAAGGTAAATGAATTTGGAGGGGTGATGAAAGTGCTTTGAATGGATCTCTAGGGCATCGGAAGGGGTCTGATGTCTCGAAAAGGAGGATTTTTCAATTTTTGAAGGTTTTTCTTGGTTTTGGCATGGTTTTTGTATTCTTATGCCTTGGAAGGAGTCCAAAGGCACTTAGGGGGAAAGTGATGTGGTTTTGAGAGGGGTTGAGTGGCCAAAGAGGGTTTCATGCCTTATAAAGGCAAACCAAGGCCAAAGAGATTATTTTTATACATATGAAGGGAAACTATGCAAAGGAATGAGTCCTTATGCATTTGGAAGATGGTCAGAGGGATCAATGAGGGTTCTTGCTGAGTTTCAGATAAAATTAGCAATTCCCAAAGATGTATATGGTTATTTTTCAACCAAGGGGAGGGGATAAGTATATAGGGGAGTTATAGAGATGGTTTTAGTAGGGGAAGGGAAAAGAGATAGGGAGTTACATAATAAAGTTAGTAGTTAATATGATAATGATGAGAAAAAGCGCTAAGAATGAAGTCTTAGGCTATCAATGGGGGAAAATGACTGATAGAAGAAGTGTGAACATTCCTTTAGTGAAGCAGATCTTCACCAAGGCAGATGATATGGAACATGATGAATCTAAAAGGTATCAAGCAGATCTTGACCTCTTTAGCGGAAGTTAGTGAGTGACTTTGGGACAGAGGAGGAAGGGGAAGTCAGACATGCCTAGCTTGAAGTCCTTCAAATGGAAAACTGCCTCAAGCTTGTGATATGAATAGATATGACACTTGAAAATCTCAAATGGATGACAAGTCATGATTCTGCAACCACAAAGCTACCTACCAGGCCTATTCAGCTAGCATTTTCTCCTCTTTTTGGTTTGGGTGCACTTGAACTAGCATACCCAGCTTTTTGTTCTTTTCTTCTTGCTGTCCTCCTATCTACAACTACACTTATTGCATCCAGGGGCTCAGATTAAGTTGTTGAGCACCCTTGTTTCTCTACCTATCTACAAATCTGCCAAGATTAAGCTGTTTAGACAGATGTTCATTCTCTATATTCTACAACAGGAAACTGAAACCTAGGGAGACCAAGATTAAGCTGTTTGGACCTCCCTTAGCTGAAAAACTCATCAAAAATGGATCAACTCATCAAAAATGATACACAGCAGTGGCATTTAGACTAACACACTCTCATGAATACTTCTCTGGCCATCTGTAGCAAATATGGAGCATTGTAGCAAGCATAGTATGACATATTTGGCATGTAAAAATGTCGATCATGAAAGATGATTAACCTGCTATAGTAGGAGGCTAATAGTGGCTCCACTTGGGGATGGGTTTTCCTTGTGACAAGCCAAGAACAGCAGGTCAGAATGCCTTGATTCTCTGTAGTTGCTGTTAATTGAAAATTTCTTCTGTGCTAATTTCTGAATGACTAGAACTTTAAATTCTGAATGCAGCACTCCTCCTTATCTGAAACACTATGAAAAATAAAGCATCGCCGGCTTTCTTCTGCGTGCTTGATATTGCATACACTTTTTCTTGAGCACTGCCTTGTGAAATAAACACAAAAAACAGAATAAAACTTGAGCTCTTCTTTTCTTGTCTTTGGAAGGGTGCTGAAATAAACTGCAAATCCTGCTTTCTTTTTCATACTGTTGACTTGAAGACTACAAGCTGCAAACAGCTTCTCTTTAACATAAATCATTGTGATATGATAGCGCTGCTCTTGCTATTTTGCTAAGATTACTACAGAGACAGAGATTAAAAATAGACGACTTGCATCGGCTGTGTCTTCACAAACTTTGTTGCTTCTCCTCTAACAATCAGACTGTTTATACAAAATAAAAACAAAAGTGCTGATATATACAAATATCAATGTACAAAGAGATATTGACAAAGCTGCATTATGTTCAACAAAAGGGATCATGATAATGCTTCAGCATACAGCCATTTACAGGGCCTTCTTCAACAGTGCTGCCCTCTACAAATTTGAGGAAATATGTGTTATTTCCTGAACAACAGAAATAACGAATGGCCCTCTCTAAAGGAAATCAAATTTTGCATGTTTTCCCTTGTCTTCTCTTCGTGAGTCCCACCTTAGAACTTTGTTGCCAACACAGAAATTCTCAGCCTTAGTCCTCTTATCAAACATCCTTTTGAGCTTCTCTTACATAATTCGAGCTCTGTCATAGACTTTCTCTCTTGTCTTCTGCAAATGAATTGTTTGGTTTATCCTCCTTTGTATATCATTTGGCTCAGCTTGAATCTCTTGCAGCAGCTTGATAATAGGAATGCCCAGTGATGCAGGAAATCTGGCCTCCATGCCATATACTAGCTCATAAGGGCTCATCCCAATGGATTTCTTGGTTGACAATCTGTCTGCCCATAGGGCGTTTGCGAGCTTTCTATGCCAGTTCTTCTTGTTTTCTTCTAAGATCTTCTTGATAATACTGATCAGGGTCTTGTTAGATGACTCGGCTAAGCCATTACCTTGAGGGTAATAGGCTGTGGAATGGCCTAAAGTGATATGGAATTTATGGCAAAAATTGATCATCTTTTTGGATTTGAAAGCAGCGACATTGTCAGTGATGATCTTCTCAGGGCAGCCAAATCTAGAAAGGATATTGCACTCAAGGCATTGGATAATGGTGGTGTCATTGGCCTGCCTGCATGGAATGGCTTCAGTCCACTTGGTGAAATAGTCGGTGGTAGTTAGAATCCACTTATGCTGGCCTGAGGAAGAGGGATGGATTTCTCCAATGACATCAAGACCCCATTGTTGAAAAGGCTTTTCGGTTGAGATGGGTTTCAGAGGCAAGGGCAGCAACTTTCTTTTGCCCTCAAAGATTTGGCGTTTGTGAGATGGGATAGAAAACTTCTTTACATCTGCAAAGAAAGAGGGCCAATAGAAACCATCCCTTAAAATTTTATCAGCAGTGGACTTCCAATATAGATGTCCTCCACAGTCCCCTACATGGAATTCTTTCATGACATTATTAGTTTCATTCATGGTCAAACAATTAAGCAATATTCCTTCATGATTCTTCCAAAATAAAGCACCATCTAAGACACAAAATTTCACAGCCTTCATTCTTAAAAATCTCTTCTTGGTCCTGGACAATCCTGGGGGAGCACACAGGTTTAACAATACAAAGCAAATATCAACATACCATGGGGATTGCAAAAAGGTGTCACTGATCTGCGGAGTCGCCAGCTCCTGTTCATTGTCCAGTTGGTTGATGTCTAAGGCTTGAAAGTTTGGTTCAGACATCAGTTTGGCTAAACCTTGTCCCTTTATTAACTTGGTTGGTTTTATTTCTATGTCATACTCAAGAATGTTAGCAATCCACTTGCCTCTTTTGCCCTCTAATCCTTCTTGGGTTAATATGTCTTTTACAACAGCATTTGGGACATAGGAAATCACGTGTGAATATAAAATGTAAATTCTGAAGTCTTTGATCGCTTTAACAAGGGCATATGCCTGCTTCTCCATGATTTGGTACTTCAGGGGTGCATCTCTTAAGGCTCGGATGAAAAAAGAAATTGGCTTTTCATTTCCTTGGTCATCCTTTTGCAATAGGACAACAGCTATGGTATTATCAGATGCAAATGAAAATATGATAAAGTCCCTATTAAATTGAGGACTTGTGAGGACTGGGGCTTGAGTTAAGGAAACTTTGATACTCTCAAATGCTTGCTTGGTTTCAGGAGACCATTTTACCTTGGCATCCTTCTTTAACATGTTTCTCAACAGTCTTATTAGCTCGGATAGATTTGGGATAAATCTCCTTAGGAAATTGATCTTTCCTAGGAATGATTGCAGCTCTTTTATGTTTCTTGGATATGGGATTTGGAGAATGGCTTGGATCCTTTGAGGATCAATTCTAATCCCGTCCTTTGAAATGATATTTTCAAATAATTTTCCTTCTTCAAGGCCAAATAAAGACTTCTTTGGGTTCAAGGAAATGCCATATTTCCTACATGTTAGGAACACTTGTCTCAAATGTCTTAGGTGCTCTTGATCAGATTTGGAGAAAGGGGTAAGATCATCAAGATAGACAACCACGAAATCATGGATTTCCTTGGCAAATGCAATGTCCATGGCTCTTTGAAAGGTGGCACCTGCATTCTTTAGGCCGAAAGGCATTTTAACATACTTAAATGTTCCCCACGGTGTGGTAAAGGTTGTCTTGTCTTTGTCATCTGGTTGAACCAGTATTTGATTAAAACCTGAAAATCCATCTAGCAAAGAGATTCTAGATGACCCCACTACTCTTTGTAGGATGTGGTCCATTTTGGGCAATGGGTAGTGGTCTTTAAGGGAGACTTGGTTTAAGTTTCTCAAATCTACACAAAGCCTAATCTCACATATTTTCTTTCTTGTGGGAACAAGATTGGATACCCATTCAGAAAATCTAATGGGTGCTATGATACCTGCTTCAAACATTCTTTGCACTTCTGTCTCAATCAAAGGGAGAAGCACAGGATTGATTCTCCTCAGTTTCTATTTGAAGGGCTTTTGATTTGGCTTTAAGGGAATGGTATGTTGAATAATTGAGGTGTAATAGGACTTCAAGTCCTCCTAACTCCAAGCAAATACATCTTGGAATTCTTTGAACAAATCCACGTACTTGGGCTTTTGATCAGCTGGTAAATTTTTGGACAGTTTGATCATTTTCGGGTTCTCTGCTGTCCCAATGTTATGTTCTTCTATCTCAGTGTTTATGGGTTGCAATTTTGGTTTTCTGGGGACATCATTTGCATCAAACATATCTTCTAGTGGAGTGAGGCCAACCGAGAGAAAATTGTCCTTTAGATCAATGATTTCGGCCTCTGTTTTGGCTATTTCCTCCAAATGCATCTGTTTTAGCTTTTCTGTGTTTTCTTCACCAAAGGTGGTTGGCTGTAGCAATTTTCTAGCTATTTGAGCTGTTACAGTTTGCTGGATTTGGTTTATTGCTTGCAGTGGATCATCCATGGCATCCATATCAATGTTTAGGCCTGAAAACTCATGCTGTAAGGTAAGAAAATTGTTGATTTGAGCATCATCCTCAAACACTTGTCAATCCTTAACATTGTTAGGGACAGCAAGCCTGTGCTTTATCTCAGTAGTAAAGTGGTGATTGGACTCAAAAGGAAGCTTCCAAGTGCTAGCAAAAGTAGCTAGGTTGTGAGCATGCATGTTATTGTTCCTAGAAATCTTGGCAAGTTTGGATTCAGTGAAGGTATCAAGTATTGCAGTGGCAGCAGTCCTATAAGCTCTTAGCCTTCTATCATTGGTAACGAAGTTGCCCTTCATTTGTTGTATGATTAAATCGGAGTCACCTAGAATGGACACCTTTGCAGCTCCTAGAGCTTTGAGAAGTTTAAGGCCTAAAAGGAGAGATTCATATTCTGCCATGTTGTTTCTACATCTGAAGTTAAGTCTGTAAGCATGACCCTTTTTATGGTTGTTATGTGTATTGTGAATCCATATTCCTGCCCCTGCTCCTAGCTTATTAACAGAACCATCAAACTCTAAATACCATGTGATTTCTTGCTTGTGGTTAGTATTAAGAGTTTCAGTCATTTTAGGATTGGGCATACCTAGGTTTTGTGCTTCATGTGGTTCTTCTTGTATGCTGGTTGCGCTGACTGTTTTGACAGTTTCCTAGGTATGAGCAACCGATTCTTGATTCATGCAGGTTTCTTGTTCTAAAGGCAAAGGCCTCTGATTAGTTGGAGGACTTGTTTCATCATTAAACAAAATAAAAGAATCCATATCAAAATGGATTGAATAGATAGGGAAATTCTGGGGCTTTTCCTTACTACTTACCACATACTTCATCAGTGTTTCTCTATACAGTCTCTTTGGTTGCCCAAAGACTGAAATAGTGGCATAGGAGAGGTCTAATTGGAGAGATCCTTGGATTTTTGCCCCCCAAGATCTTGACAACAGCATGCCATACTTTGGTGGAATGTCAGAAACCACCACATCCATTAGGATTGTCTTGTTGGGAAATTGGACTAAGGAGACACATAAGTCTTTGATTAAGCCTAAACACTTGACCTGACTTGAGTCAAAGGAGAATAGATCTTTGTAGGGTCTTGTTATATCAAGGTTTAGTTTCTCCATTACAGCTTTGGGCATAAGATTGTGTGAGGCACTTGAGTCAAACATAGCGTTGTGCAAGACTTTGTCATGAATGTGCAAACTGACATAAAAGGGTAGAACAGCTCCATGTGCTGATTTTCCATCAACTTCTGGACCAAAAAGCAGCTCAGGTGTGCCATCTAAAACATTCACATCATCCCTGACCTCTGGCATTTGCAATGATCTTTGGATTTGTTGCATATACACATCATTCTTTGCAAGTTCAGATAAAGGGATGGAAATCTTAAGTTTTCTTATTTCTGCTTCTAAGTTGAATGGTTTCTCCAATGGAATCTTTGTGTTGGAAATAGCATATTTCCCCTTTTCAAGTGTATTTGCTGCATTTTCTTCTTGATTATCAGTGTTATGGTGAGTGATATTTTTATCAGGAAAAGTGTCTATCTAGAACTTCTTTATCCCATTAAGGTGTGACAACGACCTTAGAAACAAACAGAGAAAACTACTTTTGTATTCTTCTTTATGAGCTATAAACAAAGAGGAATAGGATGAACCAACCTGTGTCTTGCGCTACTCCTTTGATCCAATCTCTCTCCTCTCTGACAGCTTCCAGCTACCTGCTCTCTCACTTGCCCAGCTTCACCAAGTACCTGCAAGATCACAGAAGAAGGAAACTATACAAAGGCATGGGTTTATATTCACAAATAACTTAGGATTAGATTTAAGTTAACCATACAAATGTAACAAGCATCAATGAAACACAAGCATGGAGAAGAAACTCAAATAGTTTTATTGATATACAAGAAGATCCAGGAGGAGTTACAACCGATGATTCCTGACCCAGCATCAACCTCCCAGCAAAGAAGTCCCTTCTTCAACCCCAACAAAGCATAGATCACCCAATCCTCTGATATGTATCTCAAAACCAACAACAATTCCTTACAATGTGCAATATTCCAGCCTCTGGATCTCTGGGATGAGGGATCCATATATAGATGTATGCAAGGAGGATGAGTCAGCTCATGAATTGATTAGTGGCTTCTCTCGGTTAGTTCTTGCTTCCACTTGGATACTGAGAGCCTCTTACTCATCCTTGGTCGAATTCAGTGAGGCAAGTGTCATTGGAGAAGATTCTGGAAGCTTCCATTGTCTCTCCACCTCTTGGAATGACTCTGCCACTTGTCATTTCCCACTCAACGCACCCTGGTGGTGCATTTAGGTGCATTGCAACGCACCTAGCTAGTTGACTTAGGTGCTATGCAACGAACTTAGCTAGTGGAGCAGCTGAAATGATCCTGATTTGACTTATTCTGAGCAGTTTCTGGTGGAGAACTTCTGGGAGAAGCTGTAATTTGTTGACCTTGTTCCTTTAGCAGCTAGAACTACACTTTTAGGGACTTAGGAGCCCTTGGTTTATGGACATTTCATGCTTAGAGTTGTAAGGCACAAAAATGTCTATAACATTTGCCCCTTAAAGTATGAGGCCGTTTATCTGGTGAAATGCTTTATTAGGAGGATCCGAAGTTCTTTCAATGCTGGGAGGAGACCTGTAATAAGATACAATACAATACATTATCTTCATACTGTTTTCATGGTCTAGCTGAGGCGAGCATTCCCATGCTCAACTTTATAAATTCATTTTCATGTACATAGGACAGACAATCGTCTGATGGTAGACTGATGATTCTGATAGAGCCATCATCCTTTTGGTAGGATGATTATCTATGCTGCAATGTTGTACATTACAATGTCTTTATTTTCCGGTATCGCAGCCCGGATGGATGAAACTAGATCCGGGGTCTTCAATCTCATCCGATCTTCACTCGAAGTACAAGTCGATCCATGTGAGAAATGTTTTGAAGTCGAACATGGAAAGACATCGCTTGATTACCATTCAATGATGTAAACTGTTAACAAGCGCGAGAGGAATCACTGATAATGATAATGACCCTCAAGGTACTGCAGTACAATTCACGTGGTGTGAATAAAGGACTTGGCGTTGAACACCACGCAAAATCTTTCGGTCGAAGGTCATTGATGTATACCTGTCGCCGGAAGTGAGAAGCTTGCCATTGAGGAATGCAAGCTTCAAAGTACTGAATGGGGTGTTCCTAGATCAACTTCTTGGATAATGAGTTGATGTCGACAAGAAGTGATCCATCATAGGAGGGCCTTAATGAATCCCACATCAATGACACGGAACGGAGCAAATGATTTTGATGGAGGTGAAAACGATTTGATGATATATGGTTCAGGGTGGCAGTCATGAAAGAATGGAGTATAATGTATGGTAGTGGGCGGGACACAGGTGGCCTTTCTGGATGACTTCTCTTGAACATGTCGGCGACACTTATGTGATGGATTGGTAGCATTAACCCCAAATGTGGATGGTATGGCGAGACCACGGCGATGTGACTGGTGAATGAAAAAACCCAACCCGACTCGAGCATGGAGTGGAAGTGTCATGTTCAAGAGCGACTTGCTACCAATAAAGATTCTTTGAGTTTTCTTCCCAATTTTTCCCCAGTCATTGCTGACCAGTACCTCTTTATTCTTGTCAAGCTTGAGGAGGATAACATATGCTTGTTCTATAATTTTCCCTTCGGGCAAACCCATCTCTATGTTTTAGCGATCTTAGAGATAGTGAAACTCGTTCTCGTCTAAAGACAAGTTTGTTGCTATTAGTGCTTTTTAACGATTCTAACGACAAAGACAACTCGGTCCTTTTAATTTTTAGAGAGTCTGAAAAGGTACGTAAAGCTAACTCCAAAATTCCTTTTTCATCATCTAATCCCTTAAGTCCGAAAAAGTATAAAACAATACAGAAGGGATGCATTTTCGATTAGCTTTAACGAGCTGAACAAAACAAGCGCTCGATGTTTTTGTGCAATAATCCCTCAAGTCCAAAAAGATTAAAATCTAGAGGAGGGATAGCACTTCCCGTCGCTTTAACGAGCTGGAAGGCAAAAACTCGACAATCTTTTCATATTTTACGAGTCAGTTGAAAAGAGCTTAAAGAAGACTCGTCTTTTGAGGAACGAGTGATATAATGGGTAGCAGCTGATTCCAGGTAAGGGCTGGAATTTTCCAATCACGGCAGTGTCACAAGGATGGCTAGTGAGATCACTCTTCGCAGTTGTTCCTCAAAATTGGTAAACAATAAATGGAGGTGAATGATCGGCCAATGGAAAAGTGGAGGTGACGGTGCAAACACGACCAAGGCTTTAGTGGCTGAAATGCTACATTCACGGTGGTTATTTACCAGGGAATAGTTCATTTTTTAACGAGCTTAAACACAGGTGGAAACATTTGCTCATGTCTTATGTTTATTTTTTAACGAGCTTGAACTATGCACTAAAACTGCTCGATTAATCCAGTCATATGATAAGAATGTCTCATATAAAAATGGAAACTTTTAGATTTTTGCCCCACATCCTTTCTTTATGTAAGTTAGGTGACGACTAATCCTACGAGTTTAAAGGGTTAGAGGTCCTAAAAATTTAAAAAATAAATAGTCGCCCTTCGCTTGCACTCCAAAAGGTTTGCATGCCCCCAGGTATAAAATATGGTTTCAAGGTTACCCGTCAATTTGCAGACAAAACATTTGTTCTATCAGGAGAGGCCTACCTCTTACAAGTTACCCAAAGATTGTTCTATTCACGGTGTAAACAAAACACTTCTTCGGCGAAATCTACCGAGATAAACAAAGGTGAGCGACGATGCCCGCCAACTCACATAACTTTGACAACAGAATCTTATTCTAGAATAACCCCTCTTCCACTGACGGACGAGGTACAGACTAGTCATATTCTCCCGCGGAAACCTACCTTATACCCGAAGTTTTCCGGCCGAAGCAGACCAGGGCGCATGCCCCCTGGGTTTCAGTCATATCCCTCTGAATTACTCGCGCTCATTGGGAGGAAGGACTGGAGATTGAGACATTTCTTGCGTGAAAAGACCATTTAGGGATGGTATATGACTATTTGTTATGCGTGATATAGGAAATGAAAGTTGGTCCACGAGCTTGACCACTCTTCCTTCGTGCGAAAAACACATTACTCTAAAGAGTGAGGAGAGGATGGCTCCCATGCAATAAATATAGTCTCATCCAAGGAGTAGGTTATAATCCAAGGGTCCCTGAACTACCATTACGTTCATGCGAACTTTCTTCCCTCTCAATGTTATGGGAAAATCGGGAAGGATCCCTAAAGGTCGACTGGTTCCTTTATCAAAGCCTGTAAGATTTCTCATCTCAGGCAGAAGCGATGGTGAACCAAGCACTTTCCAAGCAGTAGAGGAAAGGATAGTCACAGAAGCCCCCTCATCTATGATGGTACCAGCCATGACCATTCTATATATTTGAACGATAATTTGGAATGGTACACTTGCTGGTAAACGGGGTCTGCCTAGTTGATTCCAGTCGAAGGAGACAACTAGGTTGCTTGGAGGTGGGACCGAATAGATGGCCGGGTATGGCTCTGACGAACTTCCTTCCTGCAGTAAAGAAACGGGTAGATTGCCCCCATGTTCGTCGGAGTCTGTGTTGATGAAGAGAATTTAGACAGTGTCATCCTTGTTCTCTTCAGTGACGGTATCATCTGAAGATAAAACCTCTAAAGGCAAGACCGGGTCAACTGCTGCCTCGACCTTTTGACTTTCGTCTGGTATGGACTCAGTTGGTTTATCTTCAATGATAGACGCTTCAGCTGACCACCTGAGCTGGCCAGCTGGATTTTCAACTAGTGACGGAATCGGCAAGAGTTTTTTATATCCAGGAGGAAGTCGTAACGGTGAAACCGGACGATCATCCAAAACCCTTTTAGCTTCGTCTAAGAAGGGAAAACGGTGGAGGGCATGGTCACCTTCACACAGTTTACAAGGAAATCTAGCTTTCCCCTTTTGTCTTGGGGCTTCACTTTCACTAGTTGACGGTGTGCTTTCAACATGATCACAAGAGGTTGACGACACCGGATTGTGCAAACGAGGAGACCAGTCCCTTAGTATCCAGGGGATGCAAGGACAATCTCTATGAAACTGGTCTCCTTTGCAAATGACACATGGTGATTTATGCCTGGTCGGTGCAGTGTGTGGATTTTCGTTAGACGACACTCGTTTTCCCCCATTCGCTTGTGGCTCCTTCTTCTTCTTCTCTTTCTTCTTCTTTTCCTCCTTCTCCTTAGGAACTTGGCTTTTAGCTTTACCAGTTCCGTCAAGTGAAGAGGAAGGAGGAGAGGAAGAATTATAGGAAGTAGAAGCCTGGTGGGCAACTCTGGACTCGTCTAATTGCTGATTCGATTGTTTAGGAATAGTGGTGTTCTGAATGACATTGGTTGAGAAGAGCCATACTGGCAAGCCAATTGTCAGTCCTGGAAGCAACAATGTGGCCATATGGGGTGCACCAACATCTCCCCAAGAGGAGAAAGGACTAGGATTTCCACCAAGGGGAATTCCTTGGTTGGTAGGCTCCATTTTCTCAACCTAAGATCAACGTAGGAAAAAGGTATGAATATTCCGTTTAAAATAAATTTTAACACGCTTTGACACAACTTGTTTTTTCAGTTTTTAAGAGTCGAGAAAAAACAAAAGATGACTCTAGTCTCCTTCGATTTTCAATGAGCCTGAAGTGACAAGTGCTCAGATGGACCTTTTCCGTTAAGGAGTCTGAAAAGGAATGAAAGATACTGCTCTGGAGGTCTAGGTAGAGGGAGTACCAAACCAATCGCAAAACTGCAGAATACTTTTTACGGTATGATAGTCAATCTTCCCGAATGTTGTGTTCGGTGCATTGTGATCAGTAGGGCCGTCGACACGGCTTCCTATGGATAAAGGATTTAAGCCTATAGGGGTCTCCCAATATATACTCGACGGTACGTGGGAGCTCAAGTTCGTACTGACACTTATCGTCTCAAAGTGGAGGAATCACCCAACCATTAGTGAGGAGAACAGTTACCAGGCTTTACGACGTCGGAATACGTCTCTAGCCTAGACCTCTAAATGTTGTGCGTTAAGTTCCAAAGCGTTGTTAAGTTCATTGAATTTATTTTAAGTTGATCTTTCTTATGAAGTTTGCCTTTTTGGGATCACCACGAGATGTAGATGTAATTCCTAAAATGCAATCTAAAGATGATAAACAAGCTTTTATCTCTTTTCAGCGATGGAAATCCTAGCTACTAAGGGAAAAGAAAGACACAATCTTTTCGCAAAGAGCAAAGAGAACACTGTAAATGCACTTTCCTAAATCAAGCCAAACAGGCTGCCAATATGCAAATGCACATCCATGTGTTTTGTTTTTCACTTTCTTAATATTGATGCGTAAAAAGAAAGTTGTTGTACAAATCTGAATTTGCTTTCAAGTGACAAACACAAACAAGATTCTTTTCGAAATCAAAAGGTAGAGATGATTACAAAAATTTATGATTTCAAAATAAATACTCGTTTCGACACTACAAAGTGAAAAATTCAAACCAAAGGAAAAATTAAAAGCATAATCGACTATCAACAACAAATAATCTTTCTCCTATGATCAAACTCGACACTTGCGACAGATCTAAATGAAAGGACGACAATACGACTATTATACTTTTGCAATGGAAAACTATAAACGACGCCACAAACACATAAAAACATCTACAATTTCTATTGTACAACTGAGGCGGAATATCAGTAAGGAAAAGGGGCTTGAAACAGTGAAATACTGATCACAGGCTGCAAAAAACAAGGACAAAACTGGAAAAATGAAGCAAAGAACCTCAGCTGCATAAGGCTAGGCTGATCAGCGCACCTGTTACACAGAGGAACTGCATTGCAGCGCAGTAGCCCTCTCGGGAAGTGCATTGAAATGCAGAACCTCTTCATAGAGCATGCGCTGGGGCAGAAACGAGAATTCTATCCGGGTTCTAGGTCACGGTTTGCAGTTTAATCTATGGTTTTTGGCCAAGTAAAAGCAATCAATAATACACAATCAGAGGTAGATCTAAGGGGGGTTCTAAGAGCTATCAAAAGGTTAATCAGTTGGTTTATGAATCAACTGTTGAAATCATAAACAAATCCAGTGAGTGGATTGAAGCCACAGATGTCTACTTTGCATTTGTTAATGGAAAATTCAATTCGATTGCCACTTCTAAGTTTATGAAACAAACAACAAGAGAAACACAAACAAACTAACTAGACACGATCCCCAGTGGAGTCTCCATTTTGTTATCGAGAAAAGTGTCTATCTAGAACTACTCTATCCCACTAAGGTGTGATAGCGACCTTAGAAACAAACAGAGAAAACTAATTTTGTATTCTTCTTTATGAACTATAAACAAAGAGGAATAGGATGAACCAACCTGTGCCTTGTGCTACTCCTTTGATCCAATCTCTCTCCTCTCTGACAGCTTCCAGCTACCTGCTCCCTCACTTGCCCAGCTTCACCAAGTACCTGCAAGATCACAGAAGAAGGAAAATATACAAAGACATAGGTTTATATTCACAAATAACTTAGGATCAGATTTAAGTTAACCATACAAATGTAACAAGCATCAATGAAACACAAGCATGGAGAAGAAACTGAAATAGTTTTATTGATATACAAGAAGATGTAGGAGGAGTTACAACCAATGATTCCTGACCCAACATCAACCTCCCAGCAAAGAAGTCCCTTCTTCAACCCCAACAAAGCATAGATCACCCAACCCTCTGATATGTATCTCAAAACCAACAACAATTCCTTACAATGTGCAATATTCCAGACTCTCGATCTCTAGGATGAGGGATCCATATATAGATGTATGCAAGGAGGATGAGTCAGCTCATGAATTGATTAGTGGCTTCTCTCTGTCAGTTCTTGCTTCCACTTGGAGACTGAGAGCCTCTTACTCATCCTTGGTCGAATTCAATGAGGCAAGTGTCATTGGAGAAGATTCTGGAAGCTTCCATTGTCTCTCAACCTCGTGGAATGACTCTGCCACTTGTCATTTCCTGCTCAACGCACCCTGGTTGTGCATTTAGGTGCGTTTCAATGCACCTAGCTAGTGGACTTAGGTGCTATGCAACACACTTGGCTAGTGGAGCAGCTGAAATGATCCTGATTTGACTTATTCGGAGCAGTTTCTGGTGGAGAACTTTTGGGAGAAGCTGTAATTTGTTGACCTTGTTCCTTTAGGAGTTAGAAAAACTCTTTTAGGGACTTAGGAGTTCTTGGTTTATGTACATTCCATGCTTAGAGTTGTAAGGCACAAAAATGTCGATAACAGATACCTTGCAGTATTTCTATTTTGGGAAGACTTTTAGGAGTGATGTTCAAGTTCTCTTTCGAGGAAGAAGGTGGAAGAGGCTGATCAACAGAAGGTTGTATGTCTTTTATGTCCTCTATAGTCACTTGGTGTGGGTTTGGGACATTTGTATCAGTTGTTTCTGTTATAATAGCCTTGCCTCTATTCTGGTTGGGTTGTTTTCCCTCCTTTGGTTTAACATTTTCAGGCACATCTATGGTTCTTGTCCTCAGCTTATACTGTTTGTGGACTTCATAAATAGCTGAATCATAACCTTGTTTAAAGTCAAAAGACTCACCAGAGTTAGTCTTAAATTGATTTATCTCATGGTCATCTTGGTCTTGTTGAGTTAGGAAAATTTGTTGCTCACCCTTCAAATCCACCAAGTTCATGTGAGTGTCTTCTATGGGTTCATTATAAGTGGATGCCTCTGCATAGTTTTCTTGAAAAGGAGGTCTTGTATCATGGTCTAGGCTAGACCTACCAGCGTCTGGATTTTGATTTTTCCTGAAATTCGTGTTCTTGACAGTGTTAGCTTGTTGCCCGTCCCATGATGATTTCCTCTCAACACTCTCTACTCTATCTCCCAGCCTGTGCATGCCATTGATAATAGCATCTAGATTTTGATCTAAGGCTAAGGGTTCTTCCTTGAAGGTGGTTCTTCTCTAAGTTCTACCTCTGTTTCTTTTGGCAATTAAATTTGCCTCCACAGTGACAGCCACGTTTTGCATGTCTGCAAGGCTGCTAGGGGCTCTTTATTTTAATTGGTAGGCCATTTCTGGGTCGAATCCATCAGGGAATTTATAAAAGGCAACGTCAGGTGGGGGCCTTAAGTTTTGTGGGATAGCATTATAAACGCTATTGAACCTTGCACAATAGTCCAAGACTGTTTCTTGTGTACCTATTTTGATTGTATCGTATTCAGCTAGTATGTGCAAGGGGTCTTTATTTTTCTCCCATCTGTTGATAAATGACTAGTATAAGGCTTCTGGGTCTGCTATGGAATTGGCTGGAAGTGCTCTAAACGAAGTCCTGACATCACGTTACAAGCTTTGGACAAAAATCTTCATTCTCACACAATCATCGTCAATCTCATAGCTTTCAAAGTAATCCTGCATTTTCTTTGTATGTTGAAGGGCTCTGCAGGCACTTGTGCCATCAAAATATGTGATTTTAGTTTGGTAATCCTGAGGCATAGCCCCGAGATTTGCAGCCAGTTGTAAAGGTGTATATCTATTAGCCATGTTGGCGGGGATAAGAGGGACAATAGGAACAACCGGGATAATAGGAGTAGTAGTGGTAGTATGTGCAGTGAATGGAGGTGTGGAAGGAGTGCTTTGAGAGGTGGATGAAGAACAAGGGGAACTAGGGGTTGAACGAAATAAAACATTGACAGGGGTTGGGCCACAACATGGGTGAACTGCTTCAGGACTATTATCAGCAAAATCCTTTCTTCTCTCTAGCTTCCTGAGGTTCCTCGGGATTCTATTGTGATTTTCAAAAGCTACTGGGGGATTTGGGTCAGGATTTGACCTTGTATAACGTGAATTCTTTTTGGGAGCCAGCTTCTAGCTTGTTTTTTTGGGATTTTCTAAGAATGTATGGGTTAGAAAAAAACTTTTGAAGGTCTGGTTCTTACCGAGTGGATCTTTCCAACTTGATTTGTGAAATTATCTAAGGATTTTCCCCAGCGGATTCGCCATTATGTTATCACTCAGGTTGTCCTTAAAGCTCCTTAAAGGATACGATCGAGGTAACCACAAACCAATCTTTGGACTGTAGGTCCTAGCCTACCTGCAGTCAGAGAGGGCTCTCTCTTTATAATTTAGCTTTGTTTTCGGTTGATTTTAGGCTAGTTATGATTTTCTTGGGTTTTGTTTTGATTTTGGTGGGATGGAGGATTCTTTCAAATAGAGTTCGGATGCATAGTGTGAGAAGTTCAAACCATTGGGCATGGAGTTGTGGATTAGGCTTGTTGTTGCGTTTTCTTGGTCACAAGAGGAATACAAAGCAGAATAGCTACACATAAAACAATATCTAGCTAGAATAAAGATGGAACGAAGGTCAGTGAATGAAAGGCAACTAAGTAGCTCTCATTATGCTAACAGAGGGAAGGCGAATGAACATTTATATAGGAGCAATCAAGGATTCTTAAACAACATTCATATATGAAGGAACTAGTGTAAATATGAGCAAATCAGTATTCATATTCAGGACTAATTTAGAGGAAAACATAGATAAATCACAAAAATTGAGAACAAAATGCAACTAAGTGAGATCTGAACTATTCTTTCTTTCTGCTATTTAGATAGTGAAACCATGATGGCATAAAACATACAAACTATAAACAGAGATAAGAAACACTTATTGGGCTATGTAGAAGTGTTAGGATTCCATAGTCACTCTTCAGACATTAAAACACAACAGTGAGTTCATCTCCCAAACATTCTAGCGATCTTTGATTATAGAGAATCTCAGAAAAAACAATGCAAGTATAGAGGAAGTTATCGACCAACCGACCCTTAAAACAGTGCAGAGGGTGGTTAAAATAGAAAATATTTACAAACATCAGATCTGGGATAGATATCCTCAAATAAATGCCTTTAACCTAATTTGTACAAAAGTAAATGGTAGAAATATCTATCTAACAACTGCGCTGGGGTAACTGGCATCTCAAAATATCTATTACAGCAGATCTTAGGCAGATCTGAGGAAAATGAGTGCTTTAATCTATTTTATCTTGAAGTAAATGCTTAAAAAGTTTATCTAAGTGTTGCGTTGGGGCGGCTGCCTCAAAAATGGATCAAAAGAGTTCCTTGAGCCACACGCTTTCCTCTGTGTGATAATTGTGCATTTAAGGAAGCAGCGCTGCTCCAAAAATATGACTGGGAACAATGTCTCTGCTATAACTCTGCCTTGAAAGCCTTCACATATGCCTTTAGGTGGCTTTAAAGAAACAAAAGAAGTGTTGGTGAGCCTTAATGGCCGAATGATGCTCTGTTGACTTTGTTGGGCTTGCTTTGCTTTCATCTGCTTTGAAAAACTAGACTGATACTATTTTCCGCATCCTGATACACTTTGGCACTGAATCTGGGCCTTTTCTCACCGTTGATACTCTTTAGACTGTCCCGTCGCCCCCTTTCTGCCTTTTAATGTAAAAATAACTGCTGCTAATGTCCTCCACGGCCTTTGGGTGCAACTAGCGCTTGGCTGATCAAAAATAGCATTAAACCTTGCAAAAAATGCCGCAAAAAGGAGGATTTGTATGTTGCTGACTGTACCGAGGCCGAAACTGGCTATCTGAAGTAAAACTGGGCCTTGGAACGATCTCAGAAAGCTTTGGGATGCATGAATTCCCTTATCGAGAGCCGGGCGCGGGCATATATGTGAAAATATGAACAAATGCTGCCATTTCTTTTACACAGAAAAAAGACCAATTTCTATATAAAATTCGTGAAAAACATAGGCGTGAGTGACACTGTAGCGGAGATTAAATCCTAGCCGTTGGATCGCGCGAAGGCAGATCCAATGGCTGGCGCTAACTCGCATCGGGGCAGACCATTGGTCCCAACACATAAAACCTCTAAATAGCGATGAACCTGGCGGATCCGTAATGCTTATATGCCATTTCTTTATGGAGATCGGGTCCGGTTCGTCCGCGATTTCATATCGGCAGATTTTAACAAAATCAATATGCAGACCCGAAAACCTTTAAAACTGCCCTTTAATATTTTTCAGCTCCAGGATATAGGAGCACACAGCGCGGACCCTTTTGGACCCGATATGCCTTTACGCCGCGCTTTATTACTTTTCGGCTCCGCTGGTCGGAGCCATATAGGAGTGATGCGATTAAATATGGGTCGTTGATCTATGGGCCTGAATGGGCGGCTGAGCTTAACTCGGCAATTCGCTATTGGTGGGGTCATGGGGTTGCGACAAATAAACGCCGAAACCCATGGGACCCGATAAGTTATACAGGCCCTCTTTATTTTATTTCGGGTTCGACCCATCGGCGGAACCCAAATCGGCAATTTTAATAGTGGAATGATTCCGCGGACCCGAAAACCCTTTAACATTGTATTTGATAACTCATCGGCTCTGCCAAATCGGAGAAGTATATGGGCCAATACGAAGTGGGGGGCCGCGTGACAAGATCTGGGCCGTTAGATTTGGGGCCCGATCCAACGGTCCTGGATCCCTCGGTGAATCGGCAGTCGGAGGGACTAGAGGGCAGCACATATGGAATCGTCGAACTACGTGGACCCGATGTTCTATTACCGGTCCACTTTATATGTTTTCAGGTCCGGCCCATCGACACTATGCCCCATGCCTTGAGACTTAGCCATTTTCGCTTATATATGCCACTGCCCCCTCCCGATAGCGATATCGCATCGGAGGGGGACCAAATGGATCCTTTTCTCATCGGAGCATGCATTTTATTAAAATGCAAAGGTAAATGAATTTGGAGGGGTGATGAAAGTGCTTTGAATGGATCTCTAGGGCATCGGAAGCGGTCCGATGTCCCGAAAAAGAGAATTTTTCAATTTTTTGAAGGTTTTTCATGGTTTTTGCATGGTTTTTGTATTATTATGCCTTGGAAGGAGTCCAAAGGCACTTAGGGGGAAAGTGATGTGGTTTTGAGAGGGGTTTAGTGGCCAAAGAGGGTATCATGCCTTATAAAGGCAAACCAAGGCGAAAGAGATGATTTTTATACATATGAAGGGAAACTATGCAAAGGAACAAGTCCTTATGCATTTGGAAGATGGTCAGAGGGGTCAATGAGGGTTCTTGCTGAGTTTCAGATAAACTTAGCAATTCCCAAGGATGTATATGGTTATTTTTCAACCAAGGGGAGGGTATAAGTATATAGGGGAGTTATAGAGATGGTTTTAGTAGGGGAAGTGAAAAGAGATAGGGAGTTACATAATAAAGTTAGTAGTTAATATGATAATGATGAGAAAAGGCGCTAAGAATGAAGTCTTAGGCTATCAATGGGGGAAAATGACTGATAGAAGAAGTGTGAACATTCCTTTAGTGAAGCAGATCTTCACCAAGGCAGATGAGATGGAACATGATGAATCTAAAAGGTATGAAGCAGATCTTGACCTCTTTAGGGGAAGTAAGTGAGTGACTTTGGGACAGAGGAGGAAGTGGAAGTCAGACATGCCTCGCTTGAAGTCCTTCAAATGGAAAGCTACCTCAAACTTGTGATATGAATAGATATGACACTTGAAAATCTGAAATGGATGACAAGTCATGATTCTGCAACCACAAAGCTACCTACCCGGCCTATTCACCTAGCATTTTCTCTTCTTTTTGGTTTGGGTGCACCTGAACTAGCATACCCAGCTTTTTGTTCTTTCCTTCTTGTTGTCCTCCTATCTACAACTACACTTATTGCATCGAGGGGCTCAGATTAAACTGTTGAGCACCCCTGTTTCTCTACCTATCTACAAATTTGCCAAGATTAAGTTGTTTGGACAGATGTTAATTCTCTATATTCTACAACAGGAAATTGAAACCTAGGGAGACCAAGATTAAGCTGTTTGGACCTCCCTTAGCTGAAAAACTCATCAAAAATGGATCAAATCATCCAAAATGATACACAACAGTGGCATTTAGACTAGCACACTCTCATGGATACTTCTCTGGCCATCTGTAGCAAATATGGAGCATTGCAGCAAGAGAAGTATGACATATTTGGCATGTAAAAATGTCGATCATAAAAGATGATTAACCTACTGTAGCAGGAGGCTAACAACCCAAAAAACCCAAGTCCACAAGTAAGGCATGCCAAACCTAAGGTTGTCACATTTCTCAATAGAAACCCAAGAATAGGCACCCCCAATACTTCTGAAAACCAACCTTTGGCCCTGCCAACAACTTGCCTTAACTGCGGTTTCAACTCTACATTGTGCACGCTACTGACATGAAGTAATAGCCATGGTATATACTCAAATTAAATCTTCAGCTTCTTAACTTTGAAAAACAATGGATATATTGATATATCGATTGAATGAACCAATTGGAATGCTATTAATTTATGCTATATTTAATTACAGAGGAAGAGTATTTATATATAATTGGGCGGTTGCAGTAGACAATTTACGACTACATCTGGAAGTCGAAGTGGGGTAGTTGCATTGATTTGTATGACAACCATTATAGCTCGCTTCATTCCAAGTTAGCAACAAGAATAAAGAGAAGGAAAAAAGTTTTTTAGTAAACTTAGCTTTTTAAATATAACATATATTGTAATTTCGTGTATAGCTTAAGAAGCATAACTTTAAATAAATTGTAAATACTTCTGTTATTTTCTTTGGTATTCTAGTTAGATGAGTGGAATCCACTATGTCATGGATGTATAGCATGGTCATTAACGCCATGAATGGCTATCCTAAAAATTCAATAACATTGCTTTAAGAAAATTCACATAATGGAAGAGTCCAAAACGGTTAATGAACAAGGGTGTCATGGTATCTAGATCAATCATTAAAATACTTGTAATTTGCAGATTTTTAAATGTAGTGTTGTCTACATTCACATGTCCAAACTATGTCAATTTATGAAGTTTACTAATTATTTATAATGTAGCCCTATGTACGTTCATATCTATAGACCATGTCAAACCCTCCTTTCTTAGCCTAACCATTTTTTTATGGCTCAATGAAGTCATGTAGATTTAGATTTAGAATTATTATTATGTCTTGAGTTTAGTCACATTGGTTTTTTTGTGACATTGTCCCATTGCCAAATATTGTATGATTGAGCTAAGAGGTCAGAGCTAGGGAGGAAAAGTGAAGGAGAGGCCCAAGAGTGAGAAAGGATAATTGAGCAGAGAAATCTAAAATCTATTCAAGGAATGAATCCATATAATTCTTTTATAATTAGTTGTTAAAAGATATAATTTTGTTATTCTCTAAATGATTGGTTCCCTATCGAAGTATAAATTGATATTGGTGTTTATTAGTCAAATATTCCTATGTTAAAAGATTAATTTCATTTTTTTGATCCTATAGCCTCCATGTCCAATCCCTAAGGAGGAGATTGCAATGGGTCTTATTAACCAAAATTTTTGTGTGTAAGTCTTAGCGGGATTGCAGGGATGGAGCCACAGGTGAGGGTGTGAGGGTGCTTCACTATGTGTTGAACTAGGGAATCACCCAAACCCATAGACCTGTGAACCTCGATGAGATTTCCTTTGTAATCAAGCAGGAAGTCCATTCAAATTTGTGCACATCAAGGAGGTCGGCCATTCGATATGTAAGATTTCCAAGAGAAAATTTTTGAAGGGATATGGATCACCAAAATGTTCCAATTAATAACAATTTTCATATCTCATTATAATGAATGCATTTACAATAAAAGCATCTAAGAAATCAATTTCCTAAAACAAAAAACACAAGTTAAACCAGAAATAGAAGCCACTTTATTTTATTAACAATTTCAAATAATACATGCTAGAATGATTAAGATAGAAACCCTTTCCAATGACATGCAAGGCTGCTCATCAACAGACTTGACCAAATGAACTCTGAAGCACACTTGTGGACCCTAAATGGATCCACCAAACAAAGCCTCCAAAATGTTTTCTTCCTCGGATCAAACTGGTACTGGCCAAGCTGAGTTCTCAACAAACACAATAGTATTGATAAACTCGTGATGCACCTAAATGCCAAGCTCTTATCCCCTTTTATAGGATTGATAGAATCTCTAGAAACATTATTTTATTATTTATCCTCAAAAAACAAAGCTTAATACCATGGGAAAATTTCATGGTAAATACCATGGGCATATTATATCCATTTTGACCATATCAAGAAAAGGGAATATTACAAATCCTCCTGCCCAATATTATTTTCCCTTAAGCAATTCACTTCTAGCCACAATAGAATCATATGTATATTAATACCAGGATCCCAAAAAATCCTTTGTCCAATCTTGCCCCACAGGGGATTCACAAGGGGAGAAATACCATATCAAGTGAATTCATTTTGGGGGATATATATTGAGGAAAAAATGACATAATATTTTGAGCATATAATAAGGGTTAAACGGTTTTTATATTAACAAGTATAAAAAAAGAAGCTAAAGGTTAATGAAAAATATAAAGGGTTATTAAAAATATTAATGAAAAAATAGATACCTATAATATCTAGTCAAAGTAGGGGTTTTTTAAAATGGGAAGGTGCATTGGGTTCGTATTGGTATGGGGGTTAAATAATGTGATATTTAGAGGTATTTTTCAATATGCAGTGGAATTAACGGTATTGTTTAGTATACCATGAACACACGTTATATGTAAGAGGTTTATTTAGTGAATTCCATGTGTCCTTCCCTCAATAGATTCACCTCGATCCCAATGCCACCAAAGTATTGCAACCTATGGGTTATGATACCATCTCATCCTTCCATCAATGCTTGTGCTTAAGGGCCCAAGCTACAATATGCCCTTGGCAAAGAGGATCCTCCTAGGAATCATCCCATCCATAGAATTCCAACTCATAATCTCTCACTAATCTATCCCGTGGGAAGGATCTAATTCATGAATGCCTTCACATGGAATAATTCTACTATGTTAATGTTTCCCGATGCTCAACTCATGTTGCTCCATCCGTTCACCCAATATGATAAATTTGGAGAACTCTTCCCTACTCTCACTAATGTATAAAGGTGGGTTAGTAATGCTAAAAGCCCTATCTATGTACTCCTATAGAGAGACTCTCTAAAACTCCAAATTGTACTCCTCTTGTTGCCTTGTGAGGCACTTGAGCCATTCCTCTATGTAGACAGCTTGGTCGGTAACTTGGCACATACCGCTATGAGCTCCTTAATTTTTCAATTCACATGTAACATAGTGTCTCGGGGTGTCCAAAATCTTTTCTTCAACATCATAAGATCTATCTTGAAATGTGTTATCTTTCCCCAAAATTTCTCTACTGGACATTCAGGTGCCCTGTTGAATGTTTTTATGTCTATCTACACCAGATGCCCAACTATCAGAGCTTCAACTTGACCCTTGATTGACTCTCTGGGAATGGTTCATCCCACACACCATGTATGTCATGCTTGTTATAACTGGACTAGACAGGTTGGGTTGTGTCAACCTCCAACCAAGTGTAACTATTTCAAACCAAATTTTAACTGGAAGCTAACCCTTCCAATCTAAGATGGATTTGTCAATATTCATAAAAATTTGACTATGATAAGCTCAAAAATTCATATGGCTAACTCTGTTTTTTCATGTCATTTTGTAGGTGAAGGAAAGTGTGATGACTGCCACCATTGTGCATGGAGTCAAATTACAAAAATGGCAAACAATAGAGTTTAATGGAAGCCGAGTCATCTCTGTATTTAAAATTAATATCAAATTAACATTCACAGTCATACATAGTATGTGAAGGAAATTGGAGCACTTAACAAGAATTCCAATTAATCAAAATACTATGAATACTGATATTAAAACAGAAAAACCATACTAAGAGCACATGAAGCCATACATCAATCTCAGGTACAAAAACATCGTTGCTACAATATTTATATTAAATCGATCAAAGGGTTACATAGGGTTAGCTTCTCACGTTATCGATCAGCCTACTTTAGACTGAAGGAACTACAAATATATAGAGTAAGACCATCATCATATCATTAACTACAAAAATCTTCCACTTGTGTTAGATTCGATCAAATAGTTCTAAGACCGTATCCTACTTGACAGCTAATGAGAAAACCTACGGGTTTCTGTTTTATATTATTTGAATACAAGTAGGAATCTTTCACCGTAAATGAACTCAACTAGATTTCGCTTGATGGAGCTTATCGAGCCAAACTAATTTTCTGGATGGGCTCGGGTTGATGTGTCTCATGCCACGTGGATGTGCTGACCTAGTTGACTTTGCTGAGCTGGACCTCCACCAAGTTGAATTTCAAAATTTTTGGCTATGGAAATTTCTATAAAATAGGCCTCAAATACAAGTGTGTCTTCTCCAAAACCTGATAGTTGTGTAAACACTGAGAGTGATTTTTGTAGTTGAGCTCGTGATGAAAAAAAAGCTCCTTTTGATTTCCAAAATTACTTTTCATTTGGTCAAAAAGTGAGCCCGGACTTGATTACTAAAACAGTCATTTCCAAAATTTTTGTAGCGAATTTTGGTAGAAAATTTCAAAAACCACCCATATGCTGTCATTTTGATACCCTTTCTGATTCAAAGGTGTTTAGTGATGTTTTTTTATTAAACTCATTCTATCAAAACTCTCTCAATTGAAACTTTTGCTGTAATTTCTTTCCATGGAAAGCTACAACTTTTTCGTAGAAAACTTTGGTAGAAAATTTCAAAAAACACTCTTATGCTACCTCTTTTCTCTCTCTGCTAGTTTTTAGTTCTTGTTTGATGTTTGTAAGCTAAACACGGGCCTTTAGAACTATCTTTGTTCAGCTTGTTGGGCATGGAATCCCCCCACACCATGTTTTGGGGCCCAAAGCCCAAGTTTTAGTCAAATGTATTTTAAGACTCCGCGAATTACGAGTGCGGAGCACGAAGTATAGGATGAGTCATAGGGTTGTCCACCCTAAGTGTTGTAAAGTAATGTAATGTCATGTCGGCCTACCCATGGTCCGCAAACCATGGGATTGTATAAATAGATCAGCTCTAAGTTGTATAGGGAGCAAATTGGAGAGAGAGATGAATACGCATGGTTCGAGCATAGAGTAAGAGTCTAAGCATATTGGGTCGTAGTAGTAGGAAGAGGCTCTACAGCTGAGTGCGCAGAGGCCTAGTAGAGTCTACAGCTGAACGCGTGGACCCCTGCAGCTAAGTGCACAACGAGGTGTCGAGTCTCTAATCTTGATCAAAGAATAATAAAGAAAACTTGATTCCAATTTCTATGTAACTGCTTGTGTATTGCCTTCTTCACATTTACACTGTTTTGTTTATCGTGCACACTAATATGACTCTTGGTTATGATGTTAATAATCACTAGTATTACAAAAATAAGTTGAGAAATTGGGTAATAACAAATTTAATAGTAAGGAAATTGGGTACAATATAGGTCGCGCCCTGAGTAGGGTCGTGTGGAAGCAACATCGGAGGTTGCGAGGGACTAACAGGTGCAGGTAGCGACATGTGTGCAGGGTCAAATCGTGGACCTCCAAAATCTCATCAGACATCCCCAAGGTGCATAAACCTAGTTCTACCACTCTCCCGTACTACTTCGGGTGAGGCCTCAATCAGTGCTCCGCAGACTGTTGCCAAAAGGGCCAGTAGTACTGGGATTTGCTTGGCTAAATCACCTCTTAACCTGGGTCAGGCCCATATAAACCAAAAAATGGTTCCATTGCTAGGACTAGGATCTACATAAGGGATGTCTGATGTCGTGCCGCTAGAATCCAACAATGAAATAAATTAAAGAGCGGTTGGATAAGAAGATCCACAAGTTCGTGGCACAGGAAAACAAAAATTTGTGAGTGACTAAAGAACAATGGTTGAAGCATTAATTGTATACAGACACCCATCAAATTTTCTTTGCATCTTTTCCTTTTGAGCTATATGACTGGATCGCGAAGCTAGCAGATAGTCAAGGAAGGTGTAGGCTCGCCAAACCAATCGTGTGGACTCTGGAATTAGTGTGCAGACTAGAAGCATCAGGAGATAAGATCGCGTGAGTTGTGGACCATTGGCTTGACCAAATTATAGGAGTATTTATCACTAAGTTTGCGGTAGACATGACCGTTAGCTACAGTGAGGTGGAGCGACGATTGAACTGTGACGTAAGTATATCAAATCTTTGAACACTTGGATTAAGATGCTATTATGTGAAAAGCAAGTGATGCGAATAAATTAATGTTTGGGACTACGCGAAGTGGGAAGATCTACATAAGTTGAAGTAGTGAAGAAATGGAAACCATTCCCTTAATTTCCCCCTCGTGGGAAAGTGAGGAAGAGCTCGCGAAAGTTTCCCCGAGAAGCATGGTCAGTCTAATAAGGAATCGCATTCCTCATTGACCACCTCCACCTACACCGCCACCTGTCTCACCCTCCTCACCTACATCTCCACCCACCCCGCCTCCTCCACCACCACAATTCAGAATGGTGAGTGTGATCAAACTACTAGTATTCAGAGGAGTAGGGAATGAAGATCCGGACCAATTCTGGTTCGTGGTAAGAGAAGTATGGGAAGAACAAGGTATCGCGGATGACAATATCAGGAAGGCTAAGCTAGTGAGCACATTTCAGGATCGCGCATTAACATGGTACATCAAGCATTCTAATGAGCATCCAAATGCAGGAATCACAAAGATCCAGGCCACACTGAACAGGGAATTTAGCAGGACAGAGTCCGAAACACAATAAATCATCGAGTTTAAGAAGATCACGATGCTCCCAGGTGAGACCCCCTGGGATTTGGACCAAAGACTAGAGGGTATGATTCGCGAAGCCAACATGATGTTGACAGATGGATAAAATCGTGCATGGTTTGTAGCATCACTAACATCGCACTTAAGGACAGTTTGTCACAGAAAAAACTTTCCACCCAGGCCGAAGCTTTAGAAATGGTGATGAGATTGCATCAAACCCCTATACAAGACCCCGGACTGGGAGTCCAAAAAATCCACGCACAATTAAAAAATCTATGTTTGGAAATGAAAAGTTTGAAATACGACAGGACACATCGGCTGGAGGCACGCGAGGAGGTATGGTGCATAAAATGAAAAGGTGAGGGCATGACAAGGACCACTGTCCAGTGTTTGCGAACTACTTGGCAAGAGGAGGGTCAATGCCATTAAGACCTAAGGCACAGGAAGGGTCGAGAACTTTGTCTGCATTATGGTGCGCGATTTGTCAAATAGGACGAAAACACACTACGAACAATTGTCATCTATTGGAAAAGTATACACAGACGTCCCCACAATTGTTTTGCAACTTCTGCAGGTCGGTAGGCCATGATGAGCACACCTACAAAAACTACGAGGTAATGATTGATTGGACACCTACCTACAGGGTGCAAACCGAAACACAAACCCTCGACCCAGATGCAGGAATGGTGCAGGCTGGATTTCAAGGGTGCAGTCCAGGTCGAGGTGGAATGGGACCAGGAAGGGGTCGCGGACAATTAATTTGTTATAATTGCAGAGGGCCAGGGCACTAAGCCCGTGATTATAAAAATCCAATGAGAAACTCATGATTTTACTATACTCAGTTTGATCATGAGGCGAGAGACTACCCTACACTAATAGCGAGACTGTGCGAAAAAGGGTTACTTCAACCCCCTCTGACTCAGGATTTGCAGATGATGAGGTTTGAGCTACACAAAGAAGACCCAAATGTAAACATGATGCTCAGGAGTGGTATGACCACTAGTGATGATAAAGGGAAGCAGCCAGAAGAAAGTGCGTGGGTTCGCAAGGCTCCTACAAAGGAACCCAAATCTGATTTAGAATGCGCGAAGGAGACATTCATGGAAGTTAAGAAGAGTTTCACAGAGGCCTCCACTTCAGGAAGTAAGGAGCAATTACAACCAAGAATGGATACATGCATGAAACTGTTATGCGACAACAAGGTACTAAATGGGTTACAAGAATTTATCACTAGGTGCGTGGGGTAAGGAGAAACATGCGTGATCTAGAAACTTGGAAAGCTTGAATTGTGCCCAGGAAGGGAAATGTGGTTGACTGTGCAAATCGGTGAGCATGAAATGGATCAAGTAACCCTGTATCTGTAATCAGATGCGAATGTACTACCAAATCGAACATGGGAACGCATGGGTAGACCCATGCTACAGTGGTCTCCTATTCAGTTATGAATGGAGAACCAACAAAAGATCTTGCCCATGGGAAGATTGCAAGGGGTAACAAAAGTTATTGAAGGTGCGAGTACGGAGGTAGATTTTGAAGTGATAGAGATTTTTGATGATAGTAATCCCTATCCCACACTACTAGCAATAGACTTGGCTGCCAATATGAATGGAGTCATAAATCTAAAGAAGTGCAAAATAATCTTTGAGAAAAAGTCAATACGCGTAGTAGTACGCTAGATCAAACCGAAGGAGTGCGATACACTAAACCGGTGTGGGACGACGATAGTGATGACGATCTTGATTATATTTACAGGATAACTATGTGAGAAGAGGATTGAGTGAATCCAACTACAGATGGAAGGATTTCGTCGGAGCGCGAAAGCTCCTGCACCTTGGATTCAAACGAAGAAATAGAGTGATGGTAGAATCGATTGCACGAAGCAACAATGCTTAATTGCAACATGATGGTTAGATCACTACGCTGCATGAGAATAGAAGTAAGGTATCTACCAACATATGATGGGTTGACAGTAGTGGATGAATTCCTGAGAAAATTTGAAAGCGCAGTAACAGAGCAACAACGGTTTGATGCACTAAAGTGGGCACTGCACGCAATGCCTAGACGATGGTGGGGCACGCATCAAGGAAGTTTTGATAACTGGTGTGGATGCATAAGAATGATGCACCTACATTTTGGAAAACCCTAGCTTCAAACGAGAGCCAGTCAGCAGGGGCGGAACAACTTGCGCACCCACCTTTTACCGATGGGTACAGACATATGCTATACAACCCACAGAAGCAGACACCACTCCCAAAAAGAGTATCGGAGCAAACTGTAGCAGAAGGGAAGGCGACGCATGCTACCAATTATCCATGGTGAAGCATTCAATAAGGTGTGCAAAGTAATGAACAAGGTTCACCAAACAAGACGCAATGATTGGGACCTGCACATACCACCAGTTCGATGGGCCTATAGGACCATATGCAAAAGCCTTACCACGTAAATGATTTTGAAGGTGCGAAATAGAGTAGAGACCATAATTTCTGAAGAGAATGAAAACATGAATCCGCACGTAATAGCTCCCAAGAATGAAAACATGAATCTGGAGAAGGTCAGATTTCTACATTTGTTGTGGATTCCACACTTTCACCATTCACCCATCACTATTTTCGTCATCAGGAAACTGCTTTTCATAGCGCATGATGGCTACTTATGGCTGGAGGAGCCTATTCCCATCATGACAGATCTCATCCATAGAAATTCTTTGCTCCCCTATAAGGGAAAGGACCGGTAGCAATAGCAAGAAAGAGCGGAGATTTGCCACTTGTGGAGGCCATGAAGAAAAAATACAAGCTTGAGAAGAAAAAGACGGGTTATGTAATCAAAAAAATCAAAGATAAATGGGTGCGCATATCCACCCAACTCCTAGCTGGGAAGGTAATGAGAAAATGTCGCAGTGATGAGGTGCCAACATCAGTAGTTGCGTTGGTCAAACAATGCACAAAGGGGGTCCAACTCAACTGGGCCGAGTTCCTCTACGAGAAATTCCCTGACCAACTACAAGGAAGCCCAAGAGCAAGGCAGGACCTTCCACTACACATGGTTGCTCCTGTCCATTTTGTTGGTAACAGGAGAAATACTAGAGGACAGTCAGTTCCCTAGCATTGAAGAGGACGTAATAGAGGCTGCAAAGTATGCGTCGCTCTGGGTTACCAAGGTTACGAAGCATATTTGCGAGATAAAGATCTTTTGGGTGCTCATGGAGGCAAGCATCTGGATATGGATCAATAGATGACCGTGCCTATCCCCCACAGTTCACAACAGCTTGTGGAGCTTTGCAGACTTCAAGGTGGACATGCATAATATTTACATCAAGGCGCGTAAGGATGTAACGCAACAATGGACCAAGCTCCCCTTCATCACCATTAATGATGCAATATTTTTTGTGTTAGAATCATGGCCTCCCGAGTGGCACGCCTTGGATTTGGCAAAGTTGGATAGCACAGTAGCACAGAAACAAAAGGATGAGGCCAACTTGTGCGTCATGAAGCTAGCTGAGAAGAGGTGCAATGAAAAAGCGGCCGCGGAGGTAAGGGTTGTCTGCGAGGCAGCAAAGGTACCCGTGGAGCAGGCAAAGGCTGTCAAAGTAGCAGCAGCAGTGCAGACAATAGGGGCCACCACAATGTTGGATGTGGAGAGCCAAGACTTTTCTATAGAACAAGAAGCATAGGACACAAACCTCACAGAATAAGGCGAGGAAATGGGCACAACTTCCACCCAACTGAAAGGACCGAATGTCATAGAGAGATCAAGTCCATGAAAAAAGCTCAAGGCATCCAAATTGGCCATTGACCCGATCGCGTTAACAGAAGGTGACCTCTATGACATCGGTGACAAGGTTCATGAAGACACCAAGGAAGTGCTCTAGGAAGCCATGTCAGAGCAGCAGATTGTGTTGGGGGCCCTAAGGGCTCATGTGAAGGAACTACAGGTGCACCCCCCACAGGAAGGAACCGTAGCCACCTATGGCATAGCAGGCACATCAGCAGCGGAGCCGCTGCTACGTACAAAGATGGCCAAGACCATAGTGCTACTGGAAGGAGTGTTAACGACAAGGAATGAGGACGACATAGCTGTGGTGGGCAGGATCAAGGGACTTCACCTTAATTTGGCTGCCTTTCTGCGAAACACACTGTACTAACTGTAGGATGGCATAATAGCAGAGCTCCACACTAGGGAGGGCAGCACAATTTAGGTGATGAGTGAGAAAAATATAAGCATCAAAAAACTCAGCTTGCGGTGTGAAGAACTGGTGTCAGAGAACCAGCTGGTCGTGCAGACAGTTGATGAAGCATGTTGGCGAGTCCTAGAGTTGTCCATCACCACAGACCTACAAACAGAGATGTGGATCCAATATCTGGCAAGTGGACACTGAAACATGTGTGAGGAAACAACGTGTGTGTAGCTAGAGCTGAATCTCTAGATTGTTGAGTTGTGGCTGAATGCGCAGCCTTCCACTCCTCCAAAAGTTAGAGAGAAACGCATTAGCACTATTCAACAAGGATTGGAAGAAATTAGATCGGCAGTGCAGGACTGTACCAGTATGTTGGACCAAGTCTTTGGCAACCTCACATCCTTACAGGAGGACCCCAACATACAGCACCTGGAAACAGAGGTGCACGAGCTTCAGAAGTAGTACAATAATATAAGGGGAACTGCGCAGACAATAGTCCTAACTCAACGACTAGCAAATATTTAGTAAGGAAGGGCAATGAAAGAGTAGGTGAATGCAACAAGACAGAAAGAGGCACTTCTCAAAGCACGCGCCTAGCCATGGATTGATGAGGCCTTCACTGTTACATTAGATATCGAGGGCAAGCTTACACAGATGCAGGGAGTGTACGCGCTAAGGCAAGCCGTTGATCCTCACAAAGAAGCATAGGAAGAGCGCATGCATCAGGTCCAACAAACCGCAAAATAATACGTCTCAGACCTTCGAGCAGTACGAGACTAGTTGGAGGGGTTCCACACCAACAGAGTGACTTGAGACATGTCATGATGCTTGCCTTGAGGGCTTGTTGGGAATGGAATCCCCCATAGCATGTTTTGGGGCTCAAAGCCCAAGTTTTGGTCAAATGTATTATAAGACTCCACAAATTACGGGCGCGGAGTGCGAAGTATAGGATGAGTCATAGGGTTCTCCACCCTAAGCATTGTAAAGCAACGTAATGTTATGTCGGGCTACCCATGGTCCACAGGCCATGAGATTGTATAAATAGAGCGAGGCTCTAAGTTGTATAGGGAGCGAATTGGAGATTTAGATGAATACACATGGTTCGAGCATAGAGTAATATTCTAACTGTATTGGGTCGAAGTAGTAGGAAGAGGCTCTATAGTTGAGTGTGCAGAGGCCTAGTAGAGTCCATAGCTGAGTGCGCAGACCACTGTAGCTGAGTGTGTAGGGCGGTGTCGAGTCTCTAATCTTGATTGAATAATAATAAAGAGAAGTTGATTCCAATTTCTATGTATCTGCTTGTTTATTGCCTTCTTTACATTTATGCTATTTTTTTTTATTGTGCACACTGATATGATTGCTAGATATGCTCTTAATAATGAATAGTCTTACACAAATAAGTTGAGTAGTCTGGTAATAACAGATTAAATAACAATAAAATTTTGTATAATACAGGTCACGCCCCAAGTAGATTTACGCAGAAGAAGCATCGCAGGCTGCGAGGGACTAACAGGTGCACATAGAGTCGTGTGTGCAGGGTCAAACTACGGACCTCCAGAAGCTCATCAGACATCCCCAGGGTGTGAAAACCTAGCTCTAACACCCTCCCATACTACTTCGGGTGAGACCTCAGTCCATGCGCCGCGGACTGTTGCCGAAAGGGCCAATAGTACTGGGATTTGCTTGGCTGAATCACCTTTGAACCTGGGTCAAGGCCATACAAGCCAACAGAGCTTTAGACCACCCTAAACCTCCATTGAAAGCTACAATAATTTCGCAGCAAATTCTCAACTTCATTATGGGAAGTTGCTATGAAAGTTCCTAAATTCTGCATTTTTATATTTTTCATGATTCTTAATGCCTCCTTATGACTCCTAATATCATGTTGACTTACATATGGCTAAGTTGACTGGTTTAGGTATAATGAAAAAAAAAATTGAGAATTTTACCATACCATGGAGTAGCATCTACTTGTGCTTGAAAATCTTTGACTTGAGTTTGCAACTTTCTTCTGTAATCTTGTAGCCACCTATTCATTCTATACATATTCTTCAACATATTTTACAGTGGTAGAATTTTCTTTATCTTTTCCTAGCTTTTTTTGCAATTTCCTCATTGAAATCTAACTGATCCAACAATTGCTTCTTCATTTCTTCAACTTCGAATTTGGCCTCTATCAACTCTTCTCATGAATTCTTATTTTTGTTATGGTTGCAACACGTAGGAGCTCCTTCTTGCCACCTACAAATAAAATTGAGAACACCTAGACCAAATGATGGTAACAAAACCAATTCAAAGTGAAAGGAAAATGATGGAGAATTCTTTGATGTGTGAACATTTTGGGGATAAAAATTAAAAAAAATGTGAACTCTGACACGTAATGATACTCCATCATGACTCAGACCCATGATTTATTTTTAACCGTTACTAATCAGCAGTGTTTCTAGATTCGTAGAAAAACAGGTGGCAGATGTGATATATTTTCTACAGAAGTTTCTAGGACTTTCATAGCAAATACTTTGTTTTCATAACTAAATTTCCTATGAATTTGGACAAAAGTTCCTTATTGGCTAAATTAAAATTATGAACAAGTGAGGATGACGCAAATGATGATTTGGAACCTAACTCATACTGCAGACCTCACTTATGCTCATGCTGACTCTACACATTAACCAGGTGGCCAAATAGTCTTTTTGTACATAAATTTTATTTTAAGAAAACTCAAAACCCTAATTAATTTAACCAATTGACTCAAAAACTAACTCCAAGGGTTATCATGGATAACAATTCCCACCCTCATGATCATGTTCCTCATGTTGGTTCACTATTGTTGGCTCCTCACTCAAGTATTCCTGGCCACCTCCATTTATGAAGACAATATTTTATTCATCCTCTCCATACTTCGAACATAAATGAACTAGCGGACTTCTATTTATAATTTATTGTTCATATTATTTATGGAAATCCTTTTAGAGACCTATGGACTCAGTTGTATAGGAGTCTTCCTCATCAACACCATTATGTAGAATTTCGTCATCCACTTTTGAATGCTTTTCATCCTGCAATTCTCCCTAAATAATATCACGTTGCTACTCACGATCCTGAAAATCAATAGATCCAATTATAGAAGAATCCCCATGATATGTAGTAATCTCTTCTTGTTATGTCCTTATCCACTCCTCCATATCACTTGGACATGAATGGTTAAGTGTCCAAGGCCTCTTGCAGATAAATCATAGTCCACTCCTTCATAGTTCATTCTTGTTGCAGGTTTTATTTCCTTTGTTCTTTCTTCCTCCATCAATCCTCTTCATCTCCTTCCTAGTCAGCATCATTCTGCAAAATTTTATGTTTTGCATGATCAACTTTTTGACTAAATCATTAGCGGTTGGTGAACCAATTAGTTCCTCTCTCCAAATGGTCAACAATTTGCATCTTAGTATCTTGCACATGTCAGCATCACCTTCTAAGAAAAGGGACACAATATTTTGTTTACTTAGTCAAGATGAACTAATGTAATTCCGATATAAAAGGTACAAAGAAACTAAAATATTAAGTCATCACATACCAAATTCAGCATAAAAGTTCCAAAGTTGAACTCTACCATGTGTTCTAAAAAAATTCGCCACTTCTGAAAGGTAGGAAGAATCATGTTGTTCAACCCTTTAAGGGTTTCTACTATCAACTACAATATCTCCTTCATGATATCATTATTGGAAGGCACTAGATGTGGCATTAAAGCTATGATCCTACTGAGAGAAGAGGAAATTGTGAGGCTGACATGTTTGCAAGAATGCTCTGAGAGTTTGGGTTGCATCAATGTAAGCAAGGATTCTTTGAGAGACCAACTGAGTTTCTTCCATTCTTGTCACTCCACCCTAGACATACATGTCTCTAATTCCTCCAACTTACAATTCTCTATGAATAACTCCATTTTTTATAGCTTGGATCCAAGTGTAGATCTTAACCTATTTTCCCTGTCCTTCCTTCAGTTCGCATGGATGCTTCTACTATAGAATGACATGGACCCTTTTCGAGAATGGTCTATTTTTTTGCCATTATTTTGGTCTAAGGAGGTATTGGTGCATAAAGAACCATATATTTTCACTAGCTCATCAAGAAGATTCTAGTTTTTTTCTAGGATCTCTTGAAGATGACCCATTTCTCACATATCAAACCAGGAAAATATGTAGGAATATGCTAATTCTTCATAGGGGGTTTACATCAACATTTTGTCAATCATAATTGCCAAGTATTTCACTTCAATAAAAATTTCCCAAATATATTATAGCCATGGATCTGGAAGATAATAGTTGGAGCTAATCTTGGAAAATGAACCTAATAAACTCCTGCTTTATGAAACTACCCTTCAACGCAATTTTTTTTAATATTTTTTATTATATATCTATATCTATATATATATATATATATATATATATATATATATATATATATATATATATATATATATATATATATATATATATATATATATATATATATTAAATCAAACCCACCCTTCTCATATTTATTATACCATACACCAAAATGAAATAGATGAGGCCCTCTTATATTTTATTACAATAACTGGATGGATTGTATCGCAAAAAAAAATCACATGGTGGATTCCTCCTCACATTTTTACAACATGAAAAAGAAAGTCAAAGGGTTGGGTAAGACCCAATATTCTAGCCAGATCTAATTACATGAATTCAAGGAAGAAGCATGAACATGAAAATGAGTTTGACAAGGGGAACACATTCTGTAATATTTGAAGAGGGAATCACCATTGTTTCCTTAATATTATGAAAATATTTGTATTACAAAGAGATACAGTCTGAAAACAACATGTAGTGTTTTCTCTAGAATTTCTTGACCTTTTCTAAGTATTTCTTTCCCCTATTTATCTAAAGAGGTGATCAAGAAGCTACATTACAACAAATATATCTATCTCCTAGATTCACCTATCAAGCCGACTAGTCGTAAAAGTCGTGAATGGCTCTGTGGCCCAAAAATGTGTTATAGAAATAAATGACTCATTGAAAGGGAGGCATGTTATAGGATATCAAAAATGAGTATTAGTAAAAGAGGAGCATTAATTGTCTTAGTTCCCATCCCATTCATAACCACTGTTACAGATGGAAATTGGCTTGTGGTATGGCCTTTCGTCCTACTCAGCCGACTCCCATCACTTCTTCTTTTACTACTTGGAGGCCTTCCTCTGTGGAGTATGGGTTGGGTCTATTGAAAGTGCTTGCCTTTGTAGTCCTTTGCCATGTAGAGGGATGAGGCTCCATAATGAGCCATCAATCCTCCTGAGTCCCATGTACCTCTCAAGTGTTGTGCCATGCTCCACTAAAATATTATATATATCAGCCCATTCTCCCATTAAACCTATGTACTACACAATTAGGGCCTTGATGTAGTGGGTGAGATGCATTCCACGTTAATCAACACAGTCTCGCAGGCACAACGTTTTCCTCGAAAATAGGCGAGCAAGCATTTTTTATTTCCCCCTTAACCCCGAACCTTATTATAGCCCCTTGTTTCATTTTCCTCATACGATTGGGGGCTGGAACTGGGGGCTTATCCATCAGGTGCTAAGGCCTCCAGACCTATGCATGGGAGCCTTTTCCTTTGTTATCGAAAATACCACACATTGGTATTTTAACCTTGCTTTACCATACTTCACCTTTTACCTTGGAGTGGGGCGATAGTCTGGACGAAAGATTTTTGTAGGCCCTGCATTGAAAATTTATCGCATCCAAGGGATGACTCCCTCATATTGCGATCACTTGAAGGAAGGGATGACCCTTAACCTTTTTCTTTGGAGTGGGCTGACATTCTGGATGTGAGATTTTTATAGGCCCTACTGTGATAATTTATCGCATCAGGAGGAGGAGTCCCACATATCAAAATCACACTCCACCATTGTCTTTAGCCTTTTCCCCTTAATAGTTGCGATCACAGGTCTGTGGGGTCACATCATCATTGCCATGTGTCACCCTATGAGTGGTGACACATGGCACCCAGAAATGGCCCCTCATCACCCCCGAAGACACTAAAACTGAGTGACACGTGTCCCATGCCACGTCAGCATCTGTACCGCCATGCCACTTATTGTACTGCCACATGGAGGAGAGAGAAGGAGGACGTATTCCTTGGTTTTGGTCCCTCTTTCCTTTGGTAAATCATTTAGCCCTCCCCTAGTGATATAACATTATATTACAGATCAACCCCTGCAAAGTTCTATTAGGTTTGGAGATCAACCGATACGACTATCATATAGGATGCGGGGTGGCCGGGATGCGAGAACCCACCACGTGTAGGAGAGAGAAGGGGGTGACTTAACTCTATTTTTCTTGCCTTTCCTGTGTTAATTTTTTGGTCCATCCCCTGACGGTGCAACCCTTTGTTGCAAATCAACCCCCACACGATCTTTGGGGTTTGTTTTGATTGGAGGCCAGTGGTGACAACCAATTTGCGGGATTTTCCTTATACTTAGCCTTTATTTGATTTTCTGAGCTTGCCAAAGGGATTCTTCAACATGCCCTAACTTCTGATCTAGGAGTCCTTTTTTGGACTTCTATATGCCATTGGAAAGCTCTTTCTTAGCACTAGGCATTGGAGGGGGTCTGATCAAGATGTGAGATCTTCTGTGACCTAGGAAAGTGCCTCCAAATGTCACTGATCTTGGGAAACCTTGACCAATTGAAACCCACAGTGTAGTGAGTGACAACATTGGCTCCAACTAGGGACAGTAGCTTGTTGGCAAGGTGCTAAGGACTTGCAAACCAGTAGTAGCCTTTCCTTCCATTGGGCATGGAGTTATTCTTAAACAAAATATAATTATGTGAAAAAGGACTTCTTTGACAATAACCCGAAAAATTCAAATAAGAGATTCAACACACGCATCAAATATTTAAAATCAGCAAGAGACATATATCTCTAATTTTGAAAATAAAATTTTAGGAACTGGCCATTTAATGGCAGTTCCCACAGTTCACCATCCGAGTTTTCGAGCATGTAAGTGGTGTTTCCCCTTTATTCAACAATATTGAAGGGGACGAACTATAGCAGATCAAATTTCCCATATTTTCCTTCATCTTATCATATGACATCCCACGTGAGAACTAAATCTCCTTGTTGAAGAGGTATGTCTTTAGCCTTCTTATCAAACATAGATTTCATCCTTTGTTGGTATTTTGACAATTTGGTCCCCACCTTCTCTCTATTCTCATGAAGCTCCACCGGCTGATTTCTCCTTCTAGTGAAGGCGCTAATCCCTTCCTAGACTTCTTGTAGCAACTTAACTACTGGAATTGCTAATTGGGTAGGGAAGACAACAACCTTGGCATTTACTAGCTCAAAATGTGATTTCCCAGTGGACCGTTTGGGTGTTACACGGCTAGCCCACAAAGAAAATTTTAGTTGAGAGTCTTAGTTCCTTTGATTTTCAGTGACAGTGTTCTTTAAAACTCTCCCTAGGGTTTTATTAGAAGACTCAAACTATCCATTCCCTTGAGAGTAGTATTGAAGGCTCGAAAAATCGGGACTCAAACAAGGGGGATAATCCCCTAGTCCGGACCTTACTGCAGCTCCTTTTCCGTTTCGAATAGTGGCTCCGACTAGGGATGATGGGACCAGTTTCCCAATATATTTATGATGTTTGTGCTAACGAGATGATGTTTTTATTTTTGGGGTTTTATAGGGTGAATACTTGTTATAAATCTAATCTATCTTCTAACTATCATATGCAATCTATCATAATCAAAGAAAACATCTAACTTTAAAAACTATCCCGAGAGTAATGTTTACATATGCGATCTAAAATGATTCCTAAAAGAGATTGATAATGAAGATCATTCAATCAAAATAAGAAGAGAATCCATTTAAGAATGATTGTTTTGTATAAAAAGTTAGCCGAAACAATATGAGAAATATATCACATAAACAATCATTCACATATTCAGCATAAAGAATAAGTCATCACGATACAAAAGTGCAATAATGATAATTAAATGTTTAAACTTTTATACATAAATAACTGAAAATTATTTATTGATTAACATATAGGTAAAAAACATTAAGAGATAAAAGTATCATTCGTAATACGTCCTACTCATGAGCTCTAGAAATCTTGATCTATCTTCAAATCACTTAGCATCCACTAAGAGTACAAAAGTGAAATTTCAGTAGCAGATGCTAAACTCAAATAGAAAATAAATCTCGTACCATGAATTTTATCAAAACCTCATCAGTGGAGGGAAAAATCCACGTTCTGAAGAATGTTTTTGATAAAACTCTGGATCTCTCTCTAAATGCCTGAGAGGGATTTAAATACTAATCTATGAAATCTAAAAATAAATATTAAAAAAATAGATGAGGAGGTTTAAACGACCTGCCTCATTTTAAGAAAAAATAAACAAAAACAAAAATAAAATGTCTATGACTAATCCTGCATCTGATCCTTTAGATCGAAAATACCCAGCATCAGTTTTAAGAGTGTCGATTGGCGGACTTATGCTTTTAGCTATCCATCAAATATGGAATTGGTGACAGTTGGCACTATCTTCTCGGTGGAAGTCATCCGGAAGTTTAGGGTCATCCATTGGCTATGCGGTTTCACTAGGTATTGCCAGTATGCTTCCCAGATCAATCTGTTTACCTGCTTAATTGCCTCTACCCTTTCCTTCACTGCTTGAAGCTGTTTTGCTTTTGGAACAAAGCCAGGGGTGGTTTCTGCTACCAAATTAGCCATGTGTAGATTTTCATTTATGCATTCAATGACATTGTTCACTACTACCGCCACATCCTCCATTTCCTGTTCTGCCACCCTTAGCTGAGAAGCACATTTCCTAAATAAAATCTCTTTGTGTGATTGATCAATTTTGGGCATCTTTGCTATTTTCCCTTCTTCAGATTTCTGCCAATTTAAGAAGTCTGATACATTCTTAAAAATTGAATCATATTCAAGTTTTTAATTCCATGACTTGATTTGTAATATTAGTGTTCATTTCGTAGTGGGAATTCCAATACAAAATCTTCTGGCATAATAGTTCCTTTTGTTGCAAGAGCTGGGAATTGAGACCAAGTGCCTCTATGACAAACTATTCAATTTTGGGATCATCTTTATGCAGTTCTATTATACTCTATAACTGTTCTTATTTACTAGCTAAACTGCTTTGATATGCCAATTGCATTTGCTAAAAGTCTTGCTGAATTTTTGCCAACTGTGTTTCGACTTGTTAGTTGATGCTGACTTGCTGTAACTGTTGTTCCAGAAACAAAATACTATCTTCCTTTTCTTTAAGAAGCGATTCTACCTTTGCCATCTTGTCAATAGTTTTTGAAGCGTATGCGCCTGAGACTTGTGAGAACCTAGTGAGATTTGTCGATGGATCTATAGACGGGTCTTTCCAAAGAACATCGAGAGGTTCATCCTTAGGAGTGAGCACATAATCCAACATTATTTTCTTTCTTTGCCTTCTAATGACAGCTTTATGTTGAGTGTTGTAGAATACATGTAGACGAGGAATTTCCTCTATTCTAAATACAATCTCAAATGAGGAAGAAATGGGAATGTGCTCCATTTCCTGAGTGTTAATAGCCCTTTCTATTACCATTTCTGTAGTCGTCTCTTTTGTATTTGTTGGTGGCTCTGCGCTTTGTTCTTCTATGTTAAGTATCTTATTAAAATTTTCCCATTCTCCTTCTAGATCAATTACGGGCGGCTTTGCTTGCTTTGTAAGAGGAGTGGAGACTTCATCTTGCTTTACAAATGAAGTCTGCTGATCAGACTTTGCTGTGGACTGGCCTGTGTATTTTATTGACTCCTCACTCTTACTGTATTCATTCTTAGATTAATCGCCAAACATTTTTGCTGATTCCTTTTCAGAACTTGTTTTGGACTTCTCTTTTGAATCTTCACTAATGCTTACACTGGGAGTAGGATTCCTTACTGGTTCAATGAGTAATTGGTCCAATGGGACCTTAGACAACCTCTTTTTTCTGTAATTATCAAAATTTTGGAGACCTTTTTGGTAAAATGGAATTCGTGTTGTACGTTGAACTTCTTTGAAGGTGTTTTTCTACAAGAAAACATCATCAAAGGGATCTTTTTCATGGGAAAATACTTTTATTTTAACCATTGTAGTAAAATCTTTTACAATACCAAAGGGATCATATTGCCTTCCCAGGAACTTGGGTAGTTGTAAAGATAATACATTATTAACTTCTTTGAAAGCATGACCTAAGTCATGCAATGAAAATGTTCTGCATGTTACAGGAAATTGAGGCGAAATGGCCTTCTTGGAATCTTTTAGTACTTTTCTCATCCCCCCTTGCCGCATATCTGATAGGCTATCTCCCTAGAAATCATTTTGTCTGGGACGTAAAAAGGTAGCACATGGGGTAAAGCAATGTTGCCAAACACTGTGATATACGTAAATAATTCTTCCCCAAACCATCTCACTATGGGGAGAATATCTACCTCGGCTTCTTGGGAAAACCTTGGGGCATCTTTGTTGTAGATCTTTTTTATGAATTGGGAGTATAACTCCATGACAAATTTTGAAGAAATGTGGCACAAAATTTGATTCCCACATGATTTTGTGATAAATTTGAATGGGAAGTAGATTTTGAACCGTCCACTTCCATCCCATAACAAGAAATTTGGAACCAAAACAAATAGCATCCATAACATAGGTGCTCATGAAAAATGGAGGGTAAACCCTCGAAGCAATGCTTCTTTTTCTTATGTATTCTAAAATTGCAGTGGCTAAATTATCTGACAGGATTTGGACAAAATTCACTATTGTGGCATTAATAGCCGCATCCACTAGGGGTAACCATTTTGATGAAAATTTGTTGCTGTCTCATTTACCAAACAATCTACATAACATAACAGCAGCAAAATAGTAAGGGGAACAAAGATAACTAGTGGTGTACATACCGTTTTTATCTCTTTTGAGTCTTCCCTCATTGTTTGACCAATGCTTCATGCATTCTACTAAGTCTTCATTCTTCTTGGCGAACTTCTCAACAAATTACTTATTGTAGATAGCCTGGGGCTCTAGTAGATGGTACATGAGTCTTAGGTTGTCTGGGGTAAACAATCCCATGACTTCTTGGCTTGTTGTCTTGAATTCTCTATCAAATATGTCCACGTCATCTATAATACACTTAACCATGTCAGTATAAGGGAGTCTCTTTGGTCTTGTAGCAATGCGATGTAGAAATGAGCATGCAAGTTCAGTTAGGGATGCATCAAAAGAGCCGTGCCCATCCGCTGTAACTGTTACTTCCATAATTATTGGTTGTTCCTCCTACAACAACTGATACATTTTTTCCTACGTAGATGTGCATGCATCATGATTACAGGTAATGTCTGTGAACAATGGGGTCATTTCTGACTTTTTAGCAACGAGTGCCTTTCCTTTATTCACCATTTCTTCCTATGTTCTGCTCTGTGTGCTCTTCGTGAAAGTTGCAAGCAGAGAGAAAAATATGATAAAAATGATAGTAAATGTAGAAATAATCAATATAATGATGAAAATAAGGTGACGAAGGGTCTTTAATTGTAAATCATATCAAAAGATATCAAGTTGCGTCAAATGGTCCTTTACACTAATCCTAATCATTCTTTTAATAAATGACCACTAATGAACCATTATGCTTAACTTTAATGTTCATAACTTTACATCAAAAGTCAGGAAGTACTCTCCTAGAACCCTGAGCCCTTCGAGTTGCAATAAAAGCTATTTTGCAATTTGCTTCACAATATCGCAGATCACTATATCGTAAAACTTGTTTCCGTTAAAACCCACCACTACATGAGTTGCTGCAATATGAGATTTGCGAAATGTTATTGCATTTCATGATATTTCCTTATGCTTTATCAAGTAGCAACACGCGTTTGAAAGTGTAATGTGATAAGGTTATAGGATTTTATGATCTTGCATTTTAACTAATCATATTTTCAAGGGGTAACTTTTGTAAGGGAGGCCCGCAGTAATTGTTTTGTGATGCAAGAATAATCTTCTTAAAGCATATGTTTTAAAGGTTTACTTTAATATTCATGACTTTCCGTTATAAATTTGCTCTTAGGATTTTTGATCATGTAGCGCTTTTTATAAGAAACGCATTGTTTGTGAACTTTTATGTGCTTAAAGTATGAAAAGGTAAATTCCCATGTTTTAGCAAGTTCCACTTTGACATCTTATTTTATTCTAAAAACTAGAAAGGCATGATTAAATGCTAGAATTTCATTTTTTGGAAGGGTCCCCATTTATTAACGTTACTACTAACACTAATAAAACGGGGGTTGTTGATAGGCACAATAATTAGTGATTCACTTGGAAGAACCAGTTACCTCTTCATGTTTTTTGAATTTTCTAAAATTTCCAAAATAGAAATGGTTTTGAAAATGAAACTTCATTTTACGAAATATAAGGTAAATAGTGCTATTTATTAATAAGAACATCTTGTTCTAGCTATCTTTATTATGATTATCTTCTTCTCAGAGTTAGTCAGTTTACTCACATCAATCATTACCTGGTTGTAAAGATAAAACAAAAACATCTCTTTAGATTAGTTTTTGTGTACTCATTTGTCCTAGGTAGAGCCTCTGCTGCTAGCAAGCATTCATAGCCTCGATAGGGTTACCTGTTACCCAACAATGATCCAGTGTCCCACTTGAGAAGACTGCAATTTTCAAAGATAAATCCTTATATACACTTATTTCTTTTTCTTTTCAAATTTCCCTTTTATTTCTTAAAGAACAATGTCTTGGTTTGGTGGCCAAAATTGACAGTGCCATTCACTTGATTTATAACTTAACTGAACAAGTCCTTTGATTGAAACAATCTCTAGCCATTACCTTGTTTTGATATTCAGTATGGCAATGTGAGTTAGTTATAATCTTTATGATCATGATAAGCTGGCTCTTGATGAGACCTCTTATTCTTTAAGTTTAACGTGTATAATTGGATTACTCCTTGAACCTTGCAAATTCCTTGAGTGGGGAGGAAGTCATTGTTTCCTTAAGAATTCTCTTGGACAACAATTGTAGAGTTTAAAAAAAAGATTTTCCACAAAGAGTCTTTGTTTTCTTATTGATACGTATTCTGACTGATGTAAGGAAAACTTCTTCCTAAGGTTGATTCTAACCAAAACTTAAATAGTTGAAACAGAAGAACAAGATTTTTTTTTTGAAATAACAACACTTACCCATATGTTTCATAAATTGAGATTAATTTTCATAACCACTCCCACTTATACAAGAGAAAAAACAAAATTGAAATGAGACACTATTCTTTGCATGGAAACCAAAAGCGAACATTCTCAACCTGTTTTATTATCAAAAGAAAAATTAACTAGAACCATAATCTACAAAAATAGAAGAGGTCATCTTCTATGGAAAATATTTCTTTAGGATCTATCCATTAACAGATAAAGATTCCTTTTTTCCTACTAAATCATGTAATATGAAAGTTTATGGGCCAATGAGTTCGACAATCTGGAATGGTCGAAGCCACATCCATTGGAATTTAGAATGATTTCCTTTCTCTTCACGGGCTTTATCCCATTTTAATACTAAGTCTCCAAGTTGAAAATCTTTTCTAGACACTGATTTTCAATCAAAAGAAGCTTCCACTAATTGTTGATGATGCGCGTGGGTAATTCTGACCTTCTCTCATTCCTCTTTAAGTTTAAGGATCTACAATTGTCTTAATTGCATGGATGAGGTGTAGGAATTTACAGGGTAAGTTCCACAGAAAGAATACCAAAAGGACACCGCTCACAACCAGATCTCAAATCAATACACCAGTATTTTTGACGTGGTTAAAACCCTCAGAGTGCAAGGAGGGAAACAGTCCACGGCCTGTCCCAACGTGGGTACTATAGGCAATTTATTAATCAAAGAATGAAAATTTACATAAGCTTCTCTCATGCACGGATTACCCGAACAATGACCCTCCATGCGCTTTAAATAGAACTCATGGACCAATCGGGTGTCAAGCCACGGATCAAGTGTCGGTAATACCGAGGTGAGAGTGAACCGTCGGATCACTACATATCGTGACCGTCGGATTGTAAGTTACAAAATGTACAACGGTAAAGAAACACACTTTACCTAACTCTAACCTAACTCTATGCTAGACCAAGTTGAACTTAACTATATCCTATGTGTCGGAATATCCTAACATCCCCCCTTAAGAACAACTTGGGATAGGATTGAAGGACTTACAAATATGACACAATAGGAGAAGGAAGGAGGCACTAGAGCCTATCCCCCCTTAGTGACAACTTCCTGAACTCCAAGCATATATCGGAGTTTAGTGAACTTCGCCTCTGTGAGAGCCTTTGTGAAGATGTCTGCAACCTGATCATCTGTTGGACAATATTGCACTTCAAGAACATGGTCATGAATGAGCTTTCTGATGAAGTACATGTGTAGTTCAATGTGTTTGCTGCGCTGATGCTGGACTGGATCTTTGCATATCTGAATGGCACTTTGATTATCACACCAAAGTGTGGTTGGATGCTGCTGCTCAAAGCCAAACTCTGATAGGATCTGACGAAGCCGTAAGGCTTCCTTACTAGCTTCCACAGCACCACGATACTCTGCTTCTGCTGACGAAAGAGAAATGGCAGCCTGTTTCTTACAAGCCCATGTAATAGGTCCTGAACCAAGAGTGAAGACATAACCGGCAGTAGACTTCCGATCATCAAGGTCACCAGCCCAATCAGAATCAGTGAAACCAACTAACAGAGGAGCTGCTTTGGCACTGTAATGAATCCCAAACTGTACTGTACCTCGAACATAACGAAGTATTCTTTTAGCTGCTTTCCAATGAATTTCACAGGGGTTTTGCATAAAACGAGCAACAAGGCCAACAGCAAAGGAAAGATCAGGACGAGTATGGGTTAAATACAAGATTTTTCCGACAAGTTGACGGTATAAGGTAGCATCAACTTCAGGAGAAGTACAAGAGACTGAAAGTTTGACTCCAGACTGAAAGGGAGAAGGGGCTGGCTTACAGTCTTCCATGTGAAAATGACGAAGAATATCACAAGCATACTTGGACTGGGAAAGGAAAATACCCTCTTGGGATTGCAAGACTTGAAGACCGAGAAAATAGTGTAAGTGTCCTAAGTCTGTCATTTCAAATTTCTTTTTAAGGCTAGACTTCACATGGTTTATAAGGTTGGGATCACTACCAGTAAGAATAACATCATCAACATAAAGAACAAGGATGATAAGAGAGTTGCCCACTTTCTTGGTGTAGACAGTATTGTCAGAATGACACCTAGAAAAGCCAGATTCTAAAAGAAAGCTATCCATTTTGGCATACCAAGCCCGAGGAGCTTGCTTGAGGCCATAAAGGGATTTCTTAAGTCGACAAACGAGGCTGGAGTCTGTTTGTATGAAGCCAATGGGTTGTTCCATATAGATTTCTTCCTGCAAGTCCCCATGCAAGAAGGCAGATTTAACATCCATTTGATGGACTTCCCATTTTAAAGAGGCAGCAAGGGAAAGAACAAGGCAAATAGAGTTCATTTTGGCAACTGGAGAGAAGGTTTCAGTGTAGTCAATGCCTTCAACTTGTGAAAAGCCCTTAGCAACTAGACGAGCTTTATGTTTATCAACTTTCCCATCTGGTCCATACTTGGTTCTGTAAACCCATTTGCATCTAACAAGTTTGCGTCCCTTTGGTAGAGGAACAAGATCCCATGTATCATTTGTCATCAATGAATGATATTCTTCATTCATAGCTGCTTCCCAATGTGGATGGCCTGAAGCTTCTTCAAAAGTGTCAGGATCATGATTTACTGGAGCTTGAGCCAGTAAAGAAGAGGCTCTTTCAAACTGAGAACGTGTACGTCGCTGATCTGTAGGATCACCGGCAAGATCACCTGCTGCATCCCGAGTAGCACGGACCCATCTTGGAAGTTGAGGATCCTGAGAAGGTGGGGGAGGATTATCATCCTCGCTTTCATCATCAGAAGAAGAAATGTTTTCAAAGATAGAAGAGATAGGAAGAGGTGGCACATCCGCCGGACTAGGCTCGCAGGCCGATTTATTTTCATCAAATTTTACATCTCTTCTAATGATAACATTTTTGGACTTAAATGGAATAAGTCTATAACCTTTTACATCTTCAGAATATCCAACAAAAGTACATTTCTCACTCTTAGGTTCTAAAGCTTTATGCTTTTCATCTGGAATATGGGCCCATGCTTCACTTCCAAACACACGAAAGTGACTTACATCTGGTTTAATGGAACTCCAAGCTTCTTCTGGAGTGATATTCTCTAGAACCTTAGTAGGAGTGCGATTGATTATATAATTTGCACAATTAATTGCTTCGGCCCAAAAACTAAGACTGAGTCCTTTAGATTGCAGCATACAATTAGCCATTTCCTTTAAGGTGCGATTTTTCCTTTCAGCTACACCATTTTGTTGTGGAGTGTATGGAACAGTATGTTGCATTTGAATTCCATTTTCGGTGCAAAAGTTGATGAATGCGTTTTTAACATATTCTCCACCATTATCAGTTCTTAGCTTAAGAATTTGATGTCCAGATTGTTTTTCAACAAATGCTTTGAAGGCCAAAAAAGTGGTAAATACTTCACTCTTGAGTTTTAAGAAGTATACCCAAGTGCGTCTGGAGAAATCATCAATGAAAGTTAAGAAGTACTTGCAGCCAGAGAATGAAGCAACAGGAAGAGGACCACATAAATCACTGTGCACAAGCTGTAAAGGGGTTGAGGCGTGCCAAGAGGCACGTTTGTCAAAACTGTCCCGATGATGTTTTCCGAGTACACATCCGGAACAAACACCATCTTTGCAAGATACCATAGGAAGACCTGTCACCATATTTTCTTTACATAGATGCTGAAGGGAGCGATAGTTTAAGTGACCAAACCGCTCATGCCAAAGTTTGCTCACTTCATCATTATGAGCAACAAATACTGAGGGAAGATGGGATGACCCAAAGTTGTGAAACTTATACAACCTTTTGGAATCATCAGCAAGACCAGTAGCTAGAATCTGTTTAGGATCTTTTAGATCCTTGATTACAACATCATGAGGTGAAAATTCAACAATTTTACCTTCACCTGAATGAGTTATCTGATAGACAGATAGAAGGTTGCAGGATAAATTTGGAACACATAATACATCATTGAACTGACCATTTTCTAGATGAATAGTTCCAGTCCCTACAACATTAAGAGATCTATCATCACCAATATATATATTTTTGGTGTTACAATCATTTAAAGAAGAAAACATGGCTTGGTTTTTGGCCATGTGACAAGAGGCTCCAGAATCAATGAGCCACTCATGAGAATGAGAAGAAGAAGAAGATACATTTAATGCATAACCAGACTGAGATGATTGACGATGACATGCAGAAAGTGCCGTTCCAGAAGTTGAAGTTGAAGTAGGCTCCAGATGGATGTTATGTTTCTTCATTGCGGCTTCCAAGGCTTCCATCTTCTTAAAGCATTTAGATTCTAAGTGGCCATCTCGATTACAAAAGTTACAATGTCTATCAGTCTTCTTCCATTTGTTTTTATTGGTCTTATCATTTTGCTGAAATGATCTTTCATTTTGAGGCTGAGATGGTTTAGGACCATTCTTTTGAGGATATGGCTTCTTAGGATTCTTTGAATTTGGGTGTTGCTGGGCGGCTAACGCTTTCGTGGAAGAGTTTCCAAGATTAAGAAGACCAAGGTGTAAGAGTTTTTCTTGTTCTCTTATTAAGGAATCACAAAAGGAGTCAAAGGAAGGGGCCTTGTAGTCTTGTCCTTGACAAATGAAAGCTTCCCTTGTAGAATGGAAAGTGGAAACAAATACAGAGTAGGCTGGTCCTAACTTAGTAAGGATGGAATAAATAAGGTTACCATCATCTTTCTTAACTTTAACACCTTCCAAGAGATATCTAAGGGTCTTGAATTTGGACAAGAAATCTTCAATGCAAGAAAAATTATTAGGATCCAAAGTAAGCAGCTCATTTTCAAGTTGATGGGATCTAATTTCATTTTTAATCCCAAAAACTTTAGCAAGTTTTTCTAATGCTTCATGAGGAGTCTCAAGTCCTGCAATGTGGAATCTAAGATCAGGAGAAATAGACATCCCTATCAAACCACGTGCTTGATCTTGTCTATTTTCCCATTTTGCCGCCTTGTCTTCATCTGTTGGTTTCTTCTCTTGGTTTGTGGCTATTCTGAAGAGACCTTTACTTCTAAGTAAATCTTCCATGTATTCTACCCATTGGAAGTAGTTAGTTCTGTCAAGAATGACTTGGCATGGACTTTCCATTTTAAAAAAAACTGAAGCTGAAGATGCTGAAAGTAAGTGTACCAACAGATAGATCTCGAAAAAATAGGCAGTTTTAAAAAAAACGGCTCTGAAAAAGGCTTCCGGATGAAGAAGTTATGGCTTTTTGAAAAAAACTTGTTGACGTTGCCGGCAAAGTGCGCGAATGTGCGGGAATGAAAAAAAATTCGCCCCCACAAAATGGAGACTTGAACCCAAGACCTCTACTCTCTAAAAATAGCTTTGAACCAATTGATCTATACAAAAAATTTGAGAGAGAGAGAGAGAGAGAGAGAGGGGGGGGGGGGGGGCATCGGTTTGCGTGCTTGCCTTGAGAAAGCTCTTTTTCCCTACAAAACACAAAACACAAAACCCAACACGAATATGCAAAGAAAAACGAACCTTGCGGCTCGAAGTTAGCTTTAGCCAAAAAACTAGAAATTTAAAAAAAAAAATCTCAAGGTTAGCTTTAGCCGAAAAACTAAATATTTTTCTCAATGTTTCTGATTTTCCGAGATCACACTAAGGTGCAGGGAAAAGAGCATACGCATGAGAAAAATCCTTCCTTTCTGTTTCTGATTTGCCCAGATCGCACAGATTCGCAGGGCAAAGAGCATACACAGAAATGAAAGGTATAGATCCGGTTAAAAAAAAAGGCTAAATAAACTGAGACCGAAATAAGCAGAGAGAAATTAACAGTAAACTGCAAAAAAAACACTGTATACCTCCCGATCTAAAAAATGACGCAGCTAGGGCTACCGGAAACCTTTTCGCGTGAAACGAAAGGGATTCCTCACTGGAACAGATGCTCCAAACGCAACAGAGCAGTCCTCTCGGCCCGAAAGAAGTCAGAAACAACATATCTAGGAAACGACAGCCGCATGCAGTTCTACCGGCTTCAGATTTGGATCACCAACAGACGCGGCCCTCAAATAGCTCTGATACCATGTAGGAATTTACAGGGTAAGTTCCACAGAAAGAATACCAAAAGGACACCGCTCACAACCAGATCTCAAATCAATACACTAGTATTTTTGACGTGGTTAAAACCCTCAGAGTGCAAGGAGGGAAACAGTCCACGGCCTGTCCCAACGTGGGTACTACAGGCAATTTATTAATCAAAGAATGAAAATTTACATAAGCTTCTCTCATGCACGGATTACCCGAACAATGACCTTCCATGCGCTTTAAATAGAACTCATGGACCAATCGGGTGTCAAGCCACGGATCAAGTGTCGGTAATACCGAGGTGAGAGTGAGCCGTCGGATCACTACATATCGTGACCGTCGGATTGTAAGTTACAAAATGTACAATTGTAAAGAAACACACTTTACCTAACTCTAACCTAACTCTATGCTAGACCAAGTTGAACTTAACTATATCCTATGTGTCGGAATATCCTAACATGAGGAAGGGGTTTCTTCAATCAATTGAACTAAGGATAGAGAAGGAATAGCTAGATTTGTTGGTAATACCACTTATTTCCCATAAAATAAATTAAAAGGAGAAGTGCCAGTGGAGGTTTTTTGAGTTATTCGATCTGTCTAGACAGCATACACTAAAGACTTATGCCAGTTTGTATAATTTTGTTCAATAGTCCATTTAATGATTCTAATAAGGTTTTTGTTTGTTGGTTTGGCCAAAACATTTCCTTGTGGATAATAATTAGCAAAATATTTGAGTTTAAAACCTCTTTTGAGAGCAAATTCTATCATGGCATTACCTGAGAAATAGGATGCATTATCAAACATTAAAGCAGAATGTAAGCCAAATCTAGTGATTATGAATTGATCTATAAATTCGATGATATTCTCAGAGTTGGCTATTTTGAGTGGAACCGCTTTTACCCATTTGGTAAAGTAGTCAGTAGCTGTAAGGATGTATTTATGCTATTTAGAAGAATGAGGAATGATCTCACCTATTATATCTAATCCCCATTGTTCAAATGGTTGATCAATGTTGACAGGTTGTAATGGCAATGATGGCTTATTCTGTCTTCCAGTAGCAGTTTGGCAAATCTAACATCTCCTTACATAATTGTGTGCATATTTAAATAGAGTTGGCCAATAGTAGCCAACACGCAGGATTTTGTGTGCTATTGCATCTCCTGCACAATTTCCACATGCTGGCTTGTCATGAAGTTCCTACAATACTTTTATTGCTTTAGATTTCTCAATACATCTAAGCAGAATAGAATCATAATTCATTCTAAAGAGTACATCATTGAAAATTTGATATTATTTAGCTTTTAGCCTCACGACCCTTTTCTTTGTGTAATTCAAATGTGGAGGAGCATATCCATTTTTCAAGTAGAACATGATATCAACATACCTTGATTCGGAGTCGTTTAGGCTTACCTCATACACTTGTACTTAACTATATGGAGACTGCATTTCTAATATGTGCGATGCTCTTTCTAACATCCTGAAAAAACCTTGACCTTTTACAATATTTGTTGGTTTAATCTCAATGTCATATTCTTGCAGGGTTGTGACCCAATTTTCCCTCTTTTTTCCCACATCCTTTTGTACCAAAAGATTTCATACCGCTTGAAATGGTACTATTATTTTGGTGTGAATTTTGAGAAGGAAAGGTTTGAAGTGTTTAATTGCTTTGAAAAAAGCATAAGCCTATTTCTCAACATCAGAGTAATTTAATTCAACCCCTTGCAAATTTGAACTAAAGAAAGCAATTGGGGCTTCGGCTTTATCTTGATTCGCCTGTGTAAGTATGGTAGCATATGATTTCTCGAAGGTGAATGTATATAGAGTGAAAGGATTGGAAAAATTTGGAGTTGCTAGAGATGGGGCATTTATAATTTCTTGTTTTATCAAGCTAAATGCTTCATGTTCTACATGACCCCATTTGAGGAGAGAGTTTTTCTTTATCATGGCTTGGAGAGGTGACACAATTCTTGAGAAGTCAAAGACGAATCTTTTAACAAAATTGATCTGACCAAGGAAAGACTGCATTGCTTTTTTATTAAGGGGTAAAGATATTTCAAAAATTTCCTTAATCTTATCTGGGTCAATATGGATACTATGAATCCAAGAAGTTTTTCTTCACTTAAAGCAAAAAAAGGTTTTTTGGTGTTAAGCGAAATTCCATATTTTTGACAACATTGAAAGATTTGTTTTAAGACTCTGAGATGATTACTACATTTTTTAGAATATACAGTTATGTCGACTAAGTAGATTACCACTGGCCTATTTACTAGTCCCTTAAACGCAATGTCCATGGCTCTTTGAAATGTGGCACCAACATTGATTAGCCCAAATGGCATCTTTTGATAAGCATAAGTGCTCCATTTCATTCCGAATGTAGTTTTTAATTGGTCATCCAGGTGGACGAAAATTTGATTATACCCTGAAGAGCCATCTAAAGAGGACATTAATTCTGACCCTGTGACTGATTGTAATATCTGTTCCATGGGGGGTAGTAGAAAATTATCCTTTTGGCAAGCTTTATTGAGGTTACAAAAGTCTATACAAATCGGAATATCTTCACTTTTACTTCTAACTGGGACAAGGTTAGAGACGCATTTGGAATTTCTAACAAGAAAAATGATCTTTGCTCTTAATAATTTGTTCAAATCAAATTTAATCTGGCTTTCCAAGTTAGGATGTATTTTCCTCAATTTCTGTTGAAAGGTATTTTCATCGAAAATCATAGGAATTGTATGTTGGGTAATAGAACTATCATAGGTTTTAAGATAATCATAATTCCAAGTGAAGACACTCTTGTATTGTTTCAACAATAGATAAAAAGTTGATTTTTCCTCGGATATTAGGCCAAGGCCTAAGTTGATGTTCTATGGTTTCATGTATGTTCCCAGATATACTAACTCATATCTCAGCGTTGAACTCTGGAGCTTTGAATTGGTGGATTATTTAAATCTATCATCTAAGTCATATAGGTCCTCTAACTTGACTATGGAGTTTGGTATAGCGTTATTGTTGTTTTCTTGTTCCAGTTGTTTGTCATGTTGGTCTTCATCAATTATCTGATTATTGTAAGAGCTTTCTGAAGTCAGAAAACTCACAACATCAGGGTCATTATTGAAAACTCTCCAACATTGATTGATTGCTTTGATTGATTGATTGATTGATTGATTGATTTCTTTGTATAACCCTTGAACTAATTCTTCATATTCAGTAGTGTTGTTTGTGCAATCGAATTCAAGTCTACATGTTAACATGGTTTTTTCGCCTTTTGGACTAACTAATATACAACCTACTCCTGATCCATCGTTGAATTTAGAAACATCAAAAAATAATTTCCAAAATAAGGTTTTATTTACAGGTTTATCTGTAAAATTGATGCATCTAGAAGTGTCAGTTTGAGAGAAATTTCCTATCTAAGATAAAATAACAAATTCCAAGAAAGGTGAAGTATGAGCCTTGAAATTCCTTAAGAATGACTCAACCAAATAGTTTCCTATTATGTTGTTGCCATATGCTACTGGTTCGTTTTCTCCTTCTAACTCTGTCACTATATACTTTTGGTGACTTTCTCATTCAACCTTGATCTGATTTGGTTTGTTGTTGTAGGGAAGCCACACATGAGACCAGTTGGTCGCAAAGTAACCTTGAAGCCTTTCTAATCAATCCCTACTGAGGATTAGTCCATAGAATTTAGGAATGTTAGCTACAGGTGTATCAATAACTTGACATACCTTTGGATTTGATGAAAGCCTTATGGTTACATGATTAAGTTTACTGATGAGCTCGACTTGAGACTGATCTAGCTGTACTATTCGTACTAGAAATTTCTGAGGTTGGACGTTTAACTTTGTGCAAACTGTCTTAGGTAAAATGTTAGATGATATAACTGAATCCACTAGACAGTTATGCAAATTTTTATTGAAAACCTCAAAAGTAAGGAGAAATGGCGGAGTATGAGATTTTTATCTTCTGCCAATTAGAGCAATGATAGTCAGATCGACTTTATTTGAAATGCCAGTCACATGCCTTCCCATTTCATGAGTAGCTTGTGAAATTATAGTAGCAAGGAGAGGCGTAATAGGTACTGCATTCAGCTCTTTCAAGAGTAATTTCTGTTGATATTTTAATTTACTGAGCTCCCGAAAAGTAATGTTTTCTCTAGTTTTCTTCATATCTTCAACAATGTTATATTCCATTTCATCTTAGATGATAAGCATTTTAGATCAAGTTGTTGAATTAGATTGGACTAGGTTTGTCTCAGTAGACTTTAGTGAGGATTTCTTATCTACGATTTTATCCTTGGGAGTTGGACTTGGGTTTTTCTGTTTAGCACTGGATTGTGGAGGATCAAGTTGATTTCTACTTCTAGTAGCAACAGGTAATGCATCTTGATCTTCCTCATCTAGAAGAATGAACTCCCACATTCCTTGTAGTTCTACAACTTCATCATCATTAGTTTGTTCCTCATTTGAAACTTCTTCCTCTTCCCCTTCTGATTCTGCATTTGTTATAACATTTGGAGGATTAGGATCGGTTGGAGGATTCCTTTTAAAGGGTTTAAAAGGTTTCTTGGAAGAGGTTTCTGCTACTTGTTTCTTTATATCAACCATTTCTTTGGACATGGTCTTCAATACTTTTTATAACCCTTCCAGGTTGAATGGGTCCTTTGGTTTTTTTTCTTAGGATCACCTCTAAAAGAAACTTTTTTAGTCTTTCTTTCATCTACAACGTTTTTATTTTCTACAGCTAGGATACGTTTCTCTACAGCTATTCCCTCTTTCATGTTTTCTGCTAACATCAGCTTGGCAGCTCTATCTACAAAGATAATTGAATTTGAAGGCAAAGCAGAAATATACCATTCATTTTGGACTTCATCTATAGGCTTAGACATTGTTGGTATTTTGTTCAACAATTTATTGAAGCGAGAGTTGAAATCCTTAATTGGTTCCTTTGGTTTGACTTTTAAATTGGAGAGGTCATGTATTAAGGTTTTTGTTGACCTAACATCCCCAAATTTTGTTAAAACTAATCTTGAAATATATCCCAGTTATTAATGGGGCCTATTAGTAAAGAAAAATACCAGGATCTTGTTTCTCCTTGTAACGTATAGGGTAATAATCTTACACCTGCATCCTCTTTTGTTACTCCATTCAAATTAATAGATAGCATAAAATTATTTATGTGTTTCTCAGCTAGTTGGTCATTGTTAGGATTGAATTTGGGCAACCATTTCTCAGGATGAGTTGGTAATTGAGATAAAGGTTCAGGAATTCTTATAGCTCGCAGATTGGCCCATGGCCTCGGTGATGATTTCCTACCATCGTTGGGGTATGAGTAGGAGGAGGTGTGGCAGTAGTTGAAGGTGATTGGGTAGAGGAGGATGTTGCTCCTATACCTTTATGAACCATGATCTGGAGATGAGGGATGGATGAATGACCTTGTGATGATATGGATGGATGGTATACAAAAATGATGATAGAACCTCACTCTGAGACCCTGCTGGTGTTTTCCTAGCTTTCTTATGACTCGATAGAGGAAACTAAACTAGTGGGTTTCCTAGCTTTTCACTTTGTGCTCTAGTCAGTCGTTGAGATGGGGTCAAATGAGAAGTCACACTACCTTGGGATAACTTAGATTCTTATTGAGATATAGAAATACCCTTTAACTTATGAATTAAAGTTTATAGCTTAGGGGGATCTGAGGAAGAATGATCTGGCTTGTTTGGGATTTTAGTAATGTGCTCTGTATTTTTCCTTTCAACTTCTAGTTCAGACATTGAAAATTTGGAATGCGAACAAGAAGCTGACGGTGATGGTGAGAAAGATTTACTCTTAGAATGGCATGAAGATGTAAATTTACTTGCCATTCACAGTCAAGCCCTCCTTCTAGCGCCAAATATGTTGAAGGCTAGAAAGATCGGGACTCCAACAAGGGGAATAACCACCCAGTCCAGACCTTAGTGCAACTCCTTTTCCTTTTGGAATAGTGGCTCCAACTAGGGATGATGGGACAAGTTTCCCAATCTATTTATGATGTTTGTGCTAATAGGATGATGTTTTTTTTGGGGGTTTTATTGGGTGAATACTTGTTCTAAATCTAATCTATCTTCTAACTATAATATGCAACCTATCATAATCAAAGAAAACATCTAACATTAAAAATTATCCGGGAGTAATTTTTACATATGCGATCTGAAATGATTTCTAAAAGTGATTGATAATGAAAATCATACAATCACAATAAGAATAGAATGCATTTAAGAATGATTGTTTCATATAAAAAGTTAGCTGAAACAATATGAAAAATATATCGCATAAAGAGTCATTCACATAGTCAACATAAAGAATTAGTCGTCACCATACAAAAGGAAATAATGATAGCTAAATGTTTAAACTTTCATACATAAATAGCTGAAAATGACTTATTCCTTGACATATAAGTAAAAAGCATTAAGAGATAAAAGTACCATTCGTAATACGTCCTACTCATGAGCTCCAGCAATATTGATCTATCTTCAAATCACTTAACATCCACTAAGAGTACAAAAGTGCAATTTTAGTAGCAGATGTTAAACTCAAATAGAAAATAAATCTTGTTCCATTAATTTTATCAAACCTCTTCAGTGGGGGTCAAAATGCACGTTTTGAAGAATTTTTTTTATAAAAATTTGGACCTCTCTCTAAATGTATGAGAGGGATTTAAATACGAATCTATGAAATCTAAAAATAAATATTACAAACATTGATGAGGAGGTTTAAACAACCTGCCTCATTTTAAGTAAAAATAAACAAAAACAAAAATAAAATATGTCTATGACTAATCGGACATCTAATTCTTTAGATCGCAAATATCCAACATCGGTTTTAAGAGTGTCAATTGGCCGACTTCAACTTTTAGTTGTCCTGCAAATACGACATTGGTGAGAGCTGGAATTATCTTCTCAGCGAAAGTCATCACACACTTCAGGGTCATCCATTGGCTATGTGATTTCACCAAGTACTACCAGTATGCTTCCCAGTTCAATCTATTTACCAGTTTAATTGCATATGACCTTTCCTCGGCTGCTTGAAGATGTTGTGCTTTTGGAAGAAATTCAGGGGTGGTTTCTGCTACCAAATTAGCCTTGTGTATATTTCCATTTACGCATTCGATGACACTGCTTGTTGCTACCGCCATATCCTCCATTGCCTGTTCTGCCTCCCTTAGCCGAGAATCCTATTTTTCAAATAAAATCTCTTTGCGTGATTCATCAATTTTGGGCATGTCTGCTCTTTTCCCTTCTTCGTATTTTTGCCAATTAAAGAAGTCTGAGACTTTCTTAAAAATTGAATCATATTCAAGTCGTAATTCCATGACTTGATTTGTAATAGTATCACTCATTTCGCAGTGGTAATTCCACTGTGAAATTTTCTGACATAATAGTTTTTTCTATTGAAAGATCTTGGAGTTGATACCAAGTGCCTCTGTGACAAACTTTCAAATTTTGGGATCATCTTTACGCAGTTCTACCATACTTTGTAACTGTTCTTCTTTACTAGTTAAACTGCTTTGATGTGCCAATTGCATTTGTAGAAAGTCTTGTTGAAGTTTTTCCAACTGTGTTTCACCTTATTGGTTGAGGCTGTCTTGTTGTAACTATTGTTCCAAAAACAAGATCCTATCTTCTTTTTATTTAAGAAGAAATTATACCTCTATCGCCTTGTCAATAGTTTCTGAAGTGTATGGGCCTACGACCTGTGAGTGCCTTGTGAGATTTGCTGATGGACCTGTAGAAGAGTCTTTCCAAAGAACATCCATAATTTCATCCTAAGGAGTGAGCAAAAAATCCAACTTCCTTTTCTTTCTTTCCCTTCTAACAACAACTTTATGTTGAGGGCTGTAGAATACATCTAGAGGAGGAATTTCCTCTATTCTTAGTACAATCTCAGATGAGGGAGCAATGTGAATGTGCTCTATTTTCTGAGTGTTAACAGCCCTTTCTATTACCATTTCCGTTGTCGCCTCTTTTGGATTTTTTGGTGGCTCTACGCTTTATTATTTTGTGTTAAGTATCTTATTAAATTTTCCCATTCTCCTTCTAGATCAATTACGGGTGGCTTTGCTTGCTTTGTAAGAGGAGTGGAGACTTCAGCTTGCTTTGCAAACAAAGTTTGCTGATCAAACTTTGCTGTGGACTGGGCTATGTCTTTTATTGACTCCTCACTCTTACTGTGTTCATTCTTAGATTGATCGCCAGAATTTTCTGCTGATTCTTTTTCAGAACTTGTTTTGGACTTCTCTTTTGAATCTTCACTAATTCTTACACTGGGAGTAGGATTCCTTACTGGTTCGATGAGTAATTGGTCTAATGGGACCTTAGATAACCTTTTTTTTCTGTAATTATCAAAAGTTTGGAGACCTTCTTGGTAAAAAAGAATTTGTGTTGTATTCTGAACTTCTTTGAGGGTGTTTTTCTGTAGGAAAACATCATTGAAGGGATATTTTTCATTGGAAAATACTTTTATTTTATCCATTGTAGTAAAATATTTTACAATACCAAAGGGATCATATTGCCTTCCTGAGAACTTGGGTAATTGTAAATATAATACACTATTAAATTATTTAAAAGCATGACCTAAGTCATGCAATGCAAATGCTCTGCATGTTACAGGAAATTGAGGCTCAATGACCTTCTTGGAATCTTTTAGTACTTTCCTCATTCCCCCCTCGTCGCATGTCTGATAGGCTATCTCCCTAGCCATCAGTTTGTCTAGGATGTAAAAAGGTAGCACATGGGGTGAAGCAATGCCACCAAACACTCTGATATATGTGAATAATTCTTCCACAAACCATCTTGCTATGGAGAGAATATCTACCTTAGCTTCTTGGGAAAACCTTGGGGCATCTCTGTTGTAGATTTTTTTATGAATCGGGAGTATAACTCTGTGACAAATTTTGAAGAAAAGTGGCACGAAATTTGATTCCCACATGACTTTGTGATAAATTTGAATGGGAAGTGGATTTTGAACCGTCCACTTCCATCCCATAATAGGAAATTTGGAACCAAAACAAATAGCATCCATAACATAGGTGCTCATGAAAAATGTATGGTAAACCCTCGAAGCAATGCTTCTTTTTCCTCTATATTCTAAAATTACAGTGGTTAAATTATCTGACAGGATTTGGGCCCCATTCATTATTATGGCATTGATAGTCGCATCCACTAGGGGTAACCATTCTGATGAAAAATTTTTGTTGTCTGGTTTTCCAAACAAGCTACATAACATATCAGTGGAAAAACAGTAAGGGGAACAAAGAGAACCAGTGGCGTACATACCATTTTTATCTTTTTTGAGTCTTTCTTCATTGTTTGACCAATGCTTCATGCATTCTTCTATGTCTTCATTCTCCTTGGCAAACTTCTCAACAAATTGCTTGTTGTAGATAGTCTAGGGCTCTGGTAGATGGTACATGAGTCACAGGTTGTCTGGCGTAAATGATCCCATGACTTCTTGGCTCACTGTTTTCAATTCTCTATCAAATATGTCCACGTCATCTATAATCTACTTAACCATGTCGTTATAAGGTAGTATCTTTGTTCTTGCAACAATGTGGTGTAGAAATGAGCATGCAAGTTTAGTTAGGGATGCATTAGAAGAGCCACCTCCATCCACTGTAACTATTACTTCCATAATTCTTGGTTGTTCCTCCTCCAACAGTTGATACATTGTTTCCCACATAGATGTCCCTGCATCCCAATTACAGGTAGTGTTTGTGAACAATGGGGTCATTTCTGACTTTTCTGCAATGGGTGTCTTTCCTTTCTTCACCATTTCTTCGTATGTTCTTCTCTGTGTTCTTCCTGAAAGTTGCAAGCAAAAAGAAAAATATCATAAAAATGATAGTGAATGGAGAAATAATCAATAGAAGAATGAAAATAAGGTGACGAAGGGTCTTTAATTCTAAATCATATCAAAAGATATCAACTTGTGTCAAATGGTCCTTTACACTGATCCTAATCCTTCTTTCAATAAATGACCACTAATGAATTGTTATGCTTAACTTTAATGTTCATAACTTCACATCAAAAGTCGAGAAGTACTCTCCTAGAACCCTGAGCCCTTTGAGTTGTGATAAAAGCAATTTTGCGATTTGCTTCGCAATATCGCAGATCGCTATATCGCAAAACTTGATTTCGTTAAAACCCACTGATACATGAGTTGCTATGATATGCAATTTGTAAAATGATATAGCATTTCACGATATTTGCTTATGATTTATCAAATAGCACCGCGCATTTGAAAGTGTGATGTGATAAGGTTATAGGATTTTATGATCTCGCATTTTCGCGGATCACATTTTCAAGGGGTAACTTTTATAAGGGAGGCCTACCGTAATTGTTTTGCAATGCGAGAATAATCTTCTTAAAGCGGGTATTTTAAAGGTTTACTTTAATATTCATGACTTTCCGTTATAAATTTATTCTTAGGATTTTTTATCATGTAGCGTTTTTTATAAGAAACTCATCATTTGTGAAGTTTTATGCACTTAAAGTATGAAAAAGTAAATTTCCATGTTTTTGCATTTCCACTTTGACATCATATTTTATTCTAAAAACAAGAAAGGCGTGATTAAATTCTAAGGTTTGATTTTTTGGAAGGGTCCCATTTATTAATTTTGTTACTAACACTAATAAAAGGGGGGTTGTTGATAGGCACAACAGGTAGTATGTAGTGAAGTGTCTAATAATGATGTTGAATTTGTGGCAGAAGTTGGTGAACTTGGCATATTTTAAGACCTATGAATTATTAGTGATGACTTTAAAAGGACACCCAAACCAGGACATTATGTTCTCCTCCATGAATTTTATCACTACTAAATCAGTAGCATTCCTAGCTAGGATAGACTCTACCCACATGGTGAAATAGTCACTGGCATTTAAAATCCATTTCTGTTGGACAATAGAAGGTGGGTTGATTTATCCAATGAAGTCCAATCCCAACTATCTAAAAGGCCTCCTCTAGATGCATAGGAATCAAGGGGTGAGGAGAAAATTCTATCTTTTAGCAAACAGTTGCCATTTCTGGCATGACTTGACCTGAGAATAAACATCCCCAAACAACGTGGGCTAGTAAAATCCTACCTTGAGGATTGTTTGTGTTATTGCCTTCCAACTATAGTGTCCTCCACAAACTCCCCCATGAAAATCCTCAATCACTCCATGGGCTTCTCCCTGAACCAAGAATAGAAGTAATGCCCCACCGAATCCTTCCAGTAGAGCAATCCATTGGATATAATTTATTTATGTGCCTAAAATCTAAGACTCCAGTATTTATATCTATCCACTCCCAACAAGCATCTTAAAAATAAGAGGTAATGAAAAATGATCTTATACCTAGGTGATCCCTCATATTTGGCATAGATCTTTTGCTCAATTATTTTAATTCTGCTATGTTTATCCTCTTGTCTTCCCTCCTCTGTGATCAGGCTTATCCCTAAAGCTTGGTAGTTGGATCGAAATAAAATCTTAGCCAACCCCCGGCCTTTGATGAGATTAGTAATCTTTATTTCTAGCTCATATTCATGTATTTTAGCTATCCATCTACCCCTCCTTCCTTCACTGTCTCCATGCACCAAGATTTCCTTGACTGCAATCATTGGGATGAACATTGTGATTCCTGATTATAACACATACATGCAGAATGAATTCAATGCCTTGACCAGTGCATAGGCCTATTTCTCCAATATATTGTAATTCAGATTAGCATCCCTTAGGACTTGGCTGAAAAAGGAAATGGGTTGCTCATAACCTTCTTTATTTTTCTGTAATAGCACAACAAAAATGGTATGTGGAGAGGTGAATGAAAAGATGTATAAGGGCACTAAATAATCATGGCTAACTAGCACTAGGGCCTCAGCCAAAGATTTTTTGATCTTAGTGAAAGAATCATTGGGGACGGAGCTCCACTTAACTTGTTCTCCTTCTTGAGAATATTTGTGATACCTTTAACTATCTCAGCATAGTTGGGTATGAATCTCCTTAAGAAGTTTATCCTTCCCAAAAAGGCTTGGACTTATTTCTTATTTTGGGGCAAGGGAATAATGTCGATGGCTTTGACTCATTCAGGATCAATATTTAGTCGTTCCTGCACTATTGTGTGTCCAAGAAGCTTTCCCTCACTCAAGGTGAACTGATATTTCCTTGGATTGAGAGAAAGGCCATACCTACTATACTTCTCAAAAGTGAGCTTTAAATGGAGGATATGCTCTTCATTAGTATTAAAAATGATTGTGATGTCGTCTAAGTAGAGTACCACAAATTTATCTTACTCACCCACGGAAGCTATGTCCATAGTTCTATGGAATGTGGCTCCTGCATTTATCAACCCGAATGGCATGAGGGCATACATCAAGGTTCCCCACAGGGTGGAAAAAGCATTCTTTTCTAATATTCAGGGTGGACTTCCACTTGTTATATCTGGAGAATCCGTGAATCATGTACATTATGGATGCAGCCACTAGCTTCTGCAATATATTATCCATCTTGGGTAGAGGGTGGTTATATTTTAGAGACACCCTATTTAAATGCCCGAAGTCCACACAAAGCCTTATTTCTCTGTTATTCTTCTAGATAGGTACCAAATTAGCCAACCACTCAGAGTATCTTAAAGGGACTATGATATTGGCCTGCAACAACTTCCTTACCACATTTTCAATGGAGGGGAGTAAGAGTGTGTTAGGTCCCTATAATACTAGTGATTCCCCCATTACTATTGTCATTGTAGCCCTTGTTTTTATTATTGTGCCCCTATTGTCCGCATATTGTTATTAGTGTGCCCTATAGAAGCCCACTATTGTTATTGTTGTGGCTTTATATTATTATTTTTATGTCAGGTTTGATTATATTATGACCCCTTAGACTCCTATATACAGAAAGGAGGTTTAGTCATTTGTATCATCCAAGAATTTTTCATTTGTTTAATGTAAATGAGGTTTCCCCCTCGAAGAGGCTTTTTTTTAAGTCGTTGATCTATATTTTCTATCTTTTTGTGAGATGGTTCATAACATTTGGTATCAGAGGTTTGGATTCTAGGGTTTCGCTCCTCAAAATAGGTCATCATCGAATTTTCTCCATAAATTTTTATCTGTGACATTTTAGAAACTAAAAAAAAAACCATTTGAGCCGAAATCGCAATGATGCTTGCATTTTAATTTCATATCTTGTCTCACTATATTTGCGGGGATATGATCTAAGGAAGTTAGGGTTTTTATAAGCTCCCAAATTGCATCCCAAACAGGTGACCTTGGGAAAATCATCATAACTTTCTCTCTGAGTATTAGATTGAAATTCGTAAGAAGTTACACAAAGAGAATGAACTTTAGTTTTTTGTGCATCATTTTTAGGTCCGAAGGTTGAAACAATGACACGTGGCACTTCCTACAAATTTTCTATACTGAAATAGAGTATAAGCAGGCCATCTTCGGATATTGGACATAACTCTTTCCTGGGGAATCCAATTTTGATCCAATTTGTTGCATTGGAAAGAGGAGTTAGAGATCTCCCACAGTTCATAATTTTATACATTGGAGATCAGAAATTTCAGAGATACATCAGATTAAATATCGAGCTCCTACAAACTGAAACAATGTGTGTAGTGTTTTTTTAATTTTTCATAAGTTGATTTGAAAAATTAGTTTGAAGGAATTTAAAGGGAATAGTGAAGCATAATTATCATTAATTGATGCCCCGAAGAAAGAAAATGGAAACACCTAACAATCAACCTAAAAGCTCTAGCATGATTCATGAAGAAGAGGAAGAAATGCAACATGATATATCAAAATTACAGGACAAAGTGCAACGAAACTCACTCTCACAAAAAGTAACGAAAGCTAAGATGGATGGTTTAAAGAAAGGTAGCGAAGCTAAGATAGATGGCATGGAAGCTAAGATGAATGACATGGAAGCTAAGATGGATGCTTTAAATAAAGGCATGGAAGCTAAGACGAATGACATGGAAGCTAAGATGGAAGGAAAAATGGATGATTTGAAGACATATTTGACAAAGTTGATACAAGAAATGTTTACTAATGGTGAAAGGGTAGTAAATTAAACTCATGATGAGAACAAAAGAAAAGTTAACCATGACCTCATAGACTCTAATGTTGGATTGAAGACCGACCATGTCCAAAATATTGATATGAGGAAGTCTGATGGTAAGCATCTCGTAACATGGATACTACAGATGGAGAAATATTTTGATCTCCATAATGTGAAAAACAAACAAAAGGTATGCATTGCGACTTTATATTTGGAATCAAATTAGTTTGTATGGTATCAGCTTTGCTCTCGTAAAAAAATTGTGAGTTTGGAAATTTTTACAAAAGAAATGATAGCACAATACGAGGATACCAAAAGAAACACTTCTTTTATCCAATGGATAAATCTCAGACAAAAGGATTCAATGATGAATCACATTGAGGAATTCCAAAATTTTAATATAAGGGTAAAATATATTCCAAAGGAGCATAGGATTGATGTGTTCATAGGGACTTTAAATGATAGCATCCAACATGAGGTTCGCCTTTGGGAACTTGATTCATTGGAGAAGGCATTGAGTTTGGCAAGAAAAATGGAAAGAAAAATTATGGCAACCAAGAAGCCTACGACTCACAACTATAAAGATGGAAGTGTTGTTTCCCCTAGCCTTCCACAACCTACAAGTTTGATACCACAACAATTGGAATAAAAAATAAAAAAAGGGATTTGCTACAACTATGATAGAAAATACACTGAAGGTCATAAGTGTGATGAGAAGAAATTATTTTACATAGATTGTGAAGAGGAGGAAGAAAAGGAACAAGAAACGTCAAAAGAAGAGGATATACACCAAGAAGAAACCATAGAGAAAGAAGAAATGAATCTGACCATATCTTGTAATGCATTGGCTGGAATTACCACTCCTAAAACTATCAATATAGAAGGATATATCAAGAAGAAAAAGGTAATAGTGTTGATTGATTCGGGGAGTATCTATAATTTTATTCAATGTAAGAGAGCGAAGGGATTGAATTGATGGTTGCAAGTGGAGGAAGCATAAATTGCTCTAGAAAGTGCCATAATATCAAGCTATCCATGGGAGAATATGTATTGAATATACCAATGCTTTTCATTCCAATGGGTGGTGTTGATGTTCTAGTAGGATTCCAATGGCTACAATCCTTGGGTATAATAGCTTTTAATTTTCAAGAATTTTCATGAAATTTTTTCAGAAGGAAAGGAAGTTGAATTAATGGGTATCACAGGGAAACCAGGAAATATGATCAACTCTAATGAAATGACAAATCTTCTAAATAAAGAACAATGAGGTGTAATTGCACAATTATGTTCGCTAGAGGTTCCCACATAAAAATCATCTATTTCACTAGATCTCCAAAAGGTCTTGGAAAATCATTCCAAGGTATTTGAGACTCCCAAAGACCTCCCACCTATTCTTGATCATGATCATTCTATTCATTTGATTCCATGAAGTGTTCCTCCAAAAATTAGGCCTTACAGATATCCCTACGCCGAAAAGAGTGAAATTGAACGTATGGTTGCAGAAATGAGAGAGGCTGGTATAATTCAACCTAGTCAAAGTTCTTTCTCTGCTCCAATAGTATTAGTGCACAAGAAGTATGGATCATGGCACATGTGTCCAAATTATATGGAGCTCAACAAGCTTACTATTAAAGATAACTTTCCAATTACTATCATTGATGAATTATTGGATGAAGTGAATGGATCAATTTACTTCACCAAGTTCGATCTTCATTAAGATATCATGAAATTAGAATGAAGGCTGAAGACATTCTAAAGAAAACATTTATAACTCATGAGGGTCATTATGAATTTTTGGTCATGGCTTTTGGCCTTACCAATGCACCTTATACATTTCAAGGTTTTATCAATTCCACTTTCAAACCCTTCCTTAGAAAATTTTTGTTAGTATTTTTTTATGATATACTAATCTACAACAAGTCTTGGAAGGATTATGTTCAACAAGTTGACAAGGTGCTCAAACTATTGGATGAAAAACAATTATATGCAAAAAGCTCAAAAATTTTCTTTGGAGTACAAGAGGTGGAATATCTGTGTCATATTGTATCTCATGAATGTGTTGAGGTACAACCTAGCAAAATTAAAGCCATTAAGGAATGGGAAATACCCACATCCATAAAGTATCGGCGAGGATTTCTTAGGTTGACAGGGTATTAGCATAAGTTTGTTAAGAATTATGGGAGAATAGCAGCACCTCTAACATCATTATTGAAGAAAGATTCATTTTGATGGACTTTAGAAGCAACAAAGGCCTTTTAACATCTTAAAGAGGAAATGTGCCAAGCATCGGTCTTAGCTACACTGGACTTCACAAAAACCTTTATTGTGGAATGTGATGTCTCAGGAAATGTAATTCATGTTGTTTTAATGCAAGAAGAAAGTCCTGTTGCTTTCGAAAGTCATCCAATCAAAGGAAAGTATTTGCACAAAGCTATTTATGAGAAGGAAATGTTGGAAATACTACATGCACTTAAGAAATGGAGACCCTACCTAATGAGAAGACACTTCAAGGTAAAAACAGATCATGATAGTCTTAAATACTTTTTAGAGAAAAGAATATCTTTAGAAGAGTAGAAAAAATAGGTCACAAAGATGTTGGGTTATGACTTTGAAATCATCTATAAAAAACAGATGAAAAATGTTGTGGCAGATGCATTTTCAAGAAAGGATGACGATGCGGAAGCATTTCTTTGCTCCATTTCTATTATCCAACCAGAATGGATAAATGAATCAAGGGATGAATGGAAGAATGATGAAGAAGTGTTGGAACTCATTCAAAATTTACAATAAGATCCCAATGCATATGATACATTTAGCTGGAAAAATGATTCGTTATAGTACAAATATCGTTTATATGTATGTAAGAATTTCCAACTCAAACAAAAGATTCTTATGGAATTGCACACTTCTCCCTTAGGAGGGCACTCATGATTTCTAAAACCTTACCACAGGGTTAAGAAGGAATTATTTTGGGATGGCCTTAAATCGGATATTCAAAAGTTTATGTTGGAATGTTTGGTTTTCCCACAAAATAAATTTGAAACAATTAACACCCCAGATCTAGTAAAACATTTATCCATTCCAAGCCAACGTTAGGAGGAGGTTTAAATGGATTTTACCACAGGTTTACCCAAGTATGAAGGAAAGACTGTCATCATGGTGGTAGTTGACAAAATTACCAAGTATCCACACTTTTGTGCATTATATCATCCATTTAAATCCAGTACAGTTTCTATTGCATTTATGGAAACAATTCAAAAGCTACATGGAAACCTAAAGATTATTGTAAGCCGCAGAGATCCCATTTTCAGTGGAAATTTTTGGACATAATTATTTTCTTGTCTCAGTACTCAGTTAGCTCATAGCTCATCTTATCATCTTTAATATGATGGGCAAACTGAGATAGTAAACAAATTTTAGGAAGGATATATTCATTGCTTTATCTTTGATAAACAAACACAATGGGTCAAATGGTTGCCTCTGGCTGAATGGTGGTATAACACTTCCTTCAATACTGCAACCAAAATGACCCCATTTATGAAACTTTATGGATATCATCAAATATCCATCACATGATATTTAAGAGAAAATTCTAAGGTTCAAGGAGTGGAAGATCACATCGAGCATCAACAACAAGTTCTCCAACTCTTAAAGGATGACCTCACTTCGGCGCATAATAGAATGAAACAACAGGGATATCAACATCGCAACGAAAGAAGTTTTGATGTAGGTGACTAGGTATTCCTATGGCTACAACCATATAAACAAATGTCCCTTAAGCAATCTAAGAAGGATAATAAATTATCACCAAAGTATTATGGTCCATACAAGGTGTTGCAAAAGATTGGTACTATGGCATACCAATTAGGGATTCCTGCAGCTTCTCAAGTGCACGCAGTTTTCCATGTTTCATAGCTAAAGAAGGTTATATGTGACAAGGTCCTAGTTCAAACAATATTTCCAGAACTTGACGAGGAAGGAAAAATCATATTGGAACCTGAAGCAGTCACAAAAACAAGAATTGAACAGCTATGAAATCGATCAATTTCAGAGTATCTCATCAAGTGGAAGAACTTACCCATTAAAGATTCCACATGGGAGGATGAGAATTTTATACAAAAGGATCCATAACTACTCAAGCATTGAGGACAACACATTTTTTAAGGAGAGGGACATTTTAGGTCCATATAATACTAGTGATTCCTCCATTACTATTGTCACTGTAGCCCTTATTATTATTATTTTGTCCCTATTGTCCCCATATTTTTATTAGTGTGCCCCATAGAAGCCCACTATTGTTATTGTAGTTCCTTTATATTATTATTTTTATGTCGTCTTTCATTATATTGTGACCCCTTAGACTCCTATATATAAAAAGAATGTTTAGTCATTTGTATCATCCAAGTATTGTTCATTTGTGTAATGTAAAGGAGGTTTCCCCCTCGAAGAGGCTTGTTTTGAAGTCGTTGATCTATATTTTCTATCTTTTGTGAAATGGTTCATAACAAAGTAGGTTTATTTGTTTGACTTTCTATTTGCATGGCTTTATCCCATGCTTCAGAGGAATCTTGTGCTGAATAATATTTCTATCAAATGATTTCAAATCATCATAAGACTAGGCAAATACATCTTTGGAAGTTTTGAATGGATCTCAATACCTCTGTATGTATTTCAATGGGATTCCTTTGGACAACTTGGTCATCTGGTGTTCCTCCTATGATCTGATGTTGCAATCTTCGACTTACTCATCCTTCTCTAGTGCCATTGTTTTGGACGCTATGTAGTCTTTATTGAAAATACTTTTTAGTGGAAGACATCCACGAGGGATGGTGTTCCCATTTAGTTGAAAAATGTTTTGCCCAACCAATTTGTCTTTCCACGAAGTGGATTCTTGTTCTACTTCTTCTTCTTCTTGATCGATGGTTTAGTGGGAAAACTCCCCAATGACTTCTATGAATATTTTTACTTGCTCAACATCTTCGAATACCTTCGATTGTTTGAGATTATCTGGTATTGAATGCATGTGTCTAAATTCTATCTCATATCTGAGGAGTGGATTATGTGGGGACCTGAAAGTGCTTGCACGTACTGCAAGAGACTCGGCCATCTTGTTTTCTTCCCTCGGCAGAAACTGTATATTAAAGCACAACAAGAAATTTTCGATTAAGTCCCACACTTCATTTCGGTACATCCTTAACCTGGGGTGTTTGGGTTGGCCATGGCATGGGATTTTACTTACGACTAGATCAGAGTCCCTGTAGGTCGACAAAAATTCAATATTCATATTTCTTTTCATTTGTAACCCCATGAGCAATGCTTCGTACTTTGCCACATTGTTGGTCACCTCAAATTTGAGCTTGAAAGAGAGGGGTATCATGTTGCCTTCTGTAGATACCAACAATATTCCAACTCCATTCCCATATTTTGAGTTTGCTCCATCAGAGTATAACTTCCATATTTCATTTTCATTTTCTCCCAAGTTCTCTGACTACCCTGTCAAGTGTACTGACATTTCCTCTTGGAAGGTCTCATCCTCTTCTAGGAACAGACAAAAGATGTCGTCATCCTTCCCATGCACTGCGGAGTTCACTGAGCCTTTAGCTGGGGTCATAGTTTTCACAAACCCGGATTCTCTATATAACCTCCTTTACTCACCTCCAAAAGTGGGAATGGTGGCATAAGTCAGACCTAGCTTGATAGAGCCACCCACCTTGGAACCCCAAGATTTGTATAAGAGCATTTCAAAGCATGGAGGTATGTCAGCCACCACGATATCCATTACCACACATTCCACTGAGATATGAGCCAGGTTTACCACCAGATCCTTTATCATGCCTAAGCACTTGACTCTCTTGGAGTTGAACGAGTGCAGGTCCTTATATGGTATGGTGATCTCTAAACCCAGTTGTTCCATTACTAATAGTGGCACAAGGTTTTGTGAGGGCCATGCAACAAAAGTTCATGGATCACCAAAGTCACATAGAAAGGCGCAGTAGAAGCATCCAATTCTTCCACATGCGACCTAAAAGCAGCCATGGGCCTCTCCTCTTGTAGGTTCAAACAATCATGGGATGGTGTATAGGTGGTTGGATGCATGAGTTGGGAGACTTGAGCTTTGTAATGAGGCTGCTTTAAAATCTCAGTCAGAGGAACAAGAACTTTGACCTTTTTCCAACTCCTTTTAGAGATTGAATGTATGTTGTGCCTTTTTGGTATCTCCAGGCTCCATTCTTTCTCCCTTCCCTTTGGCAGTTGTCAGCAGAACATGTGCCTCCTTTTTTATGTGCGCCTTAGGATCATTACTCTCCTTGCTTGCAGAGACAACTGTCTTGGGTGGGTCAGGCTGTAACTTAACCTTCCCTTTGTCTGGGGCTAGAGGAACCACTTGCTAAGTATCGTCCCCTTATTTTTTTGGTTCTCTCGTCCTCTTCTTTGAAGATCTTAGATTATACTCATGTTGTGGTTGTGTTTGCATGAAATTTGCAAACCATTTGGAATAATAGTCCATATCTTCATCCTCTACTTCCACTTCTCTATGATGACTAGCCTCTTAGTGAGCTATATTCTCATGTTCCTCTTAAGTAAAATTAACATACATATTTCCCTACATCTCATGAGTATCCGATGATTGTTCGTTGGGACTATATTCCAAGTATAAGGGATGAGGGATGTGATCAAGCTTCTCCTTTCTTTCCATTGGAAGTAGTTGCAGTAGAGGCCTTCTATATTGCTGGTTATGGCCCCCATTGTCAACTTGAACATTTTGAACTGAGGAGCTAGTTTTTTGAAGAGCGATTTGAAATCATTAGAAGGTAGATCATTAAAATATACTTGGAATTCTGGAAGAGGAAGTGATTCAAAGACCATATACTTTCGCTTCGCAGCCTCCATAATGGTTTACATTGCCAATATTGAGCTATGAGAGGAAGCACACCCAATGTCTGCAATGCAGAATGCTTTGCATGATTTTGTCTTCATATTAATGAAAGTCTCTTCAAGCACAAGACTCACCGAATGAATAATATTTGTCGGTTCAGTTATCATTGCACATAAAATTTCTTAACTCCATTAGAACATATGCAAAACTACAAGTCTTGAGAGTAAATATACTACATCCTATACACTATGGAAAGTTATTTTAGAAACATTTTTCTCTGGTTGCAAGGAAAGTATCTACTCTTTGTTAATTTTTTCTGATTTGAAGAATGGATATTTAAACTTGAATTTCATATTTTATATAATATTTTATATCACGAACATTGCTAATTGAAATACACCAAGTGGGTTATTCAATATTGAATTTTATCACCAAAAATTGTATATATAGATTTAGCAATGTGGTAAACTCTAAACTAGCACAACCACATTTACTAATGTGGTTGATATAAGTTGATAGGCATATATCAAGTACATTTACAACCACATTAGTAAATGTGGTTGACATACGCCGATATGCTTACATAAACCACATTAATAATTATTAGCTATATAATGTAAAGGTGGATTTTCAAAACTAAATAAATATTTTTAATTGTTAATAATTTTGTAAATAATATGATTATTATATTAATATTATACTAGATATTAATATAATACTATGTTTTTATATAATATTATATTAATAGTTATATTTTAAACTATGACATAATGAACATAATATTCTAAACCAAGGGATTAATAAACCCAACGAATTTGTATTATAAACCCAAGAGATTTAAATCAAACCCTAGGATTAATATTATCAATATTGTGAATAATAGTATACCATGGGAATATGAACCCTTAGATTAATAAACCAAAGTGATTGATATCATAAATACAAGGGACTCATAAACCAAGGGATTATAAACTAATGGGAATAATATTAAACATAAGGAATTAATATTATAAACTGAAGGGATTTAAACCCTAAAATAAGGATTAAAATCTAAGATTAATAATATAAACCTTAGGATTTACATTATAGGTATATGTTATTAAGAAACCTAATGAATTTTAAACACATGGGAATAACATTATACCTTAGGATTAATATTAAACCTTAGGAACATAATCCCAAAGGATTAATATTATAGACCCAAATGATTATAAACTTAGGGGGTTAATATTAACCCCTAAGGTTAATATCATAAACTCAAGGTATTAATAAACTCATTCAATTAAAATTAAAAACACGATGGATTACAAATGAAGGGAATAATATTAAACCCTAGGAATTATTAATATTATAAACCCAAGGGAATAACATTAGGCCTTAGGATTAACATTAAACCTTAGGAATATAAACCATATGATTAATATTACAAATATTTTATAAACCGTATGATTAATATTATAAACCCAAGGGATTAATACTAAAAAACCAAGGGATTATAAGCCCAAGGGACTAATATTAAACCCAAGAGATTAATATTATAAAACCAAGGGATATAGACCCTAAGATAAATATTATAAACCCTAAAATAAACATTAAAACCAAATAATCATATCATGAACCTTACGATTAATGTTATAAACTCAACGGATTAATAAACCAAATGGATAATTATTAAAAACCCAAGGGATTATAAACTCAAGGGAATAACATTGAACCCTAGGATGAATATTAAACAATAGGAATATAAACCCTAAAATTAATAAACCCACGAGATTACTATTGTAAACCCTAGGATTAATATTATACTCTAGGAATATAAATCGTATGAGTAATATCACAAACCTAAGGAATTTATATTATAAACCAAATGGATTATAAACCCAAGGGATTCATATTAAACCCTAGGATTAATATTATAAACCCTATCAATAATATTATACCCTAGGAATATGAACCCTTAGATTAATAAACCCAAGGGATTGATATTATAAACCCAAGGAAATAATAAAAACAAGGGATTATTACTAAAAAATCAAAAACACAAAGGATTAATATTGTAAACCCAAGATATATAAACCCTAAAATAAATATTATAAACCTTAAAAAAAACTTGGTTTACCATGGTTGATTGTCATATTGAGACAATATTTCTCACAATGCGATGTTGGACCACGGTTGACCAAGATTGATTTTCATATTGAGAGAATCTTTGTCACAATCTGACGTTGGACCACAGTTGACCATGGTTGACCATGATTTACCTTGGTGGACCAAGATTGATTTTCATATTGAAAGAATATTTGTCACAATTTGATGTTGGACCATGGTTGAGCATGGTTGACCATGATTGACCTTGGTGGACCATGGTTGATTTTCAAATATACAATGTTTGTGACAATGTGACATTGGACCATGGTTGACCATTGATGACAATTGATTCGACAATGTGACATTGGACCATGAGACAATATTTATCATAATGTGACCATGAATATTGATTATTATTAACCATGGTTCACCATGGTTGATTTTCATATTGAGACAATATTTGTCATACTACGACATTGGACCATGGTTTACCATGGTTGACAATGGTTGATTTTCATATTGAGACAAAACTTGTCACAATGTGACGTTGGACCATGGTTGACAATGATTGACCATGATTGATTTTCATTTTGAGAAAATCTTTGTCAAAATGTGACATTTGACCATGGTTGACCATGATTAAAGATGGTTGATCATGGTTTATTTTCATATTAAGACAATCTTTGTTACAATGTGATGTTGGACCATGGTTGATCATTGTTGATGATGCTTCATAGTGGTTGAACATGGTTTATTTTCATATTGAGACAATCTATCACAATTTCGCATTGGACTTTGGTTGAACATGGTTGACCATGATTATAAAAAAAGGGGATTTATATTAAATCATAGGATCAATATTATAAACCCTATGAATAATATCATACCCTAGGAATATGAACCCTTAGATTAATAAACCCAAGGGATTGGTATTATAATCAAAAGGGACTAATTAACGCGATGGATTAACACTAAAAACTCAAGGGATTATAAACACAAAGAGAATAATATTAAACCCAAGGATGTAATATTAAAATCCCAATGTATATAAACCCCAAGATAAATATTATAAACCCTAAAGTAAACATTGCTAACAATCATTGAGCATTGTTTATTTTCATATTGAGAGAACATTATAAACCCAATGGATTATAAACCCAAGAGGTTTAAACTAAACTCTAGGATTAATATTATAAACGCAAGGGAATAACATTAGACGTTAGGATTGATATTAAATCGTAGGAACATAAACCCTAATATTAATAAAACCAAAGGATTAATATGATAAACCCAAGGAATGATAAACTTATAGGATTAATATTAAACCCTCATATGAAAATAAAACTCAATGGTTTAATAAAAACAATGGATTAATATTAAAAAACCAAGGGATTATAAACTCAAGGGAATAACATTAAACCCTAGGATGAATATTTAACCATAGGAATATAAACCATAAAATTAATAAACCCAAGGGATTAATATTGTAACCCCTAGGATTAAAAATATACATTTGGAATATAAATTGTATGATTAATATTATAAGCCTAAGGAATTTATATTACAAACCCAATGGATTATAAACCCAAGGGATTTATATTAAACCCTAGGATTAATATTATAACCCCTAACAATAATATTATACCCTAGGAATATGAACCCTTAGATTAATAAACCCAAGGGATTAATATTATAAACCCAAGGCAATAATAAAAACAAGGGATTAATGCTAAACAACCAAAAACACAAAGGATTAATATTGTAAGCCTAAGGTATATAAACCCTAAGATAATTATTATAAACGCTAAGGAAAACTTGGTTTACCATGGTTGATTTTCATATTGAGACAATGTTTATCACAATGTGACGTTAGACCATGGTTGACCATGATTGATCTTCATATTGAGAGAATCTTTGTCACAATGTGACATTGGCCCTTGTTTAGGCATCGTTGAACATGGTTGACCATCATTGACCATGGTTCATTTTCATATTGACAAAATACACAATGTATTATACACCTAAGATATTTAAATGAAATCCTAGGATTAATATTATAAACCTTGTGAATAATATTATACCTTGGGAATATGAACCCTTAGATTAATAAACCTAAAGGATTTATATCATAAATGCGAGGGAATGATAAACCCATGGGAATAATATTAAACACAAGGAATTAATATTATAAACCAAAGCGATATAAACACTAAAATAAACATTAAACCCTAAGATTAATAGTATAACCCTTAGGATTAACATTATAAACCTAAGCGACAGTATTAAAAAACCCAAGGGAATAGCATTAAAAACTAGGATTAACATTAAATCATAGGAACATAAACACTACATTTAAAAAACCAAAGGATTAATACTATAAACCCAAGGAATTATACACTTAAAGGATTAATATTAAAACCTAAGATTAATATTATAAACAATAGGATTAATATAAAAACCCCAAGCGATTACAAGCCCAAGGGAATAACATCAGACCTAGGATTAATATTAAACCCTAGCAATATAAACACTAAGATTAATATTATAGCTCGTAGGATTAATATTATAAACCCAAGATATTAATGCTATAAATCTAAGGAATTAATAAACTGAAGGGATTAATATTATAAACTAAATGTACTATAAACTCACGAGGGGTAACTTTAAACCTAAGGCATTGATATTATAAACCTAAGGGATTGATAAAGCCAAAGGATCAATATTAAAATATAAATGGATTAATAGTAAACCCTAAGATATTAATATTAAATCATAGGAACATAAACCCTAAGATTAATAAACCCAAAGGATTAATACTATATACCCAAAGAACTCTAAGGTGAAGGGATAGATATTATTAACTCAATAGATTATATAGTGAGGGGGTTAATTTTAAATGCAAGGGATTAATATTATAAACCTAATCCATTGATAAACCTAAAGGATTAATATTAAAAGCCCAAGGGATTAATAGTAAACCCTAAGATTAATATTATAAACCCTAATACTACAAAATATAAACCTAATATTAAACATTAATATTATAAACCTTGTATTAAATCCAATTTTTGTAATGTAACAATGCGACATTAAATATGTTACAATGTGATAAAACATTGCGACAATGATTGTTAGACTTATTTTCATATTGAGACAATGTTTGTCACAATGTTATGTTGGATACATTTTTGTACCATTCCAATCTTATAGTAATAAACCCTTGATATTATAAGCCCAAGGGACTAATAAACCCAACTTATTAATACTAAAAACCCGAGGGATTATAAACCCAAGCGAGTAATATTTAACCCAAGGGATTAATACTATAAGCTAAAGGGATACCCACCCTATGTTAAATATTATAAACCCTAAAATAAACATTAAACCTGAATATTCATATCATGAACCTTATAATTAATATTATAAACCTAATGGATTAATAAACCTAAGGGCTTAATATTAAAAACCCAAGTAATTATAACCCAAGGGAATAACATTAAACCCTAGGATGAATATTGAACCCTAGGAATATAAACCCTAAAATTAATAAATTGAAGGGATAAATATTGTAACCCTAGGTTTAATATTAAACCCTAGGAATATAAACCCTATAATTAATATTATGAACCCAAGAATTTTATATTACAAACCCAATGGATTATAAACCCTAGTATTGATATTATAAACCTTATTAAACCCTAGGATTGATATTATAAACCTTATCAATAATGCTATACACTAGTAATAATTTTAAACCCAAGGCATTAATATTATAAACCTAAGGGATTGATAAACCCAAAGGATTAATATTAAAAACCCAAGGGATTGATAAACCCAAGGGATTAATAGTAAACCCTAAGATATTAATATTAAATCGTAGGAACATAAACTCTAAGATTAATAAACCCAAAGGATTAATACTATAAACCCAAAGAATTCTAAAATCAAGGGATTGATATTATTAACTCAATAGATTATATAGTGAGGGGGGTAATTTTAAATGCAAGGGATTAATATTATAAACCTAAGGCATTGATAAACCCAAAGGATTAATATTAGAAACCCAAGCGATTAATAGTAAACCCTAAGATTAATATTATAAACCCTAATACTACAAATTATAAACACAATATTAAAATTTAATATTATAAACCAAATATTAAAAGGCCCTAATATTATAAACCTTGTATTAAATCCAATTTTTTTAATGTACCAATGTAGCATTGAATAAGTTTTAATGTAATGTAACATTGCGACAATGATTGTTAGACTTATTTACATATTGAGACAATGTTTGTCACAATTTTATGTTGGATACATTTTTTTACCATTCCAATGTTATAGTAATAAGCCCTTGATATTATAAGCCCAAGGGACTAATAAACCTCACTTATTAATACTAAAAACCCGAGGGATTATAAACTGAAGCCAATAATATTAAACCCAACAGATTAATATTATAAACTAAAGGGGTATAGACCCTATGATAAATATTATAAAACCCTAAAATAAACATTAAACCTGAAGATTCATATCATCAATCTTATGATTAATATTATAAACCTAATGGATTAATAAGCCTAAGGCTTTAATATTAAAAACCCAAGGGATTATAAACCCAAGGGAATAACATTAACCCTTGGATGAATATTGAACCCTAGGAATATAAACCCTAAAATTAATAAAATGAAGGGATAAATATTGTAAGCCCTAAGCTTAACATTAAACCCTAGGAATATAAACTCTATAATAAATATTATAAACCCAAGAATTTTATATTACAAACCCAATGGATTATAAACCCTAGAATTGATATTATAAACCTTATTAAACCCTATGATTGATATTATAAACCTGATCAATAATGTTATATCCTAGTAATATGAACCCAAGGGATTAATATTAAAAACTGAAGGAATTATAAACACAAGAGAATAAAATTAGACCCTAGTACATATATTAAACCCTAGGAATATAAACCCTAGGATTAATCTTATAAACCTTAGAATTAGTATTATAAACCCAAGGTATTAATACTATAAATCCAAGGAATTAATAAACTTAAGGGATTAATATTATAATTTCAATGGATTATATAATGAGGGAGATAATTTTAAACACAAGGGATTAATATTATAAGCCTAACGAATTGATAAGCCTAACAGATTAATATTAAAAACCCAAGCGATCCATAAACCCAATGGATTAATGGTAAACCCTAAGCTTACTATTATAAACCCTAATACGACAAATTATAAACACAATATTAAACATTAATATTATAAACCAAATATTAAAAGGCCCTAAGATTATAAACATTATATTAAATCCAGGTTTTCTAATGTAACAATGCGACATTGAATAAACGCCCAAATATTGATATTAAATCATAGGAACATAAACTCTAAGATTAATAAACCCAAAATATTGATACTATAAACCCAAAGAATTCTAAAATCAAGGGATTGATATTATTAACTCAATAGATTATATAGTGAGGGGGGTAATGTGAAACGCGAGAGGTTAATATTATAAACCTAAGGCATTGATAAACCCAAAGGATTAATATTAAAAGCCCAAGGGATTAATAGTAAAACCTAAGATTAATATATAAACCCTAATACTACAAATTATAAACCAAATATTATAAGGACCTAATGTTATAAACCTTGAATTAAATCCAAGTTTTGTAATGTACCAATGCGACACTGAATAAGTTAGAATGTAATGTAAACTTGCAACAATGATTGTTAGACTTATTTTCATATTGAGATAATGTTTGTCACAATGTTATGTTGGATACATTTTTGTACCATTCCAATATTATAGTAAGAACCCTTGATTTTATAAGCCCAAGGGACTAATAAACATAACTTATTAATACTGATAACCCGAGGGAATACAAACCGAAGCGAGTAATATTAAACCCAAGGGATTAATATTATAAACTAAAGGGATATAGACCTTACGATAAATATTATAAAACCCTTAAATAAATATTAAACCCGAAGATTCATATCATGAACCTTATGATTAATATTATAAACCTAATGGATTAATAAACCTAAGGGCTTAATATTAAAAACCCAAGGGAGTAACATTAAACCCTATGATGAATAAAGAAACCCTGGGAATATAAACCCTAAAATTAATAAACTGAAGGGATAAATATTGTAATCCCTAGGCTTAATATTAAACCCTATAATTAATATTATGAACCCAATAATTTTGTATTACAAACCCAATGGATTATAAACCCTAGGATTGATATTATAAACCTTATCAATAATGTTATATCCTAGTAATATGAACCTAGGGGATTAATATTAAAAACCGAAGGGATTATAAACCCAAGAGATAACATTAGACCCTAGTACTAATATTAAACCCTAGGAATATAAACCCTAAGATTAATATTATAAACCTCAGAATTAATATTATAAACCCAAGATATTAACACTATAAATCCAAGGAATTAATAAACTTAAGGGATTAATATTATAATGTCAAGGGATTATATAGTGAGGGGGATAATTTTAAAGACTATGGATTAATATTATAAGCCTAAGGAATTCATAAACATAAAGGATTAATATTAAAAACCCAAGGGATTCATAAACCCAAAGGATTAATGGTAAACCCTAAGATTAATATTATAAACCCTAACACTACAAATTATAAACCCAATATTAATATTGAATGTTATAAACCAAATATTAAATGGCCCTAATATTATAAACATTGTATTAAATCGAAGTTTTGTAATGTAACGACGCGACATTGAAAAATTTATAATGTAACGTAACAATGCAACAATGATTGTTAAAAACGCAAGGGACTAAACCCTTAGGCCTATTAATCTCTTGGATTTATAATATTAATCCATTAAGAAAGACGCCTTTTGCTACTATTTAATATTATAAATACTGAATATTAAAACATTAAATATTTTTTTTTCTTAATTATCAATATTATTAATAATTTGTTATTAACATTAATATTTAAATGTTAATACTAATATTAGTTTTTAGATGTTAATAATAATTTTAATGTTGTTATTGTGTTAATAAAACTAAATGTGAATAATCTTTGAAGATAATCTTACTAACAATTTTTTGAACATTATTAATATTTTATTGATGATATTATTAATGATTTTGTTATTAATAATATTATTAATAATACCATTTTTAATATTTCCCTAATAATATGGTTTATAAGATGAATTTAAATGTTATTTCTATTATTAATGATAATTTAATTTATAAATCTAATGGATTAATAAAGGCAAAGGCCTAATGTTAAAAACCCAAGGGAATAACATTAAACCCTAGGATGAATATTAAAGAATATAAACCCTAAAATTAATAACCTAAAGGGATTAATACTGCAAACCCTAGGCTTAATATTAAACCTTGTAATTAATATTATGAACCCAAGAAATTTATATTACAAACCCAATGGATTATAAGACCATGGGATTTATATTAAACCGTAGAATTGATATTATAAACCTGATCAATAATATTATACCCTAGGAATATGAACACTTAGATTAATAAACTAAATTGATTAATGTCAAAAAGTAAAGATATTAATACGATTGGATTAGATTGATAAATCCATTGGATTAATATTAAAAACCAAAGGGATTATAAACCCAAGTGAATAACATTAAACCTAGGATTAATATTAAACCCTACGAATATAAACGGTAAGATCAATATTATAAACCTCAGAATTAATATTATAAACCCAATAGATTAATATTATAAATGGAAAGAATTAATAAACCGAAAAGATTATTATTATAAACTCGGGGGATAATTTTAAACTCAATGGATTAACATTATAAATCTAAGGGATTGATAAAACCAAAGGGTTAATATTAAAATCCCAAGGGATTCATAAACCCAATGGATTAACATTATAAATCTAAGGGATTGATAAAACCAAAGGGTTAATATTAAATCCTAGGAACACAAACCCTCATATTAATAAACCCAAAAGATTAATATTATAAACCCAAATATTTATACAGTTAAGGAAGTGATATTAACCTCTAAGATTAATATTATAAAGAATATAAACCCTATGATTAATATTAGAAACCTTAGGATCAATACTATAAAACCAAGATATATTATAAATTTAATATATGAAATTCAAGGATTATAAACCTTAATATTAGTATTAAAAATCTAAGGGATTAATATTATAAACTTCGTAGATTAATAAATCCAAGGGATTAATATTATAAACCTAGAGGATTAAACCCGTGGATTTATAATATTAATCCAATAAGATAGATGTCTTTTGCTAATATTTAATATTATAAATATTGAATCTCAAATTATTAAATATTTATAATATCAAATATTAAATAGTTTTTTTTTTAATTATCAATAATATTAATAAAGTGTTATTAACATTAATCTTTAAATGTTATTAATAATATTAATCTTTAAATATTATTAATAACTTTAATGTTGTTATTGTGTTAATAAAACTAAATGTTAATATTTTTTCAAAATAATCATGATTAATAATGTTATTAACAATTTCTTAAACATTATTAATTTTGTATTAATTATTTTTTTATTAAAAATATTATTAAAAATATGGTTTATAATATTAATTTAAATGTTATTGCTATTATTAACGATAATTTGTATTTGCATTTTTTTAAGAAATAATATTTATTTATGATAATATGTATTACAATTTTTTGATAAATTATTTATAAACTAATTTAAAAATTTCCAATAAACTATTTATAAAAGTAAAATTTCAAATTGATGAATTAATTAATTATTTTAAATATAAATTCATTTATCCCTTATCTTTATGTTATATTAAATTTATGTTTTATTAATTTTACATTGCAGAAAATGATTGCTATTGTTTTGTAATATCTTAATATGCCGGTTATACCATTCCATTCAAATTTCTTTATTTGACATATTTTCATTACATTTCATTACAACTATTAATGGATAAAATCACACTAAGTACAATGCAGAGTTACTTTAAATAAATAAAAATAAATATATTTTTACAAATATTAATTTTCTTTTAAAAGTCTGGACAAAGTGTAAGCTTATAAGATATGCCTATGACCTATAATTTTGTGTGTTAATAATTAATATTATTTTATAATGTTAATTATGAAACTCTTAATAAAAAAATCAATTCAAATGAATTAATTATTTATTTATTTTAAATATAAATTAACTTATGCTTTATTTTTATGTTCTATTAATTTTATATTCTGTTTATGTTATATTAATTTTCTAATATAAAATTGTTACAATTTTTTGTAAATGTAATATTTAGGTTTTATAGATATATTTAGTCATTTGACATATTTGTTTTACCATTGATGCTAATTACTAAGTACAATGCAATGCTAATTTTAAATAACAAAGACCATTTATTTTTGACAAACTCTAAGTTTATATCCAATCATTTGACATATTTTCTTTACAATCATTAATGGTAGCTTAATTATGTTGAAATTCATGTTGCAGATCATATTCACATTTAGCCAGAAGCAACATTGTCTATCAACATTGCCTGCTTATGTTCAGTAGTCTCTGGCTTTATATTTATTTATTAATTCTACTTTATCTTTTCAAAGATAATATTAGTAATACTAAAAAGCATAAAGAAATGTAGCTTTATTTTCTCACATAGCAATACAATATATTAAATTTTATAGCTAGTTGATTATCACCAATTATGAGAGAAGCAATAATTTTGTTATAAGCTAGCTAAATGCAAAGGGTGTCTATGATTGTAATGTTGTTTCTTTTACAAAATAAAATTGGTCACTTTTTCTGGAATATATATATATATATATATATATATATATATATATATATATATATATATATATATATATATATATGCTAATTGTAAAGAAAATTGTAATATGGTTCAAATAGATGTATTTTGCAAGAGAAGAGTGATAAATCAATAGGACATCCTGTTATACATGATTCATATACAAAATAAATTTGGTTAGAAGCAATAAAAATGTTAAAAGTAAATGGATAATGGTTTGGCAATAGTGTTTACGATTGCCTACATTAGAGTGTGAGTCATTTGAGTTATTAGAATTAAATGTTATTTTAGTTTTTGATAGTTTGGGAATGTCAGATGGTAAGTTATGCTAATATGCTTATAGGATATTTTGGAAGCCAAAGGTTTAAAAGAACCCAGAGTTCTTAAAACCCTATAAATAAATATTTTAAAGCTTTCAGATGCTTTGACATGGAAACCAAGGTTTTCAAAGCTATGTTGAATTTGAGATATCAAGTATTTGTCGAATAATAAGTAGATAAAAGGTATAATCATAGGAAACGAAATAGGGGTGAGGTTTGTTCTAGCTCTAGTGGGGATGCAGTGGTGCTACAATGGGGATCCTTCCGTATCAAAGGATAGAAGTGGCCAGAATAGTTTGAATAGTGCCTTCTTTCTCATTTAAATGAGAATGTGGGCCTATAACTAACAAAAAAACTGAGTTGTATATAGTATGAATGTGTTATATACCTAGGGGGATAATATGGGATAGCATTGGAGGTACCCATGGTAATAATGTAATAATGGGAGGGGCCATAGTAATAAATAAGGTGGTTAACCCATATCATGTAAGGGACCACAAGTAGTTAGTAATAATGTAATGGCCTCATGGTATTAGTTTGATGGTACGTGGGAACCATGGTAATGATGCATGCTATTGTATGTATGAGGCCTATATAGAGGCTAGAGACTCCACATGAAGAGTTGTCAAGGATTATTATATGAACAGGCATATGGCTTGTGGAGAGCTCTCCTTCCTTAAGGAATGAATGTATGGTGTTGCCCTACCTTAAGGGTTTGATCAATAAAGAGAATCTTTTCTATATTTTCTATCTTTTTATTCTTAAGTATATTTATATTTTTGGTAACATAGCTATAAAAAGTGCTATCGAAGCTTAACAAGTGGTATCAGAGCTATAACAAGTGGTATCAGAGCACTTTCTTGGGCCAAAAAGTGGAGATTTTCTTTTTTTTTTTGCAGGATTTTAGGGGCGGTGAGTTTGCAGATCAGATCTATATATTTTGGTGCCAGATCTACTAAATCTAATTGCAGATCTGGATTATTTGTGAAAAAATAGCCAATTTCAGAAAAAAATCAGTTGAATCGGAGTCCGGATGAAGGCGATATCACTGATTTAAAAATCAGTGGGGTTGCAGATAATTTTTCGGGGCAGCGAATTTGCGGCACAGATCTGGAATTCTTGATGCAAGATCTGCAAAATATAATTGTAGATCTCGATTCTGTGTGAAAAAACACTCAATTTCAAAAAAAAAAGTCAGTTCAGTCGGAGTCCGGATGAGGGAGATATCGCTGATTTAAAATCAGCCCTTTTTGCATAAATTTTGGTGATGGCGGGAGATTTGCAGAACAGATATGAAATTCCAAGTGCCTGGATCAAGATTTCTATCACATGCAAAGATGCGGAATGATTGTTCCATTTCCGAAAATAGATCATAATATGAATTCTGAGCAATATTGATGGAACTGTGACCATTTCAAATTTTTGCTAATTTTTTATGTGATGGCGGCCCTAGGTCAGAATTTCCAGGCCTTTTATAAATTTGATGGCTGTCATCCAGCCAAATGGCTAGCACAAATGGAGAAATATTTTAAATTGAATTACATCATGGATGATGAGACTCAGTTGAGGGTGGGAATACTGTACTTGGAAAATGAAAGACGGTAATGGTGGCAATGGCATCAACATTGCTATCGAAGGCCCTTGACTTGGGATGCATTAAAAAAAGATCTTATGGACCACTTTGACCGTAAAACTAATCTTGTGGATAAACTCACACAGACAGACACACAACCTAGCAAAGATTTTATTTTAAAGAAGGGAACCAATGAGCCTAAAGGGTTATTTTCTGTTGGTATCTCCTTATTGCAGGTTCATGGATTGATTCAGAAGGAGAAATTCATTGTGTCTATAAATCCGAGTTGCAAGCAAAATCTCATAAATGTCAACTTGGCAAAAAAGTTGCAAATTCCAGCAAAACACATTGAAAACACACAAGTGGATGATGAGGATATTCAAGTGTACAAGGATTTGAAGATTTCTATGGATAAATATGTGTTGCATGGTGATTTTTATGCTTCAAATATGGATAATATGGATGTTATTTTGGGATACCCTTGGATGGAATCAGTGGGTACTATCAATATTAATGTATAGAAGAAATTCCTGAAGCTCTGGTATAAAAAGAAGAAAATTACATTACAGGATATTTCGATTAATAAACAGGTAGAGTCCAAGGAGGCTGAAGCAGAAGATGTTCCACGGTCTGACATATTAGATGATGAATCAGTGATGATAGACAATCAAACACAAATAGAGGCTGAAGCAGAAAAGGTTAGAGTTGCTGATACATCAGAGGAGGGCTTAGTTTTTGAAGTAATATTGAAAGATAAAACACCACAGAACGCACCACAACATGCACCGGATAACAGTCAGGCTCCCGTAAGGGGTGAATTAGAGAAAAATCCATCGTGGATTAAAGCTTCAACATATCATCACCCACATCACCCCGCAAGACAACCATCAAGATGGAAACCAATTAGCCACACGGACAACAACCCCCGCAGGACAGATAGAGAGGAGCGAAGATCCACCTACTACACATCAACACAGAAGAGCTACCACAGTCAACTTCCATCTCAAGCGAGCGAGGCACTAGCGAGACCGAGGGTTCACTTTTCTCTTGGATGGCTAGATGCACGTGCATGGTACCAGTGGACTACTCTTTTGAGTAGATCTTATTATTTGTGTTCTTCCCATGTTTCGGGGACGAAACATGCTAAGGGGGGTGGAATGTTATATACCTAGGGGGGATAATATGGGGTACCAAGGGAGGTACCCAAGGTAATAATGTAATAATGGGAGGGGCCATAGTAATAAATAAGGTGGTTAACCCATATCATGTAAGGGACCACAAGTACTTAGTACTAATGTAATGGGCCCATGGTATTAGTTTGATGGTATGAGGGAACCATGGTAATGATCCATGGTATTGTATGTATGAGGCCTATATAGAGGCTAGAGACTCCACATGAAGAGTTCTCAAGGATTGTTTTATGAACATGCATATGGCTTGTGGAGTGCTCTCCTTCCTTAAGGAGTGAATGTATGGTGCTGCCCTACCTTAAGGGTTTGATCAATAAAGAGAATCATTTCTATATATTTCTATCTTGTTATTGTTGGGTATATTTATATTTTTGGTAACAGAGCTATAACAAGTGGTATCAGAGCTATAACAGAATGTAACAATAAAAATGAGTTTTATATAGTATGACTGTTACAGTATGGTTGTTACTCAAACCCAAAGTTCAAACTTCTTGTGGACAGAGGTATTAGCAATTTCCTAGTGTTGAAGATTTCAAACTCATAATTGATTAGGCAAAAGGTAATAAGAGTTTGGAAAATAATAGTATTGTTTATGGAAAAGTTGGATACAGAAATAAGCTTTCCAAGTAAGCTCTCATTCTTCGAAAAGTCAACTGATCACAAAAGAATTAATGGAAGGATTGAGGGTACCTAATTATTTATATTTTGATTTTTCCTTTGAATATTAATATAATATATTAAAATAGAGTTTACAACAAATTAATAAATGTTTGAACTCATTTCATATAACAAATTCAAAGATATATTTCTTAAAATATATTTAACTGTAATAAATTTATTGGAAGAGATATATTTCTTAAAAGATATTTAACTGTAATAAATTTATTGGAAGAGATTGGTACTGACATAGAAATTCCAATTAAACAATGAATTAACAACATAACTATTCACAAGCAATTAAAATAAGATCTTGAATTAAATTCAATAAATATTAATAAATTAGAACAATATGAAAGTGAGACGCCTACCTTTCGACCTTCTTCCCCATTCAAACCTTCATTATTCGAATGGCTATTATCATCCCTCTGCGAATTCTTGTTGCCTTTGTTAGTTAAATCCTCAGGATCTTCGACCTTTCAATCTTCACTGTCATTCAAATCTTCTTTGTTCGAATGATGAGTGTCATCACTTTGTGAATTCTTTTTGTTTTTTCCCATCAAATCTTCTGGCGTAAACTTGGACGGACCTCACCACAAACCCATCCGATGGTGGAGCTATATCTCAACAATGACCGAGATCGTTGATCAATAGCACTAAATCTATAAGAAGAGGTGGTTGCTTAGTCCAAACTATCCCAAACTTCGGACACCAAGATGCTGCTGAAATTTTGAGTGAGCGGTTTTAGCCAATTTGTGAGGTTTTCTTCTTTTCTTGACTAATTTTTTGCATAGACATCTACAATGCCCAATGATGATTGCTGATTTGCAAGATGCTTTAAGAATGTGAAGAAAAATCTCAACAAATAAATGGTTGTGTGAAGGTATTGTTTGGTTTTCTTTTATGCATAAAATTTCTACAGGTTATTCTCGTGTTGTCAGTGATAACCATGTGATGGTTTTGCAGCAAGTAATCATAATTTCAACCAAAAATTTGTTTAAACCTGATTTTGGTTCACTCTCTTCTTTAGCCTAGTTCCAAACTGTTGAAGTCTACCATCTTTATCACAGAGTCTTGTATCCGATTTTTTTTAGATAATAATTTGTTTATACTTCGCTGGTCAAAAACCCATCACATGGTTTCTTTTTATACTTCGCATTTCGTTTTTCCCTTTCGTTTCCTACCTCGCTCAACTTTGAGTTTATTATTTGTATCTATTTGCTTCCTTTTTTCAGAAATGTTTTGAGTTTTATTTATTTTGTACATACATAGTGTTAAAATGTATATATTAAACCTGGCATAGCAAAGCATGTATATATAAAATTTTAATGTAACATAACATTAACTTTATTTTATGTTTATTTTTATCACATGCATATAACATTAAATTTAATCTATTTTACTTTTAGTCACATGTATATAATATGTTAGAAATTGATTTTATGATCACTCAAGCTGAAATAAGTATTTGGAATAAATAAATGAGTACAAACATGTGAGTATTGAATACTAAATCCACCCAAACATCAAAATAGAAAATACAAAAGCACAGACTCTGTAACAATGGAACAATGATAAAGTGGATTTATTAACTCTTATAAATTTGTGACAATTTTTTTTTCCTTTTAGATTTGTAGGCCACTAAATGCATGTACATAGCTTATTATAAAGTACATGTAGGAAACAATTAAACTCCATACATATACATCGCTCAAATTTGTTAAACACACATGGGTAGCAAGAGAAAATATGAAAGATAAAGCATGCAGTACATTTTTTATTAACAGGAGATATACATTTTTAGTACATTGTTTGACCATTGGGTTTCACATCCCATGTCTCTTGGACTCCTTTTGTCCATTCGGCTTCCACACTAACCCATTGAGGATTAGGTGTCCAACATTCCCCCCCTTAATCCGAAGGGTTATGTATGAGTCCAAGAAGAGAGTTGTAATACAAAATGTGCAAAAAATGCATGGCAACACTAGGCTGAATGTGCTCTCTGAAATGTTGGTATAAAGGGCGATGGTTTAAGGATGACCACCAACACTGAAACGCTTAGTGCAGTTCCTGGAACTCTTCCAAAACTGGAAAGAAGGTAAAGTATTGTGCTAGAGGAAGTGCTCCTGTTGTTTTGAAGAGGGAAACCTTCAACCAATAAAGGGAGGTCTCACCCCACATAAAAGGGAGAACTTCAACCTGAAAAGGGAAGTCTCAACCTATGATGGTTTAAGGATAACCAACAACTCTGGAATGCTTAATGCAATTCCTAGAACTCTTCCAAAACTGGCAAGAAGCTGGAGTCTTTTGCTAGAGGAAGTGTTCTTAATTTTGTTCCTGGAATTCTTCCAAAACTGGCAAGAAGCTGAAGTCTTCTGCTAGAGGAAGTGTCCCAGATTGCCAAATGAAGGCATGTTCAAGGGAATCTTTGTCTCGGGCTACAACTCTGAAACTGGTGTGGCAGGTTGTGGCTCAGGCTCGCTTGATGTGGCTTTGAAGCTTGTAGATTACCATCATTTCCCCCCCCTGTCAGATACAAGGTGAGATGATGGAGAAAACTCAACTGCAAGATTGTTCAATACTTTGGAACGAGTTCTGACATGTGTTTGGAATATCTTCTTGGCTATTGATGCCCATTTCCAAGCAGCGATCCATCTAAGATGATTCTTTGTTCTTGCAGGATGTTTGTTTTTGAAGCATCTGTTTGAGGAATGACTAGTTTTATGACAGTGCTTACATGGATGAAGATCAAAACAATGATTTTTCAGATGTTAACTCGGTCACAGTGTTGGCATTTCACGATCTGTTGTTGTTGTTGTGGAAGAGGGGCAGAGTCTGTAACAGCTGAAGCTGAACTGTCATGAGGAGCAAGTGAACTGTCATGAATGAATCCAACACTCTGAAACTGAATGGGTTTGGCATAGTCTGGAATATGAAAGGACAAGTCCTTGTCATATCCAAGACCAGTTCTGTGCTTGTTGTGGACAAGCTGTTCCCAAGGTCTGATGATGGGCTTGGGAAGTGCAGACCGAGTTTCTGCATCTACATGTGACTTTCTTGCTTCCTTGGGCACTGGATTTGAATCAACTTGCTGCTTATGGGATTTTGTTTCAATGTTTTGAACAGAAACAGGCTCAGAATGATGACTCCATTGCTGTAGTTGTGATTCATGTTGCAGAAACTCTATCTTTTCATGTGCATTTTACAAATAAGTTAGAATGTCCAAAAGAGTTTCTTTTTTGAATTTTACCATCCCATCAGCAGTAGAATGAATTAGGATATTCAATAGCTTTAATGCATCTTCAAGTCTGGCCATTATCTCAATAGATAAACCCTGATATGCAAATGATTTTTGCCACAATGTTCTCCACGATGGGTAATTTTTGTAAGTTTATTCACTGTACATTGTTTTTAATGCTTCCATGTGTAGTAGCAGTCTCCAAATAAACTTATATTTTCCAATAGCAAATTCATAAATTTAATGCAGTAGCCATTAAGTGATAGCTCCTACATAATGGACTTTTCTCATTCAAAAATTTAACTAAACAATGAGCAGATTAGAAGATAGAACCTGATAATTAAATGATAGCCAACACAAATTAGTACATATGCAATTATCCGTCCCCAAAATGGCACCTCAACATTTGTTTCTAATGTGCACTGCCCAAGAAATGGAAGAATAGATTCCCTCTTCACCACAGTCCTTATATCATCATCAACCACACTCATTCAACCTTTGAGATAACATGCAGTCCCTTCAATGCAGCTACAACAATAACAGAAGGTGGAATGGTGCAATAATAACAGGAGGTGGAATGATGGCTTTAGGCCTCGCAGAAAGAACTCCAAAATTCGTGGTTACACCCATAAATAGAGTACGACCTCTTGATTGTTGGTTTCACACCCCAACAACATGGCCAAACACATTCAGTGCAAATATAGTCAAAATATCCTGGATGGAGGGACAAATTCAGTGACATGAGAATCACACTTGATGCAAATACTTGACGAGGATTATAGTTCAGTTGCAGCGAAGAAATGCTCTTACAACATCATCGTGGGCATCGACATCCAAGCAGCAAGATGTGCCCTAGAGAATTCGAAATGTTCTGCTTCCCCTAATGTGCTTCCCCAAGCTTCACGCATGGTGTGATAAGGGTCAATGTATGACTAAGATTATGAACCAGTGGAGTGGTGGTGCGATGTGATAGCGCAACAGTCATGGAGCCTCAGAGACACGAACATGCAAATCTGCAACAGTACGTGAGTGGGTGAACGGGTCTGTTCGCTGAGTAAGAATTGAGTTTCCTTGACAATTCCCGACTCGTTCTTTATTCTCCTCCTTTGGTGGAATGAATGAAAAAATGAGCCGACTGTATTTCTTGGAAACCACAGCTATATTGCTAGTCGAGAACAACATAGGGCTACTCAGAGCTTCAGTACATGTTCATGGTCTTCATATATGTGGTTCAACACATATACATCGTTCGAATTGTGAGCACTGCATTCAATCAAAGAACAGAAAATGCCAGCGCAAATACACGTTGCTTCAACGCTCAAAATACTGTACTATAGTTTAATTCTCACCATACAAACTTGTAACAGAGGCCTTTCTTTTTTTTATGCGTCATAAAACAGAGGAGACGGTTTGGACCAGCGGTATGCAAAGGAGTATGTGTGGTGAAATGTTCAGAAAACAACGTATATATGAAGTGGATATGAAAACCACATATATATAACAGAGGTTATGTAAAGAAACCTTTTAAACCATAACATTTCTATAAAACAACGTTTCTGTAAAGCGGCATTTAACACATAGCATTTCTATAAAACAACGTTTCTGTAAAGCAGCATTTAACACAACATTTCTATAAACCGCGTATTCAATGGACTCCACGCTCACCAATAATGGCTCAGACTCCATGCAGTCAGCAACATGAGCCTCTCCAAGATGATATACAACATCATGCAATGGGGATAGTGGCATCCTTTGAATTGTAGTTAACTCGTTCCACATTAACTGTGACTCACCCAGAAATTATGCAGCTCTCGTCCAGCATTACCAGTGAGGGATTTCGACCCTATTTCTCATTGGAATCACGCCCAACAATTAAAACTTCTCCCCGTATGTAGATTCAACCACCCACAATCACAAATTTCTCAAGATATGGCCCTCTGCAGAGAAGACAAATTCAACAATCGAAGGAAGTGGCCACTACCCGAGTTAAATGAGTGATGTGATTTTCAGAACTCGCCCCAGCACCTTGAAATACGTTCAACCACCAAAAAGGTTAACCCGACTCCCTTGCTTGGTGCCTCCACGCAGTGATGGACCCAGCCCTTAAAATTTGTGGGAATCGTGCTACATATTCTAACCTGTAGATTAAGTCATGCAAGTGTCTACACCGAATCATATATATATATATATATATATATATATATATATATCTGTGTGTGTGTGTGTGTGTGTGTGTGTGTGTGTGTGTGTGTGTGAAAGAAGAGCACCAAGAGTACTCAGGAGCGTACATGAATGCCAAAATAAAGACCTACGGGCTGACAGAAAATGTTTGAATTTGTAGAGTTAGGGATGAGGGATAAAGGCCAATTTTTTCTCTTTCAGGACTATGGGTAGAGAATTCAAAGGTATAGGTTTGCCATTTTGTAAGCTCAGTTACTGTTTATGTTCATAAATGAATGGTGTGTGAGCGCAGCGGAAGCAGCGCTGGAAAGGCAGCGTGTTATGGACAGAGGTGGTATGGCAGCATTGGAAAGGAATTGAATAAATGCGGGACAGGAAAGAACTATGCATATGCGTAGGGTGCTATCATTCAATCAGTACTGTGGTCCATGGAACAACATAAATCAGCCATCAATTTCAATCATAGCGCAAACTGTAATTTCAATTTTGGCTCATATGACAAGCAATCCAAAATGAATACCATCAATAGTGAGTTTGCAGCAGAGGCAGCGCTGAGTGAGGACAGTGCTCAGGGCAGGGCAGCGCTCAGGTCAGGACAATAAAAGACAGAGGGCGCAGGTAAAGAATGGCACAAATAACGCTGAGTGAAGGAGCATTTTGTATGCAGAGAGCAGCGTTCAGGGCAGTGGAAGCGTTAGAGTAGGAGAATAATCTCATAATTTTCTATTTGGGGAATTTTGCGCAGAGAATGCAGGTAAAATACTAGTGATAAAACATTCATGAAATGCAGAACTGACTTGCACAGAAAAGCCATATAACAAATGGCTGAAATTGGAGTAGGACCAGCAATCACCCGCTCTGATACCATGTTAAACACACATGGCAGCAAGAGAAAATATGAAAGATAAAACATGCAGTACATTTTTTATTAACAGGAGATATACATTTATAGTACATTGTTTGACCATTGGGTTTCACATCCCAAGGTCTCTTGGACTCCTTTTGTCCATTCGGCTTCCACACTAACCCACTGAGGATTAGGTGTCCAACAAAATTAAAAGGTTGCCGCAATATGTACAAAACATAACTCATTCCATATCAAAATGTCTAACACATGCCAACCTCATCCCTTTTTCTTTGCATAAAAACTACAAACATATATTCTTATATCATTTGTCCCTATTTATTTTCCTACATCTTCCACATCCCAACAATACACACACCAAAATACCTTATAGTCTCAATCAAATTCATTCGAAAGAGTTTGATCGAGATTCTAATGTAACTAATCCTGCGAAATTCAAAATCCATAATGCATAGATGATTAATTTGGAAAGAAAAACAAACCTCTAAATTTAAAAATTAAATTGAGTAATCAAACTTGGGCCATCAAAAATAAGAAAATGAAAATGTTTTTCTAAAAAAATAAAAAAGGAAAACTTTTGTCTTCAAAATCATAATTCCAAAAAAGTTCATCTAGAATCCAATGAAACTAAACCTGCAAAACTCAAAATCCATAAAAGGTGAGTAATTTGAAAATCCATAAAAGGTGAGTAATTTGAAAAAAAAAATCAGACATCTAAATTTGAAAATAAAGTTGAGTAATTGGGCCATCCAAACACGAGAAATTAAAAAGTTTCTCTGGAAAATGTGAACGGGAAACAGTTTAAGGTTTACATGGATGTGACTTGGAAACGTTACAAAGGTTTATGTGGACGCTAGTTGGAAATGTCACAATATAAGTGCTTAATTATAAATTACAATTGACATGTGGTTGGAGTAGACTTTTCATAGTTTAATAGTCTTTTCAATAATGGATACATGTTTTCCAAATATGTTATGTATCCAGTTGCAATCAACATAATCAAATTTTCATTAATCTTATATGTGGTTAATGGTTCAAGTATAATAGTTAATGAAATAGTGAATTTTGAATATAATTTGGTAAAAAAATAATTTAAATAAGGTAATTTATATTTTCAATTATTTAATTGAAATTTATAATTGACAAAATTACGGTAATGTTATATCCACTTCCTTCGAAAGAAGCCAATATCTGTTGAAACGAGGATTTGGATTTCGAGGAATGAAACTTGGATCAAATCTTTACACAAAAATGATTGTGCATTGCTAAAAGCACTCACATATATATATATATATATATACACACACACACATAGAGTAAGGACAGAAAACCGATTTTTCTTTTTTTAAGACGTTAATTTGGATTTAGGAAAATAGAGTTTGAACCAAATCATAAATAGTTGATTACAGAAAATTTATTAGCATAAATACACGATCATTCCAAAAAATATAAATATAATGATCATGCTGACCGAGGTGGCAACTGGGTATACTGAAAATCTAAGAAGAAATTAGATACATTCAGAATAACGATAAACCTTTGACAGATTGATAAAGCTATAGATGAAAAGATTTGTTGACAGATAAGAAGACAGTATATGCATATAATAAATTTGAGAAACAAAAATAAAGACAAGTTAAGAAACATCATTCACATCATAGATTCATTATATCCAAAAAAAATGTCAGGACTGTAACTCATCGATAATAACCTGAACAGAGCAGTACCGTGCATAGCCTAATTCATCAACTCCTTTCATTACCAGAATTCATTCCAATGGCTTCTCGGCAGCCATTGCAGGAGAAGAATATCACAGCTACAAACTCAGAACTGATTCAATGAATGACTCTCGAAGAGAAACAGGCCTGCCTTCAATTTATATGTGTCAGGGAGGGTAAAATTCCTCCTTATTCCTATTTCAGCGGAACAGTATCATCATTGTTACATTTCACATGAACATTACTCACTTTTTTCTACATTGGTGGGCAACACCCACCGCTCTGAATTATTTCAAAACTTTTTTGAGCCGCTATAGAATATAGAAGAACTACTGAAGAAGTTGCAAACCCGAAACAATTTTGAGTAAAAGTGCAATCCATGTTTGGAATTTTTTATCGATAGTCTTACCTTTATTTTTTATCAGCACTCACACTCAGTGTCATTTTTTTGATCATTTTCAATGACCCGGCACGTAAAGCTGCATTAAAAATTTCAGCCTGACAATGTTAAAAGTATGCGAGGGTCCATGATAGTCACAGGAGACGCTACAGACCCTAGATAATTTTCCCAAAGTCGTCCTTAAGAGTTGACTTATGATATATAGTGATTAAAAGATGATATATAGTGACTAGCAAATAGAAGATGGGGAAAGAGAATTGGTCGAAGACTTATGGTAAAGAGAACATTTAATTCTCGAATCACAGGAAGAAACGAAAAAAGTCATGTCTTAGTAACCTGTTGAAATGGTAATTTCAACTATGGCATTTATTTCAGAAAACCGTCAGTTCCTTCCCCGCACCGCCTTTCGCTGTATTTTGGTTTTCCTCCAAGTGCAGCGAGCATATTCAATGGCTAATATGTGGTTTGCAAAACAACCTTTCCCCGACACTTAAAGTTCAGCAGGAAGGGCCGTGCGATATCGTCTGGCAGCCCGTTCGATTAAATCAACGGGCGATATCGTCTGATAGCCGTCCAATTAAATCAATGGTTGATGTATAGGCCTACACCATATTACGTGACGTGAAATAAAATTTTTCATTGACTGCCAATTTTGTTAGTGAAACATTTAATGAATTTGCTATGGTCGTAAAATGTAGGTAAACGTTTTTTATTTTATTATTTTTCTAATTCACGAGTGTAGTTTCGTTATGGCACAAGTAAAAAAAGGGTTATGTTCTGTTTTATGTTTTTGCTGAGAAAAACGAAAGGGAACATACGCAACAACGCGAATGAAGAAAAATTTTACACAGCAGTGTAAATATATACAGCAGAGACATAGTTTTGTTTTGTAATGCAATGTAATACGTGAGATGCAGTAGCGCGAGTGTATGTAAGAAAAATGTTTCACACAGCAATGTGAAAATTTGTAAGCTGAGACAGAGTAATTTTCAGAAAGAGACAGAGTAAATTTTTTTTACTGTCTCTGAAGCAATTTTGTTGGTGAAATCCCTCTATGAGAGGAAGATGTTTTTTTTGTAATAGTCAGTCTCATTAATGAACATAAATCTTTTGTGTGTGTAAAACTCTATCTTTAGAAACAATTTTAGTTTTTCTCTGTGTTAAAAATAGAGGATTTTTCCTATGTTCATTTTGTTTGGAATTATCAGAAATTCCCAAGATGGTATCAGAGCTTGTCCAGTTTCTTTGAAGGTGTCAAAGAAGTTGAAGGAAGGATTTCTTGCTACAGCTGCTTCTCCAGCAGAGTGAAGACTCAGTCAAGAAAGAATCCAAGGTATTTGTCAAGTTAGTTTTTTGTGTTACTACTGAGGACAGTCAGTTATTTTAAATACATAGTCAATTATTTTGAAGCATAGTTAAGAGTGCAATAATGGCTGGAGTGAGCACTAGCATGGGTATCTGTAATACTCAGCTCCCACAATTTAATGGGAAAAACTATGACTATTGGGCAATAACTATGAAATCTTTGCTTGCTTCCAACAATCTATGGGAATTTGTTGAAGATGGCTTTGAAGAACCAACAGATGAAAATGAGTTTAATAATTTAACTCACACAGAGAAAGATCTATTGAAGAGAAATAAGAAGAAGGATTCTAAAGCCCTCTACTTTTTGCATCAAGCAGTGCATAAGAGTGTGTTTCCAAAAATAACAGCAACTACGAGATCCAAACAAGCATGGCAAACTTTCAAGATAGCCTATCAAGGCATGGAGAAAGTGAAGACAACAAAAATACAGTTGTTGAGGAGAGATTTTGAGCCTCTCTACATGAAGGAGTCATATAATATTGACTCATTAATCACACATGTGATTGGTCTAGTCACACAGATAAGGTCTCATGGAGAGATTCTTGAAGAAAGGAGGATTGTGGAGAAACTATTAAGGATCCTACACTCAAGGTTCGATGTGATTGTCACCACCATAGAAGAGACAAAGGATATCACAAACTTCTTAGTTGATGAACGACATGCATCACTGATAACACATGAGCAGAGATTGAATAGGAATGAAAACTCATCTCTAAAGCATGCCTTTAAGACCCAAATGCTCTTTGGAAGAGGAAGAGGTCAAGGCAAAGGAAACAAGATAGGAAGAGGTAGAAGCCAAAACAAAGGTGGAAGAAACAATCCAGCAAATTCTCAAGGAAGAGGCAGCAATCCAAATCAGAACCAAGGCCAAGGAAGCAGCCAACAAAGTGGACAACATCATGCTCAAGGACAAAGGTATGATTAATACAGTGTCCAATGTCACTATTGTAAAAAATTATGGGCATTATGCAAATGAATGTATGACGAAGTAGCATGATATGACTAATAGAACTAATGCAAATTTCACTAAAGAAAATATCAGCCAAGATAATTTGTTTTTAGCCTGTAACATAGCTGAAGAAAAGAGTGAAGATGTATGGTTTCTAGACTCCAGTTGCAGTAACCATATGACAGGAAACATAGCCCTGTTTTCTATGTTAGATCAGAGTGTGAAGTCACAAGTCACACTAGGAACTGATAATAAAGTTTCTATTACGGGAAAAGGAGAAGTAAATGTCTTATCAAAGAAAGGTGAAAATAAAACCATAGCAGATGTTTATTATGTTCCTGGAATGAAATATAACCTCTTAAGTATTGGACAACTTATTCAAAAGGGGTACAATGTCTTCTTTTTGGATGATGTATGCACCATCATGGATAAAACACACAACAAACAATGTATAGTTAATGTGAAGATGACAAGGAACATGATGTTCCCTCTCAGAATGAAAGAAGATTTAAAAAATGGAGAAGAAATAGTAGCAGTGACACAAGAGGCTTTCCAAAGTGAACCAAAAGATGAAAATTTGTTGTGGCACTTGAGATTTGGACATCTCAACTTTGGAGGTCTTAACTTGTTGAATAGAAAATTAATGGTAAGAGGATTACCACTAATAGAGAAACCAGACAGTCTTTGTGAAAGTTGTATCTTGGGGAAACAACACAAAGAAAATTTTCCATCTGGGAAAGGCATAAGGGCAAAATCACCCTTAGAGATTGTCCACTCACATTTTTGTGGACCAATTCAAACTCCATCACTTGTAGGCATCCACTATATAATAACATTTATTGACGATTTTACTAGAAAAACTTGGGTTTATTTCTTGAAGAACAAAAGTGAAGTGTTTGAAAGATTTTGCAATTTCAAAGCACTTGTAGAAAACCAAAGTGGGCTGCATATCAAAGTTTTAAGAACTGATAGAGGAGGTGAGTATATCTCAAAGGAATTTCTATGTTTTTGTACAAAAAATGGAATTCATAACCAGTTTACCACTAAGTACACTCCGCAGAAAAATGGAGTTTCCGAAAGGAAGAATAGGATAATCATGGATATGGCGAGGAGTATGTTAAAGACAAAATATTTTCCGAATGATTATTGCGCTGAAGTTTTACATTGTGCAGCGTATATTTTGAGTAGATGCCCTACAAAAGCAGTCATGAACAGAGTGCCGGAAGAAGCATGGAGTGGGACAAAGCAAGGAGTCACCCACATGAAATTTTTTGGATGTGTGGTTTATGCACACATTCCAGATCAACTAAGGAAGAAGTTGGACAGAAGAGGGGAGAAATGTATTTTCATTGGATACAGTGAGGAATCCAAAGCTTACAGGTTGTATAACCCATCCACCAAGAAGCTTATTATGAGTAGAGATGTTTAGTTCATTGGGGAGGAAGCTTGGGATGGAAGCATAGAGAAAACATTGAAGGTTAAAGACTCTTTGTCACATGATGAAGATGATGAGGAGATGGCTGAAATACATCCCCAAACAGAAGCACCAATACAAGGGAAGCAAGAGACACCCTTGAGGAGAAATGAATGTGCTTCTCCAAGCACACCACAAGGAGGAAATTCAAGTGCCTCCTCAAGCACTTGTACACCAAATGAAAGAGGTAAGAAGTTCAGAAATTTAAGTGACATTTATGAACAAGAGGCAGCAGATGAAGGTATGAACTCTTTGTTTGCCTTATATTGTCATGTTGATGACCCTGTTCATTTCGAAGATCAATGCCATAGAAATAAACAAGACATGGGATTTAGTTGAACTACCAAAAGGAAAAGAATTCATTGGAGTTAAATGGGTCTACAAGACCAAGAGTAATGTTGAAGGCAAAGTAGAAAGACACAAGGCAAGACTGGTTATCAAAGGATACAAGCAGCAGTATGGGAGATACTATGAGGAAACTTTTGCACCAGCTGCTAGAATGGAAACTGTGAAAGCAGTGTTGTCCATAGCAGCGCAAAACAAGTGGAAAGTTTACGAAATGGACGTGAAGTCAACATTCCTAAATGGAGTGTTAATGGAAGAGGTTTACATTGAAAAACCTCCAGGCTATGAAAAGAAAGGCCAAGAGCACAAAGTGTGCAGATTGAAAAAAGCTCTTTATGGGCTGAAGCAAGCACCAAGAGCGTGGTACAGTAGGATAGATTCCTATCTACTAGAAAATGGATTTGAAAAATGTGAGGGAGAACCGACCCTCTACATCAAAGAAAAGGATGGTAAAATACTAATTGTTGTGTTATATGTTGATGATGTTACTTTCACAAGTAACGATGATTATCTTATTGAAAATTTCAAAATAGTCATGAAAGAAGAATTTGAAATGACTGACATGGGTTTGCTAAGATACTTCTTAGGAATAGAAGTAGAACAAAATGAAAATGGGATTTTTATCTCACAAGTGAGATATGTTAATGAAATGTTGGAAAGATTTAATATGCAGGAGAGAAAAGCAACAATCACTCCCACAATGATGGGATTAAAATTCAACAAAGAGGACAACAACAAGGATTTTGATCCTAGTTTGTACAAGAGCATAGTTGGCAGCCTCATGTATTTGACTACAACTAAGCCGGATATAATATATGTTGTTAGTTTAATTTCCAGATTCATGGAGAGGCCAAAAGAAGCACATTGGCAAGCATCAAAAAGGATTTTGAGGTATGTTAAAAGTACTAAAAGGTTTGTCATTTTATATAGTACTTCAGAATCTTCAGATTTAATTGGATACACTGATAGTGATTGGTCTGGAAGTGTATATGATCGGAAAAGCACATCCGATTATGTTTTTCACATGGGTTTAGGAGCCATTTCATGGGCTTCTAAAAAATAACCTAGTGTAGCATTGTCTACAGCAGAAGCAAAATATGTGGTAGCTACAGCAGTAGCATGCCAGGAAATTTGGATGAGAAGGATGTTAAGGAGTTTATGCCAAGAGCGAGTAAAAGAAATTATGATTTTTTTTGACAATAGTTCAGCTATTGCATTATCCAAGAATGTTGTGTTTCATAAGAGAACGAAACACATTGACAAAAAGTTTCATTACATCAAGAAATTGGTAAACAATGGAGAAACTGTTTTAAAACACTGCAGAACCCAGGAGCAAGTTGCAGACATTTTGACCAAACCATTAGGGTAGAAAAGTTTTGAGATTTTGAGGAAGTGTCTGGGTATAACTGATAACGCAACAATTTTAAAGGGGAGTGTTGAAATGGTAATTTCAACTGTGGCATTTATTTTAGAAAACTGCCAATTCCTTCCCCGCACTGCCTTTTGTTGTATTGTGGTTTTCCTCTGAGGGCAGCGAGCATATTCAACGGCTAACACGTGGTTTGCAAAAAAACCTTTCCCCGGTGCTTAAAGTTCAGCAGGAAGGGTCGTGCAATATCGTCTGACAGTTGTCCGATTAAATCAATGGTTGATGTACAGGCCTGCACCATATTACGTGACGTGAAGTAAATTTTTTCATTAACCGCCAGTTTTGTCAGTAAAACATTGAATGAAATTTACTATGGTCGTAAAATGTAGGTAAACATTTTTTATTTTATTATTTTTCTAACTCACGAGTGTAGTTTCATTATGGCACAAGTAAAAAAAAAAATGGTTATGTTCTATTTTATGTTTTTGCTGAGAAAAAGGAAAGGGAACATACGCAACAGTGCGAATGAAGAAAATCTTTACACAGCAATGTAAATATATACAACAGAGACAGAGTTTTGTTTTGTAATGCAATGTAATACGTGAGATGCAGCAGCGCGAGTATATGTAAGAATTTTTTTTTACACACAACGGTGTGAAAATTTGTAAGCTAAGACAGAGTAATTTTCAGGAAGAGACAGAGTAAAAGAAGTTTCACTGCCTCCGAAGCAGTTCTGTTGGTGAAATCCCTCTGTGAGAGGAAGATGTTTTTTTTTGTAAGAGTCAGTCTCATTAATGAACAAAAATCTCTTGTCTGTGTAAAACTATGTCTTCAAAAACAATTTTAGTTTTTCTCTGTGTTAAAAACATAGCATTTTTCCTCTGTTCATTTTGTTTAGAATTATCAGAAATTCCCAACATAACCTTTATGTTTAATTTTTATACTTTGGAGAAGGGGGGAAACATACCTTTCCTTGCAGGGAGGGTTTAATATATTGACCATGGGTGGAAATTCGAAGAGGCAACTTACTTTGCGTGGGCGCAATAAATAAATATATATATATATATATATATCTATATATATATATATATATATATATATATATCTATATATATATATATATATATATATATATATATATATATATATATATATATATATATAACTTTACATGAAAACTGAAATCCATTATAAAATGTGCTACCATATTCCCAATGTCATATATTTAAATAGGGACATAATTGCAGAAATCAAGCATGTGTGCTAGCTTTTCTATAGTTAGAAAAAGGCGAGGATAAGTATGTTTTTATTTCCAATTAAAGTAAACAATAAGGACCGGCATGCCCAATCAAACTCTTTATGTAAAAATCTATATGTCAGTTAAAATATTCTAATAGAACTGAAGGAAAAATCATGGATGCAACATGATATTGTGGGCGCACATTTTGAAAGCGTAAGATGTGGCCAAACAATCGACATGGAAGTATTGAAATATTCAGAAGGGATCATTGTCCAAACACTAATTCCAAATTTCTCGAATCCTGTAAAATTGTTTTTGGTATTACAGGCGGTTTTAAAAAGTGCAGAAACAAGTAAACGAATTATATAATCAAAATGTTAATTTCATATTCGTAACAATCACCCAAAGAATTTGGCGTCTCCGAATGGATATATACATATTAATAAAATAATAACTAGCATTTGCACTAGATGTTCCTAAGGAAACGCAGTAAGGCATAAATTCAAGAACACAAATACAACACAAGAATACTTTGATAAAGAATAAAAATATATTGAACGCTCAAATCAATGCCCCATTAATGGAACCACTTAGTAGACATATCTATCAAAATTAGGATTATACACAATGATCAAGAAATTCCCATATACAAATAGTACCTTCCACAACAACCCATTGTCACGTCCACATTTTAAAAAATTCCTTGGAACATGATTGGAATCTCCCATATTGTTTTTTTCATTATGCAGATAAGTCTTCCCTATTGCTATTTTCATCATGAATATTGCTAGTTCATTGTTGTAAAGTGTTAGTGTGTTAAAATATACGAACAGCACCTTCCACAACAACCTCTTGTCACATCCACATTTTTAAAAATGCCTTGGAATGTGATTGGAATCTCCCATATTTCCTTTTTCATTATGCAGATAAATCTTCCATATTGTTATTTTCATCATGAATATTGTTAGTTCATTGTTGTAAAGTGTTAGTGTGATAAATTCAATACCATAAGTTTGACAAGCGAAAAACATTCCTCAATTAGCATAATATGTATTTTTCTCTCACCGTGTATTCTTCAGTCATGCATTTCAAAACTTCCATCAAAGAGCACAAGTAACAGATTAACTGATTTTATTTCGAGATCATAAACTAGAAAAACCCTTAAACTTTTCGAGCTCCATACCTAAACCAAGAAAATGAACAACCCGAAGCAACCCTAAACCAAGAAAATGAAAAACCCTAAGAAACCCTAAACCAAGAAACATTTCATGGTGGTCAGCGTTACTGATATATTCATGATTGATAATCTCTGATGGGTGTGCCTTATGCGGATAACTTAAGACTATCAAGAAATGCATTCCTTCCACTTAGAATAACATGAAATAAGTGATTAACCTGTTTAGATAGAGGACCTAACCCCTAGGCAAGCAATTGTGCACTTTGTTGTAATTCCTATATAGCAATTCTGATATGTTCCACTTTCTCTGTTCCATTGAGAATGTCAGAAGAAGATAATTTTTGAAATATAGGATCAACATTTTCAATCGATGCATCCAAAAATTCTAGCTCTTCCAAAACGCGATCTCGGCCGTTGGCAAAACATCTCTCGATTTCATCATTAATCCCTCGTTGAAAACTCATGAATGCTGTGGACTGCAAAAACTGATCAGGAATATGCAATTCAATGAATGGGCCAGAGTGCCGAGTGAGAGCAGAAGCCACCACACTGCAGATAAATATAGTTGTTTCCATCACTCCATACATCGCTCTCAAGAAAACACTACCCTTTGACGATGACTTTACCTTCCCAAACTGAAGGCTTTTGCTCATATGTTGTAATATCACAATGCAATTTTCAATCCTACTATTACTTTGGGTGTTTGCACCATTTTTCCCCTCCGAATCCATTTTTTCCTTAAACTCTTGGAGGGAACCTTTGAAATGGAAGAGCTTGTCATTAGACCAAACGCCATCTGAAAAGTCCAGCAAATGCAAAGCGTAATGAACAAGAAGCTGGAAATATTCAAGATTTGAAATTTTGACATTTAATGGAAGGCAAATGTCTAAAAGCTTTACAGTGTCATCCAGGTATTCGTCCATCCATTTCTCATCCCATTCTGCTGTAGGAAATTGGAGATCTGTAATAACGGACTTGAGGTCCGCGTGTGTAGCAGATAAAACCGCCATGGCTTACTACATCTACAATAGATTCATCGTTTTCTTCAATAACATACTAGCACCCTAAGCATTTTATGGTAAAACAAAACACATAATTGTAGTCAAACAAAGATGGTTACAACCTTCTCAATGATCAAGTATTTTTTTATCAAATTGTTTTCTGTCGCTTTCTCTCTATCTGCCCCGTGAAAAAAATCAAGCCCATTAACTCGAGTCCAGTTTAGAGCTGACAGAACCCTACTCGAGTCTGTAGGGTGCCATGGGGATGCTTTTCTTGTGTGCTACAAACATGGAAATAGGGTGGGGTCATTTTTAGTGTCGTTTGTTTTCAATGGATTACTTGGATATGCCTCCTATGATGGAAGAATGTCTATGGGACGTCCCAAATGTCAGGGGTTTGTCCTTGCCAAATGGCTACAATGCGATTCTGTTAAAAAAATGTTTTCTAATCAACCATTGGTTAACATGAGCAAGATTTTCTTGATTGTGAGGTTATTAATGGTGTATTTATTCTGCAAGAGTTTTGAAGGATTTGCAGGTCTTACTATTTTTTGCAAGCAAAAGCACACATATCAGTATGGATATGTTATTGGAGAAGATTAAACTCTGGTGGAAGGAATCCATCATTAAAATGCTTATTATTTTAACTTATATTTTACTTGAAGCCACCTTTTCCCATTAGAAGACCTCACTCTCCCAAATCCCTTAAAGCATAGAAACAAAAGTCATAACATTTAATGGAGTGGCTTATAATTGCCCCCTCAGTCATCCCCTGCATTTTTTCCCTTGAAAATTTGGTGAATAGAGGCATGAGGAAGCATCGAGTCTCATTTCTTTAGTTGATGTTTGATTAGAAATTGTTATACAAGTTGCAGGCTAACAAGGTGACTTTTTAGTCTTTTTTTTGTGTAGATATTCTAGTTGATTTTTCTTAAAGTCTTGTCAGAAATCTGAAAAAATGTAGTTTTAAGTTGTTGAGTCTACACAACATATGTTTTCTAAAGACTTTCTATGGTGCTAAATCCATTTTTGCATTTAAAATTACAATTTAAATGACAGAATATTGTGATCTCACCAAGAATTGTATTACTAGATAATGGTGAAAAGGACCAAAAAAATATTCGCGTTAGACTACACTCTTATTCACCTATTCCTTTTACCTGGCCTTTGATGATGATAAGCAATGTGGAATTGGAAATGTGTATCACAACATTGCCAAAAGTGGCTCAATATTTGCTAGATGTTTTAAAGGTGATAGAGTAAGGCATTGTTTGGTATATGTTTTAGAGGTGATAGAGCAAGGCACTGTTTGGTATATGTTTTAGAGCTGATAGAGCAAATCACTGTTTGGTAGATGTTTTAGAGGTGATAGAGCAAGGTATTACATGTAAGCTACATTAAGAAGAGTTTTTCAATATGAAATACAACTCCATTTTGTTATGAAATGCATTGTTAGATGGGGATTTAAGATCAACAAGTATACTGTCGTTAACTCTTAGGGCTTAGTAAACCAGTACAAAACCATCTTTATGTTTATAGGATTTTCCATGCGTGGAAGCAACCTTAGTCCTTAATGCACTTACTTTTTTTGCTGCTTCTTTCATTGTCTTTGGTGGTTTCATTGTCTTTGGTGGTATCTTGCTAGAAAATCATTACATAAATTCCAATATATGTTCTCTAAAGCAATCTAAAATTCTCTCAAATGCAAGACATGAGCTTGGATACCACTTGGAGAAAAATCACATCACAAAAAACACATTGTACATTGAACACACAAACAATAAGTTTCTTTCTTCGAATTTTTTACATTTTGCATTAAAGTAAACAATATCCAAGCCACTAAGTAGATAACTCTGCTCTTTTTCCTATCTACGGTTGCACTGAGGCAAAGATTTTTGTTTTCTGAGGAAACTAAAAAAATAACTATCCATAAATATCTAATTGGTAAAGACTATTTAGTAATCATTGTTAACTTATCACAAAAAGCACACTCATATTTATGCCATTACTAAGAATCAAAGGTATGTTTTTGTATGAATGTTAGAGATGGATGGAAGGATTTTGACTATATTTAGTGGTTTTAGATGTCTACTAATATGACCTAATTTGACCTTGAATGATGCAAGTTCTGGTTTCTTGATTTTTTTATAAAGACACTGTTTAATTAAGATTTCGAGTTTTTTTTGATCTTCAGTAGAGTTTAGAGGATGTTTCCTTCATTACCAATACAAGTTTGGATCCATCCCATAACATAGCTAAATTAACCTGAATGGATTTTTCTCCAATATTGTTTTTTCGAGGGCATTACATTCCTTAGATAGCTCAAGTCATCTACAGACACAACAAGGACCTAGAAAATCCAGCCATTAATCTAAAAGGATATATGGTAAGACCCTATACTGTCATTATGAATGTATGGTCATTAAAATATAACGAGCAACACTTGAAATGGATGACAGATGGCAATAAATCATTTGTTCTAAATAGGATAATATATAATGAAAAGGGGCGATTATATTTCTATATTGTGTTTTAACATCAAGAAAATCATGGTTCTTACAGGTGGGCAATGCACTTACAGATGATTTCCATGATCTTGTAGGGATTTCTAAATTTATGTGGTCTCATGGTTTGATATTAGACAACACCTAATGGTTGCTCAATATTCATTGTGACTTTTCATCTCTTGTGCATCCATCAGCTCTATGTAATATGGTATTAGATCGTGCTAATCTGGAAATGGGGAATATTGATCCATATAGTATCTACACCCATCCTTGTTTGAATTACACTGGAACATATAGAAAACAACAAAGAAAAAGATATGTAAATATATTATATACATTAAGCATTGTATATGCCAGTATATCAGTTTGAAGGTATGCTTAAAGTCCAATTTCGTATCTTTTGCATTTGGTAGTCTCTTTCCCATTGACATGGTAAACTGTAAAATAAAGACCAGATAAAAAGATGTGTAAGAATATTAGATAAATTAAGCATTCTATATGCCAGCTTATCGGTTTGAAGGTATGCTTAAAGCCCAATGCTATATCTTTTGCATTTGGTAGTATCTTTCGCATTGACATGGTAAACTGTAAAATAAAGACCGGACTAGATGATTGAGGTCATTTTTTCTCAAATTAAACACATTCTTGCGTGCCATTGAGGTCCAAAATTTGTTGCATGGTGAATTTAAATGACTAATATCCATCACCTCTAGATGGGGATAATCAGATCAACTATAAGAGCACTACTGCATTCTCTTTCTCACAGATGCATTTTGTTGCAGCCATGGAGGCATCTGTTTGTGAGTATGATCCTTGCACTAAAAAGTATTCTGAAATTTCTTTCAATCTACCTAAAGTACAAAAGGCTCTTCATGCCAATGTTACAGGAATTCCTTATAACTGAACTACTTGCAGGTCTGTGGTTTTATTATTAAAATGGTAACCTTTTTTTTATCTGGTGCTGCTTCTTTTGCATTTATAAAGGACCTTCATTCATCAATCTGGTCTGTTTGCTTTATTATGTAGAGTGATGAAGTTTCTGCTCACTGGGGAGACCCCTAGATCTATGTTGCAAATTTACCTAGAGCTCATAAACGTTGGACTACGCATTTGGATGTTCAGGTCACAACTCACCATGCATATCATTTCTTTTAATCAGAACATGGCACTTAGAACAATGAGAATGTTTTTGGTTGGACTTTTTCTTTTATCTTCCATCATAAAGTCTACTACAGAAAAATTGATATTGTTTTGTTGGTATGCAGTGGAGATACAGATTCAGTGATTCCAGTCATAGAAAAAACAGGGATTCATGGCCCTTGCCCCACGATTTATGATCGGAAATCTATTGGATATTGCGAGAAAGATATAAAAGGAGTTATGCACAGACATGGCCTTTGTATGTCACGATTTTAAAAAGAGTTCTTTCCCTTATATGGTTGAGTGGTCCAGGAAATATGATACTGTCACAAGTAATTTTTATGGCATATGCTGCTTATGGATTATTGGTTTATTTATTTGTTGCAATTATAGATTTGAAATTCAATTACTTTTTGTAGGTGAGAAGTTTGTGATCTGATTTGGTTACGAACTAAGAATTGTTTTGACCTAATGCAAAATTGATCCGACAATTTCTATCTTCCAAGCACGTGAATTACTATGGAGAGTCTCCTCTGGACCAGAAAATGTTGTTTTTTGTGGTTGTGAGAAGTGCACTTGTTGTTAATGGTGAACAATGGTCTTACCAACACTGAATGTTTGCACCTACCTCTAATATGTAGAAGCTCTCAAAGCTCATGGTGAATATGGAAAGTAAAGATGGTAGGAATAACTTTCGGGTTAATCCCATTGAAGAAATTTAATGGTTATGGGCATTTCTTTTCTGTTTTATATGCTCTTCATATACTTTCAATATATAATCCTGTTTGTTTTTATTTTATTTTATTTTTTATCATTGGCACAGGAAAATAGTACTACATATTCATGCAAAAGTAAATAAAGCATACCTCACTGAGTAACAATCGCCTTCTTTTAGTCATAGCTCCACACATACTTTGAGATTCACAAATACTTTGAGATTCAGTCTTGCCAGCCTCTGCACTCGTCATTCTTGTTTGCCTATAGTCATATTCTGCAACAGTAAAAAGTGAGTGCCTCCTCGTAAATTCCCAACGTAATTGGCCACCATTGTAGACGATGACACCACATTTTGTTTAGACATTTACTTAGGCCACATTTTATTTAGACATTTACTTAGGTAGGTAGGGTGTCTGTATCTCCCATCTCTCTAGAGAGTACTCTCATTGCATCTTCTATAATACTAGTTCCTATGCCATTGCTTTAGGGTGCCAGTATCTCCTAAACCAAGAAACATTTCATGCTGGTCAACTTTACTGATATATTCATGACTGATCATCTTTAGGGTGCCAGTATCTCCTAAACCAAGAAACATTTCATGCTGGTTAGCTTTACTGATATATTCATGATTGATCATCTCTGATGGGTGTGCCTTCTGCGGATAACCTAGGACTATCAAGAAATGCATTCCTTCCACTCAAAATAACATGAAAGAAGTCATTAACCTGTTTAGAGAGAGGATCTAACCCCTGGGAAAGCAATTGCACTTTTTTGTAATTCCTGTAAAGCAATTCTGATATGTTCCACTTTCTCTGTTCCATCGACAATGTCAGCAAAAGATAATTTCTCAACTATAGGGTGAACATTTTCAATCGCTGCATCCAACAACTCTAGCTCTTTCAAAACTCGATCTCGGTCATTGGAAAAACTTCTCTTGATTTCTTCATTAATCCCTCGCTGCAAACTCATGAATGCTGTGAACCACAAAAACTGATCAGGAATATGCAATTCAATCAATGGGCTAGAGTGCCCAGCAAGAGCAGAAGCCACCACACTGCAAATAAATATAGTTCTTACCTTCACTCCATACATCGCTATCTAGAAAACACTACCCTTTGACGATGACTTTACCTTCCCAAACTGAAGGCTTTTTCTCATATGTTGTTATCACAGTGAAATTTTCAATCCTACTATTCCTTTGCGTGTTTGCACCATTTTTCCCCTTCGGATCCATTTTTCCTTCAACTCTTGGAGAGAACCTTTGACATGGAAGAGCTTGTCATTAGACCAAATGCCATCTGAAAAGTCCAGCAAATGTAAATCATAATGAACAAGAAGCTGGAAATATTCAAGCTTTGAAATTTCGACATTTAATGCAAGGCAAATGTCTAAAAGCTTTACAGTGTCATCTAGGTATTCGTCCATCCATTTCTCATCCCATTTTGTTGTAGGAAATTGGAGATATGTAATAAGGGACTTGAGGTCCACGTGTGTGGCAGATAAAACCGCCATGTCTTGCTACATCCACGACAGATTTATCGTGTTCTTCAGAATCTTTGGCTCGAGTTTCTTTAATCTTCTTGTTAAGGAAATCTCAAAGGCGCTCAATATCTCATTAAACTTTGCAAACTGATCATACGATCAATTAGAAGCAACCATTCTGAAAGGATTTCCAAAGTTTAGGAACAGAGAATGGCCATCATGTGGGCGACCTATTGCTTAAGCAGTTCACAAACCGAATGACGAAAATAGGGGAAACGCTTGGTAACAGAAACAAAATAGCAAGAAAACCAAGAGCTTGCAAAGAAAGTGTGTGTCATTAATATTTTAGGTGCAAGACACAGAAGCTCGTCCCACAATATTATCACCCGCAAAGATAGGCAGCACAACCTATAAAGCTCGGAACCTTATTCCATAGTTTTACACTCTGTTTTCTTATTGGTCCACTGAGGGTTTTGTCCAAAGGCTCCTTGGCACAGAGGTTGCTTTGGATGTGTTGAGGTGTTATGTTGATAGCCTATCAAACACGCACTGATGTATGGGATTTGTTAAGGTATTTCTGAGAAAGAAAATCTGATTAATTCTCTCTGACTTAATGAAAGCTTATATACCTGTGTCCAAAGACAAGTAAAATGGGTGAAGTAGAATTACAGCCCATTCAGAAAAGGAGATGAGAAAGAATTCCAGGGATGACAAGATCAACCAATGTTTTTAAAAGATGCAGAAGCCTACAATCATATTATCCCCGAGTCGCTATACAAAACGTCATCGAGGAATGAAAATGACAATATTCACCAATTTATTTTGAAGAAAAATCCTAACTGCCTCAACACAAGGAAATGTCAAAAAATTCGCATCATCCAAAACCAGCAAAGAAAAAAATAGTTGGAGTAGTCAACCTCCGTGAAGGAGGATTTTTTAAAGTTGTTGCGAAAGGCAACTACAAGCATACTATCCCCGACTCTCTATACGACTTAAATAAACTGAGTTAAACCTATTTTTTTCGAGATCATAAACTGGAAAAGCCCTGAAACGTTTCAAGTCCCATACCTAAACCGAGAAAATGAAAAATCCTAAGAAACCCTAAACCAAGAAAATGAAATAGAGTACCTACTTATCATGAGCTTGGCATGGACATAGATCATGGTTCTACTATGAATCTTTGCATTCCAGTAGTCACTCCCTTCTTCTGGTCTTTCTAGAGGTTCATATTCGCCCGAGAGCTTCACCTCCCTCTTCCCCACGCAGAAGAAATTCAAACAATAAGTCAGGCGGTACTCAAACCAAATGACGAAAATAGGGGAAACGCTTGGTAACAGAAACAAAATAGCAAGAAAACCAAGAGCTTGCAATGAAAGAGTGTGCATTAATTTTTAGGTGCAAGACATGGACGCTCGTCCCACGATATTATCACCTGCAAAGATAGGCAGCACAACCTATAAAGCTCGAAACCTTATTCCACGGCTTTACACTCTATTTTCTTATTGGTCCGCCGAGGGTTTTGCCCAAAGGCTAGCAGTCAACCTCCGTGAAGGAGGATTTTTTTAAAGTTGTTGCGAAATGCAACTACAAGCATACTATCCCCAACTCTCTATACGAATTAAATAAACTGACTTAAAATGATTTTTTTCGAGATCATAAACTGGAAAAGCCCGAAAAATTTTTGAGTTCCATACCTAAACGAAGAAAATAAAATACCCTAAGAATTCCTAAACCAAGAAAATGAAATAGAGTGTCTACCTATCATGAGCTTGGCATGGACATAGATCATGGTTCTATTGTGAACCTGCGCATTCCAGTAGTTGGTCCCTTCGTTTGGTCTTTCTGGAGGTTCATATTCACCCGGGAGCTTCACCTCCCTGTTCCCCATGCAGAAGAAATTCAAATAATCAGTCGGGCGGTACTCAAACCAAATGACAAAAACAGGGGAAACGCTTGGTAACAGAAACAAAATAGCAAGACAACCAAGAGCTTGCAAAGAAAGTGTGTGCCGTTAATTTTTTAGGTGCAAGACACGGAAGCTTGTCCCACGATATTATCACCCGCAAAGACAGGCAGCACAACTTATAAAGCTTAAAACCTTATCCCACAGTTTTACACTCTGTTTTCTTATTGGTCCACCGAGGGTTTTGTCCAAAGGCTCCCTAGCACAGAGGTTGCGTTGGATGTGTTGAGGTGTTATGTCAGCCCTCCTCCCTGAGTGCTTCGCCGATCATCTTATACATCATGTGCACGGTGTTCTTGAACAAGTGCAAGATTGCGTGCATAGTATCCCCCTCCGGTATTCCCTCCGGCCACATTGGGGTCAGCACATACACAGCGAACTACTCCAATGCTCTAATCTTGCTTACTACCTTCAGCACAATCTCAATCGGTATCAGATGCAGGCATTCACAGTGCGATCTCGGTCCCAAGAAGCACAACTGCCGAAATTTGTGCTAGTCGGGAGGTTAGGGAGTTAGTACCTCAGCATAATCAAATGACTCAACATCGCTCAATCGTCTAACATATCATCTAATGGTGCAAAGTAATGAGACGTAGGTAGAGAGCATTGTTTATTTCAGAGGGAATGCCTTACAGTGTAAATATATGATATTTATGAGATAACTCTTTAATTAAGTATGCATATTTATATTATTGAATTGTAAAGCAAGTTTAGTGTATATATTATTGAATTATAACGTAAGCGTATAGTGAACGCATTTTCTATAGGAACAACTTTCTATGAATATGGAATGTTCAATATACAGTGCATTTATATATATTTTTCCAACTCTTAAATAAACTTTTTATATAATTGAAATTTCAATAATAGTTTAAAAAATAGTTATTTATTAAAAATTATTAAAGAATATTTCCATGATTAAATATATTAGTAATAGTTTTAATATTAGTAATATAATATATTGAATATAAGATGTGTTTTAAGTGAATAATAAGTTATTTCGAAATAGTAGATTAAATATTTGTTAGGTTGTTGGGATTATTCTTGTATTTATGATTTAGAGTTTATTTTTTAGGGGTTTGTTTGATTTCTCGAATGTATTCATTAAAAAGTATATATTTATGATTAATTAATTGATGAAGAGGTAATTTTTTTTGGCAGTCTCTAGGTGCAACCTGTCTCATGTGTGAGCTATGTAATTCATTCATTAAACTTGGTCTTCCAATTTTTCAAATTTCTATCAAAGCATGGGTTTTGATTTGTGTAAGAGGCATTGTGACTGAGATTGGTAGTGTTAGGGCCCCATGTTGGCGCCAAGGCCAAAGGGAACCCATGACTGCCCATGAACATGCCAAAAGGCACCCATCACTACCCACGAACACTTGCTAAGAAAAAAAAACTAAAGTTGGAAAAAGTTGGAAAAGAGCACACGACGGGCATGCTCGCTTATGCGACAAGTCTACTTGGTGGCGACTTGAAGACGAGTGTGCGTTGTAGGTTTAGTTGAGAGTTGCAAACATTATAGTAGAGGGTGCCAGACAAATAAGGCAAGAAGCGTGCATATTGGAAATTTATAGTGGTCATCAAGAAATGGACCCATACCCATGGGTGTGCCCACACTAAGGGGCTCCCGAGCAATGTGATGCGATGGAAATTTATGATGTGACAAGAAATGTTACGTGATGGGCGAATGTGATGTGATAGGTGATGCGACACGACGGGCGATGTGACACGACTAGCGATGCAATGCGATGGGCTAGTGCGACGCAATGAGCGATGCGGCGCGATGGGCTAGTGTAACATGACAGGTGAGCCGGGGCACGACAAGGCATCGAGAAAATGTGATGTGCAATGTAAGAAAGCAACCTAGGGGCAAAGCATGAGAGAAAAGGAAAGGAAAGGCATAGGCAAGGAGCGCCCAGCATGGGGTGTCCACATTCCCATAGGCAGGTGGGTCGAAGGGGTACGAGCATATGACTAGGTCGCCCATGAAAGGTTCAAGGTCAACTGAAAATGTTGAAGGGGCATCAAACCATGAACAAGATGAAGGTTTAGTGAATATAAGTAGAAGTGAGGAGTTCAACTAAAGTAATAAAAGCAAGTCCGCTCAACAAGGAAAATTAAAGAAGTAGATCATAGAAAAAGGAAATTTTGCAATACTTCACAAGTGTGAAAGTTTGTGATATCGTTGGTCAGCACGACACACAATGCAAATTTTAAAACAAAGTTAAGGAAAATCACTTGCAAGGTCGAGGGCTGGTTTTCTAAACTATTGGGGGTGTCTATTGTAGGTTTCTGCTAGGCAAGGTGCCAACCTTAGGTTAGGCACGCCTTAAGTCTTATGGACTTGGTATTTTTGGGTAAGTGCATTAGGCTGGGCCAACAACTGCCAGTTTATGTACCTGGGAAGTGCATGATATTGGACATAGTTGACCCTTTGAAAAGTGGTTGTAAATTGTATTTGAAGTATAATATAAGACTGGAGTCAACTACTATGGGGAGTTTCCCCCTTCCATATATATTGTTTTTTATCACTATTATTTATGATATTGCACATTGTTGAATACCATTGAATTGAGTAACTGAACATAAATGAAGTAAAGTAAATGGAATTTTGTTGAATAATTAAAGAAGAAGAACACTTGTAAAATAACTAAGTATTGGAAGTAGGCGTAGTTGGGATAAAAGTATCTTTGAAAAGGTGAAATTGTGTCAGTGCCGCACATCACTCGCAGTGGACTTAGGTCACATAAGCTTTGGGTTGACAAGTGGTATGAGAGCCCATTTTGAAGAAAGTGGGCATTAACAGAAGTTGACACGTCTTCCCACTCTGTGACTAGGTGGGATTAGAGCTCGGTTTAGGCAGATCAAGTTGGTTTGAGGTGCTGAAGTTTGGTAGTGGTAGAGGCACATTAGGGTCATGATCAAGCTAAACGAATTAGGTACTTGGAGGCATGACTACCATGAATATTTTGGTGAACTGGTCAAAGTATAAGGGTTGATTTGTGGTCATAGTGCAATGTGACAATTTGACAGCAACATATGCTTGGGTCAATGGCCATGTTAAATGATGGCAAGTTGGCTAGAATGTTATGAGAGACTTTTATAAACCTTGTATAGGTTGAAGCACATGAAGGAAGATAGGCTGAGGATTCAAGTTGAACTTGAAGTTTTGGAGGATGAATTTAAAGGAGATCTTCTTCAACTTAGATGAGCAGTTAGGCAAGATGAAGTTGTTGATTGCAATGAAGGAGAAGTTGTGATATATGAAGAAGTGTTGCAAAAGTGACAAAAAAAGAGGAGGAACTTGGTGCGATAGAACTTGCATAGGTCAAACTCGACTCGTGCACAATGCAACCATTGAATGAAGGAGGTGCTCATGTTGAGTGACCTTATCAAAATGTAAGTATTGTTGTAACTTGAGTTTCATTGGAATTCTTAGAAGATGGGCCACATGCAAAGATGGGAAAAGGAAGTATTTATTTTTTGATGTGATCGAAAAAAGTTTGATGGATGATTGGGATGAGATCATATGCAGTTGGGTATCAAGGAACATTAGTTGTTATAGGATTTTTTGCGACGTTTGCAACCTTGGGGAAGAAGATGTGAATTCCCATCACAAGTATGGAACATAATAAACTTTGTGATGAGTGAGTCATGCTTAGCTGGATGAATAATTGGTTAACTGCCCAACATGACTCATGGATGGGATGTGTTCATGAGGAGTGACTTGATGGATGTCATAGAGATGAGACACCTTGGATTTAGATGGTGGTTGTAGCGATGGAGGTGACTTGGTGGGAGAAATTAGGAATCGGTTCAGTTTCTTGAGATAACCATCTTTTATGGACATGGAGGTTGTTAGTCTATGACCATGGGCAACACATGGATGAGACAATGAGTCAATTGGGGACTTTCCCCTTTAACAACATTGATGGGGAGCATATCGTAGATGAGATGGACATTTCTCCATGGACCTGGATATGAGACATTGAGTATTGGAGATGAGAAAAGTTATTTATCGAGTTGGAGAGGTGACAAAATGTTGGAGAAATGACATACGAATGCATAAGAGATGCATTCTCATGGATTTGGATGATGGTTGGACTGGCCATCTAACAAGTTCGAGTCATGGGGCAGCCAAGTGCATGGATGCATGGTGGAGTTGAGTTGGAGTATCATAGGAGTAGTTCACATGATCATGACATGTGGTGGATTGGCACGATACAAGTTATGATAGAAGCATGCAACCTAGTTGGATGGAGAAACCTTCGATGAGTTGAGGTAGTGTGGAGGATTGCAATGCGTTGTGGTTGATAACCATCGACTGAGGAATGTTTTGCACATATATTCATGGGACTTGATCGAGGTTGATTGGATGAAGGTCAAGATTTATGCAACAAGGACAAATGATGTTGGAGCTGGTGGGACTTTGAGACATTTTTCCTTAGTGATATAGTTTGTTAAGATGGTGTTATCGAGGGTTAAAACCTTTTTAAATTGGAGGAGGATGTCAGGGCCCTGAGTTGAAACCAAGGCAAATGGGAGCCCATGACCACCCATGAACATTTGGAGAGTAAAAAATCTGATGCTGGACCGAGTTGGGGAAAAGTGCACATTGGGCGCCTGCATGAAGGCCGGGTGCCCACCTATGCAACAAGGTGACATGGTTGCAACTTGGAGATGAGATTTTCTTTGAGGGTGGCGTGAGAGGTGCAGACGTTATAGTGGAGGGCACTACACAACTTGGTCAAGGAGTGTGTGTATTTCAAATTTATAGCAGTCACTTACTCATGGAACCATGGATGTGGGCGTGCCCACATAATGGGGCACCCAAGTGATGCAACGCGATGGGAGATGTGACGCGATGGGCGAGTGGAGTTGTGAGAGGCAACGAGAAAATGTGATGTGTGACACAAGCAAGAATCCTAGGGGAAAGGCATGAGAGGCAAGGTGTCATGACCCATGTTTGTGCGACTTAAGTCCACCATGGGTTTTGTGTGACACCAACATAATTTCACCTTTTCAAAGTTACATTTATCTAGACTAGGCCTACTTCCAACACTTAGTTATTCTACAAGTGTTCCTCTTCTTTAATTATGCAATGGAATTCAATTTACCTTACTTCATTTATGTTTAATTATTCAATTTTACGATATTTAACAATGTGAAATATCGTAAAAAAAATTCATAAACAAAAATATATATGGGAGAGGGTGACCTCCCAAAGTAGTTCACCCTAGTCCTTTATTATACTTCAAATACAATTTACAACAACTTTACAAAGGGTCCAACCATGCCCAAAGTCATGTGATGCCCAAGTACAAAAAGTGGTAGTCATTGGCCCAACCCAATGCAGTTGCCGAAAAATACCAAGTCCACAAGTAGGTTGTGCACAACCTAAAGTTGGCACCTTTCCCTATAGAAAACCAAGAATAGGCACCCCCAATACATTAGAAATCTATGCGTCAACCCCGCCAATAACTTGCCTTAACTTTGTTTTCAACTCTCTGTTGTGCACCATGTTGACCTACAATATCACAAACTTTCACATTTCTGTGATATCGCAAACATTCTATTTTCTGTGATCTACTTCTACAATTTTCCTTGTTGAGAGAACTTGCTTCTCTTCCTTAGTCAAACTCTTGACTTCTACAAACTATGTTCCCTTCTAACTATATTTCATCGAATTGATACCATAATACAATTAAATCAGAATCCAATTATGCACATAGTCATGCCAATGAACTCCTTAAAGATGATATAGTGTATATCATACACAGTTAATAATAGTACTTTGAAATCTCTAATAATTTCCTCTAAAATTATAAACACCACATCAATAATTATAACCATTATATCATTTTAATCACCTAGAAAAAAACAACAAAAGCTTTTTACTAGTTTCGTTGCATGAAAATCTCAACCAAGACAAAATAACTAAATCTTCTAACTAGATTTGCTGCCTAGAAATTACTTAGGTGGGAAACATGTTCCTTCGAACGTGAACTGAGTCCTCCAGTTCTCCCCTGATCCAAAGAAACGAGGTTTCCACCCGAATCAACCATCTTGATTCTTCATGGTATCCTTTACGATTTTCCTTCCCAACAATTTTTTCTTGGTAGCATCCTTCCTTTTTGGGTCTACCAATCCAACTGCCTAGGCTTTCTTTCCTTAACTACTTTGATTATTTTTTTTCGATTTACTTTAAATCTTGTCTTTCTCTCCCACAACACTTTATTCCACCCTTGCTTAGTGTTTTTCTCCAACTAATTGATTTAACAGATCCTTCTCTCCCATCATATTAAATCTTGTTAATCATCTCCTAGGGATTTTTAAGAGTCATTTAAGGGAAGATTTATTTTGATCTCATCCATCAATAATGGTTTTCAGGTCTTGTAAAAAATCTCTTAACTCTAGTGTTTCTTTCCCAAATAATTTCAATTTTTTTCATTAATAAAAAATTATTCATTACATCATCGTACTTTATTGTTCACATTCATTCAAATCCAACTTGGCTTTTTAGTCATTAAATCTAAATATAATTCAGTTTAAAAACATAAAAATATTTAAATAAAAATAAAAGGGTATCATTTGTGTTTATCCCTTATTCGTACTCAGCCTTAACATGACCCACCATTTACCAAATAACTTACCAAAAATAAAATAAAATATTCACAATTTGGTGAAGAGTATTACAATTAATATGACAAATACTCTAAATTATAGATTGAATATAGTATAATATAGATGGACAAAATAATATATTTTGAAACTATGTTTTATATTTTATAAATATAAAATTTAGAAATAATTAACTTAAATAATTAATAATATTTTAATATTTATTTATGAAAATTTTAATAAAAATGTATAAATAATGTATTGAAAATTTATTTTAATGGTCTTATAAATATGAAACAATGAGGATGTAATTGAAGAAAAAAGTAATCATGTGAAAATGTATTTCAAATTTAGAATAAGAGAATATACTACCCTCTTTTTATCAAATCCGTTTTTGAGTGGGATTTTAATAAGCGAAAAAATATTATAATTTTTAATATACAATTAAAAAAACATAATGTTTTTTTAATTAACATCGTTTTTTATATTTTATAGTTTTTTAATAAATTTTATCTCAAACATAGAAAATGTCCGTATAAAGATGTTTGTTTTTTATTGTGAGAGATTTCAGCAAAATCAAATAGATAATCATTTGTCAACGTGTTTCGAACCAACTAGTGTGGTTCATCGGAATGTTTGTTCTTTATTTATATTTTTTAAATAAAAAAATATAAAACCTAAAATTTAAATTTTATTTTAAAAGTTGTGACAAATACATTTAAAAATAAATGAAAAATAACTAATTTAAAAATTTTAAATATTATCAAGAAATCATATTTTATTATAATTTTATTATCATTATTTTTTATATTTGAATAAATCTTTACCATCTTTATAATAAAATTAGATGTAAAACACAATTTAAAAGTGGCAAGATTATATATATAGAAGGAAAGAAAGAAATTATTTTAACATCCATGAGGCTAAAGATAGCCTATGGGATAGATTGCTTCTTCATCTACTTGATGTATTCGGCCCTTTTCTATGAAGTTTCACAATAAATGCTCCGAGCTTCTTGACAAACCCCTTGCTTAATAGATTATCCCAAGAGCTAGCTGCCAACATACCTGCATAACTTTCCTTGTTATCTTTGAAGGCCTCACATTCTAAAATGAAATGTTTTTATGTTTCCACTTTTTTGGAAGAACAAAAAATGCATACCCTTTCCTCCCACACTTCCTTTTGGCCTTTTCCAACACCCTGTTTCTTCACTGAGTAATAAGAATTTTGGCTCTCCAAGAGATATTCGCCTCTATGTATGCTTTTGGTTGATGATTAGGAGTGGGATTAAACACTTCAATATAGTAATTTTTCATTCTTCCTAGCTCCTTATCCCAAGCACGTTTGTGGAACTTTTCCATAACAAAAGCTTTTATCTCTTTGTTGTTTATGGGACACGCGTTCAAGCAAATACCCATTTACTAAACCATTTGTTATATTGATGCATCCAAGTTTTTTTGCTCTTGCACAATTTATCATTAAAGACAACCTTAGGCCATCTACCCTCTTCCACTTGCTCATTTTTTTTAAATACCTTATGACTCGCACCATAGCAATTGCTTGAATAGGAGCAGTCCCTGTTTCACTTAACAATATCTCATAAGAAACTACACTTTTAATCTTAAATTTGTTTGTAATCAAACGCTTCTGAATTTTCTCAATTTGTCTCCACTGCATGTCGGACGTACTGCTAGCCCACAATTCACAACCATAGAGAATCACCAGAATCACTAGAAGCCCAAAAAGAGTTTGAGTGGTCTTCCAGTCCCATAACCCTGCCTTTCTACGCCTATCCTAAAAAGCATAAAATTCTTTCCAACGCCCCAAAGTTCTTTTCTTTGTACAACTATTCCAGCTTATATTTTTGTTGAAGTCAATTTCGAGGTATTTGTAATCTGTAACTTATTCCAAAATGTTTCCTTCAAAGTAGAACTTATGTTGGTTATGTTTTGTTTTCTTAGAGAACACCACTACTTTCATTTTGCTGATATTGACTTGCATCCTCACACTTCTACAAAAATGTTGAAGGGATAGTAAGTTCTCTTGCAAACCAAGAGATGATTTAGCAATCAGAATGAGGTCATCTGCATACAAAAGAAGCATTATAACAAACTAGCACAAATAGATACTATCACCCCCTTGAGAATTTAACCACTCATCAAGCTTGTCGATATATAAACCAAAAAGGGTAGGAGACAGTGGGAAACCTTGCTTGACCTCGATATCACTTCTAAAACTTTCAAAAATGCCTGCTGAAGTTATAATTTTGACTTTAACCTCTTCATACATCCTATGCACAGCTACTCTCAAATGTTTAGGAACCCTGAGTTTCCCCATTCTCTACCAAAGTTTATCCCTAGGGATCGATTCAAATGCTTCTCTGAAATCAATAAAGCAACAAAAGACTTCTTCATTTTTCTCCCAAACTTTTTCATTGATGTTCCTTAAAGTTATGCAATGATTAACTATGGAATGTTTAGGTCTTAAACCTACTTGCCCTTTAGCACCCTTATCTCTTTCTTCTGTCCACTTGCTAATTTTTTTTTCTAGCATGCTTCCAAATAGCTTTGCAAACAAAGGGTTTATCATGATGGTCCTATAATTGGAGGGATTATTGACATCACCGCTCTTGAAAAGAGGTATTGCCAGACTAATTATCCAATCTATGGGGAGCCATTTTTGTATCATGTTGTTGAAGACTTTTGTAATGTGAGGTGCAAGAATATTTGAGCCCCACTTTATATTGCTTGGATTTCAGCTTAGTATTTTTCTTTTCCAACACCCAACTTCTTGATACCCATCTCTACCTCTTGTACTATGAAGAGTTCAGTTGGATAGATATATATATATATATATATATATATATATATATATGTCTTAGAATTATTTATAAATATATTAAGAAAACTAAGAAAAATTAAAATATTACATTTTTTATTTTTTAAATGACAGAAACAAAAGTAGAAATAATGAGTAGGAAAAAAGCTACTATCTGGTGCTTAGTTTAAATATAGTCTAATTAAATAAAAAATAATAAATACGAAGATTTCATCACAAAAATAAAACAAAATTGTATCATTAAATGCCATAACCCAAAATGAAGAAATATGATTAATTAATATTGTTTATATTAATATACATATATCTATGTGCGTATATTTTATTTTTATTAATATATATAATTTTTTATAATTAAATCTATTAAAATATATTTTTGATATAATAATAAGTCATTTTAAATTGAAAAAATGTGAAAAAATTCATGAAAAAAAGATTAAATAATAACTAAATAAAACAAAAAACTAGTAACTAATAGAAATAGAAGTTACTAAACAACCCATAATAAGACGTCAACCAATCATCTTATGTTATGAAACCAGCTCAAGAAAAGATAGAAAAGATAGATCAACGCCTTAGAATTCAGCCTCTTCGAGGGGGCAACCTCCTTTACATTACATAAATGAACAATTTCTGGATGATACAAATGACAAAACCTCCTTTCTATATATAGGAGTCTAAGGAGTCACAATATAATCCAGCCGACCTAACAATAATAATATAAAGCCACAAAAATAACAATAGAGGGATTCTATGGGGCATAGAAATAACAATATGGGGGTAATAGGGGCACAACAATATAAATAAGGGGTATAACTACAATAGTAATGGGGTAATCACTAGTATTATAGGGACCCAACATGCCCCTCTCCTTCAAAAAAGTGTTGTCCTCAACGCTTGAGTAGTTCTGGATACTTCTGCATAAAATTCTCATCCTCCCATGTGGAATCTTCAGGATAAGTTCTTCCACTTGATAAGATACTCTGAAATTGATCGATTTCGTAGCTGTCGAGTTCTTGTTTCTGTGACTGCTTCCGGTTCCAATATAATTTTTCCTTCCTCGTCAAGTTCTGGCAATATTGTTTGAATTGGGAGCTTGTCACCTATAACCTTCTTTAAACATGAAACATGGAAAACTGGGTGCAATCGAGAAGCTGCAGGAAGCTCCAATTTGTATGCCATAGTACCAATCTTTTGCAACACCCTGTACGGACCATAATACTTTGGTGATAATTTATTATCCTTCTTAGCTTGCTTTAGGGACATTTGCTTATATGGTTGTAGCAGTAGGAATACCCAATCACCTACATCAAAACTTCTTTCACTGCGATGTTGATCTACCTGTTGTTTCATTCTATTTTGTGCCAACACGAGGTTATCCTTTAAGAGTTGGAGGACTTGTTGTTGATGTTCGATGTGATGTTCCACTGCCTGAACCTTAGAATTTTCTCTTAAATATGATGTGATGGATGGTGGTTGATACCCATAAAGTGCCATAAATGGGGTCATTTTTGTTGCTGTATGGAAGGAAGTGTTATACCACCATTCAGCCAGAGGCAACCATTTGACCCATTGTGTCTGTTTATTAGATACAAAGCAACGAAGATATCCTTCCAAACATTTGTTTACTATCTCAGTTTTCCCATCAGATTGAGGATGATAAGATGAGCTATGAGCTAACTGAGTACCAAGACAAGAAAATAATTATGTCCAAAAATTTCCAGTGAAAATGGGATCTCTGTCACTTACAATAATCTTTGGGTTTCCATGTAGCTTTTGAACTGTTTCCATAAATGCAGTAGAAACTGTACTGGCTTTAAATGGATGTGATAATGCACAAAAGTGTGCATACTTGGTAAGTCTGTCAACTACCACCATGATGACACTCTTTCCCTCAGACTTGGGTAAACCTGTGATAAAATCCATTGAAACCTCCTCCCAACGTTGGCTTGGAATGGATAAAGGTTGTAATAGACCCGGTGTCTTAATTGTTTCAACTTTATTTTGCTGGCAAACCAAACATTCCGCCACAAACTTTTGAATATCTGATTTAAGGCCATCCCAAAAAAATTCCTTCTTAACCCTGTGGTAAGTTTTTAAAAATCCTGAGTGCCCTCCTAAGGGAGAAGTGTGCAATTCCATAAGAATCTTTTGTTTTAGCTGGGAATTCTTACAGAGGTATAAGCGATCTTTGTACCATAACGAATCATTTTGCCAGCTAAATGTATCAGAAGTACTGGAATCTTGTTGTAGCTTTCGAATAAGTGCCCACACTTCTTCGTCATTCTTCCATTCCTCCCTTGCTTCGTTTATCCAATCTGGTTGGATAATAGAAATGGCACACAACAATGCTTCCACATCCTCATCCTTTCTTGAGAGTGCATCTGCCACCACATTTTGCTTCCCTTTTTTGTAGATGATTTCAAAGTCATAACCCAACATCTTTGTGACCCACTTTTGTTGCTCTTCAGAGGATAATCTTTGTTCTAAAAAGTATTTAAGGCTATCATGATCCATTTTTACCTTGAAGTGTCTTCCCATTAGGTAGGGTCGCCATTTCTTAAGTGCATGGAGTATTGCCAACATTTCCTTCTCATAAATAGCTTTGCTTAAAAACTTTCCCTTGATTGGACGACTTTCAAAAGCAATGGGTCTTTCATCTTGCATTAGAACAACACCAATTCCATTTCCTGAAGCATCACATTCCACAATAAAGGTTTTTGTGAAGTCCGGTGTAGCTAAGACCGGTGCTTGGCACATTGCCTCTTTAAGATGTTCAAAGGCCTTTGTTGCTTCCGGAGTCCATGAAAATGAATCTTTCTTCAATAATGTTGTTAGAGGTGCTGCTATTCTCCCATAATTCTTAACAAACTTGCGATAATACCCTGTCAACCCAAGAAATCCTCGCAGATGCTTTATGGATGTGGGGATTTTCCATTCCTTAATGGCTTTAATTTTGCTAGGGTCTACCTTAACTCCTTCATGAGATACAATATGACCCAAATATTCCACCTCCTGGACTCCAAAGAAACATTTGGATCTTTTTGCATATAATTGTTTCTCCTCCAATAGTTGTAGCACCCTGTCAACATGTTCAACATGATCCTTCCAAGACTTGTTGTAGATTAGTATATCATCAAAAAATACTAACACAAATTTTCTAAGGAATGGTTTGAAAATTGAATTCATCAAACCTTGAAATGTTGAAGGTGCATTGGTAAGGCCAAAAGGCATGACCAAAAATTCATAATGACCCTCATGAGTTCTAAATGTTGTTTTCGGAATGTCTTCAATCTTCATTCTGATTTGATGATATCCCGAACGAAGATCCAACTTGGTGAAGTAAATTGATCCATGCAATTCATCTAGTAATTCATCAATAACAGGAATGGGGAACTTATCTTTAATAGTGAGCTTGTTGAGCTCCCTATAATCCGGACACATGCACCATGATCCATCCTTCTTGTGCACCAATACTACTGGGGCTGAGAAAGAACTTTGACTCGGTTGAATTATACCAGCCTCTAGCATTTCTGCAACCATACGTTCAATTTCACTTTTTTGGACATAGGGATATCTGTACGGCCTGATGTTTGGAGGAACACTTCCTGGAATCAGATGAATAGCATGATCATGATCACGCATAGGTGGGAGACCTTTTGGAGTCTCAAATACCTTGGAATGATTGTCCAAGACTTTTTGGAGATCTGGAGAAATAGATGATTCCAATGTGGAAACATCTAGCGAACATAATTGTGCAATTACACCTCTTTGCTCCTTTTTTAGAAGCTTTGTCATGCCATTAGAGCTGATTATCTTTCCTGGTTTCCCTGCAATACCCCTTAATTCAACTTCCTTTCCTTCCGTAGAAAATTTGATGAAAAGTTCTTGAAAATTAAAAGCTATTGTACCCAAGGATTGTAGCCATTGGACTCCTAGTACAACATCAGCACCTCCCATTGGAATGGAAAGCATTGGGCTAGTCAATACATATTCTCCCATGGATAGCTTGATATTATGGCACTTTCCAGAGCAATTTATTGTTCCTCCATTTGCAATCATCACTTGACACTCTGGTGTTGGATATAGGAAGCAATTCAATTCTTTTGCTACCCTACAATGAATAAAATTGTGGGTGCTTCCTGAATCAATCAACACTATTACCTTTTTCTTCTTGATTTGTCCTTCTATCTTGATGGTTTGAGGAGTGGTAATTCCCGCCAATGCATTACAAGATATGGTCGGATTTATTTGTTCTTCATCTAGGCTTTGTTCCTGGAGTATATCTTCTTCTTTTGACCTTTCTTGCTCCTTTTCTTCTTCCTCTTCACAATCTATGTAGAATAATTTCTTCTCAGCACACTTATGACCTTTAGTGTATTTGCTATCACAACTGTAACAAAGCCCTTTTGCTCTTTTTTCTTCCAATTGTTGTGGTGTCAACCTTATAGGTTGTGGAAGACTAGGGGAAACAACACTTTCGTCTTTATAGTTGTGAGTGGTATGCTTCCTGGTTGCCATAATTTTGCTTTCCATTTTTCTTGCTAACCTGAATGCCTTCTCTAATGAATCAGGTTCCCAAAGGCGAACATCATGTTGGATATTATCCTTTAAATACCCTATGAACACATCAATCCTATGCTCCTCTAGAATATCTTTTACCCTTATGTTCAATTTTTGGAACTCCTCAATGTGCTCAATTACTAAACCCTTTTGTTTGAGACTTATCAATTGGCTAAAAAAGTGTTGCTTTTTGTATCTTCATAATGTGCTATCAATTCTTCCGTAAAAATTGCCCAAGTGATAAATTGTTTACGAGAGCAAAGCCATTGATACCATACAAACTGATTTGGTTCCAAATATACAGTTGCCATACGTACCTTTTGTGTATTTTGCACATTATTGAGATCGAAGAATTGCTCCATCTGTAATATCCATGTGGCGGGATCCTTGCCATCAAACTTCCTCATATCGATTTTTGGAATATGGTGATTCTTCGATCCAACATTAGCGTCTATGGAATCATGATTAACATTTCTTTTGTTCTCATTATGAGTTTCCTTTACTACCTTTTCACCATTAGTGACCCTTTCTTGTAGCAACTTCTTCAATTCTTCCATGTCTGTCTTCAAATCTATCTTCAAATCTACCATGTCTCTCTTCAAATCTGTCTTTGAATCATCCATCTTAGCTTCCATGCCATTTATCTTAGATTCCACGCCATTTATATTAGATTCCACCCGACTTATCTTAGCTTCTGTTAGCTTTTGTGAGCGTGACATTTGTTGCACTTGTTCTTGTAATTTTGATATATCATGTAGCATTTCTTCCTCTTCTTCATGAGTCATGCTAGAGCTTTCAGGTTCCTTACTAGGTGTTTGCATTTTCTTTCCTCGAGGAATCAGTTACCGATAATAATGCTTTACTATGCCCTTTGAATTCCGTTAAACCAAGCTTACACAAAACTTTAAAAAAAAACTACACACCTTTTTTCACTTTATAGAAGCCTGATATTGAATCTGATGTATCTCTGTAATTTCGGATCATCCAGTTCTGAAATTGCTACCTGTAGTAGCCTTCTGCATCCTCTTTCCAATGCCACAAGTCTGAGCCAAATTGGATTCTCCAAGGAAGAGTTATGTGAAATCTCCCACAGTGACTTCATTTTAGACTGGTTCAGTAGAGCAAACTTGTACGACATGCCACGAGTCACTGTTTCAACCTTTGAATCTGAAATACACACACAAGAAACTAAATTCCATCCTCTTTCTATACCTTCTTACGAAATTTCAATTTGATCCCTAGAGAGAAAGTTATGACGATATTCCCCAGGTCACCTGTTTTGAATGTAATTCAGCAATCTACAAAAAGACCAACTTCCTCAGATCATATCTCCGCAAATATCGCGCGAAAAGCTCTGAAATTCGGACCCAAGGTTCAGCACGAGTTCTTCTCAAATGGGTTTTTTTTGCGACTTCTGAAACGTCATAGAAAAAAAAGTTATAGCGAAAATGCCACGATGACCTGTTTGGAGCAGCGAAACCCTATAATCGAAAGCTCTGATACCAAATCTTATGAAACCAGCTCAAGAAAAAATAGAAAAGATAGATCAACGCCTTAGAATTCAGCCTCTTCAAGGGGGCAACCTCCTTTACATTGCATAAATGAACAATTCTTGGATGATACAAATGACAAAACCTCCTTTCTCTATATAGGAGTCTAAGGAGTCACAATATAATCCAGCCGACCTAACAATAATAATATAAAGCCACAAAAATAACAATAGAGGGATTCTATGGGGCACATAAATAACAATATGGGGGTAATAGGGGCACAAAAATATAAATAAGGGGTATAACTACAATAATAATGGGGTAATCACTAGTATTATAGGGACCCAACATCTTACAAATAAATAAATTTAAATAATGATAAAAAATAATAAAAATTGAATTCTTAATATTAAACTATGCATAAGCATCATAAATTAGAAGTTCCTAAACAACTCATAATAAGACCTCCATCAATCACCTTACGATTAAATAAATTTCAATAATAGTAAAAAATAACAAAAATTGAATTCCTAATATTAAGCTATGCGTAAGCATCATAAATTTTTGGTCAAAGACAAACTAATACCTAGTCAAACGGAAAAATTCAATGCGTTATACCATACATGCTACAGGTACAATAAAATAGATATATATAAATAATTAATTATTTGTTAATAAATTAATATTTTAATATTAATTTATTTATTTAAAAACAATGTTGTTGTTTTATATATATATATATATATATATATATATATATATATATATATATATATATATATATATCCTACAAGAACTCAATTACTAGTATTTGAAATTTAGATTTATTAATTTCACTGATTTCACATTACTTTAATCACCAATTAAACTATCTCTAAATTAATTATATATATATATATATATAAATAATAAATTTAAGTTTTGAATATATAATTATGGTTAAATATTTAATCTATAAAAATGAAAAAAGCAACCTACATAATATTAAAATTATTATTACATTGAAAACGCTGGATGCAATGAAAAAAGAAAAATAACATACTACAAAATGTCAATTTAACTTTCGGAAATAAAAACTAAAATATTTTTCTATTTTAACTAACTTTAAAAAAAACCATTTTATAAAACTATAAACCAAATCCACACTCACCTTAAATAAAACCAACATTAAACAAATCCAAAATATTGTAAAATGCATAAATCTATTGTCTTTATTACACTAAAATTGTTGAAAACTAAATACACTTTTTTCTAGAATTTAGTGAATACACTCCAATTAAAATTTAATTTCAAAATACCTATGACAAAGATCGTTGACTTTCCTAACCTTCTAAACTATTTTAATTTCAAAATACCTATGACAAAGATCGTTGACTTTCCTAACGTTCTAAACCACTAACGTTTTTAAGTTCAATAAATTAATTATAATTTAAACCAATGTTATATAATATATATTTTTCTTCAAACACACAAATTATATCAAATAAATCCGTTTTAGAGCAGTGCAACTTCTAAGTCACATGTTTCATCGAAATATAAGGTTGGTTTTCTTTATAGCTGTTGTCTCTCCATGGACAATAGCACCTGTCTCGTACTCAAAGTCTTTTAACTATTGATTATTTTGATGAGTTTTTATATTTTGGTTACTATTGATTATTTTGATGAGTTTTTATATTTTTAACTAAAGTTTAAAGTTTAAAAGATGAGTGTTTGTATTTTTATAAATTTCAAAATTATTTTTTGATTTTTAAAAATATTATTTTTATTTTTCAATTGGCTTAGTGAGATTGGATGGGACATAATTTTCCTGGTGAAGGCTTATTTATTTTTATTGTCAGTTTCTAAAAAATTATTTTAAAATATATAAAAAAGACTATTTTTCTAACTAGCCATTGTGTCAATATGTTCTTTGACACTATTTTGTGTGACATTGTTATTGCTTTGTCAAAAGATGTGCAGGTCAATTACATAATTGAGGCACGGGGGGAGTCGAGGGCTAGCAACTATAATTTTGTTGTTTGGAGAAAGGGTTTACAAAAAGTGAATGAGAAAGGGTGTGTGGGAAGTGCGAGAAAAGAGACTATATCAAGTCAATCTTTCTTCCTCCACATTCTACATAAGGCTATTTAACACTCAAGAGAAATTTACTTAGCAAGAGGAAGTTCTCAGAGAATATTACACTTTAAATAAAGATCATATTATGAATTATATAAATGTACTTATATTATTGGGTGAAGGTGCGAAACAAGTAAGATTGATACTTTGTGCAGAGTGTTTAAAGAGTCCAAAGAGGCCAAAATTGATGAGGTTGCAGGTACATTACCTAAGCAAGGGAGGGTAGAGGGGCTAGTTGCATTATTTCATTGTACGTGAGAGAAAGGGTGTGCGGGAAGTGCAGGAGCACGAACTATATCTATTCCAACTTTCTTCCTCCACATTCCCCATAAGGCTAATTTAACATTGTAGGAGAAATTTACTTAGCAAGAAGAAGTGCTAAAAGAATATCATGTTTTAAATTGGATCATATTATGAAATATCTTAACCTGTTTATATTTTTGCGTAAAGGTGCAGAATAGGTAACATTAATATATTGTACGAAGTACCTAAAGATTAGATGGAGGCTTAATATAGTTATATGTCTTCTTTGATATATACAGATCAACTCGATATAACAAATTCAAAGGATATAGGGCATGTTCTCGAGTGGCCAATTTTTTTTCAGTTTTCTAGAAACATAATTAATTAATTAATATGCATATGGATAATTAATTAATACTAATAGGAGATTCTAAAGAGACGAGACAAGTTGTGGAGTGGAAAGACTTTCAAAGGAGGAAGTACTTGTGGAGAAATATTTGGGAGACATTGAAGGAAGACAATTGAAAAAATTATATTTGCTATTGCTTATCAAGAGTGGAACAATGGTTCTTTTAAATGCAATTTTAAGCAAAAGTAAGTGAAGTGTATTTTTTTTGTTGAAGAATAGTTGCACGAGGGAACATAAACATTGCGTTGTAATGTTTCATAGGTTTGTATATATTTTCGTATGAGTTTATTTATACAACTTACATATCACAAAGTATATAAAATGTATAACAAAAAGAAACATAGAGTTGTATAATGTAATAATAATTAATTTCTCTTAGCAAAGTTATCATTATATCTAATTGTATTTATTTTAAGTGTTTTCATTTTCCCATATTTCATATTAAATTAATATTTCAAAGCTACTTTCGCATATTTGTTCCCAATTTCTCCACACATCCTCTCGCATGCATTTCCTCTACAACCTTTCTCTTTCCTTTGCATATCACAAAACTAACCTAATTAAAGAAAATAACAATGTAACATTGGTATCTCTCATTTTTTCCTGTAAATTTTGGACAATTTGAGCTAAATTAAAAAGTATGACAATCGTTGTCAAATATTATTAAACACATTTTTTTCTTTCTAGAGATGTTAAACAAGTATCAAGGCTACAAATAATCTTTATGCACTCTGCTCAATGTATCAACATTATTTTTTCTGCACCTCCACACAATAATATAAGCATATTAATATAAGTTGCTTGGCACAAGGAAAGCTTTAGAGAATGATGTATTGACTACGGCCAGATCAAATTTAACTTTAACATTATGACCAAATCAAATTTATTTAGTACTATATTTTATGAATCTAAATTAGCCTTTGCAATTAGTTTAGTTATACAGGTGTACACTTCTTTTTGTTAAAGAAAACAATAATTTAAAGAACTTCTGCTAGACTCTATCTATACATATTCCCTGAGAACATATATAAAATGTTTTTAAAGTTTCAAATATCTAATTAGGAATTAAATATTTAACTTGTCAAAGGGTAGGTTGCAAATAAACATTGTTTTTATGATCATAAGCATACGATGAAAACTAACAACCTTGATTGCAGGAGGCTATTTCATTATGCAAATATTTCCTTATGCAAAGCTTACAATAAAATATTTCGTTGTGGAGGAAGCTTCTTTTGCATAGTGAAAGCTCCGCACAAGGAAATCTTTGTGTAATTTAACAATGACTATGACCAAAATAAATTTAATTTTAGCTTTGTGAGCAAATCAAATTCATTTAATGATAATTTTTTATCATAATCACTTGCTTCATGGTTGAAGTGTGTTAACTATCCATCATTTTATCGTGTTATTTTAGTAGTCCTTGCCTCAATACAAACTATAGAACTCGCCTTGTGGTCAAAGTCTGTTGACTATCAATTATTTTTCACTACAACTTTTGTATGTGGAGGTCGATTTCCCTTGACTATCGATCATTTATATTGATGTATAAATCATAGTTTCAGTAAAAACGTTGGATATTCATATTCTCTTGTAAATTTTCTTTACATTAAAAAATTATCTCAATTAACAAAGCAGCTAGGGCTATGGATTGTTTCCCTCTTAAACGGTTTTATCGACATAAAAATATTGGTTTGATGATCTCTGATATGGATGTGTGAGTGGTTATTGAAAGTGTTCGTCTTATGTATTATTTCATGATTGCATTGTGATAATCCTCTTGAAACTTTGTTTGCATATTTTATGGTCTTATGTCTACTTCTAAGTATTTTAGTGGGAGACATGGGTTGTCATACCAAGACTGAAATCAAGCTTATGAAAGAAATATGCAAATAGTTGTGCGCAATTATAAATAAAACATTGTTCTTAATTGGAGATATTATGGAAACCACATGTGAGTAATTAACTATGTTTTTTTCAAATAACTATTAAGTCATTGGAGTCCTAGTTAGTGAACAAATTAACCTTACAAATGTTACAGTTATAACTTCCATTATCCCCTAAGATTCAAAGAGGAATAGCAACCACTAGAGAGGAAACATAGTTGGAGTTAAGTTCTCTTTTAGGTGGGTTTATACTTATAGCACTATTGTAGAGAAATATTGGTTCAGGGGAGAATAAGACAAGAAACTTATGTTAAAAAAAATAAAAATAAAAATCGTAGGTACAAAAAGAAGAAGAGGGAAGACTTTAAAAGGAGGCAAGGATGTCACTAGATTCTACATGGGGGAAAGAGGAAATTAACTTGAATGTTGGAAATTTATTTTGAATAAAGGGTTTAATACTTCAGGGGGGGGTTTTGTGTACAAATCATTGGTTGGGAGTAACATGTTTATTCCTACTTTATTTCCAGTACTACTATAGGTGAAAAGTTCTACTCTATTTGTTAATTATCACAAATGTTTTATGGAGTGTACTAACTAGTGGACAATAACATATGGTTGTAAAAGGAACAAAGAATAATGTATTCAATAAATACATAATAGAAACAAAAAGCTAGTACAAAATAGAAATTTATAGTAACTTTCATGAGGTTGCATGGAAAAATGAACAAGTAAAAAGTATAAATACATTCTTGTCTTTTACTAGGTAAAGGCTAACATCCTCTCGTTGAATGCTTAATGACAATAATTTCTATTTATATATATTTTTTTTTCTTTCAAGCATTGTCGATTTGAATAGAGTAACTATTTAAATTCTAAAATACTCCTAGAAATACATTATAGAACTTGTAATGTATAATATAATCTATGATTACCCATATGATCAAAGTGTTCATAGAGGAAAATATGAGAAAGATTTAATGAGAAATTTAATAGAAAGGAATTACTTAGGATGAAATTTGAGACATTAAGTGTCAGGAAGGCTTTAGGTTCTAAAGTGTAGAGATGAGAATGCAATCGAAACACATACTCCAGGTTGAAATGTCATACAAAAATAGATTATACAGTAAAAAAATTACAAAGAGTAAGATACATATGGAAATAACATATTCAAATTATTTAAGTGAGGAAAGGTACATAAACTTTGTAAATATGTTTAATAATGGTTTTAAAAACCTAGATAAACAAAAAGAGATACAGATCATTCTATAAAAAAATAACTTCAAAATGAGTCTGCTTGAGTAAGACATTAGAGTTAGTTAATACAAATTGTTTGACAAACTATTTAATAAATTCTAAGAGAAATTCTTAATACAAAAGGCTTAATTAAGGTTGAATATGCTAAAATAGTTTTAACAGAATAGTGGTGGCCATCTATGCTTGGTCTCTAACTCCATATGAGAAAAACATACATAAGAATGGAGGAGTTAAAGAGACTCCTTACCTAGAAAGGTAAATAATTTCTCTAAGGATAGAATAATGTTGACATATCCTTGAGATTGGTTGAAGAACTAACCCATAATATAGTGGGCAGGGAGAGAAATTGAAAGTAGCATTAAGATCTTTGTACCAACAAGGTCATACATTCAAATATTACACTTAAACAATGAAACCGTAATGCTATTATTGACAAATATGGGTTATCGAGGGTATGTTTTAGAATAACTTTACAAGAACCCAATCTCTCTCAAAATAATAAATATCCTTCAAAAAATCCTTCAATAATCCCATGAGGGTTCTACATCAATAGGGAAATCATTAGTGACTGAAATAATTATAAAACACAAGTAATGATTGGAAGTGAATCTTTAGTTGAAGACCTAATGACCAATTTATAGTTAACACCGAAGAAACCCTTGGAAACATAATAAATACACTAATCTTCAAGGAAAAATATATTGCCTGATGTATGTTGTTCACAAAACTTCCAGAGAATTGGGTTGGAAGCCAAAACACACTAATAAGTAGAATTCCTTTTGTGGGGGATAACTCTGGACGCCTGCTACAAAGTTTTCAGACCATAGAGAAAGGACGAATGCGAGATGAGAGGTTTAGGAGGGTAGCCATCTTGACCTATGAATTTGTCAAAACCTATCATTGTTCGATCATTTTAGATCATTTCGTTCTTCCCTATGTGACCTTATCACATGGAGCAGTCAGAGCCTTGGTACAAGTGCAACATTTAGGGAGAAGGGGACCTACATCTCATATATTCCATGAGTGTTTTGAAGTACTAGTTTAAATAATAAAGACTTCAACAAGAATATAGAAAGTACTCAATCTAGAGTAGAATAGCATGTATCATTCAAATGACTACATGGTTGGGATGAAACATAAGCCTATTTGGGTGATGGTTGACCCGAGTTCATGTCCAACTTGTTAATATCAATAAGGAAAATATTTATGAACATGCACAAGCATGATAGCACGGTTGGTTACATAGCAGTCATAAGTCGCATTGAGGAATCTAGAGGTGAAGAATTTGAGTCTCTCTCACCCACATTTTAGATTTATATAATTATTAGTTTTTGAAAAAAAAAACTATAAAATCATGCTAGAAATAGTGTCATGAAAATTTAATATAATTTGGAAATGGTGATCAACACAAATAAGAAAAGGATATAAAGATTGATAAGTAAATTTAGATCTTTTTTTCTCACATATATGATTATAAAAACCTATCTTCTTACTTCTATTATTTCATTAAACAATAACATCTTTGAAACTCATTCATAATTTTGTACTTTTTAATTTCTTTTATTCTAAAAACTGAAACTTATTATTTTGAAATTCATTTTATTTTCATTAATATTTTTGTTAAATATCAATAATATTAATATAGTTTCAATACATCAATCGAATGAGCTCAGAAGAATGCAACTTCATTAGAAATTTCATTGAATTAATTTTCCTTTTTATTTAACTATAAAACAAAAAAAACATTTCCTTTTTATTTAACTATAAAACAAAAAAAACATTTGAGATAGTTATGTTTTTAATATTTAACATCTATTTCAGAGAATATTTTAACCATTATTTGGTTAGTGTCATTCGCAGCCTAGAATGTGCGTTTGACATGTAACAAAGTCACTCAACCTGTAAAAGCTTTAAAAAGAAAATTAAAAAACCCTTCCTGAATTTTAGAGGATTCCACATTGCATAATGATATTACTATACCAAATATTACATTTAGTTATCCCTTTAAACATAATGATCTAAATGGTAATGGTCTAAATAAGAGTAATGAATCGTAATATTATGAGTACAGTATGATAGGGATCTAAATAGATTATTTAATCATACGAGTACACCTTGTCTTGAAACAAAGACAATGTGCCGCATGTGCATTTTTTTCTTTATTAGTCATATCCACATTGTACTATAGTTATTGTATTATAGTTATTTTTTATTGTTTAATTAAAATAATTTTATAATTTACAATTTAAACTAAGATATCTTAATGGTGGGACGAGATCAGGAAAATCATTGCTTCCAAAAGCTTTAATACTTGCAATAATTGTGCTCAAAATGGTCATGATGAAACTATCAAAATTAAAAACAATGTTACAATTGTATATATTGTTGGAGTCATGATTGCTGTTACATCAAAATATGCAGGGAGTCATGATTTTCGTTACACCAAAACCTGCAGGTGTTAGTAAATAGACACATCGCTAGATTCAAACATATGCCACAAAACACACGCGATAGTTGGATCAACACCGCCATTAACGGGGAACCAACAATCTCCCCCCAACGCGAGCCCAATGTGTTTCGAACTTGAGACCTTTGGCTTCAATACCACTTGTTGGAGTCACGATTGCCATTACACCAAAACCAGTAGGTGTTAGTAAACAGACACATCGCTAGTAGATCAGAGCATACATAAACACATAGTGGATTTATACTGAGAGACAGACAAATGGAGAAAGAACAAGATTACTCAATGAGAAACAGCGGAATAGATAAAACAATCACTGGAGAACATAAATCACTTTGCATTACATAATAGCCTTGGGCCTTGGCTTGCTTTCCTTGGCCAGAGAAATTACAAATTTATAGAGGGAGAAGAAGGATCTAGAATCCTATATGTGATTCAGATGGAGACATAGAATGATCTAGAAACGAATGGCGGTGTGGAAAGATCTGATTATTGGCTTCCCGTTAATGGCAGTGTAGAAGGTCAACGGTCCAGTGTGTTTCATGGCATGTGTTGAAATCTAGCGATGTGTCTGTTTACTAACACCTGTGGGTTTTGGTGTAACAGCAATAGTGTCTCCAACAAGTGGTATCAGAGCTAGAGGTCTCGAGTTCGAAACACACTCAGCTCGCTTTGGGGGGAGATGGTTGGTTCGCTTTGGGGGGAGATGGTTGGCTCCTCGTTAATGGCAGTGTAGAAGGTAAATGCTCCAGTGTGTTTCGTGACATGTGCTTAAATCTAGCGATGTAACACCTATGGGTTCACCACAAGTCACTGTGTTAAACTTTCCATTTGTATAATCAATTCGATACTATTTTCAGCTGCTGTTTTCTCGACTCTCTGAAACAATTTGTCTGTCCTTTCTGCTCCGATATGGACTTCAGTCATTGTCTCCAATCCATTTCTATACTGCATTGAGAGCTGTCTTCCTAATAAACTGCCCTCTTTGCACTTGTACTCGACAGTGCCAGCAGCTTCTCCTCTCAAGACTTCGCATTTCTGTAAAGTGAACGATTGTGCGGTTTTCACTATAGCTGGAGAGAAGAAAGGCAAAATGAATGAGAGCAATTTTTCCTCGTGCAGTAAGCCCTGCCAAGCGCCAATCATATTTGTAAGACAAATTCAAAATTTCGTTATAAGGGTTGATATAGTTTCGGCTTAGTAAAACCGTTGATTTTTTTTATCCATAAAATTTTGTTTTTAATTTCATATCAACTAATTTACTTATGTAGATTCACTCCTCTAAACCAATTTTAATGGTGGAGAGTTCGTAACTCAAACCTAGAATTCCAATAAATCTTCAGGTAGCAAATTAAACTGGAAAATACTTTTAAAAAAACACCCCAAACCAATATTGATCTGTGAGAAGAAGCACACCCAAGGTCTCTGTGAGAGGAATCACACGCAGAATGTTTTGCATGATTGTGTCTTCAACGCAGAATATTTTGAATCACTGTCTCTTCAAGTACAGGTCTGACTGAACGAATAAGATTTGTCTGTTCATTTATCATTGCACAGAAAAGTACTTAACTCCATTAGAACGTATGCGAAACTCTAAGTCTTGAGAGTAAAGATACTACATCCTGTACACTATGGACAGTGATTTTAAAAACATTTTTCTCCGGTTGCAAGGGAAGTATCTACTATTTGCTAATTTTTTCTGCTTGGTTTGAAGAATGGAGATTTAAACCTGGATTTCGTATTTTATATACTACTTTATATCACGAACATTACTAATTGAAATCCGTGTGGGCTAAACCGTGTTGAATTTTATTACGAAAAATTGTAAACATAGATTTAGCAACGTGGTAAACTCTAAACAACACTAATTGTCTAATTTATGGTCATGCTATATCCATTTCCTTCCAAAGAAAGCAATTTCTATTGAAACTTCGATTTGGATTTCCAGGAATGGAACTTCGGTCAAATCTTTACACAAAAACTAGTATGCATGAGAAAAATCTTATATATATAATTCTTTTTTAGGGAAAGAAAACATGTTTTTCTATCTTTTTTTTGACGTTAATTTGGGTTTAGGAAAATGGAGTTTGAACCAATTCCTAAATAGTTGATTACAGAAAATCTATTATAGCATAAATACAACGATCATTCCAACAAATATAAATATAATGGTCATAAAACTGGTGCGGCTGACCGAGGTGGCGACTGGGTATCCTGAAAATCTAAGAAGAAATTAGATACATTCAGAATAACTGTAAACCTCTTGCAGATTGAAAAAGCTATAGATGAGAAGATTAGTTGACAGATGAGAAGACGGTAGATACATATAATAAATTTGACAAACCAAAATAAAGGCAAGTTATGAAACATCATTCACATCGTAAATTCATTATATCCCGAAAAATGTCAGGACTGTCAGTCATCGATAATAACCTGAACATAGCAGTTCCGTGTATAGCTTAATTCATCATCTCCTCCTTTCATTCGCAGAATTGATTCCAACGGCTTCCCGGCTGTCATTGCAGGAGAAGAATATCACAGCTACCAACTCAGAACTGAATCAATGAATGACTCTCAAAGAGAGATGTGCCTGCCTCCAACTTATAAGTGTCCAGGAGTGCTATAATTCCTGCTTATTCCTATTTCAGCAGAACAGTATCATCATTGTTACATTGCACATGAACATTACTCACTTTATTTCTAAAACTTTTTTGAACCAATGTAGAATATAAAAGAAGTTGCAGACCCGAAACAACTTTGAGTAAAAGTGGAATCCACGTTTGGAATTTTTGATCGACTGTCTTACCTTTTATTTTTTTATCAGCACTCACACTGAGTGTCATTTTTCTGATCATTTTCAAAGACCCGGCACGTAAAGCATTAATAATTTCAGCCTCACAATGTTAAAAATATGCCAGGCCCATGATAGTCACGAGAGATGCTACAGTCGCTCGCTAATTTTTCCCAAAGTCGTCCTTGAGAGTTGACTTATGTTATATAGCGATTAAAAGATGATGAAATGGCTGCCTTCCCTAGGGGAAAGCAGCACATAGAAGATGGGGAAAGAGAACTGGTCGAAGACTTCATGGGAAAGAGAATCACGGAGCGCAACGAAAAAAGTCATGTCTCAGTTCCCTTTATGTTTTATTTTTATACATTCGAGAAGGGGAAAGACTGTTCTTTCCTTGCAGCGAGGATTTAATATATTGACCATGGGTGGAAATTCGAAGAGGCAACTTACTTTACGGGGCACAAAATATATATACATCTTTACATGAAAACCGAAATCCATTATAAAATGCGCTACAAGATTCCTACTGTCATATATTTACATAGGGACATAATTGCAGAAATCAAGCATCTGTGCTAGCTTTGCTAGCTTATGACTCACAGTCAGAAAAAGGCGAGGATCTGTATGTTTTTATTTCAATTAAAGTAAACAATAAGGACCGGCATGGCCAATCTAACTCTTTCTGTAAAAATCATGGATGCAACATGATATTGCGGGCGCACATCCTGAAAGCGTAAGATGTGGGCAAACAATTAACGTTGAAGTATTGAAATATTCACCAAGGCAGCATTGTCCAAACGTTAATTCCAAATTCCTCGAATCCCGTAAAAGCGTTTTTGTTATTACAAACGTTTTAAAAATGTGCAGAAATAAGTAAACGAATTATATAATCGAAAGGTTAATTTCATATCCGTAGAATGCCACAAAAGCCTACGGAATGGATATATGGGAAGCATTTAACGATGTATACGCATGCATAAAATAATAAATATACGATATTTATCAAATAACTCTTTAATTAAGTATGCATATTTATATTATTGAATTATAAAGTAAGTTTAGTGTATATATTATTGAATTATAAAGCAAGCGTATAGTGAACGCATTTTCTATAGGAACAATTTTCTATGAAGATGGAATGTTCTAGGTAGATGGCATTTATACTTATATATTTTTCCGACTCTTAAATAAACTTTTTATATAATTGAATTTACAATAGTTTAAAAAATAATTGTTTATTAAAAATCTATTAAAGAATATTTATATGATTAAATATATTATTAATATATATTATTAATAATTCTTATAGTAATAATATATTTAATATAAGATGTGTTTTAAGTGAATAATAATTTATTAGAAAATAGTAGATTAAGTATTTCTTAGGTTGTTGAGATTATGTTTGTATTTATGACGTAGAGCTTATTTTCAAGGGGTTTGTTTGATTTCTTGAATGTATTCATTTAAATGTATGTATTTTTGATTGATTAATTGATGAAGAGGCAATTCTTTTTTAGAGTCTTTAGGTGCAACTTGTCTCACATGTGAGCTACGTAATTCATTCATTAAATTTGGTCTTCCAATTTTTCAAATTGCTATCAAGGAATAGATTTTGATTTGTGTAAGAGGCATTGTGACTGAGATTGGTAGTGTCAAGGCCCCATGTTGGCACCAAGGCAAAAGGGCGCCCATGACTACCCACGAACACTTGGAGAGTGAAAAAAACTGAAGTTGGACAAAGTTGGAAAAGAGTGCATGATGGGCGTGCCCGCATGAAGGCAGGGTGCCCACCTATGCGACAAGATGACTTCCTGGTGACTTGAATACAAGCGTGCGTTGGAGGGTTAGTTGAGAGCTGCAGAAATTATAGTGGGGGGCGCCACACAAATAAGGCAAGGAGCGTGCATATTGGAAATTTATAGAGCTCACTGACAAATGGACCCATACCCATGGGTGTGCCCACATTATGGGGCACCCGAGCGATGCGACGTGATGGGCCTGTGCGATGCGAAGAGCGATGTTACGCGATGGGAAAATGCAACGCGACATGCAATGCGACGCAACGGGCAATGTGATGTAACTGGAAATGCGACACAATGCGCCAATGCAACGCGACGAGCGATATGACGCGATGGGCCAGTGCGACATGATAGGTGAGGCAGGGCACGACAAGGCATTGAGATAATGTGCCATGCAACATAAGCAAGCAACTTGGTGGCAAAGCGTGAGAGACAAGGGAAGGCAAGGCACAAACAAGGAGCACCCTATTGGAATGTAATTTCAACTGCAACAACAGTTGAAAAGAAATCGCACTTTCACCTGCAAACAATCCCAGCAGCCCATCTGTCTTTATTCCAACGGGTATTATTTGTTTCGGCTTATTCACGCCACTGCCATAAGTGTCCTTTCACCCTTTGCCTGTTTATGTTCCCAAAGGAGGAGGAAGATCACATCCGCGCTTTGTGCAATAACTGCTCACCAACAACATTAAAGAAGAAGCATGGCCGAGAAGGAAAGTACCAGCCTCGAGCCAACCGCAGCATTTATCAGTCTTGGGTTTCAGCACAACCAACTCAAGAAATAGAACAAAAGATCAGATTTGTTCATTATGTGCAGCAGAGACTCTGTTAGAGAGTTGAGGCGGTTGATGGATAAGTAATGACCGCTTCCTGCACTATATATGTGTAGAGCCACAACAGTGTTAATCACTCTGCAATGTAGCGCTGCAGCGCTCAAATGTAATTTCTATGTGTTTAAGAAAGAATGTGCAGTAGCACGAGCTCACATGAAGGAAGCCCACTTGCACAGGAGTGCAGGGACTCAAAAGTAAGAGAGATAGAGAGCAAAGGGGAGCACGCAGCAGCGTGAAGTTTTGCAGGGAAATACGCTGCAGCGCGTATGTGCTAAATGAATGCAGACACAGATTGAAGTTCCTCTGAAGAAGGCATGTTGGTGAATCCATTTGTTAGAAGGAGGATGCTATTTGTGTGGAACTGAAGCATTCCTGATGTAATCCCTCTATCAAGAGGAAGATGCCTTTCAGCATAGTTTGGTGAATCCCTCTGTCAAGAGGAAGATGCTCTTCAGCATAGATCGGTGAATCCCTTTGTTGAGAGGAAGATGCTCTTTAGCATAGATTGGTGAATCCCTCTGTTAAGAGGAAGATGTTTTGTAACAGCAGTTGAGAAATCTCTCTGTGTGAGAGGAAGACAAATTTGTATTAGTTGATTTATTGTTTATAAATAGAAGTTCCTTTTTGAGTGTTACTGTTACACCGTAAGTCAAAAAATACTTGACGTAAAAAATTTACGTTGTTGCAACACCAAAAATTTACGTTGCTGCAACACGAGTTACGGCAACTGAAAAAAACTGCGTTGTTGCAACACCAGTTATAGCAAAGCGATTTTTTTTTCTATTTTCGCTATATTAAGACAAAGTATTATTTTGATCAGTTTTTGATCCTAAGGCAAAGTAGAGTATTATTTTATGCTCTGTTCTTTTGTTTTCGAATGATCAGAAATCCCGAAAACAGAGTATTACTCTTTGTTCATATTTTTTTTGTTGTTTCAGAATTTATTAGAAAATTCTCAACAGTGGAAACAGAGGATTTTTCCACTGTATTTTGTTTGGAATAACTAGAAATTCCCGACACACCCAGCAAGGGTTCCTACATGCCAAGAGGCAAGTGGGCTCAAGGGGCATGCCCATAAGGTGGGGGCGCCAATGAAAAGTTGAAGTTCGACTCAAAATGTTAAAGGGGGATCGACCTATGAAAAGGATGAAGGTTGAACGAATATAAGGAGAAGTGAGGAATTCGACTAAAGTAATAGAAGTAAGTTTGCTCAACATGGAAAATTACAAAAGTAGATCACAGAAAAAGGCAGGTCTACGATATTGCAGAAATGTGAAAGTTTGCGATATCATTGGTGAGCGGGGCATGTAAAGCCAATTTTAAAACACAATCAAAGAAAATCACTTGCAGGGTTGAGTGTTGGTTTTCTCAAGTATTGTGGGTGCCTATTTTGCGTTTCTGCTAAGGAAGGTGCCAACCTTAGGTTGGGCATGCCCTAAGTCTTATGGACTTGTTATTTTTGGGTAAGTGCATTAGGTTGGGCCAACAACTGCAAGTTTATGTACGTGGGAAGTGCATGATATTGGATATAGTTGACCCTCTATAAAGTGATTATAAAATATATTTGAAGGATAATATAAGACTAGGGTGAACTACTTTGGGAGTTTCCCCCTTCTATGTATATTATTTTTTATCATTTTCGTTTATGATATTGCACGTTGTTGAATATCATCGAATTGAGTAATTGAACATAAATGAAGTAAGGTAAATGGAATTTTGCTGAATAATTAAAGAACAAGAACACTAGTAGAATAACTAAGTGTTGGAAGTAGGCGTAGTCCAGATAAAAGTATCTTTGAAAATGTGAAATTGTGTCAGTGCCACACATCACTCGCAGTGGACTTAGGTCGCATAAATATGGGGTCATGAGAAGTGGTATCAGAGCCCATTTTGAAGAAAGCAGGCATTGGAAGAAGTTGACACATCTGCCCACTCTGCGAGCAGGTGGAATTAGAGCTTGGTTCGGGAAGACTGAGCTGATTTGAAGTGTTGAAGTTTGGAAGTGGTAGAGGCACGTCAAGGTCGTGGTTGAGATGAACGAATTAGGTACTTGGAGACATGACTGCCATGAAAATTTTGGTGAACATGGTGATGAATAAGGGTTAATTTGTGGTCATAGTGGAACGTGACAATTTGAAAACAACATAGGCTTGGGTCAATGGCCATGTTGAATGATGGCAAGTTGGATAGAGTGCTATGAGAGACTTTTACAAACCTTGTATAGGTTGAAACACCTGAAGGAAGATAGGCTGAGTATTCAATTTGAACTTGAAGTTTTGGATGATGAAGTTAGAGGAGATCTTCTTCAACTTAGATGGGTAGTTAGGCAGGATGAAGTTGTTAATTGCAATGAAGGAGAAGTTGTGATATATGAAGAAGTGTTGTAGAAGTTCCAAAAAAATAGGAGGAACTTGGTGTGATAGAACTTGCCCAAGTTAAACTAGACTCGTGCACAATGTAGCCATTGAAGGAAGGAGGTGCTCATGTTGAGCGACCTCATGGAAATGTAACTATTGTTGCAATTTTTGTTTCATTAGAATTCTTAGAAGATGGACCATATGCAGAGATGGGTGAAAGAAGTATTTATTTTTCGATGTGATCGACAAACTTTTGATGGATGATTGGGATGAGATCTTATGTAGTTGGGTAGCAAGGAACATTAGTTGTTGTAGTATTTTTTGGTATCGTTTGTGGCCTTGGGGAAGAAGGTGTGAATTCTCGTGACAAGGATGGAATATAATGAACTTTTTGATGGGTGAGTCATGCTTAGCTGGACGAAGAATTAGCTAAGTTCCCGACATAACTCATGGATAAAATAAGGGAAATGCACATTGAACTAAAATGAAGGAAATGTGATACACAGTTGGGTGGAGTTCTTCATTATCATTTTGTTGGAACCAAGAGGCAGTATTAGTGAACCTTTAGTGGAGGAGAGAACAATGAAGGGACATGTGATAATGATATGAGGGTAAGGAAACTAAGGGCTCTAACCTGAATCAAAGAACGCATGTGATGACTAAAGTTGTGTTGACTCTACTGAAGTGAATGAGTTAGTCAACCGAAGTCGTATGCATTGAGTTGAAGAATAAAGGTGCATGTCAGACTTCGCTCAGAGACACCAAGTGAGAGCACTTGTAGAGATGTTGTATGTTGGCATCAAGGAGGGGTCCCAAAGCAAGGATGTTGGGAAGGATGAACTTGTCGATGCGACATGAATATATTTTGTAGATAGACAGATGGGGATGATGGACATATTCAAACAACAAGCCCATGGTTATTTCTAGAGGAGACATAGGCAGTCTATGAGAGTGCTCATAGAAAAGAGAGGGCAAAGGCAACTTGTGATGACATTTGTGATTGAGACAAGTGTACCTATCAAAGTGTTGGATGAGGATCATTCAAAGGAGCTTATGATGAGTTGAGAGATTTGCAGTCGATGAAGACTACATATGATGGTAGGCTTAGAGTATATGGTTCATTGAGGAGCTGAGGTTAGTTTTGAGACTTGGCTTTGATTTAGTATGGGATGCATACCATGACCATAGTATGGGATATTTTCATGAGGAGTGACTTGATGGGTGCGATAGAGATGAGAAACCTTGGATTTAGATAGTGGTTGTAGAGATGGAGGTGCCTTGGTGGCAGAACTTAAGCATGGGTTTAGTTTGTAGAGACAACCATTTTCTATGGACATGGAGGTTGTTAGTCTATGACCATGGGAAACACATGGATGATAGAATAAGGCAAGTGGGGACTTTACCCTTTAACAACATTTACGAGCAACATATCGTAGATGAGATCGAGATTTCTCCATGGACCTGGATATGACACATTGAGCGTTGGAGATGGGAAGAGCTATTGATGGAGTTGGAAATGTGACAAAATGTTGGAGAAATGAGATACGAAGGCATAAGGAGGTGCATTCTCATGGATTTGGATGATGGTTGTACTCACCATCTAACTAGTTTGAGTCATGGGGCAGCCAAGTGCATGGATGCATGGTGGCGTTGAGTTAGAGTATGGTAGTTGTAGTTCACATGGTGACGACATGCGGTGGATTGACACGATAAAAGTTGTGATTAAAGCATGTAGGCTAGTTGGACGTAGCAACCTTCCATGAGTTGAGGTAGTGTGGAGGACTGCGACGGGTTGTGGTTTATGACCATGGATTTTGGAGTCTTACACACCTATAGTCATGAGACTTGATTAAGGTTCATGGGATGAAGATAAATATTTATGCAACAAGGACAATTGACATTGGAGTTGGTGGCACTTTTAGACATTTGGTCTTAGTGATAGAGTTTGTTAAGATGGTGTTATCGAGGGTGAAAACCTTTTTGAAGTGGGGGAACATGTCAAGGCCGCGAGTTGGCACCAAGGCTAATAGGAGCCCATGACCACCCATAAACATTTTGAGAGTGAAAAAAAATGAAGTTGGACCGAGTTGGGCAAGAGCGCACGGTTTGTGTGCCTGCATGAAGGTATGGCACCCACCTATGCAATAAGGTGACTTGGTTGCAACCTGAAGATGAACTTGTGTTAGAGGGTGATGTGAGATGTGAAGACATTATAGAGGAGGGCACTACACAACTCGGTCAAGGAGTGCATGTATTGAAAATTTATAGCGGTCACTGACTCATGGACCCATGCATGCAGGTGCACCTACAGCATGGGGCACCCGAGCGATGCGATGCAACGAGCGAGCGAGCGTGTGATAGGCAACGAGAAAATGTGATGTGTGACACAAACAAGAACCTGGGGGAAAATCATGAGAGGTAAGGTGCCATGACCCATGTTTGTGCGACCTAGGTTCACCATGGGCTTTGTGCGACATAGACATAATTTCACCTTTAGAAGTTACATCTATCTAGAATAGGCATACTTCCAACACTTAGTTATTCTAGAAGCTTCCTCTTCTTTAATTATCCAGTGGAATTCAATTTACTTTACTTCATTTATATTCAATTATTCGATTCTGTGATATTTAACAATGTGCAATATCATAAACAAAAGTCATAAACAACAATATATGTGGGAGGGGGAAACCTCCCAAAGTAGTTCGCCCTAATCCTTTATTATACTTCAAATATAGTCTACAACAACTTTACAAAGGGTCTAGTCATGCCCAAAGTCATGCGATGCCCAAGTAGAAAAAGTGGTAGTTGTTGGCCCAACCCAACGTAGTTGCCCAAAAATACAAAGTCCACAAGTAGGTTGTGCCAAAGCTAAAGTTGGTGTCTTTCCCTATAGAAAACCAAGAATAGGCACCCCCAATACCTCAAAAAGCCAACCCTTGACCTTGCCAATGGCTTTCCTTAACTTCGTTTTCAACTCTGCATTGTGCACCATGTTGAATTGCAATATCACAAACTTTCACATTTGTGTGATATTGCAAAATTTCCCTTTTTTGTGATCCACTTCTACAATTTTCCTTCTTGAGCAAAATTGCTTCTCTTCCTTGGTCAAACTCTTGACCTCTACAAACTATGTTCCCTTCTAACTATATTTCATCGGATTGATACCATAATAAAATTAACTCAAAATCGAATTATGCACATACTCATACCAATGAACTCCTTAAAACTTATATAGTGTATATCATACATAGTTAACAATAGTAGTTTATAAGCTCTAATAATTTTCTCTAAAATTCGAAACACCGCATGAATGCTTATAACTATGATATCATTTTAATCACCTAGACAAAAACAACAAACTTTTTTTACTAGTTTTGTTGCATGAAAATTTCAACCAAGACAAAAAAATGAATCTTCTACCTATATTTGTTGCCTAGAAATTACTTGGGCAGCAAACAGGTTCCTTCCAATTGTGAACTGAGTACTCAAGTTCTCCCTTGATCCAAAGGAATGAGGTTTCCACTGGAATCAACCCTCTTGATTCTCCATGGTATCCTTTATGATTTTCCTTCCCAACAATCTTTTCTTGGTAGCATCCTTCCTTTTTGGGTCTACCAATCCAACTGCCTAGTCTTTCTTTCCTTTTAATTTAAAGCCTTTCTTTCTCTCCTGTGACACTTTATTCCACTATTACTTAGTGTTTTTCTCCAACTAAGTGATTTAAGAAATCCTTCTCTCCCATCATATTAAATCTTGTTGATCAACTCCTAGGAATTTTTAAGCGTTATTTAAGGGAAGATTTGTTTTCATCTCATCCATCAATAATGGTTTTCAGATTTTGGAAATAATCTCTTAACTCTAGTGTTTATTTCCCAAGTAATTTCAATTTTTTTCATTAATAAAAATTTATTAATTACATCATTGAACTTTATTTTTCACATTCATTCAAATCCAACATAGCTTTGTAATTGTTAAATCTAAAAATAATTTGGTCCAAAAACATAAAATATTTACATAAAAATAAAAAATATAAAGATATTTACGTAAAAATAAAAAAATATTTATATTTATCTTTATCCCTTATTCACACCCAACCTTAGCATAGGCCACCATTTACCAAATAACTTACCAAAAATAAAATAGAATATTTACAATTTGGTGAACATTATTACAATTAATATGACAAATACTCTAAATTATAGATGGAATATAATATCCATTTTTAAGGTCACAGCCAAGCCAGACACCAAATTGGTGTATGAGACCCCTTTGTTTGTGGGACAAGGGACCCACCTCCGCGCAGCGATTTGACTGCTAAATCTACGAAGGCATACATACTCTACCCCCTCTGGTTTTGACGGACAAAATAATATATTTAAAAACTCTATTTTATATTTTATAAATATAAATTTAACAATAATTAACTTTAATAATTAATAATATTTTAATATTTATTTATGAAAAAATAATAGAAACGTATAAATAATGCATTGAAACTTTATTTTAATTTTCTTATAAATATGTGAAAATTGAAAATGTGATTGATGAAAAAAAGTAATCATGTGAAAATATATTTAAAATTTAGAATAACAGAATATATTACCATATATTTATCAAATTCCCTTGAGTGGTATTTTAATAAGTAAAAAAAATATTAGAATTTTTAATATACCAATGAAAAACATAATTACCATAGAAAATATGTTTTATTTTTTATATTTTGTCCCTTTATTTAGTTTTTTAAAGTAAAAAAAATTGTAAAAATTTAAATTTAAATTTTATTAAAAAATTTATGACAATTACATTAAAAATAAATGAGAAATAGCTAAATTAAAAAAAATGTTAAGATATTGTTTAGATAATCTTGAGCAAAATCACATAACCAATCTTTTGTCAACAAAAGATTGGTTATGTGATTTTGCCGAAGATTATCTAAACAATGTTATGGATCACAGAAGTCTAAATTCCTTAATAATGTTAAGATATTATCAAGAAATCATATTTTATTATAATTTTTTTATCATTATTTTTTATTTTTGAACCAATCTTCACCATCTTTATAATAAAACTAGATGTAAAACAAAACTTAAATGTGGGAAGATTATATATATATATATATATATATATATATATATATATATATATAATCGTTTTTATTAGATAAAGATTAAGAGTAATTTTTTTTGTGGATTTAAAATGAATTATTTATAAATATATTAAGAAAACTACGAAAACTTAAAAGATATGATTAACTAATATTGTTTATATTGATATACATATATCTATGTTTGTGTTATATATATATATATATAATTTCGTTATAATTAAATCTATTAAAATATGTTTTTAATATAATAATAAGTCATTTTAAATTGAAAATATTGTGAAAAACTTATAATTCAAGAAGAAGAAAAAAGTTAAATAAAACTAAAAAAAAAAATTAGTAACTAATAGAAACAGAAGTTAGTAAACCACCCATAATAAGACCTCAACCAATCATCTTACAAATAAAAAAATTTAAATAATAATAAAAAATAACAAAAAATGAATTCCTAATGTTAAACTATGATTAAGCATCATAAATTCTAAGATTAAAGTAATTTAATACTATTAATTGTAATTAAATAATTTAGGAATAACAATAAATATAGGTTTTTAATAAATATGTAGAGATAATGACCATTATATTTAAACAATAAATTTATTATTCAATTAACTAATAATAATATGGTTCTATTAATAATAATATTATTAGTTTGACTATGATCATCAGGTCAAAATTAGCCGTTGCAATATAGCCGTTGGAGTCTCTGCACACTCTATTTAATGAAGCTAAGCCAGATTAGTTCTTCAACTTGTCCTGAGGATGAACCACACTGTTTGGTTCGAAACGCGTCGACAAAAGATTGATTATGTGATTTTGCCGAAGATTACTAAACAATTATGGATCACAGAAGTCTAAATTCCATAATAAATTTGAAGTTACGAAACAACCCATAATAAAACCTCAACCAATCACCTTACAAATAAATAAATTTAAATAATAATAAAAAATAACAAAATTTGAATTCCTAATGTTAAACTATGGGTAAGCATCATAAATTTATGGTCAAAAACAAACCAATACCTAGTCAAAGGAAAATTGAATGCGTTATACCATACATGTAGCAGGTACAATAATATATGTGTGTGTGTTTTAAAAATTTAATGATGATGATGATGGTTAATTTACCAAACCTAAAGAAACGAATTATTTAGTTTGATTTAAATTTTAATATTTATTTATATAATTAAAAATAATGTTGTTATATATATATATATATATATATATATATATATATATATATATATATATATATATAGATATATGAGCTTAAGTACTAGTATTTGAAACTTGGATATCTTAGTTTTTACGGATTTTATATTACTTTAATGACCAATTAAGCTACTTCAAGTTATTTTTAAATAAATTTTAAAATATATTAAATATATATATATATTTTTATAATATTTTTTTATAAATTTAAATTTTAAATATATGCTTATGATTAAACATTTAATCTATCAAAAAAACAACTTACCTAATATTAAAAATATTATGATATTAAAAATTCTTGATGTAATAAAAAATTAGACAATAAAAAAAATAACATACTAGAAAAAAGTAGTCAATTCAACTTTAAAAAATAAAAACTAAAGTATTTTTCTATTTTAACTGGTAAAAAAAATCATTTTGTAAAAATATAAACTTTAAAAAATAAAAACTAAAGTATTTTCTATTTTAACTAGTACAAAAAAAATCATTTTGTAAAAATATAAACCAATTCCCATGCCCATCTTAAATAAAGTCAATATTAAACAAATCCAAAATATTGTAAAATGCTTAAAACTGGTATCTTTATTACACTAAAATTGTTAGAAGACTCAATACACTTTCTTCTAGAATTTAGTGAATACACTCCCATTAAGATTTAATTTCAAAATACATTGACAAAGATCGTTGACTTTCCTGACCTTCTAAACCACTAACGTTTTTAATTCAATAAATTAATTATAATTTAAACTAATGTTAATACCATATATTTTTTTCTTCAAACACCCAAATTATATCAAATAAATCCCTTTCAGGACAATGCAACTTCTAAGTCACACGGTTCATCGAAATATAAGGTTGGCTTTTTATAGGCGTTGTCTCTTCATGAAATATAACACCTGTCTCGTACTCAAAGCCTTTTAACTATCGATTATTTTGCTGAGTTTTTATATTTTTAATCAAAGTCTAAATGATGAGTATTTATATTTTTTTATAAATTAGAAAATTATTTTTTAATTTTTAAAACTATTATGTTTATTTTTTATTGGCTGAGTGAAGTTTGATATGATATAATTTCTCTGGTAAAGGTCTATTTGATGTGATATAATTTCTCTGGTAAAGGTCTATTTATATTCACTCTCAGTTTCTAACAAATCATTTTAAAGTATATAAAAAAGACTAATTTTCTGGTAGTCATTGGGTCAGTAAGTTCTCTGTTATTGCTTAGTCCAAAAAAGTGGAGGTCACTTACATAATTGGGGCGGGGTTGGTGGCAGCAACTATTATTTTGTTGTTTGGAGAAAGGGTTTGAAGAAAGTGAATGAGAAAGGGTGCGCAGGAAGTGTGAGAAAAGAGACTAGATCAAGTCAAGCTTTCTTCCTCCACATTCTAGATAAGGCTATTTAACACTCAATTGAAAATTTCTTACCAAGAGGAAGTGCTCACAGAATATTACACTTTAAATTAATATCATATTATGAATTATAGAAATGTGCTTATATTATTGGGTGGAGGTGTTGAACAAGTAACATTGATACATTGTGCAGAGCATTTAAAGAGTCCAAAGAGGCGAGAATTGATAAGGTTGTAGGTACATTAACTAAGCAAGGGAGGGTAGGGGGTCTAGTTGCATTATTTCATTGTACAGACAAAGGGTGTATAGAACATGCGAGAGAAAGGGTGTGTGGGAGCAGGGACTTTGTAGGAGAAATTTACTTATCAAGACAAAGTGCTAAAAGAATATCATGTTTTAAATTAGATCATGTTATGAAATATATTAATATTCTTATATTTTTGTGTAAAGGTGCAGAACAAGTAACATTAATAGATTGTACGAAGTGCCTAAAGATTACATGGACGCTTAATATAGTTGCATGTTTTCTTTGATATATACAAATCAACTGGATATAACAAATTCGAAGGATATGAGGCATGTTCTCTAGTGGCCAAACTTTTTTCATTTTTCTAGAAACACAATTAATTAATTAATTAATATGAATATGGGTAATTAATTAATACTAATAGCAGATTCTAAAGAGATGGGACAAGTTGTGGAGTGGAAACGCTTTCAAAGGAGGAAGTACTTGTGGAGAAATATTTGGCAGAAGTACTTGTGGAGAAAGATTTGGGAGACATTGAAGGAAAACTATTGGAAAAAATTATATTTTCTATTTTTTGTAAGGAGTGGAACAATGGTTGTTTTATATGTAATTTTAAGCAAAACTAAGTGAAGTGTATTTTTATGTTGAAGAATAGTTGTGCCAGAGAATATAAACATTGTGTTGTAATGTTTCTTAGGTTTGTATATATTCTTGTATGAGTTTATTTGTACAACTTATATATCACAAAGTATATACAATGTATAGCAAAAAGAACATAGAGTTGTATAATCTAATAATAATCAAATTCTCTTAGCAAAGTTATCATTATCTTTAACAATATTTATTTTAATTGTTTTCATTTTCCCATATTTCATATTAAATTAATATTTCAAAGCCACTTCTACATATTTGTTCCCAATTTCTCCACACATCCTCTTGGATGCACTTCCTCTACAACCTTTCTCTTTCCTTTTCATATCAGAAAACTAACCTAATTAAAGAAAATAACAATGTAACGTAGGTATCTCTCATTTTTGCATGGACAATTTGAGCCAAATAAAAAATTACAACAATTGTTGTCAAATATTATTAAACACATTTTTTTCTTTCTAGAGATGTTAAACAAGTATCAATATACATATAATCTTTATTCACTCTTCACAATGTATCAACATTATTTTCTTTGCACCTTCACACAATAATATAAGCACATTAATATAAGTTGGTCAGCATAAGGAAAGCTTTGGAGAAAGAAATATTGACTATGGCCAAATCAAATTTAACTTTAACATTATGACCACATCAAATTTATTTAGTAATACATTTTATCAATCTAAATTAGTCTTTGCAATTAGTTTGGTTATACACGTGTACGTTTTTTTTCTTAAAGAAAAAAATAATTTAAAGAAGTTCTGCTAAACTCTATCTATACATATTCCCTCAGCACATATATAAAATATTCTATCTATACATATTCCCTCAGCACATATATAAAATATTCTCAGTTTCAAATATTTATTTAGTAATTAAATATTTAACTTGTCAAAGGGTAAGTTGCAAATAAGCATTGTTTTTATGATCATAAGAACATGATGAAAATAAGAACCTTGATTGCAGGAGCCTGTTTCATTATGAAAAAATTTCTTTATCTCGAGCTTATAATAAAAGATTTCATTGTGGAGGAAGCCTCTTTTGCATAGTGAAAGCTTAGCACAAGGAAATCTTTGTGCAATGAAACAATAACTATGACCAAAATAAATTTAATTTTAGCTTTATGAGAAAATCAAATTCATTTGACGATAATTTTTTTATCATTATTACTTGCGTCATAGTCGAAGTGTGTTAACTATCTATCATTTTGTCATGTTTTTTTTATTAGTCCCTGCCTCAACACAAACTATAGAACTTGCCTTGTGCTCAAAGTAAAGGCTAAAATCCTCTAGTTGAATGCTTAATGATAGTAATTTCTATTTATATCTTTTTTTACTTTCAAGAATTGTCGATTTCAATAAACTAACTATTTAAATTCTAAAATACTCTTAGAAATACGTTATAGAACTTGTAATGTATAATGTAATCTATGATTACCCATATGATCAAAGCTTTCATAGAGGAAAATATGAGCAAGTTTTAAATGAGAAATTTAATAGAAAGGAATCACTTAGGAAGAAATTTCAGATATTAAGTGTAAGGAGGCCTGTAGGTGCTAAAGTGGAGAGGTAAGAATGCAATCGAAACATTCTTTTTACATACTCCGGGTTGAAAGATCATACAAAAATAAATTATAAAGTAAAAAATTTAAAAGGAGTAAGATACATATGGAAATAACAGATTCAAATTAGTTAAGTAAAGAAAAGTACATCAACTTTTTAAACATGTTTAATAATGGTTTAAAAAGCTTAGTTAAACAAAAAGATATACATATCGTTCTATAAAAAATAACTCCAAAATGAGTTTGCTTGAGTAAGACTTTGGAGATAGTTAATACAAATTGTTTTATAAACTTTTTAATAAATTCCAAAACAAATTCTTAAAATAAAATCCTTAATTAACGCTAAATATGCTAAATAGTTTTAACAGAATAGTGATGGCCATCTATGCTCGGTCTCTAACTTGATATGAGAAAACCTTACATAAGAATGGAGGAGTTAAAGAGACTTCATACCTAGAAAGGTAAATAATTTCTCTAGGGATAGAATAGTGTTGACATATCCTTGAGATCGGTTGAAGAACTAACCCATAATATAGTGGGGAGGGAGAGAAATTGGAAGTAGCATTAAGATCTTTGTACCAAGAAGATCACAGATTCAAATCTTACACTTAAACAATGAAACCCTTGTATTATTATTGACAAACATGGGTTATAGAGGGTATTTTTTAGAATAATTTTACAACAACCCAATCTCTCTCAAAATAATAAATATCCTCCAAAACATCCTTCAATAATCCCTTGAAGGTTCTACATCACTAGGGAAATTATTAGTTACTGAAATAATTTCAAAACCCAAGTAATAATTAGATGTGAATCTTTAGTTCAAGACCTAATGATCAATTTATAGTTAACACCCAAGAAACCCTTCGCAACATAATAAATACACTAATCTTCATGGAAAAATATATTACCTGATGTATGTTTTTCACAAAGGTGTAAGAGAATTTTGTTGGAAGCCAAAACATACTGAGAAGCCGAATTCCTTTTGTGGAGGATAACTCTAGATGAGTGATACGAAGTTTTTGGACCACAGAGAAAGGGCGAATGCAAGATGACAGGTTTAGGAGCATAGTCATCTCAAGCTATGAATTTTTCAAACCCCCTCATTGTTGGATCATTTTTAGATCATTTCGGTCTTCCATGTGTGACCTTGTCACATGGAGCAGTGAGAACCTTTGGTACAAGTGTAACATATAGGGAAAAGGGGACCTACATCTCATATATTCCATGAGTGTTGTGAAGTACTAGTTTACATAATAAAGAATTAAACAAGAATATAGAAAGTACTTGATCTAAAGTAGAATAACATGTATCGTTCAAATTACTACACAGTTGGGATGTAACATATGCCTATTTAGGTGATGGTTAACCAAAGTTCGTATCCAACTCATTAATATCAATAAGGAAAATATTTATCAACATGCACAAGCGTGATAGCACGGTCTTACATAGCACTCATAAGTGGCATTGAGGAATATTGAGATCAAGAATTTGAGTCTCTCCCACCCAAATTTTAGATTTATATAATTATTAGTTTCTGGAAAAAAACGATAGGATCATGCTAGAAACAGTGTCATGAAAATTTAATATAATTTGAAAATGGTAATCAACACACATAAGCAAAGAATATAAATATTGATAGTAGAATTAAGAAAAAAAAAAGATAGTAGAATTAAAAAAAAAAAAATATTGTGGTATTTTTCTTTAAATTTATGGAGTTACTTATTTTGGATTTTTAAAATAGATTTTTTAGTTTCTTTTGAAAATACTTTGATGACATCTAAGTTTTCTTTTCTTAACTCAAAAATTAATAGTGGTTTTACAATTTTGACCATCAAAGATAACTAAATTTAGATGCTTCTTTTCTTACATATATGATTATAAAAACCTATATTCTTACTTCTATTATTTCTTTAAGCAATAACATCTTTGAAACCCATTCATAATTTTGTACTTTTTGTTTTCTTTTATTCAAAAAACTGAAACTTAATATTTTGAACTGTACTTTATTTTCATTAATAATTTTGTTATTTATCAATAATATTAATATAGTTTCAATACATCAATCAAATGAGCTCAAAAGAATGAAACTTCATTACAAAATTCATTGAATTAACTTTCCTTTTTCTTCAAGGATAAAACAAAAAAATATTTGAGATGGTTATGCTTTTAATATTTAATATCTATTTCATTCCATATATTAACCATTGTTTGCTTAGTGTCAATTTACCAACAAATTCTCAGCCTAGAATGTGCGTTTGACATGGTAGAAAGTCACTCAACCTGTAAAAGCTTAAAAAAAATGAGAAAATCCTTCTTGAATTTCAGACGATTCCACATTGCATAATCATATTAATATACCAAATATAATAGTTATCCCTGTTAACATAATGACCTAAATGGTAGTAGTCTAAATAAGAGTAATGAATCATAATACTATTAGTACACTACAATCGGGATCTAAATAGATTATTTAATCATACACCGAGTACACCTTGTCTTGAAACATGTGCATTTTTTCTTTTATTAGTCATCTCCACATTGTACTATAGTTATTTTCTATTGTTTAATTAAAATACTTTTATAATTTACCATTTAAACGAGATAAGAAAAATCATTGCTTCCAAAAACTTTAATACTTGCAATAATTGTGCTCAAAATGGTCATGATCAAACTATGAAAAGTGAAAAAAGTGTTACAATTGTATATACAATCATGAAGTTTCAGTATCAAAGCGAAATTTCATGGTATCACTGTAAAGTGAGTATGCATTAATCATTTTACTGTGACGTTTTCTTATTTCGAATAAGCACCGCAAGTAACTGTGTTAAGCTTTCCATTTGTCTAATCAATTCGTGACTCTTTTCAGCTCCTCTTTTCTCGACTCTCTGAAACAATTTGTCTGTCATTTCTGCTCCGATATGGGCTTCAGTCATAGTCTCCAATCCATTTCTATACTGCATTGAGAGCTGTCTTCCTAATAAACCGCGGTCTTCGCTCTTGTACTCGACCGTGCCAGCAGCTTCTCCTCTCAAGACTTCGCATCTCTGTAAAGTGAACGATCCTGCGGTTTTCACTATAGTCTTGAATTCTTCGATAGTTGGAGAGAAGAAAGGCAAATTGAATGAGTGCAATTTTTCCTCGTGCAGTAAGCCCTGCCAAGCATCAATCATATTTGTGAGACTAATTCAAAATTTCGTTATAAGGGCTGACATAGTTCGCTTTAGTTGTAAAAGTGTTATTTTTTTGTTTTTTCAAAATTTGGTCTTTCATTAATTAAAATTTGTTTTTAATTTCATATCCAACCAGTTTACTTTTGATTTCATATATGGATTCAGTCCTTTAAGCACATTTTCGTTGTGAAGAGTTCGTAACTCAAACCTGGATTCCAATAAATCTTCACCTAGCAAATTAGACTGGAAAATACAATTAAAAACACTCCAAACACTATAATAAATAGACTATTCACGTCAAAATGGCAATGGCAAGATTCAATTCAAATGGGTACAAGTGGGTAAGATGTCAATTTTCTAGAGATTAAGGTCTAGAAGATTACGGTGAAATTCAAATTCCAATGTCACCGTTAAAAATCCTTTCATAATCATAATTTACGAAATAATATGTTCTTTTGTACTTCCATGTCGTGTTAATACCAAAGTTGGCCTACCGTCAGAAGTCATATAGTCAGAAGATTCGGGTTGCTTGCTCATTTATTATAGGGAAACAGCAAACAAGAAACGAGCCATATCCCATTTATCTCTGAAAGAAGCTGCCAACAGCTGCCCACAGAAACTGAGCAAGCTCCCTTGTTCCCTCGGATCAAACGAAATTCGACATGGAAGAATCAGAAACATAACTCCGCCTTCATTCATTTCTTGGGCTCTAGCTCTCAGAAATGCATTGAGGTCGGATTTGAATTGGTCGAGATTAGCCTCTGCAACTGCATATGATCCTTTCCTCGCTATGAAGGTCTCCCACTTGTTATATGATTTGGAAGTCTTATCTCTAATTGCATCTGGAATCTGATTACAAGTCGATAGCTCAAAAAATGCAGTATTTCAAACATAAAAAGAATCATTATATACTGGAGATACATATATTGTACCTTGGATAACCAATGTAAGGCACAGGAAGGGTGGACAAATTCGGAGAATTGATTCCAACGGCTTCCCGGCTGCCATTGCAGGAGAAGAATATCACAGCTACCAACTCAGAACTGAGTCAATGAATGACTGTCGAAGAGAGATGTGCCTGCCTCCAATTTATAAGTGTCCAGGAGTGCTATAATTCCTGCTTATTCCTATTTCAGCAGAACAGTATCATCATTGTTACATTGCACATGAGCATTACTCACTTTATTTCTAAAACTTTTTTGAACTACTCAAGAAGTTGCAGACCCGAAACAACTTTGAGTAAAAGTGGAATCCATGTTTCGAATTGTTGATCGACTGCTTACCTTTTATTTTTTATCAGCACTCACACTGAGTGTCATTTTTCTGATCATTTTCAAAGACCCGGCATGTAAAGCTGCATTAATAATTTCAGCTTGACAATGTTAAAAAAAGGCCAGGGCCCATGATAGTCACGAGAGACGCTACAGTCCCTCAATAATTTTCCCAAAGTCGTCCTTGAGAGTTGACTTATGATATATAGTGATTAAAAGATGATGAAATGGTTGCCGTCCCTAGGGAAAAATAGCAAATAGAAGATGGGGAAAGAGAACTGGTCGAAGACTTATGGGAAAGAGAACTTTTAATTCTCAAATCCCGGGGAGAAATGAAAAAAGTCATGTCTCAGTCACCTTTATGTTTTATTTTTATACTTTAGAGAAGGGGAAAAACTGTTCTGTTCTTTCCTGGCCAGCGAGGGTTTAATATATTGACCACGGGTGGAAATTCGAAGAGGCAACCTACTTTGCGTGGGCAAAATATATATATATATATATATATATATATATAACTTTACATGAAAACTGAAATCCATTATAAAATGCGCTGTAAGATTCCTACTGTCATATATTTAAATAGGGACAAAATTGCAGAAATCAAACTTATGACTCACATTTAGAAAAAGGCGACGATCTGTATGTTTTTATTTTTTTATTTCCAATTAATGTAAACAATAAGCACCGGCATGACCAGTCTAACTCTTCCTGTAAAAATCTATATGTCAGTTAAAAGATTCCAACAGAACTAAAGGCAACATGATATTGCGGACGCACATCCTGAAAGCGTAAGATGTGAGCAAACAATTAACGTTGAAGTATTGACAAGGGAGCATTGTCAAAACGTTCATTCCAAATTCCTCGAATCCCATAAAAGCGTTTTTGTTATTACAGATGTTTTTAAAATGTGCAAAAGTAAGTAAACGAATTATATAATCGAAATGTTAATTTCGTATTGGTAGAACCCCATAAAAGCGTTCGGTGCCGCGGATGGATATATGCGAAGCATTTAATTACGTATACACGTAGATAAAATTATAAATATACGATATTTATCAAATAACTCTTTAATTAAGTATGCATATTTATGTTATTGAATTATAAAGTAAGCGTATAGTGAACGCATTTTCTAGAGGAACAATTTTCTATGAAGATGGAATGTTCTATGGAAAGGCAATTTATACTTTATATATTTTTGTGACTCTTAAATAAACTTTTTATATAATTGAATTTCCAATAGTTTAAAAATTAATTATTCTTTAAAAATTATTAAAGAATATTTACATGATTAAATATATTATTAATATTTTTAATACTAATAATATATTGAATATAAGATTTGTTTTAAGTCAATAATAATTTATTTGGAAATAGTAGATTAAGCATTTGTTAAGTTGTTGGGATTATGTTTGTATTTATGATTTAGAGTCTATTTTCTAGGGTTCGATTGATTTCCTGAATGTATTCATTTAAATGTATGTATCTTTGATTGATTAATTGATGAAGAGGCAACTCTCTTTGGTAGCCTCTAGGTGCAACTTGTCTCACGTGTGAGCTCTGTAATTCATTTATTAAATTTGGTCTTCCAATTTTTCAAATTGCTATGAAAGCAATGTTTTTGATTTGTGTAAGAGGCATTGTGACTGAGATTGGTAGTGTTAGGGCCTCATGTTGGCACCAATGCCAAAGGGCGCCCATGAGTTCCCATGAACACTTGGAGAGTAAAACAATATGAAGTTAGACAAAGTTGGAAAAGGATGCGCGACAAGTGGGCCCACATGAAGGAAGGGTGCCCACCTATGCGATAAGGCGACTTGAAGATGAGCGTGCGTTTGAGGGTTAGTTGAGATTTGCAGACATTATAGCGAACATCACAAAATAAGGCAAGGAGTGTGCATATTGGAAATTTATAGTGGTCATCGACAAATGGACCCATACCCGTGGGTGTGCCCATTCTATGGGGCACTCGAACGATGCGACGCGATGGGCCTGTGCGACGAGTGATGTTACACAATGGGCGAATGCGACGCGAGAGGCGATGCGACGCGACAAGTGATGTGATGCGACTCGCAATGCGACGTGATGGGCCAGTGTGACGCGACGAGCGATGTGATGTGATGGGCCAATGCGACATTATGGGTGAGCATGACGTGCAACGTAAACAAGTAACATGGGGGAAAAGCGTGAGAGACAAGGCAAGGCAAGGCATGGGCAAGCAGCGCTAAGTAAGGGGTGACTGCATGCCCACAGGCAGGTGGGCCCAAGGGGCGTGACCATACGACTGGGGTACCCATGAAAAGTTGAAGGTCGACTCAAAATGTTGAAGAGGGAATGACATAAGTAGAAGTGAGGAGTTCCACTAAAGTAATAGAAGCAAGTAAGCTCAAAAAGGAAAATTAAAGAAGTAGATTGTAGAAATGTGAAAGTTTCTAATATTGTTCATCAGAAGGGCGCACAACGCAAATTTTAAAACACAGTCAAGGAAAATAACTTGTAGGGTGGAGGGCTGGTTTTCTCAAGTATTAGGGGTCCCTATTCTGAGTTTTTGCTAGGAAAGGTGCCAACCTTAGGTTGGGCATGCCCTACTTAAGGACTTGGTATGCTTGGGTAAGTGCATTAGGTTGGGCCAACAACTGCTAGTTTTTTACTTGGGAAGCACATGATATTGAACATAGCTAACCCGTTGTAAAGTGATTGTAAATTGTATATGAAGTATAATATAAGACTGGGGTGAACTACTTTGGGGAGCTCAAACCTTCCATATATATTGTTGTTTATGATATTGCACATTGTTGAATATCACATAATTTAGTAATTGAACATAAATGAAGTAAAGTAAATGGAATTTTGATGAATAATGAAAGAAGAAGAACACTTGTAGGAAAAATAAGTGTTGGAAGTTGGCGTAGTCCAAATAAAAGTATCTTTGAAAAGGTGAAATTGTGTCAGTGTCGCACATTTTTCGCAGTGGACTTAGTTCGCATAAGTGTGGGGTCATGACAGGTCGTATCAGAGCTCATTTTGAAGAAAGTGGGGATTGGCAAAAGTTGACACATCTACCCACTCTGTGAGCAGGTGCAATTAGAGCTTGGTTTGGGTAGATCGAGCTAATATGAAGTGTCAAAGTTTGGCAATGGTAGAGGCACGTCAGGGTCATGGTCAAGTTGAACAAATTGGGTACTTGGAGGCATGACTACCATGAAAATTTGGGTGAACAAGTCAAAGTATAAGGGTTGATTTGTGGCCATACTACAATGTGACAATTTGACAACAACATAGGCTTGGGTTAATGGCCATGTTAAATGATGGCAAGTTAGCTAGAGTGTTATGAGAAACTTTTACAAACGTTGTATAAGTTGAAACACATGAAGGAAGATAGGCCGAGGATTCAAGTTGAACTTCTTCAATTTAGATGGGCAGTTAGGCAGGATGAATCTGTTGATTTTGATGAATTAGAAGTTGTGATATATGAAGAAGTGTTGTAAAAGTGCCAAAGAAAGAGGAGGAAATTGATGTGATAGAACTTTCCGAGGTTAAACTAGACTCATGCACAATGCAACCATTGAAGGAAGGATGGAACATAATGAACTTTGTGTTGGGTGAGTCATGCTTAGTTGGACGAAGAATTGGCTAAGTGCCCGACATGACTCATGGATAAAATAAAGGAAGGGCACACCAAACTTAAGTGAAGGAAATATGATACAAAGTTTGGTGGACTTCTTCACTATCATTTTGCTGGACAAAAGAGGAAATCTTGGTAAACCTTTAGTTTAGGAGAGAAAAATGAAAGGACATGCGATAATGATATGATGGTAAGGTGACTGAGGGCGATAACCTGAATCAAAGCAAGCTTCTGATGACTAAAGTTGTGTTGAATCTACTTATGTTAGGTCCCTATACTACTAGTATAACCCCTTACTGTTATTAGTACAATCCCCTTATTATATTGTTGTGGCCATGTAATCTTCATATTGTTATTATTGTGCCCCATAGAAGCCCACTATTGTTATTATTGTGTCCTTACATTATTATTGTTATGTCAGCTCTGATTATATTCTGACCCCTTAGACTCCTATATATAGAAAGGAGGCCTTGTTATTTCTATCATCTAAGAATTGTTCATTTGTGTAATGTAAAGGAGGTTTCCCCCTCGAAGAGGCTGAATTCTAAGGAATTGATCTTTCTTTTCTATCTTTTTGTGAGTTGGTTTCATAACATTTGGTATCAGAGCTTTGGATTCTAGCATTTCACTGCTCCAAATAGGTCATCGTGGAATTTTCGCTATAACTTTTTCTCTACGAAGTTTCAAAAGCTAAAAGAGATACCCATTTGAGAAGAGATCGGTCCGAACCTCGGGTTCGAATTTTAGATATTGTCTCGCTACATTTTCAGAGATATGATCTGAGGAAATTAGTGTTTTTCATCTCAAACAGGTCATCATGGGATTTTCGCTGTAATATTTTTTCTACAAAAGTTCAGACTCTGAAATTAAAACCCATTTGAGCCTAATGATTGGTGAATCTTAGTTGCGAATCTTAGATCTTTTCTCACTAAATTTTCGTAGATAAATGTGAGGAAGTTAGGGTTTTTGAAGATTCTCGAATTACATTCTAAATAGGTGACCTTGGGGAAATCATCATAACTTTGTCTTTGAGTATCAAATTGAGATTTCGTTAGAAGTTACAGAAATCGGACAGACTGTAGTTTTTTGTGTATCGGTTTTAGGTCCTAAGGTTGAAACAGTGACACATGCCACTTCATACAAGTTGTTCTACTGAACTATTCTATAATCAGGTCATCGTGGAAGATTTGACATAACTCTTACTTGCAGAATCCAATATTGATCAAACTTGTGGGGTTATAAAGTGGACTCGAAGGGCTATTGTAGGACACAATTTCGAAACGTGGTGATATAAAATTATAGAGTTACATTCATTTCAAGTTCGAGCTCCTAAAATAAAGAAAAGGCGATGTGAGGAAGTTTGATTGCAAGGATTTGGTAAATTGGATAATACAGATGGAGAAATATTTTGATCTAGATGAGGTTAAATTGTTACAAAAGCTACGTATTGCATCTTCATATTTAGAACTGGATCAATTTTTATGCTACAAAGGGCTTTTTTCTCATAAACCACTTGTTACACGGTCAATTTTTATGGAGGAAATGATAGCACATTATGAGGATACAAAGAGCAACACCTTAGTTAGCCAATTGATAAATCTCAAACAAAAGTGGTCAATGGCAGAGAACATTGAGGACTTTAGAAAATTGAATATTAGGGAAAATGATATTCCAAAGAAGAAGAGGATTGATGTCTCCATAGCGACTTTAAAGGATAAAATTCAACATGAGGTTCATCTTTGGGAACCTGATTCATTGGAGAAGCCATTCAGGTTGAAAGGAAAAGTGGAAAGAAAAATTATTGAAAGAAGGATGTCTACCCCGCATAACTATAAAGATGAAAGTGTTTTTTCTCCTAACCTTCCACAACCTACAAGGTTGTCAACCACAACAATTGGAAGAAAAATGAGCAAAAGTTCTTTGTTACAATTATGATAACAAATACACTAAAGGTCATAAGCGTGCTGAGAAGAAAATATTTTACATAGATTATGAAGAGGAGGAAGAAAAGGATCAAGAAACATCAAAGGAAGAGGATATACACCAGGAACCAACCCTAGAGAAAGAAGATATGAGTCCAACCATATCTTGTAAATCATTGGAAAGAATTACCACTCCTCAAACTCACAAGGTAGAAGGACATATCAAGAAGAAAAAGGTTCAAGAAGTGAAAGATCACATCGAGAAAGAAGAAATGAATCCAACCATATCTTGTAATGCATTGGCAAGAATTACCACTCTTCAAACTATCAAGATAGATGGACATATCGAGAAGAAAAATGTTCAAGAAGTGAAAGATCACATCGAGCATCAAGAAATGAATCCAACCATATCTTGCAATCCATTGGAAGAAATTACGACTCCCCAAACCCTCAAGATAGAAGGACATATCAATAAGAAAAAGATTCAAGCAGTGAAAGATCACATCGAGCATCAACAACAAGTTCTCCAACTTTTAAATAATAACCCCACTTTGGTGCATAATCCAACGAAACAATGGGTAGATCAACACCACAGCGAAAGAATTTTTGATGTAGGTGATTGGGTGTTTTTACTGCTACATCTCAAGCAAGCTATTTAGAAATGTTTGCAATATTACATGCACTTACAAAATGGTGACCTTACCTAATGGGAAGACACTTCAAGGTAAAAATGGATCATGATAGTCTTAAATACTTTTTAGAACAAAGATTATCTTTAGAATAACAAAAAACATAGGTAACAAATATGTTAGGTTATGACTTTGAAATCATCTACAAAAAAGGGAAGAAAAATGTTATTGCAGATGCACTCTGAAAAAAGGATGAGGATGTGGAATCATTTTTTTGTGTTATTTCTATTACAACTAGACTAGATAAATGAAGCAAGGGATCAATGGAAGAAGGACAAAGAAGTGTGGTTGCTCATTCAAAAGTTGCAGAATATCCCAGTTCAAACAATATTTCTAGAACTTAACGAGGAAGGAAAAATCATATTGGAGCCTTGAGTAGTCACAGAAATAAGAACCCGACAGCTACGGAATCAATCAATTTTATAGTATCTCATTAAGTGGAAGAACTTAGCCGCTGAAGATTCCAAATGGGAGGACAAGAATTTTATACAAAAGCATCAAGAACTACTCAAGCATTGAGGAAAACACTTTTTGAAGGAGAGGGGTATGTTGGGTCCCTATCCTACTAGTGTAACCCCTTATTGTAATTAGTACAATCCCATTATTTTATTGTTGTGCCCATGTAGTCCCCATATTGTTAATAATGTGCCCGATAGAAGCCCGCTATTGTTATTATTGTGCCCCATAGAAGCCCACTATTGTTATTATTGTGCCCTTACATTATTATTTTTATGTTGGCTCTGATTATACTATGACCCTTTATACTCCTATATATAGAAAGGTGGTCTTGTCATTTGTATCATCTAAGAATTGTTCATTTGTGTAATGTAAAGGAGGTTGCCCCCTTGAAGAGGCTGAATTCTAAGGCATTGATATTTATTTTCTATCTTTTTGTGAGTTTGTTTCATAACAAGTTAAGTGGATGAGTTGGTCAACCCAAGTTGTGGTCATCGAGTTGAAGAAGAAATGGGCATGTCAGACTTCGTTCAGAGACAACATGTGAGAGAACCTGTAGAGATGTTGTATATTGGATCAAGGAGGGGTGCTAAAGCAAGGATGTTGGGAAGGATGAACTTGTAAATGCGACATGAATATAGTTCATAGATAGACCGATGGGGATGATGGACACATTCAAACATCAATCTCATGGTTGTTTCTAGAGGATGCATGGGATTTCTATGAAAGTGTTCATAAAAAAGAGAGGGCAGAGGTAACTTGCGATTGCATTTGTGATTGAGACAAGAGTGCCTCTCAAAGTATTGGATGAGGATCGTTCACAGGACCTTATGGTGACTTGAGAGATTTGCAATCAATGAAGACTTTGATCTAGTATGGGACGCATACCATGGCCACAGTATGGGATGTATTCATGAGGAGTGACTTGATGGATGTGATAGAGATGAGACACCTTGGATTTAGATTGTGGTTGTAACAATGGAGCTGCCTTTGTGGGAGAACTTAGGCATGGGTTTATTTTGTTGAGACAACAATTTTTTATGGACATGGAGATTGTTAGTCTATGATGATGGACAATACATGGATGAGACAATGAGGCAAGTAGGGACTTTCCCCTTTAACAACATTGATGGGCACCATATCATAGATGAGATGGAGATTTATCCATTGACCTGGATATGAGAAATTGAACATTGGAGATGGGAAGAATTATTGATCGAGTTGGAGATGTGACAAAATGTTGGAGAAATGACATACAAATGCATAAGGAGGTGCATTCTCATTGATTTGGATGATAGTTGGACTGGCCATCTAACTGGTTTGAGTCATAGGGCAGCCAAGTATGGTAGGAGTAGTTCACATGGTGACGACATGCGATGGATTGACATGATATAAGTTGCGATTGAAGCATGCAACCTAGTTGGATGGAGAAAGGTTCCATGAGTTGAGGTAGTGTGGAGGATTTGCAATGAGTTGTGGTTGATGACCATGGATTGAGGTGTCTTATGCACATATAATCATAAGACTTGATCAAGGTTCATGAGATGAAGGTAAAGATTTATGAAACAAGGACAATTGACATTGGAGTTGGTGGCACTTTGAGACATTTGGTCTTATAAATAGAGTTTGTTAAGATGGTGTTATCTAGGGTGAAAACATTTTTGAAGTGGGGGAGGATGTCAGGGCCTTGAGTTGGAACCAAGGCCAATGGGAGCCCATGACCACCCATGAACATTTCGAGAGTCAAAAAAACTGAAGTTGGACTGAGTTGGGGAAGAGCACATGGTGGGCGTGCCTACATGAAGTCAAGGTGCCCACCTATGAAACAAGGTGACTTGGTTGCAACTTGAAGATGAGATTTTGTTTGAGGGTGACGTGAGAGGTGCAAACATTATAGCAGAGGGTGCCACACAACTAGATCAAGGAGTGCGTGTATTGAAAATTTATAGAGGTCATTGACTCATGGACCCATGCATGCAGGCGCACCCACACCATGGGGCACTCGGGTGATGCAACATGATGAGCGATGTGATGGAACCGACGAGCGAGAGTGCGACAGGAAACAAGAAAATGTGACGTGTGGCACAGGAAAGAATCATGGGGGGAAAGCATGAGAGGCAAGGTGTCATGAACCATGTTTGTTCGACCTAAGTCCACCATGGGTTTTGTGCGACACCGACATAATTTCACCTTTTCAAAGTTATGTTTATCTAGACTAGGCCTACTTCCAACACTTAGTTACTCTAAAAGATTTCCTCTTCTTTAGTTATGCAGAGGAATCCAATTTACTTTACTTCATTTATTTTCAATTATTCAATGTTGCAATATTTAACAATGTGCAATATCGTGAACAACAGTCATAAACAACAATATATATGGGAGGGGGTGAACTCACAAAGCAGTTCACCCTAGTGCTTTATTATACTTCAAATATATTTTACAACAACTTTACAAAGGGTCTAGCCATACCCAAAGTCATGCGATGCCCAAGTTCAAAAAGTTGGAGTCGTTGTCCCAACACAACAAAGTTGCCCAAAAATACCAAGTCCACAAGTAGGTTGTCTGCAACATAAAGTTGACACCTTTCCCTATAGAAAACCAAGAATAGGCACCCCCAATACTTGAGAAAGTCATTCCTCGATCGTGTCAATAACTTGCCTTAACTTCGTTTTCGACTCTACGTTGTGCACCATGTTGACCTGTGATATCAAAAACTTTCACATTTTTGTGATATCGCAAACTTTCCCTTTTCTGTGATCTACTTCTACAATTTTCCTTGTTGAGAGATCTTGCTTCTCTTCCTTGGTAAAACTCTTGACTTCTACAATTCATGTTCCCTTCTAACTATATTTCATCAAATTGATACCATAATACAATTAACTCAGGATCCAATTATGTGCATAGTCATACCACTGAACTCCTTAAAGTTGTTATAGAGTATATCATACATAGTTAAAAATAGTAGTTTATAAGCTCTAAATAATTTCCTCTAAAATTCCAAACACCGCATCAATACTTATAACCATTATATCATTTTAATCACCTAGACAAAAACAACAAAAGTTTTTAATTAGTTTTGTTGTATGAAATTTTCAAGCAAGTCAAAATAACTAAATCTTCTAACTAGATTTATTTCCTAGAAATTACTTGGGCAGGAAACACGCTCCTTCCAACCGTGAACTTAGTCCTCTACTTTGCCCCTGATCCAAAGAAACGAGGTTTCCATGGAAATCAACCCTCTTGATTCTCCATGGTATCCTTTATGATTTTCCTTCCCAACAATTTTTTCTTGGTAGCATCCTGCCCTTTTGGGCCTACCAATCCAAGTGCTTAGGCGTTCTTTCCTTAACTTTTTCGATTTTTTTTTTTTTCCTTTTACTTTAAACTCTGTCTTTCTCTCCCACGATAGTTTTTCCACCCTTAATGCTTTTCTCCAACTAAGTTATTTAACAAATCCTTCTCTCAAATCATCTTAAATCTTGTTGATAAACTCTTAGGAATTTTTAAGAGTTATTTAAGGGAAGATTTATTTTGATCTCATCCATCAATAATGATTTTCATATCTATAAAAGAATCTCTTAACTCCCCAAATAATTTCATTTTTTTTATTAATAAAAATTTATTCATTACATCATCATCGTACTTTATTGTTCACATTCATTCAAATCCAACATGCATTTCTAATCATTAAATCTAAAAATGATTCAGTCTTATATAAAAATAGAAAGTATCACAAATATAAACATTTTTGTTTATCCCTGATTCATACGAGGCCTTAGCATGGCCCACCATTTACTAAATAAATTACCAGACGTAAAATAAAATATTTACAATTTGGTCAAGTGTATTACAATTAATATGACCAATACTCTAAATTATAGATTGAATATAATATAATATAGATGGGCACAATAATATATTTTGAGGCTATATTTTATATTTTATAAATATAAAATTTAACCATAATTAATAATATTTTGATATTTGTTTATGAAAATTTTAATAAAAATGTATAAATAATATATTGAAACTTTATTTTAATTGTCTTATAAATATGTGAAAATTGAGACTGTAATTGAACAAACAAGTAATCAGAATAAAATAATATACTACCATCTTGGTATCAAATCCCTTTTTGAGTGGGATTTTAATAAGTAAAAAAAAAATATTATAATTTTTAATATACAAGTGGAAAAACTAATTAAAATAGAAAATACGTTTTGGGTTTTCTATGTTTTATATCTTTTAATAAAATTTATCTCAAACATAGAAAATGTTTCTATAAAGATGTTCATTTTTTATTTAGTTTTTGTAAAGTAAAAAAATATAAAAACTAAAATTTAAATATTATTAAAAAGCTATAACAATTACATTAAAAAATAAATGAAAAATAACTAATTTAAAAAGATTGAAATATTATCAAGAAATCATAGTTTATTAAAAAAATTTAACATTATTTTTTATATTTAACAAATCTTCACCATCTTTATAATAAAATTAGATGTAAAAGAAAACTTACACGTGGAAGATTGATTATATATATATATATATAAAATCGTCTTTATAATAAAATTAGATGTAAAACAAAACTTACACGTGGGAAGATTGATTATATATATAATCGTCTTTATCACATGAAGATTGGAGTAATTTTCTCGTCGCTTTAAAATGAATTATTTATAAATACATAGAGAAAAATTAAAATATTATATATATTTTTTTATTTAATAAAAAGTAGAAATAAAGAGTAAAAGGTTACATAGTAACTAGTATTTGCGGTTTAATTTAAATATAGATTAATTAAATAAAAAATAATATATACAAAAATTTCATCACAAAAAAACAAGATTATATCGTTAAATGTTATCAGCAAAAATTAAGAAATAAGATTAATTAATATCATTTATATTAATATATAATATATGTGTATTTTTATTTTTATTAATATATATAATTGTTTATAATTAAATCTATGAAAATATATTTTTGATATCATAACAAGTCATTTTAAATTGAAAATATTGTGAAAAAATTATAATTCATGAATAAAAAAATAAAAAATAAAAATAAAAACAAAAAATTAATAACTAATAGAAATATAACCAATCATCTTACAAATAAATTTAAATAATAATAAAAAATAATAAAAATTGAATTCGTAATGTTAAACTATGAATAAGCACCATAAATTAGAAGTTACTAAACAACTCATAAGAAGACCTCAACCAATCACTTTACAAACAAATAAATTTAGATAATAATAAAAAATAGTAAAAATTGAATTCCTAATGTTAAACTATGTGTAAGCATCATAAATTTTTTGTCAAAGACAAACCAATACGGAGTCAAAAAAAATTGAATGTGTACCATACATATCACATCTACAATAATATATATATATATATATATATATATATATATATATATATATATTTGGTTGTGGCTAACAACTCTCCATAGTTGGATCTCAGAGGTATGGAAGCTTGTCATTTCTGATGCAATTAATATTTACCCCTGTGTTAGGGGTTTCTTTATAGTAGATTTTGAAAACCTTGAAAGCAGACAATGTATTCTAGACTCTAGCCCTTGGTTTGGGAAAACTCAGGCCTATTCATGAAGCCATGATTCATATATATATTTGGCCGCGGCTAAAAACTCTCCATAGTTGGATCTCGGAGGTATGGAAGCCTATCATTTCTGATGCAATTAATATCTACCCCTGTGCTAGGGGTTTCTTTATAGTAGATTTTGAAAACCTTGAAAGCAGACAATGTATTCTAGACTCTGGCCCTTGGTTTTGGGAAAACCCAGGCCTATTCATGAAACAATGGAACCCATCATTCGATCCCTCAACAAGAGTCATCACCTCAGCACCAATTTGGGTGAGATTTCCAAACCTACCCTTGCACCTCTGGAATTCCTCCTCTCTAAAAGCCATTGGAAATGAAAGTGGAAAATTTTACTGCAGGTACCCATAAATAGAGGAATATGTCAGAACCACCTATGCACGCATCTGTGTCGAAATGGATTTTAGCATTGAATTCCCAGCTGAAATACACCTAACAATTAAATACTATGTGTGGCACCAGATACTCGATTTTGAAAGTGTCCTCTTCAGATGTCGATCTTGCTTTGAGACAAGCTATCTATCCAAAAATTGCCCAAAATCCTCCCAGAAAAATTTTGCGAGAAAAAATCAACACAGATCTACATGGTGGAAAGGAGCACGAAAAGAACACTACATTGTCATCAAAGAAGAATATTCTCGAGAAAGCTTTGAATCACAAGAAATCAGGAAAGAAAGAAACAACTCTCAAGACAAGCAGGGGGAAAGCCCTGCCCAACAACAAAAAAGTGAACTCAACAACAACTCAAGCATCAACAGTTATGAGGATTTGAATACCACACAAAACAAATCTTCATTTAACAACAAATCAGATCTCCTAGACCAAACTTCTTCTCCGACTATCTTCAAAAGGATGAACACAATAGATCGTGAGGCTAAGACACTAATGTCCCAAGAACCAGAAGAGATGAAGGAGATACAAGGTAAAGGAAGTTGGAAGACCGTAGAGAAAAGAAAGAAAGCTAGAACACCAATTTCGCTAAGAAAGACGAGGAGCCAGAAAATAAAAAACTAAGAAAATTATAGGTCTGGTAGACCAATTTGGTCTCACTGGACGTTAACCACCACCACCACCACCATCATCATATATATATTAAAAATTTGATATTTTAATATTAATTTATTTAATTAAAATTAATGTTGTTAGTTTTATATATATTACAAGAACTTAACTACTAGTATTTGAAATTTGGATTTTTTAGTTTTGACGGATTTTGCATTACTTTAATCACCAATCCAGCTATCCCAAATTTTAAAATACAATATATATATTTTCTCATAAATTTAAGTTTTGGATATATGATTATGGTTAAATATTTAATCTATAAGAATAAGAGAAAGAACATACATAATATTAAAAATATTATTACATTAAAAACTCTTGATACAATAAAAATTTAGAAAATAAAAGAAAAATAGCCTATTAAAAAAATGATCAATTCAACTTTGATAAATAAAAACTAAACTATTTTTCTAGCCAAAAAAAACAAATTATAAAAATATAAACCAAGTCCACGCACATCTTGAATAAAGCCAACGTTGGACAAATCCAAGATATCTTGAATAAAGTTATTGGACAAATCCAAAATATTGTAAAATTCGTAAATCTATTCTCTTTATTACACCAAATTTATTGAAAACTAAATACACTTTCTTCTAACATTTAGGGAATACACTCCAATTAAAATTTAGCCAACACTCGACAAATCCGAAATATTGTAAAATTGGTAAATCTATTCTCTTTATTCCACTAAAATTATTGAAGACTAAATACACTTTCTTCTAAAATTTAGTGAATACACACCAATTAAAATTTAATTTCAAATACACATAACAAAGATCGTTGATTTCCCTAACCTTCTAAACGACTAACGTTTTTAAATTCAATAAACTAATTGTAATTTAAATCATTGTTAATAATATATACGTTTTTCTTCAAACACCCAAATTATATCAAATAAATCCTTTTTAGAACAATGCAACTTCTAAGTCACATGTTTCATCGAAATATAAGGTTGATTGTTTCAACGAAATATAAGGTTGATTTTTTTATAGGAGCTGTCTCACCATGGACTATAGCATCTGTCTCGTACTCAAAGTCTCTTTTAAGTATTGATTATTTTGATGAGTTTTTATATATTTAACTAAAGTTTAAATAATGAGTATTCATATTTTTATAAATTTATAATTTAGAAAATATGATTTTTATTTTTTTTATTGGTGGAGTGAAATTTGATGGAACATAATTTTTTTGGTAAATGTTTTTTTATTTTCACTATGAGTTCCTAATAAATAATTTTAAAAATTATAAAAGAGACTAATTTTTTAAGTAGTCATTGTGTCAATAAGTTCTTTGACACTGTTATTGCTTTATTCAAAGATGTGCAGGTCACTTACATAATTGGGGTGGGCGGGTCGGGGGTAGCAACTATTATTTTCTTTTTTGGAGAAAGGGTTTGCAGAAAGTGAATGAGAAAGGGTGTGTAAGAAGTGCAAGAGAAGAGACTATATCAAGCCAAGCTTTCCTCTTGCACATTCTACATAAGGCTATTTAACACTCAAGAGAGATTTACTTACCAAGAGGAAGTTCTCAGAGAATATTACACTTTAAATTAAGATCATATTATGAATTATAGAAATGTGCTTACATTATTGGGTGGAGGTGCGGAACAAGTAACATTGATACATTGTGCAGAGTGTTTAAAGAGTCCAAAGAGGCCAGAATTGACGAGGTTGCAGGTACATTATCTAAGCAAGGAAGGGTAGGGGGGCTAGTTGCATTATTTCATTGTACAGAGAAAGGGTGTATAGAACATGTGAGAGAAAGGGTGTGTGGGAAGTGCGGGAGCAGGGACTATATCTAGTCCAAATTTCTTCCTCCACATTCCGCCTAAGGCTAATTTAACATTGTAGGAGAAATTTACTTAGCAAGAGGAAGTGCTAAAAGAATATCATGTTTTAAATTAGATCATATTATGAAATATATTAATCTTCTTATATTTTTTTGTAAAGGTGCAGAACGAGTAACATTAATATATTGTATGAAGTGCCTAAATATTATATGGATGCTTAATATAGTTGTATGTTTTCTTTGATCTATAAAAATCAACTGGATATAAAAAATTCTGAAGGATATGGGGCATGTTCTTGAGTGGCCAAACTTTTTCAAGTTTTCTAGAAACATAATTAATTAATTAATATGCATATGGATAATTAATTAATACTAATAGGAGATTCTAAACAGACGGGACAAGTTGTGGAGTGGAAAGACTTTCAAAGGAGGAAGTACTTGTGGAGAAATATTTGGGATACATTGAAGGAAGACTATTGAAAAAATTATATTTGTTATTGCTTGTCAGGAGTGGAACAATGGTTCTTTTATATGTAATTTTAAGAAAAATTAAGTGAATGTATTTTTTTTTGTTGAAGAATGGTTGTGCGATGGAACATAAACATTGTGTTGTAATGTTTCGTAGATTTGCATATATTTTCGTATGAGTTTATTTATACAACTTACATATCACAAAGTATATAAAATGTATAACAAAAAAAACATAGAGTTGTATAATGTAATAATAATCAAATTCTCTTAACAAAGTTATCATTATCTTTAACTGTATTTATTTTAATTGTTTTCATTTTCCCATATTTCATATTAAATTAATATTTCAAAGCTACTTCTGCATATTTTTTCCCAATTTCTCCAACCTTTCTCTTTCCTTTGCATATCATAAAACTGACATAATTAAAGAAAATAACAATGTAACATTGGTATCTCTCATTTTTGCGTGTAGATTTTGGACAATTTGAGCTAAATTAAAAAGTATGACAATCATTGTCAAATATTATTACACACATTTTTTGCTTTCTAGAGATGTTAAACAAGTATCAAGACTACATATAATCTTTATTCACTCTACACAATGTATCAACATTATTTTCTCTGCACCTCCACACAATAATATAAGCACATTAATATAAGTTGCTTGGCACAAGGAAAGCTTTGGAGAATGAACTATTGACTATGGCCAAATCAAATTTAACTTTAACATTATGACCAAATCAAATTTATTTAGTAATACATTTTGTCAATCTAAATTAGTCTTTGCAATTAGTTTAGTTATACAGGTGTACATTTTTTTCTTAAAGAAAACAATAATTTAAATAACTTTTGCTACACTCTATCTATAGCTATTCCCTCAGCACATATATAAAATGTTTTCAGAGTTTCAAATATTTATTTAGTAATTAAATATTTAACTTTTCAAAGGGTAAGTTTCTCTTGACCCTAAGCGGCCTTGCAACTCTCTGACCTAGGGTTTTGGATCATAGCCTGTGCACTGTTACCCACTCTGGCAGGGGGCAGTGCCCTTTTCACTGATCTAAGGCAGCAGGGGCTTGCCCTAGCCCAACGGATGAAGCAAGCAGGGGCCAATAGGGCTTGTTCCTATGAACAGATAATGATGGACAAAGGTAAAAGCCCATTGGAAGGAGTGTAGATCACGGGTTCAAACACTACAGGAGAAAATGAGCTCAGCAAAAAGACAAATCTGGATGGAAATACAAAGGAAACCCAACATCCAAACCAAAAAAAAGGCATCAAAATTCTTGAAGGAAAAGACAAACCAGATCCCACTCAAGAGCAGGTACCTCGAGGAATAGGAAAGAAAACCAAAGATGCGAGGGCTGCTGAAACCTCCTCCTTGAACAACTCCGATCTAGAAGGACTAGCCATTGAAGACAAACAACATAGAGACCAAGGGCGTTGCAAGCCAAAAACCACAAAAATCCTTCGATTTATCATTACCGACCCCGAACTACAAGCCTATAGGGATGATATGGCTATTCATGCAGTGATCTACAAGTTTATGGGCTTTTGGCCCACAGAAAAAGCCTTATGCCAACATATCAAGCAAACTTGGAAGCCGAAAGGAGATGTGAAACTCCACTTGGGGGCCAAAGGTTTTTCATGGTTGTCTTTGCATACCTTGAAGACAGAGACCGCCTATTTGATTGAGGCCCTTATTTCTATGCATCTGCAGGCCTTTACATGAAAACCTGGAAACCAAATTTGGCACCAGAATAGGAAACATTCAAGCATGTTCCTGTGTGGATTCGCCTATTTTCCCTCCCTATCGACTACTAGAGACCAGTAGCATTGGAACAAACCGGAAACAAACTAGGCACCTTCATCCAAGCTTTCGAAGATACCCTCCAAAAAAGGTACACCTCTTCCGCTAGAATCTGTGCTGAAATGGACGTTTTAGGTGCTTTTCATGAAGGCCTATGGTTGGAATATAGAGATGAAGTCCTTTTCCAAGGCATAGACTATGAACAAATACCATTCAAATGCAGAAACTTCCATGAACATGACCATCTGATCCGGGAATGTCACCTGAACAGACCCGTAGAGAAGGCTAAGGATATCCCAAGAAAAAGTTAGGATGGTTTCATCCGACCCATGGGCAGACACCGAACCAACAGAAGGAACCGACCGAAGACAGGAAACACCAACAAAGGGTCTATGAACACATTTGAGGTTCTTGGAGAGGAAACTGGTGCAGATGAGGATACCCAAATACCAACATCTGAGCAGGAAAACCTGGAAATGACCAATCAAAACAGCCAGATGCCGATTCCAATCTCGAGTGATGACTTTCTCCTAGATCTAGGATTGAGGAAAGACGCAAAAGGGGACGAGGAAATGACATTAAGTGAAGTGGGCACAGAGGTTCAAGACCTAAATGACACTCTAGAAAAAGAACGAATGGACCTTAATACCATAGTTGAGCAATGGAGACAAAAAGGAGTGGATCACATTCCAGAGGAAGATATTGACAGAGTCAAGTTCATCTTCCTATCAAGGCAAGATGCAGCCTTGAATGCGAAGACAAGGGATTTGGGCACGAGAAAGGGACTGGGCATCAAGGCACAAAACCTACACCACACACATTCTACTCCAAACACAGGAAGAAACGGGGTAGAAGAACAAATAATGAAGCGCTCCATGAGCTCAACAAAATTCTCATCAACTCGGGCAAGATGAAAGCCCTTGAGGCTTTCCCATTCTCCTCATAATGCCTGTTTAAATATGAAGATACTCTCATGGAATGCAAGAGAGATAAATAGCCAAACCAACCAAAGATTATTCAAAAAGAAAGTCACAAAGGAAAATCTAGACACTGCTTTCCTACAGGAAACCAAATGCTCCACGCTAAAGCTGGAAGGGATAGGCAGGAGCCTGGGAAAGAGAATGGAGCACATGGAGGTAGAAGGTAATGGTCTTGAACGGGGTGTAGCCATCTTCTGGAATGCCCACTTCCTACTCCTCATAATCGTCGAGGCCTCTAGATCTTTCATTTCCCTTGAAATGCAGATCCTCGGAGAAGTTGGCACATACTTATTCACAAATGTTTACAGCCCCCAAAGGCTAGAGGATAAGCTTTAGCTGTTGGACAACTTATCCAAGCTACAACAAAGACACTCTAATGCTAATACCATATATGGTGGTGACTTCAACATGATTACCTCTCTGGAGGAAAAGAAGGGATGGCTTCGTACCCTAAACAGAGATGTTGAGGCCTTCATTTCTTTCATCAGAATAGCTAACCTAGTGGACATCCAACCCAGAAATAGAATATTCACTTGGAATAATAAGAGAGGAGGGGACAGGCTTATCGCATCTACGCTTGACCGGTTTATGATCTCGGATACCATTCTCCTTGAGGGAGTCACGGTGGAATATGATATTATTGCATCTGGAGGATCAGATCATTGGCCCATCTATTTCAATGCAACTATCTTTGGTATGCCTAGAAATAAACCTTTTCGCTTTGAAAAATCCTAGCTTAGTCATCCGACTTTCACCACCAACATCCAACTATGGTGGAATGAGCACTTGGATGTTAGAGGTACCAAAATCTTTCAGCTCCAATCCACATTGAAGCACCTAAAAGGAAAGCTACAAACATGGAAGCAAGAGGTTTTTGGAAACATTTTTTTGACAAACAAGCCCTAGACGATGAGATAGCTTTAATACACAATAATTGGATTAATGGGGACATCTCCCAGAACTCAATTAACATGGAGTGTGACCTCCTGCAAAAGTGGAATGAGAGATGTCACCAGGAAAAGATATTATGGAGACAAAAATCCCATATACAATGGCTGAAAGAAGGGGAGAAAAACACCATTTTTTTCCATCGATCAACCATGCATTATAGATGCACTAATCAGATAACCAAGCTTACAGATGAACAGGGGACCTCCTTTCAGTCCCATCAAGAGATTGTCTCCATCCTCAGGAACCACTTCAATCTTATTGCTACAGAACCAGACATCAACAAATAAGAGGCTATCAATGTAGTCATATCCTCTATTCCCAAGCTGATCATAGAGGAGCAGAATAGATCCTTAGACCACCTGGTTACCCTTCTAGAGGTAGAAGAGGCAGTGAAATACATGGCCAATGGCAAGGCTCCAGGACCAGATGGTTTTACCATTGACTTCTTCAAAGCGTGCTGGGACATTGTGAAGCAGGACATATGGGCAGTGGTCTAGGACTCTAGAAGATCCTCCTCCATACTCAAATCCCTAAACTCCACTTTTATTTCCCTCATCCCCAAGGAAGAGGCTACCTGAACACCTTCTAAATTTCGACCAATAACTCTCTGTAATGTGCTATACAAGATCATCTTCAAAGTCATGGCCAATAGGTTAAAGCCTATTCTCCCCTTAATTATCTCAGAGGAGCTGTCGAGTTATGTGGAAGGCCAACAAATTATGCACAATGTCTTATTGGCACAGGAAATGATCCACACCCTTAAATCTCAAAAAAAGGATAGAATGATCATTCAATTGGACCTCTCAAAAGTTTATGGTAAGGTCAGTTGGAATTATCTTAAAGTTGTGTTGGAAGCTTTTGGTTTTGCCCAACGATGGATCAGATGGATTTTGGCCATGGTCAAATCTCCCACCTTCTCCATCTTGGTCAATGGCGCCCCTTCGTACCCCTTCTTCCCATCCATATGCATTCGTCAGGGTGATCCTATATCCCCTTTCATTTTTTTTATCTTAATGGAAGGCCTAAGTCGCATCATTAAAATGGCTAACGAAAGGAATGTCATCAAAGGTCTCCAACCCCTGAATCATTATCCTAGAGCCACTCATCAGCAATTCATGGTTGAAACCATGTTGCATGGTACTCCTTCAGTCAAGGAAGCCCAAGGTTTCAAAGCCATTTTGAACCTTTTTAGCCAAGAATCTGGTATGGATCTTAACCTGGATATATCCTCTGCTTTTTTCTTCCACACACACTTGGTGGTCTAGAGGCACCTCACTAATATCCTAGGCTTAAAAAGATGCAGCCTTCCATCTAAATATCTTGGCATTCCTCTCACTGGCAAGCCTTGGCAGAAACTCCACTGGGAGAATTTTCTCTCCATGCTAGAGGACAGGGGAAATTATTGGACCAACAGAGTCTTGAACTTTTCCAAAAGACTTGTAATGACTAAGGTAGTTTTTCAAGCCATTCCACACTATATGCTTTCTATTCTCCCATCTCCAAAAATGGTGCTCTAGAAAATCAGGAATATTCAAAGGGCCTTCCCTTGGTCAGGAAAAGCGGATAAACACAAATGGGCTCTTGTAGCTTGGCCTAAGTTATGGAAACCCAAAATCCTGGGGGGTTTAGGGCTGCAAGACCTAGACACTATCAACTAAGCTTATGGAGCCAAGCTTTGGTGGCACTGGATCAAGGAACCCCATACACCTTGGGAAAAACTATGGAAGGCCAAATATGTCGAGAATTGGAGGACTCAGGATCTGATCGGAATAACAGATGCCCCTGAAGGTTCCCCTATTGGGAATTTGGCTAGAGTTAACATAAACCTCATTCAGGATCACTGCTTTTTGGAAATTCGCAGTGGCAACAAAGCTTTATTATGGGAGGATTCATGGCAAAAACTACATAAATTGGAAAACCCCAATTATCTCACCTTAGAAAGATGGTTTCAATCAACAGGCAAGATAAAAGTCCATTAGTATTTGTCAAGCAACGACAAGAACCAACACTGGAGGAATTGGAACTTAGAGCCTCCACCCCCGGAGGATGACATGATAAACCTCCTCAGCACCATAATCTCCACTTTGGATAAGAGAATGATTTGGTACACTCAGGAGTAGGACCAACTCAAGTGGGGAAGACTCAATGAAGGAATCTTCAACCTCAAGGAAGCTAGAATGTATCTCGAGCATAGGGAGCTTGAAGACAAAGTAGCTTGGTACTCTAATGTCCGAGACAACACACTTTGGCCAAAAATAAAGTCTCTTCTATGGCTTCTCATGCATCACAAATCCATCACCTGGGAGAATTTAGTGAAAAGGGGCTTTATTGGGCCATCCAGATGCCCCCTCTATGAAAAGGAGGAAATAATGAACAATCTCCTTAATGACTGTGACTTGACCAATAATATTTGGGATTGGAAGAAGGAAATATTCAGACATAAGGATTCTATTCAAGACTCCATTACGAATTGGCACACCAAGTATTCTAGTTCTAATATGGTTAACACCCTTTGGAGGCTTTGCCCAAGTTTTATAGTCTAGACCACTTGGAAAGAGAGGAATAGACGAATTTTTCAAAAATGAGCCAGGCAGATTGAAACCATCAAAATAGTAATAATGCAAAGTTTAAAAGAGACTACCCTTACCGACTGCAAAGCTGAGCAAGCCAATTTTCTCACCCCTAATGATTCACACATCATACTGTTGTTTGGCATGCATGGTCTGTTAGCTAATTGGGCTCAAGCAAACCACCCTCGACCAGCTCCCTCCCCTTCAGCCTGGCTTCCCCCAATCCCGGGGTTCTACAAATTGAATTTTGACGAGGCCTCAGGGGCAACCCTGGTCCTGTAGGGCTTGGAGGCATCATCTGTAATGACAGAGGAGAAATCCTTCACATTTTCTATAGATCATTAGGGGAGGCCACCAACAATGAAGCATAATTCACAGCCCTGGAATAGGGTTTGCGCGTCCTCATCCGTCTGGGTGAAGGCTCTGTAATAGTAGAAGGAGATTCTCTCTTGGCCATCATTAGAACAAGGAGAATGAAAAATGGTGCATGGCTAGAGAAGGTCAAAAGGCACTAGAGATTAGCCATGGTCACAGTGCTCATTATGAAACATTTATCCTCAGTAGCATTTTTATACAAGCAGTTAGGCAAAAGGCAAAAGTCTTAGTGGACAACCTTTCCAACCACATAATCAATCATCTGATGAAGATCATTGACACTTGTTGGCAAGACGTCACAGTAAATGATCTCAAGAATCAATGCACTCTCATCTCGAGGCAAGACCTTACCGAAGGATCAAGAGCAGAGGATGGGCTATAGGATACGACTCATCAGTAACTTATGTGGATTAACCATACACTTAATGCCAATTAAAGGTACCACTGGCGACAGTCCAATGGTGTACCTGAGGCAGGGTGGAATATCACCCAAAGGGACAAAGGCTATCAAACAGGGAGTACAATCTACAAAAAGAATGATCGGCACAGTCAGCAAGAAGCAGATGTGGACACATGGAATTCAACCAGTAACCACAAGCGTGATAGAGTAATGGATCTATATCAAAATCATGAGAAGGCGCATGGAAATCCAAATAAAATTTATTATGACAAGAACAATGGATCTCAGAAGGTGGAGAAGGAGATCTCAATCCAGAACATTGAACCTCTAGCTATAACTAAGGTAATCCACCAGGTAATCGAGACATCACATTCTCTTCACTCGATTCTTGGCAATCTAAACTCTCTTAGGAAGATCGCAGTCCCTTCAACCCACACCAACACCTGCAACAACACAATGGCAAAGGAGGGCAGTCACAATAAGTCTGTTAAACGGGACCTAGAAAAATCCCATGAGGCTTATGAGACCTTGTTTTCTAGGAAAGAGAAATGAAAAATTGCAGAGCTTGAAGCTACGGTCATCGAGGAAGAAGAAAAGCTAGACATTCAAGAAGTGTAGAAGGAAATACACTGGATCGTGGACCCAGGCACCACAGACACCAGAGCCATGCAATTCATAACAACTCAAAGCGAAATATGGTGCATGAAAACCATGCTGGCCAAAGTGATCAGCATGCAGGCAGAAGCTATAAAGGATGCGCACCAGGTCACTTCGCTCGTTTCAACTGGAAATGCAGTAGGGTTCAATGCCATGGAGTTCAGCATTAGTTCTTTGACTCAAGAACTTAGAATGCTGTCGCATAATCTGGGAGCTCTCACCAGACTCGTCAAGTTCTCCACCCATCAGATAACAAATATGTTGTTGACGTCCCAGTGGAGGAAATTGACACAAGCACGGTGAAGCGCCCCATTCCTCAAAGGATTTCGAAGACAGATATAGTTACAACAATGGCCCCCAAGGTAACACCAACAAGGATTATGTGGTATTGAAGCTGTAATAGCTTCAAGGATCTTTGTTTTCTCTAAGTGTCTCTTTCTGTCTTAGTTTTGAGGTCCTCCAAACCCTCTCTCGTTGTGTGTCCTATGTTAGGCAACCTTGCATGGTTAGCCTTTGTTCTAATGTTGCAGGATCAAGTTCTACTAGTCATTTTGGTCAAACAAGTTGGAAGTGCTTTCTATGTCTGTTTAGACAGAGTTTTTGCATCTTATGTAACTTTATGATATAATATACATGTGCTGATTTACACAAAAAAAAGAAGTTGTGAATAAACATTGTTTTTATGATCATAAGCATACGATGAAAACTAAGAACCTCTATTGCAGGAGCCTGTTTCATTATGCAAATATTTCCTTATGCAGAGCTTACAATAAAAGATTTCATTGTGGAGGAAGTTTCTTTTGCATAGTGAAAGCTCTGCACAAGGAAATCTTTGTGCAATGAAACAATGACTATCACCAAAATAAATTTAATTTTAGCTTTATGAGAAATTCACATTCATTTAATGATATTTTTTTATCATTATCACTTGCTTCATGGTGGAAGTGTGTTAATTATCCATCATTTTGTCGTGTTTTTTATTAGCCCCTACCTCAATATGAACTATAGAACTCGCCTTGTGGTCAAAGTCTGTTGATTAACAATTATTTTTCACTACATTTTTTGTATGTGCAGGTCGATGTCCCTTGACTATCGATCATTTATATTGATGTATAAATCATAGTTTCAGTAAAACGTTGGATATTCATATTTTCTTGTAATTTTCTTTACATTAATAAATCATCTCAATTGGCGAAGTTAGCTAGGGCTATGGATTGTTTCCCTCTTAAAGGGTTTTATCCACATAAAAATATTGATTTGATGATCTCTCATATGGATGTGTGAGCGGTAATTGAAAGTGTTCATCTTGTGTATTATTTCATGATTGCATTGTGATACTCCTCTTGAAATTCTCTTTGCATATTTTATGGTATTATGTCTACTTGTAAGTATTTTAGTGGCAGACATTGGTTGTTGGACCAAGACTAAAATTAAGCTTATGAAAGAAAGATGCAAATAGTTATGTGCAGTTATAAATAAAACATTTTTCTTAATTGGAAATATTATGGAAACTACATGTGACTAATTAACTACATTGTTTTCAAATAACTATCACTCATAGCACCCTACAGAAAGGAATTTCAGTATGCATCGCACTTTTTGCATGTGGCAGGTGAGATGCATTGCACCCTTAGCACTGAGAAGTTTGTATGCTCTAGTTTTGACCAGTTCTGAGTAGTTTTTCAGGGAGAACTTCTGGGAGATGATGTAATCAGCTGACCTTGCTCCTTTAGGCTATGAAACAACACTTTTAGGGACTTAGAAGCCCTTGGTTTATGGACATATCTGATTGGGGTTACAGTGCCCAAATATGTCTATAAAAGTTTCCCCCTAAACCATGAGGTCGTAAATCTTCAGATGTCGAGTGAAATGCTTTACCATGAGGATCTGAGGTTTTTCGAACTGTAAGGTGACCTGTAACAAGATACAATACAATACATTATCTTCATAATATTTTTACGATCTAGCTGAGGCAGACATTTCCATGCTCAGCTTTATAGATTCATTCTCATGTATATACGACATATGGGTAGCTATCTTAGAAACAAAAAAACTAAAGTCACTTGTGTTTTCCCTTATGAGAGATAGATGAGAAAGAAGCAGAGAGTACCAACCTCAGTCTTTCGCTTGGCTCCTTGCTTGTTTCCTTTCCCATTTGACGGAAATTCACCACTCTTTGCTCGCTTGTCCCGCTTCAAAGGACACATGTGGAGTCAACGTAGCATGATACCATCAAAGCATAGAGATATATAACCATAAACAATATAGGATCAGATATATATTAACCATACAAATTCATATATCAGGACAATATTCAGAGATACACAAACATATGGAGGAAAACTCAAATATCTTTATTGATATATGTAGTAGAAGAGAGGATTACAACCCATTGGTCTAACCTAGTGCAATCCTACCAGCATGAAAGCCCTCTTCACCTCATGAAAAACTTAGATCACCCAAAAATACAATGTGACACAGAGAAACCAATAGCACTTCCTTACAAATTACTAGAATCCAGCCCAACAACAATGAAATTCACCCTTGCCTGCATGGACAAGTTTGTCGCTATTGTTTTAATGAGTTTAAGGACAAAGATAACTCGGTCCTTTTCATTTTTAGAGAGTCTGAAAAAGGATGGAAAGGAAACTCCATTATTATTTTCCTGATGTAATCCCTTAAGTCTGAAAAAGTGTAAAATAATACAAAAGGGATTAATTTTCGATAGTTTTAATGAACCGAACAAGACAAGCGCTCGATATTTTTGTGTAATGATCCCTCAAATCCAAAAAGATTAAAATCTAGTGGAGGGATAACACTTCCAATCGCTTTAACAAGCTGGAGAGGCTAATTGCTTGACAATCTTTTCATATTTTATGAGTCAGATGAAAAGAGCTTAAAGGAGACTCGTTTTTTGAGGAACGAGTGATGTTTTCGGATAGTAGCTGGTTCCAGGTAAGGTTTGGAAATTTTTCAAACATGGTAGTATAAAGAAGGTGGCTAATAGGATCACTCGTCGCAGCTATTCCTCAAAAGGGGTAAACAATCAAATGGAGGCGTATGATCGGCTAAAAAAGAGTGGAGGTGATGGTAAGAACACGACCAAGGCTCAAAAGTTGATAATAATGCAATCGCAATGGTTATTTATGGGAGATCGGTTCATTTTTTAATGATCTTAAACTCTAGTGGAACATATGCTCATTGGTAGGTTTATTTTTTAACAAGCTTGAACTTTGCGTAAAACTGCTCGTCATAATGGTCATTGATATTTGATTCACCGTTAACACTATGTTCTTTTGACGGTCGTACTACCTATTTAGTTGCTCCATCAAAATTATTAGAAATGAGAGTACATTCTTGAAAAATGAGTTAAAAAACTAATACCCTACTTGAATTGCGTGAAAAGTAACTTTAAAGTAGTTTTTACCCCTCATTTTACCATTTCATTTGAATTTGGGATTGTTGGAGTTCTAGAGGTGTTTTCCCCCTTGATTTTCATCAGTTGATTCTGTGGATGATTTTCGGCGCCGTTTGGACCAGGTAGGAGCTAAGCCTGAGTTCTTCAATTTCATTCTTTCCTTTTTGAATTCTGAGCATGTTTTCCTGCTTTTCTGAGCCTCTAGGGTTTGAACAATTCGTTCTGCCCCCATCGCACCTACTAGGTTGGCCACTGGCGAGTCAATATTCATCCCACCCAGTACATAGCTAGGTTGTGATGGGTGCAAGGAGGAAAAAATTTGCACTGATTTTTCATGGAAATTTTGCCTGTTTTTTGCCAAATTAAGATCCTATTTCTTCTCTTATTTGTTTTTCATAGATTCATCAGATAAAAATGGTTGTTACATGGCATGAACACGAGCATGAATAAGAGGACATGGTTGCCTTACATGATCCAGGTATGGTAACTGCATTGTGGAACTATGGCTTGCTTAATTTCTTCCGCATCTCTAGCATGAGGTAACAAATCAACTTGTTGCAATATTTCCTCGATGCATGGGATCCTACCAACCAAGTGTTCTAGATTAGAGGAAAATCCATCCCCTTGACTGTTGAGGACATCTACTTCTTGACCGGTTTATCGAGGCGTGGTGCCCCTCTCTCACTATTAGGTTCCGCCCGTGGGGGCGAATCCGTGACGGATTATATTCACCAATACTGTAGAGAAGGATCTCAGTCGAGTAGGGACAGCAATATTAGTATCCAAGATGTCACCGACTGGTCCTTGAGGACTATTTTATTCACCTTTGCTAGATTGGCTAGTAGCGCTGCCCTTCACTTGGCAAATAGGTCCTATATGTAGTATACCTTGGAATGCCTTGAACCAAAGGCATTAAACTAGTGTGATGTAGTACTTCCGGTGATAAAAGAACAACTTACCATGGTGAAAAATGGAAGATCCAAGAACTTTGGCTACGGTTCTATTCTGACCGCTTTCAACTTGGAGAAGATCCCACTGATGCAGCCACAATACATTTCACTCAATCTGCCACCACCAATTGAGCCACGGATGCATATATGGGTTGACATTATGGCCATACATGTTGGTCAATCGTAGTTTTCCTTCTCTAATTCCCTCTTCGAGTGGTTCAACTGTCAGCAGATGTTTAATGCTGAGTGTCCGTATGATGGGATGGATTTCCTGGGTTACCCAGATTTGGTGCTGCCGGCTGGTGAGTAGTGGGGTGTCATAGGTAAAAATATCTGACCATATCTCTGTTTATTTCTTTTATAATGTTCTTGTGCTTTTCAAATGTTTATCAAGACTAATCAAAACTCATGTGCTCATGCAGATATCGGGCTAGTGCGACCAGCAGTGCGCGTGAGAGCAGTAGCTGCCGTTCGAGTAGGAGAGGCTTTAGGGAGGGCCATCCTTCATGATCTGGATGTAGTTGAGACTCTTGCAGTGTTGCAGGATCAAATCGAGGGTCTCACCCTTGGTATTACAAATGTGAGGATCAATGAGCTACCTCTGAGATTACAACATCATACCACTGGCGTGACGACCTGATGGACTAGGCTCTTATGCATGACTGCATAGGTGGTGACTTATTATCACCAACACCATTAGACTAGGGTGCCCCCTTGCATTTTGATTTTTTGGGTCATATGACCAATTTTGTCCTGGACACAGAACACTATGTACAAAGTATAAATAGTTATATATATTTTTGATTTTCAGAGCTTTATTTTGGTTAAGTTATATGATCCTGATGAAAATATTGAGGAAATGCTTTTCTTTTATCAATGTTGCAAATGTCTATCCAAAACATAATTTTCTAATGAATTAGTTAATGTGTTTAAGTTTATGGAAATGTGTTGACATTGAATAGAATCAAACTTCCTTTCCAAAATATTGACCCTTAGGAACATACGATAGATAGCCGGATTCCGAACGGAATAGATGCCGGTAAGCTATAGAAGGATGAGTTGTGAGTCTAGCCTGATGACAAGTCGGCGTATGCAATGCATGATGGCATCAGAGAGGAGTTCTATATGTTTTTCGTCGATCCACCAATGCATACCCCTCTGAAACTCACTAAATTACCACTTGGATAAAAGATGGCCCAGAATGTGAAGATAGGTTCTGTGTACTACAACTTGCTCCGTCAGCGTATCCAACAAATGATTCCAATAGGTTCGACATCTGCAACAAAATGCAGAAGTGGATTACCTAACCAAAACGATCACTCTTAATGAAAAAAAAAATGTAACAAAAGCATATGAAGAGGTTACTACACTCAGTCAAGCATAGTAACACTTAAGGACAACCCATTTCGAGGTTGCGACAGTGGAATCTCGTCGTAATCTACTAGCTTGTAGGCTCCTTTTACTAATACCCACTTAACAATATAGGGACCCATCCACAAAGACTGGAACTTACCTGCTCCCAATTTATCGGATTCCTGGTCATAAAGTAAGACCAGGTCACCTTCTAAGAAGACACGACGTTTGACATTCTTGTCAAACTGCGCTTTGACTCATTTCTTATGTGCTTCATTAGCTAAGGTAGTGTCACAATGGGTTTCATCTAGTTGGATTAATTCCAAGAAACGAGCTTCCTCTTCTAAAGTTTTGGGGAGAAGGTCGACTGTGAGCTTGAGGGAAGAAATTTCGCACTGAACTGGTAAGATTTCTTCCAAGCCATACACCAGCTGAAAGGGTGTAAACCCGGTCGCATTTCTCACTGATGTTCGGTATGCCCACAAGGCTAAGTACAGGGTTAGGTGCCAACTCCGTTATGGACTCCAATCATCCTTTGCAGCATGCACTTTAGGACTTTGTTGATCACCTCAACTTGCTCGTTAGCTTTTGGATAATATGGAGTAGAGCTGTCATGGGACAGTCCTAATTTGGCAGCCAATTCAACCATCATGTGATTGTGGAAATACAATCCATGATCTATGACTATAGCTTGTCAAACACCGAATCTGGAGACTACATGATTGAAAAAGAAAAGAGCAGTTGTTTCGCTGCTGTTGTTTAATGTAGGCATCGCCTCGGCCCATTTCATAAAGTAGTCAACTACGAATACGATATACCCATGCCCCCGACTGAGGTGGGGTTACATGTCATGAAATCTATGCCCCATTTGGCGAATGGCCCAACAACAACTAATGGCTACAGAGGTGCGGTTGGTATTCTGGTTTTTCGGTCGAATATTTGACAAGCATGGAAACTTCTGACTTCGGTTATGCAATCCTTGAACATTGTTGGCCAGAAGTATCCTACTCGTAAAATCTTTTGTGCCGTAGCATAACCAAATTGATACCCCACACATGCGCCTACATGAAAATCATTCATGACTTTTTCGACCTCCTCATGGGTGAGGCAGCTTCGCAGAACTGTATCAATACCACGACAGTAAAGTGTATCACCGACGATCATGTAGTCTTTTTCTTGGTATCGAGCACGTCGTTGTTCTGAGTGAGAGGTATTAGACCTATATGTTTATGTTTGGAGATATATTATTATATCTCCATACCATGGATCGCTTGAAGACATCATAAACAAAGATTCATCCACGATTGTTGCTTTAGATGTTGAATTGTTGGACGACGATGGGAAGTCCCATAGTAACTCCTCAAAAACCAGAGCTTTCTTTTATTTGGATTTTATGAATTCCAAATCAAAGTCTTGCAAAATTGCTATCCACATCAAATATTTTCCCCGAAGCAACTGTTGTGACAAGATGTAAGTCATGGGGTTGCAATCTGACAAAATGGTAGTTTTTCTAAAGAGAACATAGTGTCGAATTCTTTCTCCTGCTTGAATAGCTGCGAGAGCCAACTTTTCAACATAGGAGTACTTGCCTTCCGTATCATTTAAGTTTCAACTTAAATAATAGACATGATGTTCGATTCCATTGTCTTCTTGAACTACAACCATTGTGATGGTCGTATCTGCCACAGCCAGATACAGGTTAAAGTCTCTTTGATAATTAGGAGCATACATTAATGATGCTTCTATTAGGGATTCCTTTAGAGCATCAAAGGAAGCTTGCACAACCTGATCCTAGTTTAAGGGTACTTCTCTTTTCAACAGACGTGTATAACCTTTAGCAAGTTCGGTGTAATTTGGAATGAACCTCCTTAGAAAGTTTGCTTTCCCTTGGAGTTTCTGAATCTGAAGAAAATTTGAAGGTGGAGGCAGATCGATGATTGCCTGAACCTTGCGTGGGTCGAGGCGAATCACATTCTTTGAAACTACAAAGCTAAGTAAATGACTAGAACCGACACAAAGCACACACTTGCGTGGATTGAGTCATATCTTATAGTGTCGGCAACGTAGAAATATTGCTCTCAAAAGTTGCAGATGATTGGTCTTCTTTCGGGAATGATCCGGAAGATCGTCAAGGTATGGTTGAATGATGTTCTTGATGTCATGGAAGGCATAATTCATTGCCCTTTGAAAGGTTGCCCATGTGTTCTTTAAACCAAAAGGTAGCTTGCGGTATGCGAATGTGCCACAAGGACAAATAAATGCAGTCTTTGATTGGTCCTATGGGCAGATATTTATTTGATTATACCTGGAAAATCCATCCATAAACGAAAAGATTTCGCATTCGGTGCATTTATCAATTATCTGGTCGATGAAGGGTGTAGGGTAGTTGTCCTTTGGACAAGCTTGATTTACATCCCTGCAATTGATGCACACTCTAATCATTCCTTGCTTTTTCATCACAGGAACAATGTTTGATACCCAATCAGTTAGAGGAACTGGGTAAATGAAACCAGCATGGAGAAGTTTTTCAACTTCTTCCTTGATTGCAGTGGTTTTCTTCGGGTGCACCTGCCTAAGCCATTGTCGTACTAGTTTGACATCTGGACACATCTTAATTTCATGTTCAACTATGCTCGAGTAAATGCCTGGCATTTCTTCATATGACCATGAAAAGACATCTCTAAACTCACAAAAGAGAGCGTAATATACTTCCAGTTCTAAAGAAGAACAAGATTAGACAACATGAATATTCTCTACAAAATATGATTTGGTCGAGATATTTATGGCGATAGTTTCTTCAATATTTGAAATATTTCGCTCGGAATCCACCGTATTTATAGTATTTGATAGAAAATCAAAAAATGAAGGATGATTAAGGTCGCTGGAGCAATCTTCGCTGTAATCTGGAAGATGGGAACAATTGTGGTAATCTTCCCATGGCGCCCCCTCTATCATCATTGACTTAACAATTCCTTCATCTGTAGAATGTACATGCGACCAAGGATCTGAGGAGGTACCATATTCCTTAGACCTATCTACCCAAACGCTCGATGAGCATTAATTTTGGTTTGCTTCCCATGCCGAGAACATTGATTGCTACAATATTTATGTTGGGCTTGGAGGTAATACCTGGTGATGATCCATGCTAACATCGTGTTCAGACATCTTCTAAGTAGAAGATACCATATTGCAAGTTCCCACCATGGCCACTTCCGCTAGATTGTTTGGAGGCGGTAGGGAAAATGTACCCATCAATGTAGGGTCTTTAAGCAGGCCTACTCTCATATTTTGAAGCAACTGAGAGCTTACGTGGATCATCAGGATGCTTCCCGTAACTTGTGAATTGTTGGGGAGAAAGGTTTGTTGGTCGACGATTGTAATTCCTCCTTGAAAAAGAAATTCAATCTTTCTGAAGTATGTTGACACAACAGTGGCCATGGCATCAATCCATGGCCTTCCCAGTAGGATGTTGCAATCGAGGTTTCCATCGATAACTTGAACATCGATTTCTACTGTTTTGCCCCCCATCTCAACTTGCACGTTACTTAAAATCCCGTATGGAGTGTATGTCCATCCATCAAATGCTTTTAATGTCATTGATGATCATGAAAAGGGTGGTGAGGCTAAAAATTTCCAGCAACTCATTGACATAATACATGTAGATGCCCCCTCATCAATAATTGTTCGATGAACAGTTTTGCTGAGGGATTTCACTTGAATGAGGAAAGAAAGTTGAGCTCGTAACTGAGGTTCATATCCTTTATGATTAAAGGCCATGAGATTGGAATCCATTGGGTCAATCCCACCTATTGCTAATAATAGAGCCTGCTTTTGGGAGGGGCAATTTTGCAGTACCTCAAGTGTCGACATAGCGGACGGCGATTGGACCAGGTCCTCTACTATATTATAATTCTGTGCTGCTCTGGCATGAGGATTAAATGTCGATTTGTGTACTACTCCCTTTGGCACCTTTATCGTTAGCTCAGGAATGATGGGTGGCACAATTTCGGTCGAAGTCGTTGTCGAACTACTAGGTTGATCAGTAGCCTTGTTGTTCACAACTGTGTATTCTCATAATATTTATTCCTTGTTGATATCAAAGCATCATTTTGCTATTTTGAAATGGACAAAATAAGCAATTGGGATGGGGAAGGATTATCGTTAGCAACCAGATTGGTTCCTGGGTTTGGAAATGGATCAGTCAATACCGCTGAAGTTTTTGAATTCATAAATAATTTCTTAATTTCAGCTTTATGTGGAGAATCTCTCATAAAATGGTCCTCATCGCATATCTGACATCCCGAAGGAGGTTTCCTCTACCCAGAAGGGTTTGCAGAAGATCTTTTAGGAGATGACTCATCCTGCTTATTCTTTTTCCCTTTCTTTTTCTTCTTTCCTCCTGGTTGCTTCGGTTCTTTTCCTTTGTCAGTTGACACAACATTAACCTCTGAGGTGAGATGTTCTTCATTTGCATTTTGACTAGAAACCGTATGAGATTTCTTTGATGTAGCCTTTGTGGTTTTCATGCTAGTTGTACCTATCACACCATCACCAGCATGAGAGTCTTTGTTTGATTTAGGAGGAGGAGGAATGCAAAACTCTGGTCTAGGTGCATCAGGGATTTTGTCATAGAGTGTGCCAGACTGAGTATAGATCAAGTCTAGATATTGCACACAAGCAATGACTTGCTCTTCATTGACGAATCCTCCCTCTGACACATCTTCTGTAATAGAAGGTAACAATGACTTAATAAACCATTCAGCTAGCAGTTGATCAGGAACATATGTTTTTACCATTCTATGACGACGTCGACACTCATGAATATGATCAGATATGCGAGTGGTTGTTGTCTGCTTGAAATTGGTAAGAAGCTCCATTCCTTTTTCGTACCTTATTGGTACCTAAAAATGGGTTAAAAAGGTGGTGGCAAAGGCACCGATGTTATCAAATGAAGCTCTAGGCAATTCGATTTTCCATTTTGTTGTTGGACCAGTTAACGTACACTGAAAAAGGCGAAGCCTAATCAAATCATCATTGAGAGTGTTGGATGAACACCATGGATGAAAGGTCATCACATGATTTGACGGATCTTCACCCATATTTCCATTGAATTTAGGAATATCTGACGGAATTTTATGAGGAATCGTCGGCCACCAAGGGGCATAAGCAATTGGATCCTTTGTTAGCCGATTTAGATTTCGTAACTCCAAAGTCGCCACAAAGGGCAACTATTGATTCAAGTTCAGCGAAAATACCCAGGATAAGATGGGATCACCTAAGCTGTGGGTCTTTGCATACCAGCATAATGTATTTGATGCTGATAACTTTTGATAAGGTTTCAGGGCATAACCATTTTGATATGATTGATGATAGCCATTTTGAATATACGACTGCCCATTACCAGTAAATCTTTGTTGCTAAGGTCCTCAGTAAGCTTGCTGGAATTGTGGTTCTTGATGTTACACCAGCCATGGTTGTGAAACCATTTGTTGTTGCCAAATACTGGATGTTTGACCAAGATGAGGGGTAATAGTACCCGTTTGAGCCTGAGTCACTCCAATTAAGGAGCCACCAATCAACGATTGTGGTTGTGTCATGGAGACAAGAGGTTGTTGTATTACGACCTGAAAAACTTGAGGTTGGCATACAACAGGAAATGCTTGTACTTGCGACACCATCACAATAGCTAATGTAGTGTGGATATTCGGCACCGGTAGACTTGGTTGCAGTGAGTATACAACTCTTGGTTTTTGAGGCAGTATTGGCACCCAACTAGTGGATGTGATTCTAACTTGACCCGAATTCTGTTGTGAACTCTCATATGGTTGCTTTCTCGGAGGGAACAATGAATGGGCATACTTCCCCCCCATACGGTGGAAATTCAATGCTCAAAGGAAAGATTGGCCTTTTGAGACTGGACTGCCCAAATCGATACTGTTGCGAAGGATCAATTTGTTGAGACTCAACATAAGAAATTCCAGATATTATTCTAGACGAACAAATAGGAACAGACCATGCTATCGAAACAATCCCTGGGTGGACTTCCTCTAGTGGTTGAGAGCTAGTTGGGACAGATGGTATACTAGCGAACATTGTCAGAGTGGTGGCAAGAGGTTCTGCTGCCGCTGTATCAGACGACACAGTCTTAGATGTTGATGGTTGTCCAAACATATCGAGTCTATCCAAAAGACTTCCTAGAGATTCTACAGGAAATTGCGATGAAGAGAGACTAACTTCTGAAGTAGAAGGATATAGGTGGATCCCAGTTCCAAAATGTGATGGAGTACTGGATGAAAGATCCTCCGTAATATCTTCTATTGCAATCAGTCTTGGTGGAGGAGGTATACCATTAGGTCCATAAAATATTTCTGGTGTCGAAGAAGGTATAGACTCTGCAGCGACAGATGCTGGAGGGGTGACACCTTCCGAGTCATCCCTAGATGGAGCCGGTTCAGGAATAAAAGCGTTTACTATTACACTAGGATCAGTTCTAATGTCCTCTTCTGACTACAAAAATTCTTCTGTAGAGGCAGGGATACCAGAAATGGTTGGAGTAACTGGAGTCTCTGAGGATGTTGAAACACAAGTTTCATACAAACCAAGAGACTTTGACCCAGTTAAATGAGTTCTCTTGGCCTGGAAGGGTTTCATTTCTGGAGTCAAAGACGGTTGACTCGTTAGTCTCCACGAACGACAGGGTCTCGATTGACTTTCTTCCACAATTTCGGATTACTTGATCAACTCAAAATAAAAAGGGGAAAAATTGATTTCGAATTAAATGAATTTTAGACGCTTTGACACAACTTATTTTTTTAATTTTTAAGAGTCAAGAAAAAGATAAAGAGGACTCTAGTAGCCTTCAATTTTTAATGAGCTTGAAGTGACAAGTGCTCACATGGACCTTTTCGTTTAAGGAGACTGCAAAGGAACGAAAGAGACTACTCTAGAAATCTAGACAGAGGGATTACCAAACCAATCGCAAAATTGTAGAATACTTTTTACGGTACGACAGTCAATCATCTCGAATGCTGTGTTCAGTGCATTGCGATCGATAGGGCAGTAAAAATGGCTTCCTAAGGATAAAGGATATAGCCTATTGTGGTCTCCCAATATATACTCAATGGTACATGGGAGCACACGTCTGTACTGGCACTTGTCATCTCAAAGAGGAGGAATCACCCAACCTACGATGAAAGCAATAGTTACCAGGCTTTATGAAGCCGGAATACATCTATAGCCTAGACTTCTAAATGTTGTGTGTTAGGTTCCAAAGCATTTATATGTTCACTGAATTTATTTTACAATTGATATTTCTTAAGAAGTTTGCCTTTAAGGTTCACTACATGATGTAGATATACAATTCCTAAATATGCAATCTAGGATGATAAATAGTCATTTACTCTTCTTTTTGCAATGAAAATCCTAGCTACTAAGGAAAGAGAAGCGAAATTCTTTCAACATAGAGCAGAGAGCACACACTAGATGCACTGTCTTAAATCAAATTCAACAAGCAATATAAATGAAAATGCACATGCATGTATTTTTTTCCGCTTTCTTAATGCGTGAGTGACAAAAAGAATACTAAATTCAAATCTAAACTATCTTTTCTCTCGAAGCGACAATACTAAAAATTTTCTCTTCAAAAGATGAAAGGAAGACAAAGACGACACTTTGCGACTTCAATTTGAAAACTTCTTTTGACACGTGAACTACTATTAATTCAAATCAAATACAAGAGTAACAGTGTAATCGACCATCAAGAAGAATAGGATTCGTTTCTTTGGCTGAAAACGACACTTGCGACACTTCCCAAATCAAAAGACGACAGTTCGATTAAGCTACTTTTTGTAAAGGAGAACTGTAAGTGGCGAAAAATACATAAAAATATTCACAATTATTTGTACAACGGAGGTTGAATAATTCAAAGGAAGGGAGTTTCAACAATGGTATACTGATCACAGACAGCAAAACTCTTGAATAAAGCTTAAGAGAATGAAGAAAAAAACCAAAATCTGGAGGCAGAAATAATCTTATCTGATCATCGCACCTGTAACACAGGGAAATAGGGATGCATCTCACCTACTACACACGGGAGGTTCGATGCATCTAGACTGTCAAAAGGAGACAGTGTGATGGTCCAAGGACAAGACTTTAACTTGGTTTTTGGTCACAGTTTGCAACTTAGTTCAATGATTTAGGCTGAGCTAATGATAGTCAGTAAATACAAAGCATAGGGGCTGATCTAATGAGGTTACTTGAGCTACCACCAAATCAATTAGGATGTTGGCAAGTTGGTTGTTCAGTTTATAAACAAAACCTAGAGATGGACTGAAGCAGCATTGATCTACTTTGCACTTGCATAGTAATTGCAGTTCGAAGGCTAGCTGGATTAGCTTTAGGCTCTGTCTCTAGTTTATAAAGAAAACAAATATAAACAGGCAAACAAGCCATTCTTTCCCCAGTGGAGTCGCCATTTCATTATCGGGAAAGTTAGTGTCCATTTAGAGCTGCTAGTCCCACTAAGACGGGTAGCTATCTTAAAAACAAACAAACTAAAGTTACTTATGTTTTCCTTTATGAGATATAGATCAGAAAGAAGCAGAGAGTACCAACCTCAGTCTTTCGCTTGGCTCTTTGCTTGCCTCCTTTCCCGTTTGACAAAAATCCACCACTCTTTCCTCACTCGTCTCGCTTCAAAGAACGTCTGTGGAGTCAAAGCAGCATGATACCATCAAATCATAGAGATATATAACTATAAAAAATATAGGATCAGATATATATTAACCATACAAATGCATATATCAAGACAAGATTCAGAGATACACAAACATATGGAGGAAAACACAAATAGCTTTATTGATAGAAGTAGTAGAAGAGAGGATTACAACCCATCGGTCTGACCTAGCGCCATCATCCTAGCATGAAAGCCCTCTTGACCTCATGAAAAGCTTAGATCACCCAAAAATACAACATTACACAGATAAACCAACAGTACTTCCTGTTGAAGCCTCGAAAATCGCTGCAACAACATGGGGGAGACCACCCGGTCTGGACCTTGGTTAGCAGCTCCTTTTCCGTTTGGAATGGTGGTTACGACTGGTTCAACTAGGTCCAGTTACCTTCTCTCAATCTCCAATGGCTTCAAAGTATGACTTCCATTCACCAATGGAAAAGAGACATCAGATCATCCTTCTTGCTGATCAGGTAAGAAAATGATCCTTAAGCTGATTTAGGGCTCAACCACTCCACTACTAAAGTTTGCTTCTTTGGAAAGTGGAATTAAAAGAATGCAGGAATTAATCTAAATGCAAACTTATGCTAAGATGCAAGAAAAATGAACTATCTTAATTCAAGACAAATGCATATATCATTAATATATGCATTAACCATACAAATCGATATATGCATTCACCATACAAATGCATATATCAAGACAAGATTCAGAGATACACTAACATATGGAGGAAAATGCAAATAGCTTTATTGATAGAAGTAGTAGAAGAGAGGTTACAACCCATTGGTCTGACCCATCGCCATCATCCCAGCATGAAAGCCCTCTTGACCTCATGAAAAGCTTAGATCACCCAAAAATACAACATTACACAGAGAAACCAACAATACTTCCTATTGAAGCCTCGAAAATCGCTGCAACAACATGGGGGAGACCGCCCGATTTGGACCTTGGTTAGGAGCTCCTTTTCCGTTTGGAATGGTGGTTCTGACTGGTTCAACTAGGTCTAGTTACCTTCTCTCAATCTCCAATGGCTTCAAAGTATGACTTTCATTCACCAATGGAAAAGAGACATCAGATCGTCCTTCTTGCTGAACAGGCAAGAAAATGATCCTTAAGCTGACTTAGGGCTCAGCCAATCCACTACTAAAGTCTGCTTCTTTGGAAAGTTGACTTAAAAGAATGCAGGAATTAATCTAAATGCAAACTTATGCTAAGATGCAAGAAAAATGAACTATCTCAATTCTATCTTAACTGGGAAGATATAGATCTAACCTAACCAAGAGCATGTATTTATAATATTGGGATTGAAATGTGTCGTTTATAATGAATATCAAGTTAATGAAGGTTCAACTAACTGACATTATGGATACCAAACACATCCTATTGAGACCTCTTAACTGAAATGATCAATCAACAACACTCAGGAAGTAGTTCACAAAATGGTATTGATCATTTAATTAGTAACTTGAATAATTAAACAATAATATGCAGACGAAGTTCACAACGTATCATTATCTACTCATCCAATATTAAAAGACAGATATGTGAGTAAATAGTTACTCATAAATCAGAGTTCGGCCCATAAGAGCAGAGATAAATAATAACATAAAATAGAAGCAAATTACACATACTGACAAAAGTGCACAAATATGTAAGCAAATTGAAACCATTCTTGTTATCATAAAATGAAACCAGCATTTAAAAAAATAGTATTCAAAATACCAGTTTATTAAATCCATTTCTCCAGCTCCGTTCTCTAATAGTCCTCTACAATGCCTCGGCTTCTGCTTTCAAAAGCAGAGCTACAATACTGCAAACTTTGTTTATTATACATAACTCACGATGTAAAAGAAAAATCTCAATAATTTCCAGATATGAGATTCCACTCCTCCCACCTACAAATCTAAATCCCTATTACAAAAGTACTTTTAGAATTCCAGAATTGTAGAGGACAGCAGCCGCTATTACATTCTACAATCTGTTATTTATAATCTTTGCAAAGGAATTCCTAAGATGAAAGTTTGTTGAAGAGAAATCTGCACAATCCAATTTTATTTGCTCCAATTTCCCATCTTTAATTGCTGGAGCATTCTCATTGATTGAGATCTTTTCTCCATATCTCTTCTACTGTTATCCTGCAAAAAAAAATCAAAATGAATTAAAATGTAACAATAAAATCAAAATACCATTTATGGAATTAAAACAAATCCAAACAAATTCTATTTAAATAAATAATTAAAAATAAAATATAAGCTCTCTATTGATGCCTGGGATGGTTTAATTGGCCAAAGATATTATTGATGAGCGAATCTGCCATTAGAAAAGGCTTAGACAAATAAAAATGCAGAAAATAACTCAGAAAATTGATTTTGTTTTAGAAATTCATAGCCTGATCTTCTACATGTTTTTTTATTCAATTAGTGACCAAATCTATTAATGGAACCTCCTCCGAAATGTTCTCCTTGATTTTATCTTTCCAATGAGTTGTCCTGGGCCTCATTTGGCCAAGTAAAACTCAATCTATGGGCCTCCAAAGTAGATGAGTCAAATCTGGGATAAATCTGGAAATTCTGTTGCTGGGCTAAAAATGAGAATTTCAATTAAAAATATAATCCTGAATTAATATTCTAATTTCTAATATTTAATACTAATTTAATGGTTAATAATAAACAAATTAACAATTTAATAAATTACTTATTAATCTAACTAATAATTAATTTTAATTTAATTTAATTAATTATGTATATATACACAATTGTTTAAACTAAATTAAATTAATTATATATTTAAATATTAATTAATTTTAAAATAATCTAATAAATACTATATTATAATTATTCATTAAGTATTTTTACATTTTAACATGTACGTATCTATTTCTAAATGGATAAAGAATAAACCAAAAGGTAAGTAAACTAAAGTTAAAATCTCCCTCACATCGCATCGCCCTCATCGCATGTTTCTTTTTGGGTTCAAGTGTTGGTTTATGCGATAAAAATATGCGAGAAATATGTTTTGCGGTATGTAATTTCATCGCATCGGGTGAAAGGTTAAGTTGGGTTGTAACAATTGAGGACCCCGATGCGATGGAGCGATCGCATTGAAACTTAAACACATGTTTTTTTTATTAAACTTTGGTTAATGTTTGAAGAGCCATCGTGTGTCGGGGAATGAAGGTCATCGGGCTTTTTAAGATGTGCATGTTATTAAAATTGCGATGGTTGCGATATGCGATCTAATTTTTATTTTTTTTATTTTTATATATATTTATTAATATTAAGTTTTATTTTAATTAAATTAATCATATTAATTCAATTAATTCAAAATTTAATATTAAATATCAGTTTTTTATTTTGGTTTTATTTTAATGATGTTTAGTTTAGTTATGAAATTTTCTAAAGCCTAATTTGCCTATCTAAACTACAACTATAAAAAATAAAATAGAAATAGCATTTTTAACCCAGACGACATAAATAATTAAACTTCGAAGGAGTGCCATTTACAAACCAGTTGACCAAATGAGGCGAAACAAGCGTCAATAGAAAGCTTATAAAAAATCGATTTTAACAAAGCAATCAAAATAAGAATCCAAAGAAAATGAAAAATTAATAATCGCGTAGGATAATCAGCTAAATAAAATCCTAAAAGGCAATTAGCCAAATTTTTTATAGAAAGGGTCCCCATTATTTGAAGTGAACACATCAATAATGGGGGGTTGTGTTTTTACCACAACAATGGCGACACACGGGAGAAGAACCATTTATCTATGTTTGATATGAATGATATTTCCCTAATATTCAAGTAAAAATAATTAAAGAAAAGAGAATTATGCTTAAAATGCTTGACTAACTTCATTAGTCTGAATAAAAGCAATAATAATCTAACTATAATTTTTCTTAAAATTCCTTATAAATTAAAATATTTCACACTCTATATCAGTATTTAATTAGTTGTAGAGATAAAGGAGAGGTCACTTTACATCTTAGCTTTTAAAACATACTCATTTGCATAGGTAGAACCACTACTGCCAGCAAACGTCTATAGTCTCGACAGGGTTACCTTTTAATCATCAAGGATTCAGAATCCCATCTCTTCAAGAATTATTGACCTAGAGATAAATCCATTTATATATGTTTATTTTTATTTTTATTTTTTAATTCCTAAAAACCATTTTCCTAGTTTGGTAGCCATATAGTTGATAATGCCATTAACTGGTTATAATTGGACTGAACAAGCTGGCTTGTGATGAGACCCCTTGTCTTATAATTGTTTGCAATCATAAGCCATTACCCTGGTATGTCTAGCAGTGTTGGTAATGTCAGCCTATTTTTCCCCTATGATCATGGTAAGTAGGCTCATGATGAGACCTCTTATCTTTTAAGTTTAAATATATTTCTGGATCACACTCTAGAAAAATAAGACTTTTTGGGATAGGGAGAATCATTGACTCCTTAAGAGTTAAGAATGACAATTTCATAGTTAAAGGTGCTTTGATGTAAAGTGTCTTTACTTTGTTAAAAATAACTTTTCTTCACTGGTAATAGAACTTTGAAAGATCATAATAAAATATTGAAATCTCAAAATGATCACAATTTTGATGAAAAAAAATTCTCCAGTTTTTAGGATACTTTGCAAACTAATTTAAATTAGTAATCTCTTCGTTAATTATGTCTACCTTTATAATAAGAAAATCAAATTTTACTGAGATATTTAAGAAAAAACTAATAGGTGACTATTAACAATTTTTCTCCATGTATGCTGACCATTGTTAGGTAACAAGAAGGCCTTCCATACAAATCATGACAAAATCACCAAAATCAAAACTGAAAACCAAAGGAAAATAATTCTTAAGCCAAAATGAAAAAGAAATCAGCAAACAAAAATGAAGAAATTGAAAAGTGAAAGGAAAATCCAAGTTTTTTGAAATACAAACTCCAACAAGAATGGTTATACCATTGTCTCAACAATATGAAGAAAAAGAAAATAATCGTGTAATCAGTGCTTCTTATGTCGAGATTTTAGAAAAATCATACCTTGTAGGGTTGTAAGTGTTTTTTAGGCTTTTTGGATAACAGTGATGATTATTTCAGCCACAACGAAAATTTTCTGTCTGATATCAATCTTTTTGTTTCAAAGCATCAACTTAATCATTTTCTAATGAAATGAATGCTTAAAGAAACAAACTAAAGGTTCAGAAACTTCCTGGTGTAGCTGTTTTGATGAAGATTATCGCTTCTTCTTAAAATAAAGCCAGGAGAAGGGTATCGACTTCGAAAATATGATCTGGCGGAGGAGTGGAAGCTTTTGTGAAGAGCTGCAAAACAAAATTATATATCAGAAAAACAAAACTAAAACTAAAGTAACGAAATGGAAATAAATGAAAGTGGGTACATGAATCTTACCATTGGATAATTGCTTTTGATCTTACGTGAAAGGTATTAGTTTCTCCAAACTAGCTGACTTCTTATTTTAATTAACATTAAAAACTTGCAGAAGTCAAACTAACTAAAATCCTATAACCGAAAATCCTTATTTATTTTATCCTAACTAAAGCGAGCAGTAAAATGCAAAAATGGAATGCTTAGTGCTCAAGGGAATTGAAATTAAAACCAATGAATCAAAAATGAGAATCAGATTTGTAGTAATGACCTTTTCTCAAAATATTATAAGTTTCATATAAACTCCATGATTTTGTAAATTGTCGAGAATCAAGACCAAATCCAAGATGATAAAATTTAAATATGAAGATAGAAAGGTCTTGAATTTCTTATTTAATTATGGAATTATATATTTAAAACTGAAATATGTGATAAATCAAAATGATTTAAATATGATGCAAATTGGTCATTAACTGCTCTCTTACCATAGTGGTTACGCAAGCTTGCTTTAAATTAACACATCACCGTATTGGATGATTCACATCATATGTTTCTATGCCATGCTTCAAGTTTAATCAACAAGAGTTCACATTTGTTGCTATGCCATATATTGATTAAATCTTAATGGCTTCGAGGCATGCATTGGGAGTTATCACATCGGATGTTGCGATGGAAAGTTGTTGATAAGAATAGGCAATGAGAACATGTGCAATGGAATGAAGCGATCACATTATTAAAGAAATATTACATTAGAGATCGGGGAAAGTTATGTCACAAATTGCACATTGCACACTGTATCTTGCGATTTGTACTTTGCATATCACGCATCGCAGATTTAGAATAATAATATGGCCATAAATAAAAATGCAAGGAAGCGATTGCGATATTGGTGATGCAATGCATGACATAACTAATCGACGATCAGCAATCTTAAGCGCACGATGTAACAATTCTCAATATGTCGATATGCGATGAAGAGCGGACGCGATATTTTTATGAATTTGATTTGAATTTCATATCGGATCCGAAATTATGTGGTCATCGCAATATCAGTAAAGTCATTTATCGGAGATCGGCGATTCATGATAATGGAAGTATACCTCACTTGCAAACCTTCCATATGCGAAATAAGATATGGATGATGTGATCGACGAAGATGAGCGTGCTGAGAATATTGCAAACATTTTCACTTAAGTATCAACAATACAAAAATCAAGTTGAATGCTATGATATTGCTTGACATTTCAATTGGGTTTTCTGATGGTTGAAAGCAAAGTTAAAAATGTTCAAATTCTAATGAATCAAACATAAAATTTCCCTGAACCTATTGCAAATTTAAAATGGGTTTGCTGCTTACTTCAAGTTTTGAGAAAACAAATGAAAATCTGTAAATAAAACAGAACAAGAATAAAAAATAAACTAAGGAAAAGAGAAACTTAATAAGAGATGAGAATGAGCTTGTAAATGCATACCTTGAAGGAAATTGTCTGCAGATCTTACCTCACAAATCTTCAAATCTTTCCTTGGATTTATCAAAATTCTGACTTCGTTCAACATCATCTTATTATTTATTCTAAATCGGAGTGTGCAATCAGCCTAAATAAAATCTGTTTATTCATGTTCAGGAAATCTGAAATTTACCATAAATAAATATGAAAATAGTCTTCCCTTTTGAATTGAAACAACAATTTATTACCTCTGCTCATTCTGAATTAATCTTGAGAAAAATCTGTATTGTTATAGTGGCTGTTAAATAATGCCTTTAGTAAATAAATATGATACGTTTTACAACATCAGATAATAAACTAAAGGACCGAATGGGATAAAGCCACTAATTATGGAAGAATATCAACACAGATTTAGATGTGTGCTAGGTGCATATTATGTCAATACATTATTCGAAATAGGCAGAGATGTATTCATGGGTAGAGGTATTGCTACAAGAGGTGTTGATTTAAAAATGGGAAGGAAGAATTAGAACTTTTTTGGTGAGAGGCAAAGATTTCCTTGAACATGTGTATGATATGAGAAGGGCTAATTACTTCCTTTATTTTTAATCTGCAGAACTATTAAAAATAAATTAACTACATTAACTCTACTCCTATTCTAACCATATACATGAAAATTGACTAGGTATAGTCATATTTCCAATGTAACCATTTTCTCATTTTAATCTCTGCATGTATGTACAATTAAAATGTTAGTAATAAAAATAGAAATATTATTGAACTAAGAAAATTAAATCTGTAAGTAGAATGTACAACTATTTTTTAGAAGTTTGTTTAAAATCTCTTTCTCATGAAATTTTCTTTCCAATTGAGTACCAATTGGATCATAGAAATCTGGATGGATTTCTATTAAGGATTGGGAAATGTTCAAAGGAAGAGATAATAAACAAGATTGTGGATATGAGATTTTAAATTCAATGGCTTGGAAGAAATTGTTAATGTTATGTGTAAATGTTAAGTTATTAACAATCTTCCATGAAGGAAAAGTTTCCAAATATTTTTCAAATGAATTAATGAAAAATGGATGGAAATATTTCAAATGAAATGGGAAATTATTAATTAAATTAGATTGCTTGCAGATTTCTAAAAATAAATTATCTTGTTGATATCGCCTTTGAGAAGATAGAAGCTTTTGATAAAACATTAGCATTGACTGAAATTGAAATTGAAATTGAAATAGCTTTTGATATTCTTGATTACAATATAACATTTCAATTTTCCAATAGGGCAACGCATCAACTGAATGTTTGATAGTAAAGTGCTCAATATGCTAGCGTAATGTATCAAAAACCTGAAAAATAAAATCTGAAAATAAATATGATTTTATACAAAATAAGTGAGGAAACAAAAATAAAATGAAATCATTATTTGTACAACTAATGTTACAACACAATTGGGATCGTTTTGAAATAATTTGTCTTTCACAAGGATTGGCCAGAATTATGGAATTTGAGTAATTTCGAATTCCAACTTGTGAACTAAAAATAGAATTATGATTATGAACAGGAATGAAGGCTTGATCATTGCAAATTTCAGATTCCAGATCATTCCTTTGTGTGCTCATGCTCTTTGAAGAAGATTGCTTTGCTGCTTTGATTTCGGTACTTGTTTGTCATGGAAAGATTCAGAAATTTGTACAGCTATTTGCATTGGCTGATTTCCAATTTGATTTTATGAATTTACCTCAAAGTAGCTTTCAGATTTCAAGGTGGCTCTTTCTCCAAAATTGTGGCTATTGTCTTCTTGTATTTGATCAGAAATATTTTCCAAGCTTTGTGAAACTTCTTCATCACAATTTATTTCCACATTTGATTTGGATTTCTCATTTATATTGGAAGGGGATAGAACAAAGCCTGAACTAATTTCATATGGATCGGGAATAGGAGGAATAGAATAATTATGTTCAAACCAACCTAGTGATTCTTCTTTCATAGGTTTATCTTTGACATTAAATTTTAAACAATTCAAACGAAATCGAATATTAAAATCTCTAACATATTCATTTTCATTTCGTAGGTATTCAATTTCATCACATACCTGATCATAATCATAGCGGTAAAATTTACAAACGAAAATTGTAACAAATTGATCCCAACTGTGAATTGAGGCAACGGAAGAGTTCTACACCAGTTTCAAGCTTCTGCCACAAATGTGAGAGTAAAAGTTCTACATAAGATGCGTTCATCAATTCCTTGAAAATCATAATTTGAAACATTCTGAATAAATTGAAGGACATGATTAAAAGCAGAAGAATTTCTCTTACCATTGAATTTTACCTGAGACAATAGTCTTACCACTTCGGGTGGAGTATTGGAAGATGCACGTCCATGTATACAACTCCAAATTGGAAGTTTAAGAGGAGCCATTTTAATTAAATAAAACATTAAAATTGAAAAGACTCCAACATACAATTAGTTTCAGGCCCTCCTTCTAGAGCCATTATGTTGAAGCCTCGAAAATCGCTGCAACAACATGGGGGAGACCACCCTGTCCAGACCTTGGTTAGCAACGCCTTTTCTGTTTGGAATGGTGGTTTTGACTGGTTCAACTAGGTCTAGTTACCTTCTCTCAATCTCCAATGGCTTCAAACTATGACTTTTATTCACCAATTGAAAAGAGACATCAGATCGTCCTTCTTGCTGATCAGGCAAGAAAATGGTCCTTAAGCTAATTTAGGGCTCAGCCAATCCACTACTAAAGTTTGCTTCTTTGGAAAGAGGACTTAAAAGAATGCAGGAATTAATCTAAATGCAAACTTATGCTAAGATGCAAGCAAAATGAACTATCTTAATTCTATCTTAATTAGGCAGATATAGATCTAACCTAACCAAGAGCAGGTATTTATAATACTGGGATTGAAATGTGTCATTTATAATGAATATCAAGTTAATGAAGTAGTTCAATTAACTGACATTATGGATACCAAACACATCCTATTGAGACCTCTTAACTGAAATAATCAATCAACAACACTCAGGGAGTAGTTCACAAAATGGTATTGATCATTTAATCAATAACTTGAATAATTAAACAATAATATGCGGAAGAAGTTCACAACATATCACTATCTATTCATCCAATATTAAAAGACAGATATGTGAGTAAATAGTTACTCAGAAATCAGATTTCGGCCCATAAGAGCAGAGATAAATAACAACATAAAATAGAAGCAAATTACCGATACCGACAAAAGTGCACAAATATGTGAGCAAATTGACACCATTCCTATTATCATAAAATGAAACCAGCATTTAAAAAAATATTATTCGAAATACCAGTTTATTAAATCCATTTCTACAGCTCCAGTTTTTAATAGTCCTTTACAATACCTGGGATTCTTCTTTCAAAAGCAGAGCTACAATAGTGAAAACTCTGTTTATTATACATAACTCAGGATGTAAAAGAAAAATCTCAATAGTCTCCATATCTGAGATTCCACTCCTCCCACCTACAACTCTAAATCCCTATTACAAAAGTGCTTTTAGAATTCCAGAATTGCAGAGGAGAGCAACCACTATTACATTCTGCAATCTGTTATTTATAATCTTTGCAAAGGAATTCCTAAGATGAAAGTTTGTTGAAGAGAAATCTGCCCAATCCAATTTTATTTGCTCCAATTTCCCATTTTTAATTGCTGGAGCATTCTCATTGATTGAGATCTTTTCTCCATATCTCTTCTATTGTTTTCCTGCAAAAAGAAATCAAAATGAATTAAAATGTAACAATAAAATCAAAATACCATTTCTGGCATTAAAACAAATCCAAACAAATTCTATTTAAATAAATAATTGAAAATAAAATATAAGCTCTCTATTGATGCTTGGGATGGTTTAATTGGCCAAAGATATTATTGATGAGCGAATCTGCCATTAGAAAAGGCTTAGACAAATAAAAATGCAAAAAATAACTCAGAAAATTGATTTTGTTTTAGAAATTCAGAGCTTGATCTTCTGCATGTTTTTTTATTCAATTAATGACCAAATCTGTTAATGAAACCTCCTCAGAAATGTTCTCCTTGATTTTATCTTTCCAATGAGCTGTCCTGGGCCTCATTTGGCCAAGTAAAACTCAATCTATGGGCCTCCAAAGTAGATGAGTCAAATCTGGCATAAATCTGGAAATTCTGTTGCTGGGCTAAAAATGAGAATTTCAATTAAAAATATAATCCTGAATTAGTATTCTAATTTCTAATATTTAATACTAATTTAATGGTTAATAATAAACTAATTAACTATTTAATAAATTACTTATTAATCTAACTAATAATTAATTTTAATTTAATTTAATTAATTATGCATATATACACAATTGTTTAAATTAAATTAAATTAATTATATATTTAAATATTAATTAATTTTAAAATAATCTAATAAATATTATATTATAATTATTCATTAAGTATTTTTAAATTTTAACATGTTCGTATCTATTTCTAAATGGATAAAGAATAAACCAAAAAGTAAGTAAACTAAAGTTAAAATCTCCCTCACATCGCATCGCCCTCATCGCATGTTTCTTTTTGGGTTCAAGTGTTGGTTTATGCCATAAAAATATGCGAGAAATATGTTTTGCGGTATGTAATTTCATCGCATCAGGTGAAATGTTAAGTTGGATTGCAACAATTGAGGACCTCGATGCGATGGAGCGATCACATTGAAACTTAAACAAATGTTTTTTAATTAAACTTTGGTTAATGTTTGAAGAGCCATCGTTTGTCGGGGAATGAAGGTCATCAGGTTTTTTAAGATGTGCATGTTATTAAAATTGCGATAGTTGCAATATGCGATCTAATTTTTAATTTTTTAATTTTTATATATATTTATTAATATTAAGTTTTATTTTAATTAAATTAATCATATTAATTCAATTAATTCAAAATTTAAAATATCAGTTTTTTATTTATTTTGGTTTTATTTTAATGATGTTCAGTTTAGTTATGAAATTTTCTAAAGCCTAATTTGTCTATCTAAACTACAGTTATAGAAAATAAAATAGAAATAACATTTTTAACCCAGACGACATAAATAATTAAACTTCGAAGGAGTGCCATTTACAAGCTAGTTGACCAAATGAGGTGAAACAAGCATCAATATAAAGGTTATAAAAAATCGATTTTAACAAAGCAATCAAAATAAGAATCCAAAGAAAATGAAAAATTAATAATCGCGTAGGATAATTAGCTAAATAAAATCCTAAAAGGCAATTAGCCAAATTTTTTATAGAAAGATTCCCCATTATTTGAAGTGAACACATCAATAATGGGGGGTTGTGTTTTTACCACAACACTTCCTTACAAAATACAATATTCCATCCTTTGGATCCCTAGGATGAGGGATCCATATATAGATATTTGCAGGTGGGTGAGTCAGCTTATGGGATTTTGATTAGATCCCTGGGCGAATTCAGAGAGGCAAGTGTCAAATGGGCAGTTTCTAGAAGATTCTCTGGGTTTCCACCTAGCCAACGGCCTCTGCCATTTGTCTGCTCCCGCTCATCGTACCCTACATAAGGGTTTTTTAGTATGTATCGCACTTTTTGCATGTGTCAGGTGAGATGCATTGCACCCTTAGCACTGAGTAGTTTGTATGGTCTAATTTTGACTAGTTCTAAGTAGTTTTTTAGGGAGAACTTCTAGGAGATGATGTAATCAGCTGACCTTGCTCCTTTAGGGTATGAAGCAACACTTTTAGGGACTTAGAATCCCTTGGTTTATGGACATATGTGGTTGGGGTTACAGTGCCCAAATATGTCCATATTGTAACCATATTCCTTAGACCTATCTATCCAAACACTCCATGAGCATTGATTTTGGTTTGCCCCCCTGGCCAAGAAAATTGATTGCTACAATATTTCTATTAGGCTTGGGGGTAATACCTAGCGATGATCCATGCTAACAAAATGCTTGGGAATCTTCTAAATCTTTTAAATATAGAAGATATCATATTACAGGATTCCACCGTGGCCACTTCTGCCAGATTACTCGGATGTGGTAGGGCAAAAGTACCCATTAAAGTAGGGTCTTTTAGGAGGCCTACTCCGATATTTTGAAGCGAATGAGAGCTTCCATGAATCATTGAAATGCTTCTCGTAACTTGTGGACTGTTGGGGAGGAATTTTTGTCGGTCAATGATTGTAATTCGTCCTTGAGAAGGAAATGCAATCTTACTAAAGTGTGTTGACACAACAGCTGCCATAGCATAAATCTAGGTCCTTCCCAGTAGGATGTTGTAATTGAGGTTTCCATCGATAACTTCAACATCAATTTATATTGTCTTTCCCCCCATTTAAACTTGTAAGTTACCTGAAATCCCATACGGGATGTATGTTCGTCCATCGAATGCTTTTAATGTCATTGATGATCATGACAAGGGTGGTGAGCCTAAAGTTTTCCAGCAACTCATTGACATAATGCATGTAGATGCCCCCATTGCACCTAGTATACATCGAAAGGTGTGATGCATATTAAGATGGCCATTGGCTAGTCAGTATGCATCCCACCCAATACATAGCTAGGGTGCGATGGGCGCAAGGAGGAAAACTTTTGCACTGATTTTTCATGGAAATTTTGCCTGTTTTTTTCCAAATCAGGATGCTAATTCTTCTATTATTTGTTTTTCAGAGATTCATCAGAGAAAAATGTTTGTTACATCGTGTGAACATGAGCATGAAGAAGAGGACATGGTTGTCTTACATGATTCAGGTACAATAACTTCGTTGCAGAATTGTGGCTTGCTCAATTTCTTCCGCATATCTAGCATGAGGCAACAAATCAAATTGTTACAATATTTCCTCGATCCATGGGATCCTACCAACCAAGTGTTCCAGATTAGAGGTAAATAAATCCACTCGACTGTTGAGGACATCTACTTCTTGACCGATTTATCGAGGCGTGGTGCCCCTCTCTCACTATCAGGTTCCGCCCATGGGGACAAATCCGTGAGGGATTATATTTGTCGATACTATAGAGAAGGATCTCAGCTAAGCATGGATGGCAAGATAAGTATCCGAGATGTCACTGACCAGTCCTTGAGGTCTATTTTATTCACCTTTGCTAGATTGGGTTGTAGCGCAACCCTTCACTTGGCCAACAGGTCCTATATGAAGTATGCCTTGGAATGCCTTGAACCAAAGGTATTCAACTGGTGTGATGCAGTACTTCCGGTGATAAAAGAACATCTTACAATTGTTATAGTTATAACTTCCATTATCTCGTAAGATTCCAAGAGGAATAGACACCACTAGAGAGGAAACATAGTTGGAGTTTAGTTCTCTTTTAGGTGAGTTGATACTTCTAACACTATTGTAGAGAAACATTGGTTCAGGGGAGAAAAAGAAAAGAATCTTATGTTAAAAAATAAATAAATAAAATTCTTAGGTACAAAAAGAAGAAGAGGGAAGCCATTAAAAAGAGGGAAGGATGTTGCTAGTTTCTACATGGGGAAAGAGGAAATTAACTTGAATGTTGACAATTTATCTTAAACAAAGGGTCTGATACTTCAGGGGGGGTTGTTGTGTACATTTCACTGGTTGGGAGGAACATGTTTATTCCTACTTTATTTCTAGTACTAATATAAGTGAAAAGTTCTATTGTATTTGTTAATTATTATAAATGTTTTATGGAGTGTACGAACTAATGGACAATAATATATGGTTGTAAAAGGAACAAATAATAGTGTATTCAATAAATATATAATAGAAACAAATAGCTAGTACACAATAGAAATTTATAGTAGCTTTTATGAGGTTGCATGCCAAAATGAACAAGTAAAAAGTATAAATATGTTCTTGTCTTTTACTAGATGATGCAAAGTTAATCTTCTCATGACATGATGAACATGGTGAGATTATTTACTAAGTAAAGGCTAACATCCTCTAGTTGAATTCTTAATGACAGTAATTTCTATTTCTATTTTTTATTTTATTTCAAGCATTGTCGATTTGAATAGAGTAACTATTTAAATTCTAAAATACTCCTAGAAATAAATTATAGAACTTGTAATGTATAATGTAATCTATGATTATCCATATGATTAAAGAATTCATAGAGGAAAATATGAGCAAAGTTTAAATGAAAAATTTAATTAAATGAATCGTTTAGGAACAAACTTGAGACAATAAGTGTAAGGAAGCCTTTAGGTGCTAAAGTGGAGAGGTAAGAATGCAATCGAAACATTCTTTTTACATACTCCAGGTTGAAAGTTCATACAAAAAGATTATAAAGTAAAAAAATTAGAAGGGGTAAGATACATATGGAGATAACATATTCAGATTAGTTAAGTGAAGAAAGGTACATCAACTTTGTAAATATGTTTAATAATGGTTTAAAAAACCTAGATAAACAAAAAGAGTTACAAATCATTATATAAAAGAACAACCCTAAAATGAGTCTATCTCACTAAGACTTTGTAGTTAGTTAATACAAATTGTTTGACAAACTATTTAATAAATTCCAAAAGAAATTATTAATATGAGAAAACCCTACATATGAATGGAGGAGTTAAAGAGACTTCATACCTAGAAAGGTAAATAGTTTCTCTAAGGATAGAATAATGTTGACATATCCATGAGATGGGTTGAACAACTAACCCATAATATAGTAGGGAGGGAGAGAAATTGGAAGTTGCATTAAGATCTTTGTACCAAGAAGGTCATAGATTCAAATCTTACAATTGAACAATGAAACCCTGATACTATTATTGACAAATATAGGTTACAAGAGGGTATGTTTTAGAATAAATTTACAATAACCCAATCTCTCTCAAAATAATGAGTATCCTTCAAAACATTCTTCAATAATCCCTTGAAGATTCTACATCACTAGGGAAATCATTACTTACTGAAATAATTACAAAACCCAAGTAATAATTAGAAGTGAACCCTTAGCTCAAGACCTCATGACCAATTTATAGTTAACACCCAAGAAACCCTTGGCAACATAATAAATACACTAATCTTCAAGGAAAAATATATTACCTGATCTATGTTGTTCACAAAGCTGCCAAAGAATTGGATTGGAAGCCAAAACATACTTCTATTATTTCCTTAAGTAATAATCTCCTTGAAACTAGTTCATAATTTTGTACTTTTTATTTTCTTTTATTCAAATTACTAAAACTTATTATTTGAAATATATTTTATTTTCATTAATATTTTTATTATTTATCAATAATATTAATATAATTTCAATACATCAATCAAATTAATATTTTTATTTTTTTTCCGAGGAAAAAATCAAAACTTTTTATTGAGAGACTATAAAAAGTTTACATCCAAATTGGTCATAAGCCATACTGCTGGCTCATCTGTTTCTGGATACTGCTCAACATCATGGAGCTGTTTCTGTTGTTTAAAGAACCTGTAACAGTCTTCCTCCCGGATGGAGGCATAGTCAAACTCTTAACAAAAACAAAGAAACCTGGGGTCTCCTTCGACGAAGGAAAAACAACCCCTTACAACAAAAATTATAAGTCTAAAACCATGTGGATACATATAAAAATTATATTTTAAAAGTCAGTTTGCTGTAGCTGAAAACTGGAGAAAAAAAACTATAAAGGAGAGTATATACAAATTATAAAACAGGAATATATATCCGAGAAATGTGTTGTCAAAAACGATGTAAAAACTGTGATCAAAAAGGCTGAGCATATGGAGGCTGATCTGATATGTAAGACTGCCCCTGTCTGGTCTCTTCTACTGTCCAGCTGCCCGGATCCTGTTGTAGACCAGCCTTAGATAGCTGATCTGCTTCCTCATTCCTGTCCCTGTAGATATGGCAAATCGAAAACCTGTTAAAGTATGTCTTCAGAATAGAAATTTCATCAACAAGAGTCTTCAAAATCTGATTTTGACAAGATGCATTTCCATTGACCCAGTTTATGACATTTAGTGAATCCCCGAAAATATGAATTGTGTTGATATTTCTGTGATGGAGCCAGCATAAAAGGTATCGTAAGGCCGATAATTCAGCATAGTTGTTTGTGCCTGTACCCAACCCAACAGAAGCTTTTAAAGAGTGATCCGGATTGATGTGTATACACATGCCTGCTCCAACCCTATTGTTTTTGGAAGCCCCATCAAAGAACCCATAAGGAATGCCCTCCTGTATAATGATAGGTTTATGTTTTGATTTGGGATTTTTGTCATCAGGGGGAGGCATGGCAGTGTATATGGCTGTGATATTAGTGGCAATAACGGAAGAAGGTGTGTCCTTATCTTGGAACAGACTCTTGTTTCTAGCAAGCCAAACTCCCCAACAGAAAATAAGGGGCAGGTTCCTCAAGTTCCCCTCCGGATAGGTTTGCCACCATTTCCTCCAAGCAGCATCCAAGGGGTCATGCCCCCACAAAGCCTTTACCTTGAGCGAATCAGTGACCTCCTCCCATATCTTTCTTGAGAAAGCACAGGTTGTGAAGAGATGACTGATGGTTTCCTCATCAGATTTGCATAAAGGGCATCGCCCTGGCCCAGCTAAAAACCTGGCTTGTAATGTTTCCCATGTTGGGACCTTCCTTTTTAAAATGCACCAGAGAAAGAGCCTAGATTTGACTGGGCATTTGAGTTTCCATATATCTTTGGCCCACCATTCCGGTGCTCCCCAACCTTTCTTTCCCATTAGAAATGAGTATCCATCTTTTGGGGAATACTCCCCAGATTTGCTTTGTGCCCACATCAAGCAGTCAGGTTCATCTTTTATCCTGACATTGGATCGTTGTAGTTCTTTGATGAACCCCTCCCATTCGTTCTTCCATCTAACATTTAACCCTAATTCTTCATCATCCTTCCAAGCCTGACCCCAGATAGTAGACTGTCCTGCTCTTTCCACCTAATTTAATGATGTAATACCTTTAGTATCAAGGTGTCTAAGAAGCCCTGGCGATAAAGCATAAGCTTCGTTGCATCCAACCCAGGGGTCTCTGCCAATCCTGACCTGTCTTCCATCTCCCACTTTCCAAGCTAAACCTTGCTCGATCACTGAAAAGGCTTCCACCGTGACCTTCCAGATTGCTGAAGAACTTTTTACCTTCTTATCTTGACTCCGGATCCATTCTTCCAGAGGGATTGGGTCTATATACTTCCTTTTCACCACCCTTGTCCACAGGTTTTCCATAGTTATTAGCCTCCATCCTGATTTTGATGCTAATGAAATGCTGAACTCAGGGAGTCTTTTAATTCCCCACTCTCCCCATTCTTTTGGTCTGGCCACTTTGTCCCAAGCCACCCAAGGTAAACCCGAGGATTCCTTTGATCCTGCCCATAGGAATCTGCAACAGATTCTTCTGATTTTCTCCATCACTCCTTTAGGAATCCATGTCAGAGCGGCCCAGTATACTGGAATGGCTAACAAGACTGATTTAATAAGGGTCAGTCTGCCAGCTCTGGATAGCCATCTAAAGCTCCAGTGTGATATTCTGGCTTCTATCTTTGCAATGAGCCAATTCAAATCCTCTTTTTTGTATGCAGCAGGCTTTAACCAAAAACCCAGATATTTGAAGGGAGCGCCCAGTGGTTGAATGGGGAAAGGGAATAGATTAGCCATTCTATTCCTTTCTCTTCTTTCAAAATCTGCCACACAAGCTTGGGATTTCCCAGAGTTTATCTGCATTCCAGTTTCTTTTAGAAAAAGATCAAAAATGCATTTTAACTCCTTTAGTTCACTGCAATTACCATTGGTGAAAATCAAGATATCATCAACAAAAAGAAGGTGAGTGATGTAGAGATTCATTGCTACCTCGATACCTTTTACCTTCTCCTCTCTTCTGGCTTTGTGAATCAGTCTACTTAGCCCTTCTGCCACAAGGAGAAACAGGAGAGGGGATAATGGACACCCTTGCCTGAGGGCTCTCTGGCTGTTAAAGAAAGAGGAAGCTGCTCCATTGACCAGTAGTGCAAAGCTGACATTTTTGATGCAACCCATGATCCAGATGACAAAAGGATAGCTGAATCCCACGTGAGTTAGCAACATCCTTAGATAGAACCAGCTGATCCTATCATAAGCTTTGGATAGGTCGATTTTAAGAACAAATCCCTTCTTTTTCTTCATTTTGACACTATGTATAACCTCCTGGGCCACACCTATGGCTTCATGAATTTGTCTTCCATCCAGGAACCCAAATTGTTCCATTGATATATTTCTTGACAGGATTGGTGCAATTCTGAGAGCAATAACCTTTGAAATAATCTTGTAAATGAAATTACACAATGAAATTGGTCTAAAGTCTTCAAAACTTTCCGGGTCATCCTTCTTTGGAATGAGAGCAATAAATGTTGAGTTAAAAGGTCTATAGACTTCTCCTTTCAGCCTTGACTCTTCAACTACTTCAGTTATTTCGGCTCCAATTTGTTCATAAAAATGGAGAAACAGTTCTATAGTCCAGCCATCAGGGCCTGGACTTTTGTCCTTACCCATGAGCTTCATGGCTGCTTCAATCTCCTCCTTAGTAACCGGAATTGTAAGATCTTCTGCTTCATCTTCCTCAATGAATCTAGGAAAACTTTGCACTGTTCTAAAGACTTCTCCAATAGTAGCCTCTCCCTGATCTGCAAAAATATTTTGAAAATGTCTTTTTCCTAAACCAGAAAGCTCTGGAAAGGAACTGACTTCTCTCCCTTCTTCATCTTTAAGGCACCAGATAGTATTTACAGATTTCCTTCCTTTTGCAAAATTATGGAAAAACCTAGTGTTCTCATCCCCAGATTTTAGCCAAACTGCTCTACTCTTGATCCTCCATTCTTCTTCCCTTTCCAAAAGAATTTTGTTTTGCTGCTTCTCCAAATGAAGGATTTTGTCCATTGAGGCTTGTGAGGAGTATCCATCTATCTCCATACTCTCCATATGCTTCAGCTCCTCCCTAATGTTGTTCATCTCCTCATTTTGTTTCAATTTTCTTTCCTTTGCCCAGGAGATTGTAGTTTTCTTCAATCTTTTGAGATTCTCCATGAGCAAGAAACTTTTATCCTCGCTTGCATTGTGATCAGGGTGAATCCAAGTTTCTTTAAACAGATTGCAGAAAGAGGGTTCTTGGAGCCAAGAGGGATTGAACTTAAAAGGGGCAGGAGGTTTTGGAGGAGGAAGAGTTAAGTCTAAGAAAATCGGGAAGTGATCCGAATTCCCTATTTCCTCAACCCACTGTCTGATCATAGGAACTTTGGAAGATAAAGACTCCGCTAACAGAAAACGATCTAGTCTTTTGGCAATCCGATCTTCTCCTATCCTTCTATTCCTCCAAGTAGGCTTTAATTTGATCGGAGAAGGGTCTATTAAGTTATTCTCCGTGATGAGGTTGAAGAAAAAATCTGTAAGGGGGTCTTCTCTCGCAGATGGACCCCAAGCTTCAGCTCTGCCAATGGAAAAATTTAAATAACCTCCCATAATCATCAAAGGGGATTTCATCACAGTTTTTGTCAGCAATTCTCCCCAAAAATATTCCCTACCCTGACATGGCCCATAGATATTTACTAAAGTGATGGGGAAAGTGAAGTCTGGGAATAACACCTCCATGCCCATAACATTTTTCATCCCCCATTGATTGATGACTTTTACCCGCCCTTCTTTGAAACCAATTGCAAGGCCCCCCGAATGACTAGAGGCATCTATAGTAGTAAAAAACCACCCAGGCAAAAGGGATTTAAGCATAGGTTCAATCTCAGTAGCCTTCCCCAGGGTTTCTTGCAAAAAAATAACATCTAGTTTTGAGTTAGATATCCAATCTTTCAAGGCCAGTTTTTTAGGTTTGCTGGCCAAACCTCTACAATTCCAGGATGTCAGGATCATTTAATAACACCGTCAGGGGGATGAGCTGCTCTAAGAACCCCCGGAATAGAATATTGTTTGCCATCTGCAACATCCAATTTAGCTTTAAGTTTTGCCTTGGTCATATCGGATTTCCGACCTCTTTTGTTTTTGGAGCTGTTTTGTGAAGGGGTCTGTCCCAAGCCACCTAAAGACCCCTGATCATCATATTTCCCTCCCAAAGATCTCAGGTTGTAAGGGCAAGGAGGCCGATTTGCTGGAAGTGAAAGGGGAGGCCATTTATCTTCACAGTTTATATCCAGGGACGGTAAAGCTTCAGCAATGGTTTCTACAGTCGGGCATGACTTTAAATGTTCCATATTTACATCATTATTATTTTCTTGCTCTTGATAGAATGAAGACGACATATTTATTTGTACAGAAGTATGCTCAGGAGAAATAAGAGAGGAAATAGGGGTCCCAGAGCACATACCCTTTTCCGCTTCGTCGTGTGGGGTTTGATTAGCATTATCTTTCTCGGCGATCTCTACCGCAGCTTCCGCTTCTTTAGCTGTTTCCTCCACAGCTTCCACCGGTTGAGTAACGTTCGCCATAGCAGCCTCCTGTATTTTTGCATCTTCGTCCACTGGAACCTTCACAGTCTCCTCTGTCTCCAAGTTCCTTGTTTCTTGTGTCTCCGTCATTTCGTGCTCCATGGTCATCTGAACATTTGCTTAAACATTTTCTCTGTAAGCTGTAGTCCTTCGGAAGTGTCTCCTTCTTCTCATATGTGGACAGTCTTTTGCCAAGTGCAAATACTCATGGCACCGATGGCATCTAAACGGCAGGTATTCATAGTCTAATATCTGCTCATACACATAGTCATTGAATTGAAGATTGATTTTTTGTGCCAAGCCTCCGCTCGGGTTGAGCATGACTAGTATACGCACCATCGCCCTATTTTTCGTTTCCATGAAGGTCATATCTGCCTCCAGGTAAGCCCCCAGCCTATTACCAATTGATTTGAAAACTTCCTGAGTCCAAAGGAAGGATGGTAAGCCCGGAGCACGCACCCACACAGGGAACTCATCCGTTCTCTCCTTGATTGCATCAAAAAGGGGGGTCCATTTCTTTAGCAAAACAGGAATGTTCCCTATGTGCCAATTTCGGTGGAGAACCCAATTTGCCGATTCTCTATCTACAAATCTGAGTTTAAACCATCCTTTCGCTAAAACTAGGGCTTCAAACTGTAAAGGTCTATCAGATGCGAAACATTTCTCACCCCAATCTTGAAGAAATTCAGAAGTGTATTTCTTACCTCTAGCTCTGCCGACCAAGGTACAATCTGCAACAGCTAGGGCTTCTACCATGGAAACCTCCATCCCAAGGACCAGATTGCCTGCTATCGCCTGAGATCCAATGGGTCTTTGCGGTTTCCTTTTCGCACCTTTATATCTTAACCCTTCCGCCGACGATCTAAATCCTCTCGACCATCAGTTCTTTCAGGGATTATTTGTGTTGTGCCCACATGAGGTTCTGTCTCCAATTGTGACAGAAACTGACCCGAAAGACCCGTGTCGCCATTCCCAGAGGGGAAGAAACCAGTCTCCAATCCATCAGTGCCTGCCTGCTCCCCAGCTAAAGTATCTCCGGGACCGGTAGCTGAAAACCCTTTTATGTAAGGGGGTTCTCTTGGCAGGGTAACCCTTGTAAGCAAGGGAAAACCATCTGGAGCCCTTGACTGTTCAAATCCTGCAGAAAGCCCTAAATGGGTTATATCTTCAAACCCCTTAGAGGGTGCAAACTGGGTTATCGTTGCTTTGCCCTTTGGGTCAGTGGGCAAACCTTCCTCATTTACCCCACTCGACACTATTTCTCTCGCTACCTGCTTGGATACGACCGATAAACCGTTATTGTGAACCTCGCTGCCCGAATCCTTGTCTTGAAACAGGAACAATGGTGTTTTCGCCTGTGATACTGCCTCCAAACTTGGTTGTTCGAAAGCCCCAAAATAGTGTTCCACGTTCTGAGCGGTGATATCCTTCCCCCACATAGAGAGGATGTCTTCCACATCTGGGTCCAAGGCTACAAATTCGGCGGGATTAACCATAGTTTCGAATCGTTCCAAGGTAAAGCGTCAACCGACAGTCAATGGGGATAAACTTCACGGTAGCTTGTTGAATAAAACGGAAAACAGGCGGATAACGCTGAGAGCAGCAGTAATATGGTATAACTTAAAAAACAAAAACACGCACCAAGACAACCTTTTTACCTCCACCTGCCAGTCGTCTTTGCAGAGGATGGCCCCCCGTGTTGGCAGCTGTGCTTGGAGTCTGACCAAAACTACCTAACCGTGGCCTGTACGAGGTTCCACCCTGTGCCCTGGTTTCGAAACCCTAACCTGCTCCATTCTTCATTACTTCGTATTTTCGATATCGAAGTGTAGGCACCAACTTACAAGAGAAACCAATCCCATTTTCTATAATATTTCTAGGAACCAACGTAAAAGAGACACCAATCCCCTTTACTATAATATTTGCAGGCACCAACCTACAAATTAATATTTGTATTATTTATTAATAATATTAATATAATTTCAATACATCGATCCAATGAATCCAAAAGAATGCAACTTCATTAGAAAATTCATTGAATTAATTTTCATTTTTCTTTAACTATATAACAAAAAAACATTTGAGATGGTTATGCTTTTAATATTTAACATCTATTTGGACAATAAATTGACCGTTTGACATGTAACAAAGTTACTCAACATGTAAAAGCTTTAAAAAAATTTGAAAAAATCCTTCCTGAATTTCAGCGGATTCCACATTAAATAATCATATTAATATACCAAATATAATAGTTATCCATGTCCACATAATGATCTAAATGGTAGTGGTCTAAATAAGAGTAATGAATCATAATACTATGGGTACACTTAATAGGGATCTAAATATATTATTTAATCATATAAAGAGTATACCTTATCCTGAAACAAATATAATGTGCTGCATATGTAGTTTTGCATTTTTTTATTAGTCCTCTCAACATTTTTTTTCTTTTATTAGTCATCTCCACATTGTACTATAGTTATTTTTTTATGGTTTAATTAAAATAATTTTATAATTTACAATTTAAACTGAGATATCTTAACGGTGGGGACGAGATACGAAAAATCATTGCTTCCAAAAACCTTAATCCTTGCAATAGTTGTGCTCAAAATGGTCATGAAGAAACTATCAAAAGTGAAAAAAGTGTTACAATTATATATACAATCATGAAGTTTCAGTATCAAAGCGAAATTTGATGGTTGTTGGGAATTTTCTGGTAAATTCCAAAACAAAATCACTGAACAGAGAGTAATACTTTGTTTTTGCCATAGGATCTTTAACACAGGGAAGCTTAAAATAGGTTGTTGGAGAAGCTCAGAGTTTTTCACACACAAAAAAAAAATTATATTTATTAATTAACTGCGTGACACAAACTTCATCCTCTTAACAGAGGGATTCACGAAGAACTTAAAAAAAAAAATTACTCTGTCTCTTTTAGAAATTTTACACTACTGTATGTAAAAATTTCTATTACATTTACTGCTGTAAAACAATCTCTAACTACAAAAAATTACATTCACTGTTGTGTAAATAAATTTCTTCAATACATATGCTGGAGCGCATTACATTTCCTTTTCAACCAACAAAAAAAATTATGTTCAACAAAATGACCTGATATATTTACGCTGTTGCGTATTGAATATTCCCCTTCGTTTTTCCAACGAACAACACTATTGTGTGTATATTTTTCCATGCGCTTTGCTTCCCTTACATTACAACGTATCAAAAAAAATATTTCACGCTATTGCTCCTATCTTCATTACATGCTCCCCCTTGTATTTTCTTAACAAAAAAAACATACACATATACTTTCATGCTTTCACCTATCATACTCCCGTGAATAATTAAAAACAATAAAATTAAATGGTTTTACCAAAGTTTACTTGTGCCCATACCTTTCTTTTAATCGTGCCATACTCCCGTGCAAAATGAACTAAAAACTTTTACCTATATTTACAAACCTCAATTAATTTTACTTATTGTTTTACTAGCAGTCAACCAAAAACTTCACGCAATGTGTTTGTTGCAGGCCTGTATGCAACTTTGACTTTGATCAACGGTGGAAAGCCTTCCTTTTGATCAAACGGCAATCGCTTGCCCAATCCAAATGAAAGTTACATCCCGATAAAAAATGGTTTTGGAAAAAGTACCGTGGACACGCGTCGAAAGGTGTATAGTATCGAGGGCATTTCAGAGAATACCACTTGCTCATGAAAAGTGGTGCGATAAGCTTGGCGGTTTTCCTGAAATGATTTTACGATCACCGTTTAATGGAGCTGCAGTTGAAATTATATTTCAACACTCCCCTTTAATTTCAACTGCTGGGTTATCAGTCATACCCAAACATTTTCGCAATAATTTGAAACTTTTTTGTTGCAATGGGTTGGTCAAAATGTCTGCAACCTGTTCCTGAGTCCTGCAATGTATTAAAACAATTTCTCCATTGCTTACCAATTCCCTGATCTAATGAAACCTTGTGTCAATGTGTTTCGTTCTCTTATGAAACACTGAATTCTTGGATAATGCAATAACTGAGCTATTGTCACAAAATATCATCGTTCCTTTTACCTACTCTTGGCCTAAGCTCCTCAACATCCTTCTCATCCAAACTGCTGGACATGCTGCTGCTGTAGCTGCCACATATTTTGCCTCTGCTGTAGACAATGCTACAATAGGTTGTTTCTTAGAAGCCCATGAAATGGCTCCTGAACCCATGTGAAAAACATAACCGGATGTGCTTTTCTGATCATCTACACTTCTAGCCCAATCACTATCAGTGTATCCAATTAAATCTGAACATTCTGAAGTAGTATATAAAATGTCAAACCTTTTAGTACCTTTGACATACCTCAGAATCCTTTTTGCTGCCTGCAAATGTGCTTCTTTTGGCCTCTCCATGAATCTAGAAATTAATATAACAAAATGCATTATATCTGGCCTAGTTGAAATCAAATACATGAGGCTGTCAACTATGTTCTTGTACAAACTAGGATCAAAATCCTTGCTGCTGTCCTCTTTGATGAGTTTCAATCCCATCACTGTGGGAGTCATTGTTGCCTTGCTGTCCTGCATGTTAAATCTTTCCAACACTTCTTTAACATATTTTGCTTGTGAAATAAAAATCCCATTTTCATTTTGATCTACTTCTATTCCTAAGAAGTATCTCAACAAACCCATGTCAGTTATTTCAAATTCCTCTTTCATGACTGCTTTGAAATTTTCAATGAGATATTCATCATTACCTGTGAAGATAACATCATCAACATATAACACAAAAATTAGTAATTTACCATGTTTTTCTTTGATGTAGAGGGTGGTTTCTCCTTCACACTTTTCAAATCCATTTTCCAGTAGATAGGAATCTATCCTACTGTACCACGCTCTTGGTGCTTGCTTCAGCCCATAAAGAGCTTTCTTCAATCTGCACAATTTGTCCTCTTGTCCTTTCTTTTCATAGCTTGGAGGTTGTTCAATGTAAACCTCTTCCATTAACACTCCATTTAGGAATGCTGACTTCATGTCCATTTGGTAAACTTTCCACTTGTTTTCTGCTGCTATGGACAACACTGCTCTCATGGTTTCCATTCTAGCAACTGGTGCGAAAGTTTCCTCATAGTCTCTCCCATACTGCTACTTATATCCTTTGACAACAAGTCTTGCCTTGTGTCTTTCAATTTTGCCTTCAGCATTACTCTTGGTCTTGTAAACCCATTTAACTCCAATGACTTCCTTTCCTTTTGGTAGTTCAACTAAATCCCATGTCTTGTTTCTTTCTATGGCATTGATCTCCTCATCCATAGCTTCTATCCATTTCTTATCCTTAATTGCTTCTTCGAAATGAACAGGATCATCGACATGACAATATAATGCAAACAAAGAATTCCTACCTTCATTTGCTACCTCTTGCTCATAAATGTCATTTAAATTTCTGAACTTCTTACCTCTTTCATTTGGTGTGCAAGTGCTTGAAGAAGCACTTGAATTTCCTCCTTGTGGTGTGCTTGTAGGAACACTTTCATTTCTCCTCAAGGGTGTCTCTTACTGCCCTTGTGTTGGCACTGCTGTTTGGGGATGTATTTCAGCCATCTCCTCATCATCTTCATCATGAGACAAACCGTTTTTAACATTCATCGTTTTCTCTATGTTTCCATCCCAAGCTTCCTCCTGAATGAATTGAACATCTCTGCTGACAAAAAACTTCTTGGTAGATGGGATATACAACCTGCAAGCTTTGGATTCCTCACTGTATCCAATGAAAATACATTTCTCCCCTTCGCTGTCCAACTTCCTCCTTAGCTGATATGGAATGTGTGCATAAGCCACACAACCAAAAGATTTCATGTGGGTCACTCCTTGCTTTCTCCCACTCCATGCTTCTTCCAAAACTCTGTTAATCACTGCTTTTGTAGGACATCTATTCAAAATGTATGCTGCATAATGTATAGCTTCAGCCCAATAATCATTTGGCAAATGCTTTGCCTTCAACATACTCCTCGCCATATCCATAATTGTCCTATTCTTCCTTTCAGCAACTCCATTTTGTTGCGGGGTGTACCTAGCTGTAAACTACTTATGAATTCCATTTTCTCTACAAAACCGTAGGAATTCCTTGGAGATATACTCACCTCCTCTGTTAGTTCTTAGAACTTTGATATGCAGCCTGCTTTGATTTTCTACAAGTGCTTTGAAATTTCGAAATTTTTCAAACACTTCACTTTTGTTCTTCAAGAAATAAACCCAAGTCTTTCTGGTGAAATCATCAATGAATGTTAGAAAATATTGGTTGCCTACTAGTGATGGAGTTTGCATTGGTCCACATAAGTCTGAGTGGACAATCTCTAAGGGTGTTTTTGCCCTTATGCGTTTCCCTAATGGAGAACTTTCTCTATGTTGTTTCTGCAAGATACAACCTTCACAAAGGTTGTCCGGTTTCTCTATCAATGGTAATCCTCCTACCATTGCTTTTCTTCTCAACAAATTAAGACCTCCAAAGTTGAGATGTCCAAATCTCAAGTGCCACAACCAATTTTCATCCTTTGGTTCGCTTGGGAAAGCCTCTTGTGTAACTGCTGCAATTTCAACTCCATCTTTTAAAACTGCTTTTATCGTGAGAGGGAACATCCTATTCCGTGTCATCTTCACTTCAGCAATACATCATTTGTTGGGTTTTCTATCCATGATGTTGCATACATCATTCTCAAAGAAAACATTGTAACCCTTTTGAATAAGTTGTCCAATACTCAAGAGGTTACATCTCATTCCAGGAACATAATAGAAATCTGCTATGGTTTTCTTTTCACCTTTCTTTGTAAATATTTTAACTTCTTCTTTTCCCATAATAGAAATTTTACTATCAGTCCCAAGTGTGACTTGTGACTTCACACTCTGGACCCAATACATAGATCGGTTGCTAAAAGAATTAGAAAAGCTTTCATTGTATCGCTCAGACTATAGAAGAATTCTTGGATCTTGGCTAATATTTTCTCTAGTGATATTTGCACTAGATCTATTATTCATATCATGCTGCTTCTTCCTACATTCATTTGCATGATGCCCATATTTTTTACAATAGTGACATTAGACATTGGATTTTTCATACGTTTTTCCTTGAGCATGACGTTGTCCACTTTTTTGGCTGCTGCCTTGGCCTTGGTTCTGATTTGGATTTCTACCTCTTCCTTGAGCATTTGTTGGACTATTTCTTCCACCTCTATTTTGGCTTCTCCCTCTTACTCTCTTGTTTCCTCTGGCTTGACCTCTTCCTCTTCCAAAGGACATCTGGGTCTTGAAGCCATGATCTAGAGATGAGTTTTCATTTCTACTCAACCTCTGCTCATGTGTTATCAGTGATGCATGAAGTTCATCAACTGAAAAGTTTGTGAGATCCTTTGTCTCTTCTATGGTGGTGACAATCACATCAAACTTTGAGGGTAAGACCCTCAATATTTTCTCCACAATCCTCCCTTCTTCAAGAGTTTCTCCATGAGATCTTATTTGTGTGACCAGACCAATCACATGTGTGAAGAATGAGTCAGTATTGTCTGACTCCTTCATGCATAGATTCTGAAAATCTCTCCTCAACAACTATAGTTTTGCTGTCTTCACTTTCTCTATTCCTTGATAGGTTGTCTTGAGAGTTTTCCATGCTTCTTTGGATGTCTTGGCTGCTGCTATCCTTGGAAATACACTCTCATGCACTGCTTGATACAAAAATACGAGGGCCTTCAAATCCTTCTTCCTATAGCTCTTCAACAAATCTTTCTCTGCATGTGTCAAGTTATTAAACTCTTCTTCATCTGCTAGTTCTTCAAATCCATCTTCAACTAATTCCCATAAATCTTGAGAAGAAAACAGGGCTCTCATGGTTATTGCCTAATAGTCATAGCTTTTCCCATTAAACTGTGGGAGATGAGTATTAAACATGCCCATGCTAGTGCTGGTGCTGAAGCCAGCCATTCTTGCACTCTTAAAAATACTCGACTATGTATTAAAAATCACTGACTGTCTTCAACACAAAAAAAATCTTGAGAAATACCTTGACTAAGTCTTCGCTTTGCTGGAGAAGCTATTGCAGCAAGGAAATCCTTCCTTTAGCTTCTTTGACACCTTCAAAGAGCCTGGACAAGCTCTGATACCACTGTTGGGAATTTTCTGGTAAATTCCAAAACAAAATCACTGAACAGAGAGTAATACTCTGTTTTTGCCACAGGATCTTTAACACAGGGAAGCTTAAAATAGATTGCTGGAGAAGCTCAGAGTTTTTCACACACATAAAAACTTTATATTCATTAATAAACTGCCTGATACAAACTTCATCCTCTTAACAGAGGGATTCACCAAGAACTTAAAAAAAAATTACTTTGTCTATTTTAGAAATTTTACACTACTGTGTGTAAAAATTTCTTTTCCATTTACTGTTGTAAAACAATCTTTAACTACAGAAAATTACATTCACTGTTGTGTAAATAAATTTCTTCAATACATATGCTGGAGCGCAATACATTTCATTTTCAACAAACAAAAAAAATTTCTTTCAACAAAATCCGGATACATTTACGGTGCTACGTATTGCATATTCCCCTTCATTTTTCCAACGAACAACACTATTGTGTGTATATTTTTCCATGCACTCAGCTTCCCTTACATTACAATGCATCAAAAAAAAAATTCATGCTGCTGCTCCTATCTTCATTACATGCTCCCCCTTGTATTTTCTTAACAAAAAAAACTTACACATATACTTTCATGCTTTTACCTATCATACTCTCATGAATAATTAAAAACAATAAAATTAAATGGTTTTACGAAAGGCTACTTGTGCCCAACCTTTCTTTTAATCGTGCCATACTCCCATACAAAATGAACTAAAAACTTTTACCTATATTTATGAGCCTCAATTAATTTTACTTATTGTTTTACTAGCGGTCAACCAAAAACTTCACGAAATGTGTTTGCTGCAGGCCTGTACACAGCTTTGACTTTGATCAACAGTGGATAGCCTTCCTTTCGATCAAACGGCTATCGCTTGCCCAATCCAAACGAATGTTACGTCCCGATAAAAAGTGGTTTTGGAAAATGTACGGTGGGCACGCGTCGAAAGATGTACAGTATAAGGGGCGTTTGAGAGAATACCACTTGCTCATGAAAAGCGGTGCGATAAGCATGGCGGTTTTCCTAAAATGGTTTTACGGTCGCCGTTTAATGGAGCTGCAGTTGAAATTATATTTCAACAATGGTATCACTGCAAAGTGAGTATGAATCATTTTATTGTGACATTTTCTTATTTCGAATAAGCACCGCAAGTAATTGTGTTAGGCTTTCCATTTGTGTAATCAATTCGTGACTCTTTTAAGTTCCTCTTTTCTCGACTCTCTGAAACAATTTGTCTATCATTTCTGCTCCGATATGGGCATCAGTCATAGTCTCCAATCCATTTATATACTGCATTGAGAGTTGTCTTCCTAATAAACCATGGTCTTCGCTCTTGTACTCGACCGTGCCAGCAGCTTCTCCTCTCAAGACTTTGCATCTCTGTAAAGTGAACGATCCTGCGGTTTTCACTATAGTTGGAGAGAAGAAAGGCAAATTGAATGAGTGCAATTTTTCCTCGTGCAGTAAGCCCTGCCAAGCGTCAATCATATTTGTGAGACTAATTCAAAATTTCTTTATAAGGGCTGACATAGTTTCGCTTTAGTAATATTTGTTTCTGTTTTTTCAAATTTTGATCTTTTATTAATTAAAATTTGTTTTTAGCCCTTTAAGCACAATTTGGTTGTGAAGAGTCGGTAACTCAAACCTGGATTCAAATAAATCTTTGCCTAGCAAATCAGACTGGAAAATACTTTTAAAAAAACACTCCAAACCCTATAATAAATAAACTATTCACGTCAAAATGGCAATGGCAAGATTCAAATCAAACGGGTAAGATGTCAATTTTTGAGAGCTCAAAATATATAAGATTAGGGTGAAATTCAAAGTCCAATGTCACCGTTAAAAAACCTTTTATAATCATAATTTACAAAATACTACGTTCTTTTGTACTTCCATGTCGTGTTAACACAAAATTTGGCCTACTGTCAGAAGTCATGTCCACATAAGATTCGGGTTGGTTGCTCATTTATTGTAGGGAAATAGAAAACAAGAAACGAGCCATATCCCATTTACCTCAGTGATGAGATCTCCGAAAGCAGCTGCGAACAACTGTCCACAGAAATTGAGCAAGCTCCCTTGTTCCCTCAGATCAGACGAAATTTGACATGGAAGAATCAGAAACATAGCTCCGCCTTCATTCATTTCTTGGGCTCTAGCTCTCAGAAATGAATTGAGGTCTAATTTGAATTGCTCGAGATAAACCTCTGCAACTGCATATGATCCTTTCCTCGTAATGAAGGTCTCCCACTAGTTATATGATTTGGAAGTCAGATCTCTAATTGCATCTGGAATCTGATAACAAGTTGATAGCTCAAACTAATCACTTCAAGTCAAGATAGAATATCACAGAAAAAATGCAATATTTCATACATAAAAAGAATCATTATATACTGGAGGTACATATATTGTACAGTGGATAACTAATGTAAGGCACAGGAAGAGTGGACAAAGTGCTAGTTATCTCTTGGAAAAAGGCATTTGTAAAAGGATCCAGGAACCCCTGAATAGAAAGAAGGTGTTGAACCTTGATCCGAACCTTCAACTATTCCCCTGATGGTCACTATTGTATGATTAGAGATACTCGCACAAGTAGACTTAGGAGTTAGTCTGCCGAAGAGCGAGTTGAAATCATTAGACGGTAGATCGTTAAAATATACTTGGAATTCTGGAAGAGGAAGTGATTCAAAGATCATATACTTTCGCTTTGAAGCCTCCAAAATGGTTTCTATTGCCAATATTGAGCTGTGAGAGGAAGCACAACCAAGGTCTGCAACACAGAATGTTTTGCATGATTGTATCTTCATATTGATGACTGTCTCTTCAAGCACAGGACTGACCGAACGAATAGGATTTGTCTATTCAGTTATCATTGCACAGAAATTACTTCACTCCATTAGAACGTACGCCAAACTACAAGTCTTGAGAGTAAAGATACTACATCCTGTACACTATGGACAGTGATTTTAAAAACATTTTTCTCTGGTTACAAGGGAAGTACCTACTCTTTGTTAATTTTTTCTGCTTGGTTTGAAGAATGAATATTTAAACTTGAATTTCGTACTTTATATCACGAACATTGCTAATTGAAATACACCAAGTGGGCTATTCAGTATTGAATTTTATTACCAAAAATTGTATATTAACCTCTAAACAACACTAATTGTGTAATTTATGGTCATGCTATATGCACTTCCTTCGATAGAAGGCAATATCTATTGAAACGTCGACCTGGATTTCGAGGAATGGAACTTGGGTCAAATCTTTACATAAAAACTATTATGCATTAGTAAAAGTGCATATATATATATATATATATATATATATACACTTCTTTTCTAAGGAAGGAAAACAAGTTTTTCTTTATTTTTCTAGACGTTAATTTGGATTTAGGAAAATGGAGTTTGAACCAAATCATTGATTACAAAACATTTATTAGCATAAATACAACGATCATTCCAACAAATATAAATATTGGTCATAAAATGGGTGCAACTGACCGAGGTGGCAACTGGGTATGCTGAAAATCTAAGAATAAATTAGATACATTCAAAATAACCGTAAACCTTTTACAAATTGATAAAGCTATAGATGAGAAGACAGTAGATACATATAATCAATTTGACAAACCAAAATAAAGACAAGTTATGAAACATCATTCACATCATAAATTCATTATATCTAGAAAAATGTCGGGACTCTAGCTCATCGATAATAACCTAAACAGAGCAGTTCCATGCATAGCTTAATTCATCATCTCCTCCTTTCATTCGCAGAATTGATTCCAACGGCTTCTTGGCTGCCATTGCAGGAGAAGAATATCACAACTACCAACTCATAACTGATTCAATGAATGCCTCTCGAAGAGAGATGTGCTGCCTCCAATTTATAAGTGTCCCGGAGTGTTATATTTCCCGCTTATTCCTATTTCAGCAGAGCAACATCATCATTGTTACATTGCACATGAACATTACTCACTTTATTTCTAAATTTTTTTTGAAGAACTACTCAAGAAGTTGCAGACCCGAAACAACTTTGAGTAAAAGTGGAATTCATGTTTCGAATTTTTGATCAACAGTGTTACCTTTTATTTTTTATGAGCACTCACACTGAGTGCCATTTCTCTGATCATTTTCAAAGACCTCGCACGTAAAGTTGCATTAATAATTTCAGCTTGACAATTTTAAAAATAGGCCAGGGCCCATCATAGTCACGAGAGACACTATAGTCCCTCAATAGTTTTCCCAAAGTCGTCATTGAGAGTTGACTTATGATATATAGCTATTAAAAGATCATGAAACGGATGTCATCCCTAGGGAAAACTAGAAAATAGAAGATGGGGAAAGAGAACTAGTTGAAGATTTATGCGAAAGAGAACATTTAATTCTCAAATCCCGCAGAGAAAGGAAAAAATCCTTGTCTCAGTCACCTTTATGTTTTATTTTTATACTTTTGAGAAGGAGAACAACTGTTCTTTCCTTACAACGGGGGTTTAACATATTGACCATGGGTGGAAATTCGAAGAGGCAACTTACTTTGCGTGGGCACTATATATATATATATATATATATATATATACAACTTTACATGAAAACTAAAAACCATTATAAAATGTGCTACAAGATTCCTACAGTCATATATTTAAATAGGGACATAGCTGCAGAAATCATGTAGAATATGAAATAGATTTTTTAAGCGAGCTGATAAGCCAACATAACATAGTTACTTTGTAAGCTAAAAATTGTTTTAAATCTCATATATATTAATTGAACCATTAACTACATTATTATATAGTAAAATTATTACTAAAATGATTAACGATCAATTCTGAAACAAATCTACTGGCACTACAACTAATTTCCAGCGGTCACGCTAACAATTTTCTGCCCTAATTTTCTAGAGAACACAAAATCTGCTGGCTAATTTGTCAGCAATTTACATAAATAATTAAAAATTATTACCAACACTCCCCCTTAATGATTAATGAGGATTTACTATCTTATCTCGTAGTGCCAAATTTGAGTTTTTGCAATTGCTTTGGTGAAGATATCTGCTAGCTGATGCTAAGTATTTATATGCTTCAATTCAATAACTTTCTTCTGCACCAAATCTCTAATGAAGTGATATTTCATGTCAAAATGCTTTTTCGTACTATGTTGAACTGGATTTTTTGCTAACTTGATGGCACTTACATTATCACAATAGATTACTGTATGCTGAATTTGCTTTTCTCCAATTTCTTCCAAATTCTTTCTGAGTCAAAGTGCTTGTGTACCTGTTGAGTTAATTGCAACATACTCCGCTTTTGTTGATGAGAGGGAAAAAATGATTTGTTTTTTTGAGTTCCATTTAATGAAACGAGAACCAAAAGAGAAACAATTATCCTTATGTGGACTTACGGTCATCAAGACTACCTCCCCAATCTGAATCACTAAATCCAACAAGATTGAACTTTTCAGAAGAGTAGTAATGAATACCAATATTTATAGTGTCTTTCACATACCTTAAAATCCTCTTGGCTGTCTTCATATGTATTTCAGATGGATTTATCATATACCTTGAAACAATTGAAACTAAAAATGTAATCTCAAGTCTTGTGTGGGTTAGAAATATCAAGCCCCCCCACAATACTTCTATAAGTTTTCTCATGAACTAAATTAGCACCATCATCTCTACATAACACCTCTCCATGATCATTTGGAGTAGGGGATGGATTACAATCAACCATGTCAAATTTATCTAGCATATCCTGTGCATAATTTTTCTGGCAAATGAAAATCTCATCCTTACTTTGATAAACTTCCATTCTTAGAAAATATTTCATGATGCATAGATATTTCATCTCAAATTAATTCATCATAGCAACTTTGAATTTATCATTAAACTCAGAACTACTACTATATACAATATATCATAAACATGCAAACTTATGATTAGAATATCAATACCTTCTTGCTTGTAGTAAAGGGTAGGATCACTCTTACTTCTCTAGAAGCCATTTTCCTGAAAGTATCCATCATTCCTTTCATACCACACTTTTGGTGCTTGCTTGAGGGCATACAAAGTCTTCTTCAACTTGTAGACATTATTCTCCTTTCCTTCCACTTCAAAACCTTGCGGTTGCTCCACATATACTTCCTCTTATAAGTGCCCATTCAAAAAGGTACTTTTCACGTCCATATGATGTATGCTCCACTTTTTTTGAGCTGCTAATGAAATCAACATTCTAATGGTCTCATGTCTTGCTACTGGTGAAAATGTCTCTTCATAATCAATTCCATACTTTTGAATCCTTTAGCAACTAATCTTGCTTTGTGTCTTTCAACACTCCCATCACTGTTAAATTTAGTCTTACAGACCCATTTGATTCCAATCTTTTTCTTGTCATGTGGAAGCTTTGTCAACTTCCAAGTGTCATTCCTTTGAATTGAATCCATCTCTTATTGCATGGCTTGCATCCAAACCTCATTAGTACATGAATATTCAAAGCATGATGGTTCAAAATTAGCCTTGGCTAATAAAGAAAAATTGACTATCTCACCTATTGGGCTTCCTTCATGTGCTTCATTTGCACTCCTCTGATAAATATCACTCAATCTTCTTACCTTCCTTGTTGAACTTAGAGAAGAATTTGGACTTGAACTTGATGTTGAATAAATTAATGAAGGTCTACTTGGTGGAGTTAAGCCACTAGTTACAGAAACATTAGTTGGTTGCTCATTATCATTATCATCAATTATATCATCATTCAAAACAGATTTTGTCTTCTCAACATAGCCTTTTTGATGACCATAAACTCCCCCTTCATAGAAAATTACATCTCTCGAGACAATAAGCTTGTTAGTTAGAGAATTATACAATTTATAACTCTTGCTTGTCTCACTATACCCAATAAAAATACAAAACTCACTCTTTGCATCTAACATTTTTCTATTCTGATCAGGGACATGCACATAAGCCAAACAACCAAAAACTTTGAAATGATTAACATTAGGCCTCTTTCCATACCAAGCTTCATAAGGAGTCATCTTTTCCAGTGCACTGGTGGGGCTATGGTTGAGGATGTACATTGTTGTAGCAACTACATCTCCCTAATAAGAGTTGCTCAATCCCTTAGTTTGTAACATGCATCTTGCCATTTCAACCACGGTACAATTTTTTCTTTCAGCTATGCCATTCTATTGGGGTGTGTATGTTTTAGTATGCTGCCTCTTGATGCCATTCATATCACAATAACTCTGGAAAGCTTTTGAGCAGATCTCTCCTCCATAGTCAGTCCACAAACATTTTACCTTGCACCCTCTCTAATTTTCTACAAGGGCTTTGAACTTCTTGAATGTATCAAGGGCTTCACTTTTGGCCTTCAAAAAATATACCCAACAATTTCGTGAGTAATCATCAATAAAAGTGATGAAGTATGATGACTTACCCAAACTCTTAGTCTGCATAGGACCACATATGTCTGAATGAACAAGCTGAAGTGGGTGATGAGCCCTCCATGCAGTTCCCTTTGGAAACCATTCCCTTGCATGCTTTCCTTTAGCACATCCTTCCCAAATCTCCGTATGCTCTTCTACCTTGGGCAAACCAGAAACTAATGCATGTGAGGTTAGAAACTTCAGACCGTGAGAGTTTAAATGCCCATACCTAAGATGCCATAACCAACTTGAATCCTCATAAGCCATATTTGCAAGATTGTTGTTATGTTCATCAAAACTCAAGGGAAACATCCTATTTCTTGTCATAGGCACAACAATGATCATGTTGTTTCCCTTATTCTTAGCATAGATAGTACATGTTTTATTTTCAAATACTACTTTACAATTTTTCTCACATAGCTGCCCAACGCTCAATAAATTATGCTTCAATTGTGGAGTATAATAAATGTCATGAATACTCTTTATACCTTCTTTTGTTTGGACCTTCATAGCTCCTTTGGAAACAACCTCCAATGATTTATCATCACCAAGCTAGATCTTGGATTTGAAACTTCCATCCTTTGTTGAAAACAACTTCTCGTTACCTGTCATATGGTTAGAGCACCCAAAATCTAGGTACCAAACATCTTTACTAGTATTTTCACCTTTGGCATACAATAAAAATAAGTGATCTGGAGGATACTCACCACTTTCTTGAGCATAATTAAATTTTTTACCTTCTTTCAATCTGCATTCTGTTTCAAAATGTCCATACCTATTACAATAATAACATTGAACATTTCTCTTATCAAACCTACCTCTACCTCTTCCTCTGAAACTATCTCTTCCACTTGAGCCACCTCTTCCTCTACCTCTTGAAGAATTTTGGCTTTGCCATTTACCTTGACCTTGATTGATTTTGGCACTGCTGCTGCTTACATCTTCATTCTTTGTAATTTAGTGGAAAAAGATTTTTCTACACCTTCAAAAGTGTCCTTCAATCTTTCTTCATGAGACATCAAATATTCAACCAGTTGATCAAATTGTAGTTTTTTCAAATCCTTACTTTATTCCATGATTATGGCAACAAGATTCCATCTATGTGTTGAAGATCTCAATACTTTTTTAATTGAAACTTCATTACTTATAGTTTCTCAAGTGTAGCTAGTTTATTGACCACATCTTTGACTCTCACACAATAGTCCCTCACACTTTCAGCTTTTTGCATCTTCGAATTCTCGAAATCTCGCTTCTATGTCTGAAGCTTGACCACGTTAACTTGATCACTACCTTGGTAAGCTTCTTATAGAGTCTATCAGGCATCTTTGGCAGTTTTTGCTCCTGATATATTCTTGGAAGTAAGTTCCTATCAAGAGTTGTCTGAATGTGAAACAAAGCTTAATCATTCTTCTTTCTTGCTTCCTTCCTTGCTATTCTTTCATTGGCTGTAAGGGAATTCCAATCAGATCGCTCGTCATATCCTGATTCAACAATCTCTCACAAATATTTTCCAATAAAAAAGGTTAGCATCTTAATGCACCAATAACCATAATCATCCCCATCAAATTCTGGAACTCACATCTTTAGTTGTTTTCTCCACAGCTGCCACCGGATGAATGACGTTCGCCAGAGCAACCTCCTGAATTTGTACATCTTCGTCCACTGGATCCTTCACAGTCTCCTCTGTCTACAAATGCCTTGTTTCTTGCGTCTCCGTCATTTCATGCTCCATGGTCATCTGAACATTTGCTTAAACATTTTCTCTGTAAGTTGTAGTCCTTCGGAAGTGTCTCCTTCTTCTCATCTGTGGACAGTCTTTTGCCAAGTGCCCATACTCATGGCACCGATGGCATCTAAACGACAGGTATTCATAGTCTAATATCTGCTCATACACATAGTCATTGAATTGAAGATTGATTTTTTGTGCCAAGCCTCCGCTCGGGTTGAGCATGACTAGTATACGCGCCATCGCCCTATTTTTCGTTGCCATGAAGGTCATATCTGCCTCCAGGTAAGCCCCCAGCCTATTACCAATTGATTTGAAAACTTCCTGAGTCCAAAGGAAGGATGGTAAGCCCGGAGCACGCACCCACAAAGGGAACTCATCTGTTCTCTCCTTGATTGCATCAAAAAGGGGGGTCCATTTCTTTAGCAAAACAAGAATGTTCCCTATGTGCCAATTTCGGTGGAGAACCCAATTTGCCGATTCTCTATCTACAAATCTGAGCTTAAACCATCCTTTCGCTAAAACTAGGGCTTCAAACTGTAAAGGTCTATCATGTGTGAAAACTTTCTCACCCCAATCTTGAAGAAATTCAGAAGTGTATTTCTTACCTCTAGCTCTACCGACCAAGGTACAGTCTGCAACAACTAGGGCTTCTATCATGGAAACCTCCATCCCAAGGACCAGATTGCCTGCTATCGCCTGAGATCCAATGGGTCTTTGCGGTTTCCTTTTCGCTCCTTTATCTCTTAACTCTTCCACCGACGATCTTATTCCTTTTCGACCATTAATTATTTCAGGGATTATCTGTGTTGTGCCCACATGAGGTTCTGTCTCCAACTGTGACGGAAACTGACCCGAAAGACCCGTGTCGCCATTCCCAGAAGGGAAAAATTCCGTCTCCAGACCATCAGTGCCTGCCTGCTCCCCCACTGAAGTATCTCCGGGGTCGCTAGCTGAAAACCCTTTTAGATTTGGGGGTTCTCTTGGCAGGGTAACCCTTGTAATCGAGGGAAAACCTCCTTGAGCCCTTGAAAGTTCAAATCCTGCAGAAAGCCCTAAGTGGGTTATATCTTCGAAACCCTTAGAGGGCGCAAACCGGGTTATCGGTGCCTTGCCCTTTGGGTCATTGGGTAAACCTTCCTCATTAACCCCACACAACACTGTTTCTCTCGCTGCCTGCTTGGAGGCGGCCGAAAAGCCGGTAATGTGAGCCTCGCTGCCCGAATCCTTGCCTTGAGTCAGGAACAGTGGTGTTTTCGCCTGTGATACTGCCTCCAAACTTGGTTGTTCGAAAGCCCCAAAATAGTGTTCCACGTTCTGAGCGGTGATATCCTTCCCCCACATAGAGAGGATGTCTTCCACATCTGGGTCCAAGGCTACAAATTCGGCGGGATTAACCATAGTTTCGAATCGTTCCAAGGTAAAGCGTCAACCGACAGTCAATGGGGAAAACTTCACGGTAGCTTGTTGAATAAAAACGGAAAACAGGCGGATAACGCTGAGAGAAGCAGTAATATGGTATAACTTAAAAAACAAAAACACGCACCAAGACAACCTTTTTAACTCCACCTGCCAGTCGTCTTTGCAGAGGATGGCCCCCCCCGTCGGCAGCTGTGCTTGGAGTCTGACCAAAACTACCTAACCGTGGCCTGTGCGGGGTTCCACCCTGTGCCCTGGTTTCGAAACCCTAACCTGCTCCATTCTTCATTACTTCGTATTTTCGATATCGAAGTGTAGGCACCAACTTACAAGAGAAACCAATCCCATTTTCTATAATATTTCTAGGAACCAACGTAAAAGAGACACCAATCCCCTTTACTATAATATTTGCAGGAACCAACCTACAAATTAATATTTTTATTATTTATTAATAATATTAATATAATTTCAATACATCGATCCAATGAATCCAAAAGAATGCAACTTCATTAGAAAATTCATTGAATTAATTTTCATTTTTCTTTAACTATATAACAAAAAAACATTTGAGATGGTTATGCTTTTAATATTTAACATCTATTTGGACAATAAATTGACCATTTGACATGTAACAAAGTTACTCAACCTGTAAAAGCTTTAAAAAAATTTGAAAAAATCCTTCCTGAATTTCACCGGATTCCACATTAAATAATCATATTAATATACCAAATATAATAGTTATCCATGTCCACATAATGATCTAAATGGTAGTGGTCTAAATAAGAGTAATGAATCATAATACTATGGGTACACTTAATAGGGATCTAAATATATTATTTAATCATATAAAGAGTATACCTTATCCTGAAACAAATATAATGTGCTGCATATGTAGTTTTGCATTTTTTTTTTATTAGTCCTCTCAACATTTTTTTTCTTTTATTAGTCATCTCCACATTGTACTATAGTTATTTTTTTATGGTTTAATTAAAATAATTTTATAATTTACAATTTAAACTGAGATATCTTAACGGTGGGGACGAGATACGAAAAATCATTGCTTCCAAAAACCTTAATCCTTGCAATAGTTGTGCTCAAAATGGTCATGAAGAAACTATCAAAAGTGAAAAAAGTGTTACAATTATATATACAATCATGAAGTTTCAGTATCAAAGCGAAATTTGATGGTTGTTGGGAATTTTCTGGTAAATTCCAAAACAAAATCACGGAACAGAGAGTAATACTCTGTTTTTGCCACAGGATCTTTAACACAGGGAAGCTTAAAATAGGTTGTTGGAGAAGCTCAGAGTTTTTCACACACAAAAAAAAAATTATATTTATTAATTAACTGCGTGACACAAACTTCATCCTCTTAACAGAGGGATTCACGAAGAACTTAAAAAAAAAAAATTACTCTGTCTCTTTTAGAAATTTTACACTACTGTACGTAAAAATTTCTATTACATTTACTGCTGTAAAACAATCTCTAACTACAAAAAATTACATTCACTGTTGTGTAAATAAATTTCTTCAATACATATGCTGGAGCGCATTACATTTCCTTTTCAACCAACAAAAAAAATTATGTTCAACAAAATGACCTGATATATTTACGCTGCTGCGTATTGAATATTCCCCTTTGTTTTTCCAACGAACAACACTATTGTGTGTATATTTTTCCATGCGCTTTGCTTCCCTTACATTACAACGTATCAAAAAAAATATTTCGCGCTATTGCTCCTATCTTCATTACATGCTCCCCCTTGTATTTTCTTAACAAAAAAAACATACACATATACTTTCATGCTTTCACCTATCATACTCCCGTGAATAATTAAAAACAATAAAATTAAATGGTTTTACCAAAGTTTACTTGTGCCCATACCTTTCTTTTAATCATGCCATACTCCCGTGCAAAATGAACTAAAAACTTTTACCTATATTTACAAACCTCAATTAATTTTACTTATTGTTTTACTAGCAGTCAACCAAAAACTTCACGCAATGTGTTTGTTGCAGGCCTGTATGCAACTTTGACTTTGATCAACGGTGGAAAGCCTTCCTTTTGATCAAACAGCAATCGCTTGCCCAATCCAAACGAAAGTTACATCCCGATAAAAAATGGTTTTGGAAAAAGTACCGTGGACACGCGTCGAAAGGTGTATAGTATCGAGGGCGTTTCAGAGAATACCACTTTCTCATGAAAAGTGGTGCGATAAGCCTGGCGGTTTTCCTGAAATGATTTTACGGTCACCATTTAATGGAGCTGCAGTTGAAATTATATTTCAACACTCCCCTTTAATTTCAACTGCTGGGTTATCAGTCATACCCAAACATTTTCGCAATAATTTGAAACTTTTTTGTTCCAATGGCTTGGTCAAAATGTCTGCAACCTGTTCCCGAGTCCTGCAATGTATTAAAACAATTTCTCCATTGCTTACCAATTCCCTGATCTAATGAAACCTTGTGTCAATGTGTTTCGTTCTCTTATGAAACACTGAATTCTTGGATAATGCAATAACTGAGCTATTGTCACAAAATATCATCGTTCCTTTTACCTACTCTTGGCCTAAGCTCCTCAACATCCTTCTCATCCAAACTGCTGGACATGCTGCTGCTGTAGCTGCCACATATTTTGCCTCTGCTGTAGACAATGCTACAATAGGTTGTTTCTTAGAAGCCCATGAAATGGCTCCTGAACCCATGTGAAAAAAATAACCGGATGTGATTTTCTGATCATCTACACTTCTAGCCCAATCACTATCAGTGTATCCAATTAAATCTGAACATTCTGAAGTAGTATATAAAATGCCAAACCTTTTAGTACCTTTGACATACCTCAGAATCCTTTTTGCTGCCTGCAAATGTGCTTCTTTTGGCCTCTCCATGAATCTAGAAATTAATCTAACAAAATGCATTATATCTGGCCTAGTTGCAGTCAAATACATGAGGCTGCCAACTATGTTCTTGTACAAACTAGGATCAAAATCCTTGCTGCTGTCCTCTTTGATGAGTTTCAATCCCATCACTGTGGGAGTCATTGTTGCCTTGCTGTCCTGCATGTTAAATCTTTCCAACACTTCCTTAACATATTTTGCTTGTGAAATAAAAATCCCATTTTCATATTGATCTACTTCTATTCCTAAGAAGTATCTCAACAAACCCATGTCAGTTATTTCAAATTCCTCTTTCATGACTGCTTTGAAATTTTCAATGAGATATTCATCATTACCTGTGAAGATAACATCATCAACATATAACACAAAAATTAGTAATTTACCATGTTTTTCTTTGATGTAGAGGGTGGTTTCTCCTTCACACTTTTCAAATCCATTTTCCAGTAGATAGGAATCTATCCTACTGTACCACGCTCTTGGTGCTTGCTTCAGCCCATAAAGAGCTTTCTTCAATCTTCACAATTTGTCCTCTTGGCCTTTCTTTTCATAGCTTGGAGGTTGTTCAATGTAAACCTCTTCCATTAACACTCCATTTAGGAATGCCGACTTCATGTCCATTTGGTAAACTTTCCACTTGTTTTCTGCTGCTATGGACAACACTGCTCTCATGGTTTCCATTCTAGCAACTGGTGCGAAAGTTTCCTCATAGTCTCTCCCATACTGCTACTTATATCCTTTGACAACAAGTCTTGCCTTGTGTCTTTCAATTTTGCCTTCAGCATTACTCTTGGTCTTGTAAACCCATTTAACTCCAATGACTTCCTTTCCTTCTGGTAGTTCAACTAAATCCCATGTCTTGTTTCTTTCTATGGCATTGATCTCCTCATCCATAGCTTCTATCCATTTCTTATCCTTAATTGCTTCTTCGAAATGAACAGGATCATCGACATGACAATATAATGCAAACAAAGAATTCCTACCTTCATTTGCTACCTCTTGCTCATAAATGTCATTTAAATTTCTGAACTTCTTACCTCTTTCATTTGTTGTTCAAGTGCTTGAAGAAGCACTTGAATTTCCTCCTTGTGGTGTGCTTGTAGGAACACTTTCATTTCTCCTCAAGGGTGTCTCTTACTGCCCTTGTGTTGGCACTGCTGTTTGGGGATGTATTTCAGCCATCTCCTCATCATCTTCATCATGAGACAAACCGTTTTTAACATTCATCGTTTTCTCTATGTTTCCATCCCAAGCTTCCTCCTGAATGAATTGAACATCTCTGCTGACAAAAAACTTCTTGGTAGATGGGATATACAACCTGCAAGCTTTGGATTCCTCACTGTATCCAATTAAAATACATTTCTCCCCTTCGATGTCCAACTTCCTCCTTAGCTGATATGGAATGTGTGCATAAGCCACACAACCAAAAGATTTCATGTGGGTCACTCCTTGCTTTCTCCCACTCCATGCTTCTTCCAAAACTCTGTTAATCACTGCTTTTGTAGGGCATCTATTCAAAATGTATGCTGCATAATGTATAGCTTCAGCCCAATAATCATTTGGCAAATGCTTTGCCTTCAACATACTCCTCGCCATATCCATAATTGTCCTATTCTTCCTTTCAGCAACTCCATTTTGTTGCGGGGTGTACCTAGCTGTAAACTACTTATGAATTCCATTTTCTCTACAAAACCGTAGGAATTCCTTGGAGATATACTCACCTCCTCTGTTAGTTCTTAGAACTTTGATATGCAGCCTGCTTTGATTTTCTACAAGTGCTTTGAAATTTCGAAATTTTTCAAACACTTCACTTTTGTTCTTCGAGAAATAAACCCAAGTCTTTCTGGTGAAATCATCAATGAATGTTAGAAAATATTGGTTGCCTACTAGTGATGGAGTTTGCATTGGTCCACATAAGTCTGAGTGGACAATCTCTAAGGGTGTTTTTGCCCTTATGCGTTTCCCTAATGGAAAACTTTCTCTATGTTGTTTCCGCAAGATACAACCTTCACAAAGGTTGTCCGGTTTCTCTATCAATGGTAATCCTCCTACCATTCCTTTTCTTCTCAACAAATTAAGACCTCCAAAGTTGAGATGTCCAAATCTCAAGTGCCACAACCAATTTTCATCCTTTGGTTCGCTTGGGAAAGCCTCTTGTGTAACTGCTGCAATTTCAACTCCATCTTTTAAAACTGCTTTTATCGTGAGAGGGAACATCCTATTCCGTGTCATCTTCACTTCAGCAATACATCATTTGTTGGGTTTTCTATCCATGATGTTGCATACATCATTCTCAAAGAAAACATTGTAACCCTTTGGAATAAGTTGTCCAATACTCAAGAGGTTACATCTCATTCCAAGAACATAATAGACATCTGCTATGGTTTTCTTTTCACCTTTCTTTGTAAATATTTTAACTTCTTCTTTTCCCATAATAGAAATTTTACTATCAGTCCCAAGTGTGACTTGTGACTTCACACTCTGGACCCAATACATAGATCGGTTGCTAAAAGAATTAGAAAAGCTTTCATTGTATCGCTCAGACTATAGAAGAATTCTTGGATCTTGGCTAATATTTTCTCTAGTGATATTTGCACTAGATCTATTATTCATATCATGCTGCTTCTTCCTACATTCATTTGCATAATGCCCATATTTTTTACAATAGTGACATTAGACATTGGATTTTTCATACGTTTTTCCTTGAGCATGACGTTGTCCACTTTTTTGGCTGCTGCCTTGGCCTTGCTTCTGATTTGGATTTCTACCTCTTCCTTGAGCATTTGTTGGACTATTTCTTCCACCTCTATTTTGGCTTCTCCCTCTTACTCTCTTGTTTCCTCTGCCTTGACCTCTTCCTCTTCCAAAGGACATCTGGGTCTTGAAGCCATGATCTAGAGATGAGTTTTCATTTCTACTCAACCTCTGCTCATGTGTTATCAGTGATGCATGAAGTTCATCAACTGAAAAGTTTGTGAGATCCTTTGTCTCTTCTATGGTGGTGACAATCACATCAAACTTTGAGGGTAAGACCCTCAATATTTTCTCCACAATCCTCCCTTCTTCAAGAGTTTCTCCATGAGATCTTATTTGTGTGACCAGACCAATCACATGTGTGAAGAATGAGTCAGTATTGTTTGACTCCTTCATGCATAGATTCTCAAAATCTCTCCTCAACAACTATAGTTTTGCTGTCTTCACTTTCTCTATTCCTTGATAGGTTGTCTTGAGAGTTTTCCATGCTTCTTTGGATGTCTTGGCTACTGCTATCCTTGGAAATACACTCTCATGCACTGCTTGATACAAAAATACGAGGGCCTTCAAATCCTTCTTCCTATAGCTCTTCAACAAATCTTTCTCTGCATGTGTCAAGTTATTAAACTCTTCTTCATCTGCTAGTTCTTCAAATCCATCTTCAACTAATTCCCATAAATCTTGAGAAGAAAACAGGGCTCTCATGGTTATTGCCTAATAGTCATAGTTTTTCCCATTAAACTGTGGGAGATGAGTATTAAACATGCCCATGCTAGTGCTGGTGCTGAAGCCAACCATTCTTGCACTCTTAAAAATACTCGACTATGTATTAAAAATCACTGACTGTCTTCAACACAAAAAAAATCTTGAGAAATACCTTGACTAAGTCTTCGCTTTGCTGGAGAAGCTATTGCAGCAAGGAAATCCTTCCTTTAGCTTCTTTAACACCTTCAAAGAGCCTGGACAAGCTCTGATACCACTGTTGGGAATTTTCTGGTAAATTCAAAAACAAAATCACTGAACAGAGAGTAATACTCTGTTTTTGCCACAGGATCTTTAACACAGGGAAGCTTAAAATAGGTTGTTGGAGAAGCTCAGAGTTTTTCACACACATAAAAATTTTATATTCATTAATAAACTGCCTGATACAAACTTCATCCTCTTAACAGAGGGATTCACCAAGAACTTAAAAAAAAATTACTTTGTCTATTTTAGAAATTTTACACTACTGTGTGTAAAAATTTCTTTTCCATTTACTGTTGTAAAACAATCTTTAACTACAGAAAATTACATTCACTGTTGTGTAAATAAATTTCTTCAATACATATGCTGGAGCGCAATACATTTCATTTTCAACAAACAAAAAAAATTTCTTTCAACAAAATCCTGATACATTTACGCTGCTACGTATTGCATATTCCCCTTCATTTTTCCAACGAACAACACTATTGTGTGTATATTTTTCCATGCACTCAGCTTCCCTTACATTACAATGCATCAAAAAAAAAAATTCATGTTGCTGCTCCTATCTTCATTACATGCTCCCCCTTGTATTTTCTTAACAAAAAAAACTTACACATATACTTTCACGCTTTTACCTATCATAATCTCATGAATAATTAAAAACAATAAAATTAAATGGTTTTACGAAAGGCTACTTGTGCCCAACCTTTCTTTTAATCGTGCCATACTCCCATACAAAATGAACTAAAAAGTTTTACCTATATTTATGAGCCTCAATTAATTTTACTTATGGTTTTACTAGCGGTCAACCAAAAACTTCACGCAATGTGTTTGCTGCAGGCCTGTACACAGCTTTGACTTTGATCAACAGTGGATAGCCTTCCTTTCGATCAAACGGCTATCGCTTGCCCAATCCAAACGAATGTTACGTCCCGATAAAAAGTGGTTTTGGAAAATGTACCGTGGGCACCCGTCGAAAGATGTACAGTATCAGGGGCGTTTGAGAGAATACCACTTGCTCATGAAAAGCGGTGCGATAAGCATGGCGGTTTTCCTAAAATGGTTTTACGGTCTCCGTTTAATGGAGCTGCAGTTGAAATTATATTTCAACAATGGTATCACTGCAAAGTGAGTATGCATTAATCATTTTATTGTGACATTTTCTTATTTCGAATAAGCACCGCAAGTAATTGTGTTAGGCTTTCCATTTGTGTAATCAATTCGTGACTCTTTTAAGTTCCTCTTTTCTTGACTCTCTGAAACAATTTGTCTATCATTTATGCTCCGATATGGGCATCAGTCATAGTCTCCAATCCATTTATATACTGCATTGAGAGTTGTCTTCCTAATAAACCATGGTCTTCGCTCTTGTACTCGACCGTGCCAGCAGCTTCTCCTCTCAAGACTTTGCATCTCTGTAAAGTGAACGATCCTGCGGTTTTCACTATAGTTGGAGGGAAGAAAGGCAAATTGAATGAGTGCAATTTTTCCTCGTGCAGTAAGCCCTGCCAAGCATCAATCATATTTGTGAGACTAATTCAAAATTTCTTTATAAGGGCTGACATAGTTTCGCTTTAGTAATATTTGTTTCTGTTTTTTCAAATTTTGATCTTTTATTAATTAAAATTTGTTTTTAGCCCTTTAAGCACAATTTGGTTGTGAAGAGTCGGTAACTCAAACCTGGATTCAAATAAATCTTTGCCTAGCAAATCAGACTGGAAAATACTTTTAAAAAAACACTCCAAACCCTATAATAAATAAACTATTCACGTCAAAATGGCAATGGCAAGATTCAAATCAAACGGGTAAGATGTCAATTTTTGAGAGCTCAAAATATATAAGATTAGGGTGAAATTCAAAGTCCAATGTCACCGTTAAAAAACCTTTTATAATCATAATTTACAAAATACTACGTTCTTTTGTACTTCCATGTCGTGTTAACACAAAATTTGGCCTACTGTCAGAAGTCATGTCCACATAAGATTCGGGTTGGTTGCTCATTTATTGTAGGGAAATAGAAAACAAGAAACGAGCCATATCCCATTTACCTCAGTTATGAGATCTCCGAAAGCAGCTGCGAACAACTGCCCACAGAAATTGAGCAAGCTCCCTTGTTCCCTTAGATCAGACGAAATTTGACATGGAAGAATCAGAAACATAGCTCCGCCTTCATTCATTTCTTGGGCTCTAGCTCTCAGAAATGAATTGAGGTCTAATTTGAATTGCTCGAGATAAGCCTCTGCAACTGCATATGATCCTTTCCTCGTAATGAAGGTCTCCCACTAGTTATATGATTTGGAAGTCAGATCTCTAATTGCATCTGGAATCTGATAACAAGTTGATAGCTCAAACTAATCACTTCAAGTCAAGATAGAATATCACAGAAAAAATGCAATATTTCATACATAAAAAGAATCATTATATACTGGAGGTACATATATTGTACAGTGGATAACTAATGTAAGGCACAGGAAGAGTGGACAAAGTGCTAGTTATCTCTTGGAAAAAGGCATTTGTAAAAGGATCCATGAACCCCTGAATAGAAAGAAGGTGTTGAACCTTGATCCGAACCTTCAACTATTCCCCTGATGGTCACTATTGTATGATTAGAGATACTCGCACAAGTAGACTTAGGAGTTAGTCTGCCGAAGAGCGAGTTGAAATCATTAGACGGTAGATCGTTAAAATATACTTGGAATTCTGGAAGAGGAAGTGATTCAAAGATCATATACTTTCGCTTTGAAGCCTCCAAAATGGTTTCTATTGCCAATATTGAGCTGTGAGAGGAAGCACAACCAAGGTCTGCAACACAGAATGTTTTGCATGATTGTGTCTTCATATTGATGACTGTCTCTTCAAGCACAGGACTGACCGAACGAATAGGATTTGTCTGTTCAGTTATCATTGCACAGAAATTACTTCACTCCATTAGAACGTACGCCAAACTACAAGTCTTGAGAGTAAAGATACTACATCCTGTACACTATGGACAGTGATTTTAAAAACATTTTTCTTTGGTTACAAGGGAAGTACCTACTCTTTGTTAATTTTTTCTGCTTGGTTTGAAGAATGAATATTTAAACTTGAATTTCGTACTTTATATCACGAACATTGCTGATTGAAATACACCAAGTGGGCTATTCAGTATTGAATTTTATTACCAAAAATTGTATATTAACCTCTAAACAACACTAATTGTGTAATTTATGGTCATGCTATATCCACTTCCTTCGATAGAAGGCAATATCTATTGAAACGTCGACCTGGATTTCGAGGAATGGAACTTGGGTCAAATCTTTACATAAAAACTATTATGCATTAGTAAAAGTGCATATATATATATATATACACTTCTTTTCTAAGGAAGGAAAACATGTTTTTCTTTCTTTTTCTAGACGTTAATTTGGATTTAGGAAAATAGAGTTTGAACCAAATCATTGATTACAGAAAATTTATTAGCATAAATACAATGATCATTCCAACAAATATAATTATAATGGTCATAAAACGGGTGCAACTGACCGAGGTGGCAACTGGGTATGCTGAAAATCTAAGAAGAAATTAGATACATTCAGAATAACCGTAAACCTTTTACAGATTGATAAAGCTATAGATGAGAAGACAGTAGATACATATAATAAATTTGACAAACCAAAATAAAGACAAGTTATGAAACATCATTCACATCATAAATTCATTATATCTAGAAAAATGTCGGGACTCTAGCTCATCGATAATAACCTAAACAGAGCAGTTCCATGCATAGCTTAATTCATCATCTCCTCCTTTCATTCGCAGAATTCATTCCAACGGCTTCTTGGCTGCCATTGCAGGAGAAGAATATCACAACTACCAACTCATAACTGATTCAATGAATGCCTCTCGAAGAGAGATGTGCTGCCTCCAATTTATAAGTGTCCCGGAGTGCTATATTTCCCGCTTATTCCTATTTCAGCAGAACAACATCATCATTGTTACATTGCACATGAACATTACTCACTTTATTTCTAAATTTTTTTTGAAGAACTACTCAAGAAGTTGCAGACCCGAAACATCACACTGAGTGCCATTTTCTGATCATTTTCAAAGACCTGGCACGTAAAGTTGCATTAATAATTTCAGCTTGACAATTTTAAAAATAGGCCAGGGCCCATCATAGTCACGAGAGACACTATAGTCCCTCAATAGTTTTCCCAAAGTCGTCATTGAGAGTTGACTTATGATATATAGCTATTAAAAGATCATGAAACGGATGTCATCCCTAGGGAAAACTAGAAAATAGAAGATGGGGAAAGAGAACTAGTTGAAGATTTATGCGAAAGAGAACATTTAATTCTCAAATCCCGCAGAGAAAGGAAAAAATCCTTGTCTCAGTCACCTTTATGTTTTATTTTTATACTTTTGAGAAGGAGAACAACTGTTCTTTCCTTACAACGGGGGTTTAACATATTGACCATGGGTGGAAATTCGAAGAGGCAACTTACTTTGCGTGGGCACTATATATATATATATACAACTTTACATGAAAACTAAAAACCATTATAAAATGTGCTACAAGATTCCTACAGTCATATATTTAAATAGGGACATAACTGCAGAAATCATGTAGAATATGAAATAGATTTTTTAAGCGAGCTGATAAGCCAACATAACATAGTTACTTGGCTGATAAGCCAACATAACATAGTTACTTTGTAAGCTAAAAATTGTTTTAAATCTCATATATATTAATTGAACCATTAACTACATTATTATATAGTAAAATTATTACAAAAATGATTAACGATCAATTCTGAAACAAATCTACTAGCACTACAACTAATTTCCAGCGGTAACCACGCTAACAATTTTCTGCCCTAATTTTCCAGAGAACACAAAATCTGCTGGCTAATTTGTCAGCAATTTACATAAATAATTAAAAATTATTACCAACACTCCCCCTTAATGATTAATGAGGATTTACTATCTTATCTCGTAGTGCCAAATTTGAGTTTTTGCAATTGCTTTGGTGAAGATATCTGCTAGCTGATGCTAAGTATTTATATGCTTCAATTCAATAACTTTCTTCTGCACCAAATCTCTAATGAAGTGATATTTCATGTCAAAATGCTTTTTTGTACCATGTTGAACTGGATTTTTTGGTAACTTGATGGCACTTACATTATCACAATAGATTACTGTATGCTGAATTTGTTTTTCTCCAATTTATTCCAAATTCTTTCTGAGTCAAAGTGCTTGTGTACCTGTTGAGTTAATTGCAACATACTCCGCTTTTGTTGATGAGAGGGAAAAAATGATTTGTTTTTTTGAGTTCCATTTAATGAAACGAGAACCAAAAGAGAAACAATTATCCTTATGTGGACTTACGGTCATCAAGACTACCTCCCCAATCTGAATCACTAAATCCAACAAGATTGAACTTTTCAGAAGAGTAGTAATGAATACCAATATTTATAGTGTCTTTCACATACATTAAAATCCTCTTGGCTGTCTTCATATGTATTTCAGATGGATTTATCATATACCTTGAAACAATTGAAACTAAATATGTAATCTCAAGTCTTGTTTGGGTTAGAAATATCAAGCCCCCCCACAATACTTCTATAAGTTTTCTCATGAACTAAATTAGCACCATCATCTCTACATAACACCTCTCCATGATCATTTGGAGTAGGGGATGGATTACAATCAACCATGTCAAATTTATCTAGCATATCCTGTGCATAATTTTTCTGGCAAATGAAAATCTCATCCTTACTTTGATAAACTTCCATTCTTAGAAAATATTTCATGATGTATAGATATTTCATCTCAAATTCATTCATCATAGCAACTTTGAATTTATCATTAAACTCAGAACTACTGCTATATACAATATATCAGAAACATACAAACTTATGATTAGAATATCAATACCTTCTTGCTTGTAGTAAAGGGTAGGATCACTCTTACTTCTCTAGAAGCCATTTTCCTGAAAGTATCCATCATTCCTTTCATACCACACTTTTGGTGCTTGCTTGAGGGCATACAAAGTCTTCTTCAACTTGTAGACATTATTCTCCTTTCCTTCCACTTCAAAACCTTGTGGTTGCTCCACATATACTTCCTCTTATAAGTGCCCATTCAAAAAGGTACTTTTCACGTCCATATGATGTATGCTCCACTTTTTTTGAGCTGCTAATGAAATCAACATTCTAATGGTCTCATGTCTTGCTGCTGGTGAAAATGTCTCTTCATAATCAATTCCATACTTTTGAATCCTTTAGCAACTAATCTTGCTTTGTGTCTTTCAACACTCCCATCACTGTTAAATTTAGTCTTACAGACCCATTTGATTCCAATCTTTTTCTTGTCATGTGGAAGCTTTGTCAACTTCCAAGTGTCATTCCTTTGAACTGAATCCATCTCTTATTGCATGGCTTGCATCCAAACCTCATTAGTACATGAATATTCAAAGCATGATGGTTCAAAATTAGCCTTGGCTAATAAAGAAAAATTGACTATCTCACCTATTGGGCTTCCTTCATGTGCTTCATTTGCACTCCTCTGATAAATATCACTCAATCTTCTTACCTTCCTTGTTGAACTTAGAGAAGAATTTTGACTTGAACTTGATGTTGAATAAATTAATGAAGGTCTACTTGGTGGAGTTAAGCCACTAGTTACAGAAACATTAGTTGGTTGCTCATTATCATTATCATCAATTATATCATCATTCAAAACAGATTTTGTCTTCTCAACATAGCCTTTTTGATGACCGTAAACTCCCCCTTCATAGAAAATTACATCTCTTGAGACAATAAGCTTGTTAGTTAGAGAATTATACAATTTATAACTCTTGCTTGTCTCACTATACCCAATAAAAATACAAAACTTACTCTTTGCATCTAACATTTTTCTATTCTGATCAGGGACATGCACATAAGCCAAACAACCAAAAACTTTGAAATGATTAACATTAGGCCTCTTTCCATACCAAGCTTCATAAGGAGTCATCTTTTCCACTGCACTGGTGGGGCTATGGTTGAGGATGTACATCGCTGTAGCGACTACATCTCCCTAATAAGAGTTGCTCAATCCCTTAGTTTGTAACATGCATCTTGCCATTTCAACCACGGTACAATTTTTTCTTTCAGCTATGCCATTCTATTGGGGTGTGTATGTTTTAGTATGCTGCCTCTTGATGCCATTCATATCACAATAACTCTGGAAAGCTTTTGAGCAGATCTCTCCTCCATAGTCAGTCCACAAACATTTTACCTTGCACCCTCTCTAATTTTCTACAAGGGCTTTGAACTTCTTGAATGTATCAAGGGCTTCACTTTTGGCCTTCAAAAAATATACCCAACAATTTCGTGAGTAATCATCAATAAAAGTGATGAAGTATGATGACTTACCCAAACTCTTAGTCTGCATAGGACCACATATGTCTGAATGAACAAGCTGAAGTGGGTGATGAGCCCTCCATGCAGTTCCCTTTGGAAACCATTCCCTTGCATGCTTTCCTTTAGCACATCCTTCCCAAATCTCCTTATGCTCTTCTACCTTGGGCAAACCAGAAACTAATGCATGTGAGGTTAGAAACTTCAGACCGTGAGAGTTTAAATGCCCATACCTAAGATGCCATAACCAACTTGAATCCTCATAAGCCATATTTGCAAGATTGTTGTTATGTTCATCAAAACTCAAGGGAAACATCCTATTTCTTGTCATAGGCACAACAATGATCATGTTGTTTCCCTTATTCTTAGCATAGATAGTACATGTTTTATTTTCAAATACTACTTTATAATTTTTCTCACATAGCTGCCCAACGCTCAATAAATTATGCTTCAATTGTGGAGTATAATAAATGTCATGAATACTCTTTATACCTTCTTTTGTTTGGACCTTCATACCTCCTTTGGAAACAGCCTCCAATGATTTATCATCACCAAGCTAGATCTTGGATTTGAAACTTCCATCCTTTGTTGAAAACAACTTCTCGTTCCCTGTCATATGGTTAGAGCACCCAAAATCTAGGTACCAAACATCTTTACTAGTATTTTCACCTTTGGCATACAATAAAAATAAGTGATCTCGAGGATACTCACCACTTTCTTGAGCATAATTAAATTTTTTACCTTCTTTCAATCTGCATTCTGTTTCAAAATGTCCATACCTATTACAATAATAACATTGAACATTTCTCTTATCAAACCTACCTCTACCTCTTCCTCTGAAACTATCTCTTCCACTTGAGCCACCTCTTCCTCTACCTCTTGAAGAATTTTGGCTTTGCCATTTACCTTGACCTTGATTGATTTTGGCACTGCTGCTGCTTACATCTTCATTCTTTGTAATTTAGTGGAAAAAGCTTTTTCTACACCTTCAAAAGTGTCCTTCAATCTTTCTTCATGAGACATCAAATATTCAACCAGTTGATCAAATTGTAGTTTTTTCAAATCCTTACTTTATTCCATGATTATGGCAACAAGATTCCATCTATGTATTGAAGATCTCAATACTTTTTTAATTGAAACTTCATTACTTATAGTTTCTCAAGTGTAGCTAGTTTATTGACCACATCTTTGACTCTCACACAATAGTCCCTCACACTTTCATCTTTTTGCATCTTCGAATTCTCAAAATCTCGCTTCTATGTCTGAAGCTTGACCACGTTAACTTGATCACTACCTTGGTAAGCTTCGTATAGAGTCTATCAGGCATCTTTGGCAGTTTTTGCTCCTGATATATTCTTGGAAGTAAGTTCTTATCAAGAGTTTTCTGAATGTGAAACAAAGCTTAATCATTCTTCTTTCTTGCTTCCTTCCTTGCTATTCTTTCATTGGCTGTAAGGGAATTCCAATCAGATCGCTCGTCATATCCTGATTCAACAATCTCTCACAAATATTTTCCAATAAAAAAGGTTAGCATCTTAATGCACCAATAACCATAATCATCCCCATCAAATTCTGGAACTCACATCTGGTTAGAATTTGACATGATTAACTTTGGCGAAATTCGAACAATAAAAATTTAACCCAAAACAATTTTCCGTGCTCTGATACGAGTTGTAGAATATGAAATGGCTTCTTTAAGCTCACTCATAAGCCAACATAACTATGGAGAAAAATACATATAAAAATAAATAAAAATAAAAATAAAACATAGTTACTCTATGAGCTAAAAAGTACTGTAAATCTCATATATATTAATTGAACCATTAACTACATTATTATATAGTAAAATTATTACTAAAATGATTAACAATCAACTCTGGAACAAATCTAGTAGCACTACATTTAATTTCCAGCACTGACCACCCTAACAATTTGTTGCCCTAATTTTGTAGAGAACACAAAATCTGCTGACTAATTTGTTAGTGATTTACATAAGTAATTAAAAATTATTCCCAATCGATCAAGAATTTGTGCTAACTTATGACTCACGTTTAGAAAAAGGCGAGTATCTGTATGTTTTTATTTATAATTAAAGTAAACAATAAGGAACCGCATGGCCAATCTAACTCTTCGTGTAAAAATCTATATGCCAGTTAAAAGATTCTAATAGAATTGAAGGCAACATGATATTGAAGTATTGACAAGGGAGCATTGTCCAAACATTAATTCCAAATTCCTCGAATCCGGTAAAAGCATTTTTGTTATTAGAAATCTTTTTAGAACATGCAGATAAGTAAACGAATTATATATGTTTAGATTTTCGGTTTTAATAAATTAGGCAAAAATATCAGTAGGTGACAACAATAAGATTGTGTTGCTATATTAGCTCTATTTTGTTGGGAGAGAGTCAATGCATCCTATATTTGTTGTAAGAGGATTTATGAGTCAGTTAGATTCTCTTAGCTATAAAACAGGTGTCCATACAGATTGGGATGTGGGTGTGAGAGTTTGTGAGGAACTTGATTATTTTGTAATCTCCTGTTTGATAATAAAGATTGCCGATGCCTATGTTTGGTGGACGTAGCCCAGATTGGTTGGGTGAACCACGTTAAACCTCTGTGTCTTTTGTGTATGATTTTATATGTTGTTGTTGTCTCTTGTTTTTGCTGCGCACTGTTGGCTCTAACAAGTGGTATCAGAGCGAGTTGGAGGAGTGGCGCAGCAGAGGTTTGGTGAGCTCACGTTCGCTGGAGGTCCTGCGTGTAACGTGGCGGTAGTTTAATGCTGTTGGAGCGTTTGCATATCACAAATCACCAGCGCAAATGATGTTTAACGCTATTGGAGCGTGGTTGGCTGGCTGAACGGCGTGTGCATGGATGGCTGAACTGCGCTTCCAAAATATTGTGCGTATGACTGCGCATTGATATTGTGCGTATGGCTGAACTGCGTATGACTGCATAGATATTGACTGCATATGACTGCGCATAGATATTGTGTGTATGAATGCCAGCGCATAGATATTGTGCATCAGCAGAATCAACGCACGATTGGAGAGGGTGCATACATGAAGTATTTGAGCAATAAGTGCGTTCACAGTGATCAACGGCATCGCTGTAGGTGGAGAATTCTTTTTTGAGATTTTTGCGATCGGCATGGGTTATGTCAACACAGTCGCGCCAATAAAAGAATGGCGCAGAACCGATTTGATTAGTAGCGCCAGTGCGCCAAGTTCCTAATTAGAACGGATCCGAAGGGGATAGACGCGCCATTTTTGTTACTCTAAGTCTTTTTGTTGGCAGCGTGGATTGTCTGGAGTGACGATAACACCGACGCGCCAACTGTGTTGGTAAAATTTGCTACTCATTTTTAAATTGTAATTTCCAATTCAAACAACAAAGGGATTTTTAATGTAAGGTAAAGGCAATGTAAAATAAGGCATAGGTGTTTTATATATATTAACTTCTTGTATTTAAAAGTTGGATTTGGAGATTGTTTGTTTGAAACGAGATGGCGAAAACTCAAAGTGCCCAGTTTGAAATTGAGAAGTTTAACGGTAAAAACAATTTCGAGATCTGGAAGGTAAAGATGCATGATCTCCTGGTACAACAAGGTATGGCAAAGGCACTGACGGGAAGATCCAAACTGCCTTACCCCGTGACAGATGATGAATGGAATGAATTGGATGGAAGAGCTTTGAGTGGTATTCGACTGTGTTTGGGAGATGATGTTTTGTTTAACATCGTGTCAGAGAAAACTGCTGCTGGTTTGTGGACGAAGCTGGAGAAGCTGTATATGACGAAGTCCTTGACAAATCTAATTCTCCAGAAGCGGCAGCTATACAGTTTGTGAATGAAGGAAGGTACATCGATTACTGCTCATTTGAATGTTTTTAATACTCTACTGGTGCAATTAGAAAGCATAGAAGTAAAATTTGAATCCGAGGATAAAGATATAACTTTATTGTGCTCGTTGCCTGAGTCAAGGGATCATTTTGTTACTTCTATAAGTCTTAGTTCATCAGAAACCATTAAATTTGATGATGTCGTTGGAGCTTTGTTGTCCGAGGAGACCAAGAAGCGGTCGAATGCTAACACCTCTACATCAGAGGCAATGATGGCTATAGGCCGTTCTACAGAAAGACGCTCTGGTAAGCACAGCGATTCGCGTTCAAAATCAAAAGGGAAGAAGAGTAAAGTAAAGTGCTGGTTTTGTTACAAATCGGGGCACTTGAAGAAGGATTGTTGGAAGTGACAACAAACTTCTAAAGAAGCTTCATCGAAAAAGAAGAAGGAAGCAAACATGACCGATACAGGGTCGACATCTGGTTCAGGTATGAGCGACGAAGTGTTATCATTTAATTTGTCAAATCATGATGAACATTGGTTGTTAGATTCCGGTGCATCAAACCACATGTCTATTCATAGGGAATGGTTTAAGACATATAGATCAGTTAATGATGGAGTCGTGTACATGGGTAATGATGTCACAACTAATGTTGTGGGAATAGGGAGTATACAGCTGCAAATGTTTGATGGGACAGTTAAAATGTTAACTGATGTAAGACATGTACCAGATATAAGGAAAAATATAATTTCACTGGGGGCACTTGACACAAATGGATATAAAACTGTAATTCAAGGTGGAGTAATGAAAATTTACAAAGGTATTTTACTAGTAATGAAAGCTAAGAAAGTAGGAAATCTGTTTCAGTTAGAAGGAAGAAGAGGGTCAGTTCATGTGTCTACCGTGTCTGAACGTGACAGTAGTTCCATTTGCCTATGGCATCAAAGGTTGGGACATATGAGCAAAAGAGGGTTAAATATTTTAGCTGATTGCAAGTTACTTCCTAATCTAAGGTTTGGAAAGCTAGATTTTTGTAAACATTGTCTGTTTGGCAAACAAGGTAAGCAAAAGTTTAAAACAGGCAAACATACTAGTAAAGGAATACTTGATTATATCCATTCAGATGTTTGGGATACATCACCTACAACCTCGTATGGTGGCTCGTCATATTTTGTATCGTTTACTGGTGACTTTTCTAGGAAAGTGTGGGTCTACATATTGAAAAGGTAGTCTGATGTTTTTACAGTTTTCAAGCAGCTTAGAGAATTGGTAGAAAACATCACTGGTAGAACTATAAAATGTTTAAAAAATGAAAATGGTGGTGAGTTTACCTCCAAGGAGTTTGAAAACTATTGCAAGGATGCAGGGATCGAGAGACATAAGACTACTGTTTATACTCCTCAGCAAAATGGAGTTGTTGAACGCATGAATAAGACTCTTTTGGAGAGAGCAAGGAGTATGCTGAATAGCGTTGGCTTGCAGAAGGAGTTTTGGACAAAAGCGGTGGCTATAGCTTGTTATGTGATAAATCAGTCACCATCGACAGTGATAGGTTGCAAGATTCCTCAAGAGGTATGGAAAGGTCACCCTTGTGATTATTCTAAACTCAGGGTGTTTGGTTGTGATGTATATGCTCTAGTGCCTAAACATCAGCGCACTAAATTAGATCCAAAATCAAAAAGGTATATCTTTGTTGGGTATGGTGATGGAACAAAGGGATTTAGATTGTGGGATCCTACTACTCGCAAAATAATCATCAACAGAGATGTAAAGTTTGATGAATCCTCTCTTGTACAGCTAGATGTAGATAATAAATTGAAACAGGATGATGTATCTGATTTTCAGCACATTCAGTTTGACAGCACTTCTAATGATAGTCATGATGACCATAGTTTAGATTCTAGTCATGAACAGGTTTCAAAATCAGATTATGAACAGGGTTAAGATGTAGGTCATGAATAGGTCTCAGATGGTGATCATGAAGAAGTTCCTACAGGTGGTAGTCAGCAAATTGTGGAAGCACCAGAAACATCCTTAAGAAGGTCTACAAGAATCAAACGGCCTTCGAAAAGGTATGATGATTAAGTTACTTCAGTTGCATTTACCACTAATGACGATGAACCTCTGTGCTATCAGGAAGCTATACAAGGTTTGAAAAGTGAAAAATGGAGAGCAGCTATGAAGGACAAAATGATGGCCTTAGGTAAGAATGGCACATGGGATCTGGTTGAACTTCCCAAAGGCAGGAAAACTATGGGGTGTAAATGGGTTTTCAAGGTAAAATGGGGTGTGAATGATACAGAGGACAGATACAAAGCAAGGCTGGTTGCAAAAGGGTTTTCTCAGAAAGCAGGCATTGGCTTTCATGAGATTTTTTCACGAGTTGTTAAAATAGTTTCAATTTGAATTGTGTTAGAATTAGTCGCTTTGCTTGATTTAGAATTACATCAACTAGATGTTAAGACTGCATTTTTACATGGAGATTTAGATGAGGAAATTTATATGGAACAACTAGAATGTTCAGCATCGCAATAAGAAATTTGTCTGCAGGCTCAAGAAATCATTGTATGGTCTGAAGCAGTCGCCTCGACAGTGGTACAAGAAATTTGATTCTTTCATGTTGAGTAAAAAATATATAAGAAGTGAATATGATCATTGTGTTTACTTTAAGCAGTTAAGCAATGCCATGTCATTATCTTAGTGTTGTATGTTGACGATATGCTTCTAGCAAGCAAAAGCATTGAAGAAATCAATGGGTTAAAGACTCAGATGGCAAGGACATTTGATATGAAAGATCTAGGAGGTGCAAGACAAATTTTGGGCATGGAGATTTTCAGAGACATGAGCAATGGTAAGCTGTGGCTATCAGAACAGAAGTATATTGAGAAAATACTTTTGAGGTTTGGTATGAACAATGTGAAGCCTGTGTTAGTCCCTTTAGCTTCCCATTTTAAGCTTTCTTCCAGCTTATGTCCTAATACAGATGAAGAAAAGGATTTTATGTCTCGAATTCCATATGCCAATGTAGTAGGATGTTTAATGTATGCGATGGTTTGTACTCAACCAGATATTTCACATGTAGTTGGGGTTGTCAGCAGGTATAAGGCAAATCCGGGTAAAGAACACTGGTTAGTAGTGAAATGGGTGCTTCAGTATTTGAGAGGCACCAGTAGTTATTGTATCACTTACAATAAGAGTAGTGAATTTGTTTGCAGGTATGTTGATTCCGATTTTGAAGGTGATTTGGATAAGAGAAGGTCAACTTCAGGGTATGTCTTTACTCTTGTAGGTGGAGCTATTAGCTGGATGTCAAAGCTGCAAAACATTGTTGCTTTATCCACTACTGAAGCAGAATACATTGCTTCTTCTCATGCTTGCAAAGAAGCGATTTGGCTGAAAGGTTTTCTTGGTGAGTTTGGTAGGTTACAGGACAACATCAAGTTACTTTGTGATAGTCAAAGTGCAATACATTTGGCTAAGAATCTGGCCTATCATAGTAAATCAAAGAATATTCCAATAAAGTACCATTTTGTAAGACAAGTTATCACTGAAAGGGGTGTCTCTATTGAAAAGGTGCATACAAAGGAGAACTGTGCAGACATGTTCACGAAACCAGTTTTGTTAGAGATTCTGCCCTGGTGTTTGGCTTCTCTTGGCTTGCAGAAAAAATAAATATAATAAAGAAACAGGGTATCAGGCTAATTGTTGTCAAGGTGGAGATTGTTGAGATTTTCGGTTTTAATAAATTAGGCAAAAATCTCAGTAGGTGACAAAAATAAGATTGTGTTGCTATATTAGCTCTATTTTGCTGGGAGAGAGTTAATGCATCCTATATTTGTTGTAAGGGGATTTATGAGTCAATTAGATTCTCTTATCTATAAAATAGGTGTCCATACGGATTGGGATATGGGTGTGAGAGTTTGTGAGGAACTTGATTATTTTGTAATCTCCTGTTTGATAATAAAGATTGACGATGCCTATGTTTGGTGGACGTAGCCCAGATTGGTTGTGTGAACCACGTTAAACTTCTGTGTCTTTTGTGTATGATTTTATATGCTGTTGTTGTCTCTTGTTTTTTCTACGCATTGTTGGCTCTAACAATATAATCGAAATGTTAATTTCATATTCGTAGAATCCCACAAAAGCGTTCGGTGTCACGAATGGATATATGCGACGCATTTAATCACGTATACACGTAGATAAAATAATAAATATACGATATTTATCAAATAACTCTTTAATTAAGTATGCATGTTTATATTATTGAATTATAAAGTAACTTTAGTGTATATATTATTGAATTATAAAGTAAGCTTATAGTGAAAGCATTTCCTATAGGAACAATTTTCTATGAAGATGGAATGTTTTATGTGGAGGGAATTTATATTTTATATATTTTTGTGACTCGTAAATAAACTTTTTATATAATTGAATTTATAATAATAATTTATTAAAAATTATTAAAGAATATTTACATGATTAAATATATTATTAATGTTTTTAATAGTAACAATATATTGAATATGAGATGTCTTTTAAGTCAATAATAATTTATTTGGAAATAGTAGATTAAGTATTTGTTAGGTTTTTGGGATTATACTTGTATTTATGACTTAGAGCTTATTTTCTAAGGGTTCGATTGATTTTCTAAATGTATTCATTTAAATGTATGTATTTTTTATTGATTAATTGATGAAGAGGCAACTCTCTTTGGCAGCCTCTAGGTGCAACTTGTCTCACGTGTGAGCTGCATAATTCATTCATTAAATTTTGGTCTTCCAATTTTTCAAATTGCTATCGAAGCAAGGTTTTTGATTTCCGTAAGAGGCATTGTGACTGAGATTGGTAGTGTCAGGGCCTCATGTTAGCACCAAGGCTAAAGGGCACCCATGACTTCCCATGAATGCTTGGAGAGTAAAAAAACCTGAAGTTGGACAAAGCTAGAAAATAGCACACGACTAGTTCTTGTACTTGGGAAGCGCATGATATTGGACATAGTTGACCTTTTGTAAAGTGATTGTAAATTGTATTTGAAGTATAATATAAGACTAGGGTGAACTACTTTGGGGAGGTTAACCCTTCCATATATATTTTTGTTTATGATATTGAACATTGTTGAATATCACAGAATCGAGTAATTGAACATAAATGAAGTAATGTAAATGGAATTTTGATGAATAATTAAAGAATAAGAACACTTGTAGAATAACTAAGTGTTGGAAGTGGGTGTAGTCCCGATAAAAGTATATTTGAGAAGGCGAAATTGTGTCAGTTCCGCACATTTCTCGTAGTGGACTTAGGTCTCATAAGTGTGAGGTCATGATAGGTGGTATCAGAGTTCATTTTTGAGGAAAGTGGGGATTGACAAAAGTTGACACATCTGCCAACTCTGTGAGCAGGTGCAATTAGAGCTTGGTTCGGGCAAACCGAGCTGATATAAAGTGTTGAAACTTGGCAATGGTAGATGCACGTCGGGGTCATGTTCGAGTTGAACAAATTGGGTACTTGGAGGCACGACTACCGTGAAAATTTGGGTGAACAAGTCAAAGTATAAGGGTTGATTTTTGGTTGTAGTACAACGTCACAATTTGACAACAACATAGGCTTCGGTCAATGGCCATGTTAAATGATGGCAAGTTAGCTAGAGTGTTATGAGAGACTTTTACAAACCTTGTATAGGTTGAAACACATGAAGGAAGATAGGCTGGGGATTCAAGTTAAACTTGAAGTTTCGGAGGATGATGTTAAAGGAGATGTTCTTCAACTTAGATGGGCAGTTAGGTAGGAAGAAGTTGTTGATTTTGATGAAGGAGAAGTGGTGATATATGAAGAATTTTTGTAAAAGTCCTAAAGAAAGAGGAGGAAATTGGTGCTATAGAACTTCCCCAGGTTAAACTAGACTCATGCACGATGCAAACATTGAAGGAAGGAGGCGCTCATGTCGAGCAACCTCATGGAAATGTAAGTATATTTGTACTTTATGTTTCATTGGGATTATTAGAATATGGGCCATATGTAGAGATAGGAAAAGGATGTATTTATTTTCCAATGCGAGTGACAGGCTTTTAGTGGATGATTCGAATGAGATCTTATGTAATTGGGTAGAAGGAACATTAGTTGTTGTAGGATTTGTTGGTGACATTTTTGGCCTTGGGGAAGAAGTTGTGAATTACTGTGACAAGGATGGAACATAATGAACTTTTTTATGGGTGAGTCATGCTTAGTTTGACAAAAAATTGGCTAAGTGCCCGACATGACTCATGGATAATATAAAGGAAGGGCACTCCAAACTTAAGTGAAGGAAATATGATACATAGTTGGGTGGACTTCTTCACTATCATTTTGCTGGAACCAAGAGGTAGTCTTGGTGAACCTTTAGTGGAGGAGAGAACAATGAAGGGACATGTGATAATGATATGATGGTAAGGCGACTAAGGGCACTAACCTGAATCATAGCAATGTTGTGATGACTAAAGTTTTGTTGACTCTACTTATGTTAGGTCTTTATACTACTAGTGTAACCCATTATTGTTATTAGTACAAACCCCTTATTATATTGTTGTGGCCATGTAATCCCCATATTGTTATTATTGTGCCCCATAGAAGCCCACTATTGTTATTATTGTGCCCTAACATTATTATTATTATGTCGGCTCTCATTATATTATGACCCCTTAGACTCCTATATATAAAAAGGAGGTCTTGTCATTTGTATCATCTAAGGATTGTTCATTTGTGTAATGTAAAGGAGGTTGCCCCCTCGAAGAGGCTAAATTCTAAGGCATTGATCTTTCTTTTCTATCTTTTTGTGAGCTAGTTTCATAACATTTGGCATCGTAGCTTTAGATTCTAAGGTTTCCCTGCTCCCAACAGCCCATCGTGGAATTTTCTCTATAACTTTTTCTCTGCAAAGTTTTAGAAGCTAAAACAAAAACCCATTTGAGAAGAGATCAGTCTGAACCTTGGGTTCAGATTTTAGATCTTATCTCGCTAAATTTTTGGAGATATGATCTAAGGAATTTAGGGTTTTTCATCTCAAATAGGCCATTGTGGCATTTTCGCTATAATATTGCTTCTACAAAAAATTTCAGATTTTGAAATTAAAACCCATTTGAGCCAAAATCTTGTTGAATCTTAGCTCCGAATCTCGGATCTTTTCTCACTATATTTTTGGAGATATAATCTAAGTTAGGGTTTTTGAAGACTCTCGAATTACATTCTAAATAGGTGACCTTGGGAAAACCATCATAACTTTCTCTTTGATTATTAGATTGAGATTTCATCAGAAGTTACAGAAAGAGGATAGAATGTAGTTTTCTGTGTATTGGTTTAAGGTACTAAGGTTGAAACAATTACAACTGGCACTTCGTTCAAGTTTGCTATACTGAACTAGTCTATAATCAGGTCATTGTGGGAGATTTGACATAAGTCGTCCTTGCAGAATCCAATCTTGATCATACTTATGGGGTTAGAAAGTGGACTCAGAGGGCTATTGCATGACACAATTTCAGAACATGGTGATCTGAAATTACAGAGTTACAGTCGTTTCAAGATCAAGCTCCTATCAAGAAAAGGCGATATGAGGAAGTTTGATGGCAAGGATCTGGTAAACTGGATACTAAATATGGAGCAATATTTTGATCTACATGAGCTGCAACTATTACAAAAGGTACGTATTTCATATTCATATTTAGAACCGGATCAATTTTTATGGTATAAATGGCTTTGTTCTCACAAACCACTTGTTACATGGTCAATTTTCATGGAGGAAATGATATCACATTATGAGGAAACAAAAAGAAACACCTTATTTAGCCAATTGATAAATCTCAAATAAAAGTGGTCAATGGAAGAGCACATTGAGGACTTCAAAAAATTGAATATAAGGGAAAATGATATTCTAGAGAAGAAGAGGATTGATGTCTCCATAGCGACTTCAAAGGATAACATTCAACATCAGGTTCGTCTTTGGGAACCTGATTCATTGGAGAAGGCATTCAGGTTGGAAGGAAGAGTGGAAAGAAAAATTATGGAAACAAGGATGTCTACCCCTCACAACTATAAATATGAAAGTGTTATTTATTCTAGCCTTCCACAACCTACAAGGTTGATGCCACAACAATTGGAATAGAAAAGAGTAAAAAGGCTTTGTTACAATTTTGATAACAAATACACTAAAGGTCATAAGTGTGTTGAGAAGAAATTATTTTACATAGATTATGAAGAGGAGGAAGAAAAGGATCAAGAAACATCAGAGGAAGAGGATATACACTAGGAACCAAACCCAAAGAAAGAATATATGAATCCGACCATATCTTGTAAATCATTGGAAAGAATTACCACTCCTCAAACTCGCAAGATAGAAGGACATATCAAGAAGAAAAAGGTTCAAGAAGTGAAAGATCACATCTAGCATCAAGAAATGAATCCAACCATATCTTATAATGCATTGGAAGAAATTACAACTCCTCAAACTCTTAAGATAGAAGGACATATCAAGAAGAAAAAGATTTAAGCAGTGAAAGATCACATCGAGCATCAACAAAAAGTTCTCTAACTTTTAAATAATAACTCCACTTTGGTGTAGAATGGAATGAAACAACGGGCAGATCAACATCACAGTGAAAGAAGTTTTGATGTAGGCAATTGGGTATTTTTACGACTACATCTCAAGCAAGCTATTTATGAGAAGGAAATGTTGGCAATATTACATGCACTTAAGAAATGGAGACCTTACCTAATGGGAAGGCACTTCAAGGTAAAAATGGATCATGATAGTCTTAAATACTTTTTAGAATAAAGATTATCTTTAGAAAAACAAAAAAATTGGTCACAAATATGTTGGGTTATGACTTTGAAATCATCTACAAAAAAGGGAAGAAAAACGTTGTTGCAGATTCACTCTCAAGAAAGGATGAGGATGTGGAAGCATTGTTTTGTGCTATTTCTATTATCCAACCAGATTGGATAAACGAAGCAAGGGATGAATGGAAGAAGGATGAAGAAGTGTGGCCACTCATTCAAAAGTTGCAGAAGATCCCAGTTCAAACAATATTGCTAGAACTTGACGAGGAAGGAAAAATCATATTGGAGCCTGGAGCAGCCACAGAAACAAGAACTTGATAGCTACGGAATCAATCAATTTCAGAATATCTCATCAAGTGGAAGAACTTACCCATTGAAGATGCCACATGGGAGGACAAGAATTTTATACAGAAGCATCAAGAACTACTCAAGAATTGAGGACACCACGTTTTGACAAAGAGGGGCATGTTAGGTCCCTATACTACTAGTGTAACCCCTTATTGTTATTAGTACAACCCTCTTATTATATTTTTGTGCCCATGTAGTCCCCATATTGTTATTATTGTGCCCCACAGAATCCCACTATTGTTATTATTGTGCCCTCACATTATTATTTTTATGTCGGCTCTAATTATATTATGACCCCTTAGGCTCCTATATATAGAAAGGAGGTACTTTGATTTGTATCATTTAAGAATTGTCCATTTGTGTAATGTAAAGGAGGTTTCTCCCTCGAAGAGGCTGAATTCTAAGGCGTTGATATTTATTTTCTATCTTTTTGTGAGTTGGTTTCATAACAACTTAAGTGGATGAGTTGGTCAACCCAAGTTGTGGGCATCGAGTTGAGGAAGAAAGGGGCATGCCAGAGTTCGTTCAGAGACATCAAGTGAGAGAACTTGTATAGATGTTGTGTATTGGATCAAGGATGGGTGGAAAAGAAAGGATGTTGGGAAGGATGAACTTGGCGATGCGACATGAATATATTTCATAGATAGACCGATGGGGATGATGGAAACATTTAGACATCAAGCCCATGGTTCTTTCAAGAGGACACATGGGAAGTCTATGAGGTTGTTCATAGAAAAGAGAGGGCAGAGACAACTTGTGATGGCATTTGAAATTGGGACAAGTGCACCTATCAATGTTTTGGATGAGGATCATTCAAAGAATGTTAGGGTGACTTGAGAGATTTGTACTCGATGAAGACTTCATATGATGGTGGTATTAGAATATATGGTTTGTGGAGGAGCTGAGGTTAGTTTTGAGACTTGATTTTGATCTAGTATGGGATGCATACCATGGCCACAGTATGGAATGTGTTCGTGAGGAGAAACTTGATGGATGTGATAGAGATGAGACACCTTTGATTTAGATTATGGTTGTAATGATGGAGGTACATTTGTGGGAGAACTTAGGGATGGGTTGAGTTTGTTGAGACAACCATTGTTTATGGAAATGGAGGTTGTTAGTCTATGACCATGGGAAACACATGGATGAGACAATGAGGTAAGTGGGGACTTTCCCCTTTAACAACATTGATGGGCATCATATTGTAGATGAGATAGATATTTCTCCATGGACCTAGATATGACACATTGAACATTGGGGATGGGAAGAGTTATTGATTTAGTTGAAGATGTGACAAAATGCTGTATAAATGACATATGAATGCATAAGGAGGTGCATTCTCATGGATTTGGATGATGGTTGGACTGGCCATCTAATCGGTTCGAGTCATGGGGCAGCCAAGTGTATGGATGAATGGTGGAGTTGAGTTGGAGTATGGTAGGAGTAGTTCACATGGTGATGACATGCGGTGGATTGATATGATACGAGTTGAAATTGAAACATGCAGCCTAGTTGGACGGAGCAACATTCCATGAGTTGAGGTAGTGCAGAGGATTTGCAATGAGTTATGATCGTTGCCATGGATTGAGGTGTCTTACGCACATATAATAATGAGACTTGATCGAGGTTCATGGGATGAAGGTAAAGATTTATGCAACAAGGACAATTGACATTAGAGCTGGTGGCACTTTGAGATGTTTGGTCTTAGTGATAGAGTTTGTTAAAATGGTGTTATCGAAGGTGAAAACCTTTTTGATGTGGGGGAGGATGTCAGGGCCCCGAGTTGGAACTAAGGCCAATGGGAGCTCATGACCACCCACGAACATTTGGAGAGTGAAAAAAACTAAAGTTGGACTGAGTTGGGGAAGAGCGCATGGTGGGCACCCCTACATGAAGTCAGGGTGGCCACCTATGAAACAAGGTGACTTGGTTGCAACTTGAAGATGAGCTTTTGTTTGAGGGTGACGTGAGAGGTGCAAACATTATAGTGGAGGGTGCCACACAACTCAGTCAAGGAGTGTGTGTATTGAAAATTTATAGAGGTCACTGACTCATGGACCCATTGCACGCGGGTGCACCGTGATGGGCAATGTGATGCAATGGGAGAGCGAGGGTATGACAAGAAAGGAGAAAATGTGATGTGTGGCACAAGAAAGAATCATGGGGGAAAAGCATGAGAGGCAAGTTGTCATGACCCATGTTTGTGCAACCTAAGTCCGCCATGGGTTTTGTGTGACACCAACATAATTTCACCTTTTCAAAGTTACGTTTATCTAGACTAGGCCTACTTCCAACACTCAGTTATTCTACAAGTGTTCCTCTTCTTTAATTATGCAGTGGAATTCAATTTATTTTACTTCATTTATGTTCAATTATTCAATGTTGCGATATTTAACAATGTGCAATATCATAAACAATAGTCATAAAAAACAGTATATATGGGAGGGGTGACCTCCCAAAGTAGTTCACCCTAGTCCTTTATTATACTTCAAATACAGTTTACAACAAATTTGCAAAGGGTCTAATGATGCCCAAAGTCATGCGATGCCCAAGTACAAAAAGTGGTAGTTGTTGGCCCAAGCCAACGGAGTTGCCCAAAAATACCAAGTCCATAAGTAGGTTGTGTGCAAACTAAAGTTGACACCTTTCCCTATAGAAAAACAAGAATAAGCTCCCCCAATACTTGAGAAATCCATCCCTCAATCGTGCCAATGACTTGCCTTAACTTTGTTTTCAACTCTGCATTGTGCACCATGTTGACCTGTGATATCACAAACTTTCACATTTCTGTGATATCACAAACTTTCCCTTTTCTATGATCTACTACTACAAATCATGTTCCCTTCTAACTATAATTTATCGAATTGATACCATAATACAATTAACTTAGCATCCAATTATGCACATAGTCATACCAATGAACTCCTTAAAGCTAATATAGTGTATATCATACACAACTAACGATAGTAGTTTATAAGCTCTAATAATTTCCTCTAAAAGTTGAAGCACCACATCAATACTTATAACCATTATATCATTTTAATCACCTAGGCAAAAACAATAAAAGTTTTTTATTAGTTTTGTTGTATGAAAATTTCAAGCAAGACAAAATAACTAAATCTTATAGATAGATTGGCTACCTAGAAATTACTTGGGCGAGAAACATGTTCCTTCCAATTGTGAACTTAGTCCTCCATTTCTCCCCTAATCCAAAGAAACGAGGTTTCCATGGGAATCAACCCTCCTTATTCTTCATGGTATCCTTTATGATTTTTCTTCCCAACAATTTTTTCTTGGTAGCATCCAACCTTTTTCGGTCTACCAATCCAACTGCCTAGGCGTTCTTTCCTTAACTTTTTCGATTTTTCATTCCCTTTTAGTTTAATTCTGTCTTTCTCTCCCAAGAGAGTTTATTCCACACTTAGTGTTTTTCTCCAACTAAGTGATTTAAGAGATCCTTCTCCCAAATCATATTAAATCTTGTTGATCAACTCCTAGGGATTTTTAAGAGTTATTTAAGGGAAGATTTATTTTGATCTCATCCATCAATAATGGTTTTCATATCTTGAAAAGAATCTCTTAACTCTCATGTTTCTTCCCAAGTAATTTCATTTTTTTCATTAATAAAAATTTATTCCTTACATCATCATATTTTATTGTTCACATTCATTCAAATCCAACATGGATTTCTAGTCATTAAATCTAAAAATAATTCAATCTAAAAACATAAATATATTTACATAAAAATAAGAAGTATCACAAATATAAACATTTCTAGTCATTAAATCTAAAAATAATTCAATCTAAAAACATAAATATATTTACATAAAAATAAGAAGTATCACAAATATAAACATTTTTGTTTATCCCTTATTCGTACGAGGCCTTAACATGGCCCACCATTTACAATTTGGTGAAGTGTATTACAATTAATATCACAAATACTCTAAATTATAGATGGAATATAATATAATATAAATAGGCAAAATAATATATTTTGAAAATAAATATAAAATCTAACAATAATTAACTTAAATAATTAATAATATTTTAATATTTATTTATGAAAATTTTAATAAAAATGTAGAAATAATGTATTGAAACTTTATTTTAATTGTCTTAAAAATATGTGAAAATTGAGAATGTAATTGAAGGAAAAAGTAATCATGTGAAAATGTATTTTAAATTCAGAACAAGACAATATACTCATCCTTTTATTAAATCCTTTTTTGAGTGGGATTTTAATAAGTAAAAAAATTATTATAATTTTTAATATACAAGTAAAAAACCTAATTAAAAAAGAAAACACGTTTTGCGTTTTTTATGTTTTATATATTTTAATAAATTTTATCTCAAACATAGAAAATGTCTCCATAAACATGTTTATTCTTTATTTAGTTTTTGAAAAGGTTATAACAAACTAAAATTTAAATATTATTGGAAAGGTTATAACAATTACATTAAAAAAATGAAAAATAATTAATTTAAAAAAAAAAATTATTATCAAGAAATCATATTTTACTCTAATTTTTTATCATTATTTTTATATTGGAACAAATCTTCACTAATGCAAAACCAAACTTATAGGTGGGAAGATTATATATCTATATATATATAATCATTTTTATCACATGAAGATTGGAGTAATTTTTTAGCTACTTTAAAATGAATTATTTACAAATATATGAAGGAAATCCAGAAGAATTAAAATATTATATTTTTATTTTTTATTTAAAAAATAAAAGTAGAAATAATGAGTAAAAGACTACAGAGTAGCTAATATATACTATTTAATTTAAATATAGATTAATTAAATAAGAAATAATAAATACAAAAATTTCATCACAAAAATAAAGCAAGAATGTATCCTTAAATGCCATCACCAAAAATTAAGAAATAATATTAACTAATATTTGTTATATTAATATACATATATCTATGTGTGTATGTTTTATTTTTATTAATATATATAATGTTTTATAATTAAATCTATTAAAATATATTTTTGATATAATAATAAGTCATTTTAAATTGAAAATATTGTGAAAAATTATAATTCATGAAGAAAAAACTATAAAAAAAAAAAACTAAAAAAAAAAATAGTAACTAATAGAAATAGAAGTTAGTAAACAACCCAGACCTCAATCAATCATCTTACAAATAAATAAATTTAGATAATAATAAAAAATAACAAAAATTGAATTCCTAATGCTAAACTATGAATAAGAATTATAAATTAGAAGTTACTAAACAACTCATAATAATACCTCAACCAATCATCTTACAAACAAATAAATTTAAATAATAATAAAAGATAACAAAAATTGAATTCGTAATGTTATACTATGCATAAGAATCATAAATTTTTGGTCAAAGTCAAAGCAATACCGAGTCAAATGTGTTATACCATACATACGACATGTACAATAAAGTATATATATATATATATATATATAGAGAGAGAGAGAGAGAGACCACAAGAACTAAACTATTAGTATTTGAAATTTGGATTTCTTAGTTTTTATGGATTTCACATTACTTTAATCATCAATTGAGCTACCACGAATTTTAAAATAATCTATTTATCTATCTATCTATATATATATATATATATATATATATATATATATATATTCCTCGAAAATTTAAGTTTTAAGTATATGATTATGGTTAAATATTTAATCTATAAAAATTAAAATAAAAAAACACCCTACATAATATTAAAAGTATTATCACATTAAAAACCTTTGATACAATAAAGAGTTAGACCATAAAAAGAAAAATAACATATTCGAAGAAATGGTCCATTCAACTTTAAAAAAATAAAAACTAAAATATTTTTCTATTTTAACGAGCAGAAGAAAACAATTTATAAAAAGATTGATAAAAGTAATTAAAACAACACAATTACTGAAATACAATTATATTAAGTACAAATGGTGCATGTGTAAACACACTCACACACAGGTTTACATTCAGATTACTCTATTAAATAGAGTTTATGAGATCCAACTTATTCCCAAATTAGATAGAGAGGTTGATAGAATTTCTCAACCATCACAAACCAACTTCTTAAATATGGAATGTAAGCATTAACTCCAACATCCCCCCTTCATGATTACATTACATAAAAATAACAAAATAATCAAGCTTATCAGTAGATGCTCCATCAAGTTGCCTCATAACCCTCGGAAAGGTGTAGTTGCCAAGTTGGATTCCCGAGTTCCCTTCTCAACTCCCGAATCAAGGACCTCCCGAAGTCAATTACTGGACAACATCCCAATCTGTCGCATAACCTCATTAGGAAACCACTTCCACGTCTAACACTAATGAGGGATCCTTCCCTAGATCCGCAACTGCCATACTATCTGGACAACCATCCATATTGAGCCTTATTGCTACTTGATCTTTAAATACTGGCATCAGACACATAGTTGAGCTGTTGGTTATTTTAAAAGAGTTTAATAGGTTCACTCTCTTCATCATCAGAATTCCATTGGTATTCATCTATGGTTATATTTGCTGATTATTTCCCTTTTAACACATCACTAGCACAACTTCTGCAATTCCACGCTGTATGCCCAATTTTCTTACAATAGTAGCATTCAATGTCACCTTTGTTTGAATTTTTCTTTCTCATCCTTGACTTTGTCCACAAGGCATTTCTACATGACAGTTCTCTTCGGCATTCTCTGGTTTTAGTCGCTTTTCCTCCCCGAGAAGTGCTGCAATTGTCTCTTGCAATGTTTGTGTAGATATTTGACTCAAAGTAAAAACAACATTACTATAACTTGAAGGAAAACTATTTAATAATACAGCTTTAGCATCTTCATCCTCCACCTTAGTCCCAGCTTCACCTAATTGTCTTAAAAGAGACATTAAATTATTTATATGACTGGACATAGATGTCTCCTCATTCATTTTCAGACTAAATAATTGCAGCTTTAGGGAAAATTTTGCATTTGTAGATTTTACACCAAACAATTGAGCCAAATGTTCCCATATTTCCTTTGATGTTTTAGTAAGATCTACATGATGTAATTGCGAATCAGAAAGAGCAAGTCCAATAATGGACTTAGCTTTGTCATCTCTATTTTTCCATTCAAATAATTCTTTCGCATCTGTAGGTGCTCCTTCTGAACCATTCACTATTCCCCACAAGTTTTTATTCATTAATTGCAGTTGTATTTTTACTTTCCATGAGGGAAAATTCAAACCACTGAATTTGTCTAACACCATAAACTCCATGATAAAAGAGAATACCTTTTTTTTTAGTCAAGATGTTGAAGGCCAAAACCAGCTCCGCTCAGGAGATCGCTGACGTTTGATGAGATCGCTGAAATAGTAATCGGATATGAAGGAATCAGCGTCGCAGGCTGAAATAGTAATGAGATATGAAGGAATCAGCGTTGCAAGCTGAAATAGTAACAGCAGTGGAGCGTTCTCACAATCTGGCATGGTGGCAATATCTTATCATCTTCATTATTGTGTAGGCCCTGGTCTTTCTCATCTTCAAGCAATCATCGCCCATATTCTCCGGGATGAAGGGTTATAATTCACGCAGGAGGAGTGTACCTGGACTTTCTCGAGTCTTCTCTGATTGGAATCGGAGGCAAAACAGAGGAACGCCTAGTTTCAAACGCCACAGACGGACTTAACAATTTCTATGAGCAGAACATTTTGACCGACGCCCCCTCGGGTCTCAGAGTGTCATACCGGGTGATTATGATGATTTGTTTCCTGACACATTTAAATCCGAGACGCCATTATCATTGTCAAAACTGCGGCATCGATGATCGGTACGATTCGCGGTACTGTTAGATCTGTATACGTGCTTCAAGAAGATCACTCTATGAACGCCCGCCGTTTTAAATCTCAGTACTCGAGAGGTCATAATGTTAGCGTGATTCCCACAAGAGATTTTACGCTACCGAGAACACCCGTCGCTCTGATACCATGATAAAAGTAGCTAAAACAACACAATTACAGAAATACAATTATATTAAGTACAAATGGTGCATGTGTAAACACACTCACACACACAGGTTTACATTCAGATTACTCTATTAAATAGAGTTTCTGAGATCCAACTTATTCCCAAATTAGATAGAGAGGTTGAGAGAATTTCTCAACCATCACAAACCAACTTCTTAAATATGAAATGTAAGCATTAACTCCAACAAAGATAAACCAAGTCCACGCACATCTTGAATAAAACCAACATTGGACAAATCCAAAATATTGTAAATTTTGTAAATCTATTATCTTTATTACACTAAAATTATTGAAGACCAAATTCACTTTCTTCTCGAATTTAGTGAATACACTCCAATTAAAATTTAATTTCAAATACCTCTAACAAAGATCGTTGACTTCCCTAACCTTCTAAACGACTAACGTTTTTAAATTCAATAAACTATTTGTAATTTAAACCAATGTTAATAATATATATTTTTCTTCAAACACCCAAATTATATCAAATAAATCCTTTTTAGAACGATGCAACTTCTAAGTCACATGTTTCATCGAAATATAAGGTTGATTTTTTTATAGGCTTTGTCTCTCCATGGACTATAGCACCTCTCTCGTACTCAAAGTCTTTTAACTATTGATTATTTTCCTGAGTTTTTATATTTTTAACCAAAGTTTAAGTTTAAATGATAAGTATTTATATTTTTATAAATTTATAAATTACTTTTTAATTTTTTAAAATATTATTTTTATTTTTTATTGCTTGAGTGAGATTTGATGGGACATAATTTTTTTGGTAAAGACTTTTTTTTTTTCACTATCACTTCTTAACAAATAATTTTAAAATATATAAAAGAGACTAATTATTTGAGTAGCTATTGCATCAATAAGTTTTCTGACACTGTTATTTCTTTGTTCAAAGATGTGTAGGTCACTTACATAATTGCGACGGTGTTAGCAATTATTATTTTGTTTTTTGGAGAAAGGGTTTGCAGAAAATGAATGAGAAAGGGTGTGTGAGAAATTTGAGAGAAGAGACTATATCAAGTCAAGTGTTCTTCCTGCACATTTTACATAAGCCTATTTAACACTCAAGAGGATGTTCTCAAAGAATATTACACTTTAAATTAAGATCATATTATGAATTATAGAAATGTGCTTACATTATTGGGTGGAGGTGCGGAACAAGTAACATTGATACATTATGTAGAGTGTTTAAAGAGTCCAAAGAGGCCAAAATTGACAAGGTTTTGGGTACATTACCTATGCAAGGAAGGATAGGGGGCTAGTTTCATTAATTCAGTGTACAAAGAAAGGGTGTATAGAACATGCGAGAGAAAGGGTGCGAGGGATGTGCGGGAGAAAAGACTATATCTAGTCCAACTTTCTTCCTCCACATTCCGCATAACACTAATTTAACATTGTAAGAGAAATTTACTTATCAAGAGAAAGCGCTAAAAGACTATCATGTTTTAAATTAGATCATATTATGAAATATACTAATCTTCTTATATTTTTGTGTAAAGGTGAAGAACAAGTAACATTATTATATTGTACGAAGTGCCTAAATATTATATGGATGCTTAATATAGTTGTATGTTTTCTTTGATCTATATAAATCAACTGGATAGAAAAAATTCGAAGGATATGGGGCATGTTCTTGAGTGGCCAAACTTTTTTCAGTTTTCTCGAAACACAATTAATTAATTAATATCCATATGGATAATTAATTAATACTAATAGTAGATTTTAAACATACAGGGCAAGTCGTGGAGTGGAAAGACTTTCAAAGGAGGAAGTACTTGTCGAGAAATATTTGGGATACATTGAAGGAAGAATATTGAAAAAATTATATTTGCTATTGCTTGTGAGGAGTGGAACAATGGTTCTTTTATATGTAATTTTAAGCAAAATTATGTGAAATGTATTTTTTTGTTGAAGAATAGTTGTGCGAGGGAACATAAACATTGTGTTGTAATGTTTCATAGGTTTGTATATATTTTCGTATGAGTTTATTTATACAACTTACATATCACAAAGTATATAAAATGTATAACAAAAGAAACATAGAGTTGTATAATGTAATAATATCAAATTCTCTTAGCAAAGTTATCATTATCTTTAACTGTGTTTATTTTAATTGTTTTCATTTTCCCATATTTCATATTAAATTGATATTTGAAAGCTACTTCTGCATATTTTTTCCCAATTTCTCCACACATCCTCTCGGATGCACTTCCTCTACAACCTTTCTCTTTCCTTTGCATATCACAAAACTGACACATTAAAAAAAAATAATGTAACATTGGTATCTCTCATTTTTGTTTGTAGATTTTGGACAATTTGATCTAAATTAAAACGTACACCAATCATTGTCAAATATTATTAAACACATTTTTTATTTTCTAGAGATGTTAAACAAGTATCAAGACTACATATAATCTTTATTCACTCTGCACAATGTATCAACATTATTTTCTCTGCACTTCCACACAATAATATAAACACATTAATATAAGTTGCTCGGCACAAGGAAAGCTTTGGAGAATGAAATATTGAATATGGCCAAATCAAATTTAACTTTAACATTATGACCAAATCAAATTTATTTAGTAATACATTTTATTAATCTAAATTAGTCTTTGCAATTAGTTTAGTTGTACAGGTGTACATTTTTTTCTTAAAGAAAACAATAATTTAAAGAACTTCTTCTAGACTCTATCTATATCTATTCCCTCAGCACATATATAAAATGTTTTCAAAGATTCAAATATTTATTTAGTAATTAAATATTTAACTTATCAAAGGGTAAGTTGTGAATAAACATTGTTTTTATGATCATAAGCATACGATGAAAATTGAGAACCTCTATTGCAGGAGCCTATTTCATTATGCAAATATTTCCTTATGCGGAGCTTACAATAAAATATTTCATTGTGGAGGAAGTTTCTTTTGCATAGTGAAAGCTCCGCACAAGGAAATCTTTGTGCAATGAAACAATGACTATGACCAAAATAAATTTAATTTTAGCTTTATGAAAAAATAAAATTCATTTAATGGTAATTTTTTATCATTATCACTTTCTTCATGGTGGAAGTGTGTTAATTATCCATCATTTTGTTGTGTTTTTTAATTAGTCCCTGCCTCAATATGAACTATAGAACTTGCATGGTGGTCAAAGTCTGTTGATTATCAATTATTTTTCACTACATTTTTTGTATGTGCAGGTCAATGTCCCTTGACTATCGATCATTTATATTGATGTATAAATCATAGTTTCAGTAAAACATCAGATATTCATATTTTCTTGTAAATTTTCTTTACATTAATATATCATCTCAATTGGCGAAGTTAGCTAGGGCTATGGATTGTTTGCCTCTTAAAGGGTTTTATCCACATAAAAATATTTGTTTGACGGTCTCTCATATCGATGTGTTATTGATAATTGAAAGTGTTCCTCTTGTGTATTATTTCATGATTGCATTGTGAAACTCATCTTGAAATTATCTTTGCTTATTTTATGGTATTATGTCTACTTGTAAGTATTTTAATGGGAGAAATTGGTTGTCGAACCAAGACTGAAATTAAGCTTACAAAAGAAAGATGCAAATAGTTATGTGTAGTTATAAATAAAACATTTTTCTGAATTGGAAATAATATGGAAACTACATGTGACTAATTAACTACATTGTTTTCAAATAACTATTAAGTAATTGGAGTCTTAGTTAGTGAACACATTAACATTACAATTTTTACAGTTATAACTTCCATTATCTCCTAAGATTCCAAGAGGAATAGCCACCACTAGAGAGTAAACATAGATGGATTTTAGTTCTCTTTTAGGTGGGTTGATACTTGTAACACTACCATAGAGAAACATTGGTTCAGGGGAGAAAAGGAAAATAATCTTATGTTAAAAATAAATAAAAAAATGCTTAGGTACAAAAGGAAGAAGAGGGAAGCCATTAAAAAGAGGGAAGGATGTTGCTAGATTCTACATGGGGAAAGACGAAATTAACTTGAATGTTGAAAATTTGTTTTCAATAAAGGGTCTGATACTTCAAGGGGGTGTGGGGGGTTTTTTCTACATTTCACAGGTTGGGAGGAGCATGTTTATTCCTACTTTATTTCTAGTACTAATATAAGTAGAAAGTTCTATTGTATTTGTTGTTTATCATAAATGTTTTATGGAGAGTATTAACTAGTGAAAAACAATATATGGTTGTAAAAGGAACAAATAATAATGTATTCAATAAATACATAATAGAAACAAATATCTAGTACACAATAGAAATTTATAGTAACTTTTATGGGGTTGGATGGAAAAATGAACAAGTAAAAAGTATAAATATGTTCTTGTCTTTTACTAGATGATGCAAATTTAATCTTCTCATGACATGATGAACATGGTGAGATTATTTACTAAGTAAAGGCTAACATCCTCTAGTTGAATGCTTAATGACAATAATTTCTATTTCTATTTTTTTTTTTATTTTAAGCATTGTCGATTTGAATAGAGTAACTATTTAAATTCTAAAATACTCCTAGAAATAAATTATAGAACTTGTAATGTATAATGTAATATATGATTATCCATATGATCAAAGAATTCATAGAGGAAAATATGAGCAAGATTTAAATGAGAAATTTAGTAGAAAGGAATCACTTAGGAAGAAATTTGAGACATTAACTGTAAGGAAGCCTTTAGGCGCTAAAGTGGAGAGGTAAGAATGCAATCGAAACATTCTTTTTACATACTCTAGGTTGAAAGGTCATACAAAAATAGATTATAAAGTAAAAAAATTACAAGGAGTAAGATACATATGGAAATAACATATTCAGATTAGTTAAGTGAAGAAAGGTACATCAACTTTGTAAATATATTTACTAATGGTTTAAAAAACCTAGATAATCAAAAAGAGTTACAAATCATTCTATAAAAGAATAACTCTAAAATGGGTCCGCCTGACTAAGACTTTGGAGTTAGTTAATACAAATTGTTTGACAAACTATTTAATAAATTCTAAAATAAATTATTAATATAAAAGGATTAATTAAGGTTGAATATGCTAAAATAGTTTTAATAGAATAGTGATGGCCATCTATGCTCGGTCTCTAACTCCATATGAGAAAACCCTACATAAAAATGGAGGAGTTAAAGAGACTTCATACCTAGAAAGGTAAATAATTTCTCTAAGGACATAATAATGTTGACATATCCATGAGATGGGTTGAAGAACTAACCCATAATATAGCAGGGAGGGAGAGAAATTGGTACATTAAGATATTTGTACCAAGAAGGTCATAGATTCAAATCTTACACTTGAACAATGAAACCCTGATACTATTATTGACAAATATGGGTTACAAGAGGGTATGTTTTAGAATAACTTTACAATAACCCAATCTCTCTCAAAATAATAAATATCCTTCAAAACATCCTTCTATAATACCTTGAAGGTTCTACATCACTGGGGAAATCATTAGTTACTAAAATAATTACAAAAACCAAGTAATAATTAGAAGTGAATCCTTAACTCAAGACCTAATGACCAATTTATAGTTAACACCCAAGAAACCCTTGGCAACATAATAAATACACTAATCTTCAAGGAAAAATATATTACCTGATGTATGTTGTTCACAAAGCTACCAGAGAATTGGGTTGGAAGCCAAAAGATACTAAGAAGCAGAATGCCTTTTTTGGAGGATAACTCCGGACGAGTGCTACAAAGTTTTTGGACCATAGAGAAAGGGCGAATGCGAGATGAGAGGTTTAGGAGGGTAGTCATCTCGAGCTATGAATTTGTCAAACCCCATCATTGTTCAATCATTTTAGATCATTTCGTTCATCCATGTGTTACCTCATCACATGGAGCAGTCAGAGCCTTGGTTACAAATGCAACATTTAGGGAGAAGGGGACCTACATCTCATATATTCCATGAGTGTTGTGAAGTACTAGTTTAAATAATAAAGACTTAAACAAGAATATAGAAAGTAATCAATCTAGAGTAGAATAACATGTATCGTTCAAATGACTACACGGTTGGGATCTAACATAAGCCTATTTAGGTGATGGTTGACCTGAGTTCATGTCCAACTCATTAATATCAATAAGGAAAATTTTATCAACATGCACAAGCATGATAGCACAATGGTTACATAGCACTCATAAGTCGCATTAAGGAATCTTGACATCAAGAACTTGAATCTCTCTCACCCAAATTTTAGATTTATATAATTATTAATTTTTGAGAGAAAAACTATAAGATCATGTTAGAAACAATATCATGAAAATTTAATATAACTTGAAAATGGTGATCAACACACATAAAAAAACATATAAAAATTGATAAATAAATTTAGATCTTTCTTTTCTCACATATATGATTATAAAAACCTATCTTTCTTATTTCTATTATTTTTTTAAGCAATAACATCCATAAAACCCGTTCATAAATTTATACTTTTTTTTTTATTTTGAAATGTATTTTATCTTGATTAATATTTTTATTTCTTTTTCTCAATAATATTAATATAATTTTAATACATCAATCAAATGAGCTCAAAAGAATGCATCTTCGTTAGAAAAATCATTGAATTAATTTTCTTTTTCTTTAACAATAAAATAAAAAACATTTGAGATGGTTAAGATTTTAATATCATTTGAGATGGTTATGCTTTTAATATTTAACATCTGTTTCAGACAATATATTAACCGTTTGACATGTAACAAACTCACTCCACCTGTAAAAGCTTTGAAAAAAGTGAAAAACCCTTCCTGAATTTCAGAGGATTCCACATTGCATAATCATATTAATATACCAAATATAATAGTTATCCATGTTAACATAATGATCTAAATGGTAGTGGTCTAAATAAGAGTAATGAATCATAATACTATGGGCACATTATAATAGGGATCTAAATATATTATTTAATCATATAACGAGTACACCTTATCTTGAAACAAATATAATGTGCTGCATGTGCATTTTTCCTTTTATTAGTCCTCTCCACATTTTTTTTCTTTTATTAGTCCTCTCCACATTTTTTTTCTTTTATTAGTCATCTCCACATTTTACTATAGTTATTTTTATTGTTTAATTAAAATAATTTTATAATTTATAATTTAAACTAAGATACTTTAATGGTGGGGGACGAGATAAGAAAAATCATTGCTTCCAAAAACTTTAATACTTGCAATAATTGTGCTCAAAATGTTGATGATGAAACTATCAGAAATGAAAAAAGTGTTACAATTATATATACAATCATGAAGTTTCAGTATCAAAGCGAAATTTCATGGTATCACAGCAAAGTGAGTATGCATTAATAATCTTACTGTGGGGTTTTCTTATTTCGAATAAGCACCGCAAGTAACTGTGTTAGGTTTTCCATTTGTGTAATCAATTCGTGACTCTTTTCAGCTCCTCTTTTCTCGACACTCTGAAACAATTTGTCTGTCATTTCTGCTCCGATATGGGCTTCAGTCATAGTCTCCAATCCATTTCTATACTGCATCGAGAGCTGTCTTCCTAATAAGCCGCGGTCTTCGCTCTTGTACTCGACCGTGCCAGCAGCTTGTCCTCTCAAGACTTCGCATCTCTGTAAAGTGAACGATCCTGCGGTTTCCACTGTAGTCTTGAATTCTTCGATAGTTGGAGAGAAGAAAGGCAAATTGAATGAGTGCAATTTTTCCTCGTGAAGTAAGCCCTGCCAAGCATCAATCATATTTGTGAGACTAATTCAAAATTTCGTTGTAAGGGCTGACATAATTTCGCTTTTTTTGTTTTTTCAAATTTTGATGTGTTGTTAATTAAAATTTGTTTTTAATTTCATATTCAACCAATTTATTTTTTGATTTCATATATGGATTCAGTTAAGGTATATGGATTCAGTTAAGGTTGTGAAGAATTCGTAACTCAAACCTGAGATTCCAATAAATCTTCACCTACCAAATTAGACTGGAAAATACTTTAAAATAAATCTTCGCCTACCAAATTAGACTGGAAAATACTTTAAAAAAGCACTCCAAACCCTATAATATATAGACTATTCACGTCAAAATGGCAATGGCAAGATTCAAATCAAATGGGTAAGATGTCAATTTTTGAGAGATTAAAATCTATAAGATTACGGTGAAATTCAAAGTCCAATGTCACCGTTAAATATCCTTTTATAATCCTTTTATTTACGAAATAATATCTTCTTTTGTACTTCCATGTCGTGTTAAAACCAAAGTTGGCCTACCGTCAGAAGTCATATCCACAGAAGATTGGGTTTGCTTGCTCATTTATTTTAGGGAAACAGCAAACAAGAAACGAGCCATCCCATTTACCTCAGTTATGAGATCTCTGAAAGCAGCTGCCAACAGCTGCCCACAGAAACTGAGCAAGCTCCCTTGTTCCCTCGGATCAGACGAAATTCGACATGGAAGAATCAGAAACATAACTCCGCCTTCAATCATTTCTTGGGCTCTAGCTCTCAGAAATGCATTGAGGTCGGATTTGAATTGCTCGAGATAAGCCTCTGCAACTGCATATGATCCTTTCCTCGCAATGAAGGTCTCCCACTTGTTATATGATTTGGAAGTCTTATCTCTAATTGCATCAGGAATCTGATTACAAGTCGATAGTTCAAACTGATCACTTCAAGTCAAGATAGAATATCAGAGAAAAATGCAGTATTTCATACATAAAAAGAATCATTATATACTGGAGGTACATATACTGTACCTTGGATAACCAATGTAAGGCACATGAAGAGTGTACAAAGTGCAAGCTATCTCTTGGAAAAAGGCGTCTGTAAAAGGATCCAGGAACCCCTGCATAGAAATAAGGTGCTGAACCTTGATCTGAACCTTCAACTGTTCCCCCCATGGTCACTGTTGTATTATTAGAAATACCCGTACAAGTAGACTGAGGAGTTAGTCTGCCGAAGAGCGAGTTGAAATCATTAGAAGGTAGATCGTTAAAATATACTTGGAATTCTGGAGGAGGAAGTGATTCAAAGATCGTATACTTTCGCTTGGCAGCTTCCAAAATGGTTTCTATTGCCAATATTGAGCTGTGAGAGGAAGCACAGCCAAGGTCTGCAACGCAGAATGTTTTGCATGATTGTGTCTTCATATTGATGACTGTCTCTTCAAGCACAGGACTGACCGAACGAATAAGATTTGTCTGTTCAGTTATCATCGCACAGAAAAGTACTTCACTCCATTAGAACGTATGCCAAACTACAAGTCTTGAGGCAGTGATTTTAAAAACCTTTTTCTCTGGTTACAAGGGAAGTATCTACTCTTTGTTAATTTTTTTCTGCTTGGTTTGAAGAACGGAGATTTAAACTTGAATTCCTATTTTATATAATATTTATATCACGAACATTGCTCATTGAAATACACCAAGTAGGCTATTCCGTATTGAGTTTTATTACCAAAAATTGTATATATAGATTTATCACAGCACTAATTGTGTAATTTATGGTCATGCTATATCCACTTCCTTCGGAAGAAGGCAATACCTATTGGAACGTCGACACAGCACTAATTGTGTAATTTATGGTCATGCTATATCCACTTCCTTCGGAAGAAGGCAATACCTATTGGAACGTCGACTTGGATTTTGAGGAATGGAACTTGGGTCAAATCTTTACACAAAAAACTATTATGCATTAGTAAAAGCGTATATGTATATGTATATGTATATACTTTTTTTCTAAGGAAAGAAAACAGGTTTTTCTTTTTTTAGACGTTAAAATGGATTTAGGAAAATGGAGTTTGAACCAAATCATAAATAATTGATTACGGAAAATTTATTAGAATAAATACAACGATCATTCCACCGAATATAAATAAAATGGTCATAAAACGGGTGCAACTGACCGAGGTGGCAACTGGGTATGCTGAAAATCTAAGAAGAAATTAGATACATTCAGAATAACCGTAAACCTTTTACAGATTGATAAAGCTATAGATGAGAAGATTAGTTGACAGATGAGAAGACAGTAGATACATATAATAAATTTGACAAACCAAAATAAAGGCAAGGTATGAAACATCATTCACATCATAAAAAAATTATATCCAGAAAAATGTGATGACTGTAACTCATCGATAATAACCTGAACAGAGCAGTTCCGTGCATAGCTTAATTCATCATCTCCTCCTTTCATTCGCAGAATTGATTCCAACGGCTTCCCGGCTGCCATTGCAGGAGAACAATATCACAGCTACCAACTCAGAACTGATTCAATGAATGACTCTCGAAGAGAAATGCGCCTGCCCTCAATTTATATGTGTCGAGGAGGGTACAATTCCTGCTTATTCCTATTTCAGCAGAACAGTGTCATCGCTGTTACATTGCACATGAATATTACTCACTTTATTTCTACATTGGTCGGCAAAGCCCACCGTTCTGAATTATTTCAAAACTTTCTTGAGCCGGTGTAGAATGTAGTAGAACTACTCAAGAAGTTGCAGACACGAAACAACTTTGACTAAAAGTGGAATCCATGTTTGGAGTTTTTGATCGACTGTCTTACCTTTTATTTTTTATCAGCACTCACACTGAGTGTCATTTTTCTGATCATTTTCAATGACCCGGCACGTAAAGCTGCATTAATAATTTGAGCCTGACAATGTTAAAATATGCCCGGGCCCATGATAGTCACGAGAGAAACTACAGTCCCTCGATAGTTTTCCCAAAGTCGTCCTTGAGAGTTGACTTATGATATATAGGGATTAAAAAATGATGAACGGCTGCCTTCCCTAGCAAATAGAATATGGGAAAGAGAAGTGGTCGACGACTTAGGAATCACAACTTTTAATTCTCGAATCACGCGAAGGAACGAAAAGAGTCCGGTCTCAATCACCTTTATGTTTAATTTTTATAATTTCGAGAAGAAGAAAAACATACCTTTGCCTGCAGCGAGGGTTTAATATATTGAACATGGGTGGAAATCCGAAGAGGCAACTTACTTTGCGTGGGCAGAATAAATATATTTATTATATACTTGCAACCTTACTGTTTGAGAAAACATTAAAGCTCAATTCCATTGGAAAATGCACTAGAAGATTCCCACTATCATATTTAAATACTGACATAATTGCAGAAATCAAGCATTTCTGCTAGCTTTTGAGTCACAATTAGATAAAGGCGAGGATATGCATGCTTTTCTTTCCAAATAAACTAAAGCAGAAGGACGGGCATGACCAAACTAACTCTCTGTAATCATCTATATTTCCGTTAAAGGATTCTTAACTGAACTAAAGGGAAAATCATGCTCCCCACATGATATTGTGGGCGCGCATCCTGAAAGCGTAAGTTGTGGGCCAACAAATAGCGTTGGAGTATTGAAATGTTGACAAAGGAGCATTGTCCATATATGTTAATTTCAAATTCGTCGAATCCAATCAAAGCGCTTTTGTTCTTTCAAACGTTATTTAAATGTGCACAAATAAGTAAAAGAATTATAAAATCTTAATTTCATAATCCAAGAATCCCAAAAAAGCGTTTGGTGTATCCCAGTCGACATACACGAAGCATTTAATAATGTATAAACATAAATAAAATAATAAATATGCTATATTTATTAAATAATTCTTTGTTTAAGTATATATATTTATACTATCTAATTATAATGTAAGTTTAGTGTATATATTATTGAATTATAAAGTGTATATAGAATTTTCTATGCAGAGGGTATTTATACTTCACATATCTTGTCCACTCTTAAATAAACATTTTATATAATTTAATTTTATTAACAATTAAAAAAACAAGAAGTTAATGAGTTTTTAAGTAAACAAAGAATTTTTGATTGGGGTGCAAGAAGAAAATTGGGCACTGCTCGGATCTATGTTATGGGCAAAAGTTCAATGAGAAAGGACGGTAGGTGGTTGATTTATGACCCTCACACACTCATTTTAGCCGTAATGGGGCAACATGCATGGTTGACATTAATGGTGATTGGAGAGGTCAATGAGACATCTCCTTACAGGCTTTTTACGCTATTATCTCAGGTTGGTTTGGAGGTATTGTTATATGTCTTATTGCAATCTTTTAGTTGCATGCGAAGGTAACTCAAGAGGTTCACCATTCCGGTGCACATGGCCTTACCCTCTTCCCTGTGGATGGCGACTGGTGGTATGTTAACTCAGTGTGTTTTTCTTATGCCCTTATCCTTGTGATTCAATTCCATTTGATACTTTGCTGGAGATGAGTCTCTAAGACGTTGTCTTGCGTTAGAAAGGAAATCTTCTGTGACATTTGCGAGGAAAAAATTATTTTGTGTGATGGATTATCTGAATATAATAGAATTTCTTTGCTTGTTATGGAAATTTTCTTTCTAGGATATGCATGTATTTGGGGTCTGATTATTGGAATTTCGTCTGCATTTCCTTCATGGGTGATTTTGTCCATTATCTAGTCTTTTTTATGTACATGTAACCCTTTAGGAAGAGGGGTCTCCTGGGAAAGGATACGCCCAAATGGATTCTGGGTTTTGCTTCAAGAAGGCTCGGGGAACCATGGGTTGTTGTATTCGGCATGTCTTAGCATACCCAACCCATAATCATGGGAAAAATATGGTTTTGATCCTTAAGACTTACAATTATGTGGTATTCTGTTGCGAAAATTCTACAGGTTTGATCTAACAATGTTTGCACCAGGAGCATACGCTAATGTGTCACTTCGACCTAGAGGCCTTGGCATTTGATTTCAGGTTTTCCTTTCACCTTTGTGGTTGGCGGAGTTGCAGTATGGTGTGTCCATATTCTGGCAGAGACACCTTGGCAAAGGGAGATTGAGGGAGGAATCAGAGTGTTGGTGATAGGTGGGGAGGCAACCAACCCCAGCCATGTCCAGCTAGGGGAAGGGGTCATAAATCCACCTCTGGCCTTATTCGGGAAGCTGCTTAGGCGTATCAAACCGATACCTAGCCTCATATTTGATGGTTAATCTCTCGACAGGGAGTGTATTTAAACCAACAGGTAGCATGCATGGATTTGGATGTGAAGGAATGGAGAGATCTAGTGCTTTATCCTAGACATTCCAAAGGCCATTCCTCTCAATAAAAACAAAGTGTTTGTCTTTACTAGTTGATGAAGAATATCGTGTCTAGAGCCTAGATGACTCCTTTAGCTGGTCCCCCCAAGACTGATCCCGAACACCACGAGATTTATAAGGAATTACATCTCATACAATTATCAATTAATCAACATAATATCTACCATAGTTGCATAGAGAATTATATTCCATGTCTCCCCAGAAGGAATTGCCAGGTTCTAGTGCAAAAGACCCAACACCTGTGGACTCGTCTGATGAATAGTAGCATAGTTTGCATAGTTTATCTTTTTATTTTTTCTCTTCATAGATGAAGGCTCTGCTAAGTTTGATATTATATCTTAGTTATCTAGTCACTAGGGGAATTAAGGATAATCAAACATGTATAGTTATGATACACAATCTCAAATTCTTTTGTTTTTGGATCGGTTATACTGTGGTAAGGTGGCCAACAGACCTAGTTTCCTAATGGGCGGGTTGAGGCCACCTAACCATGTGGATATTGATGTAATTTGCCCATTTTTGAAGAAAATGAATGAAAAAGATTGTGCCAAGCCTATATATATATATATATGTAAAGGGCATTTATAGTTTAGTTATTTTGTCCATTCTTAAATAACTCGTTTATATAATTGAATTTTAATAACAACTGAAAAATAAATTAATTGATAAAATAATATTACATTACCATGTCATCAATTTGGAATCACTTTAATAGTAACTACATATTGAATATATAATTTAGGGGAGTGAATAATAATATATAACTTGGTATGTTTTAACCTAACAAAAGTTGTATTTGAATTTAATAAGATAAAAAATATATATCAAATACCAGTGCAAGTATATAAATTAAATGGTGGGTGAACATTGATCAACATCAATACATTAACCTCATTTTCTATTTATATTACCAAAATTAGAACGAAAAAATCCTTAAAATTAACTAGATAATAAATTTTTCAAGTCCCACTAGCAGAACAGTTGAGGATGGGCGTCATTAGCAAGGCGACCCATGATCAAACCTCACGAAGCCCATGCCACGGGGAGGAGACACTCTAAAATCTAGTCATATTATTGCTGGTGTGCACCAAGCCGAGTGCGATCCCTCAGTGAATTTGACGGCTTAGATGCGCATGTTAAAGTTAATGGAAAAAAATAATCTTGGAGTGAGTTAGTGCATTAGTTATGTGTGAGACTTAGATTCGGAATTGTTCCTATTTTCTAGGTGGTTGTTCTAACCTTCCTGTTTGTTTGTAAACTATTTATTCATGGTGATTAATGATGAAGGCGTAGAGCGTTCTGCCAAAGGTAGTCTCGAGGTGAAGCCCTCACCTGAGAGTTGCTAGTTTGATGAATAATATATTTGTCTTCCATTTTTAACATGGTATCAGAGCTTCAATATTGAATGAGGGAGAGTGAGAATACTTGGGTGACTGAGAGCGCCTGTTGGTTGTAGTGTGGCCTTAGTAGTGGTGGCGAAGAATATTTTTGCTGGTTTATTAGCGCGTATTTTGGTTCAATAAACACACCTTTTTCTATTGACTAGCACCCTTCATCAAAAGAGAAACGCATTGTTCAGCCTCCCCTTAGAGCAATTTGTTGCAGCACGAGCCATCAACACGTATTAGGAGGTAGACAATGCACTGCTCCATTGGCCGAGAACATGGTAGCTTGGCACAACGATCTGCCTGTGTGCTGCATGGAGGTCATATGTGCCCAGAGGTGGAATTTGTTGGAGGAGCTGCGGAGGTTTCCTACTCATGGTGACCGCTCACATCTGTGTGGAGGTGTAACAGTGGGAGTTGGTGGATCGCGTAGGTTAAGATTTTGAGGTGTGAAGGTTGCATCAAATCTGGTGCATGAGAGGTGAGGTTTAACCGGTCAAGATCAGTGGCACTGTGTGCTGTAGACGCTACTCAGATCATGGTGGTCGTTGAGTGCTGTGTGTGTGACGATCACCATCGGAATTCTTGTGTGGACCATCGTCGTGCTTTGTGTGTAACGATGACCATCGGAAGTTGAACTTTCACATTACAAGAGAATCCAGAGATCGTAGTGTTGTTTGCTCGGACAACATTGCCAATGACCTTTTTTGCATTGAAGGGACTAAATACTAGTGGTCGAGGTGTTGTGTGCTATTGGATACCCTTGTGACCAAAGTGGTCTTGTGTAGTGCAAATCTTGGTTGCTCAAAATTTACAAAGGTCGCAACAAGGTGCAGTTTGATTGTTGCATGGTATTGATGTGTGCTGGTGTTGCGTGCGTGTTAGTGTTGCTAGAAGAAAATGCCCTAAAAATGCCTATGATGTTGAGATTTTTCTGTTTTAGTCAAAATAGGCAAAATCCCAGTGTGTGACAACAATAGAAAATTTGTTGCTGGATTATCTCCAGGTTGTTGGGAGAGATTTAATGCATCCTAAATTTGATGTGAGAAGCAGTTAGATTCTCCTTGCTATAAAATAGGTAGTCATACGGATAGCTGGGTGTGTGAGAGAATTGATGTAATCTCCTGTTTATTGATTAATAAGATTGCCGATGCCTTAGTTGTGTGGACGTAGCCCAGATTGGTTGGGTGAACCACGTTAATTCTCTGTGTCTTTATGTGCTTGAATTTCTGCTGTGTATATATTTATTGTTTGTTGTGCTTCTGAACTTCAACAATTGGTATCAGACCGTGTTGGAGGCAATATTGGACTTGCATACTGGAGGTGGAGCTGAGGTCGTTTTTTTTTGCTGCCTGGAGGCGCTGTGTGCATGTAAGAAATCTGATACGTGGAGCACTGAGGGAGGTAAACCTGGTGTGTATTAATACTTGCGTAAGATTGCTGGTATGTTTTTTATAAACTTTGTGGTGCGTTGATCTTCAAATCATGCATAGAGGGCGTGAATATACATGGATATATATTGAAAAACGGATTTGATAGATATTGGTACTGCATGGACATATAAATATTTGAAACAGCGTTGCTATGTATTTAATAAACAACGTGGATTTATGTGACTATTAGCGTGGGTATGTATTTTTTAAATCAGTGTGGATATATATTATCAAATGGCATAGTTATATCAGTGTATCAGCGTGGACACCTGCGTTAATATATTCCAAACGACGTGCATATTTCATTTTCGTGTGTATAGTGTGGTGCAAAGTTTTTGATTTAATGTTTAATGCATTTTTTTCAACTGTCCACAGCGTGTAATGCTCAGACGCGACAGTGATATTTTTATTTTTATTTTTTTGTTTTGGGATTGGCGTGGGTAATTCCAATTCAGTCGTGCCAACAAACAGAATTAGCGCAGAAATGTATTATTTAAGTGCGCCAATGTGCCAATTCTCGAGTTGGCGCGAATTTTTAAAGGTATAAACGCGCCAATTTGTCATCACTCATAGCGTTTTTTAATTGGCGCGGTTCAGGTGCTGATTAGCCAGCACCATTTGTTTTTTACTTGGAAATCTGAGTTTTATACAGCAAAGCACAGGGGTTTGTTTTTTTTAGGCGAAGATAATCTGAGGTATAGGCATTTATTGACATTCAATTTTGTTTTTTAAATTGAAATTGGAGATTCTTTGTTTTTTTGACGAGATGGCCAAAACTCAAAGTGCCCGTTTTGAAATAGAGAAATTTAATGGGAAAAATAATTTCGAGATCTGGAAGGTAAAGATGCACGATCTGCTGGTTCAACAAGGTGTGGCGAAAGCACTGTTGGGGAAAAACAAAAGGCCTCCTTCCATGACAGAGGATGAATGAGATGAGATGGACGATAGAGCTCTGAGCGCAATTCAGTTATGTCTGGCGGACAATCTTCTGTTCAACATTGTGTCAGAGAAAACCACCGCAGGCCTGTGGTCGAAGCTTGAGAAGCTCTATATGACGAAATCTTTGACAAATCGGATTCTCCTGAAACGACAGCTTTATGGTTTGCGGATGAAAGAAGGTACCTCAATTACTGATCACCTGAATGTTTTTAATACCTTACTGGTGCAATTAGACAGTCTGTATGTGAAATTTGATTCAGAGGATAAGGCAATAACTCTATTGTGTTCATTGCCCGAATCCTGGGATCACTTTGTTACTTCCATAAGCTTTAGTACATCAGACATCCTTGAGTTTGACGATGTTGTTGGAGCCTTGTTGGCTGAGGAGAAAAGCATAGCGACTCTCGTTCAAAATCCAAAGGACAGAAGCCAAAGGTGAAGTGCTGGCATTGTGGCAAGGCTGGAAATTTGAAAAAGGATTGCTGGAAGCAAAAGCAGGCTGCTAAAGAAGGCTCTTCGATAGAAAAGAAGGAAGCCAACACCACAGATACAGGTTCAGTATTTGGTTCAGGTATGAGTGATGAGGTATTATCTGTTAATATGTCAAAACATGATCAACATTGGTTGTTAGATTCTGGGGCATCTAACCACATGTGTATTCATAAAGATTGGTTTAAAACATATAGATCAATTGATGATGGAGTTGTGTACATGGGTAATGATGTCACTTGCAGTATTATTGGAATAGGAAGTGTACAACTACAAATGTTTGATGGCACAACCAAAATGTTAACTGATGTGAGACATGTACCAGATCTAAGAAAAAATCTAATTTCATTAGGAGCACTGGATACGAATGGATATAAAACTGTAATTCAAGGTGGAGTTATGAAAATCTATAAAGGTCTCTTACTAGTGATGAAGGCTAAGAAGGTAGGAAATCTTTTTCAATTAGAAGGTAGAACTGGGTCAGATCATGTGTCGATGTCTGAATAGGACAGTAGTTCCATTCGCCTATGGCATCAAAGGTTGGGCCATATGAGCGAACGAGGGTTGAAAATTTTGGCTGACCGCAAGTTACTTCCTAATGTAAGATCTGGAAAGTTAGATTTCTGTAAACATTGCTTGTTTGGAAAACAAAGTAAACTAAAGTTTAAAACATGCAAACATACTAGTAAAGGGATACGTGATTATATTCATTCAGATGTTTGGGGTCCATCCCCTTCAACGTCGTATGGTGGCTCGTCGTATTTTGTGTCATTTATTGATGACTTTTCTCGGAAAGTATGGGTCTACATGTTGAAAAAGAAGTCTGATGTTTTTAAAGTTTTCAAGCAATTTAGGGCATTGGTAGAAAACAGCACTGGTAGAACTATAAAATGTTTAAGAACTGACAATGGTGGTGAGTTTTCCTCCAAGGAGTTTGACAGCTATTGCAAGGATGCAGGGATCGAGAGACATAAGACCACGATTTATACTCCTCAGCAGAATGGAGTTGCTGAACGCATGAACAGGACTCTTCTAGAAAGAGCAAGGTGTATGCTGAGTAACGCCGGGTTGCAAAAGGAGTTGTGGACGGAAGTAGTGGCAACAACTTGTTATGTGATAAACCGATCTCCTTCAATGGCGATAGGCTGCAAGGTTCCGCAAGAGGTATGGAAAGGACACCCTTGTGATTATTCTAAACTCAGAGTGTTTGGCTGTGAAGCATATGCTCTAGTGCCTAAACATCAGCGAACTAAACTAGATCCAAAGTCTAAAAGGTATATCTTTGTTGGGTATGGTGATGGAACAAAGGGATATAGATTGTGGGATCCTACTACCCGCAAAATCATCATCAACAGAGATGTAAAATTTAATGAATCCTCTCTTGTACAGTTAGATGTAAATAGTAGATTGAAACAGGATGATGTATCTGATTTCCAGCATATTCAGTTTGACAACATTTCTAATGATATTCATAACGACCATAGTTCAGATTCTATTCATGAACAGGTTTCAGAATCAGATTATGAACAGGGTTCAGATGGAGTTCATGAACAGGTCTCAGATGGCGATCATGAAGAAGTTCCTACAGATGATAGACAACCAATTGTGGAAGCACCAGAAACATTCTTAAGGAGGTCTACAAGGATCAAACGCCCTCTGAGAAGGTCTGATGATCATGTTACTCCAGTTGCTTTGATCGCTAATGATGATGAACCTTTGTGTTATCAGGAAGCTGTAGAAGGTTCAAATAGTGACAAATGGAAAGCAGCCATGAAGGAAGAAATGATGGCCTTAGGTAAGAATGGCACATGGGATCTAGTTGAACTTCCCAAAGGCAGGAAAACTGTGGGATGTAAATGGGTTTTCAAGATGAAACGGGGTGTGAATGATACGGAAGACAGGTACAAAGCGAGGCTAGTTGCAAAAGGGTTTTCTCAGAAAGCTGGCATAGACTTTCATGAGATATTTTCACCAGTGGTTAAAATTGTTTCAATTAGAATTGTGTTAGCATTAGTGGCTTTGCTTGATTTAGATTTAGATGAGGAAATTTATATGGAACAACCGGAGGGGTTTGTTCAGCATTGTTACACTAAAAAATGTCACCATGACTATTTGCAGTTAGTATGGCTCCATCCACTGTCATACTATCCTCCTTGGCAAGTCTCATGCCTCTGCCTTCCATGTCAAACTCAAAGAAAGAGAGAAAAGTCATTTAAAGTCAAGTTATCTCTGGTACGCAGTTTCTCTCAGCCTTACCTGCGTATACACAGCCCAAGTTCACAATACCTGCGTACTTGTACGCTCTGTATGTGAAGGGATGGGTGCGTACTCCTGTAAAGGTCAAAAGGCGCAAGTTTCATCTTAAAAAAGTTACTTGTGGTCATTTCTAGAGCATTCTAGAAGCTTGTTTGACGTGTATGAAGCGCCTCCAGATGGTTCATGTATCCCTATAGAAGAGGAACTTATCCCATCAAGAGGGGAGCTAACCCACCCAAAAGAGGGGCTTATCCCATTGATGGTGGACCTGATTAACTTCTTCTACAACACTATAAATACATGCATTAGGCCAGAGGGAGGGGAGGTTGAAAGCTGAACATTCCTAAGGGTAGATGCTGCTGGAATTAGGACTTCCTTGTGAGAACTTGTGAGGAGAGATTACCATCTTTACTTGTTTCCATTGGGAGGTGGGTGAGCTGATCAGAGTAAAGGAGGACTCTTGTGGACCCTGGGAGGAACTTGCACAACACCAAGGCTCAGGTTGTAATGGTTCCTTTTGTTACCTTTAATACAAATTAGTCCATTCTTCTCAACAATTTGTTATCTATGAGTTGTTTCATATACTCCTTGGTCTATATGTTAAATATGTTTTATTTTATGTGATATTCAGGTGCTATTTAATTGTGTGACTGTTGGTGAATGCAGGTTTCGAAGAGAAGGAGGAGCTCATCCGGATGAACGAAGCTGGACTACTACAACAGCGTTGGGTTACAGGTAAGATCTAAACACTTGATTTCTCATATTGTAATGCATGTTTAGAGAAGGATTGCTCTCATTTGCCTTGTTTATCACTAGAAAGTCTTAGGCTTCTAGGGAGGTTGGTTGTGTCCGCACCGTTGACTCTTTCCGTGTGACAAAATGGCGACCATACTGGGGACTCCATGAATGTGTTTGAGTTCTTTTTGACTTGATATTTTGGTCTGAGAAAAAACGTTTGTTTTCTGGTTTTTGGCTGTTTGACTGTGTGTTTGGGTGGGTTAGCTTAGAGTTAAATTAGATTTTCATTTTTCTTAGCTTTGCCAGTAGTACACAGGCTTTGAGTTCACCACAGTGCGTACTTGTATGCACTGCGACTGTGTGCACAAAGCGTACCGGCACCTGTGTAAACAGGTCACCTGCGTACCCCTGTCAAATTTGAGAAAATTTCAATTTTTTCTTTTTAGCTCTTTAGATTTTGTTTTTAATTTGTTTTTACTGCCCAGATCCATTAGTTTACTGTCAGAGATCTTCACCTGGACTTGTTCCGTTAGTGTCGAGGGTTTTTGGTGGAATTCATAGGGATTTTGCCTTAGGGTTTGATTTTTAACTGGTCCTGTAGTGACTTTGGCGTTAGAGGTTGTCAAACTTTGGATCTCCTTGGTTTTGGTCAGTCCTCTTAGGAGTCGGGCCTGTCATAGAAGTCACCCTTGTGAGAGACCTACCTTTGTGTCTTCTCTTTGCGAAACTCGAAAAGTTTGTTTGTTAAAGCCTTGAATTCCATTCTTGATAAAAAGAACAAAAAGATTTCGATTTTGTTTTTTGATCAGTTTATGATTCTGCATGGACTGATCCTTAGTTACATTTTGACTGAGTAAAACATCTGGGAATCATCCTTGTAGGCTTTTGTCCTCATTAGTTTTACTTTTAGGTAAATTTCCCTTTAAATTACTTTTGAGTGATTTTGGTTTGATTACTTTAGATTTGTTACATTTGATTTTCGAGAAATAGTTTTACATGCTTGATTAATATAGGAAAAATACAAAAATTCTCTGGAAACAAGTTTGCTTTGGTAGCATTTGTAGTCTTTTGAAGAAAAGGGTTTTTCGTGTGAATAATTAGTGGTCATGAGTTGCATGTTTTGAAAAGATAAAGATAATTGTTTCTTTGATTGTCATTGTTAAGAAAGTTGTTTTCGATAAAATTTGCATTCTCTCAACTCTCTTAGCTAGGAGATTCATTGAAAAAGGAAAGTAGTGCAAATCATCTTAGGTGAATCTTTGTAGTGGTTGCGAGTCGAGTCTACACACCACCAGTTTCATCTCCACTACCTTTTGTCTTAAGGAAACCATAAAATTAACGCTTAAAGTAAAATCAACTTAGTAACTTTTATTTACTAGGGCTCTGAAACACCAATATAGATCTGGCTAGTGTCTTGGAATAAGTGAGTAATTAACTCTCCAAGACAACAAAACCAAACAAGTAACTGATATTGTGGTAGGATAAATCCAACTGTTTCATTTATACTCTGGGAAAGCTCCTTTTAAAGGAGAAGCACGAGCTCGTGTCCGAACCAGTGAGGGGATCAATCATCCCTCGTTGGGAACGACGCCAGACATGCACGTATTACAAACGGTAAACCTCGGATTAACCATTGTCGAGGAGCCAGGGGTCACTTGTCGTAAACCTTGGATTGTTGTCAAGGAGCCGGCAAGGGGATTGAGCTTGATACTCTGCCCTTGCGTGCTGTCGAAGTGTAGACTGTTCCCCCAGGTGTATTTGTTGCTGTTGGTAACCTTAGTAACCATTATCTTTAGGATTCTACCCGAGGTGACGGTGGAGGGAAGATCCCACTGTACCTGGAGCAGACGTCGGCTAGACTCACTTGGATTTTCCGGGGGGTTCACTTCACTCGAGATGGTTAAAGTGGAGGAACTTGTGCCGGTCTATTCATTAATCAGGTTGTCGGGGTAACTGTTCCACCCACCACTTCTGTACTGAATTCGGCGATGTTGGGCTTCATCACCAACTAGCGTTTTCGGTCCGGAAGGCTACTGTTTGTGCTTGGTTTGACGCCCTAGATTCTTTAGGTGTGTGCTTCAAATTTGTTTGGTTCTTTAGAGACTTTAGGTGGTTTGATTTGAGATTTTACTTCGTTTTCATGTGTAGTAGTTAAAAGTTTTTAGCTGTGGCAGAATTACCAAGACAGTCCCGTAGACTTCGGGGCAAGTCACCTGAGATTGTTACCGGAACCGATTTGTTGAGGAAACTCCGTAGATCGCGGGGTGGACCACCTGAAGACGTCCCGGGTCATTACGAAGGTTTGAAAGTCCTTGTAACTCCTCCTAGTGGCAGTAGAGTAGGTTCACCTGAAGAAGGAGAGTCTTTGTTGGTAGTCCATCCAGATTACCAAGGTTTAGAGACTGGTTACGATCCTGAAGCTGTTGTAGTTTCTGAGCTTGCTGGTAGTTTTTCATCTACTAGTGATATAGGCGAAGAACCTGAAATATCTGAACCTGTTACTCCAACTTCTAGTGTTCCTGATTCACCTAGGATTGAAAGAGTCATAACCGAGAATCTTCCTTCTGGTTTGTTAGCTATTGAAGAACTTACTCCAGAAGAAGAAGTAGGCCCTGTTCTTGAAAATCAACCTACTCTTGACTTAAGAGAGCGTGAATCTATCTTTTACAGTCCACCTAGAAGTACTACTTGGTACCTTTCGTTAACTAATTATTTAGACAACTCAGGGATAGGTTTTTCTCCACCTCGTACTCCTTATCCACCCGGAGGTATTTATACTCCTGTAAATATGTCTAGTCCGTCGTCCGTGTCTACTCAACCTCCTGAATCTTTCTTGTATGGTGGTCCTTCTGTTCCTACTGGGTATCAATCACTTTCTGGTACCTTTGCGGGAGCATCTCCTCAACCCATTGGACATGGGTCATTAGCTGGAAGCAATGGTAATAGACCGTTGGGTGTAGGAGACGTTTATATGATGTCAGGTTCAATTCCCGGTTCTCAACCTCAAGGTGGTCAATTTCCGCCTGGGGGGCAGCCTCAATTAACGCCTGGGGGGCAACCTCAAGGTACTCAAGTTGCGGCTGGGGGTAAACCTCAAGGACAGTATGTACCTATGGTACAATACGTTCCTCAGGGTCAACCCCAACCTCAATATGTACCTCAAGGTCAACCTCAGTATCAATTTATGCATCAAGGTCAACCCCAGTATCAGTACTTACCTCAGGGGTATCTACCCCAAGGTCAGTACTCAAGTCAAGGTTATCAACCACCTCAAGGTCAATCTTACGTTCAAGGTACGGGAAATGCACCTTTCAATTATCAATCCTACCCTCAACCTGGTTACGGATCTCAGTATCCTCAACCTGTTACGGGTCAATACCGCGGAATGATAGTGTGGGATCCATAACAAGGTCAACAGGTGTTGCAGCCAAGTATACAGTTGTTACCTCAAACTGGACAACCTGTAGTTTCTGGTCCTCCCCAGCAACCACAACCTGTCCAGTCAAATGTTCAAACTTCTGTAACTTCGGTAGTTACTCAGCCGCCAATCGCACCTAGTACTCCATCTCAAACGGCTGCTGCAACTATCGCAACATCTACCACGCTTACTTCTGGAGTATCGACAGCTCCAGTTTCTACTGTCTCTGCAACCACGCCTCAGACATCTTTATCGTTGTCCGGATCTACGATTCAAACCACGGTCCAGATGCCTGTAGGGCAGCCTGGTTTAAGTACTGTTGTAACAAGTCAACCACAATTTACTTATCAACAGCACCAGGGACAGTACCAATACGGGCCTGCTGTCCAACAACCAGTTTACCAGTATCAACTGTATCCTGGGTATACTTATCAACAACCTCAACAACCCCAGTACGGTCCGGTTAATCCTGGTTTTCCAGGAGGATATAATATCCTGAATGCGATTCCTGTTCCAAGTTATCCTAGATATCCTGCTCCTGGGACTGGTCTTGTGACCCAGAGTTTTAGAGATCCTAACCGGCAATTGTCGTTTATCGCAACTTTGGATTTACCAGACTTGACGCGCCTAACGAACGATCCAATAAATTATCTTTCGTTCTGGCCGCCAATGCCAAATAAGTTGCCCAACGATATACCCAAGTTCGAAGGTAAGTCTGGAGAGGATCCATCAAATCATGTGATGACTTACCACCTCTGGTGTGCTTCGAATTCTATCTCGGACGATTCGATCCGCTTACGTCTTTTCCAGCGTACGCTCATTGGTCTCACGGCCAATTGGTACATTGAGTTACCACGGGCCTCTTTTTATAACTTCAGCCAGTTAGCTACCTCGTTCCTAACTCATTTTCAGTTGCCGGTCAGATACGATAATGGTACTGAGTTATTAACTTCATTAAAAAAATCGACATCCACTTATATTTCTGATCATATCCATGAATGGAGACATCGAAGATGTTTAGTGAAAGTTTTTATCCCGGACCAAATCTTAGCTGAATGGTTTGTCAAATCATTATTACCGAAGATTACTGAAGATGTAGCTAAGGCCGGAGTAGTTACTGAGGAGCAAGTCATTGCTCAAGCCCAGTATCTTGACTTAGTTTACACTCAGTCGGGTACGTTGCACGAGAAGATCCCAGATCTTCCTAAGTCAAACCAAATCGCTGCTGCTCCTTCGGGGTCTCATGCTGCTGATGGCATGATTGGTACTGTGAACACCAAAAGTAAGAAGAAGTCCTCAAAGAATTCTTCTCCAATCATAACCTTACCAGATTCCCCAACAGGAGAGTCTTCTCCTGAAATTCCCGCCGACGTTCACGCTGTAGAGTCATCTATGGCTAAATCAAAAAACGGTGGTAAAAAGAAAGGTAAGAAGAAGGATAAAGTAGACAAGGCTCCAAAGGAGAAAAAAGAGAAGTCGGAATCTAACGATGAGAAACGCAAACCTCGCTATCCTTGTTTAATTTGTGAAGAAGATCATTTCACAAGAGATTGCCCTCATCGGGCAGAGGTTGTGAAAATCGTTAAAGGTTCCCCAACTCCTGCTGTTTTGAAAGATCCATTTCCAAAGTAGGAGAGTAAGATGATAGGTTCTTCCTCGAGTGCCAGTGAAGAGCCCATATTGATGATGTCTCATGTACGGATTGCGACTCAATCACACGATTATGGTAGTAAGAGTCCTGTTGATTGCAAAGAAGCAGAATCTTCTCATTCTAATCCATCAACCTCAGCTCCCGGTTCCGATCCACTACATATCGAGAAACCTAACCCGGACTTAGTAATCAAGCCGCCCGCCAAGGGTATACTTCGAAAGTCTGCTTTCAATCCACATGCGAGAACAACTCAGAATTATAACATTGTTGAGGACTTAGCTGTTTCACCCTCAGCAATGTCGGCCTTAGAAGTGCTACAATCATGCCCAGCACAACGAAAATTACTTTTGTCGGCTATAGGAGCTGTTGATATTCAGCACCCGAACCTGATAATCTTTGATCTAGAAAATAGTACACCACGTCTCCCTCATCAGATGGCTTTCCAGATTCCAGTGATTGTCAAAAACAGGTCTATTCATAGGACTGTAATTGATGAAGGAACTTCTACGTGTATTATGTCGATTCAGTGTTGGAGATCGCTTGGTTCTCCTTCACTGAACCAATCCCCGACTATTCTTAAGGCCTTCGATGGCTGTGGGTTCCATCCGTTTGGCATCCTACATGATTTGCCTATAGGGGATGAAGGAAAAATCGTTAGTCTGGATGTGGAGGTGGTTGATGCCCCTCTAGACTACAACCTTCTTTTGGGTCGAAGTTGGTCTTACGCTATCACAGCGGTCGTCTCATCGGTCTTCAGAGTTATAAAGTTTCCACATAATGGCAAGATCGTGACAATAGACCAGCTGGCTTTCTTTTCATCCGACCCAGCCTCTTCAGAGAGTATCCAGCATGTCGGTAAAACGACTATCCCTTATAGGGATGTTGGCGTAGGATTAGTTAAAGACTCTAGTTTACTGGGAACTTTTCCTTTTCCTCCAATCAACGCAGACCCTTAATTTGCTTCCATTCATATGATTACTTCAGACACTATTACTTATGATGATCCTTAGATTGTCCCATCTGAATCTGAGATAGACTCATTCGGTGATGCTATGCCTTTGAGTCCATATGAAATTGCTTATGAAGCTGTGCAGTCTTTTACCGACTCGCGTTCAACCCAAATTGACCAAATGAATGTGGTCGGTGAAGAATCACTTTTCGCATCAACCTTAGAACGGATAGCATTTCCTGAAGATGTGTCATCTGACAAACAACTTCACGAAATCCTAAGTGTAGACGATCTACCATGGGAAGATCTCCATCATAGATCTTCGTTTTTACCTGAAGATGATGGCTTTGAAAATGATTTTTCATCAATATTTACGACTGAATATGTTAAGGACGCTCAGAATCCCACGAAACATCCTGATTCAGAGTTGAATTTGGGGAACATTTCCCGAACTATTGCCATTGACATTTCAGTCAAAGCTGGAATTATTGAGAACATTCATATAGGTGCCTCGTGTATAGATGACGAAATTCAAACATATAAGGTCCTATTTCAAGAATTCCATGACGTGTTTGCCTGGTCCTATGAAGAAATGCCAGGAATTGATCCCTCCATTGTTGTTCATGAAATCAAGACTTACCTGGACGCTAAACCCGTTCGGCAACGTCTGCGTCAGATACACCCTAGGAAAGCGGCTGCGATTAAAGCAGAAGTAGAGAAGCTGTTGAAAGCGGGTTTCATTTATCCGATCCCGTTAACGGATTGGGTATCGAATATTGTTCCGGTGAACAAGAAACAAGGAACAATAAGAATATGCATCGACTATAGGGATATTAATCGTGCTTGTCCAAAAGACAACTATCCCACGCCCTATATCGATCAAATAATTGATGATTGTGCCGGCAGTGAAATATTTTCCTTTATGGACGGTTTTTCCGGTTACAACCAAATCAATATTCTACCTGCCGATCAACCAAAAACGGCTTTCATTTGTCCTTGGGGAACATTTGCTTATTGCAAATTACCTTTTGGACTTAAGAATGCCGGAGCCACTTTCCAACGGGCTATGTCTTATGCGTTTCACGACATCAAGCACATTGTGCAGCCGTATCTCGATGATTTGCCTGCTCATTCTTTACATCGAGCTGATCACCTTGTCCACTTACGAGCTATTTTTATGAGGTGTCGGCATTATCGAATTCGTTTGAACCCACACAAATGTGTCTTCTGCATAGAAGTGGGACGATTGCTAGGATTTGTCATTTCAAAAGCCGGTATCCGCGTCGATCCCTCGAAGGTAGAAGCTATCATCAAATTGCCTCCTCCTTCGATTCTGCGTCAACTCCAGAGTTTGCAAGGGAAAGCAAACTTTTTACGTCGATTCATTCCTAACTACGCCGAGGTTACAAAGGGTTTCACCCGGTTGTTAAAACAAAATGCTCAATTCTCTTGGGATGAGATAGCTCAGAAATCTTTTGATGCACTTAAGCACGCGTTGACCCATGCACCATTGCTGCATCCTCCCAACTAGAACCAGGATTACTTTTTGTATCTCGCTGCCTCCCACTCCACCATTGGGATGGTCTTAGTTCAGGAAGACGAATTTGGAACGGAACATGTGATATATTACCTTAGTCGGACGTTAAATCCAACCAAGCTAAAATACTCGCATGTGGAAAAGTTGGCACTGGCAGCCGTTCAAGCTGTCCAGCGTTTTCGTCACTACATTCTTCTCCGTAAAACTACAGTGATTTCGGATTGCAACCCTATGATCTATATTCTGACAAAACAATTGCTAGGGGGCAAGTACTCCAAATGGATCGTTATCCTGCAGGAGTTCGATTTGGAGTTCGAGAAGTCCAAGTCTAAGAAATCCTTAGTCTTTGCCGAGTTAATGTGTGATTTCCCGCGTGTTGACACGGAAACAGTGGTAGAGGAGCCCATTGCGGATGAATCTTTGTTTCTTATTAGCACTTTAGATCCGTGGTATGGAGATATAATTGTCTATCTCCAAACCCAATCCTTTCGGCCCGAAGCTTCAAAGTCAGAACGTCGAAAAATTCGATTCCAGTCCCAACAGTACAAAATAATTAGAGATACTCTTTATCGTCGTGGGGCGGACTTGGTTTTTCGATGTTGCTTAACTCACGAAGAGGCAGAAAGGGTTTTGAATGACTGTCACTCTGGGGCGTGTGGCGGTCATATGTCTGGGTATGCCACAGCTCAGAAGGTGTTGCGTGCTGGCTATTTCTGGCCGTCCATGTTTAAAGATTGTATCATTGCGGTCCGAAAATGCCACAACTGTCAAGTGTTTGATCGCAAGATGCGCGCACCACCAGCTCCTCTCCATCCTATAATTGCCATTGGTCCTTTCGCCAAATGGGGTATCGACTTTATTACTTGTAACCCTCACTCGGCCAGGGGGCATGCATATATCATCCTTGCGGTTGATTATTTTACTAAGTGGGCCGAGGCGATGCCTACATTTGAGGCAGACGGCAAGACAGCAGCAATTTTCGTATTCAATCATATTATTGCTAGGTTTGGTGTCCCACAAGCGATAATCACTGACCATGGGCGTCATTTTCGAAACATTATGATGACAGAACTTACAGGCCAGCTTGGTTTACGTCACGATAGTTCTACTCCTTATTATCCCCAAGCGAACGGTCTGGTTGAGGCTATCAACAAAGTTCTAGTTATCATGATCCGACGGATCATTGGTATTCATCGGTCAAATTGGCATAACATGTTATTTTCAGCGCTTTGGGCATACCGAACTTTAGTGAACACATCAACAGGGTTCACTCCTTTCCAGCTAGTTTATGGTTTAGAAGCCGTGCTGCCCATTGAATGCGAAATCCCGTCACTGCAAATGGCCATCGAATTACTCCCAGCTACTTCCGAAGAAGAGAAGCGTCTGTTATACTTAGCTAAATTAGATGAGACTCGACGTGATGCTGCCTTAGCAATCGAGACTCATGCAAAATGGATGAAAGCTCAGTATGACCGGAATGTGACCCCTCGAAATTTTTCGGTAGGAGACCTAGTGTTGTTGTATGATCAAGCTAATGATAAGTTAGGTGCTGGAAAATTCGTTCCTATGTGGCATGGGCCCTACATTGTCAAGCGAAAGCTAGCAAAAGGGGCCTATGAGCTGGTAGACTTTGACGGGGACTCTTTGGGTAAACCCAGAAATGGCCTTTACCTAAAGAGGTATTATGCTTAAGTGGTGCGTATGGATATTTTAGTTAGGATAGTTTTTTCTTTCTAGCTGCTATGTGTGCTTAGTTTAGACTGTGTGCTTAGTTTAGAAAGTGTGTTTTTCATCGTTATTCTGGCTTATCTTGGTTTTACTCTTGATATTGCAGATGTCGACGCCTCTCCAAACGTACATTGGATTTGCTGATGGTGCTTGTCGTAGTACACAGAATATCTCTTCCGCAGCTTGGGTTATTTACTCACCCTCTGACGAGTTAGTTTCTATGCATGGGGTGAGCCTCGGTCAAACAACAAATAACATTGCAAAATACAGTGCAATGATTGAGTTATTATCTGAATCTATTTCATTTGGGATTCGGAGTTTGATAGTGAGGTTAGATTCTGAACTCGTTGTATTACAACTTAATAGAGTCTATGCCATTAGAAATCCAGTGTTATTAAGATTGTTTTTGAGAGTGCGTCTCTTGGAACGTGAATTTGATTACATTGAATATCAGCATATTCCAAGGTCTTTAAACACATTAGCAGATGCAATGGCGTCTCGAATGTTAAATAGACATTTGTAACAATCATAAATGTAACTTTATAAACATTTCATCACATCTTTAACAAAATAAACCGGTAATAATGATATATATAGATAGGAGTGTGTCAAAAAATATACATCGTCTTCGATCATAGGTTGAAAAACACCTTATGATCGGCAAAAATGATAAGTACAAAAAACCAAAATGTCACATGTGTCTACAAAGTGACTAGCCAATCACTGGTGATGCTCTCTATACGACACCACTGCACGGGCTACTCTACACAAAAAACTCCTAAAGGGTCCCGGGACTGCGACTACATAGCGCTGCAATCTGATAGGAATATCATCTATAGTCGTCTCTGGTATACCCGCTGTCAGACGCTCCAGATCCTACTCCAACTCAGCTAGTGTCTCTGCAGCCGCGTCCTGTGGGGCCGGTGCCGGTGCAACTGGCTGTCTCCTCTCAAAAGCCCGGAGATTGGCCGGACGCCGTGGACCTACATCTGCATTTTGAAACATTTTATTGTCAGTTTGAGACGATATATATAAAAAAAAATAGACAATTTAAAAACTTGTGAAAAATGAAAGTACCTTTGTCATCCCATTGTTCTCCCTGTGGAAGAACCATGTCCGGATCGTTCCGAAAATCCATTCTGGCATAAGGAAAATCCTGAATCGCAAAGACCTGGTTCTCCAAGCAGTGAAAGTAACCGTCAGGAAACCGAACAACTGCTTCTCCCTCATCAGGATGCCAGGCCATTACCGCAACCCATCTCGTCAACTTAGGCTCCCGAGGAGGCCCAACTGGAACAGTAAGATGCTGGGGGATCAGCATTAGAACTCTCTCTAGGGAAAAGCTCACAACCAAAGGCCCATATCCAAAGGTCTTCAATTGTTCGGTCTTTTCCCTAGTCAGTTGGCCCTTCATATTGGCCAACACAGCATCGCACCAGTTGAAAATGGTGCCTTGGAAGCAATCTATAGCCATCCGCATTTGGGACCCGGTGGCATGGTGCAAAGCGGCCGCGCCGCAAATTCTGGTAACAACAAAGGCTATCACCATAAGTTCAGGTCGGGATATGTATTTGATTTCTATCCCCTTCTCCTGGTTTTGATTGTTGCACCACTCTAGCCGGAGACTAGTAATGGATTGGCCACCCGGCCTAGTCCCGAATAGAGAGAGTTGCTCGCCCCTGTTAGGCAAGCCAGTGAGAAAATATATGTTGGAGGGCTCTATCTCAAGCTGGTGCTCTCCAAAGTAGAAACACTGATCCTGAATGTTCCACCTTTCAACCAGCCACTCAAGGAATGGCACCTGGGCCCTCATGCCAGGTATGGCCCGGTACTTGTAGAGACCGCATGCCTTTAACACATCAATAGAAGGTTGATGACCTATTGCGGCCAAATCAACGTCCTCGTGTTCTCTTTCACGCCAATCAAGCATGGTGTGCACCCTGCACATCGTAAAACGTCTGTTAGAGTCCATAAAATTTGAAATTTTTGGTCCATTTTGGAGGAATGAAGGTGTCAAAATCCATTTTCCGGGGTATGCACCCCGGCTTTTAGGAACAGAGCGTCCGGACGAAGCTTCCCTTAAGGTCGGGTGCGTACGCCCGGTATTTTCCCCATTGAGAAAATATCGGGGTACGCAGGTTAGCAGTGCATGACCTGCATACCCCGAAGGGCGCATCTTGAAACCCCAAGACCTCCAAAAAACCAAATTAAAACTTTAAAATGAATTTTAAACGAATGGAAAGCAAGAGAAGGATGTTGTAGAATACCTGATGAGACGACGTTCGATTCTGACAGTCGGATTCTCCGCAATGTCCACAGGAAGTTTCTTGTCAAAAGCCCTTTTCTCAACCTCAACAGTGAAATGGTAAAAATGACATGGTAAAAGGTCTTTTTATAGGTTTTTTGGATGAATGAATGCTAAGTTTGTTTATTTTTCACCATGAAAGGATATTTTTCAGTGTATTTTTGCCCATCTTAAACAGGTATGAGTAATGTGTTGTTTTTGTGCAGGACAAAGGAACTTTAGGGTAAATTATCATTTTTCACGTCAGAGTCATCTTTTAAGCCCTTTTCTGACTCCTAAAACATGAAAAGATTGCCGAGCGTTTCTTTTACACTCGTTAAAATGGAATTAAAAGACGGTCCTCTTATAGCCCTTTTCTGACCGTAAAAACACGAAAAGATTGCCGGGTTTTTGTCGTTTCAAACTCGATATTGGAAATAAAATGACATGCCCTTGATCGCTTTTTACTTTTCAGGTCAACGGCACTAAACATGAAAGTACTCCTTGGTCGCAAGATCAAGCGGTTCTCTCAGGTATTATTTTATACTTTTTCGGGCTTGGGAGACACAAATTTACGAAAAAGTTCACCTTGGAGTCTTCTTTAGTTTTTTCAGACTCTCTAAAATTGAAAAAACGCCGAGTTTCTCCTATACTGGACTCGTTAACATTTCACAGTAAAGGACCTGTTCGATTACAAACAGGAACGGACCACTCCTTCTTAGGGTCCAAATCTAAACTAAGTTGGACTCATCCGAAGGATGAGCTTATAATCAAGCATATGTTATCCTCCTAAAGCTTGTAAAAAATAAAGAGGTACTTGCCAGAAATGGTGGGGGAAAAGAGAGAAGAATGAACCTATTTGTTATCCTTTGTTACAGAAGAACCTTATTACCGCTCTTGAACACGACACTTTTCATTCACCTGGGTTGGGAAATCCTTTGCCTTAAAGTTGATCAAACCACTTTGAAAGACTTCAACCATTTCTGGGTATTAACTTTGGGTCAATCGTCACCAAGCCATCTGTCGTGTCGTTATGTGTTCAAGAGGTTTCTGCAAATAAACCATTCATATGCAAAATACTTGTCATCCATTTTGACCATCCCTGAGTCAGTCCTTACAACAACATTTCTTCAACTTGAACAATGATTTCGTGTTGTGGGCTTGCTTGCAACGAGTCGCTTTCTATCGACATCAACACATTATCTAGAAAGATGACTTAGAGATCGTCAATACCTTGAAGTCTGCATGCATCAATGGCAGGTTTCTCGCCTTTGACGACAGTTTACATCATTAACTTTCGATCAAAGGACTCCGTGACGTGTTCGACACCAACCCATTCATTCACATTTCATGGATTGTACTGGGTACTTTGAGAACCATTGACATCACTGGTGGTCTCTCTCACACTTGTTAACAGTTTACATCATCGACTGGTAATCAAGTGGTTTCTACCATGTTCGACATCGACTCATTTATTCACATGGATAGAATCGTACCAATTCGGGAAGTAGAAATGAAGACCCTGGATCTAGTTTCCACCATCCAGGCTGCGAGGAGTTTTGTATTCATTATATAGCAGACTAATCATAAACAGATGGCTGCGTCTATACCTTGTCTACAAAAGTCTATAATTATGATGTACTGCAAAATCATTCCTGTATCAGAGCAGTAGTTAGGTTGTTAGTTAAAGTTTTCAATCTGAGTATGGGAATGCCTACCTCAGCGATGATATGATCTTATATATGTATTTTGTGTTGAATATTTGTAGGTTCTGACCAGGCTCTCCGCAAGATACTCCTTGAAATGATAAAGTACTTCACCCTTCCTAGATCATATAAAACCCTAATCTACTACAGGCTTCGCACTTTAGGGGGCAATCTGTTACACTAAAAAATGTCACCATGACTATTTGCAGTTAGTATGGCTCCATCCACTGTCATACTATCCTCCTTGGCAAGTCTCATGCCTCTTCCTTCCATGTCAAACTCAAAGAAAGAGAGAAAGGTCATTTAAAGTCAAGTTATCTCTGGTACGCAGTTTCTCTCAGCCTTACATGCGTATATGCAACCCAAGTTCACAATACCTGCGTACTTGTACGCTCTGTATGTGAAGGGATGGGTGCGTACTCTTGTAAAGGTCAAAAGGCGCAAGTTTCATCTTAAAAAAGTTACTTGTGATCATTTCTAGAGCATTCTAGAAGCTTGTTTGACGTGTATGAAGCGCCTCCAGATGGTTCATGTATCCCTATAGAAGAGGAACTTATCCCATCAAGAGGGGAGCTAACCCACCCAAAAGAGGGGCTTATCCCATTGATGGTGGACCTGATTAACTTCTTCTACAACACTATAAATACATGCATTAGGCCAGAGGGAGGGGAGGTTGAAAGCTGAACATTCCTAAGGGTAGATGTTGTTGGAATTAGGACTTCCTTGTGAGAACTTGTGAGGAGAGATTACCATCTTTACTTGTTTCCATTGGGAGGTGGGTGAGCTGATTAGGGTAAAGGAGGACTCTTGTGGACCCTGGGAGGAACTTGCACAACACCAAGGCTCAGGTTGTAATGGTTCCTTTTGTTACCTTTAATACAAATTAGTCCATTCTTCTCAACAATTTGTTATCTATGAGTTGTTTCATATACTCCTTGGTCTATATGTTAAATATGTTTTATTTTATGTGATATTCAGGTGCTATTTAATTGTGTGACTGTTGGTGAATGCAGGTTTCGAAGAGAAGGAGGAGCTCATCCGGATCAACGAAGCTGGACTACTACAACAGCATTGGGTTACAGGTAAGATCTAAACACTTGATTTCTCATATTGTAATGCATGTTTAGAGAAGGATTGCTCTCATTTGTCTTATTTGTCACTAGAAAGTCTTAGGCTTCTAGCGAGGTCGGTTGTGTCCGCACCGTCAACTCTTTCCGAGTGACAAGCATCGCAATGAGAAAGTTGTCTGCAGGCTCAAGAAGTCATTATATGGCCTGAAGCAGTCGCCTCGGCAGTGGTATAAGAAGTTTGATTCTTTCATGTTGAGTCAGAAATATGTAAGAAGTGAATATGATCATTGTGTTTACTTTAAGCAGTTAAATAATGGCATGTTCATTATCTTAGTGTTGTATGTTGATGATATGCTTTTAGCAAGCAAAAGCATTGAAGAAATCAACAGGTTGAAGACTCAGATGGCAAGGACGTTTGATATGAAAGATCTAGGAGCAGCAAGACAGATTTTGGGCATGGAGATTTTCAGAGACAAGAGTAATGGTAAGCTGTGGCTATCACAATAGAAGTATGTTGAGAAAATACTTTTGAGGTTTGGTATGAATAATGTGAAGCCTCTGTCAGTCCCTTTAGCTTCCCATTTCATGCTTTCTTCCAGTTTATGTCCTAATACAGATGAAGAAAAGGATTATATGTCTCGAATTCCATATGCCAATGTAGTAGGATGTTTGATGTATGCGATGGTGTGTACGTGACCAGATATTTCACATGCAGTTGGGGTTGTCAGCAGGTACATGGCAAATCCTGGTAAAGAGCACTGGTCAGCAGTAAAATGGGTGCTTCGGTATATGAGAGGCACAAGTAGTTATTGTATTACTTACAATAAAAGTAGTGAATCTGTTTGCGGATATGTTGATTCTGATTTTGCAGGTGACTTGGATAAGAGAAGGTCAACTTCAGGGTATGTCTTTACTCTTGCAGGTGGAGCTATTAGCTGGATGTCAAAGCTACAAAACATTGTTGCTTTATCCACTACTGAAGCAGAATATATTGCTGCTTCGCATGCTTGCAAAGAGGCGGTTTGGTTGAAAGGATTGCTTGGTGAGTTTGGTAGGTTACAGGACAACATCAGGTTACTTTGTGACAGTCAAAGTGCAATACATTTGGCTAAGAATCCGGCCTATCATAGTAAATCAAAGCATATTCCAATCAAGTATCATTTTGTAAGACAGGTTATCACTGAAAGGGGAGTTTCTCTTGAAAAGGTGCATAAAAAGGAAAAATGTGCAGACATGTTCACGAAACCAGTTTTGTTAGAGAAGCTACGTTGGTGTTTGGATTCTCTTGGCTTGCAGAAAAGATAGAAATAATAAACAAACTGGGCATCAGGCTAATTGTTGTCAAGGTGGAGATTGTTGAGATTTTTCTGTTTTAGTCAAAATAGGCAAAATCCCAGTGTGTGACAACAATAGAAAATTTGTTGCTGGATTATCTCCAGGTTGTTGGGAGAGATTTAATGCATCCTAAATTTGATGTGAGAAGCAGTTAGATTCTCCTTGCTATAAAATAGGTAGTCATACGGATAGCTGGGTGTGTGAGAGAATTGATGTAATCTCCTGTTTATTGATTAATAAGATTGTCGATGCCTTAGTTGTGTGGACGTAGCCCAGATTGGTTGGGTGAACCACGTTAATTCTCTGTGTCTTTATGTGCTTGAATTTCCTGCTGTGTATATATTTATTGTTTGCTGTGCTTCTGAACTTCAACATATGAATGGGTTTGATATTTATTATGGTGCGCGATAATTCAAAGAAATTAGCTTCTCGTATGACCTCTAGATGCAACAATCCTGTATTTTAAAAGTGAGATACCTAGAGCAAGGTCTAATCACTCAGGAAAGTCATGTTGCCTTTGTTCGTGGTGCCTTTGTGTGGAGGACGAGAGTGTTGGGAATTTCTGATAATTCCAAAACAAAAAAAAACTAAACAGAGAATAATTCTCTGTTTTTGACACAGAGAAACAGAGTTTTTCACACACCAAAAAGAAACTTTGCATTCATCAACAAGACTGTTGTTACAAAAAAATAAAATTCTTCCTCTAACAGAGGGATTACACCAAGCCTGCTTCAGAGGCAGTTTATAACTTTACTCTGTCTCTCCTGGAAAATACGTTGCTCTGTTCCTTCTTACTTTGCACTATTGTGCATTTCAAAAAAAATACTCTGTCTTTGCTTGCAAATTTACACTGTTGTGTGTGTAAAAAAAAAATTCATTCGCTTCTTACATTCGCGCGGTGTTGCGTATTACCCTCTTGCATTACATATTGAACAAAAACAAAACTAAACAATACGTTTTACTTTTTCCATAACAAAACTACTCCCGTGAATTAGAAAAATAAAAGTAAAATATCTCCACCTACATTTACCAATAATAATTACTTCACATTAGTTAATTTCCGGAACAAGGGTACTTCACATTATTATTTTAGCATGGCGATATGTTTTTTTTTATTACTAACTGTGGATTTTACTCCACGTTAATCGCACGATGGTCAACCAATATCGCACAGACTGATTTATTGATCTTTACGCGCTGGGGAAGTTGTTTTGACAAAAACTACTCAGACACGTGTCCGCTGATGGATGTGCTCGCTGCCCCCTCGAGAAATACCACCATTCGAGAACAACGGTGCGGGGAATCCTCAGGCGGTTTTCCAAAATATTTGCAGTCACTTTTTTAACTTGTTTCGCAGTTGAAATTACCATTTCAAAACTCCCCTTTAAATTCAACTGCTGGGTTATCAGTCATACCCAGACATTTCCTCAAAAACTCAAAACTTTTTTGCCCCAATGGTTTGGTCAGAATATCTGCAACCTGCTCCTGAGTTCTGCAGTGTACTAAAACAATTTCTCCATTGTTTACCAATTCCCTGATGTAATGAAACTTTGTGTCAATGTGTTTCATTTTCTTAAGAAACACATAATTCTTGGATAATGCAATAGCTGAGCTATTGTCACAAAAAATCACAGTTCCTTTTGCTTGCTATTGGCATAAGCTCCTTAACATCCTTCTCATCCAAATTCCTTCACATGTTGCTACTGTGGCTGCCACATATTCTGCCTCTGCTATAGACAATGCTACAATAGGTTGTTTTTTAGAAGCCCATGAAATGGCTCCTGAACCCATGTGAAAAACATAATCGGATGTGCTTTTCCGATCATCTACACTTCCAGCCCAATCACTATCAGTGTATCCAATTAAATCTGAACATTCTAAAGCAGTATATAAAATGCCAAACCTTTTAGTACCTTTAACATACCTCAGAATCCTTTTTGCTGCCTGCCAATGTGCTTCTTTTGGCATCTCCATGAATCTTGAAATTAAACTAATAGCATGAATTATATTGGGCCTAGTTGCAGTCAAATACATGAGGCTGCCAACTATGCTCTTGTACAAACTAGGATCAAAATCCTTGCTATTGTCCTCTTTGCTGAGTTTTAATCCCATCACTGTGGGAGTGATTGTTGCTTTGCTCTCCTGCATATTAAATCTTTCCAACACTTCATTAACATATTTATCTTTTGAGATAAAAATCCCATTTCCATTTTGTTCTACTTCTATTCCTAAGAAGTATCTCAGCAAACCCATGTCACTCATTTCAAATTCTTCTTTCATAACTGTCTTGAAATTTTCAATAAGGTAATCTTCATTACTTGTGAAAATAACATCATCAACATATAACACAACAATTAGTAATTTACCACCCTTTTCTTTGATGTAGAGGGTGGGTTCTCCCTCACACCTTTCAAATCCATTTTCCAGTAGATAGGAATCTATCCTACTGTACCACGCTCTTGGTGCTTGCTTCAGCCCATAAAGAGCTTTTTTCAATCTGCACACTTTGTGCTCTTGGCCTTTCTTTTCATAGCCTAGAGGTTGTTCAATGCAAGCCTCTTCCATTAACACTCCATTCATGAATGTTGACTTCACGTTCATTTGGTAAACTTTCCACTTGTTTTGTGTTGCTATGGATAGCACTGCTCTCACTGTTTCCATTCTAGCAACTGGTGCAAAAGTTTCCTCATAGTCTCTCCCATACTGCTGCTTATATCCTTTGACAACAAGTCTTGCCTTGTGTCTTTCTATTTTTCCTTCAGCATTACTCTTGGTCTTGTAGACCCATTTAACTCCAATGACTTCCTTTCCTTTTGGTAGTTCAACTAAATCCCATGTCTTGTTTCTTTCTATGGGTTTGATCTCCTCATCCATAGCTTCTATCCATTTCCTATCCTTAATTGCCTCTTCAAAATGAACAGGGTCATCAACATGACAATATAAAGTAAACAAAGAGTTCATACCTTCATTTACTGCCTCTTGTTCATAAATTTCACTTAAATTTCTGAACTTCTTACCTCTTTCATTTGGTGCACAAGTGCTTGAAGAAGTACTTGAATTTCCTCCTTGTGGTGTGCTTGGAGAAGCACTTTCATTTCTCCTCAAGGGTGTCTCTTGCTGCCCTTGTGTTGGTGCTGCTGTTTGGGGTGTATTTCAGCCATCTCCTCATCATCTTCATCATGAGACAAAGAGTTTTTAACATTCATTGTTTTCTCTATGCTTCCATCCCAAGCTTCCTCCTTAATGAACTGAAAATCTCTACTCACAATAAGCTTCTTGGTGGATGGCTTATACAACCTATAAGCTTTGGATTCCTCACAGTATCCAATGAAAATACATTTCTCCCCTTTGTTGTCCAACTTCTTCCTTAGTTGATTTGGGATGTGTGCATAAGCCACACATCCAAAAACTTTCATGTGGGTGACTCCTTGCTTTGTCCCACTCCATGCTTCTTCCGACACTCTATTCATGATTGCTTTTGTAGGGCATCTATTCAAAATGTACACTGCACAGTGTACAGCTTCAGCCCAATAATCATTTGGCAGATGCTTTGCCTTTAACATACTCCTCGCCATATCCATGATTGTCCTATTCTTCCTTTCGACAACTCCATTTTGTTGTGGAGTGTACCTAGTGGTACACTGCTTATGAATTCCATTTTATCTTCAAAAATGTTTGGAGATATACTCACCTCCTCTATCAGTTCTCAAAACTTTGATATGAAGCCTACTTTGGTTTTCTACAAGTTCTTTGAAATTGCAAAATCTTTCAAACACTTCACTTTTGTTCTTCAGGAAATAAACCCAAGTTTTTCTAGTAACATCATCAATAAATGTTAGTATATAGTGGTTGCCTGCAAGTGATGGAGTTTACATCGGTCCACATAAATCTGAGTGGACAACCTCTAAGGGTGCTTTTGCCCTTATGCTTTTCCTAGATGGAAAACTTTCTCTATGTTGTTTCCCCAAGATACAACCTTCACAAAGGTTGTCTGGTTTCTCTATTAAATGGTAATCCTCTTGCCATTCATTTTATATTCAACAAGTTAATACCTCAAAAGTTGAGATGTCCAGATCTCAAGTGCCACAACCAATTTTCATCTTTTGGTTCGCTTTGGAAAGCCTCTTGTGTCATTGCTGCTATTTCTTCTCCATTTTTTAAATCTGCTTTCATTCCGAGAGGGAACATCCTGTTCCTTGTCATCTTCACTTTAGCAATACATTATTTGCTGGGTGTTTTATCCATGATGGTGCATACATCGTCCATAAATAAAACATTGTACCCCTTTTGAATAAGTTGTCCAATAATTATGAGATTACATTTCATTCCAGGAACATAATAAACATCTGCTATGGTTTTCTTTTCACCTTTCTTTGTTAAGACTTTTACTTCTCCTTTTCCCATAACAGAAACTTTATTATCAGTCCCTAGTGTGACTTGTGACTTCACACTCTGATCTATCATAGAAAACAGGGCTATGTTACCTATCATATGGTTACTGCAACCGGAGTCTGGAAACCATACATCTTCACTCTTTTGTTCAGTCATATTATAGGCTAAAAACAAATTATCTTGGCTGATATTTTCTCTAGTGAAATTTGCACTAGTTCTATTACTCATATCATGTTGTTTCTTCCTACATTCATTTGCATAATGCCCATATTTTTTACAATAGTGACATTGGACATTGGATTTATCATACCTTTGTCCTTGAGCATGATGTTTTCCACTTTGTTGGTTGCTGCCTTGGCCTTCATTCTGATTTGGATTGCTGCCTCTTCCTTGAGCATTTGTTGGACTGTTTCTTTCACCTCTGTTTTGGCTTTTTCCTCTTCCTCTCTTGTTTCCTCTTCCTTTACCTCTTCCTCTTCCAAAGAACATCTGGGTCTTAAAGCCATGCTCTAGAGATGAGTTTTCATTTCTACTCAATCTCTGCTCATGTGTTATCAGTGATGCATGTAGTTCATCAACTGAGAAGTTTGTGAGATCCTTTGTCTCTTTTATGGTGGTGACAATCACATTGAACCTTGAGGGTAGGATCCTCAATAGTTTCTCCACAATCCTCGTTTCTTCAAAAATCTCTCCATGAGACCTTATCTATGTGACCAGACCAATCACATGTGTGAAGAATGAGTCAATATTATCTAACTCCTTCATGCAAAGAGTCTCAAAATCTCTCCTCAACAACTGTAGTTTTGTTGTCTTCACTTTCTCCATGCCTTGATAGGTTATCTTGAGAATTTCCCATGCTTCTTTGGATCTCTTGGCTACTGCTATCCTTGGAAACACACTCTCATGCACTGCTTGATACAAAAAATAAAGGGCTTTAGAATCCTTCTTCTTATTGCTCTTCAACTGATCTTTCTCTGCCTGAGTTAAGTTATTAAACTCATTTTCATCTGCTAGTTCTTCAAAACCATCCTCAACAAATTCCCATAAGTCTTGGGAAGCAAGAAAAGCTCTCATAGTTATTGCCCAATAGTCATAGTTTTTTACATTAAATTGTGGGAGCTGAGTATTACAGATACCCATGCTAGTGCTGGCTCCAACCATTCTTGCACTCTTAACTATGCTTCAAAATACTTGATTGTGTATTTAAAATAACTGACTGTCCTTAAGAGTAACAAAAAAAACTGACTTGAGAAATACCTTGGATGCTTTCTTGACTGAGTCTTCACTTTGCTGGAGAAGTTGTTGCAGCAAGAAATCCTTCTTTCAGCTTCTTTGACACCTTCAAAGAGCCTGGAAAAGCTCTATAACATGTTGGGAATTTCTGATAATTCCAAAAAAAAAAAAAAAACTGAACATAGAATAATTCTCTATTTTTGAGAGAGAGAAACAGAGTTTTTCACACACCAAAAAGAAACTTTGCATTCATCAACAAGATTGTTGTTACAAAAAAATAAAATTCTTCCTCCAACAGAGGGATTGCACCAAGCCTACTTCAGAGGCAGTTTATAAGTTTACTCTATCTCTCCTAGAAAATATATTGCTATGTTCCTTCTTACTTTGCACTGCTGTGCATTTCAAAAAAAATACTCTATCTCTGCTTGCAAATTTACACTGTTGTGTGTGTAAAGAAAAAACTTCATTCGCTTCTTACATTCGCGTGTTGCTGCTACATATTACCCTCTTGCATTACATATTCAACAAAAACAAAACTAAACAATACGTTTTACTTTTTCCATAACAAAACTACTCCCGTGAATTAAAAAAAATAAAAGTAAAATATCTCCACATACATTTACCAACCATAATTACTTCACATTAATTAATTTCTAGAACAAGGGTACTTAACATTAATTATTTTAGCATGGCGATATGTTTTTTTATTATTAACCGTCGATTTTACTCCACGTTAATCGTACGGTGGTCAGCCAATATCGCAGGACTGATTTACTGATCTTTATGCGCCGAGGAAGTTGTTTTGACAAAAGCTGCTCAGACACGTGTCCGCTGATGGATGTGCTCGCTGCCCCCTCGAGAAATACCACCATTCGAGAACGGCGGTGCGGTGAATCCTCAGGCAGTTTTCCAAAATATTTGTAGTCGCTTGTTTAACTGGTGCTGCAGTTGAAATTATCATTTCAACAGAAAAAGTGTAAGGCCAATTTTTTTTTTTTTAGGGGTTATAAAATTTTAAGACATTAAAACAAAAGGATTCCTTTTTTGAAGAAAGGAGGTTTTTTATTAAGAAAACAAAGGGAATCTTGTTTTCCTTCATCCAATTAAAAGTATTTTTCTTTTATTAAGAGAGCACCCATTTTTTTAGACTGCTCCTTGGATTTGGAGATAGATCCATCTTTTAAATTGCCGAAGGTCAAATTTTTTATTTCTTGAGGGAGACCTGTTAAGATGAATAACCAGATCAAAGAGGCATATCTCAACAAGAGCAATAATCTCAACAATTCCAATTACTCCAATTGGAAATTTAAATTGCAGACCCTCTTGGAGGGGCAAAACACATGGGTGATTGCAACGGTGATGAGTTGAAGCCAACCCTACTTACATGTGGAACATTAGCAACAATCCAAGATTGGGAAAAGAGGGACAACAAAGCAAGAGTGATGTTAAAATTGTCAGCGAAAGACCATATTATCCCTCACATCTATGAATGTAAATGAGTAAACGACATCTGGAAAACCCTCAAGGGTCTGTAAAAGATCAAAAACAAAAATTGTTTGTTGTTTTGGAATAATGAGATTCTCTCCATCAAAATGGAGGAGAATGAATCAGTGGTTACATTCATCTCTCGAATCAAGAAGCTCAGAGATAAGCTGGGTGACATAGGAGAGACAGTGTCAACCATTGATTTGGTCACAATTACCATGAATGGTATGACTGATGACTATCAGATGTTTATCACATGCTTGAATGTGAGAGAGGAAGCCCCCAATTTCGAAGAATTGATAGGAATTATGATGGAAGAGGAAGAGATTCAAATGACCCTGAAACCCCAGAAGTGAAATCTTGCTCTAATGGAGGAGAAGAAGCCCTTCAGAGGAAAGGAAAATATAGGATAGAAAGGCGGAAGTACAATGAAAAGAAATCAACCTCAAGGTGTTTCCTAAAACATAAGTGATTCAGGACCCAAATGTTTTTATTGTGGTGGAGTTGGTCACATAGCTAAAAAATATCAGAAGAAGTTTGATGAAGGTCACCATAGACATAAGAACCATGCAGGACACTTCGCTCATGAAGATCAAAATCAGAATCCCAGATTGTTTGTATCTAATCATGTAGTCTTTGCTAAGGATGAGGAATCAAAAGCCTGGTTTTTCAACTGAGGACCTTCCACTTACATGGCACATAACATACATTGGTTTGAGAATTTGAAAGAAACTAGCAGTGGTGCAAATATCTACCTTGGTGATTATAGAGGGTACCAAATCAAAGGGCATGGTAATGTTCCTGTCATTTTTCCTGATGGAAATTATATTAGACATATTGAAAATGTAATGTATGTACCCAGAATAAAAAAGAATTTTATCTTTGTTTCTACGATAACATATCAGAACCTTAAGGTAAATTTTTTAAAGTCTTATTGTGTTATTAAAGATATGTTGGATCGTATGAAGCCAATTGCATCATGTCTTCGAGTGCGAGGATTATATAAGATGAATGAAAGAAGCGCACCACACCAGGCTTTGACATCATCAGTTATGACTACAGAAGACTTATGGCATCAAAGATTCGCTCATATCAACTTCAATGACTTGCTTCTACTTCGGAAATGAGGTATGATCAATGTTATTCATGTTTTAAAGAATGTTCATGTTGATTGTGAAGCATCTTCTCTTCAGAAGATGCACAAAGATGTGTTTCCTCCAAATTTAGATAGAAAGAAGAGAGATATACTAGATCTTGTGCACACTGATTTTTATGGGTCGATGCAAATGAGGTGATTAGGAGGTGCCTATTATTTCCTATTAGTTGTTGATGATTGCGTGAGATTTACTTGCGTATATTTTCTGAGAAAGAAGAGTCATACTTTTGAGTATTTTAAAGAGTTCAAAAGAATGGTTGAAAAACATACAGGAAAATTGATCGAAATTCTCTGTTTGGATCAAGGGGGAGAATACAAGAAAGGTTGTTTCATCAAATATTGCAAGGACGATGGGATAGTGCAACAGTTCATAGTACCTCACACTCCTCAACAGAATGGGGTTGCAGAGTGGAACAATAGAACCCTTGTGGAGTGTGCTTGAAGCATGTTAAAAGGTAAGAACCTGTATAATGGATTTTGGGCATAAGAAATAAATATTGCAGTATATTTGAAGAATAGGAGTCCCAAAAAAAGATTTAATTTCAAAACTCCATTAGAAGCTTTATTAGGTTTTAGGCTTGCAGTTAATCATTTAATATTTTTTGGCTCCAAAGGTTTTTCTCATGTTCCAAAAGAGGGTAGGAAGAAACTGGATTCGAAGGCCATTAAATGCATTTTTCGGTACTGCACACAGTTTAAAGCTGATAAATTGTTTAATCCCTCTACTCATAAAGTGTTTGCAAGTAGAGATGTGGTATTCCATGAGTAGGTTGATGATGGAAACCATGGAAGAAGCAATGAAGAATGTAACATACCTTTCTGGTGGAGGATGGAAGTGATGATAGGGACAACCATGAGAAACATCAACAGAAACAACAACAGTGGCAACAGAAACAACAACAGGAAAAGGAAGATGTAGATGGTACATATGTTGGTAGCAGGCCAAGTCCACCAAGGGATGATCATAATGGATTTGAAGCTAATCCACCACTCAAGAGATCAGGTAGCGAAATTTAGTTGCAAGCAATATATAGGGATCATGATCTTATAACTAGTATGTTAAATTTTGTTGAACCCTCTAATTACAAAGAAGAAAGTCAATATAGTGAATGGATCACAGCCATGGAAGAGGAATATGAGTCCATACTTGAAAAAAACACTAGGATCTAGTTGAACTACCTCAAGGCAAACAACCCATAGCCTGAAAATGGTTATAGTAGCCTAAATTTAGAGCAGATGGGATCATAGAAAAATATAAAGCTAGGTTGGTTGCAAAGGGGTACTCACAGAAAGAACAGACAGTCTATGAGGAAAGATTCACCTCGGTAGCTAAATTAAACACAATTAGAATGTTAATTGTGCTAGCTACAAAACATCATTGGATGATATATCAGCTAGATATGAAATATGCATTCTTAAATGGGGAATTAAAAGAAGAAGTGCATTTAATGCAACCTGAAGGGTTTGTTAAACAGGGGGAGGAACATTTAGTCTGTAGATTGAATAAAGCATTGTATGGACTAAAACATCCACCCAGGTCGTGGTATGATAAAATTGATTCATTTTTCCTAGAGAATAGTTATAAAAGAAACAAGAATGACTCTAATCTGTATACTGTGTTTGATCAAAATGGCCAAATTGTTTTGATTTATTTATATGTAGAAGATCTTATCATTACAAGAAATGTTGATGAACTAATTAAATAAATCAAAGAGTAGATGTCACAGATTTTTGAGATTAAAGACCTCAGAGAGTTACATTATTGTTTGGGTCTAGAAGTCTGGAGGGATTCTGGCCTGACTTTACTGTCTCTGGGAAAGTATGTCGAGAGTCTATTGAAAAATTTCAGAATGGATCAGTGTAAAGAAGCATCCGTGCCTTTACAATAGAACATCCAACTTTAGAATAATTATGGTTTAAAGGAGGTCGATAAAGCACTATATAGACAACTCATTGAGAGTCTAATTTACTTGACTACAACTAGGCTAGATTTAGCTTTTGCAGTGAGTGTATTGAACCAATTGATGTCAAAGCCTCTTGAGAAAGGCATCTTAAGGTATCTTCAAGGAGCACCAGGAAGTAAAACATTGTATGCTTGTCCTCAACATAAGCAAAGTATCAAGCCATGTGTGCAGCAACATGTGAGGCATTTTGGTTGAGGAAAATTCTATAGGATGCCAAAGAATAACAAAAAGATGCAATTGCTATCAGATGTGATAACTATACCTCAATCAAATATGCAAATAATCCAATGTTTCATAAAAACACAAAGAATATTGACACACAGTTTCACTTTGTTAGGGACAAGGTTCAGTCAAAGGAAATCCATATTGAATATTGTAATACTTGTGACAATGTTGCAGATATTTTTACTAAGCCTCTTGTTGGGCATGGAATCCCCCCAAGGCATGTTTTGGGGCTTAAAGCCCAAGTTTGGAGCAAGTATTTTGTAAAAGCTTCTCGAATTGCATGCGCGGGGTGTGAAGTCATAATAGAGTCATAGGGTTGTTCACCGTTGTTTTGTAATGTAATGTTAGCTGGATAGACCTACCCATGGTCCACGGACCATGGGATTGTATAAATAGGGTGAGGCTCTAAGTGTAAAAGAAAACGAATAATGAGGAAGAATAGAGAAGTCTAAGTGATTGAGTCAAAGTGTAAAGTGTGTATGTGGGTCGTAGAGTAGGAGAAAGCTCTACAGCTATGTGCGTAGAAACCTAGTAGTCCATAGCTGAGTGTGCGGACCCCTGCAGTTGAGTGCACAGGTTAGGTCGAGTCTGTAATCGTTGAACAAATCAATAAAGAGAAATTTTGCTATAATTATGTGTATCTTTTCCTCATTTAATGCATGATTGAATATAATTTGCAATTATACTGTTTATTTACTCCAAAAACCTGTACGAATTTTTTGTATTTTTAAATATAACTTAAGACATTTAAGTAGGCGAAGGTGCTTAAACAATACTGGAAGATAAATAAGATATCGGGTAATAGCCCAGAGCACGACACAACCCCTAGTTAGGGATGTGCGAAGGTAGTGTATCAGGCCATGAGGAATGGGAAAGTGTGTGAAGCAGCCTATGTGTAGGGACAAACAGTGGACCAGTCAAACTCATCAAACATCTCAAGGGTGTAGAAACCAGGATCTAGCACCCTCCCATTCTACTTCGAGTGAGACCTTAGTCCGTGCTCCGCGGATTGTTGCCGAAAGGGCTAGTAGTACAGGGTTTTGTTTGGCTAATTAACCCAGAACCTGGGTCAGGCCCCAACAAGCCAACAAATGGTTTTGTTGTCGGGACCAGGATTTGCATAGAGATGTATGATGTCGTATGATTGGAATTTGACAAATAAACGAATTGAAAAGTGGTTGGACAGAAAGATTCATTAGTTCGAGGTGTAGGAAAACAGGAATCCATGGCTATCAAAGGAAGAGTGGTTAGATTGCTACTTGTTTACGGAGATACATGGAATTTTCTTTGCATCCTTCGCTACTGAGTTGTATGAGTGGATCGCGAAGGTAGCATAAAGCCAAGGAAGGTGTAAATTTGACAAACCTATTGTGTGGACTCTAGAATTAGTGTGCAGACTGGAAGCATCAGAAGATCAGATCACGTGTGTTGTTGATCACTGGCTCGATCGAATCATAGGAGGATTGATCATTGAATTCGTAGTAGATACTTCAGTTAGCTATAATGGGGCAGAACAACGGTTTCTCAAGGGACCGCGAGGTAAGTACGTTAAATATTTGAACACTTGGATCAAAATGCTACTGTGTGAAAAGCCGGTTATGCGAATAAATTGATGTTTGCTATAGAAAGATTCATGAGTTCGGGGCATAGGAAAACAAGAATCCGCGACTATCAAAGGAAGAGTGGTTAGATTGCTACTTGTTTATGGAAATCCACGGAATTTTATTTGCATCCTTCCCTACTGCGTTGTATGAGTGGATCACGAAGGTAGGAGATAGCCAAGGAAGGTGTAAACTTGACAAACCTATTGTGTGGACTCCAGAATTGGTGTGCAGACTCAAAGCATCGGAAGATCAGATCACGTGTGTTGTTGATCACTGGCTCGATCGAATCATAGGAGGATTCATCATTGAATTTGCAGTAGATACTTCAGTTAGCTATAATGGTGCAGAACGATGGTTTCTCAAGGGACCACGAGGTAATTACGTTAAATATTTGAACACTTGGATTGAAATGCTACTATGTGAAAAGTAGGTTATGCAAATAAATTGATGTTTGGTGCTATGCGAGGTGGGAGAATCTACAGAAACAAAGGTAGCATAGAACTAGAGACTAGCCCCTTGATTTATCCTCCATGAGGAAGCGAAGAAGAGCTCGTGAAGGTCTTGCCAAGAAGTACGGCCAATCTAATAAGGCAAAGAATTCGGCGCATACCACCCCCACACACATCACCACCAGTTTCACCTTCTTCACCCCCGACTTTTCCCATCCCACCTCTACCACCACCACGAAGCAGTATGGCCATCGTAATAAAGCTCCCAGTGTTTAAGGGAGTAGTGAATGAAGATCCATACCAGTTTTGATTCGTGATAAAAGTTGTATTGGAAGTAGAGGGTGTCACAGATGAAAATATAAAGAAGGAAACATTGGCTAGTACTCTATAGGATCAGGTGCTGACCTGGTACATTAAGAATTCCAATCACAATCCGAATGTGGGGATAGTAGATATTCAAGTTTCTCTAAACAAAGAATTTAGCAGGCCAAAATTGAAGGCACAAGATTATTGGATTCAAGGAAATCAAAATGCTACCAGGAAAAACCCCATGGGTGTTGGATCAAAGATTGAAGTGCACAATTTGTGAAGAAAACATGACATTAACAGATGTGCAACACCGTGAATGGCTTGTAGCATCGTTAACGCCACATCTACGGAACGCGTTGGCACAACAAAGACTAACCATTCAAGCTGAGGCTTTGGGGGTTATAATGAGATTGCATGAGACTCCGATACAAGATCCTAACCTGGGAGTTCAACAAATTCACGCGTAGTTGAAAAACTTGTGCCTTGAGATGCAGAGTTTGAAACAAGACAGGACGTCTTGTCCAGAAGTACACGACAAGGTATGGTGTGTAAAGTGCAAGGGCCAGGGGCACGACAAGGACCACTGCCCGGTGTTCATGAATTACCTCATGGGAGGAGGACCAATGCCATTGATACCAGAGGCACAAGTAGGACCAAGTGTGGTGCCTACATTATGGCGCATATGCAACATATAACTACCATCTATTACAGAAGTATACCCAAAATTCACGACAGTTGTTCTATAATTCCTGTAGATCACTAGGCCATTAAGGGCACACCTGTAGGAGTTATGAGTTGATGATGGATCAGACTCCTACCTACCGATTTCAGGCCAAAACATGGCCCCTTGGCCAAAACACAGGGATGGCACAAACCGGCTTTAAGGGGTGCGAACAAGGCTGAGGTGGAATGGGACCAAGAAGAGGTCGCGAACAACTGATAGGTTACAATTGTGGAGGGATAGGACATTATGCCCGTGATTGTATGAATCCAATGTGACCATTATGCTAATATTGTACGTAGTTTGATGATGAGACGGAGGACTGTCCCACATTGATAGCGAGGTTGCACAATAAAGGAGCACTCCAACCTCCCCCGACTCAGAACCTATAAATGATGAGGTCTTAGCTGTGCGAGGAAGACCCTATTGTAAATATCGTGCTCCAGAGTGGTATTACGACAGGGGATGACAAAGGCAAGCAACCTAAGGAAAGTACATGGGTTCGCAAGGCTGCAATGAAGGAACCAAAATTTGATCTAGAGCACTAAGGAGTCCTTCATGGAAGCTAAGAGGAGCTTCACGGACGCCTCCACTTCAGGAAGTAAAGACAGACTAGAGTTGGAAATGGACCCATCAATGCTCACTATGTTCTTAGAGACATGCATGAAGTTGTTGCGCGATAGTGAGGCTATAAAGGGGTTGCAATACCTCATAACTAGATGCACTGGGACCGCGCCAAGAGCACCACACATATTTCGGAAACTCAGGAAGCACACAACACAAACAGGCAGGGAAATGAGCTTGACCGCATAGATCAGGGAATATAAGATGGATCAAGTGATTCTGGATCTAGGATTGGACACGAGCATCCTTCCAAAGAAAACATGGGAATGCATGGGTAGGCCTGCGTTGCAATGGTCTCCTATCCAACTACAAATGGCGAACCAACAAAAGATCCTACCTATGGGGATATTGCAGGGAATCACAGTAGACATCGAAGGAGCAAGCATGCTCGCAGATTTCGAAGTGATAGAGATTGTTGATGACAGCAATCCCTACCCCACACTACTAGGAATAGATTGGGCCACTGACATGAATGGAGTAATAAATCTAAAGAAGCGCAAGATGATCTTTGAGAAAAAGTCACTGTGCATAGTGGTACCTTTAGACCCTGCAGAAGGATCGCACTACACAGAGCCAGTGCACAACTATGACAATGATGAGGAATTGGACTGTATCTACAAAATAACCTTGCGGGAGGAGGACTGGGTGAATCCAATGACGGATGACCGAATCTCATGGGAGCGCAAAATCTCCTATACATCAGATTCTGGCGAAGAATAGAACTATGGCAGAACTAGTTACATGAGGTAACCACACTCAACTCTAACATGATGACGAGATTGTTGCGCTATGTAACAACAAAGATAAGGGATATACCTATGTATGACGAGTGAGGTGAAGTGGAGGAGTTCCTGAACAAATTTGAAAGAGAAGTGCCATAACAACAATTTTTCGATGATCTAAAATGGGTACTATGCGCTACACCTGCAAGGTGGTGGGGTATGCACCAACGAAGTTTTAAGGACTGGCATGAATGCAGAAGGATGATGTGCTTGTAGTTTGGGAAGCCTCAAATGTGATTGAAGGACAAGTATGATGGACAGGATGATCCATGTGCACACCTCGCAAAATGGACAAAGGTCTATGGGGAAGAGCCACAACCTAAGTGGGTGCACCTGTTCTGTCACACCCTGGATATTATACCCATGAAATGGTATATAGAGATGGATCTTCGCCGTCGCATGAATGAATGGAATATCTTGTGCGAAGGATTTTTGTTAACCCTCATGTTTGAGGATTGTTGCTCGGATACTGTTGATGATGAGCTACAAGCAGTAAATGTAGCTATCTTTAAAATACCCTAGGAGCCAAGGGAAGTGCTTCAGCCTGAATAGGCAACCCAGCTGAGCTGCGCGCTGGAGTGTTACAACGTAAACATTGAAGAATATAACGAAGATCCATGCAAAGTTAACATTCCAGAAACTGAAGCCTATCACGACGTTTAAGGGCCATTGATTGAAGACCCTGAGATTACCGCGTCGATAGAGACAAAGTAGGTAAACATTGGCACGGAGGCTAAACCCAAGTATGTAATGCTCGACGAGTACTGGGATGATGCCATGGTGGATAAGGTCGTTGAGTTACTCCGCGAGTACCAAGACTTATTCCTGACCAAGATCACAGACTTAAAGGGGATCGTTAGCGATTTAGGAATGATGAAGATCACCATAAAACCCGATGCGAAGCCGGTTAAGCAGAGGCCTTACTGCTTGAATCCGAAGTACAAGGAAAGGGTCCCCATAGAATTAGACAAAATTCTCACAGTTGGAATTATTGATTCGGTGGAAGAATCTGACTGGGTAAGCCCTATGGTAGTATAGGAGAAGAAGAAGAAGGGTGAAATAAGAATATGCATGGACCTCAGGGAATTTAATGATGCTTGTGTGTAAGACCCATTCCCAACCCTGTCCACAGATGAGGTATTGGAAAATGTTGGCAGACAAGAAGGATAGTCTTTCAATAATGGGTTCTCAGGGTACCACCAGATCAAATTTATGCCAGAAGACAGGAGTAAGACCACCTTCACAACTGAGTGGGGGTGCTTTCAATACATCATCATGTCGTTTAGGTTAAAGAATGTGCCAGCCATCTTTTCATGCATAGTTGTTGTCACATTCAAAGAATATATCCACACGTTCTTGGAGGTATATCTGGATTATTGGACTGTATTTGGATTGGCTAAGCACCACATAGAAAGCTTACGCTTGATGCCTGATACTTGCCCACAACACCGAATCGTGCTCAACATTAAAAAGTGTACGTTCCTCGTTTCCTTTAGCAACCTGTTGGGACATGTGGTCTGCAAATAGGGACTAATGGTAGACCCCATGAAGACTACAGTAATTTTGAATTTTAAAGAACCGCGAAGTGTTAAACAGTTGCACGCTACCCTGGGACATATGGGGTGCTACAGGAAGTTCATTAAAGGCTATGCACAGATGACAGCGCCAATGGAGAAACTATTGAAAAAATATGTCACGTTCTACTAGAATGATGATTTCATAAAGAGCTTGGATGTACTAAAAGAGAAACTGGCCCCCGCCCCAATCCTAGTCTTCCCAAAATGGGACGTCAAGTTTCATGTCCATGTTGACGCGTCATGTATCGTGCTGGGAGCGGTGCTAACATAAGAGGGTGGAGAGGGCTTGTATCACCCTATCGTCTTCGCAAGTCACAGGTTTTCCAAAGTGGAAAAGAACTATTCCACAACCAAGCATGAGGGGCTAGCTATGGTGTACGTGCTCCAAAAATACTAGCACTATTTGCTAGGAGGACATTTCAAGATGTATATAGACCATTCTGCACTAAAATTCTTGGTTGATAAGCTTGTGTTGGGCGGGTGCATATGCAGGTGGCTCTTATTGTGCTAAGAATATGACTTTGAGGTTGTGATCAAGCCTGGACACTTGAATGCAGGACCGGATCACTTATAGCGCATTGATATGGGCGAGGAAGCTACCAATTTGGAGGAAGGATTACCTGACACGTAGCTCTTTGTTGTGCGTGTAGCAGATGGACAAATTGAAGATATAATCCACTCTCTGAAAACAGAGACTACATCGAAGGAATACTTCATCTAGCAAAAGAAGGAACTGGTGGTGCGTGGAGCTGACTTTTCTATCATCGCAGGGCACCTATACAAAATGGGGAATGATGAGATAATGTGAAGGTACGTACCTGAATTTGAATGAAGTCAGATCCTCACGAAAGAACATGGTGGCATTGTAGGAGGACACTATGCATGACGAGTGACCACGCAATAGATTCTTTGCGCAGGGTTGTGGTGGACAACCCTTCACCAAGATTCAAAAGCACACTGTCAGGCCTGTGATATATGTCAGAGGATAGGTAAACCATCGCGTAGGGACGAGATGCCTTTGAATCTAGAAATGACACTGTAGCCCTTGGAAAAATGGGCAATTGACTTTATAGGACCTATCAAACCTAAGGGAAAAATGGGCACACGATACATTATCACCGCAACAGAGTACTTGACTCGTTGGACAGAAGCGCAGCCAGTTAAAGACTGCAAGGTTGCCACAACTTCAAAGTTTTTGTTTGAACACGTTTTGACTTGATTTGGCTGTCTAAAAATCTTAATGAGTGATCGTGGCACACATTTCCTAAATGAAGCCATTAGCGTGCTAACATAAGAGTTTCAGGTGTATCATCAGAAAAACACATCATATCACCCACAAGTGAATTGGATAGTATAAGCATTAAAAAAAATACTGGAGATTACACTAACTAAAGCATGGAACACGCAGTGGAGCGATTGGGACCTACGTGTACCTGCAGTACTATGGGCTTATAAGATAACATGCAAGAAACTAATGGGACTACCACCTTTTCAGTTGGTTTATGGAATGGAAGTTGTCATGCCAATGGAGCATATTGTACCTTGTCTACGCATAGTAGCGCTTATAGGAACGATGAACCACGAAACCCTAGAAGAGAGGCTTGCGTAGTTGGAAGAACTTGAGGAGGAATGTTTCTTGGCTAGCTTTCATCAATAGGTGCAAAAGTAGCATGAGAAGGCCTATCACGATCGCCATATTAGTTGCACACCTTCAAGGTAAATGACTTATTGCTGATGTATGACAGTAAGTTTGATAAATTCCTAGGAAGGTTTACAATGTATTCGCTGGGACCATACGTTGTTAAGGAGGTCATAGATAGAAGCACGATACATCTAGTCAAAATAAATGGAGAGCCTTTCCTAGGCAAAGTGAATGGCAGCTGCTTGAAGCCCTACATGGGTGGCCCGACTATCTGACTAGCCAGCAAAAGCACAATCTTTATGCTCCAAGGATTCAGACAAAGGTGCAGGACTATAAACAATGCAGGGGATACCAGTACAAATGTAGAGAATAAGTTTTACACAGAGGTCTCAGAAAAATGTATGCAGCAGATCTAACAAGCAACAACTTAGTTCGAGAACAGTTGGAGGGACTCCATGCAAAGATCTTCGCGCCAATAGAGTGACTGGAGGGTGAGTTGCAACGTTTGTGTTGGGGACCTATTGGGCATGGAACCCCCCCAAGGCATGTTTCGGGCCTTAAAGCCCAAGTTTTGAGCAAGTTTTTCCATAAAAGCTTGGTGAATTGCGGGCGCGGGGCACAAAGTCATAATAGAGTCACAGGGTTGTCCGCCCTAGTTTTGTAATGTAATGTCAGTTGGATAGACCTAGCCATGGTTCGTGGACCATGGCTAGGCTCTAAGTGTAAAAGAAAATGAATAATGAGGAAGAATAGGGAAGTCTAAGTGATTGAGTCAAAGTGTAAATTGTGTTTGTGGGTTGTAGAGTAGGAGAAGGCTCTGCAGCTGTGTGAGTAGAGGCCTAGTATTCCACAGTTGAGTGCATGGACCCTTGCAACTGAGTGCGCAGGGCAGGTCGAATCTGTAATCATTCGGCGAATCAATAAAGAGAAGTTTTTCTATAATTTTGTGTATCTTTTCCTGGTTTAATGCATGATTGGATATAATTTGCAATTATACTATTTATTTACTACGTAAACATGTATGAATGTTTTGTATTGTTGAGTATAACTTAAGAAATTTAAGTAGGTGAAGGTGCTTAAACAATTCTGGAAGATAAATAAGATATCGAGTAATAGCGTAGAGCATGGCACAACCCCTAGTTAGGGCTCCGTGAAGGTAGTGTATCAGGCTGCGACGAATGGGAAAGTGCATGAAGTAGCCTGCGCACAGGGACAAATAGTGGAAAATTCAAACTCATCGGACATCTCAAGGGTGTGGAAACCTGGGTTCTAGCACCCTCCCATACTACTTCGGGTGAGACCTTAGTTTGCGCTTTGCAGACTATTTCCGAAAGGGCTAGTAGTACAGGTATCTATTTGGCTAATTATCTCTGAACCTAGGTCAGGCCCCAACAAGCCAACACCTCTTGGAAGAATTAAGTTTGAGTTATTTAGGGAGATGTTAGGAGTGCTAGTGAACCCTTTCTTCATTAAGGGGGAGTGTTAAAGTTAATAGAGAAATGTAATCTTGGAGTGAGCCAGTTCATTAGTTATGTGCCAGACATAGATTAGGAATTTGTTCCTATTTTCTAGGTGGTTGTTCTAAACTCCCTATTTGCTTGTAAACTATTTATTAATGGTGATTAATGATGAAGGCATAGAGAATTCTGCTAGAGGCAGTCTCCAGGTGAATTCCTCACCTGAGAGTTGTTCGGTGTCATGAATAATATCTTTGTCTTCCATTTTTAATAGCCCCTAGGTCGTGGTTTCTAAAGCCACAGGTTAAACCTAGAAGAAAATAGATAACTTGACAAACAAACAAAAAACTAGATAATAATTTCATTTTACATTCTTGATATTATTATTAATTATAAAAAAAATTAATATATAAGATACACCTACAAATTTACAAAAACATGTGAAAACTTCTTAATCATGGAGTTGCACCCCTAATTTATCATAGATATTCTTAATTTATAAATAAGATTTGTTACAATATGATGCGAAAATACTATGGATTATTAATTTACAGCATACCAAAAAAATTATAACTCATATCGATATGGTAGATGTTCCTATGTCATTTTTTTAATTAATAAATTTAATTAAAATGTTTGAAATTACATGTAACAGCATAACACACAAAAAAATAAAATCACTTTGAGCAATTAAATCATACCACAAGGCATATATCACATGTCAAGTTTCCAGAACATACATTGGGTTTTTAAAGAAGTAATTAATATTCGTTTTCCAAATCTACACCTGATCCACCCCTTGGTATACACTTTGTTAGCATGCTTTCTGTTATATGCAATGAATTAATGCGTAGGTGAATCCGTAGTCAGGACTGACACTTGTAACTGTGCTGCTTTATGATCGAGAGGACTCAGAAAATGGGTCTGGCTTACGTTCAACACCTGGCACATTATAAATTGGAGGATCAGGTAACGATCCACGGTTGATAATCCCTCAAAATTCTCCCTATGAAAACTTTGGTTTTGCTGTAAACAATTTCTTTCACAGGTAACATAAGAGCAACTTTTATCTTGGCTCTGCAACTATCTATGATCTTTTGATGGAAACATGACAGTAGCTCGACCCCCTTGGCTCGACGGGTCCATCAATCCTCCAAGTATCACCGGTAAGTTCGTTTCGTAACTTCTGTTCTTACCATGAAACATCCATGTCTACTTACTCGGCCCATGACTTGTAGATTACTTGGTTTCTTTTATGTTCTGCTCGTTCTAGGGGAGATGGGGTCAGAAACACCTATAACATTCTGGAGCTAATGGCCCAGCAAGCAAAAGGAATACTTGCTTTTATTTCATTCTTTGTACTGAGATCCATCACTGGTGGTTACAGTGTGTGCATATGTTCTTTGCCTTCCTCTGATCAAAACTTCTTTTTTTTCAGGTATTAAATATCCCCTAAGAGTTTTTCCTCAATGATTGAATCCAAATTTGAATAGGGTTTAACTCAGGGGTTTTGTGAGTGTAAGTAAAAATGTTGTGGATGAATTTTCTAGGTGGTTCGAGGTATGCTGGCTTCTTACACCATTTGTCGTCTTCTTTTACAGGTTGGTCTCTCTTCGAGTTTCTCTGGAAACTTTCCTTGTAGAAGATAATCCTAGGCTTCGATTAAATGAGAAATCAATTCATCTTGTCACCGTGGGATTTTTCGAGCCTCAGCTCTTACGAGGATAATTTTTTTTATAGACGAAGGAACAATATGTACTAGGGTTTTAGTTTTATTTAAACAAAAGTGTAATATCTCTTTGAGTTGATATGAACTGGACTTCTTTTAAGGGTTTAATCCCACATTGTTATTGCATTATGTGTCTGTCCCTGTAAACTGAAAGTAGTTCTATGATTCGAATTGGATTTGCTTTGTTTCAATTACTTGATTTTTCCTTCAATGTATCGGGTCTTTCATTGATCGTTTTACACAACGTCTATGATATTATCTGTTGCTGAAATGAAGGTTCATATTTTTGTTGTTTGGAAATTGGGTATAAGCCTGGCTGGTTGGTTCCAGTTGTTCCTTCGGAACTTGACCGAGGGCCACAAAGAACCCTTGCAGATCACCCTTATTCATTTGTGTGTGTGGTAATTTCATGAATGTGGTATCACTTATAATTGTGTTTAACTCGTTAGGAACATAGTTTATTCAGATATATTTGCATTCACAAGTTCTCTTAATGTGGCTACTGAAGGCTTTATGGTCCCCAAAATTATACTATTTTTCTATTTTAACGTGTGATTTATTCTATCATATACACATCACGGTCTAGATATAAACCTAATGTTTAATCTGAAAGCGATAAAATTGTTGCTCTGTTTTCTTCTCTAGGTGGCTAGAGTAATAGAATTCTGAAATGGTTGGTTTATTTTCTAGAAAGGAAGGTTACAGGTATTCCATCATCTCTATTCATTGATATATATATATATATATATATATAGATATAGGACCTGATATAAGTAACAATATAAAATAACTGAATACATTCAGCAGTAGAAAATGACAAAATACATTTAACAATACGAATAATAGATTGTCTTTGGTAATTGGTTCTTTTGTTGTTGATATATTACTAGTTATTAATAACTCCTCTCAATTAGTAAATACAAAGCATAGAATAAACCACTTATATTTCTTTTTTGTATTGGTAACTGTGTGATTATCTCTTTTTCTTGAGAGGTCTCACCACCCAACCATATATCTAATGATTATGACTAGAATCCTCCTTTGAGATCTTCCTACTCCTAATAGTCTATGAGTTGGTTGCAGTCCAATATATCGGGCATCAGGACCCTGGTCTAGTGTCAAGTCTCATACTATTCGACTGTAATCCACAGTTTCCCACTGGTTACTTATCCAGCTCAAGGAAAAAATGGGTAGGATAATTATTTCTTTCTTATCTATATTTTCTTTTTCTTTCCCACCAACCCCTAGGATTCTCTCTCTTTTCCCTTTTGAGGAACCAGATTAGAAACTATTTGTAACTGTCTCAGGAGTTATTTAACTATTTGTTTTAGTTATTTGATAAACTATTTAAATTCTTTAATAAATAAATAACAAGGTTTGTTTTGGCTTCTCAGACTTATTTCTTTAAGAATCTATGTTATGCAAAGTAAAAATTTGAAGTAACAAGTAAAACTTGGTAACAATGTAAATGTTTGTGCAGCATAGAGTGTTACAACTCTCCCCCTTGTGAGGAACACTATCCTTGGTGTTCTCTCAGGAAAATAGTGTTGGATGTGCTTTCTGCATAGTTTCCTCCTCTTCGCAAGTAGCTTCTTCCGGACTAAAGTGATTCCACTACACTTTAACCTGGGTTATGGCTCATTTCCACAATATGGTTTCTCTCTGATCGAGGATATGAAGAGATTCTGCCAGAAATTCTCCCTCTGGTTTGACCTACACAAGTTATAATCTATTGTCAGATATTTTCAAAACGAAAATTCATATGTTACCTAGTCTATTCTTTTATTACCTACAGATTTTCCTAGTTACTTATATGTTGAGGATTGTACACATATTTTTTAACAAGGAGACATGGAAAACATTGTGAACCTAGATATTGCCTGGAAGTGCTACCTTGTATGCTACTGGTCCACTCTGTTCCAAGATTTTAAATGGTCCACAGTACCAGGGTGCTAACATAGCACAACCCTTCTATTACAAGGTAATTTTCTGGGGTTTAACCTTTACATATACATGATCCCCCAACTGGAATTCCTCATGTGATCTCTCCTTATCTACATAAATCTTTTTCGTATGCTGGGAATCCTTTAAATTTCGATGGTCCTTTTTAACTGTATCCTCCATTTCAGCCAACATATCACGACCCAGTGAAAATATATTAACAAGGCTATTCCAATCTATGGGTACCCTGCACTTTCTCCCATATAACACCTCAAAAGGGCTCATGCTCAGTGATTCATGATATCCTTTATTGTAGGAGAACTTCACCAGGTGGAGATAGTCCTCCCATTTACGCAATTGTTGCATCACAAACATCCTCAACATGTCCTCTAAGATTTGATTTACTCACTCTATTTGGCCATCCGTTTGTGGATGGTAGGTAGTACTAAACTGAATCTGGGTACCTAACCCAGAGAAGAGGGTTTTCCAAAATGTGGATGTAAATTTTACATCCCTGTCAAAGATCACCACCCTGGGTATTCTGTCCAACTGGAAAATGTCCCTCATAAATATGTCTACGATCTCCACATTTTTGTAGGTTGATTTCAGGGGTATGAAATGAGTGGCTTTACTCAGCTTGTCCACCACCACGATAATTGAGTCATGTTGTTTCTTAGTGCAAGGTAAATCGGTGATAAAATCTAGTGTGATCGTCTCCAATTTCCACTCGGGAATGGGTATTGGTTGCAATAGGCCAGCAAGATGTTGATGTTCCACCTTCACCAGTTGGCACTCCAAGCACTTGGATAGATATTCAGCAACGTTCTTCCTTGAACCTGGCCAGAAATAACTTTTTATGATTGCTGAAAATAGTTTTTGATATCCTGGGTGAGAAACGTAAGGCTTCCTATGGAACTCATTCAATAAAAATTGTTTAATAGAATTATGTTTGGGAATATATATTCTGTCTCTAAATTTTAACATTTTATCTTGATTAATACGATAGTCAAACTTCTCCCCCTTCTTCTGAGCTTTGAGTGTTTGTTGCCGAAGAAATGCATATTTTGGGTCTTTGAGGGATGCTTCTGTGATGACATCAGGGAGGTTAGATTGTACTTTGATAAATTGCACTTCATAAATGCAGTGTAATTTCCTGCTTAATGTGTTAGCTACTCGATTTTCCTTCCCCTTAAGGTGCTTCATTTCAAACTCAAATTTGCTAAAGAATGCGGTCCATCTAGCTTGCCGAGCATTTAAACTATACACGTTAAAGAAATTAGTAAGAATGCTATGATATGTTAATAACGTAAATTTATTTCCTAGCAGGTATTGTCGCCACATTTTGAGCACATGTACTACCGCCATTAGTTCAAGATCATACATAGAGTGTTTCCTTTCATAATGTTTCAGTTTGCATGATTCATAGGCTATAACCTTCCCTTCTTGCATTAATACCTTGCTGAAACCCTCCTTACTTGCATCCGTGCAAACCACAAAGGAGTTTTCCAGATCTGCTACTTTCAACACAGGTGCAGTGGTAAGTAGTTGTTTTAATTGCTCAAAACTTTATTGACATTTAGCTTTCCATTGGAAAGTACACCCCTTTTTCTGTAATGAGGTCATAGGAAAGGATATTTCCAAAAAACATTTAATGAATCGATGATAGTAGCCATCTAAGCCCAAAGAAGATCTAATACCGGCAACATTTTTCGGGGTTGTTCACTCCATAATTTTTTTAATTGTTTATGGATCCACTGTTATCCCATCTTTTGAAATAGCATGACCCAGATACTATATTTGATCTTTGAAAAAGTATCACTTGCTATACTTATCGTATAGCTGATTATCTCATAAAATTTGCAATACTATTCTCAAGTGTTTTTCATTCTCATCCCAATTCTTAGAATAAATCAGTACATCATCAATAAAAATCAGTACAAACTTATATAAAAATGGTTGGAAAATACTATTCATCAGACTCATAAACGTAGTTGGAGCATTGGTAAGGCCAAAAGGCAATACCACAAACTCATAATGGTTGTAACAAGCTCAAAATGCAGTTTTGCAAATATCTTCTTCATTTCTCCTTATCTAATGGTAACTAGACCTCAGGTCAATTTTTGAGAACACACTAGCTCCCTGCACTTGATCAAATAAATCGTCAATACGTGGTAAGGGGTATTTGTTTTTGATAGTCAGTTTATTTAGTTGACGATAATAAATGCATAGCCTCAAGGTTCCGTCCTTCTTTCGTACAAATAACACGGGGGATCCCCAAGGGGATACACTGGGGTGAATGTACCCTTTATGCAAAAGTTCCTGAAGCTGCATTCTAGTTTTGTTAGCTTAGGGATGCTCATGCGGTGAGGAGCTCTTGAAATTGGAGCTTCTTTAGGTATCAATTCAATGGTGAAATCAATGTCACGCTTAGGTGGCAATCCCGGAATGGATTCACGAAACACATCAGCTAAATCTTGGATCAGAGGAATATCTCCCAAAGAAGTCATTTTACTCTTCTAATATGTGTATCCTACTTGGACAACGTAAATTTAACAATCTTTCTTGATATAGCTTCCCAAATGGTTAGTAGAAATAGGGCGTATCTTAACATTTTTTTTGATTCCTTGTATTTCCCTCCTCTGTGATGATTCTATGAGATAACTTACAAATTTCTCTTTACAGTTGACTAGGGATCATCGTCCTTCCAGCCAATCCATCCCTATTAGTACATCATAGGAATCTAAAGGAAGTACATTAAGGTTGACATGGATTGGTTGTCCTGAAACTGTTATAGGACAATTTTCTATTTTTGTAGATACCCTTCTTCTTGCTCGAGTGGCTAGTTGAACTAACCAAGTCTTCTTAAACTTGCTTGTTTGTAGCTAACATTTCTCTACCACTTTAGGACTTATATATCTTAAGGTAGCACCCGGATCAAACAAAACAAAAACGGGTTGATCAACAATCATATCTTCACACTCGATCATGGTGGGTTGATATTCTGCTTGATGATTGTCCAATGTAGCATTACTTATGGGCATGCTCCTTGCTACATCTCCAACTGTGGATGCCTCTTTCATATTCGAAAGTTGTTATGTTCTGGCCCTCTGTGGAGAATTTTTGTAGTAATTGGATTTTCCACATCCCCAGCACTATAGAGGTTTCTTTTGCTACTGGTCATTAGAAGGTTTCTTAACTCCCTCCCATTGTCTATTTTCGGTGTAGGCTAGAACTTTTCGCTGGTTCTTTCGAAATTTACCAAAGGTTCTTTGCTATATATTCCTTCCATTAGTGTTCTTCGTTTGTCTGCTTAGGGGTAAACTCCTCCCTCTTGTGCCTATTACTCCTTTCGACCCTTTAGTTTTCTATTTCATTTGATGATAACATATGTGGGCCTTTTGTGCTGCATCATCCATGGTTTTATGATAATCAAATTCTAATTTTTCCATAATAGAATTGGGGAGACTGCTAAAAAATCGCTGAATTTTGGCCTTTTCTTTGTGCATATATGGAACGTATCGTAATAGGGAAGTAAATCGTTTCACATATTCATCCATGGTCAACGTCTCGAGCCTCAGTTCATTGAATTCCTTTGCTTTTTCATCATAGTACCATTCAATTATATATTTATCCTTGAAATGCTTATGAAATTCTTGCCACGTAACTTGTTCCTCATAATTTTTTCTCACAGTTTTGATTTCTTCCGACCAGAGGGTGGCCCTACACTTAGTTTGTAAACTTTTAATCATGCTTTAATTTTATCAGTGTAGTCATAAATCCGAAAGTACTAGCTCATGTCAATTAACAATGCTTCTTCAGATTCTCCTTTGAAGAGTGACAATTTTATCTTTCTAAACTCACCTTGTAATCCAATCTTTTGTCTCTTTGTCCTACATTGGTCAGAAACATTATCCAAGCGTCCCTCTTCATCTTCTCTATGCCCTTCAACTAACTCTACATTATCTTCACCACGATGAACTTTTGGAGTCTTCTCCCTATCCTTTGTGTTGGGATCGAGTCCCCATTGATTCTGTCGGTAGATAGCTTTTTACAGATTCTTTCTTATTCCTACCTCACTCATTCGTTGTCACTTCCTAGGCTTGTCATCCATGCTCGTAATTGTTGAACTATGAGTAGATTAGCATTGGCTTGGCAAGATTCTTCTCCCAGATGTATCCATATGTCTAGATTGTTCTCAATGTAAGTTACTTCCGGCTAGTTCGATGGAGTGAGACTCCTCTTCATTTATGCTTTTGAGGTACTAACATCGTGTTCACATTCACAATTACTTAGTTTCTCGCAACAGATGCTAAACACATAAAAGTCTTAGTATACGAACCTGAGCTTTGATATCATTCGTAACAGCATAACACATAAAAGGAAAATTTCACTTTGAGCAATTAAACCTTACCACGGGGCTTCACTTTGAGCAATTAAACCTTACCACGAGGCATATATCACATGGCAAGGTTCTGGAATATACATTGCTTTTTTAAAGAAGTAATTAATATTCGTCTTCCAAATCTACAACTGATCCACCCTTTGGAATACTCTTCGTTAGCACGCTTTTTGTTATACGCAATGTATTAAGGCATGCATTAAGGCGTAGGTGAATCTGTGGGCAGGACTGACACTTGCAACTGTGCTGCTTTATGACTGAAAGGACTTGGTACATGGGTCTGGCTGATAGGCGACACCTGGCCCATTATATATCACAGGATCAGGTAATGATCCATGGTTCATAATCCCTCGGAATTCTCCCTAGGGAAAATATGGTTTTGCCCTAAATGATTTCTTTCACAGGTAACGCAAAAGGAGCTTCTAGCTCGGCTCCTCAACTATCTGTGACCTTTTGATTGAAACATGGCAGCAGCTCGACCCCCTTGGCTTGACGGGTCTATCAATCCTCCAAGTATCACCGGTAGGTTGGTTTCCTAGCTTCTACTGGCACTTCTGTGCTTACCATGAAACATATATGTCTACTTACTCGGCCCATGACTTGCAGGTGACTTGCTTTCTTTGATGTTCCACTCATTCCATGGGAGATGGTGTCAGAAGCACCTACAACATTCTAGAGGTAATGGCTTACCAAGCTATAGGAATACCTTCTTTTATTTCCTTCTTCCTACTGAGAGCCATCGATGGTGGTTGTAGGGTGTCCATATGTTCTTCGCTTTCCTCAGATCGAAACTTCTCATTTTTTATGTATTAAAGATCCCTTAAATATTTTTCCTTAATGATTACTGAATCCAAATTTGAATAGGGTTTATCTCAGGGATTTTATGAGTGCAGGTAAAAATGCTGCGGATGAATTTTCCAGGAGGTTCCGAGTATGCTGGCTTCCTTACACCATTCGTCATCTTCTTTTACAGGTTGGTCTCTCTTCAAGTTTCTCTAGCAATTTTCTGCCTAGAATATAATCCGAGGCTTCGACTAAATGAGAAATCGATTCATCTTGTCATCGTGGGATTTTTTGTGCCTCAGCTCTTGCTGGGATAATTGTTTTTATAGTCGAAGGAACATTATGAACTAGGGTTTTAGTTTTATTTAAGCAGAAGTGTAATAGCTGTTTGAGTTGATATGAAATGGACCTATTTTAAGGGTTTAATCTTACATTGTTATTGTCTTAGGTGTCCGTACCTGTAAACTGAAGGTAGTTCTATGATCTGAATTGGATTTACTTTGTTTCAGTTAATCGATTTTTCTTTTAATGTATCGGGTCTTTCATTGAGCGATTATACATAGCGTCTGCGATATGATTTGTTTCTGAAATGAAGGTTCTTATTTTTATTGTTTGGAAATTGGGTATAAGCCTCGACGGCTGGTTCCCGGTTGTTCCTCTGGAACTTGACTGAGGGCCACGAAGAACCCTTGCGGACCGCCCTTATTCATTTGTGTGTGTGGTGATTTCATGAATGTGGTATGACTTCTAATTGCGTTTAACTTGTCAAGAACATAGTTTATTCAGAGATATTGCCATTCACCGGTTCTGTTATCGTGGCTACTAAAAGGTTTTATTGTTCCCGAATCATATTGTCTGTCTGTTTTAACGTGGTCTTTATTATATCGTATACACATCATGGTCCAGATATAAACTTAATGTTTGATCTAGATATAAACCTAATGTCTGATCTAAAAGCGATAAAATTGTTCCTTTGTTGTCTTCTCTAGGCGGCTAGAGTAATAGAATTATGAAATGGTTGGTTTATTTTCTAGAGAGGAAGGTTATAGGTATTCCATCGTGTTTATATATATATATATAGAAAGAACCTGATATTAATAACAGTATAAAAGGACTGAATACATTCAGTAGTACAAAATGACAGAATGCATTTAACAATACGAATAATAGATTGTCTCTAGTAGTTGTTTATTTTGTTGTTAATTTATTAGTAATTATTAATAACTCCTCTCAATTAGTAAATACCAAGCACAAAATAAACCACTTATCTGGTTTTATTGTATTAATAACCGTGCGAGAATTTCTTTTTCCTGGAACTTTCTTGGAACGTCTCACCACCAGCCACAGATCTGGTGATTACATCCAGAATCCCCCTCGAGCTCTTCCTACTCCTCACAGTCGATGAGTTGGTTGCAGTCCGATATCTTGGGTATCAGGATCCCTTCTATCCTCAAGTCTCATACCATTCGACTGTAATCCACAGTTTCCCACTGGTTACTTATCCAGCTCAAGGAAAAATTAGGCATCATCGTTCTTGTTTTCTTATCTATCTTTTCTTTCTCAGGCATCATCGTTCTTGTTTTCTTATCTATCTTTTCTTTCTCTTCCCCCAACCCCTATGATTCTATCTTTTCTTTCTCTTCCCCCAACCCCTATGATTCTATCTTTTCTTTCTCTTCCCCCAACCCCTATCTTTTCTTTCTCTTCCCCCAACCCCTATGATTCTATCTTTTCTTTCTCTTCCCCCAACCCCTATGATTCTATCTTTTCTTTCTCTTCCCCCAACCCCTATGATTCTCTCTTTTCCTGTTTCAATTATTTGATAAATTGTTTAAATTCTTTAATAAATTCAGTTATTTGATAAATTGTTTAAATTGTTTAATAAATAAATAACAAGATATGTTATGGCTTCTCAGCCTTAATTCTTTAGCAATCAATGTAAAAAATTAAAAAGGTAAAACTTTGTAACAAAGTAAATTTTTGTAATATAAAGTATATAATTATTTTTAAATAAATCTCAACTTTTAATTAACAGTGTTACTAAAAAATGTTCTATAGGTGAACAGTAAATGTCTACTATCCACTTGCAAAACAGTATTACTAAAAAATGTTCTATAATATTAGGTGAACAGTAAATGTCTACTATCCACTTGCTCAAAATAAACATGAACAGTAAATGTCTACTATCCACTTGCTCAAAATAAACATGCGTAGTCCAAAATGATGCTTATCAACATAACACAGAAGTTTAGAACCTCTATTCCAAATATTGTTATAAAGTTACATAAATGTTATATATTATTAAATACAACCCATAATAATAAGAAGATAAATTATTTTGAAAATACAAAATTAGTGTAATGATGATATTTATTAGGATGGAAATTGTCCATTTGATTTTAAAAGGGTAAAAAATCACTCAGAAATTTATAACATTTTATTTGTATGATAAAAAATTTAAAAAGCATTTCAAAATTTACATAAATTTATTAGTTGAAAAATTTCAAAATTTTTGGGTAAAAAATCACTCAGAAATTTATAACATTTTATTTGTATGATAAAAAATTTAAAAAGCATTTCAAATTTTACATAAATTTATTAGTTGAAAAATTTCAAAATTTTTTACATTATTTGAAATTGTATTGTAAAAAAATTTGTAATCTATGGAAAAAATTATTCTTATAATTTATATCCTAGCAAATATAATATCAGATCTTGTTTTTATCATATAGCTTTCTTGTTTTTATCATATAGCTTTCATTTTATGAAGTTGGTGAAAATTTATAATTTAAAATCTTATTAAAAAGAATTAAATAATTTTTAAAAATCATGACTAAATTTATGTGTTTAACTGTATTTTCTAATTAAAAGTTATCATTACTTTTTAGAAGAATAAATTTTCAATGTATAAAAACACTATTATTATAAAGAGATTCAGAATAATTTTCCAATCTTAAAATACACTATTTATAAATAAATTAAATTAAAAAAATCATCTTCAATTTTTCTTACTCTAAGAAATAAGAAAAGCTATTCTAATATTTATATATATATGGGTGGTTGCTACTTTAATACCATTGGTGACACTAATATGCATAACCCTAATGACATTGATCAAAATTGACTCTATCACCTTAGGGTAAGTGAAAATAATAGGGCCTAACCCTAAGGGAGTCGAGGATAATTAACACTATGAGCCTAACCCCAAGGGCATTGAGGAGAATTGACCTGTGACCTTACCGCGGGTGTAACATCCTATGAGCCTAACCCCAAGGGCATTGAGGAAAATTGGCCCCGTGACCTTACCACAGGTGTAACTAGTAGTGCCTAACACTCGTAGGCCTGACCCTAAGGGAGTCGAGGAGAATTGACCCTATGAGCCTAACCCCAAGGGTTGAAGAGAATTTAACCGCGTGACCTTATTGCCGGTGTAACAACATATGAGCCTAACCCCAAGGGAATTGAGGAAAATTGACCCTGTGACCTTACCGTGGGTGTAACTAGTAGGGCCTAACCCCAAGGGATTCAAGGAAAATTGACCCTGTGAAGTCCCAATCTAGAGGAAATCAACCAATTCAGCTAAGTGTTGGACTCTATCTTATTATTATTAACATTGTTAATATAATAATGATAAAAGATACAATTTTTTTAATATTTAATTATAGTCAAAATATTATAATATTGTTAGTTATAAAATTTATCTTATTATAAAATTCTAAAATATAATAAGAGAAATATAATTTATAGTATTATTTTCAAAAAATTGAGCTTCTTTCTGTATTGAGTGTATGGGTATGGTTGATGGCAAGAAACTTCCAAAATTATTTCAACTCAAATTATAACCATTTCCTTCTTAAGTTAGGATGGATTGAAGATGCCAATATAGGACGAAATCATTAGAGAATACATGAATATGCCAACTTCCAAGGCGTTAATAATATTAAAAGTGTTATTACATTTGTTTTTAAAGAGAATTTTTGGTGCAATAAAGATTTAGAAAATCAAACGAAGATAAAATACTACAAGAAAATTGTCCATCTTTATCTAGAAAATGGAAAATAAAATTAATTTTATATTTTGAGTAGAATAAAGAAGGAAATTAACTTGTATAAATATAGACCAACTCCCATTATATTTTTTTTGTGAAAGTGGAAATTAGAAAATTCTCAAAACATTATGGGATACAAAAATCTTTTATAGTTATTACACTACCTTGTTAGAGTCTCCTAAATATAATCAAATAAAAAAATTATTTTCAAATATTTATTACAAAGATGGTTTAACTTTCCAAACTTTTTGAACTTTTTGAATCACTAAAATTATAAATGCTATATTAGTTTAATGGGAAATTATATACTATAAAGAATGATGTAAACCATAAATGATATAAAATATGAAATTAAAGTTAAAATCTCTAATTAGTCAAACCAACAAATAAATTTTGATAAATTATTTATAATTCAAAAATATGTTAATAATTATCATAAAAACTTAATAAAGTATAAATTTGATTTTTTTTAACTATCACTTCACAACTTCTAAGTCAAACATAAGGTAGGTCTTTGTCATCTGATAATAAATTAGACTAAAAAGTGCCCTCAAAACTACGGATATACATTCTACAATGAATATACATAATGAGTATATGTAAATACATTCTATACGTCAACATATGGATAAACGGTATATTTTGTTAAAACAAATCCCATTTAAAAAAAAAATTCAGTAAAGTAACTCAAAATCATATGTGCATGAGTGTTGTTTACATCTGAAGTGGCCCTTCTCATTCCTCACCCGGTGGAATACTTGCATGTATCATTAATATTATTTTAATGAAGAAAAATTATAGAACTGCACTTCCCAGAGAAAATATGTTACGTGCAGAAATTTGGATTTAAGAAGGCAATCTTTTTTCTTCGCACTGCGTCACGTTTTAAATTCTCTCTCCTCTTCCACCACATACATATAAATAGGTTAATACAATTAAAAAATAGATGAGTATATAAATGTATATATTAATATGTTGTTAAGATTTTAATGGATAAATATATATAATATTTGGTATTTTAGGTGAGATTATTATGTGAAATATATTTTATAAAATTTATTAAAAATGTATATATTAAAATTTATTTAAAATTGTTACAAAGGGTAATTTAATTGGTGACCAAAGTAATATGAAATTTGTGAAAATCTAGATACTCAATGTTTAAATCCCCTAATTGTAACTAGATTTCTTGAGAGAAACCAAGCTATAAATTTCTAGAAATTTATTAATAATTAGGTGCCAAACACGCTGCTAAATTCCTCAAAGATAAAAAAAATAAAATATTTAAAATAAATATATTAATAATTTTTTAATTAAGACAAAGAAAACGAAAAAGAAAAAGAAAAAGAAAAAGAAATTATATCATAAAATAATTACAATGTTAAATTTAATTCAATTAAATTTTCAATAATTTTATTTTCTAGTTTCATAAAAATTAGTTAAGTCATTTGTTAACACATATGTGTACATTTCATGTTGGTGAAAATATGGTGCTAATAATATTATGGGACATATTTTATGTTTTAGTGAAAAAAAGTAATATATATATATATATATATATATATATATATATATATATATAATTCATATATTACTTTTTTAAATTCATATATATATAATCATTAAATTTAGTAAATATTTACTGCAACATTGGTTTTAAATTCATAAAAAATTAATAATCTATTGTTCTAGTTAGAGTAATTTTTTTTTATAGGTTAAGAATTGAAAATACAAAATCCCAATTACCAATAAAAATGAATCAAGTGCTTGAGAATTAGACAATTAGTTATGGATAGGACAAATATAAGGCTTTTTATTCTATGATGGCATAATTAGCATATAAGATGTAGTGAATATATATAATGACAGCAAAAATATTTTTACGAAATATATAATTTTTTACTAAATTAAGGTAGTGTTTATATAAAAAAATTGGCATATTAATGAATCTAATAAATATATAATAAGTTAGAATTTAATAATATAAATATTATTATTTTGAAATTATAATTTTTTTATTATAATATTATTATTTTATAAAAAACTATGCAATTTATATTAAAGTCAGGGAATATCACATACAAATGACTATCATTGATTATCGAAAATGAATCTATCAATTATGCAATTTTAGTAATATGTTTGATTAAATGTGAAAATTGAAAAAAGTAATTAGTTTCATTTATTCTAATACTTTTGATGATGATTGTTTCTTTTTAAGACATGTATGTGTAGATGTGCATAAATTGTCAAATTAAAATCACAATATATTATTTTCTAATCAAAATGAGATGTTAATTAAAAAAATGCATAAATATTTTAAACTTACAATGGAAAAATAAATATATAGCGTCACTATTTTCATATGAATCTTAAATCTTGATTTAATAAAAAGTTCAGAAATCTTTTAATATAAAACATTACAAATGTGTACGTATTTTTAATGTAAAACAACTAATAAACATAAATATTATTAAATAAAATATAAATACTAAAATATATTCTCAATACTTATGAGAGATTTTATGTTCATGTAAGTCAAATTTATAGTATTCACCTTTAATCTAAGAATATAATTAATCATATTGATTAATTATTGAAAAGATATTCAAATTTCTTTATAAACTATTTTTCATATTTTAAAAAATTTAAACGTTAATGGAAATTAATTAAAAAAAAATGATTATGAACCAAGATATAGTTTGTAATGCTCCTAGTGAAGCGATAATGTTAAGTAAGACAGTAAATTTAACTGTGAACTAAAACTCTGTTTGGTAAATTATAATAACTATGTTGTTATTGCTGTTAATTATTATGATAATTAATTGTGCTACCACTGTTTAATTAAGTATGTGGTTAATTGTTGTTAGTAGCTCTTGAGGTAGTTGAAACAAGAGAAAAAACCTAACTACTTTCATGTGACGGTTGAGACCCCACGAGGAAAAGGGGAATGCTAAGTCTGGTAAAGATCAGATGGCAGAGGGGTAGTTATGTGCTATGTATGGTAGTGACCAGATGGCATGTGTTTGGAAGTGACAGGCTTCCTGAACCGCTACGTCTGGTTAGGATCAGATAGCGTGACTCTGGCATAACCAGAGGGTTTGCAGACAGTGAAGATCTGCAGAAGTGCTTGGGGGTGGAAGATCGAGGAGGATCTTCCTATGGTCGGGAGGTTGACAAGCGCTACGAAAAGGTTTGCTACTGCTCAGGTACGGCTTGCTAAAGCATTTAAGAATTCATTTAAACCTGTGGAATTCTTTTAAGGTCTTTGATAGGCAAGTAAAGGTAATGGAAAAAGATTTAATCATTTTTAGAATCTAGCCTCTGCGCAACTGGCAGAGATGGAACTAGATTTTTCAATCAAAGAACAATAGCGAAACCATGTCGAATTAAAATCTCTGTAGCATAAGCGATAGAAAGAATATAAAACAGGAAAAAGATTACTGTGTAAGCCATCCTCTGTAACCCAGATGGGAATTGAACAAAAGAATTCAACACTGTGCATAAGCATTGGGTTTATATTTCGAACCGAGAACAACAGTAAATACCCGGAATTACCCAGACCTTTTACCAAGAAAAACGCAGGCCATTCGAATCGTCTGCGGAACAGAGCATGTATTTCGAAGTAATAATCCATTATCAAATATATAGCTTCAACATTTAACAGAATATATAAGCATGCAGAAAGAAAAACAAACTGACGGAAATACCCCTGTCTCCGAGGAACGGAGGAAGGGCCGTGACCACCATGCATGCGTAACAAACATTAACAGATGCCCCGGCTCTGAAGAGAATCGCCGAAGCTGTGCTTAAATATATATATATATATATATATATATATAGTCTGCAGGGTCTTCTATTGCCAGATCCGTTGACACAAAAATATTTAACCATAGAAGCGAATATACACTGGAAAAACAAACAGGGATAAGTGTTCAAAACTTATATTCACAGTAAAAGCTACAGAGAAGGCAAGTACGCCCAGTATACATCGAATAACAGTACTAGAGCCAAATAAAGGTTTCCGTGTAAACCAGTAATAAATTTTTAACCAAAATTAAAACTGAAAACAATATCATATAAACAAAACATTATTCAATCGGAATTATTCGTCCGCCTTCAAGACCAACAGTCCATTGTAAGGAAACAAGTTATACAACACAATTTGGGCATACAACGCCTCTTAACTGAGGTTTCCGCCTGAATGCTGGCGGAGAAACCAGACAATTTACAAACAACAAAATATGAAAGAGAAACGTAAAATTTCCCCATGGGAGGAAACCCCTGTATATGGCGAAGGGATTCCGAAGCATGAGCAAGCCCCGACATCCTGTTCAAATGGACAGCGGCTCAGCCGTTACCATGGAAAAGCCATACGAGCCTACGATTAAATACATAAAATTCTTACCCGGACATGGGATGGCGGAGAAGCGGAGAAGGCTTTCCAACGCCGCTGGTTTAACAACCGAACCTTCCTCCTGAGAATATCAACATAACCAGAAACTGTGAGATATTTTTCAAAAAAAAAAACGCCGAAGAAAGATGTATACAAAACTAGAAGAATCGTAACCATAACCGGAGCTGTGAAGCTCAAAAGCCTGTGAAGAACATGAGCATGAAAACGAGAAGAGCGGTAAACTTGAATAATAGAAAATTCGATACCTGATCCGGTGATGGAAGGCAGAGACATCCTGCTGTGCACCAGACCGCTTGGAGGTAAGGAGTTCTGAGTAAGGCGGAGCGCCATGAAGCTGTGAGTGACAGGAGGTCGCTCAACAATGAAAAGAAAAACAAGCTAAAGGAGTTAACCACACATTAAAAACCTTTAAAGCACCCACCGCCTCATGGCTCAACGACAACCCTTGATTTGGGCGGGCTCGTCTCCATCGTTCGATCACCCGTAGTTGAACCGGGAAACAACTGTGAAATGGTAAGTTCGAGAAATGTCAGACCGTATGGCTCCTGGAGCACCGAGCACGCGGAGGGCACATGGTAATCTGATGGCCGGTCATTCATCATGCAAAATGGACGATGCAAAGCAGGCGAGCTGGGTGAGTATCAGAGCTGGACAGGACTCACGGCTTCAGCTAACCTCGGTGAAATAAACCAGCACGTATATACAGAAATTGCCATAAAAACATTTATGATTGAAGTACTGCTCATATCACTTATGTACATACCTTTGAATGTCAACCACTTGATTAACTCGAGACATATCATGAGTCAACTATTGTATAATCGTTAATGAATCATGGGCATGGATAGATGTTGGTATAGTGAATCATTTATCGACTTTTGTATGAGTGGGTAGGAGTATAAATTAAGCATAAGAATGTTTTAATATTAAGTGTTCCTTGTTATATTGTTCGACAATAATAATGTATATAACTTGTTTGTGATGCGAAGATCCAATGAACATGTATGCATGTTTATACGGCGGTAAAAAAAAAAAAAATAGATCTGTAATGGTGTGTGACAAGTGGTATCAGAGCCCAGGTTACAACTCTGTGACCTCGGGTTAATTTTAATAGAGACAGCAATGCATAAGTAGCATCCTAACAAGCAAGTAAGGAGTATATTGAAATATAAAAATTACATCTGTTGAATGAGCTAATTTTGTTCAGGTGACAGCAGAATGAGGAGAACAAGTAGCGCTCCTCATGGAAATTTGGATCGACCAGATAACGTTGCTCACCCTCAGGGGAATCCTGAGATATGGGTACAACTGGGAGAGGAAGGCCGCAACACTGATTTGACTATATTGAGGACAGTCCAGGAGCTGAAGGACGAAATGGCCCGTTTGCCTGAGGACAACGCAAGACTAAACATGGAACAAGAGAGGATTTTGAAAAGTTTATCTGATAAACAACATCAACAACGGTCTCATCCAAGGCCTGAGCAAACACGAGTATTAGATGAACAAAGCTATCACACTGAATAGGAGGAAGCAGAGGAAAAGGAGGAGGCGCGAGGAGAGAAGTCTGTTAACGCTTTTGAATATCAAACTCCAAAGAGATCGCGGATAGAACTACAAGGGGAGTTTCGGAAGATTAAACCACCCCATTTCGATGGGGAATCAGAAGAAGTTGCAGAGGCTTGGCTAATCAACATGAACAAGTATTTCCAAGTGTACGAGTATGATCACCATCTTAAGGCACGACTGGCCATCTTCCAGCTGCAGTCCAAGGCTACATTATGGTGGGAAGAAGTCAAGATGGTGTGGGGGTGGAGTGAGCAAGATGTGACTTGGGAGACTTTTCAAAGATATTTCAAGGAAAAGTACCTGATAGAATGCTTCTATGATGAAAAAGCACGAGAATTTCATGATCTGCGGCTTGGACAGCAGACCATAGATGAGTTCATAACTAAATTTACATCTCTGCTTCGCTATGTACCGTACATTCGGAGGAAAAGGCTAAGGTGCAGTGGTTTGTTAGCAGCCTACCCTAGGCAATGCGGGAAAGAATCGAATTTGATAATCCGAAAACGATGGACGAAGCAATTCGGAAGGCTAGAATATGTTATCAGCAGAACAAACAAAAAGGAGAAAATTCTGGAAAGCGCTGGGCGGATAAAAAGGGTAGCAGAATGACTGTAGGAGTTAAGGGAACTCGTAGCAATTTTCACAAGGGATTCTCAAAAGGGGCCAGCAATAGAAACTCATCAAGAAATCAGATCAGATTTAAGCCACCTACTGAATCTAAATACAGTGAACAGTCGGTTAGAGTTGATAATGAGGGCTCAGTTAGGCCATCGGTTCAGTGCTAGGGTTGTGGCGGACCCCATTATATTAAAAATTGCCCTCACCGGAAGGAAAGCGATTAGGTGTCCCAGATTTATGAAGCCTCCACAGTGGGAGACGTGGCTCAGTCCATACCCAGAATAAATGCCGCACTCGAGGATCGACAAGCTGATTACCAGCCAACAATGATAGAATTTGAAGGTAAGATCCTTGATCGAACTGTTTCCATTTTAGTAGACCCAGGAGCTACTTTAAGCTACGTAAGTCCCAAAGTTGTGGAAAACTGTAGTTTGCAAACTATTAAGTTTAAGAATCCCTGGTTAGTACAGCTTGCCACCGGGGCCAAAAGACGAGTGCTGGCTAAGGTCAGCAACTGTCCACTAAGGTTAGCCGGTCAGACAGTAATAACAGAATTGAATGTACTCCCTCTTGGTTCATATGATGTGCTCATAGGAATGGATTGGTTGGAAAATCAGTGGTCTATAATAAAGTGCAAGACAAAAACAATCTCTTATCGAGATGAACTGGGAAAAGAAAAGGAAATTCAAGGTATCCAAAAACCGATGCAGATCCGGCCAATTATGGCCTCACAGCTAGCTAAAAGTGTCCGGAAGAAATGTCAAATATATGCAGTACAAGTAGGGTATGCTAGATCTGAAGATAAAATTGCGACTGTGGAGAGTATACCAGTAGTGCGAGATTTTACAGATGTATTTCCGGAAGAAATACCAGGGCTGCCGCCCAAAAGAGATTTGGATTTCACCATAGAATTGGTACCCGGTGTAACCCCAGTATCCCGAGCACCATACCGGATGAGTGTGCCGGAATTAACTGAGTTAAAGATGCAGCTGCAAGAGTTGTTGGACAAGAAGTATATTCATCCTAGCGTATCCCCTTGGGGAGACCCTGTGTTGTTTGTTAGGAAAAAGGATGGAACTCTCCGTATGTGTATAGATTATAGACAGCTGAATAAATTGACAGTTAAAAACAAATATCCACTACCCGCATTGATGAACTGTTTGATCAGGTGAAGGGGGCGACAATATTTTCAAAGATCGACTTGAGGTCGGGCTATCATCAAATCAGAATTAAGGATGAGGACATAGCCAAAACAACTTTTCGAACTCGTTATGGGTAATACGAGTTTGTGGTACTACCTTTCGGGTTGACCAATGCACTTGCGACATTTATGTGCTTGATGAACAGTGTATTTCATCAGTACCTAGACAAATTCGTGTTAATCTTTATTGATGATATACTTATATACTCCTGGAATATTAAAGAGCATGAGGAGAATCTCAGAGTAGTGTTACAGACACTACGAGAGCATCAGCTATATGGTAAATTTAGCAAATGTGATTTTTATAAAGAACAGATCCAGTATTTGGGACATATCATTACAAAAGAAGGTATAGATGTGGACCCCGAAAAGATCAAAACTATAATGGAATGGCCAATACCCAACGATGTGGTAGATATCAGATCTTTCATGGGGCTGGCTGGATATTACCGGCGGTTTGTGGAAGGTTTCTCCAGGGTTGCATATCCTATCACGTCTTTGCAAAAGAAGGGAAAGATATTCAAGTGGACAGCAGATTGTCAACGGAGCTTTGAACAGCTCAAAAACCTGCTCACCACTGCACCTGTGCTGAGTGTTGCAGACCCAGAAAAGGAGTATGTAGTTTGCACAGATGCAAGCAAAGAGGGTGTAGGAGGGGTGCTAATGCAGGAAGGGAAAGTGATCGCGTACGAATCCAGAAAATTGAAGGAGCATGAGCAGAAGTATTCTGCCTATGATCTGGAATTAACTGCGGTAGTTCATGCGCTGAAAATGTGGCGCCATTATTTGGTGGGAAGAAAATTCTTGCTAATGACCGATCACCATAGTTTAACTAGCTACTTTAGTCAACCAACCTTAAACGCTAGGCAAGCTAGGTGGGTGGACTTTTTGGGGAATTTCGATTTTGAAATTAAGCACCTGAAAGGAAAAGAGAACAGGGTAGCTGATGCACTGAGTCGAAAAGTGCATTGCATTTATGAAATTGGTATTAGTGAAGGACAGTCCACCCTTGACAAAGAAATTGAAGAGGCCGCTGCACAAGATCGAATTTACCTACAAAAGAAGCAGCTGGTGCAGAATTGAAATACCCACATAATACAACAAGGGTACGATTTGAATGCAGCCAGAATTCTGTGTTACCAGAAAAGAATTTATGTACCCAATCAGAGTGGTATTAAAGAAAAGATTCTGGATGAATATCATAAAATCCCTTATGCGGGACATCCGAGCTATCAAAAATTAATCACCTCGCTTCGAAAGGAGTATCATTTGCCAGGCATGAAAAGGGATGTGGTAGAATATCTGGCGCGATGCTTAGAATGTCAATAGGTTAAGGCTGAACATAAACACCTTGCGGGTTTACTACAGCCATTACCCATACCAGAATGGAAGTGGGAGACTATTACCATGGACTTTATTACGGGGTTGCCAAAGTCCAAAAAGAACAATGACTCTATAATGGTTGTAGTAGACAAGCTCAGTAAGTCAGCTCACTTCATACCGGTTCAATCTACATATCGTGCGGCTCAAATCGCAATTATTTTCATGCAGAACATATTTAAACTCCATGGGCTACCAAAAACTATAATATCCGATCGCGATGTCAAATTCACATCAGCCTTTTGGAAGACCTTGTTTGAAGGTCTGGGGACTCAATTGAATTTCAGCACTGCTTATCATCCGCAAACTGACGGGCAGACTAAGCGAGTGAATCAGGTGGTGGAAGACATGCTGAGGTCATATGTGATGCAACAACCTACCCGATGGGAGGAGTACTTACACCTTGTAAAGTTTGCTTATAACAATGGATATCATGCATCCTTGCGGATGAGTCCATTCGAAGTACTTTACGGCCGAAAATGTCGTACACCATCCAGTTGGGGTGGACCGGAAGACAAACTCATGCTGGGTCCTGAAATGTTGGAAGAGATGGAAGTCATGGTCAAGAGAGTCCGAGCTAATTTAAAAATAGCTCAGGACAGACAAAAAAATTTTGCAGATTGGAAAAGAACCTTTAAAGAATATCAGGTGGGTGAACATGTATATGTCAGAATCCGAGCAAGGAGAAGTACTCTCCAATGGAATGCTTGTGCCAAATTGGCACCTCGCTTTTGTGGGCCCTTCCAGATTTTAGCACGAGTGGGGTCGGTAGCTTATCAGCTAGCCCTACCCAGCCATATCTGGGTCCATAATGTTTTCCATGTATCCGTTTTAAAGAAATATGTTTATGACCCTAGACACATAATAAGTTGGCAGGACATTCAGGTAAGAAGATGCTGTAAGATAAACATAAATCAAAATGGAATGTTAGAAAACAGCTAATCTGAATATTATGTGTTTCAGGTGGAACCAGAAGGAGAGTTCCTGGTCGAGCCAGTGAGCATACTAGATCGGAGAAGAGTCGAGCTGCGGAAAAAGGTCATCAACCAGGTTAAAGTGCAATAGCAGCACTTTGAGCCAGATGACGCCACCTGGGAGGATGAGAAGAGTATGAAAGAAGCTTATCCCGGATTGTTTCTGGGTGAACAGCAACATCGGGACGATGTTGAACTTCAGGAGGGGGAGATGTAATGCTCCTAGTGAAGCGATAATGTTAAGTAAGACAGTAAATTTAACTGTGAACTAAAACTCTGTTTGGTAAATTATAATAACTCTGTTGTTATTGCTGTTAATTATTATGATAATTAATTGTGCTACCACTGTTTAATTAAGTATGTGATTAATTGTTGTTAGTAGCTGTTGAGGTAGTTGAAACAAGAGAAAAACCTAACTACCTTCATGTGACGGTTGAGACCCCAGGAGGAAAAGGGGAATGCCAAGTCTGGTAAAGATCAGATGGCAGAGGGGTGGTTATGTGCTATGTCTGGTAGTGACCAGATGGCATGTGTTTGGAAGTGAGAGGCTTCCTGAACCGCTACGTCTGGTTAGGATCAGATAGCGTGACTCTGGCATAACCAGAGGGTTTGCAGACAGTGAAGATCTGCAAAAGTGATTGGGGGTGGAAGATCGAGGAGGATCTTCCTACGGTCGGGAGGTTGACAAGTGCTATGAAAAGGTTTGCTACTGCTCAGGTACGGCTTGCTAAAGCATTTAAGAATTCATTTAAACATGTGGAATTCTTTTAAGGTCTTTGATAGGCAAGTAAAGGTAATGGGAAAAGATTTAATCATTTTTAGAATCTAGCCTCTGCGCAACTGGCAGAGATGGGACTAGATTTTTCAATCAAAGAACAATAGCGAAACCATGTCGAATTAAAATCTCTGTAGCATAAGCGATAGAAAGAATATAAAACAGGAAAAAGATTACTGTGTAAGCCATCCTCTGTAACCCAGATGGGAATTGAACAAAAGAATTCAACACTGTGCATAAGCATTGGGTTTATATTTCGAACCGAGAACAACAGTAAATACCTGGAATTACCCAGACCTTTTACCAAGAAAAGCACAGGCCATTCGAATCGTCTGCGAAACAGTGCATGTATTTCGAAGTAATAATCCATTATCAAATATATAGCTTCAACATTTAACGGAATATATAAGCATGCAGAAAGAAAAAAAAACTGACGGTAATACCCCTGTCTCCAAGGAACGAAGGAAGGGCCATGACCACCATGCATGCGTAACAAACATTAACAGATGCCCCGGCTCTGAAGAGAATCGCCGAAGCTGTGCTTAAATATATATAGCCAGCAGGGGCTTCTATTGCCAGAACCGTTGACACAAAAAGATTTAACCATAGAAGCGAATATACACTGGAAAAACGAACAGAGATAAGTGTTCAAAACTTATATTCACAGTAAAAGCTACAGAGAAGGCAAGCACGCCCAGTATACATCGAATAACAGTACTAGAGCCAAATAAAGGTTTCCGTGTAAACCAGTAATAATTCTTTAACCAAAATTAAAACCGAAAACAGTATCATATAAACAAAACATTATTCAACCTGAAGCATTCGTCCGCCTTCAAGACCAACAGTCCATTGTAAGGAAACAAGTTATACAATACAAGTTGGGCATACAGCGCCTCTTAACGGAGGTTTCCGCCTGAATGCTGGCGGGGAAACTAGACAATTTACAAACAACAAAATATGAAAGAGAAACGTAAAATTTCCCCATGGGAGGAAACCCCTGTATATGGCGGAGGGATTCCGAAGCATGAGCAGGCCCCGACATCCTGTTCAAACGGACAGCGGCTCAGCCGTTACCACGGAAAAGCCATACGAGCCTACGATTAAATACATAAAATTCTTACCCGGACATGGGATGGCGGAGAAGCGGAGAAGGCTTTCCAACGCCGTTGGTTTAACAACCGAACCTTCCTCCTGAGAATATCAACATAACCAGAAACTGTGAGATCCTTTTCAAAAAAAAAAAACGCCAAAGGAAGATGTATACAAAACTAGAAGAATCGTAACCATAACCGGAGCTGTGAAGCTCAAAAGCCTGTGAAGAACATGAGCATGAAAACGAGAAGAGCGGTAAACTTGAATAATAGAAGATTCGGTACCTGATCAAGTGATGGAAGGCAGAGACATCTTGCTGTGCACCAGTCCACTTGGAGGTAAGGAGCTCTGAGTAAGGCGGAGCGCCATGAAGCTATGAGTGACAGGAGGTCGCTCAACAATGAAAAGAAAAACAAGCTAAAGGAGTTAACCACACATTAAAAACCTTTAAAGCACCCACCGCCTCATGGCTCAACGACAGCCCTTGATTTGGGCGGGCTCGTCTCCATCGTTCGATCACCCGTAGTTGAACCGGGAAACAACTGTGAAATGGTAAGTTCGAGAAATGTCAGACCGTATGGCTCCTGGAGCACCGAGCACGCGGAGGGCACATGGTAATCTGGTGGCCGGCCGTTCATCGTGCCAAATGGACGATGCAAAGCAGGCCAGCTGGGTGAGTATCAGAGCCGGACAGGACTCGCGGCTTCAGCTAACCTCGGTGAAATAAACCAGCACGTATATATAGAAATTGCCATAAAAACATTTATGATTGAAGTACCGCTCATATCACTTATGTACATACCTTTGAATGTCAACCGCTTGATTAACTCGAGACATATCATGAGTCAACTATTGTATAATCGTTAATGAATCATGGGCATGGATAGATGTTGGTATAGTGAATCATTTATCGACTTTTGTATGAGTGGGTAGGAGTATAAATTAAACATAAGAATGTTTTAATATTAAGTGTTCCTTGTTATATTGTTCGACAATAATAATGTATATAACTTGTTTGCGATGCGAAGATCCAATGAACATGTATGCATGTTTATACGGCGGTAAAAAAAAAAATTAGATCTGTAATGGTGTGTGACATAGTTAAGGATGGAATACAATTTATAAAATATACCCTACACAGGAATAGCATTCTTATACCATGGAAATGTTTTTTCGATAAGTCATAAAATCACAAAATTCCTTTCAAGGAAAAGTTACATGAGCGTCTATGTAGAGAGCAGAATATTTTTTAAAATACTACAAAAAATTTGCACTATATTAGCATTTCACGCAAAATTACCATATTTCGTTGAATTCATCAAAACAGATGAAATGCTCTATATACCTAAAGAAGGTACGAATCGAAACGATGGGTTTATTAGTGACTCACGGTATATATATATATATATATATATATATATATAACATCAAAACGAGTAGTTTTAGGGTTAAAAATTCTGATATTATATTTTAGAATAATGTTTACGTTAATTTAGGATTAGGTTGTTGTACTTTAGGATCAGGTTATTGTTTCGAATTTGTTTTTGTTTGGAATTTTGTTTGATCTTATTAATACTATTTATGTGAGTGGTAATTCGTCTCACTTTACTCTATAAATAATATAAATGCATTATATTTGTGCATTAATAAATAATATAAATGCATTATATTTGTGTATTATATTTGTGCATTATATTTTTTCCTAGAAATACTTATTTAATACCAAAACTTGTATGAGCTTCCATTCCTCAAAACAAGGCCCGGAAAGATGGAGGAGATCTAAGTTTTTTTTTCCCTGGTAAACTGATGTTTAGATAGCACAGAAAGGACGCGCCGACATTTTTTATCGATCAAATTCACGCCATTGGACTTGTTAAAATGCGATGTTGACTTTTACGTGAGGCATCAAGCATGCAATTCATTAACGAAAATTTCTATTTCCAATTTTATAGAAAAGTAAATGTGCTTTGATGTAGGAGGTAAATAATGTTTTCCTTCTCTCTCCACGCTAGTATCTTGATTCACGTGCTGTCACTCAGAGAGTAAGCGTGACAGCATGTGAATCGAGATAACAGCGTACAGCGTGAGAGAGAAAGCGAACTTTATTTGCTTCGCAGAGCACATTTACTTTTCTATAGAATTGGAAATAGAAATTTCCGTTGTTACTTGCCCAAGTTTTCACATCATCGTCAGCGTTAATGCTGAACCCAACCAAAACCTTAATGAATTGCATGGTTGATGCCTCAGGTAAAAGTCAACATCGCATTTTAACAAGTCCAATGGCGTGAATTTGATCTATGAAAATTGTCAGCGCGCCCTTTCTAAGCTATCTAAACATCAGTTTACAAGGAAAAAAAAAACCTTATGTAATGACCCCAGGATATGTAATTGTGAAAGTTTACTTTGGTAAAAGACAGTAATACAGTTGTTGTTATGTTTTAAACAAAACTGTGACAAACTATTTCTTTTAATTAAAGTAATTTAAATATTTCTTGAAATGCTGGCAGCCTCTAAGAGGTGGATCTTAAAGAAAGAGATCAGTTGTGATAACTGATGGAAACTACCCTCCAAAACAGGAAAAGTCCTGACTGAGGGAGGAAGTTCTATGCTCTGAGGACAGACAGAAGAAAATTCTTTTCCAAGAACAGGAAAAGGAGAGAAAAAGAGAAAAAGTGGTTAAGTCTGGTTAGGACCAGATAACCAGGCACAGAGAGTGCACAAATCCTGTTGAGGGTTGGAGGCCTCCAGGATGGCTCGGGGGGAGAATTCCGTCTGAGGGATGGATCTCATGGCTGGGTGGAAGAGCAGAAACAAACACAGGTGACTTGCTTGCAGAAACCATTGCTGTTACTGGTGAAACAGGTACGGTTTCTAGTTGCAGTGTCCCTGAATGATTATAAGCTATACAGTGGAATTTACAGTATGTAAATAAGGACTGTGTTTATTTGCTAGATAAACAGTGACATTTACAGTATGTAAAAGGACTGTGTGTATTTCTAGATATACAATGAAATTACAATGTATAAACAAGAACTGTGTTTACTTGCCTAAATACTGATAGTAAACAGTGACCTTACCGTAGGAATTTATTATCCTAAACACTGTTGTATTATTAAACACTGCATAAGGGTGGTGGTGAACGAAAGGTCTGTTACCACTAAAGGCATGAGCAGACTAGCCGTGTGGCAAATCATGCTTCAATCCTTACAGCAAATTGGAACTGTAGCAGATATAGTAAAACCAAAGACAGGTTAGGACTAAGACGGAAGGAAACCGGATATTGAACAGTCATTGTTATGTCATAACCTCGTCGAAAGAACAGAGGCGTTGTACTGATATTAGAACAGTGAACAATAAAATAAATAGTGCAGGCTCAGGCATGCGGCAAGCATTGCCTTTAGGTGATAACCGCACGAGCCGGAACGCTCTAAGTCTGTGTGAGAGCGCCGACAGTGGTCGGATGCCAACACATCGACGGTGCTATGATATTAAAACTGTTAATATGAAAAGAAAACATATGTGTTATCCCGACCGGGAAACTTATAGGTGAACTATGCAACAGAGAGCAAGAAGTATATAATCTTTCCAGTACATTAGTATTATAAAGAATGTAAATGTTCGTTAATATATCTTGAATAAGAAACACAGAGCAGTAAGGGAAAGCTAGGAACCCTTCATTAAACCCTGTATATATTATGAGCTCAACTCTGAAATGTATACCCATATAAACTACGGCATTGCCAAGGAAAGAAGGATGCATGAAATGACTATCCGTTTCTAAACAAAGTAATATGAACGAGTTCATTAAGACAAGAACGATATAGTAAATGGCAGACAGCGGAATCGAAAACTGTAACCAAAAACTGTGGTATTAAAAACAACATTCACACATTTTCGAAGAACTGTAGACATGCAGAATATTTGCTTAGATTATAAAGTCTTGTTACCATGAAAATATATCGGCAGCATACAGATTCTGTGCATAAATTACAAAATAATGCCCGAGGGCCGAACTGTAATGGAAATGTCTATTATACATTAACAAGGGAAAACCCCAGAAGATCAAATCTGGACCGTGTCAAACTTGCATGCTACAGCCAGGTCTGAGGACACATGTCGAGGAATGGATACAATAAACTAACAGGCTGAGTATGCCTCCAGGACTGCATTAAATTCAACACAAGTTCTTAATACTTACAACAGTACTCAGAAGATTTTCGCCGTGGAAAAAAAAACTCCGTAGGACGGGTCATGATTCGACCAAAACAAAAAAAAACAAAGTAAAACCTAGACACAATCCGCGAGGGTTCTCAGTGGAGAATACCTCTTCAACCGGTGCAAAGAGACCCTCAGTCGCACAGCGGTCTCCATAACCAACACGGAAATAACTCAATAAAAGTCCACGAGTACTCGTGAGCAAGAAGAGAAGCGTTATTCTGTGGCCTACCTGTGACCGCCGAAAGGGTGGAAGCATAAGGGTAACTTGCCTTGGCACCACCAGAAGGGTTCAGGTGTCCCGGATGTGTGCCCTGCAAGCAAAAGGAGAACCTGTCATAAAAAAAAACGGTACCCGAATAAACACTGTAAATAGATATATATGAGTGCAAACTTAAGAAGCGAGACCCGTTACCTGTACAGAGTATATGATAAGTGCTTTCCGGTCTTCGGAGCAGCTGCAGGAGTATATCGCAGCACTGGTGGAGTCGAACCAGAGAATGAACGCCGAGACGGAGCCAGACAGGGCTGAGCAAATGAATAAACCCTGAGATCGCGGGGATGAGTTTTGTAAAGACTTAAACCCTTGCTCGTATCTCAGCCCTTGGATCCAGAAGAGAAATCCTGATCGTCCATTCGAGGCGGGAAACCAAAGCGGGGAAGCCGAGATTCCTGTGTTCGAGAGTTCACATGGGCCGAACAGCCAGGCTTTGCCACCTGCCCCGCCGAGGACTGAAGTAATTAAGGTAGGAGTGAGCTGGCATCTGCAGAGGCTGCGGCAGAACCGCCAAGCCCGAGGCTCATTAAAATAGTCACTGTAGAACTGGCGGGATAAGAGCTGGCTCGTGCATGAAGTCAAAGTTTACACAACCACCGTATGACAAAGCAATGTGGCAGAGTGGTATGGCCACGTAGTTGTATAACCGGGGATTACAATATTAATCAAACCATAGTCTAAACTATTGTGAACTCGAGGCATATGCATAGTAACATGTAAACATATGTGCACATATCAGGTTTGGTTAATATATGACATATAGCAATGGTTAAAATAAAGTATGCAGTAATTTTTTTTTTATGTGTGTGTTTAGGCGTGACAAATTGGTATCAGAGCCAAGTTTCAACACTGTGGCCTCAGGCAAACATGTTTCACTGTGAAAGCCTACACCATGCATATGTAAGTGAGTTAATAATTCATCTAACTGCTGTTCTGTTTATGAAGGGATAAAATACAGATTTACAACAGTCAACAGTTAAAACCAGAAAGGAGACAAAATGCAAGGAACCGGCAGTAACCCTCAGGAGAACCCGGAGCTGTGGGTACAGTTGGGTGAGGCAACACGAAGTACCAATCTGGCAATACTGGAAACTGTTCAAGAATTGAAGAATGAGATGGCACGGTTGCGAGAGGACAACGCGCGTTTAACAGTTGAGCAAGAAAGGATTCTGAAGAGCTTGTCGGACAGGCAGAATCCACCTCTATCTAACCCCAGCGCGGAGCAGCAGAGGATGACAGAAGAACAAAATTATCAGACTGAACCTGAAATTTCCGAGGGCAAAGAGGATCATTCAGACAATGTACCAGAGCAGCAAACTTCAAAACGTCAGAGGATGGAACTGCAGGGAGAATTCCGGAAGATTAAACCCCCACATTTCGATGGCGAACAGGAGGAAGCTGCTGAAGCCTGGTTAATAAATATGAATAAATATTTTCAGTTGTATGAGTATGACCATAACTTGAAAGCGAGACTAGCAATCTTCCAGTTACAAGGTAAGGCAACCTTGTGGTGGGAGGAAATCAAGATTGTCAAGGGGGTCAGCGAACGGACCATTACATGGGAGAAGTTCCAGAAATACTTCAAAGAAAGGTACCTGACTGAGCGCTTCTATGATGAGAAGGCAAGGGAATTTCATGACTTAAGACTAGGACAGCAGACCATGGACGAGTTCATTAATCGTTTTACCTCCCTGCTACGTTATGTACCTTACATCAAGGAGGAGAAAGCTAAGGTCCAAAGGTTTGTGAGCAGCTTACCTGCGTATATAAGGGAGAGGATTGAGTTTGACAATCCTAGGGCCATGGATGAGGCTATTCGTAAAGCAAAGATCTACTATCAGCAGAGTAAGCAGAAGGGGGATACTTCGAACAAAAGATGGAATGAGAAAAGGAGCAGTCGGGTGGTTGGAAGCGGAAAGGGAGGTCGCAGCAATGGAAATAAGGGAGCTGGTAAAGGATTAAACAGCAGATCTGTAACAAGAAGCACGCCCCGAACTAGACCAGGAAGTGAAAACAGAGTGAGTGAGCAGCTTGCTAGACCAGAAGGTGAGGGAATGACCAGACCTCCAGTTCAATGCTGGGGCTGTGGAGGGCCTCACTATGTTAAAAACTGCCCACAGCGAAAGGGGACAGATCAGATATCCCAGATTCATGAAGCATCGACTATTGGGGACGTGGCACGTAGTGTACCCAGAATCAATGCAGCGTTGGAGGACCGCCAAGCGGAGTACCAGCCATCTATGGTTGAATTTGAAGGTAAAATTTCAAACCTTTCTATAGCTGTTCTTATTGACCCAGGGGCTACTTTAAGTTATGTTAGCCCAAAAATAGTAGAACAGTGTAAACTGCAAGCTGAAAAGTTCAGGAATCCGTGGCTGGTCCAACTAGCTACAGGAGCCAAGAGACGAGTCTTGGCCAAAGTAAATAATTGCTCCTTAACCATAGCAGGACAGCCAATAGTGGCAGATTTGAATGTACTACCGTTGGGTTCCTATGATATCCTGATTGGGATGGATTGGCTGGAGAAACACTGGTCCTTAGTGAATTGCAAGACAAAAACTATTTACTATAAGGATGACTGTGGGGAGCAGCAGGAGTTACAAGGAATCAAACATCCTGTACAGATTCGACCCATTACAACAACTCAGTTAGCTAAATGCATCAGAAAGAAATGTCAAATCTATGCTATTCAGGTGGGTTACGCTAATCAGAAGGATAAAACTTCCATGTTGGGTAACATTCCGGTGGTGCAGGAATTTGCAGATGTTTTTCCCGAGGAGGTACCGGGATTACCACCTAAAAGAGATGTGGATTTCACCATTGAACTGATTCCGGGGGCAACACTTGTATCACGGGCACCCTACCGTATGAGTGTACCAAAACTAATAGAATTAAAAATGCAACTGCAGGAGTTGTTAGATAAAAATTACATCCGTCCCAGTGTATCACCCTGGGGAGCCCCAGTGCTGTTTGTCAAAAAGAAAGATGGCACCTTTCGGATGTGCATTGATTATCGTCAGCTGAATAAGCTCACGATCAAAAATAAATATCCTTTGCCTAGGATCGACGAACTTTTTGATCAGGTGAAGGGAGCGACGGTATTCTCTAAAATCGATCTGCGATCTGGTTACCATCAAATCAGAATTAAAGAAGAGGATATCGCTAAGACCGCTTTCAGAACGCGGTATGGGCATTATGAATTCGTGGTGCTACCTTTTGGTCTGACCAATGCACCTGCTACCTTCATGTGTTTGATGAACAGTGTGTTTCACAGGTTCTTAGACAAGTTTGTGTTGATATTCATAGATGACATTCTGATCTACTCCCGATCAAGAAAGGAGCATGAGGAGCACCTTAGGTTGGTGTTGCAAACTTTGCGAGAACATCAATTATATGCAAAGTTTAGTAAGTGTGATTTCTTTAAAGAGGAAATATAGTACTTAGGCCATGTAATCACAAAGGAGGGCATTGCAGTTGATCCTGAGAAAATCAGAACTATAATGGAGTGGCCCATACCAAAGGACGTGGCAGATATTAGATCCTTTATGGGGCTAGCAGGTTATTACAGAAGGTTTGTGGAAGGCTTTTCTAGAGTAGCATACCCTATCACCTCCTTACAAAAGAAGGGAAAGGTATTTAAGTGGACCTCAGAGTGTCAGCGGAGCTTTGAACAGCTCAAGCACTTACTCACCACCGCGCCCATATTAAGTATAGCTGATCCTAATAAGGATTACGTGGTCTGTACTGATGCAAGCAAAGAAGGCGTGGGAGGAGTGCTGATGCAAGAAGGAAGAGTAATTGCATACGAATCAAGGAAATTAAAGGAACATGAGCAGAAATATTCTGCTTACGACTTGGAGCTGGCAGCTGTTATTCATGCGCTGAAAATGTGGCGACACTACCTCTTGGGGAGGAAATTTTTGCTGTTAACAGACCACCACAGCTTAACAAATTATTTCAGCCAACCCACTTTGAATGCGAGACAAGCTCGTTGGGCTGACTTTTTAAGCGGGTTTGATTTTGAAATTAAACATTTAAAGGGGAAGGAGAACCGGGTAGCTGATGCATTGAGTCGAAAGGTACAATGCGTGTGCAAGATTTCGGTTAGTAAGTGGCAGAGTACTCTACTTGAGAGGATAAAAACAACAGCTGATCAAGATGCTGTTTATCAGCAAATTAAACAGCAAGTACAACAACTTTCTGGTAAGGAAATACAACAGGGGTATGAGCTAGATGATGCCGGAATGCTGCATTTAAATAAAAGGCTGTATATACCCAATGAAAATAGTCTTAGAAGACTGATTCTGGACGAATTTCATACCAGCCATTATACCGGGCATCCGGGGTACCAGAAAATGGTTACCGCTCTTCGAAAGGAATATTATTGGCCAAAAATGAAGAAGGAAGTAGCAGAGTATCTAGCGCGATGTTTAGAATGTCATCAGATTAAGGCAGAGCATATGCATCCAGCAGGACTGTTACAACCTCTGCCCATTCCAGAATGGAAATGGGAGACTATTTCCATGGACTTTATAACCGGACTGCCTCGAACAAAGAAAAATAATGATTCCATTATGGTGGTAGTGGACAAGTTAAGTAAGGCAACACACTTCATACCTATACAATCAACGTATAAGGCTGCGCAAATTGCTCATATTTTCATGCAAAATGTGTTCAAATTGCATGGACTTCCGAAGGTGATTATCTCTGATCGTGATGTTAAGTTCACATCAACCTTCTGGAGAACATTGTTTGCTGAACTGGGAACACAGCTGAACTTTAGCACAGCTTATCATCCCCAGACCGATGGTCAAACGGAAAGAGTGAATCAGGTAGTGGAGGACATGCTGAGAGCATGTGTTATGATGAAACCAACTCAGCGGGAGGAATACCTCCACCTGGTCGAATTCGCTTATAACAACGGATATCATTCCTCAACACAGATGAGTCCTTTCGAGGTTCTGTACGGGCGGAAGTGCCGCACGCCCTCAAGTTGGGGTGGACCTGAGGATAGACTACGAATTGGTCCTGAGATGCTCAAGGAAATGGAAGACACCGTAAAAAGGGTGCGTGCTAACTTAAAAGCCGCTCAGGACAGACAGGAAAGTTTTGCGGATCGAAAAAGAAGGTTCAAAGAATTCCAAGTTGGGGATCATGTGTTTGTTAGAATCCAACCCAGAAGAAGTACCTTGCAGTGGAGCAGGTGTGCCAAACTTGCACCTCGCTATTTTTGACCTTTTCAAATCTTGGCAAGGGTGGGGCTGGTAGCTTATCAACTCGCTCTACCAGGCCATATTAGGATCCATAATGTCTTTCATGTTTCCGTATTGAAACAATACGTATACGATCCTAAACATGTAATTCAATGGCAGAATGTTTGGGTAAGAATTAATCTGGTCACTCTAAATAAGCTTTGTTCCTGAACAAGAAAATAACTTAATCTATTGCTGATTGCAGGTCGAGCCGGAAGGCGAGGTTCTGGTCGAACCGCTGACCATTCTCGACCGGAGAGAAGTGCAGCTGCGGAAACGGGTTATTTTCCAAGCTAAGGTGCAGTGGCAACATTATGGGCCTGAAGAGGCCACTTAGGAGGATGAAGAACTCCTTAGAGAAGCTTACCCGAATTTGTTTAAGGGTGACAGACATCGGGACGATGTCCAATCATAGGAGGGGGAGATGTAATGACCCCAGGATATGTAATTGTGAAAGTTTACTGTGGTAAAAGACAGTAATACAGTTGTTGTTATGTTTTAAACAAAACTGTGACAAACTATTTCTTTTAATTAAAGTAATTTAAATATTTCTTGAAATGCTGGCAGCCTCTAAGAGGTGGATCTTAAAGAAAGAGATCAGTTGTGATAACTGATGGAAACTACCCTCCAAAACAGGAAAAGTCCTGACTGAGGGAGAAAGTTCTGTGCTGTGAGGACAGACATAAGAAAATTCTTTTCCAAGAACAGGAAAAGGAGAGAAAAAGAGAAAAAGTGGTTAAGTCTGGTTAGGACCAGATAACCAGGCACAGAGAGTGCACAAATCCTGTTGAGGGCTGGAGGCCTGCACGATGGCTCGGGGGGAGAATTCCGTCTGAGGGATGGATCTCATGGCTGGGTGGAAGAGCAGAAACAAACACAGGTGACTTGCTTGCAGAAACCATTGCTGTTACTGGTGAAACAGGTACGGTTTCTAGTTGCAGTGTCCTTGAATGATTATAAGCTATACAGTGGAATTTACAGTATGTAAATAAGGACTGTGTTTATTTGCTAGATAAACAGTGACATTACAGTATGTAACAGGACTGTGTATATTTGCTAGATATACAGCGAAATTACAATGTATAAACAAGAACTGTGTTTACTTGCCTAAATACTAATAGTAAACAGTGACCTTACCGTAGGAATTTATTATCCTAACCACTGTTATAGTATTAAACCACTGCATAAGGGTAGTGGTTAACGAAAGGTCTGTTACCACTAAAGGCATGAGCAGACTAGCCGTGTGGCAAATCATGCTTCAACCCTTACAGCAAATTGGCAATGTAGCAGATATAGTAAAACCAAAGACAGGTTAGGACTAAGACGGAAGGAAACCGGATATTGAACAGTCATTGTTATGTCATAACCTCGTCAAAAGAACAGAGGCGTTGTACTGATATTAGAACAGTGAAAAATAAAATAAATAGTGCAGGCTCAAGCATGCGGGCAAGCATTGCCTTTAGGTGATAACCGCATGAGTCGGAACGCTCTAAGTCTGTGTGAGAGCACCGACAGTGGTCGGATGCCAACACATCGATGGTCCTATGATATTAAAACTGTTAATATGAAAAGAAAACATATGCATTATCCCGACCGGGAAACTTATAGGTGAACTATGCAACAGAGAGCAAGAAGTATATAATCTTTCCAGTACATTAGTATTATAAAGAATGTAAACATTCGTTAATATATCTTGAATAAGAAACATAGAGCAGTAAGGGAAAGCTAGGAACCCTTCATTAAACCCTGTATATATTACGAGCTCAACTCTGAAATGTATACCCATATAAACTACGGCATTGCCAAGGAAAGAAGGATGCATGAAATGACTATCCGTTTCTAAACAAAGTAATATGAACGAGTTCATTAAGACAAGAACGATATAGTAAATGGCACACAGCGGAATCGGAAACTGTAACCAAAAACTATGGTATTAAAAACAACATTCACACATTTTCGAAGAACTGTAGACATGCAGAATATTTGCTTAGATTATAAAGTCTTGTTACCATGAAAATATAGACAGCATACAGATTCTGTGCATAAATTACAAAATAATGCCCGAGGGCCGAACTGTAATGGAAATGTCTGTTATACATTAACAAGGGAAAACCCCAGAAGATCGAATCTAGACCGTGTCAAACTTGCATGCTACAGCCAGGTCCGAGGACACATGTCCAGGAATGGATACGATAAACTAACAGGCTGAGTATGCCTCCAGGACTGCATTAAATTCAATACAAGTTCTTAATACTTACAACAGTACTCAGAAGATTTTCGCCGTGGAAAAAACAACTCCATAGGACGGGTCATGATTCGACCAAAAAAAAAAAAGTAAAACCTAGACACAATCTGCGAGGGATCTCAGTGGAGAATACCTCTTCAACCGGTGCAAAGAGACCCTCGGCCGCACAGCGGTCTGCATAACCAACACGGAAATAACTCAACAAAAGTCCACGAGTACTCGTGAGCAAGAAGAGAAGCGTTATTCTGTGGCCTACCTGTGACCACCGAAAGGGTGGAAGCATATGGGTAACTTTCCTTGGCACCACCAGAAGGGTTTAGGTGTCCCGGATGTGTGCCCTGCAAGCAAAAGGAGAACTTGTCATAAGAAAAAAAAAAAAACGGTACCCGAATAAACACTGTAAATAGATATATATGAGTTGCAAACTTAAGAAGTGAGACCCGTTACCTGTACAGAGTATATGATAAGTGCTTTCCGGTCTTCGGAGCAACTGCAGAAGTATATCGCAGCACTGGTGGAGTCGAACCAGAGAATGAACGCCGAGACGGAGCCAGACAGGGTTGAGGAAATGAATAAACCCTGAGATCGCGGGGATGAGTTTTGTAAAGACTTAAACCCTTGCTCGTATCTCAGCCCTTGGATCCAGAAGGGTGATCCAGACCGTCCATACGAGGTGGGAAACCAGAGCGTGAAAGCCGAGATCCCTGTGACCGAGAGTTCACATGGGCCGAGTAGCCAAGCTTTGCCACCTGCCCCGACGAGGACTGTAGTAATTAAGGCAGGAGTGAGCTGGCATCTGCAGAGGCTGCAGCAGAACCGCCAAAGCCCGAGGCTCATTAAAAATCACTGTAGGGCTGGCGGGTTAAGTGCTGGCTCGTGTATGAAGTCAAAGTATGCACAGTCATCGTAAGACAAAGCAATGTGGCAGAACAGTATGGCCACGTAGTTGTATAACCGGGGGTTACAATATTAATCAAACCATAGTCTAAACTATTATGAACTCGAAGCATATGCATAGTAACATGTAAACATATGTGCACATATCAGGTTTGGTTAATATATGACATATAGCAATGGTTAAAATAAAGTATGCAATAATTTTTTTTTTATGGGTGTTTTAGGCGTGACACCTTAGATCTCCTCAATATTTTCGGGCCTTGTTTTGAGGAAGGGAAGCTTGGTATTAAATAAATATTTCTAGGAGAAAATATAATGTACAAATATAATGCATTTATATTATTTGTAAAGTAAAGTTAGATGAATTACCACCCACATAAATAGTATTCATAAAATCCAACAAAATCCCAAACAAAAACAAATTCCAAACAATAACCTAATCCTAAATTACAACAACCTAATCCTAAATTAACGTAAACCTAAATGAAAGGTGAATACTAATTAATTAATATGATTAATTATATTCTTAGATGAAACGTGAATACTATAAATTTGACTTACGTGAACATAAAATCTCTAATATATTTTAGTATTTATATTCTATTTAATAATATTTAGGTTTATTAGTGGTTTTACATTAAAAATACGTACAAATTTGTAATCTTTTATATTAAAAGATTTATGAACTTTTTATTAAATCAAGATTTAAGATTCATATCAAAATAGCGAGGTTATATATTTATTGAAAATGATGAGGTTATATATTTATTTTTCCATTGTAAGTTTAAAATATTTATGCATATTTTTAATTAACACAACATTATGATTATAAAGTAATATATTGTGATTTTAATTTGACAATTTATGCACATCTACAAACACACATACATGTGTATAAAAGAAACAGTCATCATCAAAAGTATTAGAATAAATGAATCTAATTACTTTTTTCAATTTTCACATTTAACCAAACATATTATTAGAATTGCATAACTGATAGATTCATTTTCCATAATCAATGATAGTCATTTGTATGTGATATTGCCCCACTTCCATATGAATTGCATAGATTTTTATAAAATAATAATATTATAATAAAAAAATTATAATTTCAAAATAATAATATTTATATTATTAAATTCTAACTTATTATATATTTATTAGATTCATTAATATGCCAATTTTTTTATACAAACACTACCTTAATTTAGTAAAAAAATATATATTTCATAAAAATATTTTTCTTGTCATTATATATATTCACTACATCTCATTATATATATTCACTACATCTCATATGCTAATTATACCATCGTAAAATAAAAAGCCTTACATTTGTCCTATACATAACTAATTCTCTAATTCTCGAGCACTTGATTCATTTTTATTGGTAATTGAGATTTTGTATTTTCTTTTTTTTTTTTCTCGGTAAAAACTAATTCTATTACGAAAATGTATGGTACAATGCAGAGTTACAAGCAAGAGAAGCGATAACATAGGCAGCCGGAAAGGATTGGTAGTCCACTTCGGCTCCTAAGAGAGAAAGAGAGGAACACAATGCCGAACAAGAAGAAACAAGAGGAACAAAAGAGCAGGATCAGAACAGAGGATTCTACCCAACATGTGCGGAATCCACTGTTCTGCATTTTTTCCCTTTCTTTTTACCAACTTTGACCCACTGAGGAGGATTTTGCTGAGCTGTCATGATTTGCAAGTTGAGATGAGCCGACGGAGAGGTCTCCTTTTCTGAGTCCGAGGTGGAGGATTCGTGGTTCCTTTTCTGAGAGGCTGGTATGACTGATGAAACCACAGGACCTGTCGATGACGGATCCGGTTCCGACTCTGCTGCCACATCTTCCTTATTCTCTTCCTCTTCATCGGAGCTGAAGTCAAAATCGTCCATGGGAGGAGGATCATGAGGCTTCCAGCTTTTGGATTTCTGCTTAGTATTGGCTTTCTTCTTTCGGGCTGGCATCGTGGGACAAGAGCTTTGAAGGTGGCCTGTATGATGGCAGTTGCGGCAGCGGAAGGCTGTGTTCCTGTAATTCAAAATCTGAGTCCAATGGAAGTCTCCAATTTTGAGGTTGATCTGGTCCGGGAGACCTTTGCTTATGTCTATTTCTGCACAGATCCTGGCGAAAGTGTATAAGCCCTTTTCCCCTCTATAGACATATGTGTCTAATAAGTGGCCTAGAGAGTTACCAATCCCTTGGAATACCGCAAAGTGCCAAAGATTCGATGGGAGGTTTGGAAGTCTGACCCAAATGGGGAGTTTGGTGATAACTGCTGTAGAGGGATCGAAATCTGGGAACCAAGGAGTGAGGAATAGACCAGCTGCACCCCAGAACCATGGGCCACCAGTTAAGGCTTTTTGATAATCCTCATCGAAGGCAAATACTACGATGAAAAAGCCCTTTGAACATAACAGAACCTTGCAGTTGTTGGTCCAGTTCGATTGGATCCATTGGTAGAGGTCTGCTGTGCGTGGCCATAGCCCATTAAACCTGCAGATAATGCCATGTTCCGCAAAATGCTGGGTTTGCTCATCCAGTGATGGATGCTTTATTTCTATGGAGGGGATTTCCTCCAGTTTATCCACCAGGAAAGGCTTGGGAGCTTGAGGAGGTGGAGCAGTTCTCTTGGGCATCTTAGCATGGACAGCGTCCTTGTAAGAAAACGCCTCAGCTGAGGATGACTGCCCTGCAGCGCCCCCTCTTAAACGAAGGGTAAGAGCAATGGAGGAATTTCTCTGAATGTTGTAAAAAGACAGGGGGAAGAGATCCTCGAGTTGTTTACCTTCATGGAGAAGTCGCTGTGCTGCAGAGGGAATCCCCAGCTTGATTTCCAGAGCCTGCTTGATGTCTTGCACTAGATCCGACGATCTCACCCATTGTAGCAGGGTTTTGCCAGATATAAGCTTGATCTGGATCTGGAATGAGGCAGAGAGACCAGAGTTCTGCTTGCCTCTGCAGATCTGTGACAACAGGCGGCTGAAGCTTTGAAGGGTCATCTTGTCCTGCATTTGCCGCATGGGATAGAGAGGGGAGGAGGCGGGAGTCCTAGGGACTCCGAATCTGTCATTGCGTTCCACCAAAAAAAGCATCCAGGCGCAGTTCAGGGGAGATAAAGAAGAAGCAGTAAATACCAGTAAGCTACCTTCCAGGGTGAAGAAATTATTTCCTTGAGCCGCTGCTTGGAGTAGGCTGAATGCGTGTTCTGGAAGTTCTCTCTTGACCACTGCGCCTGCAATCCGGAAGGGGTCAGATGTTTGAGAGCCGGCGGCCCCAAATTCCAGATCAGAAAGGCACAGGGGGCGGGGAACTTTCGTAAGAGCCTTAAGACCAGTCGGATTCGCTGTGAGGTTATAGATCTGCGATTTTTGCCTGATCTTAACCACTGCGCCTGCAATCCGGAAGGGGGCAGATGTCTGAGAGCCGGCGGCCCCAAGTTCCAGAGCAGAAAGGGACAGGGGGCGGGGAACCTTCGATAGAGCCTTGAGAACAGTCGGATTCGCTGTGAGGTCATATATCTGCGATTTTTGCCTGAGACCTTCAACGCCATCGTCGCAGGGGCCGAGCCGTGTCCAGACGGCGGCCAGAGGAGAAGAGGGGGCGACTGCACAGCTAGGGTTCCTTTTCGATCCCGCCATCGTTCTCCTGATCTGACTAAACTCAAAAATTTGATCAATGTTGACACTCAATGTGTGTCTATATTTTTTATCAATCATTGAGATTTTGTATTTTCAATTTTTAACCTATAAAAAAATTACTCTAACTAGAGTAATAGATTATTAATTTTTTATGAATTTGAAATTAATGTTGCAGTAAACATTTAATAATTGATGAGATTTTATAAGAGCATATATATATATATATATATATATATATATATATATATATATATATATATATATATATATATATATATATAATTGTAAATTACTTTTTTTTTTACTTTTTTTTTCAGTAAAACATAAAATATGTCCCATAATATTATTAGCACCATATTTTCACCAACATGAAATTTACATATATGTGTTAATAGATGACTTAACTAATTTTTATGAAACTAGAAAATAGAATTTATTAAAAATATAATTGAACTAAATTTAACTTTGTAATTGAGGGGTTTTTTCACTCGGGGGAAACGAGAAGTGACACGAATATCAACCAGGGTTGAAAGTTTGCAGGCCTTGATCTCCATGGTAGGGCGTGGAGAAGGGAGCTCTACTCCCTCCTACAAGTAGGTTGTTACCAACCTTGGTAAGAAGCCATTGGAAGAAGTCAGAAGTCTTGATGACGAGGGGAAAGAGAGCAGAGTAGAAGAGCATGAGGGAGTCAAACATTGTGAGAATAAAAGCATGAAAGAAAAGGATTAAAATGACAAGGAAAAGGGAGCAAAAACCAAGGCATAGAAAGGACCTTGTAAGCCCAAATCTGAGGTTACACCCAGGGTAATTCTGAATGATCCTGCGCTGCAGGCACATAGGGACCACGTGCGAACTTATGCTATCATTTGTAAATTCATGGGAGTATGGCCCACTGAAAAAGCTTTATAGATATGGATTAAATACCATTGGAAACCAAAAGGGAGCATTTACCTACATCTAGGGTCAAAAGACTTCTTTACAGTGGTCTTCACTAATATTGAGGATAAATACGGAGTGTTCGAAGGAGGGCCCTACTTCTATGCAGCTGCTGGCCTCTATATGAGGTTGTGGATGATGAACTTTGTCCCGGAGTGGGAGACTTTCACATCAGTTCCGGTTTGGGTAAGACTTTACTCCCTTCCTCTTGATTACTGGCAAACAAAATCTTTAACAACCATAGGTAATAAATTAGGACGTTTTTTCAAGGCTTCAAAAGCCACTAGAAGAGGAAAATATACTTCCTTTGCACGAATCTATGTGGAAATGGATCTCTATGGAGCTCTTCTAGATGAGTTGATCTTCGAATTTTTTGATGAAGAATGGGTGCAAACAGTAGATTATGAACATATTCCTTTCAGATGTCGCACATGTCATGAGCATGGACACATGTTTAGAGACTGCCCTCTCAGTAAAATCGAGAATAAGAGTAGAGCTTCCATAATGAAAGATACAAAAAGCTTTCAAAAAGTGAGCCACAGAGGAAAAGGCGGCAAAAGGGGACTTAAGCAACACCAAGCAGAAGCGTCTCAAGTTACACAAAATAGATTCCGTGTTCTCAAGGAAGAAGAAGAGACGATAAAAGTAGATCAATGAATAGAGGAAAGCCCAGAGGACAAGGAGACAGAGGAGGACAAAAACCAACCAAAGAACAATAATATATAGAAAGAGGCTATGATGAGCGATGTAGAGCTGGATATGGACTAGGAAATGACCCAGAGCGAGATGGAGATGGAGGATCATGAACTGCAGGAGATTCTAGACAGAGAGCACCTAGATTTGGAAGGGTTATTGAAAGAGGGAACCATGGGACGGTTAGATTCATTACCTCAAGAAGAGTTCTCTAAAGTATAGTAGTTGTACTTATGGAAAACCCAGGCTAGTGGGATGGAAAGGCAAGGTAACACAACAAACCATTGCAATGAAGGTGTGAAATCTATAAGAAACACACCAGGATTAGCACCTCGAGGCCCAAGTAAGAAAAGATGCAGAAAAAAGCAGAATGAGCTCCTGATGGAGTGTGGAAAGATAATGATAGATTTAGGTAAGATGAAAGACCTAACCAGTTACTCTTTCACTAATCTTTAATGATGAAGTTTACTTCTTGCAACATCAGGGGTCTAGGTAGCAAAAGGAAACAAAGATTACTTAGTAACAAAATGAAACAAGAAGTTCCAGATATTACATTTATCCATGAAACTAAATGTTCTATTCAGAAAATTAAGGAACTTCATAATAAATGGCTCAGTAATTTTGAGTTTCTATAATTCAAGGCAGAAAATGTAGCAGGTGGCATTCTTACTCTTTGGAATCCCCTAAAGATTGGTATAATAGATGCTAAAGCTTCCAGAAATTATTTATTAGTGATCATTCAACAAGTGGGGGATAGGGAGATCTATCTGGTAACTAATGTTTATGGCCCTCAGAGAATGGACGATAAATTGAGATTTCTAGATTCTCTTATGGATCTCAGAGAGAGATATGTTGGGATTCCATGGATTATGGGTGGGGACTTCAACATGATAAAATCACTATTGGAGAAAAAGGGGGGCACTAGAGCTCTAACCAAAAATGCCTTAGCTTTTCAATATTTTATGGATACTATGAAATTGGTTGACATTGATTCAAGTAATGGTCTCTTTACTTGGAACAATAGAAGAGGAGGAGGGTCTCTAGTGGCCTCAAAGCTAGACAAATTTATCATATCAGATGACCTTATACTTAATGATAATGGAATGGAAGCAAGGATTTTTCCATTTGGAGGATCTGATCACTAGTCAATTCAACTAGAGATCAGGGGCATTGGTACTCCCAGGAATAGACCTTTTAGATTTGAGAATATCTAGCTCACCCATCTAGATTTTATGAACAACATTTCAAGTTGCTGGTCTAAAGATCTGCATATTCAGGGTACAAGCATGTTCCTTCTTCACAAAAGACTAAAACATATCAAGCTCAGGCTAAAAGAGTGGACCAAGAAAGAATTTGGAAATATTTTGATGGAAAAAAAGTTGTTGCAAAAAAGTAGTAGATACTCAACCAATCCCTTATCAAGGTCGGCTTTGATAAATTCAGTAATGACAGAGCCACCAAACTTCAGCGCGATTGGGAGAATTTATGTAAATAACAGGAAATATTTTGGAGACAAAAATATAGAGTGCAATGGTTAAAGGAAGGGGAACGAAATACCAGATTTTTTCCACAGATCAACCTTGGAAAATTGAGCCCATAATAGAATCTCATCAATTAAGGATGAGGAAGGGAAACTACTCAGCATCAATGAAGAAATAGAAGTTGTATTAGTTCAACACTTTCATGGGATTGCAAAGGAAACTATTTCAAACAGAGAGCCTTTCATTAAGGATCTAACAAGACATATACCAAGACTTGTGTCCAAAGAGGATAATTTCAATCTCAATAAGCCAGTAACTGAAGAGGAAATCAGTGAAGTCCTCAAGGAAATGCAGAATGGTAAAGCACCGGGTCCTGATGGTTTTAATGTGGATTTCTTTAAATCCTACTGTAATATTGCTAAACAAGATATTCTGAATGCAGTAGAAGATTCCAGGAGGAATAAAACTATTTTGAAGGCACTCAACACCTCCTTCATTTCACTGATCCCTAAACAGGATAATGCCCTAACTCCTGATAAGTTTAGACCCATAGCATTGTTAAATGTGGTTTACAAGATTATATTCAAGGTTATAGCTAATAGACTCAAACCTCTTCTCCCCACTCTGGTTTTTGGGGAGAAATCTGGTTATGTGGAAGGTAGACAAATTCTCAATAACATCATTCAAGCACAGGAGGTGGTGCACTCACTGACTGACATCAAGAAGGCTGGAATGATCATGCAGCTGGACCTAGCTAAAGCCTATGATAAGTTGAACTGGACCTATATCAGGAGGGTTCTTATTGCTTTTGGGTTTGATCATAATTGGGTTAGATGGGTCATGGCTTTGGTAACTTCTTCTAGCTTTTCAATTTTGGTAAATGGCTCTCCCTCCAAGATTTTTATTCCCTCAAGAGGTCTCAGGCAGGGAGATCCTCTCTCTCCCTTTCTCTTTATACTCATGATGGAAGGACTTGGTAGATCGATTAAGCAGGCAAAAGAAGAAGGCAAAATCAATGGTCTACAACTTTCTAACAATGGATAGACTTTGACTCATCAACAATTTATGGATGATACCATGTTGCAGGGATTTCCTACAGTCAAAGAAGCTTTGGCATAAAAACAACTTCTAATTGACTTTGGTTTGGCCACAGGTATGGAGGTTAATCTTTTCAAATCTAAAATCATTTTATTTAATACCGATATTGCTATTCAAAGGAATATCTCCAGAATTCTAGGCTTTCGAAGAGATTCTCTTCCTTCAAAATATTTGGGAGTCCCTCTTACTACTAAACCTCTTCATAAGAGTATCTAGGAACCACTGATTAATAAGATGTAGGATAAACTCAGGAATTGGACCATCAGATCTTTAAACTTTGCTGGCATATTGGTGCTTACAAAGGTTGTTCTCCAATCTATCCCTGTTTTCATGGTTTTAGCACTCCCTGCACCAAAAGGAGTTTTACAACAATCCATAACCATTCAAAGAGACTTCCTCTGGGGTAAGTGGGAGAAGAAAAGTAAATGGGCCTTAGCTGCTTGGGAAAAGATTTGCAAACCCAAAAATCAAGGAGGTCTAGGTTTGGATGATCCAGAGGTTCTAAGCAGGGCCTTAGGAGCTAAGTTATGGTGGAGATGGGTCAATGAACCAAAGGCCCAATGGGCTAGTATCTGGACAGAAAAATATGTCAGCACTTGCAATAATAATGATCATATAAGGATGTCTAGAAATATAAACAGCTCATACATTTGGAATAAGGCTTGGGAGAACAGAGGCTTAGTTGAAAAGAATAGCTTCTCGGAAATTAGAGAGGGGGATCTGGCACTTTTTTGGGAAGATAAATAGCAACAAGAACCAATACTACTAAAAGAGGAATTTTTGGACATCAAGAGAGAGAGAGAGAGAGACATCATAGGGTTATCACAGGTCAAAGATTTTTGGGACCAAAACAATATTGCAAGAATAAAGTGGAGGAACATGATTTATAGGGAAGATAACCCCTTGAAAACTAAAGCTGAGGCTCTCATGCAGATACTGAAACAAAGGAAGATTTTAGTGACAGGGGGGCATGACCAATTGAGGTGGGGCAACAATAATGAGGGTACCTTTAATCTTAAGGAGGAAAAATGCAAACTCCTTGAGATGGATTCTCTTGCTCTGGATAGAATATGGTAGAATCTGTGGAGGCATCAAGGCTGGATGAAGATTAAACTCTTCATGTGGCTTGTTTATCATAAGAGAATTCTGACTTGGGATAACATAAGGAAAAGGGGTGTTCTGGGGCCTTCCAGATGCCAGCTCTGTGAAGCCCAAGAAGAAACCATGGAACACCTCCTCAATAATTGTATCTTCACCTCTAGTTTGTGGGATTCTTTTGCTAACATCTTCCAAAAGAGTGATAGGGATAGAGGGTGTATCATCAACACCCTAACCAAGTGGAGATGTAATTATTCAGATAATGAAATTCTTGGCTTAGCTTGGGCTCTTACGCCTAGCTTCATTATTTGGAATGTCTGGAAAGAAAGGAACAAGAGAATTTTCAATAATGAAAAAAGATCCCTCCAATGTCTTTTGAGGCAGACCTTGACTCATATTAAAGAGATGGTTGGTACCATAGTGCAAAATTCCCCTAAAAATCCACCTTCAAATGCTGACATGAGGATTCAGGGATAGTTGGGAATGCATGGGCTTATGTCGTAGAGCCTGAATAGAAAGGTTATGGTTATGGATTCTAAGAAGGAATTCCGGCATCCTCCCCCTTTGGGTTTTCTGAAACATAACATAGATGGGGCTTCAAAAGGAAACCTAAGCAATGTGGGCTTTGGATGGGTTTTAACGGATGATACTAGTAATATCATTTCCATCTTCCATGGACATTTAGGTAGAGCTACAAATAACATGGCATAATCTATGGCCATGGAGCGGTGCTTTGAACTCCTGGTGCAAGATAACCAACATAATGTGATTATCGAAGCTGAATATGAGTTAATTATCAACACAGTCAAAAAAAATTAGTTGGGGCTCGGAGCTCGAAAAGGTTTCAAAACATTGGAGATTGATCCATGTTTTTTAAAGGATCCAGCTCCACCTTAGAGGTCTACGCACGGTTAGTTTTCACCATGTGCGAAGGCAGGCCAACAAACTTGTTGATTTACTGGCTAATCAAGGAGTGAATTGTACCA